>OX381712.1:62690790-64124790 GCA_947462335.1 Harmothoe impar | reverse complement strand
CCAGAAAATTATACCGGTAGGAGGAACTAGGAATGCAATCATTGCCCCCCCCCCCCCCCATCCCTACAACCATCCAGCTGTGAATGGTTGTAACGGTAACACACTACCATAGTACATTGTAGTAATGATAAGCCCCACTACATAACATGTACTAACACACATTATTTGTGTTTAGGCCACATGACTGTGTTTGTTCTACAGACTACAGTAGGCTGGCAGTATTCACACGTCGGCGATTACCGTAACGGGTATACACTCTATATAGAATCGGTCAGAGTTTGCTTTATGAGGTTATTATTACTTTGGTCAGTTGCCAAGTCTGTAGTAGACCAAATATCTGGTCTTTAGGACGTATCTATAGGAGGCAATGTGTTTTACAGCCCCAGCATTAAAGCAGCTTTTGTGTGTAAATATGGGGTCTCCCTACAGTTACGTGTATTGCAATGGTAGTGGCGTAGGAGAAGGGGTGAATATGTCAAGACGCTACATTATAATACAATGTACCCTGGTAGACAAATTCCCAAACCTTACCCCCCACAATTAGGGAAAGTGGCGAACAGGCCTTACAGGGGTCTGGGCTCCTAATCCTAATCGGAATTAAAGGGGCTCAAACACTATTAAATTACCAGTTGAAGTGTTCAATTAAGTCTTTAGAAAGATTGAGCATGTGAGTGAACTCACAGATGACTCAGGAGGGAGAGGTGTGAAGGGAAATGTATCATTTATCACCATAAGAAAGAGAAAGGGTGCACTCTTGTATTAATAGGATCCTTAAAGACGTGACCTTTGACCTTGATTTTGACGTTGTTCCGACCTAGATATTATTCTACACATAACAGAAATGGATTCAGCAGCTTTGGTTTACCCTAGTCCACTATCCATATCATCCATTGGTCACCATACCAGGTTCTCTCCAGGATTCCTGACTGGCTCCCTATATTTTATCCTGGCTGCACCGTTTCTGATAGCATACCCAAATTGTGCGTCCCAAGTATAGCATATCAGGAACTGACAACTACCTGCACCACACAACCTATAGGTCGCATGACGCAGGTGCCCTGAGAAAGTCACACCGAGTGAGGCAAGTTGCGCAAAAAAAAAGGGTATACTCAGAAAAGAATTGAACACTGACTTTTTTTTTTGGGGGGGGGGGGGGGGTACTTGAGCCCAAATTCAAATTTTTATGTCCCCCGATCTTGGCTATCTATGTCTTTTGTCCTCTCACGTCTATGTCCAACACATACTGAATGAAAAGGTTTCTACCATGTCCATATTGTAAATAAAAGTGATCCTTGTTTTTGGTATGTACAGGGTAATGGGGGTGGATGGCTAAATTCGACACGGCGACATGGCCATTTCTTAAAATCGACATGTGACATGAGGCCTAGTGACATGGGGGTTGAAATGATAGTGACAGGGGGACATGAGCAATTCTTAAAATCGACATGGGACATGGGGATTATTAAGCGACATGGGACATGCGACATGGCCATTTCTTTAAATCGACATGCGACATGGGGGGCCCCCCATCTACACCCCCAGGGTATTACAGTGAAATCTCGTTATAACGAGGACGGTTATAAGGAGCAAACGTTTATAAGGAGCAGATTTGCTCTGCCACTTTCTTTTCTATAGTTTTCTATAGTGAGAAAACCTCAATAGAACGAGCATTTCTAGCCAAAAATCGTTTATAAGGAGCAGATTTTGATGTATACTTCTTCAAAATGATTCATTATTTTCAAGAAAATTAGTTGTAACCAAGTGCTTTTTGTCACGGGGGGGGGGGGGGGCTTTGAAAGGACTTCCTTCTGTGATGTGGCGGCCTCAGGGGGGTAGGAACGGACCATGTGGTGGGGGGGGGGCAGGGGGAGGCAGGGGGGGGGGGCTTAGAGAGGGCTTCCTTCTGTGGTATGGCGGCCTCAGGAGGGCTTTGAGAGGGCTTCCTTCTGTGATGTGGCGGCCTCAGGGGGGTAGGAACGGACCAGTGAGGGGAAGGCGGGGGGGGGGGGCTTAGAGAGGGCTTCTTCTGTCATGTGGCGGCCTCAGGAGGGTAGGAAAGGACCAGTGGCTGGGGGGGGGGGGGGGGCAAGGAGCAAGGGGAGGGGGGGGGGTCATTTAAGAGCTACATATGACTAAAATCGGTTACAAGGAAGGTTGGTTACAACGAGCAAATTTGACTTGCCAAAAGGTGCTCCTTATAACGAGATTTTACTGTATATGAAGTTCATTTAAGTGATTTAAATAATATAGAGGGCATTTCAGCTTAGTTGGATGGCAATTTTCATATGTTAGATGGTACATTTATGCCAGAAAGATAGAAATGTGGTACTTATTTGGTGGGAACAGCATTTTTATCAGCTCCAATTATTTTTTTAACCTTGCAGCCTATGGAGAGTTCATTTAGAGGGTAGTCATTTAACAGTACTTAAGTGTTTAAAGAAAAGAGAGAAAAAATACGCAAAGATCGCAGTCCATTTGCGAGTAGAAGAAAAGAGATATTAATTTACTTTTTGAAGGAAATATTTGTCCCCCGATCTTGCCTATCCTTTTATGTTATTTAATTTTTTGTAACTAAAATACAAACTGAGTTATAAGCATTCTAAAATGGCTAAAAAACGTCTTAAAGGAATAGCCAGGCGTCGTATACCCTGAGTCAATTAGAGAGTGGTCATTATTTATCAACAGCTAGGGGGTAGGTTGATGGATTTTTTATATTTTTTTTGGGGCGGGGGGGCAAAAAATTTCAACCCCTCTAGAGGTGGGGGGTCGGGGCAGAAAAATGTCACCCCTTTTGAGGCTTTTCAGCGCAAAAGCTTGCGTGTTACCGGTACCATGGAGTGAACAGTGTACCATGGAGTGTACTCTGTAGCTCCATGCCGGTACTATAGTTCAAAAGGGTTGGGGGTGGAGAAATTAAACGTGTCTCGAGGGGGGGGGGGGTAGCCAAATTGTGAGGAATTCAAGGGGAGGGGGGGGGTCGTTGTTAAATAAAATACTTACACAGTGAAGGAGTGGCATTCCCTGCTTGCGGATACAGCATCGTCCTCAGTGCATCAAGACAGTCTTGGTTAGCAAGTTTATTCCCCAGAGACATTTTGTACACGCCTTCATCAGGGGAAAGCAGTTGTTCTTGGTTGCAATTAGGGCCTGGACAGTGCCTTTTGGGGCCAGGGTAAACTCCAAGAGGAGACCGCCTCGCAGCTGACAGCTCCCCGGGATTCGGGGCAGGGAGGTCCGTCAACTCAGCTGTCGGCCCCGGTGTCCCGACACACAGCAGAAGGCCAGCCAACAACACGTTTCGACGCATCTTTGACATGAGTCTGGAGCCCAAGTCACACATTTAATCCTAATGTAAATGACTGAAGAAGTTTCTTATGTATTTTCCGGAGCTTTCAATAGGTATCAAATCCATCGAAATATAGAAATGATCAAATAACTGGAGCAATTATTGTAAGTGATTTCGACCTCAGTCAATCTTCAACTCGCCACAAAAATATGAGCTCCACGTAACGGACGTCTGGACCGATGTTCAGGTTTCTAAGGCGGTTGTATGGCTACATTATGGAACCATTACCATCCGTCTTCCAAGAGTCAGGTTGATGATTAACTGTTATCATTTGAACCCGCATGAATCGGCTTCTAGAAGGCGTCTAATGATCCGTCTGTGTCAGTGTCTGCTGTCCAGACTCCACTCGGCTGGATTATTCTATTATCGCTCATCAGGGTGGGCTCGCTCTCCAAGCAGATAGGCCCTACCTCATGACTTTGAAGACCGAGACAGCGTCTAAGGCTCTGCTTGCAGATCGACCAGCTATGGTCCAGTTCAAGAGAGGGAGAGAATTTACTTTATGTAAAAGAAAAGACTAGATCTATGACTTTGTTTATACTATTGTGACTTTTACTAACAGTATACTTTAGTGGTAGGCCCCTATTATTTTAGATTGGGTAGTGGTCATTTTTTTAACAACAGGGTCGGGTCGATGCATTTCCGTGCGAGCGGGAATTTTTTTTTTTTTGGTCCCCCCCTCAGCCGAGTTGAAATTGGGTGCGGCCTTAGACCAGTACAGTATCTATGGTGCGGCCGACCCCTTTGAGCTATAGTAACGTGCTGGCTTTTTCACTAAAGGGGTGCAATTTTTTTGGTCTCCGCCCTCAAGAGGGGTCCAATTTTTTTTGGTCTCCCCCTTCAAGGGGTCCATTTTTTTTTTATCCCCCCCCCCCTGTTGTTAAAACTCCCTTTAAAAATAGTGGATTTTGGAAAGGTTTATGTTGCTTCAATTAGCGTCACCAGTAGCCCTGCTTTATCAGTTGGATGGCTGTGCCTACTGTTTACTCACACCTGCATGGGCCGTGTTTTCCCCTATCACCATTATTCTCCCTCCATGATTTAATGGCTGAGGAAATTCCCTGACATTATATGTCTGTGTAAATCACTTATATAATTGGAGAATATATCAAGCTACATTTTGGTGGGTCCCACTCGAAAATCAGATGCTGCTAACCAGAGATGTGGACTTAAGAAGTAGACTTTCTTAGAATTCTATGCCCTGCTTAAAATATATATGCCGCGCCCATTTTCTCATATGTCTATGGTGTAGAGGAGAAACGTAGCTTTATAATGATATCTACATGGTTAACCTAAATTGTAGTTAAGACCCGCGGATTTTAACATTACAATTGTTATGTGTATTGGGAGTCTACCAGGGGTGTTTGAGTACGTCCCTCACACCCCTGTACCTGGCTCTCCCTGAGAGGGGAGCCGGGGAAACAATGACCATGCCCCCCCCCCCCCCCCCTACAGAAGCCCCGCACTCAAGCCCGGCAGACAAGCTGTGAAAACTGCATGTGGTAACAACTAGGGGGTCCACGTAAGGGGTGCTTATATATAGGATGATTCCTCCAATAGAGGACCCTTTTTTCCTCTGATTAATCTCGATTTCCATTGGTTCTAGACATCCTAGACAGAAAATTAAAGCAGTTTTGAAATGCAAATCGCATAGCGCATAAATACAACTAAAATGTATAACAATATAATAATTAAAAAAAAACTCTTTGGTGATGCTACTTCAATGAATAGAGGAATTTTATTCTCAGATTGATGCATTCTGTGGGCATATTGCTCATTTGATATTCCACCGCTGTATTTTGGGGGATTTGTTTGAGAGGAAGGTGATATTGAGATAGTTCCACCCTTGAATGCTTGCTTCTAATTGGAATATTTACGAAATTCTTTGAGCTTTAGAAGGCCCAGAATTTCCCCAATGTCCCAGTCTCCCAACGTTAATGTATACCAGGTAGGTTTAAGTTAAAGTAGGCCTATAGAAAGCTAGAAATGCGTGGCCATCATTCATGTAACATGTTTCTCTATATCGCCCACGTCGATCTACTACCGGTAGGCCTATTGGCAGTATTGCAGAAGGCCTACTGCATAAATTAATTCTATAAATCATTCATATGTGTAGATCAACAACAACACTACAAATACAGACAAGATATTTATTTTCTGTTTTGAGTAAATATGAGTTTTCCAATACCGGTAAACTTTTCACGATGTGGCCAATTAACTCCATATGGCAATACCCACAACAGCAAATTGTTCAACTGAGTATAAAATGTCATTGACGTCCATGTCACATCTATAGGCCTGCGATTTCCCCCAGGTGAATACCAATCCAACATTAAGTCGTGGTTATTTACAATTCCCTTGGGTTTATCCCGCTCATAACTTTTATCATAATTTTGTGTGTAATTTTACCATTGATATACGATTAACTATGTGTGACATTAAAAGTGAAAACCAGTCTTTTTGTCAATGTAGACTCTAATATTACAAGTGTCCATGCGACTAGTCTCCCTCTTAAAGTCACATATATACAGGGTACTGTATACATGCAGTGTTTGCTTTTTGTATCTGAACACAGCAGAATTGGTACACAACATAAAAGTTGAAGATAAGTACCCCAATCATACATTTATACCAGTTACATTTCAGTCAACAAGCACTTGAATACAATATAAAAATAGGTAAGCACGTTTTTATACATTCCGTGGTTTAACTTTACATTTTAAATTTTGTTTAAAAAACAACCCAATATCAATATTCATCATATAAATTGGAAAATTGTTCAAATACCCATTCCACTATTTATCTCCAAAATTTAAGCTAACATTACAGTGTCCTGATGCCCCAGAGAAAACACCACTTTGTAATTTGATCTCTCCAATTGAATTCTACCATTCATTTCTGTTATTTAACGCCGACTCTTTTTCTTATCCTTGCCCCGATCGCTGCCCCCGCTGTGTCGCCTTTTCCGCGAGTCCTTCTCGGGGGTCCGATGCTTGGATGAAGATGAACTTTTTGAAGATGAGCCTTTTGAAGATGAGTGTTTGGATGGCGATTTGGATGATGATGAGTGCTTTGACGAGCTGTGTTTCTTTGGACTTGGGCTGTGTTTAGACGAGTGCTTGCTGTGCTTGGAGGAGCTGCTGCTACTGTGCTTGGAGCTACTCCCATGCTTGGAGCTGCTCCCATGCTTGGAGCTGCTCCCACGTTTGGCTGATGGTACTTCCTCCTCCATCCGGTCCTCCATGTCGGCTAAAAATGAGGTGGTCAAGCATAAGTTAATCAGAAATAATTTTAATTTATTTTAATTTTTTATAATTTTTTTTTATTATAAATTTCTAGATTAATATACCTACAAAATACAAACGGCAGTTAGAATTTGCAACTATGGCATGATCTTCTCTAGGAATGACCTGTCATTTTTCTTTTCTCCACTAGAATTTGGGAGCTCATGTTTTATTTGTTAATTTTTAGTTGTACTTTGTTTATGCTTCAATTACAAACTCCACATTAGTTTTACCTTTACGAGCCTCCTCTTCCAACTCGTCCCAGTCCTTGCCAGACTCTTCACTAGACCCCAGATCTTCATCGTCTACTTCGTCTGCAGGATATAAAGAACATGCACCATTCATTTAGTTATTCACTCTCACTAATGCTTTTTCCAGCTTTTCTTGATGCTTTTCTGGCCATGGCCGACAATGCGGCACAGAACTAGTAAATAATAAAATATGCCTCAGATGCCTCAAAACAAGCATCCACGGAAATAGCTGTCACTAACAGATTGGATTTAGATCGTTTTCATATATTTTCAATTACAAATATAGGCTAACTGATTTTCATGGGTGTGGGGGTGGGGAGCTGCTTTTACAATGACAAGTAGAAACCGAGTTTAACACTTGAGTCGTTATGATGCATGAGTGCGGCTCTGGTGTGTAGACTTGGCAGGGCTGATTTCATGCATAATGTGCACCAAGGGCATACAGTGTTAAAGCATTATATGCCGCTTAAATAGTTAATGATAATATGGTGTTTTATTGCCAATCGTCTTACCTGAGTCGTCCTCCTCCTCGGCCGACCAGTTGCTCTCCTCACTGTCCTCGTCGCTGGAGCCCTCCTCCCCACTGGCTGAGTCGGTCGGCTGGTAGTCTTCCTCCTCAGAGTCCTCATCATCGTCACCCTCAGACTGAAAAAAACAAACTGTCATTTTAAGTCGCCACCCTCAGACTGCAACCTTGAATCATCACTTGTAAGTCTTAAACATTTTGTGTTGCATAGTGCTTCAATTCAGTGGTGAAACTCTAAGCTCTCAAACCGAATGGCACATTATAAGGGATTTTGTAAGAATATTTTTTTCACAACTTTATGTTCTCATGATACTGTTATGGACTTACCCCAGAGTCTGGGTCCAAGAAGCTCCAACCACCGGTGTCGAAGAAGGCCTCGGGGTCGTCTGTAATGGTCTTCATGATCTTTGTCCAGTTTAGTGACTGGATGCCCTCGGTGTAGCGGATATCACAGGAACTAGGAGAGTAACAGAGAGACGAATCATTTCCCGCATTCAACATGATAAAGAAACAAAGTTGAATTGTGACCCAAGAGCGAAGAGTTTGGGGAACTGCTACTACATGTACGTATATACAATTCTGCTAAGTAATCCTATTATTTATGTAATAATATACCGATGCTAGAATAGCCATGCCGTATTTATATTAAGCACAGAGATGAGTTTTTTAAAATTTAATTATTTTTTATTTTTTAGATAAGGCCATACTAGGTAGGGTGCGTCTAAATTGTGCATAGTCAGCACTTTCCCTAAAAACCAAAACACCCATAAAAGACTCACTTGAGCCACTCTTTGACGTGGTCTAGCGACACCATGGGGATGGCGTTGACGAGGGAGACTTTCCGCGAGTACTCCTTGAAGACAAACACCATGTCGAAGTTCTTGAGCTGGAACTGCACACGCTCAAAGTGCACCAGCTCCACCTCGTCCAGCGTGATCACAAACGGAGGCTGGAAATACAGAACAATTTATTAAGCTAGTTCCTTTAGGGAGTGGTCATTTTTTAACAGGGGGGGGGGGGGGAGAGGGGGGAATTTCACCCCTTCAGGCATGGGATTGGGTTTTGAAGAAAAATCCAAAAAGCAGCCAGAAGCAGCCAGGGGAATTTTGTATGATTTGCATGGCATAAATCCCTCTAGAGACTAAGACCCCCCACTGGATCTGCACAAATCACAGGGATGAGTTTTTTTGCCTTAAAAATCCGGAAATCCGGAAGAATCCCATGCCTGCCCCTTTTTAGCGAAAAGCCCGCACATTACTATAGCTCAAAGGGGTCAGCTGCGCTCAATTTCAACTTGCCTGAGGGGGGGGAACCAAAATAATTTTGACTCCTCTAATGGAGGGGAACCAAAATTGCGACCCGCTCGCGCTAAAATCCACTGACCCCCCCCCCCTTGTTAAAATATGACCACTCCCTTATGTATAACCTGCGTCTCTCAGCACTGTAATAATATCCAACACCTCGACTATGAGAAAATGGTCATATAGAATAATAATCCATAGGCGGGATTTGATTGTTTACACATGTGTCTGCAGTACTATACATGGCCGTGTTGGCTGTAACACGCCCACATCTGTATCTGTTTATACATGTGTCTGCAGTACTATACATGGACGTGTTGGCTGTAACACGCCCACACCTGTATCTGTTTATACATGTGTCTGCACTACTATACATGGACGTGTTGGCTGTAACACGCCCACACCTGTATCTGCACTGTTACTGTAGGTCACCTTAGTCCTGACTCAGTCCTCAAAGGTAGCGCTGGGACAACCTGCCGTCATACAGGGATATGACGTAGCACTGGTGGTGACCATATATATGTGTGTATAAAGTGTATCTTGTCAGAACAGAGTTTGATGAAATGTGGAAACCCATTTCCTGTATAACTGAAGATATATCCAACCCTTTAAATTAAGGGCCACATAGGACATTATTGTGCTATGCCCTTTGTCATCATTATACATTCATGCAGCCCTGGCTTGTAACTTGCTAGAGCTGCATTCATACACCATGATGACTCCTTGGGAGTGTTTCAATCCCCTTTGGGTAGACATGATGTTTAAACGCAGTACTGGCAAGTCACCAGCCAGGGCTGCATTCATGCATCATGACAACAAAGGACAGAGCACATTAAAGCACTATACGGCCTTTTAAGGCTTAAGTCCTTGATCATTGACTTTAAAAGAAATACATCTCCTTAGAAAGGTTTGAATCATAAATTCAGAGAAGCCACTCAGTCTTCATCAAAAGGTAAGAAATCCTAAAATTTTGGTAATTTTCTGCAGGAAATAAACATAATTTAATGCAGAAATTCCAGCCAAAAAGTAGGAATTTCTACAAAAGTAGGAAAAGTGGCATCACTGTGAATTTAATAAAAAAAACACAAAAAAGACACGTCTCGCCGACCCCGACTACTCACCCATTCGGTAAGGTTGACGATGCATCCTGAGGTAGGCTGCAGTAGCACCGTGCTCCTGAAGGGCACTCCGCTGAATCCCAGCTCCCTGAACGGCGTGTCAAACTCAACCTCACCTTTCGACAACGACTCCACTTTCTCGCAGAAGCCGCGGAAGGCTGACTTAAGTTTGTGGCGCAGTTCGCGCTCGGCCTGTTCCGCCCGGAGGTCGTCGCGGTCGTGCATGTGCTGGTGTTTTCCGAGATCGGTCGTGATTTCGCCGACCTCGGTGTAGAACTGGACGTCGTTGTGTTTCTTCTTACCAAACAGGATGGCATGCTGGAGGAAACAAAGGGACATCACATTTACTGATTGCTTGTCTAGTTAAATCTGTTTGATGCTCAGTTTTCTTAGTTGGCCTCTGTGTGTGGGTGGGCTATTTTAGAGTCAGATTGATATGCCATGACTTTCCCTGTACCTACCTACCGTAACATTACGGTGCTGGACGGTCTTGAATTTGACAGGCGAAAAGAACATTTTAATAGACTTTGTTGACACCCCCCCCCCCTCTTTATTTTTCAATGTGTTTGCTGACTGGCGTCACAATATTCTACTAAGCTGACAACTTTCCCCGTCTTTCCCCGACTCATGGGGACCCTGGGCTACCGTTAATTCTCGCGTAGAAGCCGCGGCTAGTACGAGGGTCAGATCGCCAGTGCAGCCTATAGGATTAGCCCAGGGTCGGGGTGCGGCTTAAACGCGAGTTAGGCGTATACGCGAGAATTAACGGTAGTTATGCGCTTACCCGGAGGTGGAAGTGCAGCAGGATGATCATCTCCCCGTCACACGGCTGGAACAGGGCGTGTTTGATGTTGTTGTACAAGATGTCCACTTTGTCTCCGCGCACCGACGTGAACCGGAAACCTGAACACAAACACAACAGTTAAGGGAGTCAGCATTTTTTAACAACAGAGATCGAAACCCGCTTATGCGCGCACTCTTTTTTATTAATGCAAAGGAATGTGCTGGCTTTTCTGCAGATGGACTAAAGTTGTTAACCCCCCCCCCCTGCCTCGTAAAGGAGTTAAATTCGTTACCACCCCCCCCCCCCCCAAAGATTGGTACCATACTATTTAATTCATCTCTCAATCGAACATTCAACAGTCGACTTACCATTTGTATGAGCTTCTAGTGTACCAGAGATACGCTTGGAGACGATGTTGGGTCGGATGAAGAGATCCTTCAGCTTGGGGTTACCACGATTAGGGTTCACCAGCAGCGTGTCTTGTTTCACGATACCCTAGATGTACATACCAAGTTACAGTATTATATATGCAGTATATTTATGACATAATACAAATCATAACAGTAAACTGTATTCTTAATAAATTAATTATCACTGTCACATGTTGCTGGATATTGTTCCAGTGATTGAATAGTGCATAGGTGACTTATATGGTCAGGACAGCTCTCCTTGTGCAAGGCTGGGGCATGAGCTGGGGTCAGCTTGGGGTGTAGGCTAACTACTTCATTGATAGCATTTAGCTTTAAGCAGGTAGTGTCATTGATCGTCATGACGCATGAATGCAGCCCTGGTGAGTCTACTTGCAGGACTTCATTTGTTCATTATGCCGACCCTTTGGGAATGTATCAACCCTATCAGATCGGGGTGATACTTGAATGCAGCACTTTGCAAGTTAAATCTCCTGGGCTGCACTGTACTATAGTCTATACGGCCTTCACAGGGTTGAATAGTGCGCAGAATAACTAAACATTACCTCTCGTTCACGTTCTTCTGTCTCTCGCGTCTTGAACTTCTTCTGCACATCCTTGATGAGGCGGAAGGCTGTGTTAAGGTTGGAGGAGGGCGCCGAGATCTCACCGGGCTCTTTGGTGTTGGAGCTACGGTAGGTACTGCAGGGGCAACGCCAATAGTGTTAATACACATTTAAAGGTCAAACATCCTTTAAGGTAACTTGGGAAGAAAGACTAGGGCCGGTAGATTTGTTTATCAATAAATTTAGTTATATTTAAATTCAAAATACGAGTTCTATATAGCCAGCCTGTGTCAAACTAATATTGCCCTAAATATGTAAAACAAATTTGGTGAAAGAAACTTCGAGGTGCTTTTTTTTTTTTCAAATTTGGCTTCACAGAGCTCAAGGTGACAATTATTATAGGTACTATTCATGGATTTCTGTGACCACTCCCCCCCCCCCCCCCCGTGAGTCGAATTGCTCCTAAGTAGCAAAGTGTAACTTACATTTCTTTAAGGAAGGTGGCATCCGGATTGGGGAAGATATTTCCTTCGTTCCTACCCAGTGCAGAACCCGGGTGGAAAAAGTTTATTCGAAGATATGTGTAGTCACCCTCGACTGACTGCGAGATGTTCTACAAACGAGACAAACAAAAGACGTTTTAATAATGTGACGCAATTGGGCCATTTCAATAGCAGTCAAACTTTCATAGAGGATATTTTCTGTGCCTTTGGTAAGCTACTGCTGAAAACAAGATCATTTCACATATCAGGGTTCCCACAAAATTTTCAGCTTGAAATTCCATGACATTCCATGACAAAAATCTCAATTTTCTGTGATAGTTATAAAATTTTTGTAGGGGTTGGGGGGCTTGGCTCCCAAGAAAATTTCTAAAATTAAGAAAGCACGTGCGAGATTTCTAGGAGATTTTGTGATATTAATTCAATAATTTATTTTCCATGACATTCCATGACACATTGCAAATATTTACAAAATTCCATGACATTCCAGACAGCTTTCAAATTCCATGACATTCCATGACTTTCCATGACATGTGGGAACCCTGATTATTAATATATATTATAAAATAATACATTTTTTTTCTATTCCGGGATCCCTCATATTAACTTTATCATAGACGAGAATCAATACTTTCTTGTGAGAAATTTCGCCAAAAATGATGTATTTCCTCAGATTATTTTTATCGTGATCTGCACTTACCTTAATAGTTGCTATGTGGAACGGCGTTGGAGATCCGAAGATCGGCAATATGATTGTTTCGTACTTCTTGTCTGAAAATAAGCATTTCTATCTTAACACTGAGGCAAATCCAATCTACAAGAAACCATGTCGAAGACACTGTATTTCAATCACACAATCATATAGCCAGGCAGGTAGCAGTCATGGATCACTCCCTCAGTAAACCTCTAGGGACCGTAACAGTTAATATAAAATTAATCGAGCAATTACCATTTACATATTTGTGAAGATTAATTGTTGTTCTTCGAGAAACAGACAAATATATCTGTCACATCTCCTGTGACGATAGAATATTTGTTGTTTATGAAGAAGAATTTGAGGTATGGTACACAAATATACGTTCTATGACAATTTACCCAAAGAGCTGGAAAGGACATATCAGATTTATATTCCTCAACTCACCTACGAATATTTTCAGGTCGCGGATCTCCGACTCACGAGGCATCTGGTTAGGTCCCCGGTATGAGATACTGGCCTTCTTCGTCCTAAAATGACAAAGGCACGTAATGTGATGGAAAATTGACTCTAATGATTTAATACATATTCTTTCTTTTAAAATAATCATGAAAGGTTTTATCAAATGATTACATGTACATTTCCAAAGAAATCATCCCCAAGAGATGCATTATTTCACTCACTTTTTTTCGGTGGTGTCGGTTTTCTGACCCCGGATCCGTTCTCGTGCCAGCTCGTTCATACGGTGCGCCAACTCCTTTTGATGCTCCTGACGCTTCTCTTCCGAACTCATATCAGTCTGAAAACCATTTAGTCAAAATGAAAATATGGAGTCTAGCGATAATAAAGGTTTCTTAGTATAGTACGAAGGTATGAAAGACCGGAAATCTAAGTGATCTAAAACAAATATTGATACATGACAGTATCACAGATTACAACGAGTATCTATGATGTTTTAAAATTCATTTCAAACCGATAGTCTAAAAATGTTAACAGTTTACAAACTATTAGTCGAAAAGGCTTCAAGCTTTAGACCACATCAACCCAAATAAAGTCATACTTCTCATTCGGCCGAAGTCCTTTTACTTAGATATAGATTCTTAGTTATATGTTTAAGAGTATTCGTGTTCAATATAAAACCTGCGACTAGAGTAGACAAGTTTGTATATGCTGTCACACTACAATAATTTATTTTTACATATATATGTATGTTATTTCCAATACAAGTATCTTATGCATATACATGTATGCTGTAAATATTAAAATCTTATTCGATGTTGTTCTATTTTTGTGCGCATGTACTTGTACTCACCCCTCCGGTTGTCTGTTGTTAGCAACGTCCCAAATGAAATAAAAAGTCGCATAAAACTTTTCATTTCCAACCAGAACACAACATAAAATCATGCATGGGTTTCATGCTTTGTCAAGTTGACCAGAAGCAAAGATACCACTACATGATAGTCAAAACGTAGGAACTCTTTAACATGTCAACGTTTTGTAAGAAACTAGCATAATATTTTCTGGAAATCTTAGGGTAAAAGTAGGAAGTCAACTACATATTATGGTTTGTGGAACTTCTAAAACATCAACATATTATGATTGCTTACTTGAATGAAGCAACGCCAAACAGTGTAAATGTTAGATAAGAGATAAGGCGTAACACCCAGGGAACTCGTTAGTTAAAGTGTTTTTCTGAATAAGGGACCACTTACCCGCGTTCGACTCTCCAATATGGCCGAACGGCGTCCGCGACCAAGAAGTTCTGTTGCTTCCTCTTTATCCTCCTCCTCTTCTTCTTCCTCGTCTCCTTCTTCTTCCTCATCCTGAATTGAAAAGGCAATTTGTAAAAGTACTTGTTTGAATTGATAAAAGCAGAACAAGAGAGTTAAAAATAAGGTTCTGCATTATGGAAGACCAGTTTTTGTAACCAACTATGTGAAAGGTAATTTGCAGCAACAAGTTCCCCCTGACACGGCTTCAGATCTCACCACACACACAGTTAGCAGTACTTACCTTTAGGAAGATTCCGATGTGTTTGACCCTTTTCTTCAGTGGTGTGAGGATTGCTGCGGCAGACCCCTGAAACATAACAATCATCATGCAGTTTATCCATTCAAAATCAATACAAAGAGATCATTTCATTTATTTGTGTGCTACCTTGTATCCCACTACATGTACATTTGTCAGGTATGTTCAAATTTATACTTATTTTCTTATATCCAGAATGCAAAAGTACATTTTTGGAGATGTTCAAATTTATACTTTTTTTTCTTATATCCAGAATGCAAAAGTACATTTTTGGAGATTCTATTATATCAATGTAATTGTTTTGATTTTCCATGACATTCAGCAAAAAGTCACTAGGTTTCATGATAACTTTTCATTCCATGACACGTGGGTACCCTGCTACTGGTACTTTTCTTTATCAAAACTCAGTGTCCATTTTTCTTTCCAATATTCTTGTTTATGTCAATAGACATTACCACCAATAATATTATGTGCCTCTCTATTTTGAATCAAACAATAAGAGATCATAAAACAAATTGAACACAACTTGGTGCTTACCTCGTTGACCACCACTGTGTCGCCTACAAACAGCGAGTAGCTTTTACCTCGCAGCGAGTCGTCTTTAAGTCCAGAAAACCCGACCGCCACGTTGAACACCATTCCTGAATGAGGTGAAATATTTAGTTATACAAGGGTTTTTAGAAGTATATAACAGTGCTAAATAGCCATAAACAGACCCCTGAGTATACGGTAAAATATGTAATGTCCTAATCACAACAGACTCAGGGATCTTTTCTTCCTTCGAATAAATCATACATAGAGTTATGTGATCATTGAACATACCCCCCCCCCCCCCACCTCGATCCCTGAGTCAAAAAGTAATTAGTATTTGGAGACATCTGAAGAGAGGAATTACCTTTTTTGGCTGGCACAGCGGTTTTGTTGGCGATAACCTGAGATCCTTCGCGAAACTCGATTCCCATTCCAAACCTGAAAGATTACAATGAACATGGGTCAATCATATAGACAACTGTACCAAACTCCTTGATAGCAAAATTGTTATTTCTTGATAACAAAATTGTTATAGCCACAGAAGCATGTATCCACATTGTGCTAATGCAATCAAATCATTGGTGAGACTGAGAGAAACACCATACTTGCTCTGGGCCTTATCGGTATCTATTTAGACTTACTTAGTTTTCTTTAGACTTACTTACCCAAAACTTTTCGTCAACTTCTCGACCAGTTCTGGTTTTTCCTTTTTACACACTGCTACTGCAGCATCGGCTACCTCGGACAGTTTTACACCTAAAAGAAACAAAATTAATGCTATTATATATTACACACTAGGTATATTCAAGTCACCATCGACTGTATTGCACAATCACTATTGTAGTACACATTGATGACTGGACTATTTTTGGTTTGTGGAGGAAATGGACTATTTTCGGTCTGTGGAGGTTAACATCAACATTGATGACTTATATATATCACTATTCCATTATAACATCGAAATCTGGTCCTAGTTCAAGCACTGTACATAGTCTGTACCAATCTCTTTGGAGACTATATATCAGTATAGTGAATCGTATTTCAAAGCGGGCATCTGCTGCACCGTCCATGGCCAATACTGCTACCGTCACTTCTACCACGTCCGCATCTCTGTCACACGAGACCAACCCTTTAATGCTAACGAAACCGGGGTAAACCCTTCAGTGCATGTCGCTAAAAGATGATATTTGTCATCATGATGCACAAATGCAGCACTGGTGCATCATGCCGACCCTTCGAGAGTATATCAACCTGTAGGGTTGGCATGATGCATTCACGTAGGCGAGTAACTCGCGAGGGCTGCA
Source organism: Harmothoe impar (assembly GCA_947462335.1). Classification (NCBI taxonomy): domain Eukaryota; kingdom Metazoa; phylum Annelida; class Polychaeta; order Phyllodocida; family Polynoidae; genus Harmothoe; species Harmothoe impar. Next base: position 64,108,150 of record OX381712.1, on the reverse strand, counting down.
TTCACGCATCATGACCAAGGCATGATTAGGGCATTATACCGTCTTTAAGGATTCAAATTAATGACGACTTGAGTGCGTTCGCTTACCGTGTTGTAGTTTGTTGAGGATCTCATCTTCGATGTCCAGAAGTACGTTGTAGTTGGCCTGCATGGCCTCAGACGGATCCACCATGAGGGTGCGGACGATGTTGGAGCAGTACGACTTGTAGCGCGCCCCCAGGCAGCACACGATCACACCAAAGTCAACGTTGTTCTTGTCACTGTGGGCATAAGGGGTGGTTTAAAGCTTAAAGCACTTTTGGATATAGTTCAGTTTTGATTCACAAGAGGGCTCTTAAGGGCTGGGAGCTCAGCTCTTACAGGTACAAGATAGGGTGAATATGTTGTAGCTGGACAATGCTCATGGTCCCCTGTCCAAACACTGCTGCCCTCTAGTGGAACGGTTATTTTAGTCTACGTATGGAAAATGCTGAACTTATTCCCTGACGGCCCAGCTTTAAAGGTACTACCGGTAAGGGTGTTCTTGCTTCTAGAGAGGTCATCTAATTTGGTCAACACAGTAGCATACTACAGTAAATTCCAGCGTATAACGTGCATCTCGTGATGTATAACCCGCACCTGGGCCTGGAAATTTCTACTTTAGCATTGTACTTTTATAACACTGTGTAATCCGCACCTGGGTGCAACGGTTATTAATCATGAATGATTCTCTAAAAGTATTGGTAATTCGCAAGGGCAATAATTATGACGACAACATTGGAACCTACTCGGTTAAGCCACTTACCTCACGACGCTGAACTTGAGTGCGTAGTTGCCCCCACTCTGTATGATAGCCGGGTAGCACATGTCCAGCTGGGATGGGTCCACGCCTGAAACGTACTTCTTGTTTTGTAACGCCTCCTCTACCATGTCAGCCAACTTGGAGTGTTTCACTTTCTGAAATTTGAAGAAAATAATTAACAAATAAGTTTGATTTTATAATCAGCATAGCAGCTCGGAATATTCTGTGCAGAAAGAAAATTTCCTGCTATTTTTCTAACTGGGCTTTCATGTTTTAATTTATAATTTGATATCAATATTTTTGTATCATCAGAACAGAATCAATTGGGATTGTATTTCATGCAATTGCCAATATCTCCCCATGATATTCCACATAATTTATTTCCCTTTAATTCAACCCCCCCCCCCCCCACCCCCAACTCTAATGCGTACAACTTACCTTATCTTGATCAATCACGTCCATGATCTGCTGTTTTAGGAACTTATTGAAGAGGTCCATTGAGGCTTGTGAGGCTCTTTTGATGATGGCCACCTCCGACTCCTCCTTGGGCCCCATGATGTAGGCCAGTTGTGTCGAGATGTCAACGCGATCAAAGCTCGACGTCCCTAACGCTGCCCGCCATGACTCCATGAACTCACCAGGGAACTTGTCTTTGCTGAACTCTCCTATCGATTTACCCTTTAATGAAGGGATATAATCATCTCATGTTAATTGGTTTTCAAGATTTTTCTATAATTTAGATTGTCTGCCATATGGTAGAGTGATATCTTATTACAGGTAGACTTTTAAGGAACGTGACTCAGGGGAATAATCTACCTCTAGTTTAAGATACAGCAGCTGTCTCATGTCTGTTGGAGCAATTCTCAGCATTTATCTAGTTTCCATTAAATATGAAACTGAAATCGATGGATGGAAATCAGATATTTTGTAGAATACAATGTATGCGTTACCTTTTTACTTCCCTTGACTGCCTCGATGAGTTTTGTGAAGTTGGCCTTATCTTTATCAGCCTGTGTACGTAAACAGGGATACAGATTAGACAATGGGTTAAAACCTGCACATTTGATGGTTTAATAGTGTGCCATACTGTTGTGATGTCAGATTATATTTATTATTCATGTAAAACAGAAAATGATAACTTTCATTGAACTACTATTAAAGGAAAGTAATTTCACCACAGCCTGTTTAAAAATGATGGCACCAGAAAACGGTGAAGACTACATATTAGAGTTATTAGAGATGAATTTAATTTTTTTTTAATGAAAAAAAATAAATAAAAAAAAAGTGTTGGACTGATATTACAATATTCCATGGCAAACTACACGCTATCTCTGATTCATACCTTATCTCGGTTTAGCAGTTTGAAGGGTGGGATGCCTGAATCGTTCTCCTTGCCGAGGTCCACTTGCTTAATAAATTCGATTTTCTTTTTGCTGGCGAGGAAAAAGATGGCTTTCTCACAGAGAACCATGATGGTGTCGGTGAGCTCGTAACCGAACAACCAGGTCTGCATGGAGATGGACTTTGAGTAGACGACATCCTCGTCCACTCCAACCGCGGTCACAAAGGCATCCACCTTACCAAGCGGGTCTTCGGCACTCGCTTTCTGTAACAAAATATAGGGTTCCTTTGTTTGGTATTGCTAATACAGCTATAAGCTATAAGTATTAGAGATTTTCTATGGCCGAGAGAAAGATTGTTCATGTGACTTACATCACTGCTATTAAGATTACTATTAGAGATTATCATTATTCTTTTTAATAATTTTTTATACATGTTTATTTATTTTGGACATAAGGACCTTGGTTTGACCCATTCTTTATTGACTTGCAGACGTATATTACAGTATGCTTTTTTTCTGTTTTAAATTCAATCTGTCCTTGATTCTCTTTTTGATGGATAGGTATTGCTTCAAAGATTATTGTAGTGCACTTGAATGGTATATAACTTCACTACACAGACCTCACAAACCTAACTCAAAGTTTGGTCACACACATAATTATTTTATTTCCAACTGTTGTGTAAGACCCAGATGCACAGGGTGCCCTGCCCCTGGGTCAAACAGTTTGATTTCTACTGCTGGCATACTCAAACTCAAAAGTGCTACGTAATAATATGACTACAGCAAGCTACATTGATTGATTGAAAGCCTACATTGTAGTACGCCCAGTCTATACAAAAACCTGCCGGACACCGGCTATAGCCGGCTAAAAGCCTGATGGTCCGGCAGAAAGTATGTATCTGCCAGACCCATGGCTGGCTATGATACTTTTCTACATGCCAGTTTTTACAGCTTGTAAATCGGACCATTATTAAGGTTTCTAGAGAGTAAACTAGAAAGCCTGGATATTTTTTTAGAAAGTTACCCAACATTTTACAATTGTAATTATCAGCTTCCTATGTAAATTCTAGCTTTAGAGTAATTTTTTTAATACAATTATTTCCTCTGGTTATCCGGGCCTGCAAACATTTTGCCGGGCCTGCAGAATAACAAATCTGCAGGACCGAATGTCCTGCAACTTGCAAGGCGAAAAACTTTTCGTATAGACTGTACGCCTGTACTAGTTTTTTTTTTTTTTTTGAAACGGGTTTATTTTAACCTGGTTTAACATTCTCGGTTATCCACCGGTCTGCCGTATGTCTCCAGGGTTGGGAGGTAGTGGAGGTGCATCCCATGCGTTAATTGTTCATAAAAAGTTCATATGCGCACCTTAACCTCCACCCTTTTCTAACTACTCTTTTGTTCGTGTGACTTTGCCTTTGTAAACAACACAGTAAAAAGGAACTTAGGGTAAAAGGTGACAGGACAGTACATTTAGACAGTAGGTGTGGGTAACAGTTGGTCAAGTCAGGCAATATATAGTCACGGTACATGTGCTCTTTCCTCCTATCTAACTAGGCAGCGGTGTTACAATGACGCAGCTCTTAACCCTACTTACAACCATTGCATAGTACTACGGTACAAGTATGTGGGTACCTGCTGAGGCAGAGACAATCACTTTGGTGTTTACTCTTTGTGCCAGGCATTAACCCATATAAGGGGGGGGGGTAGGGCCACTTATAGTGGGAGTCCATATCTCCTACGAGTCCTTTAGTATAGAGGCTCCTGAAAACAGGATATACTGGCCCTTAGGTGTCCAAGTTGTATGCAGGAAGGAGAATAGTCTCTTCCTGACAGTATTTGCAAATTCATCCTTTTCAGTAATCCACCTGATACCAGAGGGCAGGGCATTCCATTGCGACAATAATTGGTATGGAGGTGCATTTATCAAACCAGTCAGTTTTGGGTGGGTCAGCTTTACCACCGGTGCCGAGGTTGCCCTCGTTCCTGACTGTGGCAGAATGTCTAGTTGGCCACTGTATACCAAACGGTGGCATGTTGTTAGCTGCAAATATATGCGGCGTAAGTCCTGGGGAAGTATTTTCACCTTAGTATATAGCTCTTTAACAGGCACTGCTGTAGCGTCTCTGATATGTAAGCATATTCTAATAGCTATATTACAGTATATGTGCAATTTACTATGCTGTGTAGCATTGACTCCTGTGATAAAGATTGCCCCATAATCAAAATAAGGCAGTAGCATAGACTTAAAAATTATGATTGATGTATAAGTATCAGAAAAGTACCGCGTTTGTTTCAACATCCATATTTTGTATGCTATTGCCTGTGACATGGCTTTAGCCTGTGATGTGAAATCCATTCTACTATCTATACTGATACCGAGGTATTTGAACAGTTGTACTTCTTCTAATACAGTGTTTCCTACAGTGAGTGTTAGGCCCGGAGGATCTGGTATCCTAGTAACCAGCATACATTTTGACTTTGTGGCATTAATTGTAAGGCTATTTGCATTACACCACTTAGAGACCAGCCCTAAGTCACTCTGCATTTGTGCTGTTAGCTCAGCTATGGACGGGTTTTCATATATTAGCAGTGTATCGTCAGCATATAGTTTTAGCGTGGATGCTATTCTTAATTCCGGTAGTGTATTAACATAAATAATAAAAAGTAGAGGGCCTAAAATGGAGCCCTGTGGAATTCCATACGTTATTGGTTTCATAGGAGATAGCGTTCCATTGCATATAGTATATTGCTGTCTATTTTCAAGATAGCTTCTTAGCCAGGATATTGTCTCCTGTGCTAACCCTAGATCAGGCAATTTAGAGAGCAGTTTGACGTGATCTAATGAGTCAAACGCTTTAGTGAAATCAAGAAAAACTATTGCTGCGTTTGACTGCTTAACTAATGCTTCATGCGCTATTTTATTCACCAAGAAAACTGCATCCATAGTTGAGTGACACCGCCTAAACCCATTTTGTGCGGAATTAAGTAGAGTGTTTTGTTCCAGGTAGGGGTACAATTGCAAGTGTATTATCTTCTCCATTATTTTTCCTGGGACAGGGAGTAATGAAATAGGCCTAAGCTGGGAGGGATATTTCGGGTTTACCACTTTTGGGATCGGAACAACTTTTGCAATCTTCCAAGCATCCGGGAACACACAACTCACTATAGACCTATTTATTAAATAGGTGAATTCATTAATCATTACTAACAGGCAGTCTCTCAACAGCCTACTAGATATGGTGTTAATGCCCGAGGATTTATAAGTGTCAATTTTGTTTATTTCCTTCAATACCTTGCCTGTCCCAACCACACCTATGAAAAACTCATTTCTGAAAAAAGGGGTCGGGTTATGGTTCAGCACCTGTTGCACCGGCGGGATTTTGCTAGCAAGCTCTTCGCCTACTGTAGAAAAAAAGTTGTTTATTTCATTTGCTACTTCATCTAGAGGTATTTCCTCATCCATAATATTACGCAGATGAAATACATTTATTCTATTTTTCCTTGGCAAGATACGAGCTACTACTTCCCAAAACTTTTTTGGATTTTTCCTGTGTAGCTTAAGCTGATACTTCAGGTACTTGGCCCTAGCCCGTCTGACCGCCCTATTTGCTTCATTTCTATAGAACCTCGCTCTGTGTACGTTATAATCTGATCTGTGCTTAGTGGCCTGCACTAAAGCTTTGTCTCTAGCTAACATTAGCTGGAGTACTTCATTTGTGAGCCAGGGTGGTTTCTCCTTTTTGAACTTAAATTTTTTGATAGGAAAAAGATCATTTGCAGTGTTTAGTATAATACTTTCCATTTTATTCCAAACTACATTGACATCTGGTATGACAGTCAGATCTTCTCTTCTCAAAAAACCCGTTATGTTATCTTTAACAGCTTGCTCACTGTACCCCCTATAAGACCTACCACTGAACTCAGTTTGTGTATATTCATTTCTACTCTTCTTCAGCACCGCAAAGATGGGCACATGATCGGATAAATTTACCTGAAGTACCCCACTGTGGGCAATATCTGGTGAATTAGAATAGAACTGGTCAATCACATTAGTCGGGTGGTATAATGGTCTAGTGAGCTGTGTGATGTAATGAGTAAGGCTTTGTGCCTGAGCTAGCTTTGTCAGAGATTCTGGATGCTTGACTTTAGGGCCAAGATCTATGTTAAAATCTCCCCCTATATGAATATATGCTTTCGGGTGAATAGCCCGTATGTACTTAACAGCGTTACTCAGTTTAGTAATGAAGGGACTCTCAGGGCCAGATGGCCTGTATAAACTTATAACATAGTATGGTCTGCAGCCTGGCCTTGTGACTCTAAGTGTCATCATTTCACAGATCTCGTCCATACAATTACAGTCCGGGTGGAGCAGTCTTTCATGAGGAATGGTACTCTTTATGTGAGTCAGAAGACCGCCTGCAGCTGTCTCTGGCCTGTCCATCCTATAGGACGTATAGCCCTGCATTGATACATCATCATCAGAGTCTTTGCCTTTTAGCCAGGTCTCAGTTATAGCCAGAATGTCCGGTGTTCTATTGTACGCAAATAGTCTGACAGACTCCTTTTTGTTTACCATGCTGTGAATGTTCCAGAAAATCATCAGGAACCCTTTTAGTCTATCAGTCATTAAGTGGTATGGGGTACACTTGCCCGTTGCTACCCCCACGCAGAGGAGGACACATCGGTGCATTTTGTTTTATCGACCATATGACTATAATGTAAGGACCATAAACCCTGCATACACCTGACACCAATAACATAGAACAATGACAAAAACAACATACAGACAATAAAACACATGTACACTCAGTGTATCTCAAACCAGTGGAGTAGTGTATCATAATATAGCAGGCTAGGATAAGGTGGCGCGGCGTCCAGAACAGCCATCCCCGGGTATAAGGGATCACTGTTATAGACTTCATAGAACAATAGTCACTTGTCCTGTTGGACTTCAGTGGATGTAATATAATATCATTTCAGATAAGATACACAATTCCCCTCCCTTACCCTCCCGGCATCACTTGCAGTGAATGTAACGAGCAAATACTTCAATGTAATACATGTAATAGCATGACTTAGACATGCATCCAACAATAACAGCAACTATAAGGATTGAGTATTGGGAACAGGAAACGGCATCCTAGAATATTTTGGACGCGTAAATTTAAACAACATGGGATTTATCATTCATATACCACTCCTTAAACTTTGCCAGCAGGCGCTATTACTATAGTTTTCTCTCACAAAACGAGTAGGTATTAATTCATACAAGGTGTGGACATTTTTCCCCAGCTGGACAATTATATATCCACTGAGGCAGGTCACATTATACTTTAGTAGACTGTGTAGCCTCATACAATATCCCAACACATTTCAATTCATCAGATTTAAAATAGTTTTTGCCGAATCAAAGTAATGTAGGTCATTAAAGTCACTTGCTTTAAAGCCCACACTAGTCACCATTTTGGCTCTTGGTCAGCTTTAATCTTTGCCGATCCAAAGTAATGTAGGTCATTAAACTCACTTGCTTTAATGCCCATACAATAGTCACCAAGTGGGGTAGTAGGGGGGGGGGGGTCCACTAATTTCTGTGGGTAAATGAAAAAAGCGTCTGTATATAAGAACTTGACGCAAGGGAGGGAATCTTTAATGGCTCTCTTCGTGTAGCTTCTTCACGTGACATCAGAAAACTGGTGTAGTAGAGCTACTTCGACATAGACAAGTGCCAATACACATCATCCTTAAAAGTGTATTGCAAATTTAAATAGTCCCCTGACCAGTGACCTAATTTAACAGTATTACTGTAATTACCACTCTCATGGACTCCATCACTGTGTCTGTGACAGTGTGACCATTTAGTGGCGTAGGCTTGGAACTATAAAGTTAGATCATGCACGGACTACCTACATTGTCCACTGCATTAAATCTTAAATACCCGTATTATATAAATGTGTAATCACCTTCCAAACAGGTATGTTTAGAGAAATCATGCATTTGTTTACAACCCCCCCCCCCTCCATTCCCTACCCAGCGTTGTATTGCCTGACCTGCTCCGTCCCCCACATAATCATTTTCCTTTTGATTTGACAATCAATGTCACAATGAATCATTGTGACTGTCACAATCATGACAACCAGAATGACAAGGTTTCACTCTTTTTGTTTAAAAAAATGAAGATGTGCAAGCAGTAACTCACTGTTACTGCTTACCGTTTGTTGAGTAAGATTGTATTATAAACAGTACTACATCATCGTGTGTCATACTTTGTGCTATTCGACCCTACATTAATTTTAACTGTTTATAACATTTAAACGTCCCGGGCTGTCAAAATGCGAGACAAAAACACCGGTCAGCAAGCGGGGGAAGCATGCATGGTCGCGGCGCAGATCGTACGTTGACGGTTGTTGACATTTGTTACACATCAAGACTGCATGACTTATGTTTAATGTTTCGACCTCAAAGATGTATATTTATTTAATTAACGATTTACTTACCTTCCAGGCCCCATAGAGACGCTTCATGCGCCTCTGAAAGGCTTCTTTATCCACCGTCAAATTCGCCATCCTGCCTTTTCCCGGCGAAATGGCGACCTCCACAAAATGGCGGGAGTCTGGATGACGTCACGGGATTCCCTTTTTCAAAACGAGGCGATAGCTGGTGCCCGAAGCTAGACCAGCGAAAACCAAGATGGCTGTCTGCGTAGCCGTGATCGCAAAAGAGGTGAGAAAAATATCAATAACCCCAATTGTAGCAGTCATTTATCAAAATAGCTTGGTGGCGGAGAATAATATGGATATACAGTATCGTTTTAGATAATGAAGAGTATCGACAATAGGAGGCACAACGAATAATATGGCCTGAAACATAGGCGATAATAGAGTATTTTGGTCCAGTGGCCAAGTCCAAAACAGCCAGTGGCAGTGCCACTCCCCCGGGGTTTGTTCACTCGATCATCAGTCAATGATCTCTGCGGCGATTCATCGATGTCATTGATTTCCTGCGGTAATATTAGGTTTTGCATGTATGGACGAGTACAGTACTGACAGTGACCTACAGTGACACTACAAGTCTGGGCATTTAGCCCGAGCCTGGCATGCATGCCATGAATGATGCAGAGGCGGGCATTTGGAAACAAAAAAGAAGGGGGGGGGGGCTTGATTCGTGTGGCCGAAAATGAGTTTCTGTAAAAAGCGCATCCGGCTACAATGGCCGCCATTGAAAGGAGGGGCATGTTGCATGTGTCTTCACACTTACACCAACAAACAAAAAGTGACACCTCAGAGCTTGCCTTCACTACAACGTGGCACCTCTGAGCACCTATCCCTTTAAAGGCGCACCGAACCCACAACGTCATTTGCGTACAAAACTCGGCAGGGTTAGTTCCTCAACTCAGTGCGCCTTTAATGTGGCACTGGACCAACATATCAAAGTGAAATACTTCACTAATCCTTTACTTTAATCTTGAGTCATAGTGCTATCAGTGTCAAAATGCCCCACCTAAAGATGGCGGTGCCTCTGTTTCCTGTGTGACTGCAGCGCACCTACAACAACATGGCGGCGTTTTCGGCCCTACCACATCCAATCCCAATCACTGAATCAGGGGGTCTGGTCTAGCCTAGTCTTTAAATAGATGGGGGGATCCCCATCATGCCCATGTCGCATGCAGAATTTAATCTTAAGAAATGACCATGTCCCCTTTATAAATGACCTGTGTCATGATCATGTCCCATGTTCCCTATGCTACGTTACTTATCATATTATATGTTTTCCCTCATGTCACCTAGCTTCGTGTCACATGTCGATTTTAAGAAATGGCTGGGGAGTGTGGGAGTTTTACTATCCGCCCCCTAAAAAAACAAAGTACTGAGAAAGGCGTCGTGGTGGGCTGATTAAATTACAATTTTTACAGTCATTTTTTTCCCCCTTAAGGAATGTTCACTATTAAGTTACAGGGGGTGGTAGGGGGGTGTAAAAAAGTTAGACTATTGTAACCCCTTTTCAAGGCGCTTTAAAAATAGCACCCTAAGAAAGCCCTCACATTACTGTAGTTACTGGACATCGATTCTCTGTCTCTTTGTAGCTCTATAGTGATCGATGGCCAGTTTTATACTTCAGACCAGTGGGTCATTTTGGCAGTTTTTCGCCTCACAGATTGCTCCTAGCGCAAAATCCTGACTAGGTGTCAATATATTCTCTATGCCAATGTGTAATATGAGGGTAGAAAACAGTGGAACCTCAGTTAGAAAAAATCCTACTGAACAGTTTTTGAGAAAATTTGGGTTTTGTTGCCTTTTTTTGCTGTTTTTAGTACATTTCCTACATAAACCGTGAACGTCAGCATTTCTCAATTTTCAGGTATTTAGAATTAGAATTTGACATTTTTTTACTCGCAGTAGGATTCCTGAATACCAAGCCATTCTACACAGGGTGTTATTTTGAAAAAATATAAATCATTTGATAGTGTATTTGGTCTCCGAAATAGAGGGAGTTTGGTCATAGTTTAATTGATTGTTGACAATCCAGTCAAGGGCTATTAGGTTCAGTTCAGTGCAAGTTGCAAAACAAGTGACTTGCACTTTTTAACTTGACCTCATGTCCACTATGTAGGTCTTCACTATGCATGGGTCTATCCAGAGTCCATCAATGGGATCACGCATGGATGCAGATTCCGCAGCTTTTGGCGAGAAAAAAGTTCAAAATCGCAAAGAAGTGAAATTTGCCTTAAAAAAAACCTATTTGGCGAGAAAAAAGTTCAAAATCGCAAAAAAAGTGAAATTTGCCTAAAAACACCTGATTTGGCGAGAAAAAAGTTCAAGATCGCAAAAAAGTGAAATTTGCTTAAAAAAACCCTATTTGGCGAGAAAAAAGTTCAAAATCGCAAAGAAGTGAAATTTGCCTTAAAAAAAACCTATTTGGCGAGAAAAAAGTTCAAAATCGCAAAAAAAGTGAAATTTGCCTAAAAACACCTGATTTGGCGAGAAAAAAGTTCAAGATCGCAAAAAAGTGAAATTTGCTTAAAAAAACCCTATTTGGCGAGAAAAAAGTTCAAAATTGCAAAAAAGTGAAATTTGCTTAAAAACAACCTATTTGGCGAGAAAAAAGTTCAAAATCGCAAAGAAGTGAAATTTGCCTTAAAAAAAACCTATTTGGCGAGAAAAAAGTTCAAAATCGCAAAAAAAGTGAAATTTGCCTAAAAACACCTGATTTGGCGAGAAAAAAGTTCAAGATCGCAAAAAAGTGAAATTTGCTTAAAAAAACCCTATTTGGCGAGAAAAAAGTTCAAAATTGCAAAAAAGTGAAATTTGCTTAAAAACAACCTATTTGGCGAGAAAAAAGTTCAAAATCGCAAAAAAAGTGAAATTTGCCTAAAAACCCCCTATTTGGCGAGAAAAAAAGTTCAAAATCGCAAAAAAGGGAAATTTCCCTAAAAACACCCTATGACTGTAGCATGCATGCAGACACTCATGGACACAGACTCATGTACACCCACACAGACATACACATAGGCATGAACATGGCCTTCTCCTTCATATAGCAACCTATGTACAGTAAAATTCCGCTACAACGAATTCGGTTACAACGAATTTTCGGATATAACAAACAAATTGCTGTGCCAAAAACCGTTTGCATACATTCCTATAGTAAAATTATCCGGATTTTACGAATATCTTTAGATGTAAATTCGTTTATAACGAACTATCTTTGGTCAGATGATTAATATCTTATGGCAATATCCACTATCAGAAGTACCTACTCTTTGATAATTGCGGACTTCCCACACCCCCAACCCGTCCTATATAGTTGTTTGAGCGCCCAGGACTTCCCTTTGATGGCTGGGCTCCCCCTGCCGCCTACCTGCCCCTACACCCCACCCTATACAGTTGTTTGAGCGCCCAGGACTTCCCTTTGATGGCTGGGCTCCCCCTGCCGCCTACCTGCCCCTACACCCCACCCTACCTGTCCATACTGCCTCCCCTAGACAGACAGATCTTTTATAGCGATGGATTTCATATTATTTCATATTTTACTTTATGATCAGAATCATGAACGATTAGGGATATAGCCTATAATAGGTGTACTCCTGTGTTGTACGTGGGTTTTAATATATAACATAGGCTAGGGGCGTATTTCTTAAGTTTCTAACAGTATTATTATGGTCTAAAGTGCTGAATTTGGATACTACGAAATTCGTTTATAACGAACTTTTCTGCTTGCCCCAAGCATTTCGTTATAACGGAATTTTACTGTACTTTTACTTTGATGAGACTGAATATAGCTTTCTGTTAGAAGGACTCTGATACATGGATGTCGATGTCCAGTTTTAGATATATACCCCTATAGTGCATTGGAGTGCTATAATGTTGGACTGCTGTATATTTCTATTAGGTGGGGGGGGGGGGGGGGCAGAAAACGTCTCGACTCCTCGTGAAATTTTATCAGCCTCCCTGTATTGAAATTAACTAATGAGCTCTGTAAGGGGGTGGGATTGGGAGGGGGTCCGGACCCCCTGGAACCCCCCGGCATGTTCATGTTTATAAATTGTCTACCCATGTAGGCCCAATACTAAAAGCACATGTGAGAACTAAGATACATACAACTGTGTACTTCGTTCACAAAGCCGTGGTTCTGTCCTTTTCAGAACTACCCACTGTTCATGCAGACCAACTCGACAGAGAATGAACTCAAGTTTTATTACACGGTGCACACCTCGCTCGACGTGGTGGAGGAGAAGATATCGTCGGTCGGTAAAAACGCCAATGACCTCCGAGAGCTGTATCTAGGTCTTCTCTATCCGACCGAAGACTATAAAGTGTATCCTTGACATATTATATAATCTAGAGCTTGATCCATAATGCTGTCAGGGGCGTGGCAACCGAGGGGATGGGGGGGGGGGGACATGTCCCCCCCCCCCCCACTTTTGACTAAACCCCAAAAAGGTCAAACCAAAAAGGTCAGTTAAAAAGGGGTCAAAAAGGGTCAAACTACCCCTCAGTCCCCCCTACTTTGAAACTGCTTGCCACGCCCCTGAATACTCAAAAAGCCCAAGTGATATTTGAATGATTCTTAAGACGCACGGTAATATGGTACCAGTACCATTTGCATGTATAGTGATTACAATATAACTGCACCGGAACGTCCTGCTGAAGGAAATGTACATTTTCTCTTGTCAAAGATTGCGTTATGGCGATAGAAGATTTGAGGTATGGTGAGCTTGTCCATAGTAATTCCCTTGATTACAGATGTGTACTTCAATGTAATTGACTACTATTGCAGGGACAAGAAAAGGAAATCAATTCGTAACTGATATTTGAATTAAGGTTACAAATGCTGTTTCCTTAACAATTCCTTAGATATGGATATGTTACGAATACAAAAATAAAGTTTGTCATCGTAGTTGAGTCTTCCAACACAACGTTACGAGATAACGAAATCAGGAGCGTGAGTATAACATATATGATTATGACTATTCTATGATGTTTGAGATTAAAAATATAGATTTTCAGTCGACTGCCTGTTACAAAAGCATTAACTCAAGAGGCTTATATCACGTTAAAGACAGCATAGTGTTTTAATGCACCATGCCCAGTTATTTGCATTAAAAGCGAGACTACTGGTTATTTCGTGGTGGAGCAAATTTCGTTTGAACATGTCACCCAGACTAAATGAACTGGTCTTAAACAAGGGGAAAAACACATAATTTTCAACAAATAACCTGTCTATTTTCAGATGTTTAGAAAACTTCATAACGCGTATGTCGACATGCTATGTAACCCGTTCTACACACCGGGAGAAAAGGTCACTTCAGGGTACGCTGACCTATTAACTACCAATTTTATTTATATTTTTAAAGTATAAAATACACATATTAAAAGAGCACATAAATGACCCCTTCCACTCATATCTTCAAGAGTAGTGCGTTGTAAAGCTATTGAAATGCCTGTTTTATTTTTATTTTGCTGTATATCCCTCGATCAACATGAATTCAAGAAAGGAGAAGAAAATATATTACCTATTAGCTTGGTTGGTGACTTTTGCGGTGAACTCGTCCCACTCTATATCACTGTATTTCTAATACCCACATCTTTTATTTTTTCAGATCATTCCAAAAAGTAGTAAATGGCATGATGGTTCAGGAATAAACAAGTCAGGATACAGCGGTGTATGAATGCATGTGTTATATAATGTGGATCTAATTGTATATATCGTCTAGAAAATCACTCTAAATATATGGAATATACATGTACTATTTAAGACAAGTTGTCGGAAGAGTGAGCACATTTTATTTCACATAGGAGCACGTTTCCTACTCATTGTGGCATCCTCTTTCTACAATATTCACCACGTCCAATGTTGGTACCCGGTAACTATTTAATTCAATGAACCATTTTTTTGAGTTAAAAAAAGATAAATTCACCATGGTGCATATATGCCAATTTCGGATTATATTTCTAAGTTAATTTGGTCTTGTCTACGTGTATACCTGATATCAGTTCGTTCATCTGATTGGTAGTTTGAAAGAAAGTTGTACATATTAACCCCCAATAAATGGTGTGTCATTGTAAATAAACATGTGCAATACTATCCCTGTTCATCTTTTCTTCATTTGTGGTGCGAGGCAGTGATGATTAGGTTATATGCGTGGACAAGTCAAGTACTTATCCTCGATATCGATCGTTTTGAAACTTTAATACCAATGTTTAACAAGTCCATATCAAAGTTTGAAACTGATATCCAAGATAAAACTTTTTCAATATTTCACATCACAGTTTTGATATTCACTATCAGAGTTTCCATGCTCAATATCAGTTCTAGAAACTAATTTTCCCCCAAAAACTTTGACATTAAATCTAGAAACTCTGAAAGTAGGAGTAAACGTATGATCGCTTTCCAAAATAATAGGTCAGGGTACGTCTGCAAAAAAATGCAAGAGGCTACTGGCCATCGGACCTGGCGGCTACAGCTGTACATAACTATATAAACTATGCAAATGGCTACAACCAAGATTGTATCCTTCAAGATCCATTATAACTACAATAGCAACAACCCTAATGATACTGTCCTTAGCTGTACATCCATTATGTATTGTTTATTGTGGTTATAATGCATCTTGAAGGATATAATCTTGATCATAACCTGCTATATAGTATATATATACTTGGAGCCGCCAGGTCCGATGGCCAACAGCATATTGCCAAAAAAAAGCCTGCATTGGACGCCACCTACTGGAGCATTCTGGAACCAAAGAGCGAATTGGTGTTAGTAACAGCAATGGCACACTGATACTGACATCTAAAACACAGCAACGAATATATTTTGTTCTATCTTATGGGCAAATTGTCTCAATTTCATTTCGTTTTCTGAATAGATGGGCATTTTCGTTGATATCAACCACAAAATACTAATAGAATATATTATGTGTTGTAAGTCCCTCCATACCTACTAGTACTATGCCCTGTAACACTATTATAGAATAAAGGAGCATCTAGACATCCGATGATTGCACCATTCTTCTTTCAAATGTCGAAAGATATACTGAGATATCATTACATGAATTCAGGAAGTTAGGCCCAAAAAAAAGGTTTTGTTTCAGGTCACCCGACCGACCCTATGTAAACAGGGCCGACCCTATGTTTTTATGCAATTTTGGAGATTTTTTAAAATATTTTTACACTTTTTTGGGGTCAATTTTTGGTTTACAAAAGTTTTGAAAAAATCTTCCCATTTAGGCAATGTAAAATTTTTTTTTTTTTTAAATCCGACCTACCGACCCTAGAGTTTCATCCCATGTTACCTGAAACAAAACTTTTTTTAAATTTGGCCTTACCATGCTGAGGTGAGGTATCGTTATAATAGGCATGCCTATATTCGCCTGTATTCATGGATGACCTCGCGAGACCCTGAAAAACAATTGTCACTATGTAGTTAGATTCTGTCTATTTTTGGAGCCCATAAAAGAGTCGCCTATTTGAGGTGAAACACGGCGATGATGAGCTGGTATACTGTATGCCTACTGCGCAGTGGTTCATTGTATTGAGTGGCGTTAGGGAGTGATCATTTTTAACAACAGGGGGGGGATGGTTTTCTGCATGGAGCGCCCGACATTTTTTTCACCCCCCCAGTCAACGGGTCGAAATTTTTTACCCCCCTACGGGTCGGAAATCGGCGCGCGCGCAGGCCCTTTGAAGCATAGTAACGCGCGGGCTTTTTGGCCCAAAACAGATTAAATTTTTTTGACCCCCCCAAGAGGGGTCCAAATTTTTTAAACCCCCCGGTCAAGAGGTCCAAATATTTTTGACCCCCCCCCCTGTTGATAAAAAATGATCACTCCCTTACCATGAGACAGGGAACTTTCTGAACAAACATCAGGATTCCAAAGGAAAGTTAATATATCTGACATCAAAGTGTAGGCTTATGGAAGGGTTCAATAATCCCTTAATCCTGCTTCTCTGACACAATGGAGACCGGGGACGTAGGCGTGGGGTGGGGCAATGGACGGGCAGAAGCTATGTAGAGGAGGGGTGGTACAGGAATGATTATCTTAAAAACAAACACTGAACGCTCCTTATATTCAGTGAAAGTTGTTTGATATCCCGCCCACCTCATTCAATTAAAATAGTTCTCAGGGATCTGATAATGCTATTACGCTGTTCCTATGTGTGTAGGTGAGAGGGCTACCTATATTTCCGAAAGTTTTAAGTCCAGTAGGTCCTAGTTTACTAATTGTGCACATGTGATGATTTTTATTGACTCAGGGAGCTAATGCTCCCAGAGTCTTATGCGACGCCTCTGTGAGACGCTTTTGCTTAAAAAAAAAAAAAGTTCTTTGCTTTTTTTGGGGTAGAAATATTAGGCCTATCCAAAGATATTTTTCAATAGCACAAAGTTCAAGTGTTTTCTGTCCCAATGACGTAAATACCATCCATTTCCATCTACTGCTTCCCCCCTAAAACAATGGGCAAAGTATACCTTCCCAAAAACCCTCTTATTTTCCAATCTGTAGACAAACATGAACAGTACTAGTGTGGACATTTTGTCGATTTCGGCATTTAGTGTTAAACCTATGGGGGATCTGATTTTTAGCAAGGTGAGACGTTTTTTGTCAGACCAGTTTGCCATCTGTGGACATGAAATCGAATACATACTACAGCTAGCACACTACAGCCAGCACACTACAGACAGCACACTACAGGCATGCACAATATAGACACCACACTACAGCCAGCACACTACAGACAGCACACTACAGACACCTGCCCTGAGTCTTTTGTGATTATGATCACACGCTAGATTTTCTGGTTTGAAAATGTTTTTTTATCGTCGGCCACCATTCATTGAATGCAGTTTTAACCAGTCATAAACAGTCAGCCCAATTTAACAATCAAATTACAATGAACAAACTAGTAGATGGACAGTAAATTACATTGGTTTATTTCGTCATTGGTTTATTGCACCACTTGATAGGATTTTCAGTACATCATAGTTCTTACTATCTTAATACTTGTAGAAATCAGTGATTGAGACATTAAACATTTTATACCAATACAAACCATACCACGGCTGAGCCCACTGGTCAACAATAGAAAAAAAACACTTCATAGAAAGTCTTCGACATGAATAGTGTGATGTACAATATAGTGGAAATCAGCTGATAACATTATTAGCCCTAAATTAGGAGCATATTTAGAACAAAATAACATTCATACTCCAGGGATTATTCAGAAATCACGTCATCAGCATGGGAGGGGAGGAGGGTTGTACAGGTACTAGAATCGTTTAATATATGACAAGGCCTAATGCATTGCCATTGGAAAATCTGCTCATAACAAAAAAAAAAAAAGGGGGGGGGGTCTAGAGATTGCCCCAAACATCAATGACGCCATTTTTGAAAGATCCCTATGCCCAAAGACTCTTTACTAAATGATCCTTAAAGTTCTATCCTTACAAAAATACACACTCCCATACCGGAAGTAGCTCCAGTTAGATAAGTCTTCGTGTTTCATGCAGGTCGTACCTTTGTTGACATAGCATATATAGTTACTGATGATGCCATTGGGTACATGTTTCATCACGTTTTATTGATCTGGTTTTTATGACGGGGCATATAGCCAACCTCTAAGTATACACATCTACAAAAAAACTTGAAAAGGATAGGACTTACGAAACTACTAAATGCATAAGTCAGTTTATGAGACAGGTAGTAAACTAAAAGTTTTTGATCAATCCCTGTTGTCATTTGTAAAGTTACCACTGTCTTATCCAACTGTAAATAGTAATTTGACATCTATTTAATTCAATGTACTGCATGGATTTGGTTTAATATATTAAATTCTAAAGTATAAAATATACATATATGTACTATCAAATCACTTTGGTAAATCAGCATTTGTTCATAAGGCTGATGCGATTTTAAATACCGGTATTTTCATATTTCTGACCAGAACTCACAAATATACCATTTTGAAATATACATGGGGTGATGATCAATTATAAAGAGTCGTATATGAACCACAGGCCAAGAAAAATAGCTGCAAATTACAAAATGGCAAGACCATCAGTGGTTTCGATGTTCACTGAACTCCTTGAGTACGAAATAACAAAAGTGCTGACCACCCGTAGAAACAATTATTTTCTGTGAGACATATGAACGAGAAACCATAAAAAGGAGAAACCACACATGGACGAAATCTCAATGTGGACGTAATCTTCGCAATCAACCTTTGAAATTTTAATCTAAAGATAAATCCACTCACGACCTTTATCAAGATACACCACAATTGACATCCGCACACTTGTGGGGTAAAATTCCTAATTTTTCACCCTTTCAACCAGTAAACATGCATATATAATACGCTTCTCTGGCTTGGATAACAAAATCTCCCTCACGTTCTTAGTAGATTCTGGCATCAGTTTTGGATAAATCATCTAGAGCTACCACTCAGCTTTACTATCATACTAGATGTATAAACAAAGCATATAATCACTCTTTACCCATTACTTCTCCAATAAATCATTATGGTATGCTCTGTATTAAATATAGTCCACAACCATAAAGAATAAATCTCTGATGAAAAAAACAACACAAATACCAGTCAACCTTCTTTACTCTAACATTGTAATGAATATAAGGGCAACAGTCCTAACACTTAAAGCTGGGCCGTCAGGGAATAAGTTCAGCATTTTCCATACATAGACTAAAATAGCAGTTCCACCAGAGGGCAGCAGTGTTTGGACAGGGGACCAGGAGCACTGTCCAGCTACAACATATTCACCCTATCTTGTGCCTGTAAGAGCTGAGCTCCCAGCCCTTAAGAGCCCTCTCGTGAATCAAAACTGAACTATATCAAAAAATGCTTTTGGCCTCACTTCAACCATGACGGTCAAGCTTTAAGTAGTCACACATATATATTTAATCTTAATCTCTCAAATACTGGCACTAATCTCATTACAGAAGAATCTCACATATAATTGGTATAATTGGTAGAAATCATGCACACATTATGACATGTATACATTTATGACAAATTACATAATATAGTAAAGTATTTCGATATATTTGTAAATCTTTTATCCAATTACACACTATTCAAAACCATTATTATAAAATCTCTTATAACATAAATAGTTATTTGATCGAAATTGACCCAGGCTTATAATCCATTGTAGCATGGGTTAAGACTAGAATCTCTACAACTGTTCACACAAAACTGTACGTGTCCCTTAGCAGCAGAAATCTCCAGTGGAAAGTGTTATAAAGCCTACTGCTGCATCAGATCATTGAAATTAGTCTGAATCTTTGAATTATCCCTCAAACAATGGCATCAGAAAAAAGTGGGAAGTAGTGGGGTTGCCTCTTTTATAACACCAAAAACACTCATAACCCTGTAAAAGATACATAATCGTGCCTATTGAACCCAATGGTATTTCAGTTTTTAAAGCAAGTATACCATTATAAACTATGCATTGATTTACATATTTGTCAGATTGAATAAAAAAGAAAATTGTGTCGAGAAAGATTACTTTTTGATATGGCCTCTGCACGTATATCATACAGTGCACCAATATTAAAGCAGTTTCAGACCAATAGTGTAATACTTTATGGCTAGTTATAGCCCTCGAAGCTGAATCGTTGGCCTCGCCAGGAACTATTGCTACCTTCTACAATACCAGCAACTAGCACTTAGGCCACACTTTTTTTATTCGTTGGGTTACGGACACGGGTTACGGACACCATGAAAAAATTAAAGAGAACCACAGCGCCGACACCCTTCTTCCAGTGAGAGTTCAAACCGAATGGCCGACTGACCGTCTTCCCGGATACAGCCAGACCTGGCTCATGCGCAATGACACTCTAATGTTACCCGGCGGCTCCAACCTTTCCCGCCCTGATTATACCCTATAAATGATATGCTTCCATTTCTCGGACCAAAAACTGACATATAGCAATTTAATTGCAGATTCACAATTCTATTTTTAGTGCGGGGGTTTTCAAGGTAGTGCGGCGGGCCCGTAACCCAAAGAATAAAAAAAGAGTGGCTTTATATGGACTTGAATCTACCAATCACATAGCGCAATTTAGGGACACATCTCTCAAAGCACGCAACAATATGGATGTCCCATTGGGCATCTCTAGCCTATATGTCACGTTGTGTATATCCCATAGAGATATAAGACATATTCCTTATAATATTTAATAGGTTATTTTTCTTTCCATGCAGAAGACAGGGTCATATGTGATACCACCGATTACTTTAGTTCCCAATGAGAACAGCCAGGCAGAAAGGATGCTCGGTGCGGGCACACAGCTCCCCCCTACACATGAGGGAATACATCCTAGGATGAGCAACATTTCCTCTTCTCCTCGACCGGCTCCATGTGGAGCGCGGGTTGAATCCGCGACGGGTCGAAGCGTAGTTCAGCCTGCATGTGTAGTATACGACTTATATCGTCAAACATGTCCTTCACTCCCTCGCCCGTTAAACACGAGGTGCGGTAGATGCCGCTGACCACCGTATCACACTGAATCTGGAACTCCTCCACGTCGCTCGGTCTCACCTGGTCCTCCCGGCCCCCCAGGTCCGTCTTGTTCCCACACAGGAACAGTTTGCACGTCTCTGAGTGCATGATGATGTCTAACATGTGCTGGGAGAGCATGCTGAACGACTCGCGGTCGTCCACACTGTAACACATAATGGCCGCGGTGGCGCTCTGGAAGTAGCTCGCCGAGAGCGTCGCAAAGCGCTCGATGCCCGCCGTATCCCAGAGGTCAAGCTGTGGGCAATATGGGAACGGATTATTTTGGTTATACTTGTCAATGAATAATTTAACAACATACTGATATTTGTATTAAATAAACTGCTAATGTGAATTTAGGACTTTAGTTTTAATAGCAGAACTTGTAATGTTGATCGTTATTAAAAGGGGTTTCTTGATATCCTTATTTAGTATCTCTATAATTATTTGTCTGCATTGTCCTTAAAGGACAATTTTGCTTTATTACAATGGCTGTTTATGCCCTTACAAAGGTGTCTTAACGTGACTCACTTTAATAGGTTTGCCATAGACCATGAACGTCTTGGCAAAGTGATCTAGCCCAATGGTTGAGCGGGGTCCTGTGTCCTCAGTAAAACTGTTGTCGAGGAAGCGTCTGAAGATGGAGCTCTTACCGACCCCATACTCCCCACACAGGATCACTTTGTAGGCGGGTGGGCCGGACGCCATCTTGAAGCCCTCAGCATGCTGGTATAAAGAAGAGGCAATCTGAGATACAGTAATTAAATACCTTTATGGATCGCTTAACGCTTTAATATGAGCACTATGTCTTTTTTGTCATCATGATGCATGAATACACTAGCCTGCGCTGCATTCAAGCATTATGACAACCCTATGGGGTAGATAGATTCCAGAAGGGTCCGAATGATGCTTGAATGCAGCACTGGCGAGTTATCCACCTGTGTTGCAATCATGCATAATGACGACAAATTAAATCACAATGCGGCTATCAAAGGGTTATAAAGCTATAGCTCCCAAATGTTACAACTGATCACCAGTAAGTAGTATGAACTGCAAACAGCGGCCTGGATAACGATGGAGGGTACCATACTGATCCAGGGGTAAACACTAGTAGATACAACTACTAACACTGTTAGTAACAGCAGTCTATACGAAAACATTTTGACCATGCAGGACATTCGGTCTTGCAGGCCCAGCTTATTTTTTGCAGGCCCGGATATTGGAGTACAATCTTATTATTTTAAAATATAATAAAAGGCAACTTTTCACACTAATAATGGTAATGAATAGTGTTACCCTGTATGTTACAAATATACAAATCAATCGAATATGTAAATCAGTGAGGAACATACAGAAAATAGTCATGCTTTCTATTTTATGCTGTAGAAACCTTAATACTACTGCTAGTCCGATTTACAAGCCGTAAAACCTGGCATGTATAGGCAAAGACCTGCAGATTTACAAAATAGATTTAGAAATGTTTAAATTCAATGAAAATGCGTATATGAGTTATATGAACCTAAATTAGCCTCTTATAGCATTATCTATCGTATAAGTGTTGGGGACTATCCGCTCCTCTGACACTACCTTGTTCTACTAGCTGGTTGCTATGCTCGCCCCCCTGAGATCAACTTCTGTTTTCTAATAGCAATATCAAACAAACTCTTTTACGGTTGAAAAGCTGAGGTGTATCGATAAGCATCGTATGTTAAATTTCCAAATGGTCCCTATTAAAGTTTAAAAACTCATACATGCTCAATTCAACTTAATTCCCCGTGATTTGCTGAGATTGAAAGGCAATGCACACATAATAGTGATGTAACTAAGGATGTCATACACACATCTACAGGGAAGTCTTTACAGCGGAGGAATACCTAAGTCCCAACCCTTTACTGACGGCATGATGCCTCAAGGCATCATGTTCAGCTGCGGTCATGATGCATCATGACGACTCTCCGGAAGTGAATATCCCCTCTAGGGCCGTCATGATGCATGAATGCAGCATTCGCGATTTACTCCCAGTGTTGCATTCATGCATCACGATGACAAAATGACAGAATGTGCCGTTATACTACCCTAAAGGTTTAACAATCCGGGAGGATTATGTTCTTTAATCAATATTAGCATGTAGCCCATCCTGTCGGTTAGGTACACACAACATAGGGATGGGGCTCTGACGGGGGTGGCAGGAGCTACAGGTGGATCCAGAGAAGTGGGTGAATCTTTTTTTTGTGAACCTTTTTTTTCAATGTTTACCTTTGCTGGCCACTCTTTGAGAAGAACATAATAGATGAAATAATGGGAGTGACAGAAACGGAACTGTACACAGATGGTGTCACTCCTTAGTCCTACAACTAAGTCAGGCGGAACTGTGCGTACTATAGATCCGGCCCTACAAGCAAAAGAGATGACTTCTCAGGGAAGTAATTGAAGGCATTGTCTTAGTTCAATCTGACTCTATGATAACAGGGGAAATCGTGGCTCCGAGCAATGATAGCAAATTGTCACGCCACAAAACCCCTTATTATACCTTCATCAATTGTATTACGTCATATTACGTCATATTACGTCATAATTATGATTTATGATTATTAATATTCATATTTATTATTATTTGTAATACGCACAATACTTTATGCATATTTTCAATCCATATGTCCATCAAAGTACACCTAGACGTCAGACATACCTTTTACTCATAAAGCCAAGCATAACTGACCCCCATACATAACTAATCCATAGATCACAAGCAGACCCTTATCCCATGGACAATAGGTAACGGTCGGCCTGTCCAGACGACAAGGCACCGACCGGTCACCTATACACAAAACAAATGAACTATATGTTGACCCCAAGGATTAACTGTCAACACATAAAACAATGCTATAAAGCTGGACACCCTTAATCAGTGTGGCACCGCCAAAGCCACTTGAGCCGGCTGGAGGCCAACTGGAAGGTGGGCGACAAAGCCCCCATGTGTGCATGCTACTTATTATGTAATCCATTACCCATAATGCACTGGACCCAGGCTCCCCACCCGCGGTCCAGCGCACATCACATGTTAAAGCCATGAATATATAATTATCCAATCAAATGTCAAATGTATATTATCCAATGAAAACCACTGTTACATCTACTTCCGGTCACATGGGCACCCCCTCCACCTGCCGGGTACCTGTACTTATACCCCGGTCAGATGGAGGAGGAAATCACTTATCATCTTGCAACCATCAGTAACTTATATACTGAGCCCTAGTGACTGGTACTCTGATATTAATATTATTATTAATAAAAGATACCAAGTATTGAAACTGACGTCTCACCTCATCTTTACGCCCTCATTGATGTGGAAGGGTTTTCCCTAGCCACAGAGTGGTAGAGAACCGGGCAACTTTCAGCTACCTGCGACCATGAAGAAATTTTTTAATGCAGAGACACCAGTCCCTCAGTGACCTATCATCACGGAGGCACACTAGGAGCCAGGGACCAGCACCAACATCAGGTCTACAACCCACCAGGAGGAAAGGACCAAGCAACAACAAGCACATCACCGAGTCCACCTCCTGCATCTACAAGGACATAGTAAGACATTCTAAAACAACACTTATAGACACTGTACCTATTATACCTATAGACATAGCTACCCCACCCACCTCTCCCATTCGTGTTGAACCCACTGTCAACATGGCCGGAGACGATCAGGTAGAGGTAGAAAGACAACGAGAACTAGACGATAGGATATCAAGAAAATTAGACGAACAATTAGCGGCCCATAAGGCAGAGCTAGAAAGACTGAAATCTGATATCGCAGAATATAGAAACAACAAGTCCATTAGCGACCTGGCTAGCGCCATATCAAAAGCCAACAAATACACCATCCGTGAACCTACCAAATTCTCAAAACCGGACATTAAAATGAGCACCAGCAAGTGGTTCACTGACCTAGAACGATTTGTTAGACTTAAATATCCCCAAGAAGATCACCCCATCCACGTCACATGTGCAGTCTATCTAACTGGACCAGCATACGAGTGGTACAGTATGCAGCCCACCAGTATCCAAGACGATTATGACCTAATAAAGAAGGGACTTATTCACCACTTCAAGGACGTCGAAAACGACATCAAGCTATTAACACTGTCCCAATTTGACCCCACCCTACAAACCATGGAAGAATGGCTAAAGGATGCCAACACCCACTTCCAAAACAAGGGGGTGGACATAGAAGCTGCCATCATCCAGGTAGCCACCGTATTAAATGAGGACTACCGAGAGGCGATCAGAGCGGAAAGTCCTACTACATGGGCCTCCCTCTGCAGAGCACTCAGGTGTGCATACCTGTACAAGAAGACCTCCACACATAAGGTATCATCCCTATCCAGCAACACCCTAGACCCAGTCATAGCTGCTCAGTTAAGGGAGAAGGATAGGGAGAACGAAAAACTGAGAGACCTTCTACAGAAGCAACAGGAAGTTATGGAGACCGAACATACCGTAGCTGCTATGGGAGGTGGTAAACCAAAACCCACCTACCACAAACAAGCAGCTACACCGACACAATCTCCACCAACTGACTTTGCATTACCACCCAACTATAGGGGGAGGAGAGAGGACTTCGACATCAACTACGTTGACAACATAAGGAAGGCACGCTCAATGGGCCTCATCCCTCCCACCCACCGATTCAAAGGGGGACCCAAAGACATCATAACCCTTCTTCAAACGGGTTCCCTACCCCCACATCACTTCAAACTCATCCAGAGCCAACAACAACAACAACAAAGGTGGCAGCCACAACAGCAATCATGGCAGCCACCACAACAACAACAACAACAATGGCCACAACAACAACAACAACAATGGCCACAACAACAACAACTACAACTTCAACCAACGCCACAAAACCCCACTCCACAGTACACCATGGCACAGCTCGTCAGCATGATGAACGACCTCACCAAGACGACGGGAAACTAGATTGTCATCCTATGGATAGGCCTCATCAGGATGACAAAACAGTCCCCAACACAGAAGACACAGCATCGCCCATCGACACCACGCCACATGACCCACAGACAATCCACAAAGCTGCACCAGTGCGCGGGAAACCTGCCGACGTCCAAGCTACCCTGGAAGTCGTCCCCCCACCACTACCCGACCTACACATGGAAGAAGGTGAGCAGAGTGTTTTGTTTATCAACATGGTCAATGGCAATATAGATCTACAATTTAAAGATACCAACATCCCCAGTCTAGTAGACACAGGAGCCACCGTCTCTTGCATGAGAGAGGGTCTAGCCTCCACTCTATCGAAACTAGTTCCTCATGAGTTTTCACGAATCAGGTCCAAAGTTTATCTTGCCGATGGAGCATTGTGTCACATCAAAAGAGCTATCAAAATCAAATTCAAAATTCAAGGCAAAACATTCAGTCATCAATTTGCAATTCTTCCAAATTGTTCCTCACCAATCATACTGGGAACAGACTTTCTATCAAAGACTAAAAGCAAAATCAATTACTCCACTGACCCAACTCCAAAATCTCAACCAATCAGGGCAGTGAGAGCTATTTCGATACCTCCATTTTCCGAAATGGCCATAACAGGCCAAGTCACATGCTACCACTCAGTCAGTCAAATCAATGGTATAACAGACAATTTTGACAGATCAGACAAACTTCCAAATTACATCGTACAACGTTCAGTCGTGACACCTGACCAAAGAGACAGACACCCACTGATATTATTGAATATCACATCTAGAATCTGCAAAATCCAGAAGGGTGAAATCGTAGCCTTATATACAAAAACAGACATAGACAAAGAAAATCATATATTATCGACAGGCTACGACGAGACACAACCCGAGGAGACAGACAGAGACATAGACATAGACATAGACAACAACTCTACTATCAGTGACAGTGCTTCATCAACAGGGTCAGATAAAACATTCTACGTACCAACACCAACATACTCAGAGTATTCTGACTCTGACATGGATCAATCCATGTCAGACGACGAAGATCATATAAATATGGTACAAGAGACGACAGGTCACGACGAACAAGACATAGACAAAGACATGTACATAGGGAAGGACATAGACATAGAACCAGAAAAAGAAAAATCACACGTCTTCCAAAAACCAGAATGCCTCACAGAAGATCAATTCACAACATTTTGCCAATTAATAGAAGATTACGACGACATATTCGTGGGAAAAGATAATATGATTGGAAGAACCCATCTGTACACCCATAAAATCAACCTGATCCCAGACGCCAAACCCTTACAGTTCTACCCATTCAGAATGGCCCCGCACAAAGCTGAACGACTTGAAATTGAATGTCAGAAGCTGGTAGAGCAGGACATTCTGGAGGAAACCAAAACGGGTCCCTGGTCATCCAGAAGTTTTCTTGTAGAGAAAAAGAACGGGCAGGGTTACAGACTAGTGACAGATCTAAGATATGTGAATTCCCAATCCATCAACCAAGCACTTACATCACCACGAGCAGACGACAGCCTAGAAATGATTGGTGAGACGCGACCTGCCGTGTTCTCTAAAATGGATGCCCAACAAGGGTACTTCCAGATACCAATTAGAGAGGACGACAGGGACATCACAGCCTTTCTCACTAGAACCAAAAAGTATAGATACAAGACCATGCCCATGGGACTCGCCAGCAGTGCTCAGGCTTTCCAAGCTGTAGTCAACTTGATCCTACAGAACCTGCAGTACAAATGTGCAATCCCATACTTAGACGACATCTTGTGTTTATCACCATCCATAGACCAACATTTCATCGATTTAAGAAACATATTTGAAGCACTAAGAAATGGCAAACTAAAGTTGAAGAAAACCAAGTGCGAATTCTTCCTACAGGAACTAGACTTCCTAGGAATGAAAGTGACCACTGACGGTATCAAACCATCCCCAGACAAAGTCCACAAGATCCAGACATTCCCCACACCGAAGACCACAAAAGAGGTGCGGTCATTCACTGGACTCGCCCAATTCTATAGGAAATTCATCAAAGGGTTCAGTGAAATCGGTCGACCTCTATTCAACCTACTCAAAAATGGGAACAAATTTGTTTGGACAAAAGAATGTGAGACTGCATTTCAGACCCTGAAGGACTCTATATGCAATGACGTGATCTTGCTGTACCCAGACTACAACAAACAGTTCCATCTTACGACAGATGCATCTGGTACAGCCCTGGGAGCTACCCTTTCCCAGGAGAAGGACGGCGTTCTACGACCAGTAGCCTTTGCGGGCAGAGCACTCCATGACCACGAAAGGAATTATGGTGCCACCCAAAGAGAACTATTGGGAGTAGTATTTGCAATAGAGTACTTCAGACACTACCTAGAAGGAAGACCATTCGAGTTATATACTGACCACCAAGCCCTCATCCACATGTTGACAAAATCAGATAACAAAAACATGTGGGCAAGGTGGGCACTCAAAATTCAACAATTTCAATTCAATATCAGACACATAAGAGGCAAATTAAACATACCATCAGACGTTATGTCAAGACGAGACTACCCACTAGACAAGACACCAATGACAGATCCTCCACCAAAACCCAAAGCCATAAGGGTACAACATAGAATTATGTTTGAGGATGACATATACACACAGAAATTCAAAGAAGACGAACCACCATTGACGCTACCAAAACGACTACCCAAATCAATACTGAAGAGAAACTCCACCCATCACTTCTATTGTGAATGTATGGAGGAAAACACAGAAGACATAGAAGAAGTAAAACGATTAACCCCCAACCTGAGAGCAAATCCTGACATCCCAAGTACCAAATTACATCATTTTGGGCTTCCACAAACAGAATACAAGGGACTGTTAGCAGCCATAGTGGCCTCAGTACAACAGGAAGTGGATTCAGCTGCACGACCGGTCCCAGGCCACGCCCCACAGCAGCTGACAGTACCCTCTACATCCCTAGAAGCCCTATCAACATTCATAGAAGAAACTCAAACAGAACAAATAGAGCAGGTTGCGGCGACCCGACCGGTCCCAGGCCACACCCCGGCACCGCAACCTAAGAAAACCATAGATAAACCAAAACCAAAGAAGAAAAATGAGAAGCCTAGAAGAGATGCCACAGACATGGCAAAACACTTGGCCAATCAGACTAATCATCTGATTGAAATGATAGAGAGCCTCTCTGACCCACAAATCTCCATACTCAACCTCAAAAGAGAACAGAGATATAATTTACACACGAAAGCTATCATCACGTATTTAGAGAACGGGCAGGTACCCAACGACAAAAACAAGAAGGAAACGGAGCAATTTATCAAAATAGCTGATGACCACATCATGCTGAATGATATTTTGGTCCATATCAACACGGTACTATGGAAGAAACACAAGGAATTCTCATTCCAACCGGTCATCCCAGATGACATGAGACTTCCCATCTTGAAGCTTTTTCACGACCTACCAATGGCAGGCCACGCTGGTGCACAAAGAATGCTGTCAACCATGCTTCCCAAAGTATATTGGAAAAGCATGGCGGCCGACGTCCAGAAATTCACAGCGACCTGCCACGTCTGTTTGAAAGCCAAAAAGATGAACCTAACCAACAACCTGCCAATGACGGCCCATAGTACCCCTTCTTACCCATTCCAGTTTGTACACATAGATGCCATAGGCCCACTACCACCAACACCAGGAAAGAATGTATACATTCAGGTAGTGGTCGACAGGTTCTCTAAATTCTGCATAGCCTACCCTACTACATCATTGGACGCGGAAACAACTACCGCAGAATTCATAGAGAAGGTTGTTCTGGCCGAGGGTATACCAACATACCTCCAGTCAGACAATGGAACGTCATATAAAAATTCAAAATTCAGAAACATGACATCTTCCCTCAACATAAAACATGTCTTCAGCTCGGCCTATAGACCAAAATCGAACGGCCAGGCTGAGAGATATGTGAAGACGCTGTCTGAAGGCATACGGGCCTACTGTGAGGAACACCAGGACACATGGGATGTTTTCCTACCACACCTTGTGTTCTCCATCAACAACACAGAGTCCGCCACCACTGCCTTCACACCGTTCTTCATTATGAAGGGAAGGAACCCAAACACCATAATAGACAACAAACTCAATCAGGAAGAAGAGAAAAGTCTAAATCTCCACATCATTGACAAATTAAAGAAAATAGACTACACATACAATCAGGTCATTGAGAACATCGAAAAGAGGACAGAACAAATGAGACAACAACACGACAAAAAGGCAAAACCTACAAAGGTGCAGAAAGAATCACTAGTGTATGTCAAGGTACCCCGACTGATGGATAGAACAAAATGTTTGAAACTTCAGAAGGTGTACTCTGGCCCATACATAGTGTGCAAATTCGTCTCAAAAACATCTGTCCTCCTCAAATCTGTGATCACAATGAAAACAATGAAAAACCCAGTCCATGTAGATAGACTGAAATTCGTACGTCACGTGAGAAACAATGACTTCATACACAGACTCATTGACCCGAACGATGACCTCATAACCAAACTATGGAAGAAAGACGGAGATTCATATAAAGCGAGACCAGCGCTTCTACAAACCAAAAATATATATAAAGCAAAGCCGGCCCACTCCAAGGTCAAGAGGAGGACACCGGTGGGACTAAAACCATAATATAAAATATAGAATATATAAGAGGAAAAGAGTTATCACCTATATTACATAAACAACAAAAACTCACTATATTATCCCTACTATCACAAAGAGACACCAACTGTCATATATTACCGACTTTATTACCAAAAAAATCAACACTGACTGCTACGACTACTATTATCACTACTACTATTATAATGATTCACAAAGAATCACGACTTACACACCGATCATCAAAAGAAATACTGGAAATACAGTATTTATCATCAAAAAGCGCACAAGCTTCAGCAACTTATTACTATAACTTATAATCCATCGATACCCATTTCACCACACAAGTAAGTGGCAGGGCGACTCCATATTATTGCTGCTCCTTTAACAAACTGACACTTCAAATAGAACCATTATCAACATGTCAAAATCCGACATGAAAGGACAGTTTGCGCACTCTTATTAAAACCCCCCCCATAGACCAGTGGAAAAGCGGTGTATGCAGGCGGCCGCCCGCATGCATCGCAGGTGTCAACAACACCAGGAGGATGACCGCAATCTGAGCCCTGGATGGCGCCACCACTGGAGCGCGCAAACAAAAGCTCCACTTATGGGAGTGTGATAACGACCAACATGGCAGGGTGACATAGCCACCACCCTGTACCCAGACCAAAGGGTATAAGTTCCCACACATCCCCCCATCTTTCCACAGTCACCCAGTGACCACACCCCTACACACATCGATTCAGTCAGGAGCAGCCCACAGTTAATTTGGTAGATCCCCGCCAGTACTGCGCACTTACACTCATCCCTCACCAACTATCGACTATCAACTATTACTACTACAAACGATCGACTACTACTATTATTACTATCAAATCCCAACAACTCGGGAATCATGAGGTATACACTCTACCTCCTATTAATCATCACACACATCATTTACACGGCAGCACAACCAATAGTGAGGCAAAATATCGGCCTCATCTATGAACAGCTGCCGGGACAAATCATCACCGGTCACGACCTACACGAGGTCATACTGGCCATCCCCTACAACATCCCAATGGCTCCTCGTCCGAAGCCACTCATTTACAACACCATCAGGACTCTTCAACTGACTTCACTAGGACCCCATGACAGCCATGACGCCAAGATGTTACAACAAGCTGCTGACCTCGACCGACTACTACAAAACGTAGATATTAACATTATTAAGACTTTAAAGAACATTGCACACTTCCTCTCGGATCCTATTACTAACAGGCCAAAGAGAGCTATCCTAGGATTCTTAGGGGAGCTCTTTAAATCAATCTTTGGCCTGGCAACCACTAGAGACATGGATTCTATCATCAACGTCATACATCACCTAGATGCTAGAATTGGTACACTGGCCGACGTCAATGTTAAAACTGCACAAGGATTACATGACGTCACCCAGCAACACCAGCAGTTCCTAGACACTTATATAAAGCAACAGGACGTTGTACAGGAATCCCTACTTAATATTACCGAATCCATAGACTCGTGGTCTGATGATTTCTCCACAACCCTAACCTCCATACAAGCCGACCAGGATCGTAGGATTACCCAGTCAGCCATCATATCGGCTCAGGTAATTGTCCTAATGACCAGGATCGCCTACCAACAAGGGTTATACAAGGTGGAAAATTCTCTCAGATTATTGTCCACTGGAATATTAGCACCGGATATGATCCAACCCACAGAACTAGCCCTCAAGCTAGCCACCTTAGACACACAACTCAAAATTAGGAACCCAGGATCCGAGGTAACCATTATTGACACCGCATATTAC
The DNA here is from genome assembly GCA_947462335.1 of Harmothoe impar. NCBI lineage: Eukaryota > Metazoa > Annelida > Polychaeta > Phyllodocida > Polynoidae > Harmothoe > Harmothoe impar. The sequence goes on along the minus strand of OX381712.1, from coordinate 64,075,542 downwards.
TACTCACAACCAGTTGCACTATACACCTATTCCAAAACTCACTTATACATTCATATTAATGTTATCATTTCTGCCACAGACGCAGCATTTAACTTATATCAAGTAATTACAACTCATGTCCCCATTAACACCGAAAATACGACAAGTTCTGGATCTACCCTATTACACACTGACAAAACTTTCCTCGCTGTCAACGAGGCAGAGACATTGTACTTAGAGATGACAAACGCAGATCTGCTTACGTGCCAAGGCTCGATACTGAAAGTATGCGCTAGGACCATGCCTAGAATACGCAGTGACCAGCCAACCTGCCTCATGGCGGCCTTTAAAGGTAACCAGGCAGACATAGCCAGACTCTGCACATTTCAAGTACACCCTCTGAGACCCATACAAACCCGTGCTATAGCTATTGGTAAAGACAAATATTTAGTAACTACTAACAGGGAGTACTACCACGTCATCTGTCAGCACATGACACCAACTACTAAGAAAGCTTCGGCCTACGCAGTTATTGGTGTCCCATGTATGTGCCATTTACAGTTTGACTCATTGTACCTCCCAAACACCAAAATTCCTTGTAATGAATCTTCTTCAACACATTTTCTAATGCACGCGGCCAATACACCCATACTACTCGCACTCACAAACAATCTCAACATCACAGCATCATCACTACACCACGACCCAATACACATACCACACCTACATACACAAGCTATCATCAAATCTATGACAAACATCAGCAAGCTATCATCAGACATTACATTGGACCTGGAACCCTTCACCAGGAATATCTTAATAGAAGCCACCAACGCAGCAGACATCTTAGACCGACCCATCCAGGACACACCGATACGAGAGAACATAGCTAGCTTCTTCGCTAGCCCCGTATGGAATTATATAGTACCAGTCACTTGCATTCTAAACGCCGTAGGATTCTTCTACTTATTATATGTATCCAAAGGAAAAGCACTGTTCGCGACCATCCCGACCGTTAGTGCTCGACCCAACAACATTTCTTGGAAATTTATTAACCCCATCCCCCAGAGTGAAACCAAAGAAAATCACACTATCAATTTAGATCAATACGTTGATGCCCATAACATTTTTACCCTGATATTCGTAGCTTTAATCGTATACGCTGTTATCAAAACAATCTTCAAGTGTAAAAACAAGATTGCACGTCACTTTGGAATGACAAACTCTGGACACAAAACCAATCCTACTATTACGCTCAAAATTTACCAAGGACACGTCAACCACACCATACCACTACTATCCCTACCCTACGAACGTGACTCTATTGTTAATGAATTCATACCAACCCTGACGGCCATCTCAGCCCTGTCATGCCCATACCCACGCATAAACATGACATGGAACGGCCCCATATCATTCAACATCAACGGAAAACAGAAGTCATACTATCTACCCAACCACATCATACTACCCCTAGCGGTACGGTTTTCTATCATACCGGCCCTGAAAGACGACACAACCACCACAGGATTAACCCTTAAAACTATTGAAATGACTACATCCCTACATCCGACTGAAACCCAAGACAACATTGACATTGACCCCGACAGTGACAACACTACGTCACTTATCAAAAACCCAAAAGACATGACAACTACCGAACTATTGACAGCCATTGTTATGAAAAAGAGTGAGACAGGAAATGAAACATAAAAATTTATTATAGAAGGTGATAACTCAGAACGAACTTCCTCCATTGCCCCTCGACATTGAGAATGAATATCAAAGATCAAGTATTGCCAAAGATCATTGCATAAACAAAATACACTGCCCAAAACCTATTGTTATACATGTACTATCATACCATACTAAGTATTACACATGGCCTATGTAAACGCTTAGTACATCTATATTATTATTGAAATGAATTTCTTACAGCTTCCTATCGTATGAATTGATTGTATTATAGATTAGGACGGAAGCGCGACATATAGAATCAGTACGTCACACTACTATTACCACTGTACCATGTATTATGTAAATAATTGGTATGGTTAAAAGCTTCCAAAAACATATAATCATATAAATAGAACGGAAGCGAGACATATAGCACCAGTACGTTACCATTGAAATATCATTAATTTACCACTGCATAACATGTATGTACAAAACACCGTATAAACCTAGAAATGTGATTAAGAACATAGTCATAGTCATAGTATAAGATAGATATATACAAAAATCATAAAATACAAAAAAATAATGTTCATACAAATACTTTTGAAGCGTGACATAACTCTTCCTCTACTACTTCGCGGCCTGCACGAGGGCGTGCAGGAGTTGTATTGGGGGGTGCTGTCACGCCACAAAACCCCTTATTATACCTTCATCAATTGTATTACGTCATATTACGTCATATTACGTCATAATTATGATTTATGATTATTAATATTCATATTTATTATTATTTGTAATACGCACAATACTTTATGCATATTTTCAATCCATATGTCCATCAAAGTACACCTAGACGTCAGACATACCTTTTACTCATAAAGCCAAGCATAACTGACCCCCATACATAACTAATCCATAGATCACAAGCAGACCCTTATCCCATGGACAATAGGTAACGGTCGGCCTGTCCAGACGACAAGGCACCGACCGGTCACCTATACACAAAACAAATGAACTATATGTTGACCCCAAGGATTAACTGTCAACACATAAAACAATGCTATAAAGCTGGACACCCTTAATCAGTGTGGCACCGCCAAAGCCACTTGAGCCGGCTGGAGGCCACCTGGAAGGTGGGCGACAAAGCCCCCATGTGTGCATGCTACTTATTATGTAATCCATTACCCATAATGCACTGGACCCAGGCTCCCCACCCGCGGTCCAGCGCACATCACATGTTAAAGCCATGAATATATAATTATCCAATCAAATGTCAAATGTATATTATCCAATGAAAACCACTGTTACATCTACTTCCGGTCACATGGGCACCCCCTCCACCTGCCGGGTACCTGTACTTATACCCCGGTCAGATGGAGGAGGAAATCACTTATCATCTTGCAACCATCAGTAACTTATATACTGAGCCCTAGTGACTGGTACTCTGATATTAATATTATTATTAATAAAAGATACCAAGTATTGAAACTGACGTCTCACCTCATCTTTACGCCCTCATTGATGTGGAAGGGTTTTCCCTAGCCACAAAATGTACTGATCCGAGCAAAGATAGCAAATAATATCATACTGATACTGATATATTCATTTGAATAATTCGACTTAAACCACAGCAGAGGAGTAAGACAAAGGAGTTCACACCTTGGTTATTTCCACATACCCTCACATAACCTCACAGCTGTGGTTTAAAGCAGAAAGACACTGGTTATGAGAGGGTAACTAAAAATATAACTACTGTAGGGTGCCAGTCATTGATTTTACTGTGGTTATTTTAAGTTACCTCCTCATAACCATAGTATTTCTGTTTCATAGTCATGTAGGTTCTAATGAAGCAATATATAAACACAACATTTTTCGGCAAGCATCATCAATTTACCCCCCCCCCCCCCTCCTTCCACAAACACAAACCCTTCGTCCCCCTGCAGCAGAGTTCACACCTGTCCAAGGCCTACCTAGAACCTGCAGTGTGCAGTACTGAGAACTGACACCAGGTGGTACTTAGACTAACTTATAGACCCCTGCGGCAGTGTCCAGACACCTCCAGGGCACCCTTCTACCTTATACTTACACTGACCAATAACCTCTTAAAGCCACAACATGCATGAATGCAGTATTACCTTTGTCGTCATGATGCATGAGTGCAACCCCGGTGAGTAACTCTAACCTGGTGCATTCAAGCATCATGCCGATCCTTCCGGGTCGATACACTCCAGGAGAGTCGTCATGATGCATGGATGCAGCCCTGGTGAGCCTACCTTGCGACTAGACTGGCAAGAGCTGAAGACCAAACTTAGAGCACTATGCGGCTCTCAAAGGGTTACAAACCCCCTTAAGGCGCAGTTTTAAAGCTGGATTATCATTTTAAATCACCGAGGTCCAAGACTGACCAGAGCCCTAAAGGCATAATTCTGAGGAGATTGGAGTTTGCCTCTAGCCAACACAAATAGTGAAGGTCTTTGGGTCAATGTTACACGGAAGAGCCGTTTCTAGGGTAGAGGTCATGTATGGAGTAGAAGTGAAGTGTAGTGATCCAGGAATTCCCCTTTATGTAACCTGCATACCATAATTAGTAAAGGAATTAGCATGAGGAAGCGCAGGCCTAAGTTATCTTCCTTACTGTAGGCTGGTTTGCTATATAGTGAACTTGTCCTGGCAGGGTGGTGCCTCTACATGGGTAAAATTCGACACGGGCGACATGGCCCTTTTAGGCCCTTTTAAAAATCGACAGACACAGAAAATTTGGGATAAAAATCGACCTACAGAGATTTTTCTATTAATTCCTATATATGTAAAAATCGACACAGTGACACGGCCCTTTTCCTAAAAAACGACACGGCGACACAGTCAGAATTGTGGGGACCCATGTAGAGGCACAGGGTGGGTGGGGTCGGGGAGGGGCATGGATATGCCTGAGAATTATTACATGGGAAATTCCTTTTCTTTATTCCTATATTTAGATAACACCGATCATACCTAGGTAGCTAAACAGGACCTTTTCTGAATTTTCTTTGAAACTTTTCCAGAAATCCTTGTTTATCATCTTTGTGAGGAATGTTTATCATTCACACATAACGGAGATATTTCCACTACAGACTACCATATTAGACATGGGAATGGCACGCCGCCAGAAAACCTGTCTATACTAATAAACTGTAACACTTTGATTATCTAGCTACCAGGTAAATGTGTTGGACAACATGGCAACAACACCAGACTCTTTACTGAGGCAAGTACCGTATCAAACATGCCACACTCCCTGACCCGTGAAGGCATAGACAAGGAAGACATACTTAGAGCCTGATATTATCTAATCTGATACTCCCAGCTACGCTAATATAACAGGTTAGTTGCATAGACTCACGTAAATTAGGGTACCCTATCACTAAATTAATATCACTAGTGCCAACTATGCAAACAAGGTCTAGACGGCCAGCACATGGCCGGTGTAGCCCTCTACATCTCACAAAATACATGCATTTCACTGAAGCGAATATTAAAATATAGAAAAAAAGACCATAGCAAGTCACAGTTTCTAGTATCATAGGTTTGGTCATAGGGCTCCCCGTGTACAGTGTACACGTACATCTACCAGGTAATAATGTTGGTTTACATTGTATGTGAAATCAGGTGAGTTCCCAGGACGTTCACCTTGTAAGCCAAATAGGTTACCTCACATTGTAATTCTAGTCACTTTCCCTTTCACACTACATAGCCAAACAGGTTCAAAATATAACCACAATTGTTTGTATCACTTCTTGGTGTAGAATACAAAAGGTCACATTAGTAAATTCCATCTTTGGTGAAAACCTTCCACATTTTCATTCTAAAACTCTGTAGCCAAATAGTTTAAAGAGTTTATGTATTTGGTAATTAACATAATTATGCTAATTAGAGACAGTGACATCTCTAAAACAAAGAAAGAGCTTCTTGCAGTGTTGCTGAAATGACGCCGGCACGCCAGCTTTGGCCGGCGTAGAATCTTAATGGCCGGGGTAGGGCCTTGGGACGCAGGCCAGGATGGCCTGCCATAATCTCGGCTTTCTAATGGTGAAAGAATTTTTCAAATCGGCCAACTAGAAGCGAAGAGAGGGCCATATTTATAAATTGTTTTATATCAAATATTTGTTCAATTTCAAAATTCATATGGCCTGCGTGAAAATCAAATGGCCTGATGCCAAGATGCAGGCCACATTGGCCTGCGTTGAGAAAAAGTTTTCGGCAACACCGTTCTTGGCATTTGAGATTGGACAGTGCCCACACATATTCAAGGGGCCAGTTCTCAAAAAACTAGAAGTGGTACCTGCTAATGAAATATATCACTGGAAAATTGATGGCCTCAATTTTATGATTGAGTTTTAACTTGAAAGATCCTTTCCCTTGGCTGTACACAATATACCTCTACTCTAGTCATCGGACTTGGTAGATTGGCCTGGACCGTTGATGAGTGTTTTGTGCCAGGTTTCAGAAGTTTACTTAATATCAACATTATCAGAAACAAGTGCAAATATACCATTAATTTCTATGTTTTTTATATGTGTATGATAAGGGGGGTCAGCTTGTCACTTTCGTTTGGAAATGCAAAGGTAATGACAATACCAATGTTGCCATCATTTGGAAAAGAAAACAGCCTTAGGCTATTACAATGTTCTAGTACTACTACTAGTCGGTCTACCATAAACTTTATATGTATGGTCCTACTAACTATTGTAGGCCTACTACCGGTACTAGGATATAGTAGGACCTACCAGGTAGGCTATGATCTCCAACATAGTTCTACATATATTTTGTATAATTTCTATGACTATGGTCAATGCCAATGTATAAATGACCAATGAATGTTGTAGCGTTTACCGCCCAGGTTGGCAGGTAGCCTACCCCAGGATATGTACACCTAACCGCGGGGACTGTCCCACTTTCTTGTATTGCGATGGTTAGTTTATTGTTTGTATACACACGACCGACACATGACTTGCAACAAGTGAGACCACCAAGCCCATCCCGGTTCCAACACCCACCCTGCCACGCCTCCTCCCTCCCCTCCCCCGTGCCCTGTGGTCCGTCCGCCAAATCCCAAACCCAGGCAGTGGCTGTGGTTTAAACCTTTTGTGTACCCTCACCTGACCTGTTCTCTGGGATTATATTACGCCCTCACTCATCCCTCGTGTTCCTTACTTCCGCATAACACTCATCTGATGATACTTACGCAAATATATGACAAAATCCGCCAGAATTACTGTCCAGAATCGTGTCCGTGTTGGGTCTCACTGCAAGGGGAACTCCTCATCTGTGACGTCATTTAGGGGTTCCCTGTGCTGGGGGATCCCCTGAGAGGGAGCGTTCCTTATTTGGACTGCCTCTGAACTGTTTCCCGCCATGGGATTCAGAGGTGGAACACCGGTATTACTACGCTGTACTACACCTGATTACTATTAGTAGGCATTGATAAGCTAATAATGTTGCTAAGCATCAATCAATTGATCTACAGAAAGGACTGGGATCTTAATAACGGGGAGTTTAACTTTAATAACTCTTTTAGAATATCATTAACCCATAGGCCTAATGCCTAAATGCATCATGTCCTTGGTTGTCATGATCCATAAATGCAGCGCTGGAGAGTAACTCGCCAGTGCTGCATTCAAGCATCATGCCAACCCATGGGGTTGAGACACTCTCAAAGGGTCTGCATGATGCATCAATGCAGTACCGGTGAGTTACTCGCCGGGGCTGCATTGGTGCACCATCATGACAAATACCATCTTTTAGCGACATCCGTCCTTAAATGGTTAATGAGAACTAGATACTATTATATGCCTTGCAGTAGTGTGTCATTTATGATAGGCAGGCGACCTTGAAGGTGATAGAACTGAACGCAGGACCTTAATGGTGAGCTCCCCTCCTAGACTGTTACGGTTTGTCTAGACCCCAGGCTGCAGTTTAATCAGATAGGTATCTCTTTGTCGGCCTGGCCAAATCCTCGGAGATTCACTTTATATGCCCCTACATACAATAGGTGGCATGGGTAGCCAATCTACATTTCAAATGTGTAACATCTTTTCTTGAATTTCTAACTTTGTTAGGGAGTCCCATCCAGTCAATAGAGCGTGTCCCCAGCGCTACCACTGTGTGTACTAGTATAGGGTTCTAACACGTCCGTCCAGTGGAGCCTCTGGATGGAGGCAGCCATCTTGTAGGACACCAAATCTCGTGCCCATTCTCATCCTAGGAGTGAGATTCCATGAGATTCCCATTGTCTTTGACCAGCTTATCAGTGTTATCTTAGGGTAGACAGTGGAGATAAGGGTCAAGGTGTGAGAGATAAGGGCTGCACAGGTGTGAAGTAGCTCCACTCAGTCATGGTTCAGTGACTCTCCCTTCACTCTCCCCACAGATGTTTGGCCACTCTCCAAGCAGAATTCAATTCTTTAATTCTTATTTATTTCAGTTTTATGATAAGAAATTCAAAAATCTCAATTGGTAGATGCATACAGTATGATATTCAGATGCCATGCATACAAAAATCATACATTAATTGATAAAAAATACACTGTGAGAAGTAGCCAAAGTAGACTATACAAATAGGCCCAGTAGAAGGTTGTCCTACCATTTAGATCTGTTGTGTGTCACTAGGTGGCAGCACCCCATAACGTGTTAGAGCCTAATATGCGGCCCATGGCACCTGCCTGTGCAGTGTGACAGGCTGCTTAATATGTCACTCTCTGCTATTTCCGGGGGTTACTATTAGTCCTCCATTAAAATGAAACATATAGGATTATTCTATACATACAGGGGCATATCCCCGCCCTTTCTATGATGAATAGTTGAGAAATTATGGTAAAAATTAAGTTTTCAAGTATTAAAACATGTGTATAATATGATCCTACAAAATCCGGGGAGCACACACATTTTAATGCAAATATAGAAGAACAGAAGGAGTGGATAAAATATGAACTATCTATTGTAGTTGCCCCGGGAAATTAACCCTAGTGAGAGTTAAGATAACAATACTAAGTCTTTATAGCAGCCACTATATATAGATATATCCACTGAACAGCAATGATTGAATTATCAATTTGGTAAAATGGCTTGGGAGTTACATAACCCAACAGTAGTGCCCACTGAGGTCCGCGCCTCTGTGACCCAATTTTCACTGCCCCTGAGAGAGCCTCATTTGGCACCTCTCACTAAAAACCCTTTCCTGACCTTAATTACTGACCTACAAATACGGTAGGGGCCTCTTTTTTTTCACAAAATGAAGGTGGTTAATATGAATGCAGTCATCCTGGGATATAGGTCATAGTTTCAGATTGGTGTTGATTGAAACATTAGTTTGACTTTCTTCATGTCAAAATGTAAGGAAAATATGGAGATTGTTCAAGATTGTACCCATGGGAATGTTGGTTATTGTATTAGCAATGGTATGTGTGAAATTCAAGTATTTCTGACCAGGCCCAATGCCTCCCATGGACGGATAGATAGAATAAGTGAGGTCAAATGGCATTTTTGATTAGGTCAAAGGTCACCAGGCACATGTATAATTAGGTCACAATGCCCCACTTAATGTAAGCAAAACCCTTTTGTTAAATTTTATACGAGGATATACATTTACAGCTGAAAATTCAAAAAATACCAATCTGATTCTCCTGTCTATTCGGATCAGTTTAGATCACAGAAATGATTCAACTTAACAATTGCTTCCATCCTAATTGCATAGGAACTAGATGCAGTAGGAAGATTATCAATATAGTTCTGGAAATCTATCGCAATGCTCTTTTAGGCTAGACCAATTCCATAATATTTAGCACATTTTTGAAAATTTATGCAACTCTCTACCGGCTACTGCTGCTCTCCCTCTCTCGTTCCCCTTCCTATACCTAGGCTATCCCTCTTCCCACCTCTCCCTACCCCCTCTCTCTCTCACTGGAATTGAATTGAACTGAATTGAATAACATTTATTGTATGGAATCGCCATTATAACGGCGTTCTTCCGTGTACATTAGCAACGTCTCAGAGTGCACCTTCTACCAGCGTGGCCCCTTCTACCGAGGGGTGAAACTCTGGGACAAACTAGATGAAAATGTACAGAAGTCGGATAGCTTAACTACATTCAACACCCTTATAAAACCCACTGCACCCCAGGGTGCACCTATTTGATTACCTCATAGTAAACATAGATGCTGGACTTATCAGTAAAGATCCACAGTACCCCCGCATCGGTACAACTGTGTTCATAGACATACGTCAAGACATTATCAATGAATACAATAAATTCATCAACAAATCTCATCATAGCCTGTCATATCATACACCCTGGCCAGGTTGCACCCAAATCTTCCGTATGATCAAGTCCGCTGACATAAAGGACTATGTCATCCGCATATAGGATTTGCCTGGTATGTTTCAGCACTCCACAAAGGTCATTTATAAATAGAACAAATACTAAGGGACCGATGGTTAACCCTTGTGGAACTCCAAATTCAACAGGGGCTGGGTCAGAGAGCTGCCCATTGGCTATTGGCTATCTGTGTGAGCGGTGGCTCAAGTAGTCTGCTGTCCATTTCTTGATTTTTTCTGGGGATGCTTAGTTGATTAATCTCCTTGATTAGGGTCGGTTGATGGATGATGTCAAACGCCTTGGCGTAGTCGATATAACAGGCTGCAGTCATACCAGTCTTTGCGAAAACTTTTTCATCCCATAGGACATTCGGTCCTGCAAATTTTCAATGTTGCAGGACCGGCTACATTTTAAGAGGACCGGATAGCCACATATCTGACGGCTTATGCATTTTAAGCATAAAATAGTATTGTCCATTAAAAGTACATCACATTTTTAACCATTTATGGCCAAATCAGGATATATGTATAGTTTTAAACAGTATATTGACACACATATTTCAGCTTTAGAAGCCCAATTGAATTCTTCTAGTTCAGAAAAGCCCAACATGCAACTGGACATTCGGTCCTGCTACACTTGTAAATCTGCTGGACCGGTGACATTTTAGAAGGACATTGCCACTGTCCTGCATGTTTTCGCTAAGACTGCATACAATCATCTCGTGCTTCATACAGGTCTTCAAGTAAATGCATCACTGCATCGCCGATGCCTCGTCCTTTTCTGAACCTGTATTGATGTTTATTCAGCAGGTTATTTTCTTCTAAGTGTGAGATGATTAATTCATGGACAAGTTTTTCCAGTAATTTGCCCGGTAGGGGCAGGAGGGTGATTGGGCGCCAGTTTTTTTTAAATCTTTGTCAGGTCGCCCTTTTTTGGTATCAGTACCAGTGTACCCTCAGACCAGGATTTAGGGAAGATGCCACTGTCTATTGAGTTCCTGAAGATGCATGTTAGCTGGTTGCTCAGTAGGGCCAGGGCATCCTTTAGAACATCCTTTAGAGCAGCTTCCTAGATCTTTCACACCAGAGAACTTATCCACAGTGATTTTTTTTATCAGCTTTTCCACTTTATCTAGGGACACCAGGGAGGCTAGATCTAAGTCATCCAATCCGTCTAGGTCATCATAGTCAATAGGTTGGCCGTCAAGCACATCTTGAGGGACTGGCAGGCCCGTTACGATGCTGTCATATAGGACGTTGTATTGAAATATGTGCGATCCTACATATTGTTAAATCAAGGCGGCAAAGCACCGACCTGCCTCCTGGTGTGTATATCATTATGTTCGCGCATGCGCAATTAAAGAAGCTACTAGTTGGCGTCCCAATATGTCAGAAGATGTCTATTTGTTTGTCTCAAGGTAGATCCAACCTAATCTACACAAAATCTACAGGTAATGGGCCTAGGAACGCTTAGATCTACGGTTGGAGGTTGGAGGTAGATGGAGAGACAAATTTGATGGTCGGATGGTCGCTAAAAGTGGAGTTTTAGCCACTTGGAAAGTCGCTGTAAAAGACGCACGAGGGACGCCATCTGCAGCGTCGGGAAGGTCCCGGGAACGCCGGGGCTGAGGTCGGACAAGGTGCCGGGAGAGGCAGCGTGGGGCGGCATGCCCGACTTGAGGAGGCCTCGTGAGTTTTGTCTGCAAAATGACGATGTCGGCGCAGGTGTCGTCGTCAACAGGTCTGTGTGGGATTTATGACGACGTGGGAGGCAGCCTGAGGCGGACTGGCCGTGGCATGTCGGCGTGGGTGATCGCCGAGTTTGTCGTCTTGGAATTACGTGTTTGGGGGTGTTTGCAGCAGAAGGAACACGTTGAGGACGCCGAGAAGTGCTGCGTCAGCAGTTTCTGGAAAACAGCTGATCGACCTGAGTGGCAGCAGTGGCGAGGACGCCGTGTACGATTTGCTGTTGTGATCCACGTGAGGACGACGTGGTGTACGATGTGCTGTTCATGGACTGGTAGGACGCCAATACACGTGGATACGTTGTGTATTGTGGTGTCTGGGTCAGTTTGGACATTGTGGTTTGGGAACATCCACGTGAGGACGATGCATGTGGTGAAAGTGCTGAGTCAGCTGATCGTCGTGAGGACGACGTGGGAGTGTGGTAGCAGTGGCACGAGCCGGGCAGGAGCCATGTACGATGTGTGCATTGTGGATACCAGGACAACGTCGTGGGGTGTGTGAGACAGTTACAGACAGTTACTGGTAGTTACAGAGGTCGTGTAAGCATTCAGTAAGGTCTGTGTCGTTTTTGTGTCGACTTGGGGTGTGTCAGAGACACTGGTGACGTGTCAGAGGCACTGGTGACGTGTCAGAGGCACTGGTGACGTCAGGAGACGTCTATGGAACTTTGTGGACTGTTTGGACTTTGGTAGCACTAACTGTGCGTTTGCAGTAGTAAGTTTATGTACTGTGTTTGGTAGCACTAACTGTGCGTTTGCAGTAGTAAGTTTATGTACTGTGGTTGGTAGCACTAACTGTGCGTTTGCAGTAGTAAGTTTATGTACTGTGTTGGGAGCACTAACCGTGCGTTTGCAGTAGTAAGTTTATGTACTGTGGTTGGACTTTGGTAGCACTAACTGTGCGTTTGCAGTAGTAAGTTTATGTACTGTGTTGGGAGCACTAACCGTGCGTTTGCAGTAGTAAGTTTATGTACTGTGGTTGGACTTTGGTAGCACTAACTGTGCGTTTGCAGTAGTAAGTTTATGTACTGTGTTGGGAGCACTAACCGTGCGTTTGCAGTAGTAAGTTTATGTACTGTGGTTGGACTTTGGTAGCACTAACTGTGCGTTTGCAGTAGTAAGTTTATGTACTGTGTTGGGAGCACTAACTGTGCGTTTGCAGTAGTAAGTTTATGTACTGTGGTTAGACTTTGGAGACACTGGTGACGTGTCAGAGACACTGGAGATGTACACTATGAGAAGTGTGTTATTTTTAGTGTAGGGAGGTGGGGGCTGAAGCCTCACATGGAAATGAAGTACTGGTGACCTCTCTTTCCAAGTTTTAGGTATTATTGTTTTAATGGTAAAACATATGAAAGACCTATTGTATATGATCACCTTTTAATAGCTAAGGTATATATGCTATGTAGTGTATTATGTAACAACATTAGAAATTATTGTTGTTTAACTTGTAAAACTAAAAAGATCTAGTTTGTGTAACTAAAAAAAAAAAGTTAAAGTAACTGGTTTATTTTAGTATGTAACAGAAGGAATACTGTTTACTCATTTGTGTGTTTATCTGAGAAACCATACTTGACTATTGAGTCAAACAAAGGACTTTCCCAGTTTACTGGAGGAAACCAAGAACTAACATTTAACACCAGTTTACTGGACAACATTTATAAGTCAAGATAAGGACTTCAAAAATCTCAAGAGATACTAAACATTATCTCTCAAAAAAGTGAACATTCAGAAGGAGTACTGAAACTAAATCTATGTTTGAGAAGGAGCCTTTATGTTTGAATAACATTATCATCAATATGTAAGTCTCGAGAAGGAGTATTGAAATATGTGCGATCCTTCATATTGTTAAATCAAGGCGGCAAAGCACCGACCTGCCTCCTGGTGTGTATATCATTATGTTCGCGCATGCGCAATTAAAGAAGCTACTAGTTGGCGTCCCAATATGTCAGAAGATGTCTATTTGTTTGTCTCAAGGTAGATCCAACCTAATCTACACAAAATCTACACGTTGCCAATAGTGGCAAAATAATTGTTTATGTAATCGGCCACATCCTCGGGGGCCACTGCACTACATCATCAGTCAATGAGATGTGGATGATCTTGGAGTTAGGCTTAATTATGGAGTTGAGATGTTTCCAGAATTGTGATGGATTGCCTCTGCAGTCGTCCAAAGTCTTCATGGCTCCCTCTGTCTCGCATGTTTTTCTTGCCGTCGTAGTTTATGAGTCACTTTCCTTGTACGGAGGTAGGCCGGGTCGTTGGTTATACTATGGTCATTGAGGTTGATGTGACGGTCATTGATTGTTTCAATCATTTCCAGGGTGCAGTAGTCATCATCTTTCTTTTTCAGGGTGATGTCTCTCACTGGACTCTCTCCTACCTATCCCCACTCTTCCTGTCTATCCCTGCCCACCCCCCTTATACATATCCCTCTCCCTATACCTGTCCCTCTCCCCAGCTGCTTCTTCTCCTTGCTGTATCCTTACCTACTGACCTATACCGATATTGAAGGGGCAAGATGGCGCTGAGAGGCTAAAGGTGCGGCGAACGAGCTCCCGGTGATTATGGACTTATAACAGAAACTTAGACGACCCGCGTTAAAATTCTCGCGACAAAGTATTAGTGTAAGGGCGTGTACTGCCTTTGAACTCAACAAAACCCATCAAAATGTCTCAGAAAGACCGGAAAAAGAAGAAGAAAGGGGATATTCTCCTACCTGGCGCAGAGTTGGACGATGTCATCATGGCCGTCAACGATTTCCACAGGCGACTTGTGACAGCAGAGGACTTATCCTCAACCACTGCAGAGACGGTAGGAAAAATCGAAAAGTCACTCGAGAAGTACGATGAATTTACTACTAAGACGACAAACGCCATAGCAGTTCTTGACGGTATTGTGAAGGGACATACTGAAGAATTAGCAGGTCTGTCAACAGCAATGGACACCGCTGACTCTACCCTTAGGGATATAGGCGTCACCTGTCAGGCCCAGACACGAGTGTTGACTTCTCATACTTTAAAGTTTGAGCGAATTGAAACCTCCGAGAAGAAGAAAATCATTATTATTGAAGGGTTAACAGAACAAGACGACGAGGATCTCAGCATAGTTATTGCAAATCTACTGAAGGACACACGCGTTCCCTTTGGTATTGAAAAGGTTGTGGCGATGACGAGGGAAGGCCCACCTCCCCGCAGACCCCGGCACCCGCAGAATGTCAACAACCAAGATGGCGGCGTAAACAACAGGCCGCAAAGACCGCGTCCGGTAAAGGTGATCTTTATAGATATCCTCATCAAGCCTACCCTTATGAAGGGTCTGAAACACTTAAAGGATGTTCCTGGTGATGCGTGGAAAAACGTGTCGATTGGCGATGAACTAGACGAGGTGGAGAGACGCGAGTTTCTTGACCTAAGATCAATGCACTTCCTAGCTAAGGCTAAGGGCTTCGAGTCCTACCTGCGTCAACGAGTGGTTATTATAAACAAGAGACCTTTCCCCCACACTAGATTGCACAACATGCCTTGGCCTGAACTCACAATGGAGGAGGCCACAACTGCAAAAACTCCTGATGGCACCATGTTTCGTTCTGTACACAACCGCCTATCAAATCTCTATGTGGAAGATGTGGTGTACAAAGGGGTCACATACTCCTCGGTGGAACAAGCATTCCAGTTCCAAAAGTCTGTTGTCTGCTCGAACCAAGCTGTAGGAAAGCTCATCATGGAGAATCACGACCCTTATAAAATAATGGAGTTGGCAAAGAAAATCAAAGACTCTGTTAAATGGGCCCAACAAGCAGAAAAGGTCCTCTATGCCATTAACTGTGTGAAATTCTCTGATCCTGACATGGCGGAACGCCTGATGACCACAAAGGGCAATCTGTATGAAGCCTCGTATCACCCGATCTGGGGCTGTGGCCTTCACCTTGGTCAGGCTCAGACGTGTACCATCAACAAGATCAGGGGGTCAAACCTCCATGGTCTGATTCTGGAAAAAATCAGAGCAGTTCTCATCAAGGCTACCAAAGATCCGGCTGTACAAGAGGTGCAAGATGACGATGAAGGGGGTGCTGATGACGATGGTGATGACGATGGTGATGACGATGACGATCAGAAATCAGGAGAAGATGACGATAATGAGACACAAGATGATGAAGAATCAGAGGTTGCAAGACGTACGAGACTACAAGCCGCCCTCGCCAGGCTCAAGATGGTCAAACCTCCATAGCGCGTCTCATCTGTACACCGTGTGATCAAGTCAAAATTCCAAGAACTAAAACTGTCCAACACCAAATGATACATGAACTCTGTCTCTGACATGTTAAGGTCGATATGGTATATAAATCAGGAATTTCCTTTGGACTTTGATTGAATTAACAAATAACTATGTAGTATGGTCACACCATGTATCCTACCGGTACTTTTTGTTACCCTGTCTAAATGGATCTAGGGTTTAACTATAGGCCTGTCAAAATATCCTTTAATATTATTAATTGTGCCTTAAAATTGTTTCTGCATACATAATAAATATAATGTAACGTACGGGTATAAACATCCTCACGAATTTAATACTCTCTTGATAATCTACCGGGTAGCGTCAGATCCAAAGCTCAAGCCTAATTATAGAACTGCATGGCAAGCCAGAAGAGCAGAAATGCCTGCAAGGGTAGGGGATGGGAGGATCTTTTTCTCATATATTTTTTTGCTCCAAATCACAGTGTGTTTTACTGGTTGTACTTTGTATTTATTGGCCAGGTTGATATTATATTGATTTTTATGGCAAGCCCAACCGCCCACAGGCGCGGGGGTTAAAATTGCCAAGGGTTTTTCCATAGTGCATTTAAATGCAAGAAGCATTAGGAACAAAACAACTCGTCTAAAAAAAGAATTAATGAATTTGAACATAGATATTGTACTATTTAGTTAAACGTGGCTAAATCAAGATGACGATGATGATACACATTCTCATGAGAAATATAATTTACACAGACTGTTGGTCTCTCCCTGTCTCTTCCTCTCCCTACCCCTCCATTTACCTACCTCTCTCTATCTATTTCTTTTCCTACCGTTCTCTATCAGTTCTATTCCCCTCCCCTTCAAATGCTTTAATATAACCCCCCCCCCGACTCTCCCTATTCCTGCCTATCCCCTATACTCTCTGTACATTCTTTGTCCTGCCTGTCCGCTTAACTTACCCGCTCTCTCTCTACCTGTCTCCCTCTTCCCCTATATACATTCGTACCTGTATCTGCCCATATATCTCCCCCTTCCTAGCTATCCCTCCCTCTGCCTTCCCATGTACATCCCCCTATCTATCTCTTAACTTGCCTATTACTCCCATACCTTACCTATATTTTATTACTCTCCATGCAGCCCCCTAGCATACTCTCGTTCCCAAATCCTTCCGGAGGAATGCTCTGGTGACATCCAGTATGACCTTGAACTTGGGATTTTGCTGGGTTTGGGCAATCCCTGCTGGTAGCTTGGAACCAGTGGACAGGAACCAGAATGTATGATGGTAGTTTTACCTGTATTTCCCATCATACTTTCTGGTTCCATTTCTGGTCCCTGTTCACTGGTTCCAAGCTGACTACAGGGACTGCATTCTTAAACCCAGCAAAATCCAAGTTCAAGGTCGTACTGGCTGTCCCCAGAGCCTTCCTTCGGAAGGATTTGGGAACGAGAGTACCCCCTAGCACTGCCTATCCCTCACATCCCTCCCTTGCCTCCCCCGTCCCTAGATAAAGGTAGAGGGAGGTGCAGGGATAGAAACAGGGATAGACAGGGGAACTGACAATAGACAGGTACATTTAGAGGCATATGCATGGGGACAAGGAGGGGGAAGAGGAGGGCAGGGAAAATTGTGCCTAGCAACACCATATATTATCTACCAAGCAACCACCTCTAAAAGATGGATATTGCTGTTGAGATATACGTAGGGTTTCTATAGGGCCATTTGAAGATAACCTCCCCCCTAATTCATCTCCAAGATGTTGCCATTATTGTGTTGCTGAGACAAGTGCTTGCCTGACATACAGTTTTTATTGCAACTCCCCAGATAGGGGATTCGCGGCTCTATAGAAACAGGGCACTGCAACACTATCAGACAAGTTGACAGACATTATCAAGAAATAAAGGCACAATAAGCAGTTTCGACTTAAAGGAATTTACTATCGAATCTCATTATACCAGGGGAGAAGCAACCTAGAAAAGTAGATTAAAGCACTGCTGACTAAAGGCTGAAGCAACCGGCCACCAGACTGGAGTACTGCTGACTAGAGAATATGGCAACCAGACTGGAGGACTGCTGACCAGAAGCTGCAGCAACCAGACTGAAGGACCGCTGACCAGAGGCTGCAGCAACCAGACTGGAGGACCGCTGACCAGAGGCTGCAGCAACCAGACTGGAGGACCGCTGACCAGAGGCTGCAGCAACCAGACTGGAGGACTGCTGACCAGAGGCTGCAGCAACCAGACTGGAGGACTGCTGACCAGGGGCTGCAGCAACCAGACTG
The DNA here is from genome assembly GCA_947462335.1 of Harmothoe impar. Lineage (NCBI taxonomy): Eukaryota > Metazoa > Annelida > Polychaeta > Phyllodocida > Polynoidae > Harmothoe > Harmothoe impar. The sequence goes on along the minus strand of OX381712.1, from coordinate 64,057,275 downwards.
GAGGACCGCTGACCAGAGGCTGCAGCAACCAGACTGGAGGACTGCTGACCAGGGGTTGCAGCAACCAGACTGGAGGACTGCTGACCAGGGGCTGCAGCAACCAGACTGGAGGACTGCTGACCAGGGGCTGCAGCAACCAGACTGGAGGACTGCTGACCAGGGGCTGCGGCAACCAGACTGGATGACTGCTGACCAGGGGCTGCAGCAACCAGACTGGAGGACCGCTGACCAGGGGCTGCGGCAACCAGACTGGAGGACAGCTGACCAGGGGCTGCAGCAACCAGACTGGAGGAATGCTGACTACATGCTATGGCAACCAGACTGGAGGACAGCTGACCAGGGGCTGCAGCAACCAGACTGGAGGACCGCTGACTACATGCTATGGCAACCAGACTGGAGGACTGCTGACCAGGGGCTGCAGCAACCAGACTGGAGGAATGCTGACTACATGCTATGGCAACCAGACTGGAGGACTGCTGACCAGGGGCTGCGGCAACCAGACTGGAGGACCGCTGACCAGGGGCTGCAGCAACCAGACTGGAGGACCGCTGACTACATGTTATGGCAACCAGACTGGAGGACTGCTGACCAGGGGCTGCAGCAACCAGACTGGAGGAATGCTGACTACATGCTATGGCAACCAGACTGGAGGACAGCTGACCAGGGGCTGCAGCAACCAGACTGGAGGACTGCTGACCAGGGGCTGCAGCAACCAGACTGGAGGAATGCTGACTACATGCTATGGCAACCAGACTGGAGGACAGCTGACCAGGGGCTGCAGCAACCAGACTGGAGGACCGCTGACTACATGCTATGGCAGCCAGACTGGATGACTGCTGACCAGGGGCTGCAGCAACCAGACTGGAGGACTGCTGACCAGGGGCTGCAGCAACCAGACTGGAGGACTGCTGACCAGGGGCTGCAGCAACCAGACTGGAGGAATGCTGACTACATGCTATGGCAACCAGACTGGAGGACAGCTGACCAGGGGCTGCAGCAACCAGACTGGAGGACCGCTGACCAGAGGCTGCAGCAACCAGAGTGGAGGACTGCTGACCAGGGGCTGCAGCAACCAGACATGAGGACCGCTGACCAGGGGCTGCAGCAACCAGACATGAGGACCGCTGACCAGGGGCTGCAGCAACCAGACTGGAGGACTGCTGACCAGGGGCTGCAGCAACCAGACTGGAGGACCGCTGACCAGGGGCTGCAGCAACCAGAGTGGAGGACTGCTGACCAGGGGCTGCAGCAACCAGACATGAGGACCGCTGACCAGGGGCTGCAGCAACCAGACATGAGGACCGCTGACCAGGGGCTGCAGCAACCAGACTGGAGGACTGCTGACCAGGGGCTGCAGCAACCAGACTGGAGGACTGCTGACCAGAGGCTGCGGCAACCAGACTGGAGGACCGCTGACCAGGGGCTGCGGCAACCAGACTGGAGGACTGCTGACCAGAGCCTAAAAATGATGTTGTTCTAACAAATATATTTTGACATTGGTACAACATAAATTTACCAATGTTCGTATAGCTTGAATTATCTGACATTGTACCAACGTTGGCAAATCACTGGGAGTATCACTGACGTTGGTAAAACATAAATTTGCCAACGTTGTATCAACATTGGCAGGCAACGTTGGCCCAACGTCAAAATATTACCCACGACGGTGCCAACCATTGCTAACGTTGGTCCAACGTATCGTTGCTAGCTGGGTGACTCCCATTCCTGGGCTACGATTGTGACTGAGAAAAAGTGGCCGGATTGCCTGCATTGACGGGTGCCTGCATTAGAAACGCCTGGCAAACTACAATGTGAGGCAGTTTAGCTGTTTCTGAGGTAGACTGGACTTTTCTTCAAACCTTTCTTTTTGGGATTATTTTTAGGTGACCTTTGTAGGCGGCCCCAGCCCCAGACATCTTCCGCCCCAAAACCGCCAACTACAAAGGACGGGAATTAGGGCCAAACTTGAGGGAGTTTCCCTTTTATTATAGATCAGACAAGAGAACTACATCCCCCCGACCCTCTCCTATGGCTATTTCCATCCCTGTCCCACCCCTACACACAAGTCGCACTGTCCATACGGTGGTTTCTAATCACTGACAATTCACTCTGCGTGACCATATGACCCATGTGAAAGATGGTACTTCGGGAAGGGAGTTGGAGGGGGTGGGTGCATGGGTCCCCATTTTCCCTGTCGGTTTTAAGAAATGCCCATGTTGCCCTGTCGATTTTAAGAAATGCCCATGTCCCAATCTCTTATAGCCTATTACTTACGTCCCACGTCCCTAAGCCCAAAAATGTCCATGTCGCCATATTGAATTTACTGGTCCACCCCCATATTGCTAACGTGGTTGGCTATCCAGAACGCACTTAGCTAATTGCCAGTGCCAAGAAATGCCAATTCAACACCCATTCCAAACACATGTAAGTATTCACACATAATCAGGGTTTCAATACCTTTGTTACTATGATCAGACATCTTACAATAGAGACTGGTACATATATAGAGTTTGCAGTTCACGGAATACCAGGTCCGCCAAGCAACTCTAAAGACGACTTTTACATTTCCAGGGGTTTTTACATTGTACAAAGGTTAACACCCTACAGATATAAGGGTAACTTCCTCCATAGGCTCTGGTGTGTCAAAGCTAAAGTTTTTTTTTTTCAAATTTTATTTCATTTGATCAATCACAATATGTTAATATATATGCCATGATCTAACAGTGTTAACCGTAGCATAAGACAATAAATGTTGTCATAATTTCTGGGAGGAATTAAGTATACACTTAAAAAGTAAACTTGTCTCCAGACTCGTTGAAGTGACTATCATAAAATAAACGAGTCAAAAGTTGTCTAACCTATCAGGTTACCATCCCACAATTAGAATGTGGAGCTGGCAAATGTCGGGTTTTGGGCTGGCACATGCCAAGTGGGTCTTTTATCTCCAGCTAAAAGACCCACTTCCTTGTCACTTAGAGGAGTTTTTGACTCGTTTATTTTATGATCGTCACTTTTAAGAGTCTGGAGACAAGTTTACTTTTTGAGTGTAGTCATCGAGTTAGAGTTCACAGTTTTCGAACCCAACACCCCACTCTACGATTAACTCATAAACACAAGGCCCTCAAAGATGGCATTTCACCTCACACAGTCCAGACAACACTTCTATGTAAAATTGTTTACACGTTATTTTACCATTACATGTTTTCCCATTACCTGACATACCTAATTGCAGGGCAAATCCTGCCTTTTTAGCTCATTGTAGTGTGATAAGAACACAGAGAGAATAAACGGAGTCACAAGGAGAGTCCAGGCTATAAAAAAACTGTCTGACACCCCTTCTAATGTCCGTTACTCATTTTCAATTAGATCAAACAGAGTCCAGGTCAGCTGGGGTGAGTAAATGGTTGCCTGGACTCCCTGAGGGAGTCACGGAAGTAAGTATACAACTATTACAAGACAGAAATTAAAAAAACATATTAATAAGGTGGCACTATACAGTCCAATGAGTACAATGACTGTAATGCCATCTAGCACATAATTATGTTTAGAAGCCATCTGTCTCTCCTTGTCAGATGGGGATGTCACATGTATATATAGCCTAAACTACCCAAGGGAGTCAGTGTATGCATAAGGGAGTCAAACAATTGGTTATAATTAGGACTGCTGGAAGCACGTTACTTAAAATGGTACACACATCTGTATGCTCCGCTCTCTAGATCCATGTAATTTGTGACATTGGTATTATGCTAATACAGGTACATCATTGTATTATCAAAATTTTATGTCAGAATTACATTTCATGAAATAACTACAGTTAACATAAAACTCTAGCATAAGTGTGATGTATTAGGTATAGACCCCTAATTTGTAGAAACAGAAGAAAGTTAATTAAAAAATTCAGATGTTCCTTCATATATTAACGAATGCGCACTGAGAGATCCCTCCTCCTTCCAAGGCATTTCATCAATATAATGTAGAAAGATCTCCAGCTAAAAGACCCACTTCCTTGTCACTTAGAGGAGTTTTTGACTCGTTTATTTTATGATCGTCACTTTTAAGAGTCTGGAGACAAGTTTACTTTTTGAGTGTAGTCATCGAGTTAGAGTTCACAGTTTTCGAACCCAACACCCCACTCTACGATTAACTCATAAACACAAGGCCCTCAAAGATGGCATTTCACCTCACACAGTCCAGACAACACTTCTATGTAAAATTGTTTACACGTTATTTTACCATTACATGTTTTCCCATTACCTGACATACCTAATTGCAGGGCAAATCCTGCCTTTTTAGCTCATTGTAGTGTGATAAGAACACAGAGAGAATAAACGGAGTCACAAGGAGAGTCCAGGCTATAAAAAAACTGTCTGACACCCCTTCTAATGTCCGTTACTCATTTTCAATTAGATCAAACAGAGTCCAGGTCAGCTGGGGTGAGTAAATGGTTGCCTGGACTCCCTGAGGGAGTCACGGAAGTAAGTATACAACTATTACAAGACAGAAATTAAAAAAACATATTAATAAGGTGGCACTATACAGTCCAATGAGTACAATGACTGTAATGCCATCTAGCACATAATTATGTTTAGAAGCCATCTGTCTCTCCTTGTCAGATGGGGATGTCACATGTATATATAGCCTAAACTACCCAAGGGAGTCAGTGTATGCATAAGGGAGTCAAACAATTGGTTATAATTAGGACTGCTGGAAGCACGTTACTTAAAATGGTACACACATCTGTATGCTCCGCTCTCTAGATCCATGTAATTTGTGACATTGGTATTATGCTAATACAGGTACATCATTGTATTATCAAAATTTTATGTCAGAATTACATTTCATGAAATAACTACAGTTAACATAAAACTCTAGCATAAGTGTGATGTATTAGGTATAGACCCCTAATTTGTAGAAACAGAAGAAAGTTAATTAAAAAATTCAGATGTTCCTTCATATATTAACGAATGCGCACTGAGAGATCCCTCCTCCTTCCAAGGCATTTCATCAATATAATGTAGAAAGATGAGCTAGGGAGACAGCCATTGGAATGGTTATGTAGAGGGGTAGGGATAGCAATTAACAATGTGACTCTCCAAAGAAGCCATTCCTCAATGACCCTCTCTACAAAAGGAGTCATTCTTCAATGACTTCCTTTACATTTTGAGGCGTTATGTCTAGACTCGCTTTTTGAAGGGAGTTGCAACATGGACCTTGACTGTCTGTTTTCGGGAGTCATAAAAGGGAGTCATTTTGGAGGAAAAAACAGGGCTCTCTTAAGGGAGTCACATAACTTCCTTTCAGGCAAGTCAGGTACCGACTCCCTTCATCAAAAGGGTCAGAAAGAGAGTCAAGAAGGGAGTCATTCTGGAGGCAAGCCTGGTCTACCTTTTGACCCTGTGTCTTTTGGACTCTTTTCTCTGTGAATGTACCTGGGACAGGGGAGCAAACCTTCGTGTTGAAATACATGATTGTATAGCGATGACTCTGGTTTCTCCGTATGGGCGGCCATGTTAGTTCTGAGCTCGCAATCTATCGTGAGACTTAGGCAGTGACCAGACATTCACACACCATAGCTTCCGGGGAACAAGCTGCAATATGAGAGCAGAACCAAGGTCTCACGAGATTGCTGGTGTCAGTGTACACCCCGTAGGCGCGGGAACAAGTCCGATCCCGATAGAGGCCTATACCAAGGGATCCCGCAAGGGATCCACTCTGGATCAATCTATGGCTGAATTGTACACACATTTGGTCTTAATTTGTTTTCAATGCACCCATGGCTGGATATTGAACAGGTGATAATTGGTAATTTGCACACCCAATCAGGGTGCACAAGTGTTATGGAGGCTGGTACCCTGCTCGATATTGTGTAATATGGTCAGGGGCATTAAAGTTCCGTAGACAGTAACTTATAAATTCTGGATGAGTTTGTTTAATTCTCTTATATTTAGTGGTATCTTAGTATAGGGCTTAAATACTTTCCCAATAGGCTACATGTAATTATGCAATACCCTTGGGAGTATGTACGACATGAAATTTGATTGATTCGAGGTGAAATGCCATCTTTAAGTGGTAATCAAGCATATTGGTTTACACCTTTGTCTAATTCCACTAATACTCAACCTTAACATTTAACATTTTCATCATTAAACATTTACATGTTATAAATTATCATTGACGTTTCATATATTCTATTAGATGATACATAGAAACATTAAGACCTACATTGTCCCAATAGGGCTTAAGGCCCTTGGGCTACCACATCCTTATCCCTCTTCTTCTTTTTCCTCCAAGGAAAATGTGTGACGCCTTATCTAAATAAATAGGCAAACCCCATGGAGTAAGATGCAGCCATGCTCGTTGATATAACCCGACCTCAACTTGTGAAGTATGATGTGTGTTCCTGTGTTTATTACATGTTCCCACTGTCTTGCAATGAAGAAAATCAACAAAACTGAAAAAGTAAACTTGTCTCCAGACTTGTCGAAGTGACTATCATAAAATAAACAAGTCAAAAGTTGTCTAACCTATCATGTTACCATCCCACAAATAGAATCTGGAGCTGGCCAATGTCAGGTTTTGGGCTGGCACAATCCAAGTGGGTCTTCTATCTCCAGCTAGAAGACCCGCTTCCTTTAGACAAGTTTTTGACTTTTTGACTTTTTGACTTTTATCACCGTCACTTAGAAGAGTCTGGAGACAAGTTTACTTTTTGAGTGTAGGGTATGGAATACGGAGCTCCCCTATAGGTTTAACATATATAGAGGACGCCGTATCCACCATCTAATGAATCATAATATGTATGAGGTATCACAACCTGACATCTTGTCAACATCCTATTTCTTTTCAAGGTAAGGAGTCTCTCCCCAGCAAACTGGGGTGAGGCTAGAGCATGCTAGTGCCAGCTAGGGCGAACTACTTTTGTGCCTAGCTCAAGGGGTGAGGTAGTAGGGACCTTCAGCAAACCCAACGTAGCTCATTTAACGCAGACGTATCCTATCCATTCAGCACTGCTACGTCTGCGTTTTATGAACTTTTACGCGATTGCTAAAGGTCCCTAATGTGAGCTTTGGGTGAGGTGCCCTAGCCCTTCCACATGCCCACCCAATCCCACCCAGTGGCTAGCTGGTGGTGGGGGAACTTGGGTGAGAGGTGGGTGAGGGCTTGCACAAGGTGTGGGGTTGTCCAGTGTGCAGAATATATCAGTTACTTATATGTCAACATCTCACACCCACACTGTAGTATACTGGTCAGCACCGTCGCCTTGTACCCCAAAGGTCCAGGGTTCTTGACTCGGTCATGTCAACCTACCCACCATTTTTTCTTCATAAAAATAGAAAATTGAAGATAAAATGGTGGGAAGGTTGACATGGCTGAGTCACGAACCCTGGACCTTTGGGATGCAAGGTGACTGTGATGACCACTAGACTACGATGTGGGTACAAGGTTGGGATATCTAAGGAACCTATATGTATTACATTGGAATGTTTTAACCTTTTGTTCCTAGCATTGCCCTTACACAAGCCTGAATCTTGTGCTAGCCCTATCTAGCTCTCTGCCATGTTGCCCAAATCCAGGCTTGATGGCTGGGACTGTGTGGCACTGTGGAAGAGTTACAACAGGGGCTTGCAGTAGCATAAGGAAAGCCCTTATGCAGCTATGATGTGAGTTCTCCCAGTTGCCCCTTGTTTTAAGAACAATAGACCAGTGACATGTATTTTGTGGACAATTGGAAAGTTATATTAGTAAAAATAAGAAAAAAATGGTTGGTAGGTTGACATGGCCGAGTCTTGAACCCTGGACCTTTCACATACGAAGCGCCAGTGATGACCACTATACTATCTGATCTGTGTTGGGTGGCCATATAAAAGAACCTCTATTTATCCATGGCAATACACAACCTACTAAATACTGGTGTGTATGCTTGGGGGACCTTGGGTAAGGTGGTGTGCCAGCACACAGACCAGAGGGTCACCCTCAGTGTGGGTTAGGGCAGAGGAGGCTATAGGCACAAGGCTTGCCCAGTCTAGCACATAGGGTGAGCTCCTACACACAGGGCTCACCCTACCTTGCTCTATGGGCAATGCTCGCACTAATCTCACCCTTCCTCACCCCAGTTTCCTGGGATCCCGAGCCTCTCCCTCATACCACTCATGTTAGACAGTCAAGTGATATTTTATCTTTGACTTCTTGTGACGCTTTATCGTATACTTTATACCAAGGCTTGTACCTCCTCATCTAGTTTATTCCAAAGAAGAGACCCTCAACAATAGGCCCTGAGGAGCTTTTTGTAACCTTGTAAAGTGCCCTTATCACCTGAAAGGTTCCATTATCGCCATCTCTCGTCCTTGGCTCTTTGGTGTGGGTGGAAAGCTTCTTAGACTTTGAGTACATGGGTGATAACACAATCTTCTTCTTGGTATTTCTTGCTATGGGTGATGCATAGGTTTATAAACTCACTTTATCCGTCGTTCTTCCAAGGTAAGTACATTTTTTGTAACATAATTCTATTTAGTATAACCTGCAACCTCCTAATGGTCTAGTAATATCTATAATAATATTCTAGGCTTGCTATAGATTATCTGCTTGAAAACTAGTATACATTTTGTAACACTTACACAGGTGGCTTCTTATAATTTTACAATGTTTTTAGAATTTGCAGTTTATTACTCTATACATTAGTGTAATTTTAAGAAATTGCACTGATGCCATCCCTACTTTGAGGGGATGGGGAGTTGGGGCTGATGGTAGAGCGTTCACCTAGGACCGACATTGACTATGTTGTGTGAGATGTAAAAGAACTGTTGCCCCGGTTTTGATTTACTTCACTCCCCTCATGGACTCGATCACCATCAGCTCCCTTGAAAAGACATTAATTCCAAAAAGAAAGGTGTGCAACATGGTCTAAAAAATAGGGTAGTCGCGAATACTGAACGCTGAAACCTTTTGGCTGTATTCGAAAGACGTTACTGGGTAATGGAATCGAGCCAAATAAAAATAATTTATAACTCATAATCAACTCCCTAAACCTGTATTTTTTGGTTCAATGAGCCCTCGCAGAACTCGTTTATTAACAAAAACACGTGCGAAACGCGGTAAACATTGTTAATAAGCTTGCAATGAAAAAAGCTGTGTAAAGAAGGACAAACGTCATCAATTAGTTTCCAATTAACATCATGTCAGAGATGGGGCAATTGCCCATGTCTTGGAATTACGTATTGTACATATGCAGATATATCATTGCAAAAGTAACATTCAAATAGTCATGTTTGAGTGTTTGTTGTGATCGCTCTGTACATGGGAGTTATATGTTAAAGTATAGAGGTGTGAAGCCTTGGTGAGTAGCCAATGTTGATTTGTTTCTCACAGCCACCCCCCCCCCCCCCCCGCCCCAAAAAAGAACAACCCTCCCCACCTCCCCCTCCCCGATGGTTCCACCTCAACCCCCTGCCCCACACAGTTGGGGGTGTCACTACTGCTGAATATAGCAATGATGATGATGTAAATCTCCCAGGTTCCTTAGTTCCAGGTTCAAACCAGGATGGGTATATGGTTGAGCACCCTCCCACCACTTAGACAAATAGTGGTCGTCATACAAAGCTATATAACCGATCCGCACAGTAGTACCAGTAACAGTTGATACCAGTAGTATACTGTAGTACTAGTAGTAGTACTATACCTAGCTCGCCTTTAACAGCCATTAACTGCCCCCCCCCCCCCCACCCACTGCCGCACTAGTAGTACTAGTACAGGTAGTACACCTATTATTAGCCGACTCGCTCCAGTGCTTGCCTCCCCTACCTCCCACCTCACCAGACGCTGGTGGCGGCCTGTACACTAACCGCTCCCTGAGCCGGCCCTCAGGTACCTGCGTCTCCGGTGCGTCTCCTGCCAGCAGAGAACAGAACAGCAGACGATGGTGGCGCGGCAACATTAACCTGTAGCGTCGGCCAGTAGAGCAGGAACAAGCCTAATACCAGGAGAGAGAGGCCTACAACTTAGGCCGGTCAGGAGACTACTGCATGACTGAGGCCGTATATAGCAGGCCTGTGGACGCTTAGACAGGCAGGATGAAGCCGATTTGTGTGACTTTGCCGATATTATTATTATTACTATTGAGTGCCTTTAGTGGATGGAGCAATGCTCAGCTTGTGGAGCCTATACTACCAACGCAACAAAATAATCTGACGTCAACTACTAAAGTGCCAACAACCGCCCATGTGGACCCCTCACACGCCCCATCACATGTGGACCCCACCGACACCCCCACATCACCAAACTCCACAGAAACACACGTCAAAAAGGACCCCACAGATGCCCCCACCCCTGTGGTGGACCCAGGACATCCCACGGACACCCCCAACCACGGGGACCCCAAACCCATAACCCCGGACCACTCTGGGAAGGGGGCAGGGTCCCCGGACTCTCACGCCGTCCAGGGGGTTGACGGACATGGCAATGTGGATGACGGACATGGCAGTGTGGGTGACGGACATGGCAATATGGGTGACGGACATGGCGGGAATGATACACATGGGAATGACACCCACGGCCACCACGGTAACCATAGTGGACATGAGATAGAGAGATTTAAGGTGGCCAAGATGGAGTTCGAGCGAGTCTCTACCCCCTTCATCCTTTGCTGCTGGGTCGTCTTTGCCACCGTCGCCAAAATTGGTAAGTCTTGAGGCAAAGGTCCCACTTTTAATAGTATGCTACTAATTTAAGTAAAGAGCAGTGCATTGTGTGTCTAGATATATATGTTCTTCACTTCAGGGAAGTATCCACATTTTAACTCTGCAAGGACGGCATGTCGCTAAAAGATGACATTTTGTCGTCATGATGCACCGATGCAGCCCTGGCGAATAACTGGCCGGTGTTACAAGGGTGCATCAATGTTGCTTCAATGTTGCTGACCCTTCGGCAGTGTCTAAACCCCATCGGGCCCGCGCCATAGCCATAGGGCCGTCATGATGCATAAATGCAGCCCTGGCAAGTAATGCATTACTATGCCGTCCTTAAAGGGTTAAGTAAAAACTGGAAGTTACACGATTCCAACTACAATATAAAAGCAGTGAATTGTGTAAATATTATAATACTACAAGCATCACTGAAGTAATAGACCCCCTCAAGGAATGACTCAATGGTTTATAAACATGTAGGACGTATCAACCAACACAGAGAAAATAACTCCCCCCTTTCTGGAGTATCAAGACCAAAGTATCACTGTCTTAGGACTTTACAGAGTCACATTCTGACATCGGGGATAATAGGTGGTTATTTATAATGATGAAACCTCTGTCACTTTAAAAGAAAAGTGTTTTATTGCGTTGAATAATAACAGAATACATAAAGTAAAATGAAATTAACCTAGCACATGCGCATTGCATTATTTACGCTAGGACCCCTTTCTCCTGTATGCGATAACATTGGATCTTTTGGTGCTTTGGGATGGGATCTCAACTGCATGTCACCCACGCTGGAAGGATACACTCAGGAATCCAGGCTTCACTTCAGAATGTTATAGTACACAAGCTTCCTAAATACCATGAATATTACCTATACCCGTCCTTATTGAATTGAAACCCAAGAGGCTAATGACAAAAGTGGAATATTGGGATCTTACGTACCCCACCCCGAAGAATAAATGTTATTTGACAGAAATCCTCTACACGTAGAGTCCTTAGACTTAAGTGATAATAGAAACACAGAATACATATCAGATGTCCCTTCCTCTTCCCTGTACACAATCACGTATAAATGCACTGGATGTATGCTCATATCCTGCTTGACTTAGAGGTAGGGTAGACAACAAAAACGGCAGGTTTATAACATCATACTGGGTCTATCTATATATCCATGACTTGTACTTCAGGATAGAAGCGGCGTACCCAAGAGGGACTGGCTCTGAAACATATTGAAAGCAATAACCCCAATTGTAAAGTCTCCCCTAAAGCCTTGTAAAGGATCTTGGCACGTGGTCATAGAATAATTGGGAATGGAAAGGGAAGGCATTTGATTATTATTACCGGACTGACAATGCTGTCATTTTACACGTTACATTCGTTGTGTAAAGTCTGAGGGGAATAACAGAAAGCCTTATGTAAGAGCCATGTACTTTGGTAGATCTAGGTTGGCAAGTTAATCCCCACCGTCATCTACACCTAACTATTCACAGCTTCTGTGACGTAACGCAGTGTTCTCCGTCCAGGTATAGTCTATATAAGAGATATAGGTGAGGTAAATACACCCCCATCTCGTCCTCCATAGACAAGTACAGTGGACATAGCGCTTATAATTATATGCCTTAATCCATGCTTATTCACAGGTACTATGATGGCCCTTCTAATGGGTGTGAACCACCAACTTCGACATGGCGACATGGCCATTTCTTATAATCGACAATCGACACGAGGCCTAGTGACATGTGACATGAGGCTCAAAACACATAGTGACAGGCGACATGAGCAATTCTTAAAATCGACATGGGACATGGGCATCACATGTATTTAGCGACATTGACATGCGACATGGCCATTTTTTAAGATCGACAATCGACATGGGTACCCCCCATCCAGACCCCCCTTCTAGGGGGTAGATACATGGTGACAGAACCACGCTGTAAAAGGAGGAGGAACAACCTGAAAGGGGGTCCCTTTGAAGAGTGATTTTTGGGTTTCATGAGAGTTCTAGACCTGCACTTAAGCAAGACCTGCGACCATTTGGCACCCCCTGCTTATATGGGACCACTGCGGTATATCAGCCACATGAGAGTACCAATAGCGACATGCAGTCGCCGCTCCCACCTTCCTACTCCTAGGTCCTGTTTGGGTTTGAGGTTGTACATGTATACGCTCTGAGAAGTTTATACGTGATTATATTATATTAGCCTATAATTAGGTATAAAATGAAATCTTGTGAGAAGAATCATAAGTCTTATACTGTGCGGTGTATGGCGATCACTTTCTGGCCCCAGCAAATATGGTATTACTGTATGTACTATCAGCTCTCCAACCGTTGCGAATATGATCATCTATTTGACCTGCTTGTAATAGATGACATCCCTGATATGTCGACTGGTATGAAAATATCGAATGTTGATTACCTGTAAACACTTGCCTCTAGTCTAAGGACTCTACTTGTAGAGGATTGTTGCCAAATAAGAATTACTAAACTCAAACTCAAACTCTATCACACAACATCACACAACGCTTATTCCATAGAATATACACCAATGGTATATAATATATGACTGTGTTATTCACACCCTCCACCTTCATTGGTACCATGTACGTTTGCATTATAGTGACCCACCCACCTCCACGAGTAGCATTGGCACAGTTTGCCAACTCAAAGCCTCAAGTATTGCTACCCCTCTAGCAAGAGTCAGAGTAGATCGAGGACAGGTCCTTAAGCCTTATATATAGAGCAGGTGGGGGGTTAAGCCAATTGCTCCAGCCCGGTGGTCAGTGACCACTTCAAGGGGATAACTAATACATGCACGTAAAACACAATGGGGCCAAGGCGGGCCATACATATATATTATTTCTTCACATATATAGGTCATATTATTATATAGCTTGGGTGGATAGTGTCTGCGGAATTGCAAAGGTCACACTGACCACAGTGTCGATGACATAATCATCCATCTCAGAAATGTTCATTTCATCCTGGATGGTATTAAACCGGCACTATCTCACTATACTACTACGATACCGTGATTCTGTACAACATTGCACAGTTAGAGATTGTGGGAGATCTATTCTAGGGCTGGCCCTGCGTCCAGTAGAAAAGGGCCCAGTTGCTGTGTCATTTGTCGATTCTTAGAAATGTCAATGCCCCTTGTCTATTTAAAGAAATATATATACATAGGTCCTGTCCCTTATGACCAACCCACAGCATTGCCTTGTGCCTTGTTCCCTGGTTGTTGGCATGTGACTAAGTGTCCATACGGATGTCGAGTAGCTGTCGTCACACACCTCCCCACGTGTGTGTGTGTGCTACCTGCTGGGTGGGGGGGGGGGCACCTGTCCTGTAAGGTGTGTGTACCTGTCCTGTAGGTGCTTCTACACCTGTCCACCACCTGCTACTGTACCTGTGCCGCACTCTGCACTACTTAAAGGCGCAGCTCTTACTGCACGTCCAGTAACAGTCAGAGTGCAGTCGGGACAGGTACTCAGTCCCATATATAGGGGCGCTGGGGGTTTAAGGGTTACACTTACAGGAAGCGATCTTCTCTGAAACTAGAGCTTGAAAATAGATCCCAGTCAATTCATGAATATGTAGCCTTGTAGGGGCCGTCCACAAATTACCAAGTCACATAAATATGGACCATTTTCAACACCCCCCCACCCCCCCTCCTTGTCACGCTTTTCCCCATTCCTTCATCATTGTTTGTCACACTCTGACCAAGACCCCCCTCACCCCCTCCGGCGCGACGTGATTTTTGGACGGCCCCTTTTGGAGGGGGGGGGGGGTCCTTTCTAAAGGAAAGCCATGATTATTGTGTGAAAGTCAACCAGACAGTTCTCAGAAATAATCATGGTCTTAAACCTAAATACATGAACGTTCCACATAATCATCATTATAACCACAAATTGGCCTCATAATAGTACGCAATTATATATATACATGTACATGTGAAAAACTGTGGTGAAAGTTCCGTCACGTGTTTAAAGTGGCATGGTCCAATTTTAGGCACTTAATAGCAAAACCAACTTGCCTTGGTAGTCATTGTTTTAGGCAGCTATGGTATAGGAAGCACACTAATTGACCAACCCCCCTCCCCATCTCCAGGGTATATACAATACAATAAGCTTCGAGAAAGCAGCATCCTTTGTGAAAAGTAACAAATTAAAAGAGTCCCTTTGTAGTCATTGATTGGACCCCCCTACCCCCCTCAACATCCCTCCATCGTCATGTCACCACTCTCTCCACCATCCCCCTCCATCCCCCACTCTTCCTGTCCGGTGACCGATTTAGAGGGGGACGGGGTAACATTTAAGTTTCTTAATGATTATAATTTTGCATCGCAAAAGTACAATTTTCCAATAGCACCCCCTCCCCCATGTGTTCAGAATCCTGGATGCATCACTAAAAATGCGAAGAAAACAGGAGGTATTTTTACTTGGGTACATATTGCGATTCAGAATTAGTGTAGAGGTCCCTCCCACCAACGTCCGCCGCCACCTTTCACCATTAAGGACGTGGACCTTTCTTCCTGCCCTCTCCCATGCCCTCTCTGTAACCTTCACCTACTCCCGATCACAGGACGTACACGCGCGGCCACTCTAGCGTGACGAAGTCTTGACGTCATGGTGCCGTGACGTCATGGTAAGGAACGCAGCAGAGTGTAGCTGTGACCACGGCAGGGGCGGACCACGTGGACCCATTTATAAGTGCATCGTACATCTATTCCATAAGGCATATATTAATAGCCCTATATACTAGTTATAAAGCTGTTTCATAATCCGGCTCTGTCTCGTTATAAAATACAATCAAATATATTCCCTCCACATGTATAAGTTAGCCATGTAGGCCTATGTACCACAGTACAATGTATAAGTATATGGATGAACCATAGTAACCTACCATTTACATATGTCTTTCTGACTGAGGCCTTACCTATGGGGTTTTGTTGAGTAACCGATTAATAATGCCTGGACTATTGGCCTGCAGCAGAAAGTCAGAAAACTGCCCAGCACAAAGTTGGCAGATTGGCAATTCCATGGTCGTAGTTTCTGTTTTTCCAAAATATTGTTTTTATGAAGTATTAGTGTTGTTCTATTTTAAGGTAGACGACTGTGTGGATATACGCATGTAAACAGTTCGAAAAGCCCCACCTTTAAATAATGAACAGTTGAATGCCATTCAGGAATACCCACACTAATTTGAATGCAATGTTCATTTTGAACATTTCATATAACATTATACATGTATGTACGATGGGATTGAAATGAATATATAACCTCCTAAGCCCTTGGATGCTTCAGAGATGTAGCCTCATTGGATGCTTCAAGCACCAAGTGAGTAAGGGTTTCGTCTTGTAGCTTCAAAAATAGGTTTTAGGGCTTTACTAAGAAAGAAGAATAAATAGAAAAGGGCTCTTTGTGGTGATACGCGCTGAGCAAGCATATCTGCCCTTTCGAGTTTTGACGAATATTTGTCTCTTCGTGACATGAACAATGAGAAAGTTTTGCCCTTTTGTTAGAGTAAGAGTGTGTCTTACATGCCTAGACTTCTCTCAGAATGCATACAGTAACAGTGTACTTACTTTCGGTCCCAAATCCTTCCGAAGGAAGGCTCTGGTAACTGCCAAATGTTGGGATTTTTCTGGGTCTGGGCAACCCCTGCTGGTAGCTTGGAACCGGCGAACGGGAACAGGAAATGGAACCAGAAAGGCTGATGGTAAATCTACCCAAAACTACCATCATACATTCTGGTTCCATTTCCTGTTCCTGTTCGCTGGTTCCAGCCTACCAGCAGGGGTTGCCCAGACCCAGCAAAATCCCAAGTTCAAGGTCATTTGGCTGTTACCAGAGCCTTCCTTCCGAAGGATTTGGGAACGAGAGTACAGTGTACTCACCATAGTCTATAGCCACATCCTGTATACATGTATACCTGATACTGAATACACTATTGTGATGCATGTTTTCTAATGTAAAAACCGGCTAGCTGTACAGCATATGCTGTGGCCCCACCCTCCTATACTACCAAGCTGTTCATATGATTACCGCGTCGTATTCAGTGCAGTCTCTTGGAGAACCTATACGTATACCCGGGTACGTATATCAGGGCGAAACCACAAACTCACCAAAGTACTCCTTATTTCAAGAGCCTTTTTAGAGGAGACTATGGAATAGATTACACTTAGCACAAAGACATGCCAATGTATTTTCCTTCATTACAACAATGCTATAATATGGCCTACACAACACAACCAACAAGAGTTTGATAATCTTATTTTCTTGAAATGAGATAATTATTTTTGGCTGTGAACGCAAATAACATGATATACATATAGCACGGGGCACTCTAATCCTTCGTGGAGTAACTCAGAGAACAGCCTTTCTAATAGACCCCCCATTTCATATACTACTTGACCATGCAGCTGCATCATATCAACGCCAGCATGCAACTTTAGCTATACTATAGTAATAATTAATGGCCTGTGACACCTGCTCCGTGCACGACGGTCAACGCAGCAAATTAGTACCATCTCTCATGTACTTTCATGCCTGTCCTTTATGCCATCGCCATCGCACTGTGTCTCAACTCTGGTCTTAGCCTAGCGCATCCTAACGCATCCTTCTCGCTTCACACAAAATAACATTGCTGAATGATGTTGCCATGCAGTTCTATCAACCACCACACCGTTACTACATGTGCTATCACACACTGTGCTGTATTAGATGAATGCCATCCACACAAGATGACACAACTAGATATACCACTCTAGATCCAGCACCTTATGGCACGAGATGAAAGAGCAAGTTATCACCAAGGGTATCAAGACTCAGTCCTTCCCGGAAATACCCCTTTACATCATCATTATGCGCACATTAGATCATTAGATGCCATTGATTATAAAGACAATGTCGTGTCAGATGTTACCACCAATATCAGATGGAAATGCCACTTTAGCTGTTAGGAGGCCTTGGGTGAGGGAGAGGGTGAGCCCCAAGGTGTGGGGAAGCATACCTACCGCCTACCATGTCAATATACAAAATCAATGAACAGCATACTGCATGTCCATCTAAAACTACAAATATTGCTTCAGCCATTTGTAAAATCAGCATTCCTTGTATTGTCAATGGTTAAAAGACATCTGGAAGAACTCTCACTTGAATCAGTGATTCTGATTTATAATTGTGTTTTATTAGAAAGCCAGACTATCCTGTATATTGCCAGAATGCTGAGCGTACCAGGGACCACTTTAAACGTTCAGATGGACACTGGGTGAGGGGTGGAGGTAAGGGGGGGGACTTCAAGGTGTGTTGCTGCATACCTGCTACCTCTAGGTGTATATATATATATATATGTATATATATATATATATATGTATATATATATATGTATATATATATATGTATATATATATATATATATATATATATATATATATATATATATATATATATATAATCCAGGTGACAATCCAGGTGAGAATCAATACAGCAACCTCCATCAGAAAGTCACTGCTATCTGCCTACCTATTACCTGTGTATAGTAGCCCTGCCTCAGTGGCACAGGGCAGCATCATGCACTGATCTCTGTGATCTAGCCTCTTCATTCTGAAAGAGTTAACTCTATCTAGATAGTCGCAAACTCTTTAGGTGCCTGATATTAGCACTATACACCGAGTATACCATGCACCCCCCCCCCCCCCCCCGAGATTTAGGAGAGTCCTTCTATTAGTTATATGGTATAAAGGGGTTCATCAAGAGTGAGGGCAGTCTCTAAAGATCGATAAGACGACCTCTGGTGGGGGACTGGTGTTGGGTGTCAACCAGGTGAGGGTGAGGGCGTGCAACTGCTAACTGTATCAATCCTGCTATGTTCCAACTGTGGTAACTACAGGCTGCAGTGAAAGCATCCGACTGTTAACTGTATTAGAATACATGTACTGCCAAGATATATCAATCACATAAAACAAAAAATAGCTAAACAAGCCAGTTTTCATTGAATTTTAGAGTGGATTCATTGATAAAGTTAGCTGCTGGATGTATCTATATAAGAGTCTCCTTAGTTATAGCAGAGTAAGTATGATGTATGATGTCCCTCTCAGACGTCTATATAGACGAGACCATATGGAATGTATGTTAAATGTATAGCATGGCCAGAAAACCAAGGAAAAGTAAGTCGGACTAGCTAGGTATACATGTTTACCCCGGCCTATAGAAAGTAACTTGCAAACTGGCAAACCGAGATACAATTTCCATTCATAAGCTACAGATATGGTTCTTTTCAGAACTGTGTAGAGAATAGCCTAAAACATTACTACATCAGTAGGGTCAGTTAGCCTGAAACGCACTTTTCCTTCTGTCCCTCATTTCCCAGGTGCCGACCTGGTGGTTGGGTGAGGCCACAGACCCAGTATTGAACTCTGATTCTACACCAGGTATACCGAGGTTGCAGGTTCCTTAGTAGGGGGCACCATTGCTTGATCTGGTAACTGGCGAGATGTGCACTGATACAGCAATCACAATGGGTACAGGTTGTTACATAATGCCCCTTAAGAATAGAGTTGTCCAGTTGTTCTATTTATAGCTGATTGGGGATCAAACAAACGCAGTGCCCTGTGCTGGGTGCAGTCAGTAGGGTCAGTGCAGGTAAAATCAGCCAGTACATGGGGATCACTTCTAAACCATGGCAGAACTGGACAGAATGTGGAGCTTTCACTCTGTGAAAGAGTTACAGGCACATCAGTTTTGCCTATTAATGGAATGGTAAGGTGACAAATAGGTAAAATCATGAGAAAAAGTGGAATATTCTCCCCAACCCATACCCTCTGTGTTGGTATAGATAATACCCATTGTTCTTTAATTACAGATAAGGTACTGGGGGGGGGGCTACATACCTATCCATGGGCTAATGGTCATAGTCTAATGATCACAACAAATGTACCAATTAAATGGTACGCCCCAGAACCATGCACAGTACCAGAATTCTGGTATGGTCTGATTGACTGGACCATACCACAATAATGGTACATACCAAAACGATATCCCTTTCCCCTACCTGATCACCCATATATAGCACTGGCTGATCCCCACTGGCTGGTTTTACCTGGACTGACCCTGTTGCCTGCTCCCAGCACAGGGCAGTGGGTTTGTTTGATCCCCAATCACCCATAAATAGAACCGACTGGTTACCCTTATTCCGCAGTGAAGGCCAGGGAGTTATCTCATTGGTTGGTAATGCATCCTGCTGGTAAGGTGTCTGGCATCTGTATGAAGAACTGCGTAGTTAGATATTCTGGAGTGTGGAACAGCAAGTATGCACTGATAACAGGCCATGCATGTCAAGGTAAACTGCTTGAGGGCAGTGAAGATCCAATCCAAACACATGTATTCACATGTATTCCGCTATAACCATAGCAACTGGTACTTGTAAACTGGTACATAAAAATGGTATATGTAAACTGGTATATGTAAACTGGTAAATTCAAATTGTGAGGCTCATCAAGAGTGGTAATGAGATAAATAACCTCTTGGAGATGACATTGGACTAAAACACACTGAATACAAATAACTTTTAAAATTTCCTTTAGCACACTTGTATGGCTGCGGCGTGGGTGTGATGAATGATTCATTTGTACATGTATACAGAAAGTATGACTATCTGACTGAGCCCACATGCACTCCACTTACTAAACACCAGGCCTTTCAAGTGCAGAAATCAGCTGTTAATCGGCTTTGTGAATGGTAAGTGCTATTAACAATGCACTAACACAAATACTTTACTAGTTACAATCATCAGACTGATAGGGAACCATACCAACTCTGAATCTGTCCTCTTCCCTGGAATCAAGAGGTCACAGAGTTGTACTTTGTAGCTAGTATCTGCTGAATAATGATGAGTATAATACAATGAACTCTTTAATGGTCCCATGATCTCAATTAACATAGTGCTCATTTATTTAAAGATATTTCGCTCTGAAAATGTTGTCATATAATCAATTGATATGCAGTTCAATTGGATTTATAAGAGAAGAGAATGCTCAGATGAAATTAATGCTATACATCAAAACTCTGAACAACTTCCACCATCTTGGCTTCAACTCCAATTAACCACACATTACACAGCCTAGCATTTACACATGGCAGTAAAGTCCTCACTGCCAGCCGTGGCTGCACTCTCACATAAGAACAATAAGAAGAGAAAGGACCACTGTCAGTTCAAACCGCACACCTCAACTCCGCCTACCACTCCCACTGATGTGATAGCCAGTAGAGATCAGTTGCTGAAATAAGATTATAAAAAACGGCGCTTTTGTCCACAAATCAAACATCTGCTTTCTTCCTCTGTTTGGATCTGGTGGTCAGCCACTCTCCAAGCAGCACCCCAGCTGCTTATATCACTCTCCTGCTGTATCTCTGTACCAGCGTCAGGAGCTCTTCTATGTCCGAGATAAGGGGACAACTTGCCTTTGAAAGCACCCCTTACACAAAAAGTAGCCCCCTGGATGGTCTTTGTTTCTCAACCTCATCCTGAAAAATTCTAGTACCTCTCTATCATGATGACAACATATATTACTCTCCATTCAATTATCAGATAGAGAAGATGTAAATTGACTCCTTAAAACTGCAGTGTGCGCTAGAAAAGAAACCATCCCTTTCACACAATAAAAATATAAGATGGTGCAGAGGTCCCCAATTACCATCAAACCTAATCGGAGAAGAATGGTTGTGTGATGGATAATGGTGGTCAGCTGCAATTAGAGCACGTGACTAACCCGGCGTCCAGGGCGCGTCTCCCGGCATCCTCTCTGCCTGGGTCACGTGACTGCAGGCTGCAGGATCCTGCAGTTAGTTCATCAGCTGTTAGTCTTAGTCAGCTGCCTACGCAGACCTCTTGAATTAACCCTTTAAGGACGGCATGATGCCTTAATGCATCATGACTTTGGTCGGCATGATGCGTGAATGCAGCCCTGGCGAGTAACTCGCCAGGGCTGCATTCACGCATCATGCCGACCCTATGGGGTTGAGACACTCCCAAATGGTTGGCATGGTGCACCAATGCAGCACTGGCGAGTTACTTGCCGGGGATGCGTCGGTGCATCATGACAACAAATGCCATCTTTTAGGGACATGCCGTCCTTCAAGAGTTAAGTTAACCCTGTAAGTGCTCTGTATTTTGTCGTCATAATGCATGAATTCCGCCTTGGTGGGTCCTTCTCACGATGGGGCTGCATTCATGCATCATGCCGACTCTTCAGGAGCGTATCAGTTGGCCCCTTGGGGTTTGATGCATGAATGCAGCACTGGTGATTTACTCGCCAAGGCATACAAAGTGTATACTGCATTAAAGCACTATGCGGTCCTTAAAGGGCTAACTGATTAGCGCCTGGCCTTTGTAGGCATCATGTCAGGAAGACCTTGGCAGCGGTTAGATTTGTGCTGGTTACCTAGGTCAATTAATGCACAAAGGCTCAGGTAACCACAAAACTGTAAGCCCAGTACACCCCGGGATAGTACACAGGGAGTAATCTTAGTTAAACCAGTCCAATTATATATGCAAATCCACGATCCAACTGACTCCCATTCTGCAATATTGTACATGTGTAATGATACCTATCATAATGAAATTTACTGATACCATCATGTCAACAGTTACCGGTGTTTATATATAAGCCTATCATCGGAGCCCAGCGTAGCTTTAATAGAATAGACATGGCACTGTGTCCGGCAATATTAATTTGTCACTGCATAGGAATGAGAACCAGACTATTTGTGCATGCACACGGTTTGCTTTGACTGTCTGATAAAGGTTGCCGTGGACTGACTCAGTCAGTACTGCCATCAGTACAGTTAGGCCTTGACTTGATAGTCCGACAGTTTTGGCTGGGACAGTGCCATACATCAGTCCGTCAGATTCGATATCCGACCATGTTTTGCCTGCAGCGGAACTGGTCGGAATACCAAGGCCTGACTGTATCACCTGTAAAAGGACACATCGGGGGGTACATTTACCAACACAATTTTTTTTATAGTTCTCAAGCAAAGCTGGCACCAAATTCCCAAGATGGCGTTTTCTAAAGTGCTGTTTTTTTTTCTACCTGGAATCTTTTCCCAAAATACAAACGTATAGAGGGGTATTTTTAACTGGGAATCGGTGCATAGAGAGAGTTTTGGAGAGGAAGAATTAACGATGAATGTATTTTTTTGCTTGAAAGTACAGGCAGGTGCTGGAAGGTGTGTTTAAGCACAGTTATTAATGCCTGGAGCAGGGGTAGGAGGGGAGACCCTGGAGAAGTAAGGGTAGGAGGGGAGAGAGACGAGCAGCAGGAGGGGTGTAGGGTGCCAACAGAGGTGTGGAGAAGCACACTGTGGGGAGATTAGGGAGAACATGAGTCCATGCTGACTGCGGGTAGCCACTGGAGGTATCGATACATGCACACACCCAACACAGAGGAAAAAGTGAGAGTCACCTGGACTCACATGCCACAGTCAGGCATGTGTCGCCAAAAGCACTCTCATGTGAGAGTCAGCCTGACTTTCACGGTAGAGAGGGTCCAGCACTGCCTGACTCAGGGTGTCAAGACAGTCAGGCAGTGCTGGACTGTACCTAGAGCAAGAGTCCAGCGATGCTAGACTCTGGCTATTGAGAGTCAAGCCAAGCTGGACTCACATATAGATGTGAGTCTAGCAATGCTGGACTTTGGCCTCAATGAAAGTCAGCCATAGCTGGAATCTCTTCTGTACAGTAAGGCTAGTTGCTTATTTGCATTGGGGAATGATCTTTTAAACATATATATTGCCTCCCTGACATCTGTCAAAAAATCCCATACAAAATAGTTATGTTTTCCTGAATAGGAAAGGGTGTGCAATGAAGTGCCTGACCCTGGGCGAGTCCAGCTGACACTCACTATTTTTCTTTGTGAACCACAGACCATGTAGGCACAGCACTAGGGACAAGACAGAACGTTAAAACGTTTTTGACGAACCTCTCTGTTAAAATATGACTACTCTGTCAGTCTGGTGGTTGCCCTGGAAACATTTCCATTATATTATACATAGAATTCTCACAAAGATTTATAAGCTTAAGACTGAATGGAAATACCATTTAAAGATAAAAAGTTGTGTCGAAATGTATGAAAAAGTTCTGATATTTGATATTTAGCATACATGTAATTATGTTAATATAATAGATAGAGATATCACTAAAACAAAGAAACATAGAACTTATTGGCATTCGGGATTGGAAAGTGCCCACACATGTCCGAGGGGGCCAGTTCTCAAAACCTAGAAGTGACATCTGCTGATGAAATATATCACGGGAAAGCTCATGACATCAATTCGAAGATTGACATTGGAGGACCATTTTCACTTGGCATCTACAGCACCAGCAATGTGAAGAAAGCGTTTGTTTTTTCACCATAGCAGTATGAATTCGTATGGAATGTCTAGTTGAATCATAAGCATAATATATCTTACTGGCAACTTCCCAACTCTGTACACTCACTAGGGTTCTTCACACATAGCGTATTGAATAGGGTTTGGCCTCTGTGGTACTTGTAAGGCTGTATCAGTGTATGTGTGGTGTTCACTGAGCATGTATACGGATTGTGCAACTGCTAAGTGTAACAACGCTGCTAACAGTAGTTGCTAGACCTACCAGTTTATCTTCCAACTGATCTAATTGATTAGAATACTCCTGGATGTGTGCTACACATATTGAAATGTTGATACAGTTAGCAGGTGGGTGGCTGACCGATAAGGTATAGATTATGCAATTAGCATGTGGATGGCTGACTGATAAGGTGCAGTTACTATTCAGTTAGTAGTGGGTAGCTGACTGATCAGGTATAGGTACTATACAGTTAGCAGTGGGTGGCTGACTGATCAGGTGCAGTGACTATTCAGTTAGTAGTGGGTAGCTGACTTATCAGGTATAGGTACTATACCGTTAGCAGTGGGTGGCTGACTGATCAGGTATAGGTACTGTACAGTTAGCAGTGGGTGGCTGACTGATCAGGTATAGGTACTATACAGTTAGCAGTGGGTGGCTGACTAATAAAGTATAGGCACTATGTAAAGTTAGCACACTGATAAGGTATATAGTTACAATACAGTTAGCAGTTTTGCTATATACATGTACATAGTTGCACACAGCCTTCTCTCCTCCTTCCAAGACACCCTGTGTCCGTTAGCACCCCCCCCCCATGCTGTTGTCTCCATGTACACCTTGGTCTGCTACAAGGAGCCTGTCTCTGTATAGTCAGCTATTATCTGTTAGCACGTCAGGTGCCAACTAGGGAGACGTGGGGTCGGTGCCCCTATACATTTTTGTAGGAGGCTGCATCGCATAAGGAGTAGGCTATATACTGTGGTCGTAACTTATTTCACTGTGTCCTGGTGATACAGGGGAGTCCCTGTCTGTGGTTGAAGCAGACGATGTGGCCAAAAATCCTATGCTTGAAGAATAAGATATTGAGCTAATATGGTGCTTTTCGCGATATTCATGGAAATGAAAGAGCAGCGAATTCAAAATACCGCGAATAAAGTCTTATAAACAACCCATCAGCTTGCCTGCCCTGGCTGTCAGCAAGTTCAAGTATCAGTGAAATTATTATTTGTTCGCGAAAATGTATAACCGTGTATACAACTACATTCACAGTAGACCCTGTTGCATAGCTCGTGTAAAATGCAGGGGGCGGGGGGGGGGGGGGGGTTATGCAGGGTAGATGATAATCCCTGGAGGTAGATATTCCAAAGTATGTAGGATCTGCGTTTGAAGGATTTTAAGCGAGTTGCCATGAACAAAATATTGCGGCTAACACAGATTTATGACCAGAGAATAGACACACCCATGTACCTACACACATATACACCTTTCACCCTGTTCCATATAATACTATTACTAGACCATAATGCTGCTTGTAGCGAGTAATACAAGACATAGCACGTGTATACAACAACACTACCTGGGGGAACATGGGTCAACGGTATTCTAAGTCTTTACATGTTTAACCATTGAGCAGATCTGAGATCACCTTTAAGTATAGCGGCTTATGATATAAGAAGGCTCTACTGCAGCCTAAGGGGCCTTCCTGGGCTGCCTTCCTGGGTTCTCAGAAGGTTAGAGGTGGCCAGATCCTCTGACCACCTTAGCCCTTTAAGGACCGCATATTGATTTAATGTGATATCTCCTTGTATACCCACTCGCGCTGCATCCATACAAATGCGAAGCCTATGTGAGTGTATCAACTCTGCATGGTCTTCATGATGCTTGAATGCAGCACCGGAGAGTGACTCACCTGGGCTACATCCATGCATCATGACCACAAAGGGAGCAATTTATTAAACACTATGTGTCCCTTAAAGGACTAAGTATGTTGTGTCCAGGAATATGGTGTTATGACATAGGTTGTATAGCCAGCATGGAAAGCAAGGACATGTCTTTATCGGCCCCTGTAGCCAGTGTTAAAGTTAAGATCAGTGTGTGACAGATTGAACTTAAGGCTTAAGGAGAAAAATAGGTGCAGGTCATGTTACATGATCTGACAATTTAGGGTCGGTGGGTCAGGGACCATTGACTCTAAAGTAGCCTCAAAATGGCCTCAGATACAAATTTAATTGAAAAGAAAATCTAAATTAGACAACAATGATTAGGGTCTGTTTTGCTAGGTAGGCTCAGCCGCTGGGGTTACCATTTTTCTGACCTTATTGTAATGTTGCAGTTCTTATGATGCACGCATGTGCAGTGAGTACTTTGCCATTTCGCTGTAAGTAAATATTTAGCCAGAAAACTCTTGATTGACTAGTGCACATTATTGATTATAATCACAACTTGACATTAACGTTTGCATGAAAACCCAATGCGACTGGTCAGTAATAGTAAATACACACCCAGAAAAGTCGGCGTTATTGTCGCTAAAACCACCCTCACCTGAAAGTCAGACACTGCCTGACTTTCAGGTGAGGGTGGGTTTAGCGACAATGACGCTGACATTTCTGAGTGTGTATGGTCAGTAGAACACTGTAGTCAAATTTAAAACACTTGTAAATGAACTCGTTCAGATAACAGAGGTGATTTACATATCTTACTACCTGGCCAGACACTACATTAACTTCATTTAGTTTGTTTTAGCAAAAGAAAACCTTGCTACTAAACACACAACATGAACACTGGTTCCCATGGTACAACAAGATGCATACTTTGTGAGTTTGCCTTTATTTGGTTTCAATCATTTCGATTAGAAATCACACCATCAGATCATGGGCCCAAATCTATACCCAGGTAGCGGGATGCCTTATGCCGAGGGCCATTGCTTGATCTGGTACTGGCGAGATTGCCACAATGGTACACTGAATGTAGCTGGAAAATGCGTCCTTTATACTGTGAACCATCAGTAGATTCTACTGCCCATCTAGCTAAGGCCAAAAAAAATGGTTTGTTTCAGGTAACTTGGGCAGAAAATGAAGGGTCGGTAGGTCGGATTTTTCCTTTTTTTTTAACCTTTTTTTTTTAACATGAAAATACCAGCCGGCCGGTCCGAAAATCCGAAAATTGACCGAAAAAGGGTAAAAATACAGAAATTTCTTCAAAATTGCATAAAAAAACGTAGGGTCGGCCCTGTTTTGATGGGGTCGGTCGGGTTACCTGAAACAAACCTTTATTTTTTTTGGCCTAATACCGTAGTGAATCCTATAAAACCACAGTAAATTCTACTGGTCAGCTGCCTTTACTTCTGTCACTTCTAACAGTCGAGGTATGCTTTGATCTTTTGACCAGTGAACCCCTTCACACCAAAACACCAAGAAGCGTTCTAAGATAGACTGTGTAACATCTGTACAGCTTAAGGCTGGTAAGAGTGTAGATTCACCAGCTTTTTAGGGGTGGATTTAGGGATGATCGGAATTAGCTGAGCTCCTGCCACAACAGTATTCAGGTAGGATTACGTCATGGAGACGGCTGTTGTGACGTATGCATGCATTGTTGGGAGGTTGTTGTCGCTGACGTACAAAAGGGTACGCCAATGCAGGAGAGGGCGTCAGCTACAACCCCAGGTCAGGGGGGGGGGGGGGGTGTGGAAGCCGGTCCCTATAACAGGCTATCTACGGTCTGATAAACCCTTCTGACGTCATAGCGTCTCTGACGTCGTTCATAGATCTGTGGTCCCATCAAGGGCTTTGACGTAGGTCTACGCTCTCACCTAAAATAGACGTCGTCTAAGGAAAAGACGCTACCCTAAACTTGATGGTCGATGCAGGATGCAGGATACACACACACCTATCACACCTGTTTCAAGGCTGGGGGTTTGGTACTGGACCCCCTCCCTCCCCCACCTTCCCCCTAAAATCCACCCCATCCCGCGGACCCTCCCTGTTAGGCTAGATAGTCTCAAAAATGCAAGATAGTCTCAAAATACTATAGTTTTGTTAGTTATATTCCAACCATCAGGATATTTGTCAAATACTTGGGTGAATCCTTGCAGGTTTGGTGGTGGGGCGTATGCACTTGTATCATCTTTCAAGGAATCCAGTGTATTGTCTTGGGTGGCTCCAGAGGTGTATGTGGTCACGTAAGGGGTGGTGGGCGGGGATTTGATGGCGTGCACATAGGGTATGTATGGGTGTATATATAGACCTGGTTTAGAAACTTTAATAGATGGCTGGACAGCCAATGTCAGTCACTGTGTCATTGTCAATGGGTCAGTACCCGTGTCCCATGTCCAGTGTAGCAAGCACATAAATGTGTCTTCAGGGGTACTGATTCACTCATCACAGGGATGAACCCAGGACTTTGAAAAAGTCTTTAACCGTAAAAGTAGTATAGTATGTATCGGAACGGGACTATAGTTAACTACTGTTTATTACTCAATCGACATGCAGCCAATCAGAGGCCTCCATTTGGTCACGTGACCCGTTGCCATGGTAACGTGACCTACTTAGGGCTCTCAGCCAATCAGAAGCCAGCATTCTGGGTGAACTACTGACCTACTTAGAAGCTCTCAGCCAATCAGAGGCCGGCATTCTGGTAACCATGGTAACGTGACCTACTTACGTCACGTGACCTACTTAGGCTCAGCCAATCAGAAGCCGGCATTCTGGTAACTAGGGTAACGTGACCTACTTAGGGTTTGTTTGTAAACAACACCACGTGGCTCTCTTGTTTGTAAACAACACCACGTGACACGTGACTGTTTGTAAACAAACAAACAAAAAAAAGTTATGTAACTTATATATAGAAATAAAAACACAACAAGATAATTTCTTTTCTTTTCATTTTATTCTTTATTTTCATTTCAATCAGAAAAAACACACAAGTTTATGCTTTTTTAGCTTGCTTCTTCGATTTGCAGCAACTCAACAGGCCGCTAAGTCTCACGCCGCCGTCACTCGCACCACCACACCCCGGACGACTTCTCTCCAATAGACATTGCACGACTTTGGATAAATCCAACACCATTTCGGCAAGGCAGAGAATCTTTGCCTCCATGAAACGGCCGCCATCGCAACAACCCGTCACAACAGCATCATCGATAGCTTCTGACTCACGGCCCGGTCGCTCAGCTTTGGGATTTTGCTCATGCGCATGACGCACTTCTTGGGGTTTCTTGTTCGACATGCTTCAATTAGGAAATGAACGCAATGAGGTCCACAGGTGTCAGCAGAAGTGTCTTGTAGTTGAATGCGGTTTCTTTGCCACTTGAACGGAGCAGAGCGTTCCACGAAAGACAAGAACTCCGCACTCAGCGGCGGTAAGCCGAAGGAATCAAAGTAGTACACTTCACCCGTGCTCGACACGTAAAACGCCACCCAATGCTGACCTGGTAAATGTTGCGGATCTGTGTTGCTCACGAAACAAGTGTCTTTGATAGGGTGCTTCGGAATAGTGTCACAAGAGAAAACGCCCAGGAAACGATGTTTTGTGTGAACGTTTTCCTTCAACACTCTGCTTATTTCAAGCGTGTTCATACGATACGCCAAGTACCGCCGTCTTGTCTTCAGTTCATGTGGTAGTCGGTGACGGGGTGTCGATCTCGGGTCAGCTCGACGACGTTGTCGTACACCAAGTAGAGTAGCACCGTTGTTGTCGCTTGTAGCGCCGAGCGGAAACTGACTTCCACCCTCAGCTGACCCGCTCTTATAAGGTTCACGCGACACCCGTCGTGCGATCTGTCTGGGGTTAAGTCGAGGGGGAACACCGTGTAACCGTTCAGGAATTGATCGTATGAAATACCGCAGGAGCGCGCGCCCTCGTACATCCCCGTTTCCGTGTGTAGCGCCAAGTACTCTCTCACGGCCGCTTTGGTCTTAAAGTCGGGCACGTAGGCGTCGTTCGGCACTTTCTGATCGTTCACTATCACTTGAAGCGAGCTGATGTCGTAATGCTTCATCTCGAACGGGTTCTTGGTGTAGCTACCGTTGAAGGCGTCGTGGTCAAGGAAGCAAATCATCATCGACTTGGGAAGCTGGCCTGTGTTGGAGTGCGTGTAGCTGTGATCTCTGTTACCTTGAGGGATGGCGTACGTCGTCACCTCCACTCTGTTCACCGGGTAGTCGAAGGGCCCGTGTTCTATCACCGCTCTCTCGTGCGTTTCCGCTACAGCGTCCGCCACCAGCACGCGTCGCACGTAGAGCTTTGCTTTGTAGATCTTCAAGCTGTAGCCTCCGTCAGCGGCGCACATCAGATAGAAAGAGGGCGCCGCTTGTTTCAGAGTGAGATTGATTTCTGTCTCTCTAACGATGAGCTTCGGTTGATGAGCCAGGTCAAAGTGCAGTCGCGCCATCAGCGAAAAGCGCTTGTTGGAGATTAGCTTCTTGCGCGCTTTGTACCCCGCATTCGCGTCAGTCAACGTGTCAAACTGACCGGGCGTATCTTCATGCCACCCCTGGGCGCTCATGACGCCGTCCTTCACGTCTTTGTTGTAGTTGAGTAACCCTTCCAAGTTAGCTCGGTAAGGGTAGGTCTCGGTGTTGCCAGACACTTTGAAACCGCCGATGGAGACTTGGACGTCTTTGAAGAGCGAGTGAGCCAAGTTGTTCACCGGAGCTACCGCGTCGGTGTCCTCGTTCGCCGCTCCGTTCGCTTTCAGCACTTGACATTCCAGATGAAGGTAATTCTCGTTCAGGTCTGTGTACTCTTGCGACTTGTTGATGGTGAAATTTATGTTACCTCCATCCTCTAAAGAGTTTTTTGTTTCTATCCCCAGGAAAGACGACTTTAAGATAGTAGTCTGAGTCGGCGCTACGGTGTGCAGGTCGAGCTCAGAGAGCGCGCACTCGTTACTGCTCTCGTGTACGTAAGCCATTGTGTTCTCTCTTCACGCGGCCGACAGACTGACGCCGGCCGCCTCCAGTCTTTTTATTTATACCTGAACGCCTAGGCGCTTACCGGTCGAATACATCCCCTCTACGTCTCTTGCAAGAGCCACCGCCCGTCTGAGGAGAATGCCGGCGACGTTTCGACCCTTTCTTAGACGCGACAGGCGTCTTTCCTCCCGAGAACGCCGTACTCGCCAGTCTCTTCAGAGCGCCTGCGCCTCGGTCTTTCACGCTGCTCTTTAAAGTCCGACCCGCCAGCACATCTTTAGCTACGCCCACACCGGCGCGGAGCAGCGTTTTTCCCACCGACTTCAATAGCGGGGTAGCCGAGCGCATCAGACCGAACAGAGCGCCGCCCAAACCGTGCCCGCTCTGGAAAGAGCGCCCGCTGTACACGTTGACGCCGTTGCCCAGCTGCGCGTTGTAGTAATCGCTGTACCCTCTGCCGACGGTGCGCCTGGGTGGAAAGTACGGAACGCGTTGACGCATCATTTTTCTCTCTTTCAGCGCTCAATAGGTCTCAGATGAAGTGTCACGGTCACCTCGCCTCTACCGAATGGGATGGAATGACCGGATCGGTCTCTTAAATAGATGCCGACCTCGGTAAACCTCTTGGATTTCAAGGGGAAATAATCCAAATGGGGAAAACTGATAGCTTGCACGCCACCTCGACGCTTTCCGCCTCTGTCCACCGCCACGCAGCGCAACAGCGGCACTTGCATGTCGCCCACACGTCTCTCCTGGATCATGTCGGTGTATATGTACACAGAGTGCACGTCCCCGTAAACATCCATCGAGTAGGCGCCGGTAGTCGGCGACGCGAAACACGTCTTCTCTCCGAAGCCTAGAACGCATGCGAGATGCTGACTCAGCAGGACAGCACAGTGTCTCGGCGGTTTGATGGTGACGCGTTTCGTCTTGGCGTCGTACGATAAGATCCGCATCGGTTTGAGCAAGAAGCTGTCGCCCTCTAGTCTGTCATCTCGCAACGTCTCACTCAAGCGCTCGATTAGGGTGTGGTTGCTTCCGGTGAAAATAGGAGGTATCTCGAATATGTTTGGCATGAAACTGCGCACTCCCATGTCTTTCTCCATCTCTTCAATCATCTGTCTTGCTTGATCGCTGATCGCCTTCTTCTTCACCGCCGGGGACAAGAACTGCTTGTATACGGCATTCGTCTGTCTCAAGTCGACCTCTCTCTTGAACCTTTTTGTTTCCGGTTTCAATTGCTGCTCTTCCGACGTGTCTGATATCTCTTCCACCGTTACATAGCTCGCTTCCTTCCAGCTCAGCGGGAATTTTGAGCTGAACGTTAGCTTGCTCAGACCGTTCGCGTTTTTCATTCCCCTCCAGTCTACCTGTGGTTTTTTTCCTTCGGAGAATTTAGTTTCTTTTAAAACCTGGATCGCCTCCTCTAGCGAACCTTTGGTGCGCAGAGGAACAACGATGATCAAGTCGTCGTCGTGCACGTTAGTCCATTCTGTAGGGAGGATGATCTCAGTCAGAGCCGCTTCGTACGCTTCGGGCAGAAGGAGCGGCGAGTCGAAGTGAGTTCGGAAAGATGTCAAGCTGTTGTCAGGATAATACTCCATAGAGATGTTGCTAGGTAGAGTGATGTTCATTTTTTTTTTTTTTTTTTTTTTTCCTACGTTATTTTTTTGACGGGGATCCACTCGTTGAACTTGTCGTCGTAACCTAACCAACGTACGAAAGCTAACTCTTTACCGTCGACGGTCTTGCGGCGCAACACCTCGTCTATCAGGTAGTTGTTGTCGTAACGACTCTTGTACACCTTCTGAACCTCTTCCGGGTAGAAGACGCCTTTTATCTCCTCGCCCTTGTCGTCTTTCAGCTCGAACCCTCTGCTTCCCAACGTCTTAGCAACGTCGACCACTTCCTCGCGCCAGTTTCCCTCGTACCCTTTGTCGAAGGCGCCTTTAGTTCTCAACATCCTCACTCTGTCACCCGGAGCGATGACGTCGACGGCGGACGTCTTTGTTTTTTTCTTCTTTTTCCATATTTCGTCGATTTGTTTGTTAGTTGGGAGATCTTGTCGGTAGAAAACTGTTTCGCTGTTTTCCGAGCTGACTTGAGCCGGCGCCATTTTCAACGTCTTGTGGTGAGTGCGATTGTAAGAAGACACTACATGGTGCAGTACGTCTACGTAGCGATACGTGCGCTTGTGTGTGAAATAACGCCACAGCTTCTCCTTCAGACTGCGGTTCAAGCGCTCCACTAGACTAGCTTTGATGTCGTCGTTCTCGCCAGTGAAGAACTCTATGCCCTCGCTCTTCAAGTGATCTTGAAAGATCTTGTTCAAAAACTCTTTCCCCTTGTCTGTCTGAACAGTGCGCGGTCGTCTCTCGCCAGTGCCTGTCATCTCTCGGAAGGCCTCGGTGACATCAGCGCCGCTCTTGGATTTAATGGGAACGGCCCACGCGTACCTAGAGAAAACGTCGATCGCCGTCACCACGTACCGGAAGCGGTCGTTGTGAGACGCCAAAGCTTGCATCAGATCTATCTGCCACTGCTGATCGATTGCGCCGGTTATAGTCTTGTTCCTTGCGAATTTTCTCCGAATGGGTTTATGTTTAGTGTAGGCGTCCAGCGACACTAAAGCATCTCGGATGACGGCCGGGTTCAGGTGGCGAAAATGATGTTTCTGGAGTTTAGTCACGCTAGTGAAACTGGAGGGCGCTTTGACGTCGGTATATCTAGCTACTACGCGCTTCTTTTCTTTTTCCTTCTTGGTCAGTCTCTTCACTGGTTTGCCCATGGTGGGCCTGTTGAGGGCGTGAACGACGAGCTCGCCGCTAGGCGGTTGCGCCCTCTCCTTTTCTTACTCGCCACGCTCCTATAGGAAGTCGGAGTTTGGAAAAGTTCACTGTCGTCCTCCTCGTCGTCAGAGGATTGATCGTCCACCTGGAGAGAAGAGTCTGCTGCTGCTACTGCTGCTGCTGCTGCTGCTGCTTCTCCTTCTTCCGAGTCGAAGCTCGGTCGTTTCCGACCTCTGTCAGCAAGCCGTGTGTCCAAACTTCGGCCAGGTCCGCTCGCTTTATACAGATGGTTTCCGATCAAGGAGTCTGTGGGAACTGCTTCGCGCAGCGCTTTCGTGAACGGCGAGTAGCCCGCCGGTCTGGGCGCCGTCTTCCTGAACCTGGCAGCGTCGTTCAGTAAGTCCACTATGTTGATGCGATGCTCAGGTGGTATTCTCCGACCCGACATCTCGCGCACCGCACCGTCCTCGTTCCACTTGATCACACCGGATTTCTCCAATTGTTTGTACAGCGCCACGGTCCGAGTGCGATTCCTCTTGGGAACTTGGTTCACCAACCGCTCGAGTAGGGACGCGCTGGCCTCTTCAGCAGACTGACGGAGGTGAGCCGGGGGCGAAGAAGAGTAGGACGAAGAGATGTTGCTGTTGTGGGGATTCGCGAGAAAAAATTGCAATCTATTCAACAACCTTCGGTATTTCAACATTTTCCCGCGCGATTCCAAAGTGGGGTCGTTCAACACTAAATCCAAGTCCCTGTAGATAAACTGTAGCACCTGGTGCAAGGCCGCGTCGGGATGAAGGGACTGTTCTGCCTGCTTGTGGTAATAGGCCATGTCGGCAGGTAGGCGGGCGGCGGTGGCAGGAGCGGAACTCTCGTTCTTTTCAGTGCGCTCATCAGGAAGAGGAGGAAGGTTTGGAGCAGTAGAAGTACTAGCAGCAGCGACTGCAGTAGTAGCAGCGCTAGTAGTAGCAGCAGCAGCGGGCACATGATGAAGTAGACCTGCTCGTGATGATTTGTAGAGCGTCTCAGGATCCACGAGCGCTAAACGTTTGTAGTGTTGTTGCTGCTCTGAGTCCGTCATGGGGACGACGGTGGCAATGACGCTGGTGGTGGCGGTAGTGGTGGTGGTGGTGGTGCTGTCGGCGAGTAGGTGTCGAATGAGGTGTCTCATATACGGAGAATGCTCTTTATAAGCGGTAAGGCCATCCCTATGAGAGCCGGAATGAGGAAACCTCCCTCTTGTACCAAGACGCGTCTCTTTTTTTTGATGGGCGTAGATTTTTTGCCGACCTCCCTCAACACGTCAGCCGATTCTCGAAGCTTGTCCAGTTGTTTGTCGCTGAGCGGGATGTTCCCTACCAGTAAATTGTGACAGATCTCACTTAACGCTGCGATCAGATCGTCGCTTCCAGAGTCTATTAGATGCGAGCAGTCCTTTGGCGAGCACTTAGCTAAGTGCTTGAGAGTACCAAAGTGTCTTTCGAGTAGATGAGAAGACATTTTTTTGCTACTGCTTTCTCTTGTTCTTTTTTTTGTCTAGCGGTACGAACACTAGCTGAGAGTGTATGGACGTCAAAGAGGAGCGTATTCTCAGATCGTCAGGTGTTGACTGCTTGAAGTCCAGAAGGAGGTATGAGTGAGGTCGCTTGAGTTCATGGGTAAATATACTAGAGAGGGCCGCCGCGTTGGACGGAAACACCTGGCGAGACAGACTAGCTATTTGCCCCATGTCGCGCGGGTTCTTGAAAACGATCATGTAGTGAGCGTTCAGACTCATAGTTCGAAAGTCGGGTGATTTCTGGAATAGGTTCTGAGTGATGTATATGACGCTCACGTTCCAGTGATGCGAGTATTTAGTAAAGATGTCGGCTACCACTTGCTGATTGGAACTGCTCATCAGATCGTCCAATATCAGTAGAGTGTGGGGTCGTAAAGCGTCTTCTGCTACTTCCACGTCTCCCGCTATAGACTCTTTGCTAGGAAGACCTTCTCTGAATTCCACACCGTACTGATTTTGCATTTTTTCAAACAGAGGTTGCCACTCGCCGTAATGGTAAAAAGTCTTTTCCACCGGCGGCGTGACCAAATTGTTCACGTCGCTCAGAAATTGATCCACCAAGCGCGATTTTCCACAACCCGACGGACCGCTAATGATACAACTAAAGGGTCCTTGTAGTCGAGCGTCGAAATGAATTTCTGTGAAGAGTTTGCTTTTACTACTGGACATTTTTTTTTTTTTTTTCAGGACGCGTCAGAGAGCGGTTGTGTGTCTGACTGTCTGCTGTGTTTCTCACTCGAACGGTCGGTAGTGAATGGTTGTGGAGAAAAGTCAGCCGACCTTTTTATTGATACCGGCCGGTGTCACAGTAGCGGCGGCAGAAGTGACTTTTTTTTCTTTTTTTTTTTTGCGATAAAATTCTATTTTCACTCAATAGTCATAAATGTTTGTATCAGACTCCAGAGGAGTCTGATACAAATATTTATTTTTTTTTTTAAATTTTTTTTTCTATTTCTGTGTTGTGACACGATCGTCTCGAAAAAGCAATAAGGCGTGTGAGCGCGGCGGTGACAAATACATATTGGAGCGTATGGTTTAAAATAGTGCGTCCCTATCTTCTTCAATTCGGCTGCGTTGCAATATGCGGGATAACAAGTGACGACGTCGAAACGTTTAGAGACCGTGTTCACGTCGGCCACAACGCGCGCCCACCGAGTGGGAGCTGCAGTCGCTCCCAAGAAACCGATCGGCTTGTCGAATCGTTTCATAGCACTTATTCTCACTTTATAAGAGGAGGCAGGGTGAGGAGAGTAGCGGCGCTCTTTCTTTTCATGAAACGCCCAACGAGTGGGGGCGCTGAGAGCGGCTGTTATGCAATGGTAGAGTAAATGCTGTTCTGAGAAGACGGCTCTCGGCCATGTCGCTACGTTTTCCTTTTCCGCTCTTGTATAACGACGATGGCGCTCAGCTTTGCATTTCTCGAGAATTCGGTACGCTTCAAGAGAAGCGTGAACCTCAACTACGTGACGCTCTCTCCTTTGAGATAAAAAAATAGCCGGGCAGTTGAGGAGAGCACTTTGTTCGCGCGACCGTCTTTTAGAAACTCGCGCCCTCTGCAGCGCCATATTTCTTTCCTCCGAAACAAAAAAGACTGAGTGAAAATAAAAATTTTTAAAAAACAAAAAGCTCAAACAAAAAAAATAAGCAATAAGCAGACTCAGCTCGAAATTCCCTGCTGGCGTGATGGCGGTGACTGCAGGCGGTGGCGGCGGTCGGCTGGCCGGCGGTGGCGGTGTCGGCGGCGATGGTAGAAGGGTGTGTGGAAAGAGAGACGCATCTCAGTCTTTTATAGGAGCGGCGAGTCTGACATTTTCAGCTGTCGCATGCTGACCTGCTGCTATCATAAGAGAAACAAAAGCCCTAATCACGCTTTTCAGCTGGATCCTTCCACCCCGCCAGACATGGATCCAGATGGGAAGGTAGTTTAAAATTAAATCCGTGTACCGACTGTCATACAATAGAGTAATTAGTTGAACGCGTGTTACCTGTATAAAGGATTAGCGGGTCATGGGCTCAGCGTGTGTATAGAAAAACAACTACAGGTAGCGTGAACAAAGCGACCCCCTCCCTTTCTGTCACTCTGTCTGTGACTAGAGGGTGTGCGTGTGGTAAGCGGCTTAAATCTAAAGAAAAACAAATCACCCTCTCCTGTCGTCAGCAGTCAGCCGGCCGGCGGCTGGAAAATGCGATTAGAGGGATGATGAGCCGCGTAGTAAGCGACTTAAGGCTGATCTAAAGACCTGCCGTGAGGGGGCAGCTGGCCGGTGGCTTGAAAAAAAAGGGGGGAGTAAGGGTATATAAGGGGGAGTGAAACCGTATTCGGCATCGTCATCATCGTTCACGCTACTACTACTACTACTACTACTACTACTACTACTACTACTACCACCACCAGCACCGCGCCTCAATTTGCAGATCCCCATGATGGAAAGTTGCTACCGTGACATGAAGCGGAATGACGAAGCGGCGCGCGAATGTGAAGCTGATGCTGTAGCCTCTGCTACTGCTGCTGCTAGTGCTGCTCAGCGTGCTACTGCTGCATTTACTGCGGCTGTTAGTGACGCTGGTTGTGATGACGTTGTTGTTGTTGCCGCTGCGGCTGTGACTGCTGCTGTTGCTGCCGCCGATGCAGCTACTCATGCCACCGATGCCGACGCTGCTGCTGCTGATGCTGTTGCGGCTGCCGATGACGCCGCTGATAACGCTGCTAGTGCCCGCTCTGCCGCCCTTGCTACTGTCGCTGCTGCTGTTGTTGCTAATGCTCACGCTACTGCTGCTACAGCTGCTGCTACTGCTGCTACCGCTGCTGCCGAGGCTGCTGCCGCTGCTGCCGATGCTGCTGCCGATGCTGCCGATGCTGCTGCCGATGCTGATGTTAGCAGTCGCGTCGACAAAGAATCGTCATTTGTCACTCTTAAACCTCCAGTTGAACGCGCGACGAGTAGTAGGGCTACCAACGCGACGGCCGGATGGTGCAACTGGTGTCGTCGCTTCTGCTCGTGCGCTTGCTTTTCTTCCAGTCCTACCTGCTGCTGCTACGGTATGATAGTGTTATAGTGTTTGAATGAGAACGCGCGTAGTTACACATAGACGCTGTAACAGATGTGCTTTTTTTTTTGAAAATATAATTTTAACATAACATGGAACTTGTTGTGTTTATTTTCTATATATAAGTTGTTTGTTTACAAACAGTCACGTGTCACGTGGTGTTGTTTACAAACAAGAGAGCCACGTGGTGTTGTTTACAAACAAACCCTAAGTAGGTCACGTTACCCTAGTTACCAGAATGCCGGCTTCTGATTGGCTGAGCCTAAGTAGGTCACGTGACGTAAGCAGGTCACGTTACCATGGTTACCAGAATGCCGGCCTCTGATTGGCTGAGAGCTTCTAAGTAGGTCAGTAGGTCACCCAGAATGCTGGCTTCTGATTGGCTGAGAGCCCTAAGTAGGTCACGTTACCATGGCAACGGGTCACGTGACCAAATGGAGGCCTCTGATTGGCTGCATGTCGATTGAGTAATAAACAGTAGTTAACTATAGTCCCGTTCCGATACATACTATACTACTCGTAAACTTCATGATTAAAGTCTTTTTTTAAACTGCTGCACTAATATTATAACCAGCCTTTTGATTTTATCATATTGTGAATTATTTCCGGACATTATAGTCTAGCAGGAGGAACTTTTCTGACTTTTCTGGGTATTAATTATTGGCAATTTTAATAGACCCTTTTATGGATACTATTGGATGTGTGGCATAATCGCACACTCCACGTCTATGCTCCACTTCCAGGGTTTCTGCACCTCCAAACTGAACTGCATTTATGTAGCTGAGGTGTTCTGATGTTTTCATTTGCTGGGTGTGCCTTATTAGAGCAGGGCCGTAGCCAGGGGGGGTGCTGGGGGTGCTGTAGCACCCCCCACAGGAGCAAAATGATGAGGAGTTCCACCCTTGAAGATTTTTCATTTTCTAGGGCCAATCTTGGGCGGGTGGAACTTCAATTCGCTGGTAGAGTCAGCTGGTGAAATCATGGTGGGTTAAATTCTGGGGTGGGACTGATGGCAGAAATTGGGTGGGTGGAACTCCAAGAGGCGGGACTTGGATGGGTCGAACTCTAAATGGCGGTATTTGGGTGGGTTGAACTCCAAGAGGCGGGACTTGGATGGGTGGAACTCCAAATGGTGGTATTGGGGTGGGTGGAACTCAAAGGGGCGGGACTTGGTTGAGTGGAACTTTAAGTGGTGGGACATAGGTGGTCGGAATGCCAAGGGGAGAGACTCGGTGGGTGGAATTCCAAATATAGAGTGACTTGGGTGGGTGGAACTCGAAGGGGCGGGACTTGGTTGGGTGGAACTCTGAATGGATTATGGGACTTTTGGAGTGGAACTCCAACCCAGTGGGCAAAATTCAGCTGGCATTTGGATGATGGGCACAATAAAATACCATTGATTGGCTATAAGAGGCAATTAAGAGGGTCACATGAGCACAGGTACAGCCTTTTACAGTGTACCAGTATTTTAAATGGGTGGACTTTAAGCGTGCACTCCAAAAGTCTTAAATTGAGTATAAAACGGATAATTAACTGATATCTCAGCTGAATTCTGGGGAATAAAGTAGGTGGGACATGAAGTATGGCCATATTAAACATTCTGGTTAATTTTTAGCAAAATTCATTTTTGAGGCCTACTCATCTGACTATGCCACATTAAAAAAGTGTATCTGATATAGTGTGTCATAATATTTACATCTATTTTGTCTTTGGGATTATCTCTTCAAAATGCCCAAGATTGCACCATTTAACAGGCATTTTTCAAAAATTGCCCCCAGACCCCCCCAGCTTATCGCAGCGCTGCACTTGCGAAACCCCCCCGCTACGCCGTGCACGCTTTTGGCTGCACCAAAACTGTTCCACCCTACCCAAAATGAGCACCCCCCCACAGCCAAGCCTGGCTACGGGCCTGTAGAGACTACTATTATATCTTCTCTGCGAAACCACGTGACCAGATTCTCTATGGGGGCCGCCATGTTGTCCGAGGCAACTAGGTCAAGGGACAGCTATAAATAGAGCACGGACGTCGACCCTGGAGGGCGGGGGGGGGGGGGCATCTCGCCAGAGGCCGAAGGCCTCTGGTGATATCCTATGATCAGCTGACTTTCCTGTATGACCTTGACAAGGATCTTTGCTGTTGGTGAAGTCCCCGGATGGAGCTGTAAGTCCCGGATGGAGGCAGTGACACGTGACCGGCTATGGTTACCTGTGGGTTGACAGATCCGAGCTACCGAGACATCAGGTGGTACAGGCACTAAGTGGGTATATGCTGCCTGGTAGATGTATCAACCAGGCACCCCAAGCTACCTGGTGTAGGTTCACAAACTGATACCTCAGGTAATAGAGGCACTAAGTGGGTCTATGCTGCCTGGTAGATGTATCAACCAGGCACCCTACCTGGTGCAGGTAC
The DNA here is from genome assembly GCA_947462335.1 of Harmothoe impar. NCBI lineage: Eukaryota > Metazoa > Annelida > Polychaeta > Phyllodocida > Polynoidae > Harmothoe > Harmothoe impar. The sequence goes on along the minus strand of OX381712.1, from coordinate 64,016,490 downwards.
AACAGCTGATACCTCATGTAATAGAGGCACTAGGTAGAGCTACGCTGCCACATAGATGTATCAACCAGGCACCCTACCTGGTACAGGCTCACAAACTGATACCTCAGGTAATAGATGCACTAAGTAGGCCTATATATAATGCTGCCTGATAGATGTATCAACCAGGCACCTCAAGGTACCTGGTGCTACATGGTAGAGGTCCAGGCAAGCTCTACATAAATATATAGCTGATACATGTCAGACGAGCTGCCAATAAAGACAAATGATTCGTCATGAGATGTCAGTAAGTTTAGAGCTTAAAGCTCATGGTTGAAATCACACACATCTCCATATCAGCTTTACCTCCATGACAGGATGTGGGTTGCCAACCCAAGTAATGAATCTGTTTCACTGAAGGCTGCTTTCTTTGTTTTCTTTATTTTCCATATTCCTTATTCAGCTTTTTTCATAATAGATTTGTCTTACATAAACTTGATTATATATAAAAGTATTAACCCAGATCAGTTAAATAGGGATATAATGACTAGACTGGTAGTAGGTTTGAAAAAATGCAATGTCTACCTGTATGCAGTATACAACCAATAATTATGATTCTGCATTCAGGGTAGGATCAAACAGACTCAATCCAACCCTACCCCAGGGTTCATCTCTGGTGGAGATGACACAGATATAGATGACAAAGACGAATAGCACCTAGGTGGTCTTCTCATCTTTACCCCCCCCCCCCCCCCGTCTCCCGCAACTGTTACCTTGAGATATATAAACCTCCAACCTGTTTACACCCCTCCTCAAACTATCTGCACCCCCACCCCCATCCTCCAAGAACAGCTTAGTCTGCCGGATGATTTATAACTGTGTCAAAATAAAGAGGGCAATGGTAGAAGAGGGGGTGAGGATGCATATTTATTCTCGGGACAGCGAATCGTTAATTTGTGAAATGTAGAAAAGCGCGAGTGATGAGCTCAGCACTGCTTCTCAAAATTCTCAATTTCTGTTTCCCAAAATAGGGCGGGGTGTGCAAAGAACTGTGATATATGTAGATAGAGAAGGCATTGGAACACGACCGGGGAAAGAATGTATATTCTCAATACAGCCAATTGCCCCCCCCCCCCCGACCACCAATACGACACCAGTGGTTCCACCTCACCTGTGTCTAGATGCAGATGACGTCATCTACCTTACAGCAGACGACTTTTTAGACATAAACACATTCATCCAACCGTGCACATTCAGCTACTCCATGCCGCTATAGGGGAGACCTTGCCCACAAGGAGATGAAATTAATCAGGGTAATCAATAGAATATGAACCCACATATGGTATACTGTGTATTGTATAGCAGAATATCTCAACCCAATTCTATCGAAACCGCTCCTTATCTTTGTCTCGTAACTATACCTTTAAGAATCCATACAATCTCCTATATCTATATATATCATTGCAACCCCCTCTCTCATGCTTTTATCTTTTACCCCCTCCCCCATGTTACTCCCCAACCTAAAACCCTAATGCCCACGTACCGCGTCGGCATGAACCATACCCATGACCCTGTAGGGCTTTCTGAGAAGGCAGTCAGGAGTGCAAGAAATCTTTTCTGGCCAAAATCCGCGTGAAACCTCATCAGCAAAGTGTATTTTATTTGCACACTGAGGGATTATCATGACTTGTAAGATAAGGGTACAGGGGGTCTGCCCCTCCCCTCCTTCTGGCTAAACGTTTAAAGTTATCGAGCTTATTATACACTTTCTGTTATAAAGTAGATTTCCCTTCTTTTTTTTAAATATACTGAGATATGTGTTCTCATTATGGTACATAATACACAAACGTGCAGTGAGTAATTCCACCTATGCTGACAAAATTGCATATACCTTGTGTTTCACAGAAAGCTTCCCAGTTCATCAAAATCCTCTATGGTTGGGGTAGCTTACAACTTTTTATTTTTTAAGTCTATTTGTATGGGCTTTTTTTTTTTGTAAACTGTGTCCTCTTCATTTCCCATTCTTAACGCGAACCTTTGTGTCTGGTGCCTATTTACAACCTACTTCACCTCAGTGGGCGTATTAATCTCATCATTATTCCTGTTCAGGAGAAAGAAACGCTATTTCTATATCACTATTTTAAGTATTTACGTAAAAAGTCTCATGTTTGTTCATTTGTGGTTTTTGTATATACATTCATCATGTGTACACACTATTTCAGTCATTGCAACCATAGGAATTCTGACTCATTATATTCAATGTTGGTATTTGTAGAATGAATACCACAACACACATTTGATATAACACCACCAACTGGGATAATTTATTCATCTTTAACCTACCACCAAAACCATTAGGCCCCCATATAAAGGTGTTTATTCCACCTATCCATAGCTTTCAATGTATGCATTTTAAAATTCAGATTTTGTTGTTGCTGTGAATATCCGAGGTGAATATATACATTCCAAACTCTTTCTCTGTTCTTTGCTATGTGTCAACCCTATTTATATAACATTCTCAAGGTGATACCCAGGTCAGGGGTTCTTGACAAGGGCATATGTATAGAATATGTAAGTCGGGTATAGTGTCATCTGCACCCATTGCCCCCTCCCCCCAGACCCTACCCACCCACCCATCTGCATCGCCCACGTCAAACTCCCTACCCCTGTCCAACCACTGACCCTGTATTCCGCCAGCCGGAACCTTTCTATTACAGGCACCCAGGGCTTTATTCCCCCTTCTGAACCACTGATGGAGCGGCATCCGGGGTGGGGGCAACCCGGTTCCTTCAGTTTAAAGCTACTATGTCAGCTAATTCTAGCTGATTTTCCCATTTTTAGGTTGATTACATGATCCATATAATTGCATGCAGGTATGGAAAGTTGGAAGGCTCTCATTAATCATTTGGCATAATAAAACTATAATATATTGTCACAAATGAATAACTGTCGGCTTGCAGCAATCAAGACCTGTTAGGGGTGCATCATAATACCATTAAAGATTTAGCCTGCACTCGTGCGTATACAACCACTACATTCAGTCTATTTCTACCTGCAAATCACAACATGGAAAACATTGGTAAATCATTAAGAATGATGTCGAACACAAGGAAAATGGTTAATAAAAGCAATTGCAATGTTACTATACATAACAATTTTGGGGTTTTTAACTGATATTGTATCTTTAATAGCTGCCCGAATACCACCAGTTACGTGGTCAATGTCTATAGTAACAGGCCGTTCGGCAGTCATTGCTAGAGGGCAATAGTAGATCTATATGTAAATGAATCTGATTGGTCCACAGAACCAGACTAATGACTCTGAGTGTCATGTATGGGTTGCTCTTATACAACGTTGATTATAATGTAGACTATATATACTCAAGTGTATACTAGACCCCCCTTTTATACACAACAGATACAATTATGGCCCTAGACCCTAAATTCGACACAGCGACATGGACCATTTTGGGTCTTAGGGAGTGGTCATTTTTTAACAACAGGGGGGGGGGGGCAGATTTTCGCGCGAGTGTGTTGAAATCTTTTTGGTCCCCACCACGGAAGGGGTCGATATTTCTTTGGTTCCCCCCCCCCCCCCCTCAGCCCAGTTGAAATTGAACGCGTCCAAGCCCTTTGAGCTATAGTAATGCACACGTGTTTTCACTAAAAAGGGATGCACTTTTTTTTGGTCCCCCCCTCAAGAGGGGTCCACATTTTTTTGGACCCCCCCAAATCCACCAAACCCCGCCCGTTGACCACTCCCTCAGTGAAATGGGACATCAGAAAAAAATACATAATGACATGGGACATGGGATATTTCTTGATATCGATATGGTGACATGGGCATTTCTTAAAATCGATATGGCGACACAGTCATTTCTTAAAATCCCCATGGGACATGCCCCCCCCCCCCCCCATCAAGGGCCCCACAGTTGGATGTAGAATACTTCACACCTGTTATGTCACACTAGTTAACTGCTCACCTCCACGAGCCAGAAAAAAAACTCTCCAAATGTCACCAACCTATGGCTTTCTAAGAAGGAGACATAGACAAAGTCAGTGTAAAAACCACGGTCCCTTTGTGTCTTAGCCGCTCACACCACTGAATTATTCATCTGATCTGCACAATGCTATTCCTACAGTGCTTGATTTAATCGGACGAGGTTGTGTGGAGATTTGGCAAAGTGGAGACGACTGTAGTATACATGTAGTGAAGAGATAGTAGTTCTAGCTTATTGTCTGAGTTTTGTGTGTCCTCCATATCAAGCTATATTAGTTATGGCTATATCTGTTAGTATTCAGTCTGAGGCCTACAACGCAGGCTGAAAGGGACGCAGCACGTGTAAACAAGTTAGCAGACGACAATTTCTGAAGAAGCCCTTGGGAAAGCAGCAGCACCAGTCTGTTGTCCCTGACTTTTGGCGATCTGCCTCTGACGCCGCCTATAAGTCTAGTATCACTCTTTTGGCATCCTCTGTGGGTAAGGTGCCCAGTCCAGAAACATAGTTAAAGATCCTAGTCGTGCTACTGTCATTTCTGTAGCTGCCCTTCCATGGGGAATCTCTACAAAATGGCTGTGATACAGTTTAGATGTTATCGTGGCCGTCAGAGGCTGGTGGGTGAGTGACCGCTGGCAGACCGCCTCCTCTGGCATCGTCTGCTGGTTACTCTATGACTTGTACACAACCTTTCTGCAATAACCTTGACAACAGCAGAGACCACACCCCTGTAGTATTGGGGCCCTTGATGGGGGGGGGGGGGGGGGTCCCCATGTCACATCTCGATCTTAAGAAATGCCCATGTCCCATGTTGCTAAGGAAAAACCCATGTTGCTAAGGGGGTCTTTGGGGCAGGAGGCCCCCCGGAAAATTTAGGAATTTTCCTATGAAATTGGCGCATTTAGAGTGGTTTAAAACAGGTTAGAGTTGGAGGTGAGTTTGAGCTTGTCATTCAAGAAAATTTAAGGAATTCTATCGTGAGATTAATGTATTTTAGGGCTTTCCGAGGTTCTGATGCCATTCACATTCATGTCACTAAGGCCAATGTCGCATGTCAGACTTAAGAAATGCTCCATGTCCCATGTCACTAGTATGGCCATGTCCCATGTCGATTTTAAGAAATAGCTATGTCACCATATCGTATTTAAGAAATGGCCATGTCGCCATATCGAATTTAGGGGTCTAGGGCCATAGTTTTGGCTGCAGATGTAGACTTTAAAATGTGTGGTTAACAAGGTCACCAGACATTGTAAAATATGAAATAAACAGTATGATATGACTTGTGTGCATAACCCATACATTGTAGAATACTCGTCCAAACCTCCATACATGTTATATGCTGAAGTCTAGTTAGTTTTTCTTCTCTGGTCTCCCAAACTAGCTACATGTTTTACAGAGATTGTTAACTAGGCCAAACAAAAAAAAAGTTTTTTTTTTTTTTTTCCTTTTTTTTTTTTACAGCCATTCTAGGATACCAAAAAAGTGTAAAACTGGGGAGAAAAAATTCAAATTTTTTGAAAACCTAAAATTGACACAAAAAAAGTATAAAAATATAAAAATTTCTTCAAAATTGCATAAAAAAAGTAGGATCGGCCCTGTTTTCATAGGGTCGGTCGGGTGACCTGAAACAAACCTTTTTTTTTGGCCTTATCACCTTATTTTCTCAATAAAGCTTTTACTGTTACTCACACCCTGAGTTTTTTTTATCGGATCAGACAACGTTATTAAGGCTACTCAATCCACACGCACGCCACGAAAAAAAAATCGACTTTTTCGGACAGAGCAGCATAATTATATTAATTAACACGTTAGCAGACGACAATTTCTACAGAAGCTGTTGGCCAATTATTATTATGGGACAGCAGAAACTTCCCAGCCCAAACAAACTCTAGCTACGGAATTATTATTTGGGCTGCTCTATAAAGCACCTCTTTTAAACAAAGTCGCGCTCATGAGATATTTTGGTGATTGGTTCTGTGAAATCATTTATGAGTGTAGCTTCAAGTACAGCACTTCCGGGTGAGTTTAGTAATCTTTATCCAGTTTACAAAAAGTGCTTCCGGGTGAGAGGTAAGCAGCTAGGTTGTTCACCTTTGCCCCCTAGTTCCGTTCAGTCCCGTCTGGTGCTGCATGCTCTTAGACACGCACATGAGCTTTAAACGTACAAAAAGTGAACAAACCCACACACATAAAAACAGTAGTACTGTTTAGACCTAGTACCACAGTGACCTCAGTGCAAAGGGGTTACACGTTCAGTTGAGTTTTTGATATTGTATTTGTCCAGAATTCGCATATATCATGCATCGGGTGCTCTTCAGTAAAGCCAAAATTAACATAGTCGAGCAAATGATGTTCAAAAGATAAAGTGATTAGGCCAAAAAAAATAAAAGGTATGTTTCAGGTAACATGGGCAAAAAGACTAGGGTCGGTAGGTCGGATTTTTATTTTATTTTATTAATTTTTTTAACATGAAAGTACCAGCCATCCTCCGTGGAAATTCTAAAAATGACCCAAAAAGTATAAAAAATATGAAATTGCTTAAAAAAACGTAGGGTCGGCCCTGTTTTGCTAGGGTTGGTCGGGTGACCTGAAACAAACTTTTTTTTTTTTGGCCTTAATGGTTTGGTGTCTTTAACCCTTTAAAGATGCGCTTTTGCCTTAATTAAACGCTCAATATCCCTTAGCGATGGCAAGATGCATGAGAACAGCTCTGGTGAGGATGGATTCATGTATCGGAGAAAGGGCATAGCACATTAAAACAATAATATATGCAGCCCTTCACGGGTAAACATTTATTTCAGGTGCCAGATAATTAGGGCAACTTCAATGGGAATGAATTCATTAACCTACATTGTAACAAACGATTATCCCAGCTTTGGATTTCTTTAAAACTGTACGCGAAAGAGTTTTTTTCATGGGACGGGTCACCTCAGACAAACGGTAGACAGCTGAATCACGATGCTGTGCAAAGTAGCCAAAAAGCCATGAGACACTCGTGCAGTCATGATCCATGACATATCTAAAGTGTTTGCAATAGAGATATCGATTATTTATAGGTGATTTCAGCCCACGGTTTATTTGCTAAAGGATATATTGACTTTATCATCGTGTCCATTGTTTGAAAACACAATACGTTATAGCTTATTGGGATATGTAGTAGAGTGCCTAGTCTGACCCAGACTGTCTGATTCAACGCCACTCCTAGACCCCAACTGTTAATATGACTGTTTATGGCAGAACACAAGAAGGCATAACCATCCACTCAAAATTCTAAAGCATAATAGTATATTCCTATTCGAGAAATTGACAATGCAATATAGCTGCATTGTTAAAGAAAGATTGATTTTTCCATTAACTCTTTTTGACTGTTTGAGTATTTAATTACCCATTTTCCTTTTCTTTAAATGTTTGGGTATTTAATGACTATTAATGTAATACTAATAGTATAGGTCTACAGAATATTATGGTACTTATGAGTCCCGAACCCAAAGCTAACATATACTGTGAACTATATCATATAATACTGCTCATTTATATAAGTTATTTACCCTTCTGTTACAAGGTGACTCAGATGTCAAGGGCATCTTCTTATAATGTATGTTAGGGTATATAGTCCTCCAGCACTCAGCCATGTCAAGGCTAGCTCTATTAGCCAGATATGCACTTACTGCACTGACAAGCATAGAATTCGGCTGACATGGGTGAAATCAACACACTGCTACAACTATATATAGGGTAATGTATGGTATCCTGGTAGCAGAGGGTATGTTAGGGCACCTTTCCAAGTCACTAAGCAACCCCAGTAGGTAAGTAACCCATTTATGAAGATGCAACACTCATGGCTACTTTTAGGGGTGTCTTATAGAGGATTTTATAACGGACTCTATACCTGATTTATTCTGAAAATGAGAAAATGCCATTTTATTCAATACCTGAATAAATTACAGTGGAACACATGGAAAGATGGTAGTATATCCTCCCCTGTGGGTTTACATACATTGTCTAAATACAATCTTGCTTACTGATACATATCCTCAAACTCCAAGGGTCTTGGTGACACTGACAGCCCAAACCCCTATATACCCTCACATCACTCATCTGAGAACCTACAACGCTTCAATGATTTTCTATATAGCTCAGAGTTAGCCTGATGCGTTTCCTATCCATTTGATCTGGACCAAAAGTGGATACTTATTCAAAACCTGTCACATGTTTCGGAGTAAGTAGCAGTCTTCACCCAGATCCTTCTTCCCTGCAGGGGTACAGGAATGTGTACTAGGACTTATTAAAAGTATTAGCTGCCTTGGATTCTGCGAGGCGCTTTTTCCATATGTCACTAGATTTGGGTCTCGTCTGAGTAGGGTTTAAAGGAGTTCTGGGAAATATTGGGAAATATTGATGACATTAAAGCCCCCCTCCTCATCTGCATAAGTCATTCTAACCATTTTACCTGCTGGACATAATTAATTGGCATATGTGTTTCTGGAAGTGACATGGAGGTAAAATGAATGTATAATCGTAACTGCAATTAGGAAAAACTTCTCATTACTTGTGTCTTGCTTTAATGTATGAAGAAAGTTTTCAATCTTGCATTAGACTTAAAGTGGCATAGTCACCGAGCGTATCCCACTCACAATTCTAGTACTGCTCTAGTTTGCCATCTGGTTAAGTGTGAGTGGTGGGATTGCCCCTTTAACTTATTACAGAGCAGTGTGCATGCTAACAGTGCATGCATGGATAGGTGTAGAGCTGCATAGTAGAGCTTGCATGTCTGCCTCTTTAGACCAACCCCCTTGTTATAGAGATAATGAACCATATACGGTGCTTGTACCAGTAGAATTGGTGTTAACTGGTGCGATAGGTCGGTTAAGTACCCTCGGAATTGACTTATATAAAAGTAACTTTATTGCCCAGATTTCCTTTTGTTAGTTGTGGCTCCTATGATAGAACCTACACAATTAATCTTATCTATGATGTTGGCTTGGTTTAGTACTCACAGGCGAACATGTATATCACTCATCATTTGTACTTTTCCTTCTGTTGTAAAACCATATGTATATATATATATATATATATATATATATATATATATATATATATATATATATATATATATATATATATATATATATATATATATATATATATATATATAATAAGCATCATCACCTCATGATTATAATGGCTTTTCTGGGCAAAAGTTAAACACATGCAAGCGTACACATGTAGTAGAATTCGTCTCATACAAATTCCTATGACATGCCATTTTGAAAACCTCCAAACCCAAGCTATCAGCAAAGTCCACATAGTTTACAATAGCAGCCCCCCCCCCACCCAAAAAGGGGGAAAGGAAAATGAAAAATGAACCGGAATCAGCCCTGTGCATAAACCATGTACACAGCCCTAGTTTTAGTTCTGGTATGTCTTGGGGTAATTTCCTCCACCCAACCCCACCCAACCCCTACCCCACTTTTGCCCCTCAAGTAGTCAGGTCCAAACGTTAGCAGGTATGTGTTTGGGTAGTTCAGCACATTACTAAGTGTGTTAATAGAGCGTGGAGCTGTCAGATTGATGTTCATCATGACATAAAGGATGTCACCACACCACTATTGTAATGGTGATGTGTAGCCACTCATCATATGGCGTCATGCTATGGGAAATCGTGGCCACTATCCATGTTTCCAAGCTGATACCATGCTTCATCTTCATATAACACGTTTTAATGTTTTTCTAAAGGGTTTCCTCTAGTGATGAAATGCAAAGATTGCTCGTAAATCATGCTCGTTTTCCTATATGAGACATAAGTAAGAATTCCTCTAATTTTAATGCTTATCACAGTATTACTAGAAGAAAGCATGATGGTTTCTAAAAGGGGAAAAAACACCCTGCATGGTCACACTGAAAGAGTCCTTCTGCTCCTGCTCGGAATCCTGCAATGAACTAAGTGTTTTAACATAATGTAGATTGACAGAAAGTAAATGCCCAGTGTTGACTACCTGTCAGAAAACACCTTCCTTGTTTGTGGCAGTAGGGGTATATGTTATTGAAATGTAGAACCTGCCCCAGTCGGTCTGATGTCTGAGTGTCTACTGCTTTCATTCGGACTCTTACTATCCGTGACTGTATAAGCATACTTAGCTTACCTTTGACTATTGATATTGGTATCGATCAGAATAAATGAAACAGATTTTTCAAATTGCAGCTATATCTAGTTACCTAGGCTCTTCCATTTTCCATACGCTTTATGTTATTTATCGATAAGGTATAAACCAATGCTAGGTGAATAAGGAAGGCTCTATACATCAGCTACCAACTTTTTATCTCTCTTATTGACAAAATGGTTACAATTTTTTTTTTACTGACTTACGTAAATTAAAAAAGTAGGCTCATATATCATACTGTCTGCCACACTACTACTAGGTGGCCATAATTGGATCCAGAGAGGATCTGGATCACTGCATGGGAAACTGGGACAGGCAATATTTTAAAAAGAAGGAAAAAGTAGGGAAGCATGAATAGGGTGATTGCGAAAGTAGGAACCTGAAAAACGCAGCTTGGAGACAGCCTGTGATTGGCTGGGCCGGTGGGCGTGTACCCCGGCGTGTACTTATATAAGTGTGTATAAGTCAGACAGAGAAAGACGTAGATTGTGGATGCTACCCCAACCCCCCAACCCCCTACCACCCCCTACCCCAAAAAAGGAGGTGTGTTTCAGGTCACCTGATTTTCCTCAACCAATCAGAATGTTGTTGGTAGGCAGTGTTTTTTTAATAAAGCCTTTAATAGTAAAGAAAGTAACCCTAGCAAGATCCCCCTCATATATTTTTTCCTATTAGGCTTACGTAAACACAACTAGGTCTATATATCTTAAACAATGGGAGCTGTGGGTCCAGCATTGAAATCGGACTTTTTGCAAAGAGAAAACCATGAATGTTTTCTGTTTGATCTATATCAAGAAAAAATGCAAAATGACCATTTGGTGCATGATTTCCTCTTTGCACATGCCTTACAATTCTCTTACAAATGCTCTTGTGGGACACCCGGGCCATTACAATGTGTAATAGTGTCTACCTAAGAGAACATTACCCACCTCTGGTCCTCTGGAAGTTACCTGAAACACACATCTGCCGTTTACATAATGGGTGCCCAGACCAGGGGCCCCTGGGTAGTAGGGTGATGGGGTATGTTTTTATGACCTGAGGAGAGGACAGGAGATGGCATGAAAGCAGACGACATTCGAGTTGTTGGTGATTACCCTAGGAGTTGGACCATGGTGGGTACGTTACCCTAGTTAGGCCCCTCCAAGAATGTATGGTTGTCTCACGACCTTGAGCCAATGTTTTTGTCTCTGACCGGGTGCCGTCTCTGACCAGGTGCCGTCACTGACCGGGTGCCGTCTCTGACCGGATGTCACTTTGGGAGTTTAGTTATGTTCTACCAACAGCAGGAGGCTAATAATAATTACATAACAGCTGCCATAACGCTTTTACAAATCATTATATATATGAGTATAGGTTGAAATTAAAAAAACACTTTTTCTGACACCAGGTCAGAGACGGCACCTGGTCAGAGACGGCACCTGGTCAGAGACGGCCCCCGGTCAGAGACAAAAACATTGGCTCAAGGTCGTGAGACACAGCCGTATATTGTGTATACACACACAAAGTCAAAGAAACGCGTCATTTAGCGTAGGTCTAACATCATTATACATAGTTATAAAACAAAAATGTAAAAGGGTTCCCATTTACTGCGCTAATTAGAGTGAACTAGGCATAGTATTTATAAGCTATTTGATAGTATGGATTTACATCAAAACGAATAATTATTATCTAATAAAAACTAATCAGATAATGAATGCTTTAGAATTTCATGTAATTTTTCATCCACAATAATAGATCTATAGATATTTTAAATCCTAGAGTATTTCATAGTGCACAATAACCTATATTAGGAATCACGTAGGATACTAAATTAATGAGTGTATTAGGTGTTCGGGTGGTGATCCAATAAAAGATAAGATGTTCCTACACCACCCATGATGGGATCAGACAGATTAGGGTCACAGCTGGATGACTTCACACCAACAACTTTTTCACACTCATCGATCAGAGGGAGTGTACTGTAAAAAGTGGGTCCTTGGCCTCCATATAATAGCTAAAGACGAGAGTGCAGCCTTTGCGAAAACCTGCAGGACAGTGGCAATGTCCTCCTAAAATGCCACCGGTCTAGCAGATTTACAAGTGTAGCAGGACCGAATGTCCAGTCACATGTTGGGATTTTCTGAACTGAAATATGATTGTCAATATAGGCCTACTTTGTAAAACTGTATTTGTCCTGATTTGGCCATAAATGATTACAATTATAATGTACAATACTATTTTCTAGTTAAAATGCATAAATTATCAGATATGTTGGTATCCGGTCCTTCAAAAAAGGAGCCGGTCCTGCAACATTGAAAATCTGTAGGACCAAATGTCCTGTGGGATGAAAAAGTTTTCGCAAAGACTGAGAGTGAACGATCCTCATGCCACCAACACCCAATATTTCAACGGCCCAGTCCCTTATCCCAAGGTCCTAACAGTATTCGGGGCTCCTACTCCTCCCATCCCAAAAGTGAAATACTTCTTCAGATTTAAGCCCCCAAAATGACCTAAAGTATATAACAATAGTTATAACATTATTCTCTCCGCTTCCAAAAAAAGGGAAGACACAAAAAGAAAACGAACGCTACAAAAGCAAATTAACCCTACAACCAATCTAATTGACATCCCCCCAAAAATTCATGACTAAGATGTACAAAGAATGAGACAAAATATATACCTGCAATCTGCGAGCCACCAATTTTTCCTACAAGGAGTCCTCACTCAAAAAATAAACTTGTCTCCAGACTCTTGAAAGTGACGATCACAAGATAAACGAGTCAAAAACTCGTCCAAGTGACAAGGAAGCGGGTCTTCTAGCTGGAGATAGAAGACCCACTTGGTATGTGCCAGCCCAAAACCCGACATTTGCCAGCTCCAGATTCTATTTGTGGGATGGTAGCGTGATAGGTTAGACAACTTTTGACTCTTTTATTTTATGATAGTCACTTCGACGAGTCTGGAGACAAGTTTACTTTTTCAGTGCTTCCCCCTCCATCTATTACATTGTACATCCCAAAGTCATCACCAGGTAGACGACCACCCCCCCCCTTGTATGTATTCTCGTCCTCTATTGACCATCGGGCGATCTAAGAGACTCGATGGGGTGTCTCGTGTCGTCAATGACATTGACGGGCTCAAAGTTGGCATCTGAAGGCTTACTGCGTTCTGGGGTTTTCAGGCCATATCTACCTGTATATCCTATAGTAGAGAATGGTGGTCTGGTATTCAATGAAACAATGAAGGACATGGACTTTAATTAACTCCCTACGGACACTGCACCATAATCCTATAGTAAAGGTGTCTTTAGTTAAATTTAGCTTCCTATTATTGAGGTTCACTGAGTGACAATAGTGTCCAGAATATATGTCGGCATGCTCTAGTTCATCTCTGACCAGCTTTCACAGGGCATATTCATATAGGGTAGATTCACCTTGAGTCGGACACATACTTTTGAGACGGACACTTGCAGTTGTGTTTATTCAAGCAGTCTAAGCTCTTTATATTTGTGAATAATGGTAAAGTCTAAGTGTCATTCTTTCAAACAAAGAACCACTAGAGACGCAATTGTACATACATTATTACAAACGTTAGTATCCGTCTCAGGGTGTGTGAATCTACCCTCTACCCCCCTCCCTCAGTCACCCCTCTGACACACTACCCCCACCACTGAATTCAAGCAGTTCTAAATGCATGAGCCCAAGAGATGATTTACGTCTCTTTTTCATATAGAACAATTTACACAAGGAGGTGATATATCGTGTAATTAACGTATTTGATCTGTTCTTCTGTCATAAAAATATGTTATTACTCAACCTTTCAGTATGGGGTAATACTGGCAAATATACTTTGTAAAAAATAATATATAGGCCGTTTACGGCGTGCAGTCTGTGACTCCCTGAGAACAGCATAATGCCATTAAGACTAACCTCATAGACATAATTTGTTTGGGGCTAGGGTCAGTTTGGGACATCTCCAGAGAGTGTCAGCTAGAACAGAAGAAGATATATTGTCTGGTAGTCATGCTCCTTTTCGACCGTGTTAAAATGAATTAGAACCTCTCTCAGACGACCCAAACCCTTCCCATCGCACCCAGCCCCCCCCCATTACCCAAGGTCTCCCCTTGACCTCTCCTCCAAAATAAATCCAACCAAGTTTTAAATATAGATTTCCCCTGCCGTCAACCCCTGATTGTCTGTCAGTGTGAACCTGTCGTGACCCCGGTGTACCTGGATGTAAGGAAGCACTCATAGAGGACGTTAAAGTGACATGGTCCGATTTTTCTCATATTTTAAATCCTGCTTAGGTGTATTTCAAATGTTAGTACAATATCACATTTGGAGGATAGGGACCAATAAAATGTCATGTATGGAAAATAAGAGCCTAATTAGAGGGTCGGATGTTCCCCAAGTATAGTATTTAACTGTGTATGTTCAATGGAGGAATTAAAGCGTGCACTCCAAAATTAGTAAATTGAGCCATAATCTGATAATTAGTCAAATTCTAAGCTGAATTCTAGGGAATGAGATAAAATAAAGTAGCTAGCACATGAAGTGTGGCCATAGGGAACATTCTGGTGAATTTTTTAACAAAATCAATTTTTTAACCCTAATCATCGGACCATGTCACTTTGAGCATTATGTCTATTTAGGGCTCTAGAAGGTGATATTGGAAGCACCTTGAGACCTTAACCCTTGACTCAGTACCTACCTGGATTGGTTGGAATTACATGTATAACACAGTTGGCTGAGAGAACAAGAGAAACTGCCAGGCTGTATAACACATACAAACCAATCGTTGGGTATAAGTCAGATGATATGGATATGCGTGAGTAGCTGCATACGTGTTATAAGCCTTGGATACTCGGATGGTGCCTTAGACAATTACCGTGTCCTTGGTTTATAACACTCATACAGCAACTCAATCGGGCCATATCTATACTATGTAAGCACCGGAGTAAGAAACATCAGTAAAAGAACTGATATTTCTGTCCGTAACTCAGGTAACTCTGACCCAGCCCCATTGAGAGTTATACCCCGTATCACCTCGGCTGCAGCTCGTTGAACTACGTCTGAGGCGGGCCACATTGTTCTTGCAGTATTCCTCCAGCTCACAATCTTAGATGCATCTACTCTCGTTCCCAAATTCTTCCGAGGGAAGGCTCTGGTAACAGCCACATGACCTTGAACTAGGGATTTTGCTAGGTTTAGGCAATCCCTACTGGTAGGTTGGGACCAGTGGACAGGAACCAGAATGCATGATGGCAGTTTTACCATCATGCTTTCTGGTTCCATTTCTGGTTCCTGTTAGCTCGTTCCTAGCTAGCCACAGAGACTGCCCAAACCAAGCTAAATCCCAGGTTCAAGGTCATGTGGCTGTTACCAGAGCCTTCCGTCGGAAGGATTTGGGAACGAGAGTAAGATTCATCATGCTCTCAGTCTATACCATAGTCATACAACTCATACATGTCCCTCTAACAAGTATACTAACGGTGTTCATATTATGGTGTATTCCTTTATACATCTGCCAATCAACCTCAGTAGGTCTATACCTCATAAGATGGGGGAGATCAAGTTACTTCTTTGTATCATGAACGATTTCATAGAAAGATATGGCTCATACCTCCTTGGAGGGGGTGACCCTGTACCCTCAGCATTCAAAAGGCACAACCAAAGCCTTGTGTACTTTCTAAAGGACTCCTATTACCAGCCAACCATGTTGTTGTTGTTCTTTTTATTCCATTGAAAATATTTTTCCCATGTATGTCTCTCATAACCCTTTAAGAACCAAATAGTGCTATGTTGTGATATGCCCATTATACTCGCGAGGGGTGTATTCATGTATGATCACAACAAAGGGAATATTGCATTAAATCAACAACATACCCCCTTTAAGGGTTAGCATCTAGAAGGCTATGAAGGAGCAGTTCAGTGACATTTTTGTATATAAAGATTTTATCTGGTTTCCCCAGATTTCTCTGGTTTCAACAAGCTGATACAAATCATTCCTCTATACCATCCCCATCTTAAGAGGCCACTAGGGTATTTTAAGGGTCCTCTTACCCTAATGGGTGACTGCATGAGGCCACCCATGCATGAATTACCCCCCCCCCCCCCCGCTGCCAATAATAGCATTTAATAGCATTTAATAGAGCCAATTCCATTGGTGTGGCATCCTTCGCGAGTACATAAGGGTAATAGGGTGGACATCCCAGGGCACTATTACTGGTAAATGTGAAAATCAGAAAAGGAGCTCCAGAAGAAGGCTTTAGTTGTTGAAGCTACTGTAGTTTGACCCCCTCCATTTCCCACACCATATATAGTATGAACTTTCTCACCGCAGTGTCTGAACATTCATATCCCTTAATTAATTACTATCCTAAAATACGCCTATCCCTAGTAATCCTACAATAGAAACTGGCAACATCCCTAGTAATTTTACAATGAAAACAAGCACATCCCTAGTAATCTTACAATGAACAGCGTATACCTCCCTTGAACTGATTAAAATGATTCGCATGCTCACTGCAAATTGGGGATCCACCCCCTCTATCCGCACAGGACTTTCTGATTACTTAAACCCCCAGCGCCCCCATATATAGAGCTGAGTACCTGTCCCGACTTCACTCTGACTGTCACTGGACGTGCAGTAAGATCTGGGGGTTTAAGCGGCCATATCGAAAAAGTACTTCCATCTCGGATTAACAAATTTCCAAATTGGTTATTTCTAACTGTTTATAATTCATATCTCTCCACTACTGTTGCGGCAGAAACCTCACCTCTCGTCCTAACATTATTTTCAACAATTTAATATCAATGAAGATGTCATACTTGCATAACCATTTACATGATTCATACCATACGAAAATAGGCAGTCATTGTACACTCAAAAAATAAACTTGTCTCCAGACTCTTCAAAGTGACGGTCATAAAATAAACGAGTCAAAAACTTGTTTAAGTGACAAGGAAGCAGGTCTTCTAGCTGGAGATAGAAGACCCACTTGGCATGTGCCAGCCCAAAACCCGACATTTGCCAGCTCCAGATTCTATTTGTGGGATGGTAACCTGACAACTTAGACAACTTTTGACTCATTTATTTTATGACAGTCACTTCGACGAGTCTGGAGACGAGTTTACTTTTTCAGTGTAATCTCCCAGCGTATGCAGTCCACACGTCGATTTCCACACGTCACTGGGCAATTGGTGAAAATTCCATTAAAATGATATTATATCAATCACTCAATGCATATTATAGTCTAGCTACTGTCCAAAGGTATCTAGACAATAGACTGGTTAAGGGCAAAGAAAGTACATGCTCTTCCGGTTACGTGGACAGAAACTATAAAGGCAAGGTAGGCCGGGCATTTAAAAGTATCAAAATGAAGATACTGGGAAATGTTAGCTAATCATTTTAGGATGCTCAATATGAAATACCATAAATTCTGCACGCTTCTGAAAAATGTCCTGAATATTGTAAGTTGGGTCTTTTTCTGCTGGAATAGGTCAAGTACCTTGAAACATACCTTTTACGTTGCTGCTTCGGTACCAGGTGGAGACCAGGGATTCACTAATGTACCTGGATGATTAAAGGTATAAGATCTTAATCCTGGTGACAAGGTGCTATTATATCTGACAGGGGCACGGGCAAGGACAACGGTGACAAGTGAAAAAGGTCAGACAGGTCATGACCTTTTGTCTGTCCAAGGTCAATGCTCTGTGACCTTGTGTTCAAGGTCAGATGTTATGACCTTGTCAGCTGTTGTCATAAAGGGTGAGTGGCACACAGACCTTTACATTAGCAGTGTATATACATATATGCATGGGGTAGATGTTGTCTCTGTCACTAAAGTCGAGGCCCTCCACGTTTAATACTGGCAATTGCTTTATATATGTAGACCTCCATAAGCCAGCACACAAAACATATTCTGGAGGAAAGATTATTTTAAATTTTAGAATGAATTTCTCTTTATAAAATAAAAGCTTATTATTGACCAGTTTCCCTTACTGTGTAAGGGAAGAACTGGTCATATTTAGGTGCTACGGCCCATTGACTTTGCCTTGGCCGTACCCTCCATTCACTTAGCATTGGGCAGTGATCAAGGGTCCAACTGTGCATCAGCTCTATACCCGGTGGTTCCTTAGTCAGGCCTCTTCAGCCCTAGCCCTATGTTGAGTGGCCCTTAGCTCCCCGTCCTCCAGTCGTACCTGTGTACGGATTCCTGCCCCATTGCCCTCAGTGTTTAAGGTCCTAGCCCCCTACCTGCAATAGTTATATGCTTAATTGCTGTTGATAATTATGGCCAGAGCCCCCCCCCCCCCCCCCGTGTAAGTAGTGAGCCGGGTATTGGCGCTGGTCTGTTCCGGCCCAGTACACAGCCTATTGCATGCCGCCCACCCCCATGTGGGTCAGGCCAGTCAATGGGTGAAGGGGGGGGGGGGGGAGGGCTGGTCACTTAATACGTACCCGTGACATCTAGAAGTACACAGGAGAGGGGGGAGGGGGGGGGTGGTCCTAGCACCTGGGTATTGGCGCTGGTCTGTTCCGGCCCAGTACACAGCCTATTGCATGCCGCCCACCCCCATGTGTTAGTATTGAGCCGGGTATAGAGCCGGCACCGCGGTGGCTTAATCTGTACATTGCGGCCCTTAAAGGGAAGTGGCAACATGTTTGTGACACCTGGATAATAACCCTTTAAGGCCTTCTATATACACCCATCCCCAACACACTGTACACCTTGTAATACGAATATAGTAATGGGTAATGTTGGCCTCAAAGGGTTAACTATATGGTGAATGTCGTCTGCTATTTCCTATGCCGCTCTCTGCTACTTACCAGGCCACCACAAGCCTCACACATACCGCTTTTGTCATTAGAAAGTCGAATGAATTATCTAATTTGAGTACAGTACGTTATTTCTCATTTCTGACAGCAGAATCGTAATCGCCAGAAGAAGCTACCCTAATTTCATATATTGGAAGTCATATATAATCGAATTCCAGGTGGTGGCTGTAGGTGAGCAGGTGGCTGTGGGAAAGCAAGTGGCTGGGGGCGAGCAGGTGGCTGTGGGCGTCAGCGCCCGGCAGCGCGTAACCGCTGTTTTACGTCTCGGCGGAAAAAGCGAGTCGATCGGAGCGTCAGCAGCGACACCATCTTCGTTGCAGCTTCGTTTCTGGTTCGACGTGTCGGGTTGGCCGGGGGGGGGGCAGCGTGAGCTGCAGATGATTTTGCCTCCAAAACCGATTTTGCCCCCAAAATCGATTTTGATCCAAAAACGATTTTGATCCAAAAACGATTTTGAAGTTCTCCTACCCCTCCGAAAATCGGGGCGATCGGAGCGTAAACAGCGAAGATATTCACGATTTTCGTTTTGTCGGATTATTGGTACCTAAGTGTTCTCCGTTTCTCCCGTTCTCCGTTTCTCCCTTTCTCCGTTTATCCCGTTCTCCGTTTATCCCGTTCTCCGTTTATCCGGTTCTCCGTTTATCCCGTTCTCCCTTTCCCCGTTTATCCCGTTATCCTTTTATCGTTTATCCCGTTATCCGTTTGTCTTTTATTCCGTTTGTCGTTTATAGTGTTCACCGTTTATCCCGTTCTCCGTTTATCGCGTTCGTCGTTGATGGCGTTCTCTGTTTATCCCTTTCTCCATTTATCCCGTTCTCTGTTCATCCCGTTCTCCGTTCATCCCCTTCTCCCTTTGTCCCGTTCTCTCTTAATCCATTCATCCCCTTCTCCGCTTTCCGTTTGTCCCGTTCTCCTTTTATCCCGTTCTCCGTTTCTCCGTTTATCCCGTTCTCCGTTTATCCCGTTCTCCGTTTATCCCATTTCTCCGTTTATCCCATTCACCGTTTATCCCATTCACCGTTTATAGCGTTCACCATTTATCCCGTTCACCCCGTTCTCCGTTTATCCAGTTCTCCATTTATCCCGTTCACCGTTTATAGCGTTCACCGTTTATCCCGTTCACCGTTTATCCCGTTCTCCGTTTATCCCGTTCTCCGTTTATCCCGTTCTCCGTTTATCCCGTTCTCCCGTTCTCCCTTTCTCCCGTTCTCCCTTTGTCCTGTTTTCCCTTTCTCCGTTTATCCCTTTCTCCGTTTATCCCGTTCTCCGTTTATCCCGTTCTCCGTTTATCGCATTCGCCTTTTATCCAATTGGTCGTTTATAGCGTTCGCCGTTTATAGCGTTCTCTGTTTATCCCTTTCTCCATTTATCCCCTTCTCCGTTCATCCCCTTCTCCGTCCGAATATCGGGGCGATCGGAGCGTAAACAGCGAAGATATTCGTGATTTTCGTTTTGTCGGATTATATTGGTACCTAAGTGTTCTCCGTTTATCCCGTTCTCCGTTTCTCCCTTTCTCCGTTTATCCCGTTCTCCGTTTATCCCGTTCTCTGTTTATCCTGTTCTCCGTTTATCCCGTTCTCCGTTTATCCCCTTCTCCGTTTATCCCGTTCTCCCTTTCCCCGTTTATCCCGTTATCCTTTTATCGTTTATCCCGTTATCCGTTTGTCTTTTATTCCGTTTGTCGTTTATAGTGTTCACCGTTTATCCCGTTCTCCGTTTATCCTGTTCTCCGTTCATCGCGTTCGTCGTTGATGGCGTTCTCTGTTTATCCCTTTCTCCATTTATCCCGTTCTCTGTTCATCCCGTTCTCCGTTCATCCCCTTCTCCCTTTGTCCCGTTCTCTCTTAATCCATTCATCCCCTTCTCCGCTTTCCGTTTGTCCCGTTCTCCTTTTATCCCGTTCTCCGTCTCTCCGTTTATCCCGTTCTCCGTTTATCCCGTTCTCCGTTTATCCCATTCTCCGTTTATCCCATTCACCGTTTATAGCGTTCACCGTTTATAGCATTCACCATTTATCCCGTTCACCCCGTTCTCCGTTTATCCAGTTCTCCTTTTATCCCGTTCACCGTTTAGGGGTCATTCATAAAGTATGTCACGCAAATTTTGGCCATTTTCAAGACCCCCCCACCCCTTTGTCACGCTTTTCCCCATACCTCTATCATTGGGGACCAAGACCCCCCCACCCCCTCGGGTGTGACGTACTAAATGGATCACCCCTTATAGCGTTCACCGTTTATCCCGTTCACCGTTTATCCCGTTTTCCGTTTATCCCGTTCTCCGTTTATCCCGTTCTCCGTTCATCCCCTTCTCCCTTTGTCCCGTTCTCTCTTAATCCATTCATCTCCTTCTCCGCTACTTTAACTACACACTGATGCATTAATGCATCATGACTCCTGTACACAAACTGAAACTGGTCTTGCAGTGTGCTGCACCTTCCTCAACCCTAGCAACCTCGTAATGTTATAATAATGTCATTTGTATGGATGACATTATACTAGACAGCTTTATACCATTTTATCAATGAAAATAGGGATGTAACCTTAGTCACATTATCAGTTACACTCTACTATACTTATATATAGGCAGTGTCTCTATAGTCTATGCCTCTATATAAGGCCGTCACAGTTGGCTGGGGTACCAGGGTGGTACCATGCAGTTACCAGATAAACCAACACCTCACCATAGCTCTATACTAATACCATTGTCTACAAAGCCTATAGTGGCTTTTATAAGAGAGGGATGTCCAGCCTGTTGCATCCTTCCTCAAGATTCCCCTCTAACATGTGACATTGTACTGCTAACACTGCGGTATTGTCTCGTGCATTGTTATACCTTACGTTGGTACTTAGACCTAAAAAATGGTGTTTCAGGTAACATGGTATGAACCTCTCAGTCTAGCTCAGACATGTCCCCTCCCTCTTTTGAATTAAAGTAAAAAATGGCAAAAATCCCGTTACCCCCCACCCCTTCCATACTCACAAACACTTTGGAATTGCTTTCCATGTCACCTTGGGTTTAGTATAGATATGGGTCGAAATTCTCTTTTTTACATATACTATGGAAAAATAATATTGCTGAATTGGGTCCTTAAAATCGACCACAATTCTATAAAAATATGCAAATTTTCTTACAAATTGGTTTTGCCACACAATATTGTGACCAATCTTAATTTGCTTATTACAGGACCTGAAACACACTATTTAGTTGTGGGACCTTGAATAACATTAGCATTGTCCAGTGTATACATATAGGGGACTTTTTTAAAGCCTGTAGTTTCCTAATGTGTCATCCTGTACCTTACGGTAATATCACCAGCTGATCGAAGCTAACATTCATTCAACATTTTAGAACACGATGAGCATCGCTGAAAGTTTTTCAATATAATTTATATATATATATATATATACATATATATATATATACATATATATATATATATATATGTATATATATATATATGTATATATATATATATATATATATATATATATATATATATATATATATATATATATATATATATATATATATATATATATATACACATTAATAAATACATGTTGTACTCTTTTAGGAAAACCTTGCCCAGCGCTGCTTGCTTTTATTGTTTTCCTTTGTTTTCCTTTGGAATAATCATCATGCTATGTAAAACACCGAGGCAAATAATAGTGTGTTTCAATCCCATCCCCTTTCAGTATACCTGGGATCCGCCACTGTTGCTCAGGCTATTGTAGTGCCCAGGCTGTAGACCTATATGCAGCAGAGGTTGCATCACTCCTGATTAAAGCCCCACCTCCTCCATAAAGGTGCACAATGTCAGTCCTAGCTCCATTCCGACTGCTACTGAGGGCAGCAAGCATTTATAGTCCACGCGATTTCCTTGACCACGATCTGTATATCTAGGGGCGTAGAATCTATAGATTCTAGCATATATTAATACGACCACACTATTGTTGGTTCTCTATAGTCCCCCAAGCAATCCCGTCTGCTGCTATGTGTTTTTAAAGTGGTCAAAATCATGATCTCAATGCCTATGGGGATACTTGTATTAATCATGGCTTTCATTACATCAGAATTATCCATTTGGTATCACAGGTCTATAAATAAAGGCTTGAATTAAAATGATTTGTACCATGTCATGCCTTGTTTTGTGCCCAGACCTGTTTTGTAGACTGCTTTTATGTATTTATACCAGTCTAGCTACAGCTCCTCGAGCCTCACCTTTGACATTTTCTGGCCGTCTTTTAACCAGTTCAATTTCCTCTTTAGTTTGCATCGATTGATAAAGGACACCTCGAGCAAGTTTTTTGGGTATGATTTAATACTTTAATCTTTTTATTTCCTATAAAACAGATAACCATACGTAACATGTAAGTGTATACACAGAGTACAGGACAACATCTAGCAGCTAGACATACCTGTAGTTTGGGATTATTTAGAAGGTATACTTAGGTATTGATCGGGGCCCTCTTTGATATGCCACATTTTATAAGTGGATATAATGGTGTGGCACTGGTACCACTGCATGCACATGATATAATATAGATTATGTAAAGGGGAAGGTGGTGCGCAACTGCGACGTGTATCACTCCTGCTAACTGAAGTGACTACACTTAAGAGTCAACCATCCTACTGCTAACTGTATATCATATCAACCACATAGCTAAACAGGCCAGTTTTCATTGAATTCTCAAGGGGGAGTCATTGATAGAGTCAGTAGTTTGATATATTTACTCATGCTGCCATTCTAGTTACCACAGATAGGATTAGATACTTCACACCTGTGTGGACCTGTATGGTTGACTGCTAAGTGTAGTTAAATACAGTTAGCAGTGTTGATACACTTTACAGTGGCACAGGGGGATATATAGGGTGTGCACTAAGTGGTACATCAAACGCCTGATACCCAGTGGTGCCACTGCTTGATCTGGAGAAACGTCAATATATGGAGCAATATGGGTATCACATACGGCCATAGAAGGTGATAGCATGCGGAAGGACCAGTATAATGTAAAACTTTGGGTTGAATATGAAACCAGGCCCCTGATAGATGTAAGGGTCAATATCAATAATATGTGACTGTACTGGCACATGATTCGGCTTGTGATGGTATTAGGGAGTGGTCATGGTTAAAGCTTGACCGTCATGGTTGAAGTGAGGCCAAAACACTTTTGGATATAGTTCAGTTTTGATTCACAAGAGGGCTCTTAAGGGCTGGGAGCTCAGCTCTTACAGGCACAAGATAGGGTGAATATGATGTAGCTGGACAATGCTAATGGTCACCTGTCCAAACACTGCTGCCCTCTGGTGGAACTGTTATTTTAGTCTATGTATGGAAAATGCTGAACTTATTCCCTAACGGCCCAGCTTTAAATAACAGGTAGGGGGAGGGGGACAAGTATTTTTGGTCGCCCCCAAATCCACCACCTGCTGTTTAAAAAATCACCACTCCCTGTGTCATTGGGGCCATTGGTGTTTCAGGTGTCCGTGCTTCCTCATTCACAGTGCCCCACGTCAGCACTGCACACAGCCACGTGATCATTGCAGTTGTATGTTATCACTGACAATTCACTCTTTGCAACAGTAGCACGTTTGTCTCGCATGCATGACATCATGGGTTCGAGACTCAGAAGCACCCTGCTGCTTGGGCTAACAACTTTCCCTCTGCTGTGGTAGACATACAGCGTATCAAAGGCCTGTCTGTCTCACACTATGTCTATGTAGTGTGCGATGTAAAAGAACCATTGCCTCGCTAAAAGTGTAGGGGCGTGCTCGTGCGTTCTACCTTAACTCACTCATAGATTTGATCACCATCACTGCCCTTGAAATGACCATAGCTGTTAATTAAGGCGTAAAGCAACTCAACAACCAACCAATTCTTTGCATCATGGGTAGGGTCCTGAAAGTAGTGCCTTGCAATCTGGGAGTCAATTGGAGAGGATAGGAGGGAGGGAATATTGGACAGGGAACATGGGGCAATTAGGTGATACAGTGAACTAGTGACACAGCCCAATAAAAGAATAGGATGAGGGATCAGGTGGAGTGGAGTAGGACTTAACAACCTGTATATGCCTCATATCAGGCGTAGGTTGGCGGGCAAGTTGATTGTTCCGGCACTTGGGGGGGGGGGGTGGCCCAAAGATCTATGAATAGCATAACTGCTAGTGGCTAGCTACCCAGGATGCATGGAGTGAATGGTTAGTGTTTAGAATCCACGATTTCAAACACTGTCAGTATAGTCAAGACTGCTCTAAAATAGGGACTTTCCTGGTAGAAACCGATCTTGGCTCTCATTCAACAAACTATTGACTTCCTATTACAGCCTTTAATTATAACCTACTAGGAATAGGCTAGAGGCCATATTGTATACACAGGGCTCAGAAACCATCAGTTAACCTACCCTACACAGAATATATGATCTTGCTCAGAAAGATACCGTGGAGAAATTATATGTTATATGATGGCCAACAATGTGTACTACTGTATTATAGTTAGGAGTAGAGTTAGGAGGCACATATGCTTACAAACCCTCATTTCATATCCTACTGCCTATGCCTGGTTCTGCGTGAGGAGGGCTTTCTATCAGGCTTCACGTCTACTCCCCTACATTAAATGACCGTCTTATCAGTTCCATAATTATCTGTGCCTGGGACTTTCCCCTTCTCACACGTTGAGAGGATTTCGGTAAAATGCTGAGTCATATTGACATTTAGTCACAGATATCGACCTCCGCAGGTAACAGATACTGCCTCAGAGCAGGATGTCCTGCTATTACTAGTGTACCGACTGGACTGGAGGTGGCGCTACGGTCGAGGTGAGGGACCATTCTGAGAGAGTCTGACTGAGCAATTCAAACTCTGAGAGGTTCAAACTTAATGCAGAGGTGTCACTCTTCCAACACAGTCTTAGTGTACACATGACCTTAGTTCTATTGATTGTCATACATTGACCGCTGGTGCCTGAAAATGGTCGTATTAGTACAGAGAGGTATATTCTCAGTGATGCAATTTCTGTTACAGAATTAGTAAGGACGCAGGTGCCGACATGCTACGGCGTTGGCCATCATTAAATAGCCGACCTTGGCTCACTGAGTCATTATTTTATCAACCTCCATCCCATGATAGCCATACACATCCTGTGACATTGTGTGTACACCTCTAGACCACATCATCCTTCAGCTTATCGGGTTGTATACTTTGAGTATAGATGACAAGTTCTGACCAGAATGGACTTGCCTTCAGCAAAGCCCTATTTCATTGTGTTAGCAATTTCATATTAAAATACCAGTCCATTGCTGCCTAAAGCTGACAGGTCACTTGCCTCTATATATAAACATCTGCTTTTGTGTGCACGGATAGCTTTGGTATTCCTTTCACAAATTGAATGCCCCAAGCAATGTCCTCTTTAATGTTGAAAAATAAAGGCCCATACAGACGATGAACTTTATTAAAGACTCATCTATTTCAGGTAAGGGAGTGGTCACTTTTTAACAACGGGGGACTGGGGAATGCTGGATCTTTGCGCAGGCGGGCTGAAATCAGTCCACAATTCTTCCCGTCCCTCCCTCCCTAGGTGTTTTCAAATTGTTTGCGGCCGACCGCTTTTGTGACTATACATGGGGGGCGAAATTATTGACCGTGTCGCCATGTCGAATTTTAGCAAAGGTGCCGTGTCGCCGTGTCGATTTTTATTTAGTACTAATTTCTCTAAATGTGTGTGTCCGTCGATTTTTAAAGGGGCCGTGTCGCCCGTGTCGATTTTTAAAAGGGCCGTGTCGCCGTGTCGATCGTGTCGAATTTTAACCCATGTATAGTCACGCTTTTAGCTATAGTAAAAAGCTGGCTTCTTCCCCCATTTAGGTATCTTTCAGCTAGAGTATTAACGAGCGGCCTTCTTCGCTATAAAAGGATGGCATTTCTTTTTGCCTCCTAGCCTCCTAACCTCCCCCCCCCCCCTGTCGTTAAAGAATGGACACTCCCTAAGCTGGACATTGGCATGACGTGTTTAAGGCGGGTCTTCATTATCGTGTTAAAGCTAAATCTCCTGTGTAAATAGCCGAGTTACAACTAACTCCATGTATGCAGATGAGCTGTCCGTAATAGTACTAACAGCCCCCGGCAGGTGTCACGTCGGTCGTCCTTATAACGGCGCATGCGCCCCTAGCGGTGTCCGCGGCAGACGCCGAGACTGAAGGTCGTTCAGGTCAACTTCCTGGGCAGCTGAGATTGTTTTGATACTTCAGGCAATTTCCATGAATTCACTGACCTCTACTGTGATCTCAGGCCAAGGAAGACGTTTAGGTTCAGGTACATGTATTGGCCTGTATACTATAAAAAAGAAAAAATAGATACAAAGATACATGAAATAGGAATACATCTATAAAATGGTGTTATAATAGTTAATATATGTATTGAGTATTGACCACTAGAGACAGCTGTGTATAAAATATCAATCCAAAACTGCATGAGAATGCGTCTATAGACTTTGTATGCCTTGAGTCTAGACGCACTCGAGCCCATACACATAGGCATACTCGAAATTAAGGCCCCAGGTCACAAAGTCGCTTTTTTAGACCATTTTTGCCATAGACACATTTTTCCAAAAGTCTCCAGGACGCTTCATATACATCATTGTACCGGGTCGCCAGGTCGCCTTTTACCCCTCTGGAGCCACACACAAGGCAGAGGCACTTTAATGCTGGGGCACATGCGCATTGAAGGATCCGTCATAGAAATATAGACATGCACAATATACATCTACTGAAGACACCTTCACTTATGATACGTAAAGGATTCCTTATACATGTATCAGCATTGGTAAACCAACATCTAAATTGCTGCTTAGTCAAATCAAGAAAACAGGCAGCACAGCTGATCGATATTAACCACACGATGAGGGCCTCGACATTGACCCCTTTTATGTACATGTGCTTCAATTAAGCTCTCTGTCCTGTCTTTTAGAGGCTGACATCTGATAAAAGGGTCATCGATGTTTTATATGGAACAGTTGTCAGTGGTATTGGTGTTGGTGTTAACAGCATAGGCAGCGTCTAAACCTTTAAGAGCTGCATACTGCTTTGAACAATGTGTTATGCCCTTGGTCGTCATGATGCATGAGCCCTATGCAACACTGGCGGGTCTTCTCGCAAGGACTATATTCACACTGATATTCATGCATCATATCGAGCTTCCAAGGATTAATCAAGCTCAGGCGATTCCATGCATCATAAAGACCGAGGGCATACGACATCAAAATCATTGTGTGGTCCTTAAAGGGTTAACAGGATAGACAGCTTTTAACTATAGACCTGCATTCAGTCCTTGTCAGACGGAGTGATACGTGTTATCTTAATGTGGCCCAGTAATGAATCATTTCCCAGCACAATCATGTATTTATATTTGATAGCACTGAAACGATTCAACCCTCTGAATGTGGACCTCATTGAGGTACCATAAAAAGATATTTCTGAGTTGCTCAGTGAGCTGCTCATAGAATCGAGTAATGCACAGTTTGAGTTGTGGTCGATATGCATGTAAGTAACCTGCACTGACCTGACAGTGCACTGAAAAAGTAAACTTGTCTCCAGACTCTTCTAGGTGACTATCATAAAATAAACGAGTCAAAAGTTGTCTCACCTATCAGGTTACCATCCCACAAATAGAATCTGGAGCTGGCAAATGTCGGGTTTTGGGCTTGCACATGCCAAATGCATCTTCTATCTCCAGCTTAAAGACCCACTTCCTTGTCACTTTGACGAATTTTTGACTTGTTTATTTTATGATCGTCACTTTGAAGAGTCTGGAGACAAGTTTACTTTTGGAGTGTGGGTCCTAGACTGACTACCACCGGGATACCACCTTTGATCGATATGCCAGGTGTGTAATGTAAGGATAATCAATGCCCAGTCACTGTGTGCGACTCTAGACTACAAATGTTGCCTGTAACTCCCAAGTCGCGCTATTCTG
Organism: Harmothoe impar; assembly: GCA_947462335.1. NCBI lineage: Eukaryota > Metazoa > Annelida > Polychaeta > Phyllodocida > Polynoidae > Harmothoe > Harmothoe impar. The sequence goes on along the minus strand of OX381712.1, from coordinate 63,987,571 downwards.
CACATGCACACAGTCAGATATCCAGCAATTAGTTGATGGTTGGTATATTGTGTGTCATTGGCTGTTGATCTTTATAGAATACCTGACACTGGGAACTAACCTTTAGCATCAATCAGTTATATAATCTATAAGATATCCAATAAGGATGGAGTAAGCGGCCCTTGCAGTACATGTACACGCTCAGAAAAGTGAGCGTCATGACACTGTCGCCAAAAGCACCCTCACCTGAAAGTCAGACACTGCCTGACTTTCAGGTGAGAGTGCTTGCGGCGACAATGACGCTCACCTTTCTGAGGGTGTATACGACATCCAATACCCGGGAGAACACGTGGAAGAATAGCAGTACACAGGTGTAGGCTATATAGTACATTTATAGCACTATACATATCCCATAAGGGGCCGTATAGTGTTTTAATGCATTATACCATTGGTGGTCATAATCTATAAATGCAGCCGACATGGTGAGTAACTCTCCAGTACTGTATGCATGCATCATGCCTGCCCGTTTAGTCTTTGAAAGTGTATGAGTGTATCAACCCTGTCTAGGGTCGCCGTGATGCATGAATGCGGTCCCGGGGGGGCACTGAAGTACACTTTGGATAACGACTGCCGCACCCCTCCCAGGAGCGGTGGCGGTGGGTTGACAGAAAGGTTAAAAAGTAGGGGCGGTGAGCACTTCAAGAAAGAAAAGGAGGGGCAGTGACCCCCCTTATGTCATCAAAAGTAGGGGTCTAATTGCTTTATTGGACCACAAACATGTTTCTGACTGTTAGAAAGTGCTAATTGGTAAGTTTGCCAATGTTTAATATGGCTGTGCAAACATGTGGGCAGTAACCGTCAGCAGTGTTGCCGAAAACTTTTTTTTGACGCAGGCCACCTTGGCCTCCGTCATGGCGTCTCACGCAGGCCATTTCGTTCTCACGCAGGCCATATGAATTTTGATATTTCATAAACTTCATCATGACTTGTTTTATATTATGCAAAAACTTAAAAGATATTGAAAAAGTATTTAATATAACAAATGTTACAAATATGGCCATATCTCCGCTTCTAATTGACCGATTTGAAAAATTCTTTCACCATTAGGAAGCTGAGATCATGCCAGGCCATTCTGGCCTGCGTCCTAAGGCCCTACGCCGGCCATTGAGATTCTACGCCGGCAAAAGCCGGCGTGCCGGCGTCATTTCGGCAACACTGCGTCAGCCATCTCCCAGCCCCCAGCCCGACCCCTCCCGCCTCCTGGCCGCTTCCTGGGTGCATGAATAGGGGGGTCGGTCAAGGCAGGATTTGGTGAGGCAGGGCGGTCAGACTCCCTCACACCCAGCAGGAGGCCGGCGGTACCGCGGCAGTTGCCACTTACCAACATAGAGTCAGTGCCCCCCCGGGATGCGGTCCTCATTCATCCCGACAAAAGACAGTGCATGAACCCTTTAAGGACACTTGTCACTAAAAGATGCACCAAAGATGCACCAATGCAGTCCCGGTGAGTAACTCGCCAGTGCTGCATTGGTGCATCATACCAACCATTCGTGAGTGTCGCAATCCCATAAGGGTCGGCATGATGCTTGAATGCAGCCCTGGCGAGTTACTCGCCAGGGCTGCATTCATGCATCATGACGACCAAGGCATGATGCATTGAGGCATTATCCCGTCCTTACAGGATAACTTAAAGGCCTACTACAGCCGACTGAGACCCGATAGACTATATGAGACGTGTTGACGCGCGCTGGAAGTACCTGCCTCAAGTCAAGGACATCTCCTAGCCCTCATTTCCCGCCAAAATAGGGAAGTCGTCTGCTGGCAGTTTCCCCACCAGAGACATCAGTGATCGATCTCCGTGAAGGCTCTTTTACCTGAGCTGGACGGGTGCACTCGATACGCCACTAAAATAGTACTTTATAGTTCTATCAAATGTTATGTTCTAGATCCTATGGCTTTATAATGTGCTTTAATATAAAGGATGGTTTATGCATATATCCGAAATTCCCGTAGGATGGCAGTCGCCTTGAAAGAATATGTTCATTTACCCCAGGTCTTAAACATATGTATATTGTTCACACAGCCTAGATATATCTATTAATGGATTACTGTATCCATATACATTATTGTATATACATTATGTACGTGGACACTGATCTATTGTAAGCATAGTGTTTGTTGGGTTTAAAGTGCATGATACATGTATGCATATGGCATAATCTATTACTGTAGCTATATGATGCAGCCCACACCGGTCCCTGATGTTTACACTAGTCTGGTGGCATTTTCTCATTGTCTTCCGTTTATGGTAGAAAATGCGTCAGGAGCTAGGAATGCGCGGCAGGGCCCACTCAGACCACTGACATTTAGGCCTATTTATGACATTCTTAACTCGTATTTTTAGCATCCCCGAATTAAAAGATCAAGACTATTCCCTTGGTGGTGGTGGCGCAGCGGCGGTGGGCATTGTGGCATTTGAGAGGAGTCTAGTGCAGGCCCGTATCCAGAGTTTCCTGTGGGGGGGGGACCTTGAGCACAAAAGTGGACCAATTTAGAGAACCTGCATGGTCGCAAGCGAAGCGCAGCGAAGCGCAGCGAAGCGCAGCGAAGCGCAGCGAAGTCGCAAGCGAAGCGCAGCGAAGTCGCAAGCGAAGAGCAGCGACCTCCCTAGGGGGGTCTGGGGGCATGCCCCCCCAGGAAATTTTTGAAATCAAGAAGGCAAATGGCGCATTCTGAGTGCTAAGATTGAACTAATTTGCAGCCATAAATCAGAGGCAAATCAAGATTTTTCAGTAAGGGGGAGGCTACTTTCATCATATCCATTCTCCTCCTCCTATACTGATTTTCTCTCCCTCAAGGTATTTCTCTTCTCCATGCCTCCCCCGATCCTCACCTTCTCATCTCATATCTACAGCCTCCCTCACAAATTCCCGGGGGGGGGGGGGCACTCTCTATATGATCTATAGTAACCATGTGCGCACACAAAATCCCGGGAAAGGGGTGCCTTTTGGGCCCCACTGGCGGGTACGGCCGGACCTGCCATTAGGGGTCCTTTTTGGGCCATTTTTGGGCAAAAGGGGTATGTTTTTAGGCCAAGAATATCCAACTAAAAAGTCCAAAAAATCCTGTTAAAAGGGGTATATTTTCCTGGAATTTGGCCCAAATTTAGGGTGGTATCCCACCAATTTTGCCCAGTTTATGTGGGTATCCCACTAAAAGGGTTCCAATTTTGGCCATTTTAGAGTACCGTAAAACCTCGCGTATAAGCCTAACTCGCGTATAAACCGCACCCCCTTACTTTGACAGATTATATAAGCTGCAGAGGAGGTCTGAAAATTGTTAATTTGGTACTGTAGTATACTTATAAAAACTCTCGTATAAGCCGCACCCTATATAGGCATGTTTGGTATCAAAAGAAAGCTGAGTCTGACTCGCGTACTAGCCGCGGCTTATACGCGAGGTTTTACGGTATCCCTTAAAAAGGGGTCGATTTTGGCCAATTAAGGCTGGTGTCCCACTAGAAGGGGGCTGTTTTTTTCACATGTTAGGGGGTAATCCCGCCAAAAGGGGGGTGTTTTGGTGGATTTTTGTCCCAGTAAAAGGGGTCCTAATTCAGAATAATGTATGCACGTGGTATCCATAAATACAAGAGTGCCCAGGGGCGGATCCAGAAGGGGTGGTCTAGGGGGGGCACAGTCAAGAAAATTTGGTCTAGGGGGGGCACAGGCAGGGTCCTGTACCACATTTCCTATAGTTAAGAGTCATACCAAGAGCCCATTTTCCGGGGGTCTAGGGGGGGGCATGGGCCCCCCAGGCCACCCCCTGGATCCGCCCCTGATGCCCCCCCCCCCCCCGGCAAATTCCCTCATGTTTCTTTCCCCTGCCACTGGTTCCATTTTCTCTGTTTTCCCCTCACTGAAAACACATACACAGAAAACTATGAAGTCCCCAAGGTCCTCTCATTTAGTCCCCAGACTACATATTGTATGCTAGAGATTGAGCCCCTACAAGCAAAATAATAAACTACTTCTAGACAGATTTAGGGCTAGCAGTCCAAAATTATTCAACTTGAAGATGCTGTGCCTGGTTTGCAGGGAGCCACACTTTCCACCGGGTGAAGTCCAGGGGACCATCAAATCAAAAGACCCACTGACCCCCTCCTAAAACATTCTGTCCCTGACTCCACCCAGGTCCATCAAGGTCCACCCAGGTCCCCCCCCCCCCCCCAGGTCCAACCAATTTGTGTACCGACCCCTGAAGACCTACTGGCCCGCTCCCTAAAGTTTCTGTCTGCCCAGGTCCCCCCCCCCCCACCCAGGTCCAACCAATTTCTGTACCAACCCCTGAAGACCTACTGTCCCGCTCCCTAAAGTTTCTGTCTGCCCAGGTCCCCCCCAGGTCCAACCAATTGGTGTACCAGCCCCTGAAGACCTACTGGCCCGCTCCCTAAAGTTTCTACAGGTGTGCCCAGGTCCCCCCCCCCCCAGGTCCAACCAATTTGTGTACCAGCCCCTGAAAACCCACTGTCCCGCTCCTGTCCTGTTGCCTTATATGTATGGGTGCCTTCTGAAAATACCTATTGACCAAATCATTTCTCTGAAAGATTTCCCCCCGCATTTTCCTCAATAGAAACCTTAATAATTGTCCGATTGAAAAACCGTAAAAAGCTCCAGATAGCCAGTGTTTAGGGCTCCATGATGTGGACCTTTTCTTGTCTGTAGGCCCGTGGGGGGGGGGGACGCGTCCCCCCCGTCCCCCCCATTGGCTACGGGCCTGCTAGTGGTTGAGCATTGAGTCACATTCACCAGAAGTGGTCCGCCTGCGTCCAGCTGCGTCTCTGGATGATTTAGGCGGCAAAATCGGACAATTGTCGTCTGCTTTAGTGGTTTATATACTTTGCGTGGATGTTGTACCTTAGTAGGAGAGTTCTGAAGCAGTACTGGAGCAGACGATAATATCCAGGTAGGACTTGCTGAATCGGGGGGCGGGGGGGGGGGGCAGAGAGACTCCGTAAAAAAATCACATTTTCTTCACTGTTCAGACAGAGGCCGACATCTTGCCATACACGTGCTCATTTCTCCTATAGAATTTCATTACAGATAGACAATTCCTGGTTGTATTCCGATATGGTTTCTATCTGTCTTCTTTGGTGAGGGACTTCTCTGGATTTGTTATCTGTCTATTTCTTTGGATGTACTCTACTGTATTGTCTTCAACCGTCTTGTCAATGATAAAGCTAGTCTTCTATAGAATATTCCTCAGCGTAATGACCCCGTTTGTGTCTAAATATCCCCTGTCTTCTTGCCATATAGTGACGTTTCCGTGGGTTTGTCTGGATATTCGGTTGCGCCTACTTTCCATTTAAGTTTCCTACCTATACTAGGGGTTGTGGCTTATCTTGCATTGATTTGTATATTTGGTTGTTTAATACGTCCTTTCCATAGAATTATCTACGGTTTACGTTGTTGATCAACTTGATATGCATGCTTTACAAAGACATTCAATTACCATTTACACGGATTATCTTAAGACTAAAAGATGGTCAACTCAGATAATTGCAGTATTTGAATCTCGCTGATCCTATTAATATGGGTGTGGACCACCAAATTCGACATGGCGACGTGGCTATTTCTTAGAATCCACAATCGACATGAGGCCTAGTGACAATCAACTTGGACCCATGAAAAGTTAGTGACAGGGGACATGGACGATTCTTAAAATCGACATGGGACATGGGCATTATAAAGCAGCATTGACATGCGACATGGCCATTTAAAAAAGAAAATCGACATGCGACATGGAGCCCCCCCTCCAGACCCCCATTAATCCTATCAGGCATATATAAATAGAGAGCAGGCCACACAGGTGACCTCACAAATGTTCACACATTTAAATAGATAATTCAAAACCACAAGTCATCCACAAAACTCTCTCACCGCCCCCACATTTAGTAAAACACAGTAGACCACCAAGATTGGGTTTGTTACTGTAATTGGCAGCACCATTAACCACGCCAACAGCTGTCCTTCTATTAACGAAGGCCTCACCGGTGGTTAGTATCATATTGACGGGAGGAGTCATAGTTACAGTAGTGTTGTTGTTTAGACCATAGAGTCTGAGAGTCTCAGTGAGACACAACAACACGTGGTGTTTCATGCTTATGGTATTACATGTACAATGTGAAAGTTACATGTACTAGATAACACACGAGTAACTGAGTGTGTGTTAGAATAACTACGACAGACTGACTGGTGGCCTCACAGGAACCAGCGAGTCTATCCTTGTTATTAAACATGAATTTACATAAAGGAGTACAGTTTTCTTTGTCTTGCTCTGCTAGGGGGGGATTGTTAAATAACCAAAACAGATATACACTTGGAGCAGACTAATTTGTTAAACTGCTGAACAACACCTCATACCTTTTAAAGAAAAAAACTAACTAAATCCATCAAGAAGAATATATATAGTCTGTTTACAATTCCCATGCCTCACTGATATGATAATGCCTATTTAGCAGTCAATGGTTCATCGTGATCATGGTGAAATGTTGCCTATACCAGTGTATACATTGTATATGTAACACTGACATTAAATACCAGCCATGTCCGCAGTAGTCCACACCCAGGCATCTTACATATGCAATATTAATCAGACCAATAGAACAATACTGAATGTAATGGCAACCTGTGTGCTTTAAAGATATACAGTGAAAACTCGTTATAATGAGGCTTATTGGCAAGGCAAATTTGCTCCCTATAAGCAATGTTCCTTATAAGCAAGACTAAATATAGAGAGAATGGGACATTTTGGCAATGGAAACATGCATGCTTATAACAGGAACTTCCTTATATCAGTCCCTCCTTATAACGAGATTACACCGTACGTTATACCAATGAGTGCTCACCGCATGCCTGAACGATACTGTATCCATCATGATAAAGCCCTAGGTATATATAGAACTTTATTGAGAACCTCACATGACCTCCACCTCTCCAGTCTAACAGAGATCTTTAGAGCTAATCAGAGCAGTCAGGGCCACGACCTCGGCGTTTCCTGACGTGTGAGGATTCTGGACCCCCCGGGTGGATCTCACACTGCAGCAGACATGCTTGATGGGCGGGATGGGGGGCGGGTATGCATTGTACCTATCGGGTCTGGAGAAGTGACCTGGGACAAGGACGACTGAACAAGAAGGGAGGGGGTACAATATACGATACAGTTTCATAATTCATTATTCTGCACTTCATGGTTGTGTCTGTGTATTGGGTGGCCAAAAAAAGGTGTGTTTCAGGTTACCCGACCCTACCTAGCAAAACAGGGCTGACCCAAAAAGGTTTCATCCAATTTTGAAATTTGTTTAACATTTCTAGTAATTCTTGGGCTATTTCAGAGTCGATTTGATAGTCCACAAGTCGACACTGTTGTCGGCCAGTCAGCGCTGAAGTTTGCAAGTCAATTATTGACCCTATAATGGGTGTGGACCACCAAATTCGACATGGCGACATGGGCATTTCTTAAAATCGACATTTGACATGGCTATTTCTTAAAATCGACATGTGACATGGCAACCTAAGCGACATTTGACATGGACAAACCTTAAAATCGACATGTGACATGAAGGCTAGTGACATGACATCAAGCTTAGCGACAAGGAAAAAGTAGGATAACTAAAATTGAAGTGCGTTTAGGTGTCTCTACCTATATAAAATACCTAATAATTCAATTGGGTTAGTGACATAAGTGACACAGGCTTTTGGCTAGTGACATGGGATATGGGCATTTCTTATAATCGACAGGGGACATGGGACCCCCCATTCCAGAGCCCCCCTATACCTAGCTAAAGAGGGCCGACCCTAGAAATTGTTACCAATTTTGAACAAATATGTGCAAGTGGGCACGGAAGTTTGCGAGTCAATTTTTAGCTACTTTTCAGGCCAAAGCAAAAAAAAAGAAATTCTAAAAATCAAAAATATCTGACCTACCCTACCTAGATTTTCAGACTATATATGTAACCTTAAACACCCCTTTTCTTTTTGCCTAAAATTAATGTCTAGTATGTTGAACTACCCATTACTATGAGCAACTGAGCATGTACGGACAATCATATCTTGAATTGGCAAGGGTATTTGGGTAGTGCACTCTATTTTGGCTACTTCTACTCTAGTCTATGTAATTGGGGTACTATCTGTGTAGGCCCTAAACAAGGGTCCATGTCCTCTTAGGGTGGTAACACAAATGGAAGTGGTGAGAGAGAATGAGAGGGGAGATCATTGAACTACACCAGACTTAATAATAGACAGATAACCACCTGTATTTGGCCTCCTCAGGGGCGAATACAGGGTTTTTGAAAAAAGGATGGGGGGGGGGGGTTGTTAAAAAAACCCACAAAAATATCTATATGAAAACCTCAAATTTCGGCCCAAAAAGCGGGGGGATGGGGTGCGTATACGCCGGGTCCGCGCCCCTAAATTCGCCCCTGCAAGTCCTTGTGAAAGGGATTGGCAGGAGCAAGATTACTATTTGTACTTGCCTTGTCAGTATAACTCCGTGCTGCTCCCTAGTGCTGAATTGTCAAACCATAAAGCACATTAGTTTCAGGTTCTACCACCACAAGCAATCGTCGCTAGTGTATGGTAGAGAAAACTCCAGCCATATCATGGGTTCTATTAATATACTCCTACCACAAATAGAATATCAATGCACAGCACGTAGTTGTTTTAATTGCAAAGTACCCTTCAATATATCTTCTTATGGGACTGATTACAATAGGCTGAGGCCTGTTCACAGACATAAAACGGTACATTGCATAGGTTTTGTCCATGCCATTTCCATATACTACTCACATATTTTATAACTCCAAGAAATGTCTTAGCTTTGACCTTTCAAGTAGGTCTTCCATCTTATTAAAGAGAGAATCAAAATAACATTGAATTAAATCATAGAAAGGGGTCGAACGGAAGAGTTTATATTTATTTATTAACAGCTATGTATATGCCACTACTAGTGCTGTACTGCAATGTGTAGATCTTCTGTTGCCAGACAATATTGTATATGTAGTTGTAATTGGCTTCACCAGATGGCGCCACCAAGTCTGTCGCTCGCTTGCTGTGCAGAAGGGTATAGCAAAGTTACTGAGATGTTTAAAAGGATCTCCTGCCACAAATAGAAAGGTGCCTGAAATTATTTCCCCAAAATGACTACAAAATACTTCTTTGCAGTCACTCCCTCTAACGTTGACAAAACCCTCATCCACATGGCCTCATGACTATGTTATATATATATATATATAGGAAAGCTGATCAACATTAACAATCTGTTGATCGGCAGGTAATTGTCAGTTTAATATTACACCTGTTGTGTCTAATAAATAGGCTGTACCCAGTGGGAAACGCGAACAAATAACTATATAATCATGTAGTACATTCTATGCCTAGCCATAAATCAAAATCGCAAACCTCCAGCATCCTTCACTAAGGACCATAGTAAGAAAACACTTAAAATCCCATAAACGCCCCTTTACAATTCGCTAATGAACTGAGCGGATCTCTTCTAGAGGGGCGACTAACAGGCCGTTCAATAGAACGTACTCTCATGACTTCCGGAAATAAAAAGACACTGTGTTTCCATTCCCCCGGTGGAGAGGTCATTAACGCCTCAACAATGAAGGCCGGAAAGAAGGTCTGTCGGTGACTCTCAGTCTCAGAAGGCTACAGTTTGTTCTTCAACTGCCGTGTATTAAAGGCATCTCAGGTGGTGCAGTGTAACAGGGTCTGATAATCACCGCACCATCTTTTGTTTTGGCTATACACAGGCCCTATATAAGACATGACTTCAGGAGATTACTCTGTGTATATATTTATGAAACGGTTGCCCATTCCCTATAGCTTGAGAGGCGTTTCCTGTAAATCATTAAAAAGTGAACAATGACGAGTCATTGATTGGTCTAGACACAATTATAATTACCTTTTGATTGTTCGCTCCTCAATTTACAACATTCTCGATGCCAATCAACAGCCAATCAAGGGCTAATCAAAGATCAATCATAGGCCACTGTAGGCGCAGACGACTTTGTGTATTTCATTCCTTTTGATTTTTATTGCTTTCTTTAATACATTGTAGGACAACAGAACGTCTTGATGTGATAAACGTCATTTCCTTTCTCTAGATAACTTACTATGAGTTTGTCATGTGTTCTGGGACCCACCCATTGAACTACACAATGGCCACGGCACCACCAGGCCGCAGGACCGTCACCGAGTTGTGGAAAGGAGTCCAGTTAGGACTAATAGGGGGTCATTCAATGACAGCACATGGCAGGATGGGACTCACTGGGTTTAATATAATCAGAGAGACAGTAAAAAAAAAGGCCTCTGTGGGTAGTAGGAATAACTCAGACACCCACAAATAAACACACTATGGGGAACATGCCATGCTCACAGCAGAGCCTCACAGGCGGCATGGGAGGCCACTGTGATCATTGATATTTTATATCACACTGTCCTTATAACCTGAATGTGAGACTACCCTTTTGATGTCTATCATTGTGATTGGCATGGGTCAGGGTGGGGGTTACAGCCGCTCAAATGTCAAAGGTGGGTAGAGGTAACCGACCTTCTCTGTCCCTTTGCTGCACTCTGACTGATTTCCTGGAAAAGAAAAACCCCATAACCGACTAATTATAGGCCTGGACATGTGACTCTCTTCCTGCGAGCTTCTTCTACAAAGGCACAAAGGATGATCCTCCATTTATAGATACAACAGGGCGTCCCAGCGAGCCATTCTGACGTCATAAACAAGTGTTTATTTATAACATAAGATGTTGTATTGGGGATACCCCTCATGGTGAGCAGATGACATTCAGTTCATTTGCACTGTTGTAGAGCTTGTTAGATTTTGACAGGCCCATTGCTTTTTCGCTGAAAAGTGGCAGAAGTTTTACCCCCCCCCATCCCTACCTCAAGGGGGGGGGGGGTCTAAATTGCTTACCCCCTTATGACAGGATTTACCACACCCTCCTGTTAATAAATAACCCCTCCCTTATTATCATAGGGAAGGTTACATATAATTGATTGTTTCTATTTATATAGTAGGGGCGGTGGGCAAACAGACCATTGGACTGTGACCCCTAGGTATATGCACCATGAATCAGTCAGTTATGGCATATACAAATAGTCAGATATGTATTTTATGAGGCAAATACAATCATAGACAAATAATTAAAATCTTACAATTTACATGGTAAAATCTTCAGATTACTATATCCCGTGGGCAATTAACAGTGAAATTCGGACTAATGACCCTGATGTGTGTCTATCATGGTGACGTTACCTGACCACGTGTAGCATTTGTTTGCCCATACTGTGATGTAGTGTAACAGTATAGTTCCCTATTCCTGCAGCATGTTATTTGAACCTTGTATAATCCTTCATCCTCACCACACTCTCAAGCCTCAGTTTACGTAGCATGGCGGCCACTGCCAAGTGCTATATATGGGTTTGAATTTGATTGATCCTTTGATATAGACCTACTTGGAATAATAGGTGTTCGGAATTAGCCTTAGGGCACAGTGTGCAGAATTAGGGCATGAATTGACATCGATTCATTCTAATGTTTCCTGGAACACGAGAGAAATATGGGTGTGGACCACCAAATTCGACATGACGACATGTGCCTTTTTTGGTTTAGTGACATGCGACATGAGGAATATAAGTGATAGTGACATGGGACATATCCTTTTCTTAAAATCGACATGGTGACATGGTCATTTGTTAAAATCGACAGGGCGACGTGGCCATTTGTTAAAATCGACAGGGAAAATTGGGACCCCCATCCAAACCCCCAGAAATAATGGCTATAACTTTATAAAGCCACATGCAAGAAAATATGTTATTGTTAACTAATCTTGTACCATCTTATCACTGGATTTCAGAGATTTTGCGTTCAGGAAATCTGATAGCCTTGCATAAGAGGATGTCGCACACCCTTGTAGGAATAATCACGAATCTATCATTCGAGGCAAGAGAATGGCCGTCTGCCATCAAGATCAATGCATAGATAGACTGCGCCTCTATTGTACTAGTCTGTAGGGCACCTCAACTCGCCTGTACATATCTTGTAACAGCTGATCTGTCATTTCCCCACTATCAAAGGTCTATGTTAGATATAGTATTGTCCCTGAAGTAGGTCACAGTAAGGTCACAGGTCACCAGCTGTTCCCTGACTGATGGTTTACCAGCTGGCAGGACCTTGTCAAGGTCAAGGTCAAGGTCACGCTATGTCACCCCACTGTACTAAGATGACCGACATTTCACTCTGCATGCTACTGTCTGTAAAAGCAAGGGCGGTGTTCATTATGACTAGTTAATTAAGCATTGAATTAATTACTTCGCAGTCTACATGTCACTCGCAGTTAGTTAGTTATTAGAAACATTACAAAGGGGTTGTATGTGTAAATGTATAACACTTCCTGGTGCTGAGTTGTAAATTGAGTAATGCGTATTCACTTTTATTAATGTTTGAGAATGCCATTGTTGGCCATTATCAAAACTCATCGAATTCGTGCATCTCCAGTTGAATAAGACCACGCCTCTGAATAGGCTATATGTCGTCACCAAGTTTGCCTGGGTGCTGTTTCTCATCAAAATTCGGAGGGTCCGTATCCATGAATGATGATGAATATGGGTGAATAATAGGGTGAATATGATATATGTTGGTGCAATACTGTTTCTGCTCATCAAATCCCATATCATGTGGACCTCTGCATTCAAATGAGGAGGTCCAAATTTGTATGTATAAGTACAATTTGTGGTACAAGAAACACCTTTATTAATCATTTATATTTTCTCCAAATTGATTCGACGTATCATGCAGACATCCGTATCATGAAGAGAAACAGCACCCAGGCAAACTTGGTGACGACATACAGGGATGAAGCGGTATATAAATATATATATATATATATATATATATATATATATATATATATATATATATATATATATATATATATATATGTAGATATACAATGTGAACGGCATACACTGGGCTGATATTATTGGCATTGATTTATACTATAAGGGAGTGGTCTCTGCACATATGCAATTATCGATATAGCATATATAATATCTAAAAACGATAACAACAGGGAGCTTCAATTTCAGTTAGCCATATCAACTCGACATTGGATCTTACTAGTTTGTGATCTGCTTTGTTTTCGCATCCCAATTCGTTTCTTAGATACTCATTTTCATTGAAAGCGCTGGCCATTGCAGATACATATGACGTATATTATTGTACATGTGTAACAATCATCAACATACATTTTACAACAAATGTTTAAAGCTCATGACACATCGGTCAGTAATGACCTCCTTTGTTGTCAATAAACGATTATTATTATTATCATCATCACCATCATCATCATTATCATTATTATTATTGTCATTATTATTGTTATTATTATTATGACTATTATTATCATTATTATTATCATTATTACTATTATTATCATCATCATTATTATTATTATTATTATTATTATTATCATAATTAAACAGTTGCCCTGTGTTCTTTCTCCAGTTTTCCACTTGAACCACAAAGTGCCTGCCATCTTCCCCGAGAGCTGCCTGTTGATCACGCTGGGTATCGTGATCGGAATCATCCTGTACTTTACCAATACGCAAGGCTATGAACTCCAGTCCGACATCTTCTTCTACTACCTCTTACCCCCCATCATCCTCGAAGCCGGGTATGTCAGTCCGAATATTCTTTTTTATTTCATGGTGAATATGGCAGTCCCATTGAATTAACCAAGGAAGGCCGTATTTCACACCCCCTGGTAATTAGATAACCCCGTATTAAATCTTCCGTATTTCACGGCCTTTTAAATCATTTAAATTCATGATCTAATCACTATAAGGAGAGGTTTTTCCAATAGCGCCAGTTACGGCTGTAACTCTCAGATAGTGCCCGTGGGTATTGCAGGCTATACTAAATAGCGCGCCCCCCTTTCAAAATCCTGGATCCGCCATTGGGTTAAAGTGGCCCTATCATCAATATCCCCCAGGTAACACCTCTGTGTGTCATATCTCTTAAAGTGGAACTGTCTCCACTCTCAGATAAATATAACATTAATACCACGATGATTGAAACGTGTAATAATCTGAGTAACCATTGATGCATCTAAAGTTACACCTTTCCAATCACCCCACAGGTACTTTATGCCGATTCGGTCCTTCTTCGACAACTTAGGCACGATCCTGTGCTTCGCTGTGGTCGGGACGCTAATCAACACCTTTCTGATTGGCTTTTCGCTGTTTGCCTTTAACGAGAATGGCCTTGGTGCCATAGACGTGGACCTTGACATCCTCCATTGTCTCGTGTTCGGGGCTCTCATCTCGGCCGTGGACCCGGTAGCCGTGTTGGCCGTGTTCGATGAGGTCCAGGTGAATGAGGTCCTCCATATCTGCGTGTTCGGCGAGTCGCTCCTCAATGATGCCGTCACTGTGGTGAGTTACTCATTTTGTATATATATATTATACTGGGTGATCTTTTAATATTAGGCAAAAAAAAAGAAGGTTTGTTTCAGGTAGCCCGACCGACCCTATCAAAACAGGGCCGACCCTACGTTTTTTTAAGCAATTTTGAAGAAATTTGTTTATTTTTACCCTTTTTTGGTAAATTTTTGGGTTTTCGGAGAGGCCGGCTAGTACTTTTATGTTAAAAAAAAGGTTTAAAAAAAAAAATCCAACCTACCGACCCTACATTTTCGCGCCATGTTACCTGAAACAAACTTGTATATTAGATAAACTACGGGTACTGTGAGGTTATGTCTTAGGAGCTGATTTTTTTTTACCAACTATGGCAACATGTGTATGGTGGATTTGGTTGCAAGATTTTTAACCCGAGGGGGGGGGGGGGTTGGCAACCCCTCTTTTGGGAAGGGCCAAGTAAAAGGTCTGAGGAAAAAAGCCTATGCGTTATAATACTGTATGCATGACAGCAAAATGTAACTGTTAGTAGATAAATGATCACTCGGTGCCCTTATATGCCAGAATGGTTGGCGTCAGACGAGGAGCGGTTACATAACCTCATAATGTACCATAATGTCACCGTTTTATACCACAGCCTTTTTGGCTGCACTGACAGCCCATTGTGGTGTATATCATTGTATTCAACACGGCGGACCATTGTTGTTTTAGTGAACCATTTAAGGGCCGCATAGCGTGTTAATGCATACTGCCCTTTGCATGATGCATGAATGCTGCTATGTAACTCGCCAGTGAGAGTGCTGCATTCAAGCATCATGCCGATCATTCGGAAAAGGACCAACATGCGGTCGTGAAAGGGTTGAATTGATATTGGTCATTGGGGGAGGGGGAGGCTGTTTGGAGGAGTAGGTAAAAAAAAGGTCACCTGTGTGTCCTGTGCGTCATCCATCAGAAAGACATGTACAGTCGGCCCTCCCTGGAGCGCTTGATAGGGGAGTCACTCCCATGTCCCATGTCAATCTTAAGAAATGCTTATGTCACCATGTCGATCTTAAGGAATGGCCATTTCGCCATATCGATATGTCCTATGTCCCAATCTATTTCTTCATCATGTCCCATGTCACTAAACCCCATGAAGGCCCAATCCATGTCACCGTGTCGAATTTAGGGGTCTAGGGCCATCTCCCTTCCTCGAATTTGGAAAATGGAAGGATAAATGCCTGAAGAAGCAGATTATCCGAGGAATTAAGTCCAAATATTATGGAATATATACGGGAAGTTGCCAGGCAACTGTCTGAGGAAGTGAGGGACCCAAGGAATTTTATGTTCGAGGTATTGAGGGTTGACTTTAATACCTGTGCGTCACCTGACAGAAAGGCATGTAATACATGCGAGTATTTCTTATACTCTCTATGGAATTGGTGCTATTTCTGATACTATACCTGTAAACACCTGGTTAGAACTACGCACACAGATATGTGGACCAGGAATTAGGACCAGTTCTATAAACAAAGGTGGCCACAGTACTTTCAGGCCTCCATCTCATAGCTGTGTAAGTAGTCCTTGTCCCGGGTCCTTGTTAATAGGAGCGGAGAGAGGAGGGAGTGATATCTTATCTGTAGATCCTAGTTACAGTTATTGTCCTTTGAGGTATGTCCTGAAACTAGCCTTCTCCTGATGCATTCAGCATGTGTTATCAGTAATTTTGGACCGTTAGGGACCCCGGAGGTCCTGACGCAAAAACTGGATAGCTCTCCCAAGTGAGTGGACAGACGTTCAGAGCGTTATCTTAATAAGACATCTTAAAGTCTTAATTCAGTGTCTTACCCAGGGCCGCTCTTATCATAAAAATAAATCATTTCAAGCCAGCAACCAGCTCAGAGGAACTCAGGATGTCTCTAATAGAAGAAAAAGAAGAAAAAGAAGAAAAAGAAACGGGGGTTGGGGGGCAGAGCCCCCCATTACATACTAGTCGTAATAGTAATACTTTCAAAATATTATTTATTTTTAATGACATAAGCGGCCTCTACTAAAGTTAAGACTATTCAGACTGTCTTAAAAGTCTTATTAAGATAACGCTCTGAACGTCTGTCCTCTCACTTGGGAGAGCTAACCCGTGCGTGCGGTCCTGACCCCGCGGTTCTGGGAGGGGTGTAGGCCTAAAAAATGGTATTCTAGTCGGCAGTTCGTTTTTTTATACATGAGTGTTACCCCAACTGGATATGAGAATGTCTTTTCTCAAAAGGAAATTTCCGAGAAGCTAGCTAGTTCCAGGGACGGCTCTAGTTTCTCTTTGTCACCTGGTGCAGGTGTAACATGCGCTGCTCCTTATGGTGCACAGGTAGCCTCTATATCTAGCTGTTATCCGGTGGGTGTGTACTAACACTCATCCATGTAAGGTCTGATATCCAGGACAGGAGAGAACTCTCACCTGCGCAGGGGAAAACTCTCAACTGCACAGGAGAGAACTCTCACCTGAACAGGAGAGAACTCTCACCTGCACAGGAGAGAACTCTCACCTGCACAGGAGAGAACTCTCACCTGCACAGGAGAGAACTCTCACCTGCACAGAAGAACTCTCACCTGCACAGGAGTGAACTCTCCTGCACAGGAGAACTAACCTGCACAGGAGAACTCTCACCTGCACAGGAGAGAACTCTCACCTGCACAGAAGAACTCTCACCTGCACAGAAGAACTCTCACCTGCACAGGAGAGAACTCTCACCTGCACAGGAGAGAACTCTCACCTGCACAGGAGAGAACTCTCACCTGCACAGGAGAGAACTCTCACCTGCACAGGAGAGAACTCTCACCTGCACAGGAGAGAACTCTCACCTGCACAGGAGAGAACTCTCACCTGCACAGGAGAAAACTCTCACCTGCACAGGAGAGAACTCTCACCTGAACAGGAGAACTCTCACCTGAACAGGAGAACTCTCACCTGCACAGGAGAACTCTCACCTGCACAGGAGAGAACTCTCACCTATACAGGAGGGAACTCTCACTTGTACGGCAGATAACTCTTGTGTACGGCCCAATTCTGACTCTCACCCGAATAGGAGAAAACTCTGTGAAACTCTCACCCATGCAGGGGAGAACTCTCATCCGTACAGAAGAGAATTCACACCTGAGCAGGAGAACATTTGTGCTAGAAATGGGGGTGCAGAGGGGTCCCCCCCTGAGGTCGGAAAGTCGCCGAAATTAAGGGGTCCAGGTCACAAAGTCGCTTTTTTTGACCCCCTAAAGTACTGTCAAATTTCTTTAAAAGTCGCCAGGTCACTTTTATTATTGCAATAGGTCGAAAGTCGCCTCCAAAACGGCCCAAGTCGCCAGGTCGCTTTTGACCCATCTGCAGCCACAGAAATGCATAAACCATTTTTGGGGTGTAGGAACAAGAGTTCAGGGACAAAGGGTCAGAGGTATGTCTAGACAGTGGACAGGTGGTGGGACAATGACAGGGAGGCAAAGTGGCCACTATAAATAACTAGATTAAATAATACAGATTACAGATCATATCCTCAAGTCCATCCCAAAGGTCCTGCTCCTTGTTTGGCAGCTAGATGCTTGCACCCGCGTGGCAACCATACAACCATGATAACTGCTCCTAAGAATGCCTGGATGATTCACTTCAATCTGAACAAAATCGTAATAGTGCTCGTGAACTGTTCATAGTCCTAAGTCCTTGATAAAACAGTTATCACTCGCAACTGGTTCATGATTTGGGAAGGGTGAGGTGATGCTCTGATAGTCCAAAGATTGATATGGAATAACTTGTTTGTTAGTGAGTGCTACCTATAGGTAAGTCTGATAAGACCCTGGAGTGTGGAGAAGGTGTCAGGTGTTAGCACCTGTGCCTTAAATACACCTGTAGTGTGTTAGATATAGTCTGATGGGTCTGTGGGGTCATGGTCTACATGTCAGTGTCACCAGATAAAGGAAATGGAGATGTAGCGGAGGCTATAGTTATCTTCATCTATAATGGTGTTCGGGCGTCATACGGTCAGAAACTGCGCAAATACATCATGAGAGATATTCCATAGCGACAGGAGTGAGGATTTACTGGAATAGGGACATAACTAATTGACACAACAGGAAATGAACTAGATATAAGTGTAAGGGAGTGGTCATTTTTTAACAACATGGTGGGGTTGGTGGATTTGCGGGGGGGGGCAATTTTTTTTGGATCCCTTGAAGGGGGGACCAAAAAGATTTGGGCAAAAAAATGCACCCCTTTTTAGCGAAAAAGCCCCCATTCCCTGTTGTTAAAAAAATGACCACTCCCTTAAATATGTATCCATAAGAGGTGCCGGATGTCAGTGTCCAGGCACTGTCGGCTCCTCCTCATTCCAGATTAATAAAAAGGATAACACTCGAAACCTGAGGAAGCATTGATAGCTGGATGCAAAGACATTTTGTTCATGAAATGCATATTGACATACAACAAAAGCGGAATAGCTTCCTTGTTCCTCATCATGTATCTTCCCCGTCGGGAGATCCCCTCTAATCTATGCCTTATACTTTAACCCGACAAAGTCCATAATCATATCTAAGGAATGTGGGAGTGACGGGACGGGACTGAGTAATAAAGTCACCTCCATAAGGGACGCACATGAAGTCTGATATCTTCTATACAAGTGCCTCTCCAAGTTAGTGTTAAGTGGTATATGGATCTCCACCAAGCAGTGTATTGTGCAACATGCCATATTACACCTCCATTATCTAGTCTCAACATTACTATCAGTAGATAAGGCCCGTACGTGACGTCACAAGTCTGCATATGGAATCCTTTTGTCTTATAGGCCTATTACATTTGTATATTTTACTCTTCAAAATGGCATCTAGTGGGTTGATTTCCTGGTCTAAAATTAGAACATAATGGGACGCTGTACTTTAGACCAAGGTGTCTGACTTGGGGCCCACTATGATTCCATTGAGTCACACAATATGTTGATAAAACACAAGAATTGGAGGGAGTAAGACAGCAATATTTTTCTTACCTGAGGTTGATTGTGTATCCGGTTGACTTTAGCAACCTTGAATAAATACAGGATGACCTTTGTCATCATGATACAATAATGCAGCCCTTATACATGCATCATGCTGATCTCTCAGGACTGTATCATTATTCATATATGCGGCCCCTTAAAAATAAAATTTGGGACGTTATTTTTCATTAATCCATAGCAACAAGGATTTTAAATAATTATGATAATAATAATTTTCATAAAGTATTTTAATAATTACTAGCTACTTTGTTGTCTTTAAGATGTCGTTATCTGCTATTTCAGGTGCTTTACCACATGATGGAAGGCTTTAGCCACATCGGGAAGGAGAATATTATCGGGGTTGACATCATTTCGGGAGTGGGTTCCTTCTTCCTCGTTGGTATCGGTGGAACTATCATCGGAGTTATCTTTGCCATCTTCGCTGCCTTCTTGACTAAATACACCAAGTCGACACCAGTCGTGGAGCCCCTCATCGTGTTGACCCTGGGCTACATGTCATACATCACCGCGGAAATATTCCATCTCTCCGGAATCATGGCGTACGTGTTTTTATCCCTACATGATTGTATTTAAATCATGGCATAATCACCGAACGTATCCCACTCACAGTTCTAGTACTGTTTTAGTCTGCTATGTGGTAAGTGCGAGTGATGAGAATGCCCCTTTATTAAAGGTTTCGCCGTTTGGCTTTGAGAACCACGTGGACTATATAGGTCTTCTCTTATAAACAACAGTAATTTGGATGTGTTTCTGTTTAGCCCCATGGAATTCCATAGAGATTGATCCTACTAAAATATTTTCTTTGTGTATTCATTTACATGATATTATACTGCTCATCTGGAGAACTGGCGGTATTAGATCACAAGAAAGCACATAGCAACATAATCCTGTTCTCTCCATCCTAGCTGCTGTTTCTGCGGTATTGTCATGAAGAAGTATGTCGAAGTGAACATCTCCCGTAAGTCTCACACCACCATCAAGTACTTCATGAAGATGATGGCGTCCCTGTGTGAAACCATCATCTTCATGTTCCTGGGCATGTCGACCGTCACCGACAACCACGAGTGGAACACCAGTTTCGTGCTCTTCAGCCTTATCTTCTGTATCGTCTATAGAGCTATCGGTCAGTACTCCTTAATATACCCCTAGGCCAAAAAAAAAGAAGGTTTGTTTCAGGTCACCCGACCGACCCTATCTAAACAGGGCCGACCCTACATTTTTTTATCCAATTGTGAAGAAATTTTTACATTTTTACACTTTTTTGGGGGTCAATTTTGGGTTTACAAAAGTTTTGAAAAAATCTTGCCATTTTACACTTTTTTGGGGTCGATTTTGGGTTTGTAAAAAAAAAAAAAAAAAAAAAAAAATCCGACCTACCGACCCTAGAGTTTCTTCCCATGTTACCTGAAACAATCCTTTTTTTTAATTTGGCCTTATCTTGTATATATATCATCTATTACACCATGAGTAAGGTAAGACTGGATGAATAATGCATTGGTGGACAGAACTAACAGTTCTGATGGTTGGAATGTAATTTAGAAAATTGGGAAAACATCAATATAATTAAAAAGACACTTTAAAAAAGAAATACTGTAGACCTTAGTACTAGGAATATTCTTTGGTAAAAATGACAGTTCCCTGGTAAATCATGTCTATTACCATAATGGTATATTATATGTAATGTTTTGGCAGAAACTAATTTAGTAATTTCTAGGGTCATTCCTGCCTGTAAAGTGAAAGGTGAAGCCAACACTATGCGATTATGGTTCAAATGATATTTCTATCAAAAGAAAGATACAAATGTGAAGTATTGGTATTTCACTATCTCTATCAAAAAAAGAGATACAGGTGTGAAGTATTGGTATTATTACGCAGTGAATTTTGGGCGTTAATCTTGTTGTTGAAGCACACGTCGGATGTGACCTCTCCAGAGCTTTAACAAATGGACCACCATTTTATAATGGCTCTCAATAGTAAGCCAATGTTCAGTCCAGTTCCTGTGGCAGAATATCCGGTAATGACCCAGCACGTGCAATATCCTTTGTCTTCCATGACTTTCTGTCATTAAGTAAGGGAATTGCTTCAGGTAAAGAGAACTAGCCCTAATTCCAGAGATCTTCTGAGACGCTGAACTCCTCAGGACCAGCACTTGTCAAGTGCTATATCGTGTACCTTGAGATGGGTCAGAGACATTGACATGTGCACAAAGCATAACCTGGCATTGTACAAATATATGACGTGGCAACTTTTCTGCAGTTGAATCTTATGAAACTGTTACCAATTATGGAACACTATTCGAAAACATGGCTACCTTGCCATATACTTTTATCATACTATCCAAAAAGGGCGTTTTCCAATGGTTTTATTTTCCTCCGGCCCCTGGGAACTTTTGTGTATCCGGGTGGTTGTGTGGGGCAGTTTTCTTTTTTTGCCTCTGAAAAATCCCATAATCCAAATTTAATAGCAAAAATGAGGTGGCTTAAAGTTACACAACCAGCTAATGTCTGGTGATTATTCTCATTTTAAGTTGATTACATGCTATGTATAACTGCTTACCTGTGTGGAAACGTTGGAGGCTCTCATTCATCATTTAGCATAACAAAAATACAATATGTTGTTCCAAATGAATAGCTGTCCGCCGACACAAATGAGAATCAGCTAGGGCTGCATTATAAACAATCAAAACACATAGGCTCTAACAGGGAATTCATGGGCTACTACAGAGCCATCCAATCAGTATTTCATCTGGATTTCATAACAAATGGCTTTCTTATGATAAGGGGGCCTGTTCATTGATAAGGAATGATGAATGGAAGTCTGTATTGGGTTTATTTCATAACTTGATTTTGGGTCCATTTAGGTGGTAATGTATCTTTAATGTCTAACATGACATTTCATTGTGATGATTACTCTTTCACCTCCAGGTGTAATTGTGCAGTGTTTGGTACTCAATATGTTCCGTGCCAACAAACTCAACAAGGTGGACCAGTTTATCATGGCGTACGGAGGTCTGCGCGGTGCCATCGCCTTCTCACTTGCCGTACTCCTCAACACTGACACCTTCCCCGAAAAGAACATGTTAATCACAGCTACACTGGTGGTGGTATACTTTACTGTGTTCATTCAGGTAGGTTATACTTGTACTTGATGCATATGCAGCAATACTTATTGTTATAGCAGGTTTCCTTGGCTTTCCATGACCAAAAATGAACATATCCTTGTTTACATTAACAGTATACTGTCGCTATTTATCGCAGGATGGTCTTCAATTTAACAGGGAATTTTCCTGAAATCTCAAAAGCGATATACATGTAACTAGTGTATTTTAATGGGTTTTGTCATAACATAATTTTCCCCCATATTCCAAGACTTTCTATGACTTTCCCTGGCAACTATATATTTGCCATGACTTTCCTTGACTTATTGGAATCCTGTTATATGGAGATGCCTGGTGAAGAAGGGATTGACCATCAAAACATAACCCATTATTGTATATTATGTGTATATATTTCCACTGACCTCAACGGAAGAACGTGTTCTACCTTTACATGATTTGTGGTCAATAAACCTATTCAAAAAAAAACACCAATCAACCTATTTATTAAAATCCATCAAATAGCCCTTTTAAGAAATTCCTGACCAAGTATACGTCAATGTTATTTCTCCGACGGATTTTTATGTAATCACTCACCAAAATAACGTTAAAAATCATTAAAACAACAACAAAAAAACCAACTACATATCATGTACATTTGTTATCAATATGTGAATAAGGTCTTATGTCAAAATGGTATTATTCTTATAATATGAATAATTATGCTGATTGAAAAAAAGAATTGACAAAATATAAAGATGTATTTCTTTTTAGGGTACGACTATCAAACCACTAGTAAAGGTACTTCGTGTGAAGAGAGCATCAAAGCATAAACCCAGCATGAACGAGAAAATGCATGACAGGGTAAGGCAATTTTGGATATTTTCTCTAAAATCTCCAGTCTCTCTTTTTGTCCTATTCCCCTTCCCTTTCTGTCACCTATATAATATACCACGCAGATTGGCCTAGGATCGAGTCTGAAACATTAATATCTCAGATGTAGGCTACATTAACATGATCTAAATATGCAAAACTGAGCCGGAGTTAATTATGGGCCCTGCTGTTCTTTCATTCTCTATTTTCATCCTATTTCATCCGACCTTTCTATATGATACATTTCATATGTACATGTACAATGTATATAAATATATTGAATGTGGTAGCATAGTAGATGAAACCTGGTCTCTATCTTAAACCAAACTATTTACCGAAACCGTGTATTAGATCCTCACCTCTGACTTTTCATTTGGATCTGGGACCTCGATCGTTAGACCACTTTAAGCGTCCCTGGTTTAACACACTATATATACACGTACTGCTTAAATACTTCTTTTTGATCCAATGTCCTATGAAGTCCTATCAAATCACTCAGTTGGCACGTGGACTGAGGCAAACCATTCTCATTTTAACTCTTCCCGTCAGACAAAAACACAAATATCACACGATGAAAGCGCAACAGGATATTCCGATGAGTAGATTCATTGCCGACCCCCCAGAAAAAACGGCTCCAAATTAAAGCAAACAGGCAGGGAGCTCTAACCAGGACAACAACCGCCATGTTGCCATTTATACATGTAGTTGAAAAGTTGAAGAAAAGAAAATAATGTCATCGTCCTGGTTTACAAGCACAGAGGCCGGCTCGAGTATCATATACATACATCCATGATAGACCGCATCTGGTATTTGGTATCACTTTGATTGGCACCACTGTGCTGGTATGTGGGATGGGAATCTCTAACATTATGGTTAATCAATTGATAAGTCGCCCCTTTGGAGCTAGCTAGTGTTATAGGAGGGTTATATGCTCCCTATACTGTATTATCCACTAGCAGTGGGTAATGCACATAGTAATGTCCCAAGTTCTTTCAAATCAGATTATAGGTTATAGACAAATGCCAACGCCAATTGATACCATCTCTGTTGTATTTCACAAGTGGGGGCTGGGGCCATATCCCACGAAGCCGCAGGCTGAGTGGGATATGGCCCCAGCCCCCACTTTTGGCATTTGTGTTTATTTTTTATTTGAGGCCATATTATGAAGAAAAACTATCTTTTCCTAGCCCATTGAATACGGCCACATTGTATTCAATGGGGGGCATTGAATACGGCCCTTCAGTGCTAAAGCATAGGAGATCTTGTATTTCCAAAAAATAAAAGATGGTATTACCTTTATTGCCATAGACTTGGGAAGGCCTATACTTATATTATAAGCTGTGTATAGGTATTGATCAGCATGTAACTTTCCAAGTTGGCATTGAGTACCAATCAATCGATTAACCTGTGGCACTGTTTACTGTGATACTCTCGTCAACTAAGAAGATCTATTTCATAAGTACATACAACAGCGGCGATATCCACTGCTAAGGAGATACCACGTTCACCATGCAGTGTCAACAAAACATTGCACTGAAAGTGTATAATGATGAGTTTAAAAAGAAAGAAATTTCGGACACTTAACCTTTAAGAACATGGACTTTTAGTTATCTAGAACTGCCAATAACAGGATTCTTCTCTACTACTGACAGTTCGGACTATCAATAATAGTGATTATATTGTCCTATATTGGTTGTTTCTAATTATCATAAACATGAGTATTCACCCCATTGACAGTTTGAATATTTAGGAGTGTCAAGTCCATTATTCCCTGTGTGTAGGCCCTACATGTAATGACCCGGACACAGTACTGCAGTACTGAATGTACTGACAGCATGGAACAAAGAAAAAGAGCGGCAAAGAGAAAGGTCAACATTCCATGAACCGCTTAATGTCGTCTGCTCAGGCTACATGGGCGGGGATTAGAATGAGCCACACTCTCCATACAGCTGTTAATTGGCATCACTAACACTCTCTAACTTTACGTTTGGGTTCTTCACTTTCAGTCTCATGATAAGACTGACAATTTACTTAGCCTACTATATAAATTAATGGACATTTGGCCATACCCATTACCGAAAATAGGGCATGGTATTTGATATATTTAATTTAACTAATTTAATTTAAGATAAATGCATACACAGGCAGGTTAGTGCAGAGAGTCAAAGTGACTGACCAGAACGCTGTGGTGTCCGAAAGAACAGGACGTGGGTAGGACCTGTGGATGTGGCTGAGGGTGGGTGGGAGGAGAGAGCAGGGGCAGGAGAGAAGGAGGAGGAGGAGGAGGAGGAGGAAGGACTTGGGGTTCTTTCTACCTCAGGCCACTTACTTGTACTTAGTGGGCGATAATGGCCAGTTACAAAAGCGGTCTAGTTGAGAACAGTGCTATAAGTAGCAGCTCATTTGTGACTCACGTTTAAGGCAGCGTGTGTAGGTGCATTCTCATAAGCATAAGTAGATAAATGCTGATAAATGATATAGAAACACGTGGAATACAGGGCCATGGGCATTTCTTGGGTGTCTATAGCATTTATATATACATTGTATCGCTGTTGTTTTTTTTTAAATTGAGAGTTAACCGCAAAATACCACATAGCAGATAAAGAGCCCTTTCCCCAGGAATTCCCCTATATATTCCAGCATTGAGGTTAATGTAATTATTTTCATTTTCAATCGGATATATAACAATATATTCATTTGGTAATATGCACTGACGGGAAATGAATTCCATGGTATCTAAGTCTATTGTTCGGAATGCATACTGTCAAGACCAGGACCTGTTGCAGAGCCCATGTGGACCGTTATTAAAGTGTACCTACAGTTCTGTCAGGTATAGGTGAAAGTTATATCACTTAATGTGACCAAATGGAAGAAGGCCAAGTCCATTCTACTAAACCCTAAATGCACCCTCTGGTCATTAGTAAGGACACTGTGCTGCTTATTAGTTCATCCTGATTCAGCTTTTACTGGTAATTCAGCTTTTACTGGTATGGGGTGGGAGATGTAATTCAGCTTTTACTGGTATGGGGTGGGAGATGTAATTCAGCTTGTACTGGTATGGGGTGGGAGATGTAATTCAGCCTTTATTGATAAGGGGTGGGAGATGTAATTCAGCTTTTACTGGTATGGGGTGGAAGATGTAATTCAGCTTTTACTGGTATGGGGTGGGAGATGTAATTCAGCTTGTACTGGCATCACCTTCGGTGGGAGATGTAATGCAGCTTTTACTGGTATGGGGTGGGAGATGTAATTCAGCTTTTACTGGTATGGGGTGGAAGATGTAATTCAGCTTTTACTGGTATGGGGTGGGAGATGTAATTCAGCTTTTACTGGTATGGGGTGGAAGATGTAATTCAACTTTTACTGGTATGGGGTGGGAGATGTAATTCAGCTTTTACTGGTATGTGGTGGGAGATGTAATGCAGCTTTTACTGGTATGGGGTGGGAGATGTAATTCAGCTTTTACTGGTATGGGGTGGGAGATGTAATGCAGCTTTTACTGGTATCATTTTGAGTGGGAGATGTAATTCAGCTTGTACTGGTATGGGGTGGGAGATGTAATGCAGCTTTTACTGGTATCATCTTGAGTGGGAGATGTAATTCAGCTTGTACTGGTATCACCTTGGGTGGGAGATGAACACCTGATACTTAATTTACGCCGAAGTATAGTGGCAGTAAGGTCAACACAGGACGCTGTTGATGTGACGTCACTGGCACTACCCGAGTGACAGGTACTTAGTAAGAATGTGCTTATGATAATACATATACCACACCAAGTTCTTTATAGCAGTTCTCTATATGGGGGACCATACAGACAAGGCATGTACACATATAATATTGAACTTTATTGAACGACAACATAAACGAATGACCATGGGGCTGTCCTGATATCAGGTGATAATTAAAGCTTACCTTGGCAATACGTCCAGAAAATAACAGTGGCCTGTAATATGCAGACCTCGTTTAACAACTCAATATCTATGAAATAAGTGACATATATACATAAATTGACACCTCATATTCAGCGTTTTTCTCGGTAATCCTGCTGACAATTAATTAGTGTCACTTTCTAATCAACATGACGACCATGGTGTGACGTGTATCGCTCCTCAGAAAACACCGGTGTTATGATGGCTATGATGTTACCAACCGATACCTTAACAGTGCTGACGGCTGTAGACATGTGTAATTGACGAGTTATATGTATGGTATATAGTTACCATTAGATGAATAGGGATGCCCACGCAGCCTGTACGTCACACAAATAATAGATCTGCGTCAGAAATCCTATCGAGTAGGCCTAATATATGCAAAATAAAGAAAGCCACCCCCTCTCCGCCCCCGCCCTCTTAAGTCCAGATACTGATAGGATAGCAGATCGTTTTACCTATATATTTTCTATTAACTAAATCAACACCTATATAATGGGAAGTTGACGAGGAGGAGGAAGTAGGATACATTAACACCATAAAGCCGTGGGTGACTTTAGCCCTTTGAGGGCTGCATAGTGCTAAAGTACATGCCAGCCTTGGCGAGTAACTCGCCAGAGCTGCATTCATGCATCGGGCCGGCATCAAGCTTGCATGTGGCAATGGCGAGTTACTCACAACAGATGTATTAATGCTGACAGTATGACTAAAGATGGACTTGTAGCACTGAGCTCCATAGATCCTACCGTACCTGTTTGTAATCCTGGCTGTAGTTTACCTACACCTTATACTGACCGGGGAGTTGGTTGTTTATCTCTTGTTCTTACTCAGCTGTCATTGCCCTCAGGAGATTTGAACGGTTGGAGGCAGCTGTTTTGTGGTTTTCCTGGCAGAAGTTACTGGCAGACATGATGGCTCTAGACCCCTAAATTCGATATGATGACATGGGCATTTCTTAAAATCGACATGCGACATAAGGCCTAGCGACATGAGGCGGAAGAAGATAGTGACATGGGATATGAACAGTTCTCAAAATCGACATGGGACATAGACATGCAACATAGACATTTCTTAAAATCGACATGCGACATAGGGAGCCCCCCATCAAGGGCCCCGACATGGATACTGGCACTAAGGTCTGGACCGTATCGTGACCATGTTGTGGGGGGTTCTCTACAGAAGTGATGTCATTATAACAGTTTTATGTGATATAATAATATTCAGTTTCACTATCTTAGTTTCCTTCAAACAATTCATAAGGGCACACCCTTGGCACCTGATATAAGATAGGCATGGGACAGACAGGGTCCTTTGGCTGTAGACAGGGCCCTTTGGCTGTAGTTGTGGAAGGGGGTCTGGCAGGAGTGTACACTGAAAAAGTAAACTCGTCTCCAGACTCGTCAAAGTGACTGTCATAAAATAAACGAGTCAAAAGTTGTCTAAAGTATCAGGTTACCATCCCACAAATAGAATCTGGAGCTGGCAAATGTCGGGTTTTGGGCTGGCACATACCAAGTGGGTCTTTTATCTCCAGCTAGAGGACCCGCTTCCTTGTCACTTAGACAAGTTTTTGACTCGTTTATTTTATGACCGTCACTTTGAAGAGTCTGGAGACGAGTTTATTTTTTGAGTGTAGAAGACAACAGATTACTTGTTTGCCCCTCATAACCCCTCTGGTAGGTAGGCCAAGGTTATGCCACTCCTGCACCGCTAAGGGTTCTACAGTGCACTAAGGAAGCTTGGCAGCATGCACCGTAAGCAACTTCAGACAGGGGCCGTTTTTCAAATATGTCCATTCTATAGCAAGACTATGTTGTCTGTTGAAAGCATTTATAAGCAGCATAACCACATACTATAGTGGCTTGTTTAAGCGTGCTGGGTCTCGAATAAGCGCCGGATTTGAATAAGCGCAGGGGTAGGGTGTTACTGAAAATGTGTCATTGGACTTAATTCAGACTAAATCTTGAATAAGCCGGCCTTGTTTAAGTACCGAGGATAAAGATGTCTTAAAATTAATAAGTGCCAGGACGCTTATACATACAACTATAGCATGTTTACAAAGATTGAGATTCCCTGAGATTCCCTGACTTTCCCTGACCCAAAGATTACAGTAGAAGTTGAGGTCAGAGGAATGTACCATGGGGACATCTATGTATTTATCTAAATAACTATAATATTTATTGGATTTTGTTGGAATTAATCTCAGTTTCTTACTGTCTTTCCTCAACCCATCAACAAAAGATTATGTTCTACTTTCCCCTCAACATGGTAACCATGCATGCATAAGAGACATATCGTATACCAGCGCCAAAATGCGCTATAGGCACTCTTGGGGGTGCAGATGGGTCCCCCCCTGAGGTCGGAAAGTCGCCGAAATTAAGGTATACAGGTCGAAAAGTCGCTTTTTTGGACCCTTTGACCTATTGTCAATATTGTCCAAAAGTCGCCAGGTCGCTTTTATTATTGCCTTAGGTCGAAAGTCGCCTCCAAAACAGCCCAGGTCGCCAGGTCGCTTTTGACCCATCTGCAGCCACACTCTTCAAATTGGCGGGGCTGGCCGGAAGGAGGCTGTTACCCCCGGCGCTTATATTAGGCCAGACCGACTTATTTTAAGGCCCTGTTTTAGTGCTTAAAAACCCCGGGGGGGCCACTCCCTCAGATTTGGATACCATGTGTGAACACGATTCCAAGGGAAAGGGTCCGTTTTTGGGTCCTAGGCACGGGCCCGCAAGGGCCCTTGAAAAGGGGTGTTTTTAAGCGAATTTTGGGAGAAAGGGGTACATTTTCAGAGCTTTGAAGGGTTATTTTTACTTTATTTTCTTATCAAATTTCTTGGTCACCCTTGAGAAGGGGATTTTTTGAAGGGTGACCCGTAATAAGGGTGTATTTTTCAGGGTCATCTGTGATTTAGGTCTGTTTTCTTGCTAATTTTCCCTTGAAAAAGGTATGATTTTGAGAGTTTCGCCCCTTGATAAGGGTATCAGATTTGAGGTGATGTTCACACATGGTGACTATAGAAAAGATAGGGAGTGGCCCCCCCGGGTTAAAAACAGTTTGGAGATCCACATACCCCGGCGCTTATACAAGACCGGTGCTCTATTAAAACTATTCTGGCAGCGTTACTGTCTGAGCAGTCAGGGAGAAGCGCAGAGAGCGGCCCTTGATAGGGGGGGGGGGGGGGGTCCCCATGTCGCATGACGATTTTAAGAAATGACCATGTCGCATGTCTATGTCGCTTAATAATGCTCATGTCCCATGTCGATTTTAAGAACTGTCCTTCTCCCCTGTCACTATCTTTTTAAGCCGCATGTCGCATGTCACTAGGCCTCAAGTCGCATTCGATTTTAAGAAATGCCCATGTCGCCATACCGAATTTAGGGGTCTGGGGCCATCAGAGAGCGGTACAAAGACGAGAGAAAGTCTGAGAGAGAAATGGGTGCATGGCCGAGAAGAGAGTAAGGTAGAATAAAATAGGTTAAAACCATAATCCTCCCTATGTGGGGACAACTCCATACCAAAGCTATAACAGGGTATCTGTATAGACCTAGATAGCTAACCTGAGATGACGCCAGGAAGGAGAGGACTCAGTGAAAGGAAGACCATTTTTGCTTTATGTGGCTCCAGATGGGTCAAAAGCGACCTGACGACCTGGGATCTGGCGACCTAGAGCAATAATAAAAGCGACCTGGCGACTTTTGCAAAGGTTTGACTATTGCAAAAATGGTCTAAAAGAACGACTTTGTAACCTGGGGCCCTTAATTCCGGCGACTTTCCGAGTTCCGACCTGAGGGGGGGGGGGGGCCTCTGCACCCCCCTCTTTTGTGTTGTAGTTAGGGAGTGATCATTTTTTAACAACAGGGGGGGGGTGGTGGGTTTCTGCGCGGAGCGCGCGAAATTTTTTACCCCCCCCCCCCTGGTCAAGGGGTCAAAATTTTTTACCCCCCCCCCTTAGGGTCGAAAATCGGCTCGCGCGCGGGCCCTTTGAAGCATAGTAACGCGCGGGCTTTTTGGCTCAAAACAGGTTAAATTTTTTTGCCCCCCCCCAAGAGGGGTCCAAATTTTTTTGCCCCCCCCCCCGGTCAAGGGGTCCACATTTTTTTGCCCCCCCCCCCCTGTTGATAATAAATGATCACTCCCTTATGTGGAACTTTGCTGGAACCCCCATCTATATAAGGGAGGCGGCGGGACGTGTAAAGGGTAATGTTCTGGCAGCATGTTCCAAGAACTGGGTACTTGCACTACTACATTGGCATTGCTCAAAAACGTCTTGTTTGTGCCGAGACCGCGAGCTTATCCCGGAAACATGTTTTCTTGAGAGCATGCATGCCGCAAATAACAATTAATTTACCTGTATGTTAGCCTGATTAAATTCTATTAGTCAGCACGATGCTGAGAACTCCCGGGAATTGACTGGAGACCCTTTTGTTGAATTCTCTTGTTGGGACCGTTCTACCTGTTCTGTCGCAACACACCTGCAACCCGAGATAGGCCTAATTGGTAATACATGACTTGTATATATATATATATATATATATATATATATATATATATATATATATATATATATATATATATATATATACTAGTATGTATATATATACTAGTATGTATATATATATATATATATATATATATATATATTTATATATATATGAATATATATATATATATATATATATATATTTATATATATATATATATATTTATATATATATATGTGTGTGTGTATATATATATATACATATATATATATATATATATATATATATATATATATATATATATATATATATATATATATATACGAACCGTTACTGTATCTGAGTAGCATTGTGTATGGTTAGTGAATGATGCTTCAACGGTAAGCCAACGTCTCCTTTTTGTGGTGATATACGGCCTTTACACATGTTGATGAAAACGCAGATATTATACGGTGGTATAGGCAGTGAGGGAACCCCTTGCCCAGGTGGCCCACATGAAAATTTACAATACAATTTTTAGAGAACTTGCCTGATCGCTACAGTCATGCCATAATGTAATTAAAAAGAGGAGAATGTAAGGAAATAGTCATCCCATAAAAGCACATTCATGTACATTTAATATGTATATCAACCTGTGGGCCCACAGGTTTCGGTCGGTCATACGGGCCCGCAGTTTTCTACGGGTCGGGATGACCCACAAATAAAATGTCACCAAGTCTGTCCCTGATCATGCCAATATTGTTAAACCCTGGGTGATATCAGTTTCCCCCACGTGTATAATAGATAAGGGGTATCATGAAGGTGTGTGGCTATACTAGAGGTATAGGGGTATCTATGTACTACAACATGCTGTGTTTATCCCTGTTTATCTCACCTGTTGTGCTGCTCCCCGACTCACCCCACACCTGGGAGTATACCTCATGTCACACTAAATGCCCTCACAGCTGTGGAGTCATTATCACTCCAGTTCAGATACATGTATCAATTTAAACTCAGATAGCACTTCCTGTAATCTACTATATATACATTTCCTTTTTCGCCTAACTACCTAAGCTTTGTCCAAAATATCTGCCATCTAGTATAGTGTACATAACGCCAGTTCCAGCCAGTTACAATACAAAAAAATGTACACGTTATCCCTTCTAATGCTAGTTTAACTTTTAACTTTTTAAAAGTTGGTTGCCATCTCTGTAGGTGTACAGTCGATTCTATTGTAGGTGTACATTTTATTGCAGGGAAACAGTTTAATCTACTGTAAAGCTACAGTAGATTCTACTGTAAATGCATTCTACAGTAGATTCTACTGTAGATCTACAGTAGATTCTGCTGTGTACCTACACAAACTATTTACAGTGTTGGTGTTTAAAGGTTAGTCGTAAACTTATAGACACATTATGAGCGCATGCAGGCACCCTACATTGATATGGGTGACCTCCTCCAGGAGCTCTAATGGCTATAATGCCCATAACCTGCTGTGATCCCATTAAGAAATCCCTCCGTCGGCCTCGCCAGCTAGCCTGACATCAGGTATAGCTCACGGCTAGAACTCACCAGCTGTTGGTTGCCAGCACCGTGCTCTTAGTTTGCTGGGCCACTTATATCTCTGCCTGTTTACAAAAGAAATTAGTTGTTTTCATCCAGGAACGGACCCAGGAATATTAGAAAAATTGCAAATCAATCAAACTGTACTTTTATCGAAATGTAAATCTATGCGATATAAAGAAAGGAATCTAGATTCATTAATTATTTGGGGAAGTATCTCTAGCCTCTGGTCGGGCATTCCCCCACCTGTATCTAAGACATGTTTGGGTAGTGGAGGAACATGTAGGTGGGAGGAGAGCTCACTGACTGTAGGGGTGGGGGGTGGGGGGGGGGTGAGCTGCTCCTCACTGAGCGGCTCACAGTGCTGGAGGGCTGGAGGTGTGGCCCCGAGATCTGGTTATTCAACCCCGTGGGGAGGTGGGAGGGGAAGGGGGGGGGGGCACTTTGATTTCTTTTAACACGGGTGTGCGACTGGAACAAACCCTTACCCTTGTTGGGGGGGGGGGGGATTTGACCCCAGAAGCCTTACCCTTACTTTGGGTATTTCAACACGAAACTCTTATAGTTTAGGACGAAAATCCATCATATCATCATTGAAATATATTAAATGAGTAACTTATACTGGGTAACTTATACTGAGTAACTCCCCCGAGGATTCAACATGGCCTCAATCTCAGGACACAGCCCTGACTGCTCTAGGTACTAGTATAGGATGAGCACTGTAGGAGGGTGCCAGGTATTTGGGGCCCAGCCAGAGCTCGGCACAGTAGCTGGAGCTACTCACCCCTATACTCATCCCTCCTGGTCATGATGACAGCCTGTACACCTGGTTACTGCGTGAGTCAGTGACTGACTGACTGACTCACTACCTGCCTCACTCACTCATCCAGTCATCCATCCCGATGGCAGTAGATGCCAAAATTTGACATGGCGACATGGCCATTTCTTAAAATTGACATGCGACATGGAGCTTAGTGACATGAGAGAAAATGTTAGTGACATGACATTGGGTATTTTTTTAAATCGACATGGGACATGGTAGGTTCTTAGGGGCGACATGGGACATGGGAATTTTAAATGACATGACATGGCCATTTCTTAAATTCAACTTGCGACATGGGGGCCCCCCATCTAGACCCCCATCCCGGCCCTCTAACACTCACCACGGCGGATTGGGGGGGGGGGGTGGACCCCCTTTTTAGCCCAAGATTTGTGTTAAAAACTTTGAGGGATTTATTATTCCCCCACCCCTCAATCTTGAAAATCCTAGTTTCGGTGCTTCCTTCATAATCATATATCATTCCTCCCTTACCCACTCCCTGCCCCCGGTCCCTGCCTCACTTGCTCAGACCCACTCACTGAGTTATCCCTGAGTTGCTCACTCGCTAACACTCTCCTGTTGGAATAGTTAATCGCTCACTGCATTGATCGCCCAGACCCCGCCCAGACGCTTACCCATTCACTTATAGCCTCAGTGCTATATTGATCTGTTGATACCAAACGCTGTGGCGAGTGCAGGGGCAAAGATCATGATGAATCACGGCATGCACCGTCAAGCCATGACCTGCCACCTGCCTGCCCCGGCTGACTGGCCGGCCCATACGCCGTAATCCAGTAGTCATAGCAGGCTAATACCTGACTCAATTTCCTGCCTATAGTAATACAATGTACAACTTCTTTTTACCATTATTTACCTTGGTTATGTTCCCAATCCAAATAAGTATGCTCTCTCTCTATTATCTTTTTTTTTAGGTTTATTAATCATTTATTGTCTCGTTTGAACATGGTTTAAATACAGTTACAATTTCAAATCCACTTT
Organism: Harmothoe impar; assembly: GCA_947462335.1. NCBI lineage: Eukaryota > Metazoa > Annelida > Polychaeta > Phyllodocida > Polynoidae > Harmothoe > Harmothoe impar. Next base: position 63,952,359 of record OX381712.1, on the reverse strand, counting down.
GGTTGTTGCACATAAAGTAACATTCAATGAACATAACCTAATATTATGGGTTATGAATCATCGAGGTCAAGTTTCATCAAGTTATAGCAAGTTGGTGGACTTAATCATAAATTCCGGTAAACATGTATCTGATGTCGACAACAAATGAAAGGCTATGCCTCATCCCTACTCATGACAAGTATTGGGTTGCTCTTACGGCAAGGCCCTTTGACCATTGGGTCACTGTGTGGTTTGGTCGGATAGTAATACTGGGACCATGGTTAAGCGCCAGTATTAGGGAAGGGGAAGCGTGGTATTGGTAATTACCACACTATGGTTTATACTAAGGAATTTAATATAAGTCAAATATAGTGAATTTATATAAAAGAAGGAACCAGGTGTTCACTGCTTAATTTAATTTGGAAGAAATTTGGTGTTGGAACTCTTAGTTTAACGGAATAAGCGCGGTTAGTGCTATAGAGCTCTGTGTTTTAAATATTGTTATGTCTTCAGCATTTCTTCTATTTGGAGGAAGGGAGTTCCAACACAGTGCACCATGGTATCCAACACTTCGGTCAAAGGAGGCACAGTGAGAACGTGTAACTTTAACCATTGGACCAGTATGAGCTCTTGTTCCAATCAGCCTTGAATCAATGTAAATAGGGTCGCGGGAACGCTTATACATGAAGTTTAACATATGAACATATCTACGCGACGACAACAACGGCAATTGTGCTTTAAAATGTACAAGTTCAGTATTTGTTAGCCTGTCCAATTTTAAGCATATTTTGAGACATCTATTTTGATCTATCTGTAGTTTCGCTATATAGCCAACATTAGCGTTCATGTACAGAATATCTGCATAGTCCAGATATGGCAATATGGTAGTCTTATAAATACTTAAGGCCATTTTCTCAGTGAGGAAGTCTCGGAGACAAGCTAGCTGATATGTTTTGTAAGAAACAGTACTATGAACGAAATTTATGTGTTTTTCGAAAGTTAAATTTGTGTCCAGAAAGACTCCTAGGTATTTATAGGAGCTGACTACTTGTAATAATTCATTGTTCATTTTTAGATTAAGATCAAGTGTCTTTGGATGACTATTAGAGGCTGTAAATACCATAGCTTTCGTCTTTGCAACATTAACAGATAGTTTATTTTGAATGCACCATGTATAATAGTTTTCCAGATCTTCCTGGATAAGATCCTTAGCCAGTTGTCTCTTATTGTTACATAGGTGAATAACTGTATCGTCAGCGTAGAGACGAACCGAGCTATGCTTAACACATTTGGTCATGTCATTGACGTAGAGAAGAAACAATAACGGGCCCAATATGGATCCCTGGGGGACACCGCAGACCACAGGTAACATACTAGAGGTGACACCATTTGTATTGACAACTTGTTTTCTATTACTTAGATAGCTGTAGAACCAATTCAGGTTGAGTTGTCTAATACCGTATCTTTCCAATTTGGCAAGAAGTATACTGTGGTCTACGGTGTCGAAGGCCTTTCTTAAATCTATGAAAACTGCTACAGTCTCCAGTGCAACATTTATGTTGTGCAGTAGCTCATCAGTGAAACCACAGAGTGTATTGACAGTACTGTGTCCCGGACGGAACCCACCTTGTCTAGAGGTGAGTATCTTTTCCCTTTCAAGGAAACCATAGACTCGATTATGAACAATACGTTCAACTAACTTACATGGCAGTGGCAGGAGCGAGATTGGCCTATAGTTGTTTACCGACCGAAGGTTTCCAGACTTTGGAATCGGGGTCACCCTAGATATTTTCCAAGATAATGGCACAAGACCTTGGGCAAAAGAGAGGTTAAAAATCTTGACCAACTTATCAATTGTATGTGTGAAAGCCAGTTTAAGTATTCTCGTGGGTATTCCTTCTATGGCTGACGACTTGTTAATATTAATATCATGTACCAATTTAGAAACCTCCTGGCGATTTGTAACAAAGGGCTCAATGTTATTATCACAAACTACGTCATACGGTTTCCATGGCATTGTCAGGTCAGCAGCAAGGTTGGGCCCTATTTGGGTGAAATATTCATTAATAAAGTTGGCTGTTTGGTCATCTGGGATTGTTTGGTTTGAAGTTTCATCGAAAAGGTGGATGTTCTTTTTTGAATTTGGTTGACCCGGGAGAATGTTGTTAATTATTCTCCAAAATTTTTTGTGGTTTTTCTGATTTTCAACAAGTGTATCTTTAATATAAGTTCTGCGGGCCTTTTCATTTAATTTATTGGATTTGTTCTTAAGGTTCCTTGCTTCATCCCTGTCATCCTGCCTAGGACTAACTCTCGCCCTTGCCATCCGGGTATTCTTGTCCCTCAGACGTTCAACAATATCAAGAGACATCCATGGGTCCTGGTACTTAGGGATCCTGAGTTCTTTTAGGGGACAGTATCTATCAATTATCGTTTTCAGACAAGTTTCGAAATGGCCCCAGCACTCTTCTACATCATTGGATTGATCAAAAGGATCCCAATCATACTCATCCAGCCACTTAACAATCATGTCATCCTTAAGCTTTAAATAAGATCTACCCATGACCGTCACCCTCTCGACCTTTTCCCTTATGATTTTTCGTGACATATATACCGGTAGGTGATCGGTGATATGTACATTTACAGTGCCAGACGCTGATACACAATCAATATTGGTAAAGATTAAATCTAATATGGAATCTCTATGCTCCTTAACCGGGGAAATACGTGTAATTTCATCTATAAGTTGTACAAGTTTGAACGGGTTGAGTGTGTCTACCAGATTATTGTATAAGGTTTTCTGGGTAAGAACATCAATATTCATATCACCAATCAAGATAACTTCACATTTCTCTCTACCAGGAATGTTGGAAAGTATGTTTTTAAGTGTTGAGTTAAACATTTCAGGGCAACCTTTAGGTGGCCTATATACATTAATATAAATAATGCGCTTCATGTGGGGCTTACATATCACCAATATTTGCAGCTCAATATCTTCATTGGATACATTGAAATCCTCTAAACAGTGGTAATCGTGCAGAATGTCATTCCTGATGTAAATACATACCCCACCACCAATCTTTGTCTTATCTTTCCTTTTGTTTAACACAACTCTATCAAGTCTATATCGCGTGTAGTTAGCCAATTGGTAACTGGTTGGGTCATCAATAGATTTCAGCCAACTTTCAGAGAAGGATAACACATGTATATCATGGCCGGTAAACTCTGCACAAATTGAACTGTAGTTACCCTTAAGGCTACGTGCATTATAATGCAAAAAGTGGATGCCTTTGGTGCTACCAATTGTACTAAGACTCGCCATCAAGTGATAGCGTGGTCATGTTTGAGGTAGTGGACACCTGTATCCTTATTATAAGTCTAAATACAAAGAAGCCTAAATAGGCTGTACAAATGTAATATACGGTAGACATGTTATATTTCCTTATGAGGACTTCGGCCTTTATGCCGTCCACATTAGGTTTGTTTAAATTATTTTGGCAACTAGTCATTGACTGATTTGGGAGGAAGGGACATATCCTCAAATTTTAGAACAGAATGATTTTATAAAAAATAGAAGAAAATAATAACACATTTATATATCAATATACAAAGAAGTACGGTTTGAGGGGGGGAGTGGGGGGGAGGAGGAAGGAGCGTATCATCCAACATATACATAGTATTAAAACAGCACAGTAACACAACAGTATGTAATATAGTATAAAGACCTTTAGGTTGTATGAACACAGAAGTAACCATAACTGTCAACATAACTGAACTTCAATTTTTTCAAGTACCTGTTCAACTGGTAGGTCTTGGGAGGGCGAGTTGTATATTTTATTATTGGTGTGATAGGGCCAGAAATTGGTCTTAGGGGATTGTAGGATTTCTAATGTATTCAACATGTTTCCCAACGTTTCCTCTTAACTCCATTGCTCCATAGATATCAGTGTCATTTGCCATTATTACATTTATGACCAGTAGTGTAGGTGGGTTTGTCCCACAGGTCATTGACATTAAACCCTCAGTTACCCTTTGTGTATGTGTTTTGAGTACGGCCCTGTCTGCATGCAACGTGCCATACTGTATTAGGGTAGATTCAGCTAGAGTCGACCACATACCTTGAGTCCGACACTTGAATCAGTATGTACAGGTATCCAAGCAAGCTTATGGCCTTCTGCTTGTGTATGATAGTACAGTGTTACTTTTGCCAACAAAGGACACATGGAGAGTTTATCATCCATGAATTGTTACAAATACAGTTGTCCGGTTTAAGGTATGACGTGGTCGACTCTGGGAGAATCTACCCTATATCCTCTAGCATTTATCCATGTAGACCCTATATGGATTATGTCAGACCCTGCCCCGCCTATCCACTTCCCAGAACCATGGGCATGGATAACCTAAGTATGCTACACAAAGAGGCATATTGGCATCCATTGGCTATATTAAATGGCACCAAATTAACCCAGTTTCCTGTGGAACCTTGGGTTGTGCAGAAAGTTGGGGTCGCTGCTGGGTTACTCCAAGAGGGTCTAAATAGCAGTCAGGGGTCATAGGAAAGTCAAGTTTTCAAAGAGAAGATCCACAACCAGTACGCCGCTACAATGGGGAGTGGAGGGGGGGGGGGTGTCCTCTGGGACCAACCAGTCCATGAGGATGGACTGCCTCAGGATATGTAAAGAATCGCATCATTATTCAATAATTATACCTAGGCAAGACACTGCTTTGTCAATAAGTTTACAGGACTGTAAAATGCCTGTAAACTTTTGGCTACAGTTAGTGTAGGTACATCATAGAATCTGCTGTTATTTTACAGTTCTGTGATGCGTTTGACAGACTGCAGTAGATGCTACTATCTACCTACACCACAGTGTGCTTCATGCATGCAACTTTCACCTTTCCTTTCATCAGTTTAACATCATTATCCATTCTTAATCTCTTCCACATGTGCCATTGAAGCATGTGAAGTATCACTAGTGGAGTGTTTGTAAACACTCATGGTGTACGCACAAAAACAACATCGTCAGGACAAAAAAGTATCAAGAGGTAAAAATAATGAAGTACCGAAGGGAACTTTAGGGACCTGGATCCATACTTAAGTTGATGTGGCTACCACCAGGGCCTGCTACGATATATTATATATGATGAGTAATTCCAGCCCCCTCCCTTCCCCCCCGCTTCCCCCATCAGATAGATTGTCGTCTGCCAGGTACCCCCACAAGCAGACGACATTAATAAAAACAGACCCCGCCTGTTCCTGCGATACAGGTTAGCTATTATTAGAGACAGTAGGGTATATTTTTAACCCTCTAGGAGGCAAGAGCTGGGTGCCCTGAGGTGAGGGATTCGACACATCCCATACCATCACTATGAGTCTCTGATCTAGGCTATAGCCTCAGGTAACTAAAGAGGTCTGCAAGAAACTAATGCTAAGTTAGTCATGTGAGGCTAAGGTTATTCCTATTTAGGTGATGCATCTCATTTTCTGTTTAACAACTGAAAATGTATTACCTTAGGCGGCCAGTGTCAATGGGTAACATCTTAGAGCCAGTATCCCCCTGGGCCAACGTGTACCGGAATGTTATCAGTTACCATGGCCACACATCACTACCCAAACCCAGTGTACCGGCATGTTATCAGTTACCATGACCACATACCACTACCTGCACCCAGTGTACCAGCATGTTATCAGTTACCATGACCACATACCACTACCTGCACCCAGTGTACCAGCATGTTATCAGTTACCATGACCACACACCACTACCTGCACCCAGTGTACCAGCATGTTATCAGTTACCATGACCACATGTCACTACCTGAACCCAGTGTACCAGTATGTTATCAGTTACCATGACCACATGTCACTACCTGAACCCAGTGTACCAGCATGTTATCAGTTACCATGACCACATACCACTACCTGAACCCAGTGTACCAGCATGTCATCAGTTACCATGACCACATACCACTACCTGAACCCAGTGTACCAGCATGTCATCAGTTACCATGGTCACACATCACTACTTGAACCCAGTGCACTACCAGATCAGCGGCTTCGTACCTGTGTTAATGTATCACAATATGAGCCCTGTCTACCAGACCCCTCTCATCCCACCAAGGCCGCCCAGGGTGCTTCTATGAGTTTTCTTTTTCTGTACCTGCTGTTTGGTATTTTTGCCTTGAGGTATAGCCTTTCTTGAAGTGGCACCCTGTGTACAGGCTAGGGTTACAGCTGCAGAATAGCTCCCTCCCTACATACTTACCTGTTGCTGCGTACTATGTGGATATTAGAGACTGGTAGCCTTTTAACAATGGGTGTTTGAGAGGGGAGGGTGGATCCAAAGGAAGGTGTGTGTGTGTGGTGATTTTCACCTGTTTTTAAAGCGAAAATGCCAGCTTGTTACTATAGGCACATGTATTACTATACAAATACATAGAGGGGCATACACGAACGATTTTCGACCCGTCCAGTGGGAGGCAAAAATTATGCCAACCCCCCCCCCCACCCCCCGGTGTTAAAAGGGGGTGAAAATGAGTAAGGGAAATATGCTGGGGAATAACTGGTTCAGCGAGAGTATAGATAGAGATGGATGTATGGATATACCCAAAATCTGAGATAGAGTGAGTGATATCTAGTTGCATCGACAGGGATGTTGGTAAATAGTGTGGAGGATATAAATAAAAATAAATTCCCTATATACAAAGAAAGGTAAAGAACTTCTGGGAAAATACAAGAACATTGGGCGGGCACAACAAGACAACAAGCACGATAGGTAGCCACTTATTAAGATTGTGGCTGACAACACTGTAGCAGAATCCGGTCTAAAATAGAATCTAGTAACAGAATGGCATACATAAACCAGAGGTTGCAGACGGCTAACAGATTCAGCCCAACAAAATGAACAGAAAAACGTAGACAGATACATTTATAGCGCCCACTTATGTATAGGTAGTCATGGCTGAGTGATATTACTGTAAAGTAAACCAGTCAGACATTTTAGAAAGGTATGTGTCTATAAATAGGCAGGATGAGGACCTGGATCTCTCAAGGTCTGGACTATAATAATTATCATACATGTGCCGTAATGTCATATATAAGCGTCTGGGCGCTTATTAATTTCAATTAGGCTATACTGATGTGTTTCTACAAGACCGGCGTTTCTTCAAGGCTAAGTTTCTAGTATAACATTTATTAACTCTAATAGTACATACATACTACCCCTGCCGCGTATTCAAGACCGGCGCTTATTCAAAGACCCGGCGCTTATACGGGCCACTACGGTACAAGACTATCTTGAAGGGTTGTCCATGCACCATGATGAAAAAAAAAGATAACAGAAAAAAAAAGATAACAAACGACTGCTGCAGCAGTAGGCCTAGTAGTGGAGTGGTTGAACGTGTCTGTGATACACAATAACATCCCTGACATACAAGGTCTATACACCACCTAGATACCCTCCAAGGTGTAAACTCCCTCAGTTGATAGATGGTTTGTTTTCTAACGATTTATTTGTATCTGTTGCCCAAAAGACAACCACTAGATTGTTATCCGCCAAGACTCTCAAGTTGCAGTAGTATATATCAGGGCATCACCAGCGTCTCCTCGGCCTTTTGCTGCTTAACCCGACACTGCTTCCAACTGTGTATCATGCCCCTTGGTCAACATGATGCATGAATGAAGCCATTTGTGAGTAACTCGCCTGTGCTACATTCATGCAGTATGTCGACCCTACCAGAGTGTAAACCCCGGGTATTAACGTACTATGCGGCCCTTAAAGGTTTAAACGTACTATGCGGCCCTTGAAGAATTAAAGTTGATTTACATGTCTTGCTCTAGAATCTTTGATAGAAACGGACCGTAAACATGGCATGTCCCAACCTGTTTTAGGCCCTATAGAAACTAGGTATAGCTAGATGAAGAGATCGGCATGGCATTGCATTATGCTTCTTTATGCAGGTGTAGGCCAATCCTGTGGTCAGTGGCTTTTCGTTATGCCAGACGCATATATATTTGTATTCACTGTGCATAAGTTGTATCTAACGGTCAGTATACCTTGTACATTACAGTTGATTGACCACACCATGGCGGGTATAGAAGATATCACCGGTCACTTTGGACACCACGAGATGCGGGCAAGGTAGGCATGTCTTCTCCCACCAGGGTGCAATAACTTCATTATTCTGCTCCATTGCTTAACCCTTTAAGGACACATGTCACTAAAAGATGACATTTGTCGTCATGATGCACCAATGCAGCCCCGGCGAGTAACTCGCCGGGGCTACATCGGTGCATCATGCCGACTTTATGGGGGGTGTCTCAGCCCCGTAAGGTCGTCATGATGCTTGAATGCAGCACTGGCGAGTTACTCGCCAGGGCTGCATTCATGCATCATGACGACCAAGGGGATTAAAGGGTTAACCATTTATGGGCTTTAAGTTGATATTCGTCCCTTGTTACCATGAGGCACAAATACAGACTTGGTGCGTTACTCGCCAGTGTTGCATTCATGCATCATCCCGACCCTCTGGGAGCGTATCTGTAAGGGGTCAGCATGATACATGATGCAGTCCTTGCGAGTTACTCACCAGGACTGCATTCGGGCACCATAATGACAAACTTACATACTAGTAATGGATGAAAGCACTACGCTCAAAAAGTAAACTTGTCTCCAGACTCTTCCATGTGACGGTCATAAGATAAACATGTCAAAAACTTGTCTAAGTGACAAGGAAGCGGGTCTTCTAGCTGGAGATAGAAGACCTACTTGGCATGTGCCAGCCCAAAACCCGACATTTGCCAGCTCCAGATTCTGTTTGTGGGATGGGTACCTAATAGGTGAGACAACTTTTGACTCGTTTATTTTATGATAGTCACATCGACGAGTCTGGAGACAAGTTTACTTTTTCAGTGTACACAGACCTTATTAAAAGGATTAATCAATGATTCTAAAACCGATGCGTGATATGTAATATAGCGCACAAAGTGGAAGTGTCCTTATGCATATACATCAATCGATGCAGGGGAGTGAGATTTTTTTAATAATTATTATTTATTAATTTAATAACAAATACTCCTCCCATGTGTATTGCAGATTCCAGAAGGTGGACAACCTATACATCAAACCCATGGTGTGCCGTAAGGGGGCCCGTAAGTACCGCGGTACATCCATCCTTCAGGTCTACAACAAGCTCAACGAGAAGGATGCCCAGGATTACCTTGCACGCAAGGGGTGAGTGCTCAGGCCAAAAAAGAAAAGTTTGTTTCAGGTCACCCGACCGACCCTACGTTTTTTTTTATGCAATTTTGAAGAAATTTCCGTATTTTTACCCTTTTTTTGGTCAATCTTAGGGTCCTCGAAGAGGCTGGCCAGTATTTTCATGTAAAAAAAAAAAAAAAAAAAAAAAAAAAAAATCCGACCTACCGACCCTACATTTTCTGCCCATGTTACCTGAAACAAACCTTTTTTTATTGGCCTCAATGAAAAATTCTCATATTGAATGATATTCTACAAAATAAGACTTAGGGTACCAGCTTCTCTCGTATAAATCGGGATATCCCACTGAAAATAAAGCTTATCTCGCATATCCAGGAGGTCCAATTACAAATAAGATTCACCAATATCGCTCATATACGTTATACATTTTGTCTATCTTTTTCTGAATACTTTGACAGATCTTTCGTCACTGGAGGGATAGAGGACTCCATTAAGAGTTTCGGCAGTATGTTCACCGTCATGACCCGGATTAAGAACCACGGGTCTGAGACCAGCCTCGCCAGTCTGTGAGTTAAACCCCAACTTTGAAAAAAATATCGATTCTTGTAATATTTTTTAATAATGTTTGACTTTGACTGAGTCGAGTTGCTTCTTCTATTCCCACTCTCCACTGTAAATACGATCCCCTTTATTTCCCTGTACTTAATCTATGTTTTGTGTTTTGTAAAACGTTATGATATTTTGATTACAACGCAATATTGATATCATTGATGATGAGATGTGATGGCATTACCATTAACATGTAGAGAAAGTGTTATGGTTATAGTATTCTCTTGTGTGACATAGTGATAACAAAAAACATTTTACATTGAAGTCAAAGTGTCACTTGCTATTGTTGATAATTAATTTGATATTGCTGAAAAGTTATCAACAATAGATCCAATATCTTGTTTGTAATGTGTTTTGTACATAATGTTAACACGGTAGAGTAAGCCTACTGTAAACGTATGTTATTTCGCGCTGTACTTATTTTCGCGATTTTCGCGATTTTCAAAATCGCGAAAATATGTACAGCGCAAAAATTTATCCACTGTAGTCCTATAACTAACATATGCCAGAATCCGCGAATTCAAGTACACGTGAACATGTAATTTCTAGGCAAATCGCGAAAATATTAATGCGCGAAAATACATACGTTTACAGTATACGGTTTAATTCAATAATGTCCAAAAATGCCTTTATGTCCTATAGTGAAAAGACTTATTCATTCTGGCCCAAGGTGTATATTTCATTGATGGTTAGTCCATCATAAGCTGGGTATTTTTTATATTATTGATGATATGCCTGATATCTATTATATTTTGATATGATAATATCATAACTATTATACTTGTTTTGACAATTGTTTATATTTCATATAAATCCCTACATGTTTTAATCATGTGACATAATCTCCTACTAATGTGACATATGTGCTGTTCTGTGCAATGTACAACATGTTTATATAGCCTATGTAATCCTACTCTGCATGCATGGTCATGTTAATTTGAAAGTTGACACTCCTTGTATCATGCATATGTCACAATTAACCTATTTGTACTTCCATTTCAGTATCATTCTGTCATTCATATTGCTTACTTTATTACACATTTATTTCAGTCTTCCCAATGTTAAACGGTTTGCTGAGTTTTCTATTTTAAGCTTCATTTGTTCTATTTCTGTGTTTATTGCTGACTGTTATATTCCGGGTCTCGTTGTATGTCAATGCAATCATGTATGGTTGTGTATAGTGCAGTATTCTCTATTTATAGTAAGTGTATATGGCTAATCGATGAATACGTTTCTACATACATGTATGGGTACAACTTCACAACAGAAACAATCTATCTATACGGAATATGCATTGTCCGCCACCCAATCAGATTTATTTTTAACAAAGGGTATAATGTACAATGTTTTAAAACAGTGTACTTTAAACTTAGGCTTGTGTGAAGGTCATCAGCGCAGATGACTTAGGATAATCACAGCCAATGGATGGACTATAATCCAAAATCATCATCTTGAGAACATAGTTTTGCCACTAGAGGGTCCTACTAGACGAGAATATAGTAGACAATGTGTGATCTACTAATTGATATTATGATAACCTTGATCATAGCTATGTATAAACTAAACCCTTATGAAGAATATTATTACAGTAGACACTGAAGTAATTTATATATGAATATTTTTAGCAAAATTACCAAATGCATATGTATGTGCATGTATATACTTAGACACCCTTTCTGTCTCTAAAACTATATACATATATGTAGAAGTGGGAGACTCATTGGTTACACACATAATGGGCTCATTATAAGGGCTTAAAGATGGTGTATCAGCTAATAAACTTCCCAAACCTTTTCTTCAAAATGGATATAATTTTATTGTCAAGGGTTTTGTTATTATTTTAGCTGATATGCAGTACTCTATGTTCAATATATTTGTCTATAAATATATAATTTGAGATAGCTAACAATACAGCCTATTCACTTCACTGACTCAGTCACTCCCCCAGGTGTGTACAGGGGAAACTAGCCTGGTAGAGAAAGCACTGAGCCATGCAGTACCACAACATAGAACGTTTTAGTGTCGACCTACAGTAAAAATGATTGCAATACATGTGTTAATATAATGTATTTAGACCCTGCCAATACTTTTAAAAGTAAGGGAGTATGTATAGGATAGGATATGCAATAGTAATATGGCATAATTAAAAAGTCATCAAATTTTAGCTGGGACACCATCTTTAAGAGTGCTCTCAATAATGCTTGGAAATGGGAGAAGGGGGTAATTATGAAGATATTTGAAAATGATCCATTGTTTTGTATAAGCTATATGATGATATGCAAAAATCTATATCATGAAATTGATTACCTCGGGCCATCACCGTGGTTACCCCAGCACCCCCTCTAATGTGGTCAAAAGGTAATCAAAGTAGGGTCATCATCACCCTAGTGATGATCAGCTCCCCCCTCCCCCCAACCAAAAAAAGTCCCATCACAATGATCACCCAAGTCATCACTACTAATGACCTTTTAGACCCATACATTTTTCAGTGATGTAGTACCTTTAACGGGTTAAACCACCGGGAGAAGGTTTCGTAACCCTAAGTTCTGTGAACCCCCTTTATACCCAGATCCTGCTTCTATGTCAGAAGGGGGCTGGATAAGGATGGCAGAAGATCCATGTCAGCTAATGGCTGGTTCTACCTCCATGGTTGGGTGGGTCCTGAAGGGCATAGAGGACACCTTATTCGGTCATGATCATAAATATATAGGTGAGATCAAGAAGCTGTTTACTGTTTGGTGTGATGTAATATGAGGAAGGGGGGGGGGGGTGAAGGTCGGGAGACAATTGATGGGTTTGCAGGTATTTGCCCCACTTTACAGGTGACTGAGTTACAGGTACACAATACCATTATAGTACCCCGAATGTACTCTAATCCCATACCGAACTATGACTAGTTTTGTTCACTAAGGCATCAAAGAAGTATTATATACGACAAGGATCTTGGCATGGAGATCATTGTCTTGAACTCTCACTCAAGATTATAAAGACCATGGGCAATACCTAATACGGAGTGGTCATCTCTTAACAACAGGTGGGGTTGGTGGATTTATATGCGCGAATTTGATGATCGTTCGATTATTAGACCACTTAAAATCATGCAAACTGTGCAAGGGGAAGCAAGAGGAGGAAATGATAAATCAGTTGCTGCAGACTCTTTAGGATAGGATGCTGCGTTTGATGAGTTTATAAAGTATTTTAATTTCACTTGATGATATAAAATAACAAACAAAAAAACCCACACATTTACAGGTCCGCAAAGAGTAAATGGCCATGTGCTATCTCTTACCTCATCCAGGTTATTATTAGGCCTATTATTATCTAACCAGGCACCCCGATTACCTCCCTCCCATGTGGATTTATCCCCTTATCAATGTAAGACGGATGAAGGCCATATATCTAACAGGACACAGCTGCACAACCCTTTATATGTAGGATATATTATCTAAGTTAAGCTGTAGTACAACGTCCATGTCACATTGTCTCACAGCATTGTCACAACTGCTGCACCGCTAGGCCACGCTCTTATCTATTGGGTCTGGGTCCCTCAGTTTGACATGGTGACATGGGCATTTCTTAAATTTGGTTTTCTGTGAGCGCTCTTTAAACTCAATTTCTTTAAAAGACATATGACACGGGGCTTAGTGACACACCAATGAAGACCAACAGATGCCATGACATTCAGGGCATTTCTTAAATTCGACCTGGAACATTTAGGCCTATGTTCTTTGATAGGTGACATGGGACATTGGCATCAATTAAGTGACAGGTGACATGACCATTTCGTATATTCAACTTGAGGCATGGACCCCCCTATTTACCTCGTCCTATGCCATTTACCAGCTACTTATGTCATTGGGTTCAATTCATAGTGGATTGCCTATAGTTAGATAGGCCTATTACATGTATTAGGTAATATTAAAATGGCACTGAACTGTTATAAATGTTTCGTTTTAGAATAAGTAAAGCAGGCCTATATTTGATTTCAAAATGTTCCTTTGGAACCATAGGATCAGAACCATAGGTCAAAAGCGAGCTGGGCTGTTTGAAGGCGACTTCCGACCTAAGGCAATAAGCGACCTGGCGACGGGACTGGCGACTTTTGGACAAAATTTACAATAGATTAAAGGATCCAAAAAACTACTTTTCAACCTGGACCCCTTAATTTCGGCGACTTTCCGACCTCAGGGGGGGGGGGGGACCCATCTGCACCCCCCCTTCCCAGATGGGCCCCCAATAGGCCCAATAGTAATACTGCACTATCACATTCTTTCTTTGCTATGTCAGGTGTTAGGCATATCAGTACATATCACGTGTAGGCCTACTAGGCCTGAAGAAATGAACTACATGACTCCTATTACGGGGTACATTTCGTACGTCACGTTCGTACTAGTAAGGCCGAGGCCCATTTTGATAATATTTTTAATTGTAGAGCATATGTAGGCCTAGTAATGCTAGGTAATAGGCCTACCATTAGGGCCTACCATTGTACAAGTTAAGTAGCCTTCCAAATGAACCTGAATACGATCGTGCAGGTGTCTATGCCTATTAACGATAACACATTCTTCAGTGGCTATAGTTAATTAAACTGCGCACGGAAATCTGAAGGCCTACTTATTCTATATCCTATTTTAAGTATTTAGCTGCCATGATCTACGTTTGAGCTTCACGATGGTGAACTACGTATGACCTCCTCAGACGCAGTGGGAGTGGCGCCAAAGGGCCAGCGTCCCACATCTAGGTCATCTTCATGTTGCCTGCCGGGTAACTAGGTCATGTTTTGGTGACGTCAGAGAAGCTGGCAGGACGCCAAGTCGGACGGTGACGGCAGGGAGAGAGGAGAGAAGGCCGACGGGAGGGGAGACGAGTAGTTGGTCCTTCTATTCCTCTCTGCACCGGAGGTGTGGAGATTTCTCCGTCTAGGTTTTCAAGTGTGGACATCTATACTACAACAGTGGTGAATATTAGCCACATTTGTAGCCGATCTGATAAGCAATCATCGGAAAACCCAGAGCTGCATTGAGCAAATGTTAGGACGTCAGCCAAGGTTACAAGGCAACGACAACATCTGACAGTTCCACGCCGAACGTGTTGTAGGACTCTGGATTTGGGCTGATTTTTGGCATTTACATTGGACATACTGTTGGATCTTATACCCCAATAACTAAAGTGACTAGTAGGCCGTGTATTGTGGCCTTTGTGTGGATTCAGGGATCGGGAAGATACAAACAACCCGAGGAAACCTGCTGAAAGGCAAGTGACTGAGAGGTGCGTGGACGCCAGACAGACAGCGACTGCCCGAGCAGTCAGTGACAGAGCCACGTTTCATTCCTCCCAATACACACCATACTACCTCACTCAGGCTCTGTTCTATGGAGCAAAGGACTCACAAACACCAACCACATCAGTTTCTGTGATACCCCTATTATTTATTACCTTATTTAACCAGTCATGGTGCTAGGAACATCTGATTTACCTTCCCCGCCCGCCTCCAGTTTCCAGTCGGGCGGGGGCCGCACGGCGCCCCGGCGGTCTTCATCGACTGGAGACGGTTCCATGGGGGACCCCTGCAGTTGCAGTGAATGTGGCAGTTCTGACGAGGATCCACCCCCAGCTCTAGGCTTAGAGCTGGCTTTACTCAATGGGTGAGTGTTTGAGACGATATGTACCTGGATTGAGTCATTTAAATATGTAGTCAGAGTACACAGGTTGGCCTAAAGTTTGGCTCTAACTTCTGGAGACAAGCACCCCCCGCCCCCTTTTTTTGAGTTTATTGGGGCCCCTCCCAAATTATTTTCAATTCATAATACCCTACACATGGTAATTTAGTTTTTAAGTAGATCCAATACATGTAGATTCTAGAAGTGTACATGTATTGCAGGGCCTACTACTGCATGGTTTATAATTGTAAGAATGACGTCATGCCAACAAGCACCAAGTTTGGTGACTAAGGCTGCTGTTTCCAGTCACTAGGTGTGTGTAATGCACTGTGTACCACACAACGAGCTGAGTAGGTCCAGGCGGATCCACGTTTTTATATCAACCGGATTCACTCCAATGAAAGCAGTCTACAGAGAAGACATTCATTTGCCATCCTTTATGGGCCTACTATCACTAGTAGTATCAGTATCACTGAAACAGACACACCCACACTGGGTACCCACAGTCACTATGGAAACAAGGGGATACATTTGTACTGAGTTCTCAGTCTATCAGTAAAATTGACATTTAGAATTCCCAGTTCTAAGTAGGGAATGCATTAGTCCTATAACTAAGCCTTCCGACACAGAGAAAGGGGCGTCTTTTTATAGAATTGCAAATGCATTATTCACATGTTTGTACTGCCTTATGAAGTAGATAGTACTTACACTCATGCATTAACATGTTCCAGGAAGCAGTGCATTCAAGTTCAAGATCTCCCATGTGGGTTTTTTCTAGTACTTGTACATCTACGTACTTGGCCTTGGGGACCATTGAGATTGTGTCCTCTTGACCCTGTATCAGTGTATGATAAGCTGATATGAGTTGTACTTTATCATGAACAGGGACACTACATCTTTGTCCCATGTGGGGCCTATCAGTGCTGTATTCTGTACCGGTATCAACCAGAAAGGTTGTCTATGTTACGACGTAGAGCTGTGATGATGACCAATGCTGACCACCTGCTTTACTATGTAATATACGGTAATATTGGCCATATATGGGAATTAAGACTAAGAGGCACAGTCAGTGCATGTAGACTATTTGTGCCTCGGCTTTTACGCATGATATAGCATTAAACATACTTGTATTAGATTGTATAGAAAAGTAGTATTTAAGCCCCCTTTAGTTCTGATTGGGGGGCATAGGACCCTCTGCCCCCACCTTTCCCTATGCGGGAGAGGTAAAAATTGGAAATTGTGTGTATTATATTACAGCTCTTGACAAATTTTGGGGGGGCCCAAACATATTCAGGCCCCCCCTCCTCAGTGATTGGGGGGGGGGGGGGGCCCGCCCCCCTTTTTCCTACGCCACTGTATTAACCCAAGTGCGTAGCACTGTGTTATTATATTATGGTATGTCATAAGTGAGTTGTTGAGTGTAATTTTCCTGGTAACTAGCAGTCATGTTAGGATAAAAGCCTGAGATAAAAGTTATGAGTTAAACCAAGGTCACACCATTTAAGGTCACGGGCAAGGACAAAGCTGTCATGGGGAGGAGACCTCTATCAGTATCCGCTGACCTGTATGGAAACATACAGCTCCAACCTTGTGGTATTTATACCGGTATATCAAGTGATGTAGCCGCTGTATATATAATACATGCATGAGAAGCTGCTAGGTGAACTATACACTGGTGGTCTGTCTGGTCTAGTACACATAGGTCTAGATGGCACCAGCCTGGCCCTAGTCAGACTGCCATTTAAGGCAGTTATTATCTGGTATTAGTTTGTCATTAATCATTAATGGGAGTGCAGTGTTATGAGTATGGCAGCAGTTGGTGATGGGAGTGGAGTCTTTGTACTTTTGTAGATAAAACAGCTGTGACAGTACTGGTTAGGGACACTCCTCTAGTCTTCTCAGAATCAGGGTTAGCTGCTGGGTGCGTGTGAGGGGTGGGGGTTGCTATGACTATGAGCCGTCCAGCCCCCCACCACCACACCCCTCCCCTTCCCTCACCCATCCGAGCACTGGTGCACATCCCAGACTGAGTTTACAGGGTTACCATTCAGCTGCTACTAGTACTAGGCTCCAACATAGGCAGCCATTTTAAAAGAGATTCCCTATGTATGGCAGGGGCGTGGCTCCCAACCCAACATGCCACGCTGCTTTTTGATCAACCCCAAGATCAAACTAAAACTTAAAGTGTAAAAAAAAAGTGACCAAAAATCCCCCCTGCCCAGAAAAACGTTGAAACTACATGCCACGCCCCTTTATTTATGGAGGTGTGATTTTGGTATACCACAATGGTCTTAATCCCCTTATGATCTTTCATAGTTTCCCTGTGCCATTCATTGCCATGCTACTATCGGATCCTAATACCTAGTGGTGGGAGGAGTGAGGCAGTCTTATCCCAGACAGTCTCGTTCCTGACCTCAAACATGAAGCATAGAGGCCCAACGTACCCAATCCCTCTGTGTACCAACGGGAGGTAGCACCGCCCAGTCTCCCACTCCCAGCAGAGGTAGGGTGACCGTGATCACCAACCACCAACCCAGGGAATGGGCGACTGTGCTTGGAGGTTGTGACTGAGCACCACCACCACCACCATCACATAGTAGGGTTCTCCCAGGCACCCCAGTTCTGGTGGTGCTAGTGATGGGGTGGTGGTGGTGCAGCTAGGGTGGTGGTGGTGGTGGTGGTGCTTTATCCTCCATAGAAAGGGGTACTAGGGTAAATTATCACTCCACCACCACCACAGCCAACCCAGCCCCTCCCACCTCCAACCAGTCATATTATAATCCTACTGCTTTCAGCTTGATTAACATGATTATACAATCGGAGTAAAGCCCTACCCTCCCCATCCATCATCTAGTTCTATCTCTCCAGAGGACCAGGCCATACACAGCAAAGGGCAATGAACCTAGAGACAATGCCATTCTAAAAGATAGTACAATGGGCCACCCCTGATGAATATCAAGCGATTCGTAACATGATGAATGTCCATGTACTAAAGCTAACCAGGATGCGCTCAGTTACATAAATTTCACTTTGCCCTCCATTGTCGGGATGCGCCGGGGTTATTGAAACTGCGAAGTACATATATAGATTCTGAGGAGTCAGCCAGGGCCCATCCTCCTTTGTACTAATATACACCAGACCATTGACGTCTATGGTCCTGGTAAAACCAGTCAGCTTGGTTCTATTTTCATTTGAGTAGAATCTCCTCCATCCTTTGTTGAGGCGCAGCCACCCCACTCTATACACTTCCATAACAAAGAGAGGATCAGGGACCCCCCCCCCCCCCTCTTCCCCCACCCAGTGTAGACTGAGTAAAACGCCAGGCTTTTCTGTGTCTACATGTGGAGAATTTATTTGTGGCTGTATGTAAATTATACAGCTACCCCTAAATCTTGGTTCCCAGAAGCAGCACCTTTCTTTCCTGTCCACCTTGCAGTGCACTGTCACCTTAGTCTAGGGTCACTGATGAACTCCTAACCTGAGTTTGACCTCTGGGTGAAGAGGTGAGTGACGGTGGTGGAGGAGTGGGGGGGGGGGGGGGGGGGGCTGTGAAGCTGGGGGTGGTGGTGGAGGAGGAGGAAGGGGGGGGGGGGTCTCAATAGCTAGAATGTGACTGCAGCGGATCTTTTGTTCCTAGAGCTGCTTGCACAGACCCATGCTACAACCACCCCCATAGTCTAAAGCCTCCATACAAAGCCAGGCGTGAAAGCCTCCCCTGGCTGCCTCCTTGTCTTTACATACAATACATACACTGTGTGTTTAGCCCTCTGTTGTATGTTTTAATATATGTGTACAGGGATTAAAGATGACATAGAAAGGAGAGAAAGAAAGTGGCCACTTGTCTGTGCATGTTAGCAGCAGTAGCTTACACTGCTGGGTGTGCTGCTGCTAGGCTGGCCTCTGCTGGCAGCAGGAGGAGGGGGTGTGTCTAGCACAGTGCAGATGGCGTGTGCTCCAGCTGCTGCTGACTCACCATCTGCAATACCACCATCTGCTAGCCTTTAAAGCTCTTTACATTGAAGGCCAACTGCTGCTTTTCTGTTCTGCTGCTCTGTTCAACTAATAAATGAGGGCCTGGTTAGTGAAGAGGGCACTCTAAATGAGGGACATGGCGGACATGGGAAGTAATTTCAAAGAGGTTGGGGGATTTTTTTACCATATTTGACCTTTCGATTTGGTGTTTTAGGTTTGATCTTTTGTGCTGGTCAGGGTGCAAGTACAAAAAAAGACCCCAAAAATGCCTATAAAAAAGACCCCAGATGCGGGTTAAAACCATTTTCATACCAGTCAGTTGGGGTTATACGAGAGGTGTGGCTAATACAAGCAGAGACATAGAGGGACTAGCTCTCTGACACAGAGACCAATGAACTCGGATAAACTTTAATTACAATTAGGTAATACTGGATCCTACATAATTAGCACCTTCATACCCCCTTCCCCACCACCATTAAAATAATTTTGTAAGTATTCAGGACGCTCATTCGGTTAGATATGGTATATGGTATGCACTAGTTATCTTCTATCTACTAAAGCCGATAGTTCTCGGTCATACACTGGGTAACTACATAGAACAAAGACCACACAAATGATAATGCACAGGGTGTGGCAACCGGGGGGGGGGGGGATATGTCCCCCCCCCCCCCCTTCCACACACACACACTTTTGACCGACCCCAAAAAAGGTCAAACCAAAAAGGGGTCAAAATGGGTCAAAATACCCCTCAGTCCCCCCTACTTTGAAATTGCTTGCCACGCCCCTGAATGCATAGTTAGCATTTTGATCCAACCAACCTAACACGTAGTACACTGGATCAAGTAGGTATCAGGTTTACAGCACTAACAGCCACATATGGTAACTTTCTCACTGTGAAATGCTGGCTCTGGGCCAACATCTATAACGTACAGTATATGACAGGAGCACTGTGATGCAGTAACACCTGGGGTGTTGTAACAGTCATGGTCTCAGACGTCATAGCATATATGATGCATATTGGTGGGCCTAATGAGTTGTTTGGTCAGCAGAATGAAAGCTATTCTAGGAAGAAAACTAACAGTGTCCACTATTAATATCCATTCTCTGTAGACCATGAATTGAAAAGCACACTTCACCTGTTATACATCATCTATCACCTGTCAACTAGTCATTTGTTGACAACCACTCCCTATTCCTCTTGTGTATAGGCCTATTTTTAGCCCAGGATTTTCCGCCATATTGAGTTCCAAGGTTGTTTAGATTGGAGGCATGACATTTCTTTTCTGAAAAAGTGAAAATAGTTTCAGTTTCAGTATCAATTTCTGATTGTCCCAGAATTCATCCGCATGTCCCATATATCAAAGGTTGAAGTATATAATCTCCCATTACCGTCCCAAAGGGCTGCAGTGTCAGTTTCAGAAAACCACCCTCTTTACACTGCCAGAAGCGAAAAATAGAATTGCATTGGAAAAAAAAAGTTGCACAAATTCTAGGTAAGGCTAAAGATGATCCCTATTTACTTAGGCTCTGGCAAATCAGCCCTGGCGCACAGTGCTTCCGAGATTGCAGCCATCTGAACTATTATTCATGATGTACGTCTATATTGGGTGCAGCAGAAAGTAATACTGACACTCTTCTCAGAAGCTTAGCAGTAGTTTGGAGGAAAGCGATCAGAGAAAGCCCGCTCGGTCGTGACTACCGTATAAGTATTGTGACAGGACCGTGAGAAGCTATTGGCAGTATTGATTCCGATATCAGTGTTAGCCCTTTTTGTGAGCCTGCTGGAAAGGGACTCTTCGTAGTAATATCAGTTAGCATAGTGACGCACCTGTGTATGCCATGTTCACAGCCCATATCTCACTCGTGACCTTATCAGTCTCCACGGCTTCTTCCTAGAAGCAGCGAACCTTCCCGGCCCACGGGCAATGAGAACTGCGTATCTCCATTATATCAATATATCCTCACACCCACCCACCGACCCACCCACTTGCTCGCACGACTTTAATAGTGGGTCTACATCGGAGGGGAGCTGGATATAGCCCACAGTTTAACAAGCTTCATTATTTGGGTAATGCTGTCTAATACAAACCATGCCACCAAACACCTTCATACTATTAAATGAAACAATATTCAAGTCATGATCTTTTCACTGATGTCTCCAACAGTATTCAATATTGTCAGCATCTTTTAACTAGGACACTGACTGCAGCTGCTGTCTTTACGATGGTGAGCTGTAGATGTCATAAATATGTTGAGTAATGGGTTTCTAGAACAAACTGTAAATTGGCTTATTGTGATAGATCATGTGCGTAAGTTTTATCATGGTATGGGTAGAGTGTCTCATAATGATAAAGACACACTTCCCAGAACCTGGGACGGTTTACGCTTGGGTCCTTGTCAAGTGCAGGGTTGTCTTGTAGATGTCAGGAGATAGATGTTCTATAAATATGGATATATTTTTTCATGGTAGATCTAGGGCTCCCTCCGAATCAAAAGCAAGAATGTGGCTTTTGAAGCCAAGACTGACCCCCAAGAATGTGGCCTTTGAAGCATAGACTGGCCCCCAGGGCCTATTGTACAGGACCACCTCAATGACATTGGTAGAGATTGGTACCATGTCCCTGACCATCTCATGAATGACAAACTAGACATGGGTGTTGTATTGTAAAAAGGGACCACATCTACATGTACCAGAGGACATGTTGTACCATGGTAGCCCTGCACCAGTTCACCAAGGTCACAGGTGGCACTCTATGGGACTCCATGACCTCTAGGCGACCTTCACCTGACCCCACAGCGTCTCACCAGGTGGCACCATACCAGGACACACACTCTCCGACCACAATCTTAGCCCAGTTGTATGCAGAATACCTGCTTGGTGAGTGGATAGGATGCCCGCAGGTACCTTCTCGTGACTTCCGGCAGTGTCTCGGGAATGTTATCCGTCGCGGTATTTGTCCTCGGGAGTCTGAGCTGGAGTCGCCTGTCGCGTGGGCCGATCTAAGACGGCTAGATGATTTATCTAAAACGGAAAAGAAAACCACAGTTCAGTCCCAGAGTAAATGTCACACACCTGCAGTAGAGGATGCCAATTTGTAGCAGACGACTTTCGGAATCTTGGGGGGAAAAACGGGAGCTATTATGGCTAGAAACGAAAATAGCAGACGACATTTTCACTCCACTTTAATAGGTGAAATATACCTAGTTAAAGTGGTATAGGCCCCCTACATGATTATAAAGCCACATAGACCTGGTACATAGGGTCAAGCTACACAACAAATACTAATGTAGTGAAAGTGAACAACAACATTGATCCTATGGTCTTAAACCCAGACGGTGTTGCAATAAAGCAGCTTATGCAGTGGTGTATTAATAGATCCACCTTTAAGTTTTAAGTAAGGTGTTTATACCTGGTTAAGACTGTCAAATACTGTTACATAAAGACAGGTATTTGCGTGCCATACAGTATTAAGGACCAAGTAGCTTTAAGTAACGTCAATGTCACAGGGCCATGGCTGGTCAGGTCACCTCCAGGAGGAGGCAGGTTGTAGTAGGGTGGGTGGGGGGGGGGGGGGGGTGTCCACGTGAAAGGTACATGCTCAGCTGTTTCCGTACCTGTGTCTGCCCTGCTTACTGGACCCTGCTTGACACCTTAGGTGTGTTGGGAGTTGGGGGGGGGGGGGGGGGTTAGTCTGAGTTGGTGAGATGGGTAGAGATGGGTCTGTTCACCCTTAAAAAAAGTGTTAAATCTCAAAAGATGTCAATGTGAACTTTTGGCTCTGATGTGCAGTCAAGTGTAACAAGCGATATGTTTTGACTGGAGACCTCTGAAGCAGGGTGCAACGGTTAGCGGGATAGAGGTAAAACAGGTCGTACATATGTGGAAGTTAAACAGGTTGGAGGGAATATACAAATAACTATGAGGACCTAATAAAACAAAACAGAAAAAACTTCCTGTTCGTGAATACTTAGGCGTAAAAACTGTACACTTCACACTTTCAATGAGTCCATTGTTGCCTCAACAGTTTATATATAGAGTATAGTGTACCCAACTCTAGACAGGGGGTCAATTAATAGTTAACTACGACGCAGTTGTTCCCCCCCCCCCCACCTCACCCACCATACCCACAATACAACACTGGACTCTGTCTCAGACTTCTTGTACACCTAGGTAAGGGTCCAGACCATGGTGAGGCTAATTCTCACAGTGTGGCTGCTATGTTGATGCTGTTACTAATAGCGCACATTATTGACTGCGGAACACCAGCTGAGAACACCGTAAAACCTGGCGTAGAAGCCGCACCAAATCCTATAATCCACACTGGGGTTCTGTTTTTTGCGGCTTCTACTGTTTTACAAGCCAGGACACTGGGACGTTGAAACAATATCATTAATTTACTGAGGGAATTGCCTCAGGTGGCTGTGGTGCAGTCTAGGTCATTCACAAAGCCCATAAGCAAAACCTGCCGGAGGAATGGCCGACCACTAGATGATCAATACCCCGGTAATAGACCGGGTTAGATGATATTAAGTAATACATGTTTGCTGCCATCTGGTGGCCCCACCAACAGCTGCTGTTATGGATCAATAATGGACTTCGCCACACACTTTTAGAGCTGTTAAACAATCATTCAGGGAGGGGTTCGGGAGGGAAATAGATTATCTAGGGATGTTTTATCCCCCGCGAGTCGCGACACAACTTTTTTTGGTACTTTGATATTGGAGCCCCCTTTCAAATTCCTGGGTCCGCCTCTGTTAATGTATATTATTAATATTCAATGAAAAACACCACTTTTTGAAAATTCACCATAAATTCCTGAAAAAGGTGCCTGACAGTAGTGACAGATGTGCATGCGGGGGAGGGGTGACAGGTCAGTGTCTGGATGTGACCAGTGGCCTGTGATGTGTCCAGTGTCAATAGGTGCAGGACTGGAGGTTATATATAGTTGACCCGTCCCATGGTTAGATACCGGTAACCATGGACGAGGTCCATGAGTTGGGGGGGGGGGGCGTTTAGCTATGGGTCAGTCTGTCGTGTGAATCACACATACATACATTGTATATAAGACCCTTTCGTTCTGAGCTTAATTTTCTGGTAGGCCAGAGGCAAAAAACAAAAAACAAAAACAAAGAATATTTTCAAAACCAGTTTCCAGATAACATATACCGTAGTTTAACACAGACCTTAGCCTATAAGTTCAATAGAAGATTGCTTATGAATAGCGCGCAAATTGCGGCGTGCCAATTGTGTTATTGACTATGTACCCGGTAATAAGTTGCATCGTTCGTGTCAGACCCCAATTATTACACATAACTATAAGCCCAGACTTGGATGGTGGCATTACCCCAACTTACATAAGGCCCCAAATATAGTTAGTGGGATATGCAGCAACCTCCTCCCTGAGGGAGTCTGTATGGGGCAGGCACTGGGAGGGCGGCCAGAACATGGGCATGCCTTCTGACTACTTGGGGCCCATGTATTGACTACCGGTATATACACTGCTTTGCTATGGTAACTACATTGTGCTGTGTATTGTGGGTACAATGTATATATATATACTGTGGTGTGGAGTCAATGTGGACAGAGCTTGCACACATCTTTACGGTTACATGCTCGGCCATTGTGACGTCAACGCGTTCTATGATGTACGTCTAAAAAGTGCTTCAGATTGAGAAACCAGCATACCGTACTGTAGCGAGATAGGCGCTTATTCAAGGTCTTGTGTTGCCTCTTTTGTGTGAGCCGGTATTTAGTCATTGAGTAATGAACAGAAAAACAAGCACAGCAAGAGACCTATGGCAGTGTCACACACACTTTAAAAAGAAAATCCATTTATTTTTTGAACGAGCGATAGAAAAAATATAAATTAGTTCAATCTCTTAATGTCATCTCAACCATTCCATTTGTCGTGGCATTTGTGATTTGAAAGGTTATTGCCTGTAAAAGAAAAAAACAATAAATCACTTTTTATACAAACCCAGATACCTAACCATACCCAGAGTGTTCTCCTAGTGACAGAACACCAGAATATTCATTTATTCAATATCAATGGAAGCAAAACTAAGAGTTTAACAGGTAAGAATGTAATGTATGAATTGTTACTGGTTGACAATGTATCCCCCAGTGAGAGCTCATGTTTCATGGAAATGTACTAGCTTACCATGGATACACCCCCCCCCCTGCTGACACTCGCAGTAACTGTATTATGTGTATAGGAGCAATGGCATTCAGGTAACCAACCGATGTAATTTGATGCCTAGAAATGGTAATGGGTCTGCTGTAATTAACAAAGGATACAGCACTACCCAGAAGCATGGTTTCTCACCTGACCATGACCTCAGTGTATTATTGTGTATTGTATATTTCAAACTGCGCACTCTGTATCATTTATTCTGTATGTACATGTACTATACACCGTGGAAACCTAGCTGACGCAGATTTGGTGTATGATATTGGGGTCCTACTTGAATGTTAAATGAATGAATTGAAATATATGATGTATTCAAAGGTTGAGACACAATGTTACGTGCCTGGACCAAATTTATGCCCAGTGGGCAAACAATGACTAAACTCTGAATTGATGTGGAGCCCTGGTCAGCTGGTATATAATATCCCTAGATCTTTATACTGATGGTGCGTGTACTTTTGTCATTGCAGTGGAAAGAAGCCGCAAGATAAGTCGAACCTACCGGTGGAAACCAGTGCCTCGGTACTGGACATGCATGCTCTAGAAGCTACAGAGTCGAGGAAAATGAAGGATGACAGCAAAGCGCATCATATCCTTGAGGACGCTATGTTCAAACCTCGTAAGCGGGTGAGTACTGACAAAATGTTAACGGCTCTTTTAAAATTGATTTATAAGTTTTTACATCTGTATGATATGCTTACTATGTAAATACAGTAAAGGATCCTAGTACCAATTGAAATTTATATGCATACACTAATTACACATGCATGCTACATTCATGAGCTACATTATAACCTTTTAAGAAATTCATATAAAAAAAAAAAAAAAAATTCATGAAATTGTGATTGTAAATCCTCCATATATTCATGGTGATACATTCATTTAAGAAAACTCCACATGACAGCAGAGCCTCATTGTATCGTCTTGTTGCCCCTACAGTTCCACCGCCACCACCGTCACATGTTACCGTCCGAGACTAACAACGACCTGTACCACCACAACATCAGGAAGAACCTGCGTCACATCCTGTCTCACAGCGTGCATAACCACCACAACCAGGCGCGGCGTCGCAGCGGCCACCACGGCCACCAGAAGCACCACGAGGAAGACGACAAACCACGCAAAAATGTCAGCTTCGCTAACATGGCTCAGGCTGAGGTGACGGCACTGGGCAAGAAGCCCGAAGACAAAAATATGACAAGTGAGTACTACTTCCGCTTAACTAATGTTTTAATCTTCCATTTTAACTGTAATCATTAATAATCTAGGAAATTAATTCAGAGTCAGTTTGTTACTAATTAAAAGATAAATCGATCAAAGATCTTGAGTATAAAATTCATTAAAAAAAGTAAAAATACTGTCAACTTTTTGGAATTAGGAATATCTCAATAGTATCTGTAAATCTTGAAAAAAAACAAAAAAAAACTTTTTTTCTTATAGTCAAACACTTGTCCTTTACAGACAAAGTAAAGAAAGAGGAGGATGCCGTATCCCACCACTCTGTGGATTCAGAAGGAGGAATCACTTTTACAGTTTCCAAAGTAAAGGATGGTGACAAAACAGGTGGGTGTTGTCATATGTCGATTTCCTCGTGTTTTATTCTATTAAAACACGAAGCAGAGTCATTGGGAAGCATGGAATGTTCAACGGCACTTTCCCTGCATGGTCATGCATGAATGATCAGGTATTGCTGGGCTTGGGTCAAGCTGGCCCCACCTCGACCTCTGTTCCCGAGCGTCATCGCTGGCACCAAAGGTTGCTGGTTAAAATAGTTCCTGTGCGCTTGGTGCTGTTGTATTAAAAGTGCAGATGGGTACCCCGTAGGAATCACTCCCAATATACAGGGAAAGTGACTCGGTCATGGCCCCTCAGATACCAGCGATGTCACTCGGATGCGTCCGAGGACGAGTTGGGGCCAGCTTGGGCTTAGGTACCTTTGGTCCTCACTCCTCCCATATCAAAGTACTCCCGGTATATCAGTTACGTTCAGTCTCTGTATTACGACTTCTGCTGTGGACTGTTTATTATACATAATCCCCCCAAAGCTGAATGCAACTACACACATATTAAATATTCACCTACATTTTGGAGACACAATCAAGTTTTAGAATGGGGAGTATTACTGTTTTTGTTAAGTTGAAGAATTTTTTCCTTTTGCGTGGATTATTTTTACTAGTGTTGCAGCTGGGTTAAAGTTACCGCAAATAATCCCATATAAGCCTTGCCCGCATATTTATAAGCTGCATCCCCATCAAGCCACATAGGCACAGAAGTATACTTATAAAACCCCTTAAAGCAGCACTCTCTATAGACATGTTTGATTAATGGTAGTATCTCCAGTGGTGTGGTGACTATCTCCCAGATGAGTATACCTGGTAGTGTTCAGGAAAGTGTGCTTCGGAATGAAATCAGGCAAAACTGGTTGCCCGGTCACAGATACCAGGGTTCCCACGAGTCAGGTAAAGTGATGGAGAATAAAGTTGTCAGGGAAAGTTATGGAATCTTGAATTTTTTTTACACTACTCAGCAGTGTTGCCGAAAACATTTTACACACACAGGCCATTGTGGCCTGTGTCGCGAGATCTTACACAGGCCATTTGCCTTCTACACAGGCCACATTTACCCCTATATATTTATGTAATGTAGCCCATTTTATATATATGATACAAATTCTAATGCTTCTATAATAGCAGCTCACAAAATTGTTTGAAGATGGTTCAATTCACCGAAAAAAATACGTATAACAGTTACATAGACCTATCTCAGCTTTTAATAGGAATATATGAAAAATTTATTTACTGTTGGAAAGCTGAGATGATGGCCGGCCATTGTGGCAGGTGTCCAAGGTCCAAGGCCATCAAGATTCTACATCGGCTTTTGCCGATGTGCCGGTGTCATCTCGACAACACTGACTCAGGTGAAGTCATGGAAGATGGAGGGAAAACTAAATCCATTAGAATTTACCATTTGCTCTTGATATTTTAGAAATCTTTAAAGAGATCGCCCGGCGCTATATCGCTACTATTCATTTCAAGCACGAAAGATTTGCACAGACACATTCTGTTTGTACTTTTAGCCTGATTACCGAGAAGAGCAAGTATTTAGAGTGATTGGGATACATCCGACACACATTTGCACAGGGTTGCCACTGTCAGGGAAAGTTGCAGGGACTTTCTTCCCTTCCAGGTTAGGTGATTGTGGGGGATTTCAATTTTTGTCAAGGATAAGAAACCTTTTAAAAAGTGAGGTAATTTTGTCAAGGATGCATGCACCAAACAAATTTTCCCCCTTTTCAGAGAAAAAAAGCCTGTGTGTTCCTATAGTTTATCGCCCCCGGTTAAATAATGACCACTCCCTAAGTAACAGTTAGCATGAGTGAGGGAATTTATATAAAATCGAGGAAATTATTATTTAGGTTGTCGGTGGCAACCCTTGCAGCAGCAGGAAATGGGCGCACACCACCGGAGATATTAATTACACAAAGATACCACATTTTCTATTTTTGTAGGAATACCTACACTTTGGCTGGAATATCTGTATCAAATTATGTTAATTTATTACAAAAATCTGACCAAAATTGTAAGATTTCCCACTTTTTGTCCAAAATTGTGTAGCATCTCTGAATTTACACTATTCTTTGTCCATGTTCGTTTCTGTGGTAACTAACAACAATTATCCCACCTTTATCCTACGTTCTCCGATTGTCCCATTTCATCTTACTTTCCCCACCAAAACTCTGCTTGGGGGACGATGGTAAAGTCAGTCTTTTCCTCATACACCTTTTCCAGATGTTGTTGTCTTGAATGGCAAAACTACACAATCCAGCAATCTATGACGGGTATATATATATATATATGTTACAGCGCCTTATTTGACGTACACTTGCTTGTTTATATGAAGCAATAACAGTAGCAGTATTTATAACAATAAACAGATGACAACCAATAGTGACTAGCAAGGCCTGCTGCCGTCAAATCAGCTACATAACCCAACAGAAGCATTAAAAAATCCTATCTTTTTATTTATAAATTCCCTCTTTAAAACTGTAATTTCAAGGCCATTGAAATGAAAGTATGAGTATACTGCCCCAGATGAAAGACATTTTCTTCTAGATATAACAAGTACATTTTCTTCTATGTAACTAATAAATTTCCTTGTGTTTTATTATCTTTTTTTTCCTTTTTATTTTTTGGGGGGGGGGGGCAATAGTGGCAATACTATATACATTATCAATATGGTAGGGGTCAAAGAGAAGTGGGTGGTGGGCGGTAAACTCACACTTTCATTCCTATTGCCTTGCCTTCAATTAACATAAACCAACTATGGTTTATTTCTTCTTTCCATTCAGTAATATACTATAGAGTTAAGACATTCTCAATGAACAATGGGTGGGTACTACTCCACAAATGAAAAAAAAACGACACTTTCGGATTCAGCTTTTGTAAGAAATCATGTTTAGGATTAAGAACTACGGCACCAGGACGTCAAACCTGTAATTTTAGTTATTGTAATAACACTGGCCATATCATACTTAACATATTGGACATCCATAAATGGTTCCTCTTTCCTGGTGTAACACTTTACATGTCTTAACCCCTAAAAACATGTAAAACCTCTTCTTAATCTTTAATGAAAAACTAGAAATCCATGGTAACATCTGGTTATGAAGCAGTATCTCAAGAATTTCAATCAACAACGAACGTATCAGATTTATGCCAGGGTATGCCAGGGTAATTGCTATTTATCCAACCACACATATATCAAACTTCAAGCTGAGTCAAGCTTAAATCAATAATTCTTGAGGCTAGTGGTATTTATTGTCTGAAAAGATTTATAGCAAAATGTTTGCTTCTGATGCAAATCTTTTTTTCACCTGATATTAAAAATGGTCTCAACAATTGTGTTTTCTGGTGGATTTCATCACCCAATTGTATCAACCAATTATATGCAAGTGATGCTGTTTGATATAATTAAGCAGGGCATAAACTTTTAGAGGAGTGTTATCAATGTCACATGCTGGAACAGTTAAAACGATAGATCCTAACATGACAAAAGCTGTCTACACTAAGATATAAATGGAATACCGTAAGATGATATATACAATCGTAATTAACCTAGTTACAAACTAAATAACACAATTAGTACTACGGTGAGGGAAATGCACTAAAACTGAATGTAGATCTGTCATAAAAATATATATCAAACAATGAAAAGATTTGGTTGCGATGATTACCTCGTGCGGTATATATTTACGTCATTTATTGACTAACATCAGAAATGCATGCATATTAGCACATTGGTGGCAGGGTATGCAACAATACGCTTTGTATATACATGAGCTGTAGCTTAAAAGTGAAGGAATAAAATTAGCCGTGTATCTGAAATATATTGTTCATGCGATATGTTTTATATTTGGTTCTAGCTTTGGGTATCTTCGCTACAATTTAGCAAATAGAACCAAATAGTACATACACTGGAAATGAACACCTTCTTTAGGAAGAGGAAGTGACAAATTAGTGGAATAATTTCATCTTTAAAATTGTAAAATATATAGAGTACGTAAGACTGCATTGGATCTTCAGATATCACTTTTGACCTCTAAGATTAAGCACTGCAATAATTGCGTAGCAATTGACTGACAGGTGATGGAAGACTGGTTCTGTTCAGGGGATTCCCCATGTAGTGCTACCATTTTTGTTTCGACTAGAGATTCCATTTAAGTATTTGTCTTACCTCTTACCCAGTGTGTTTACTTATACACCTTACTCACAGCCCATTTGTTTTCTATCTGCTTTACAGACTCAGGGTCCTCGCATACATCAGCAGACCGACCCATCGCCTTCAGTCCCTCCAAGAAACAAGCCCCCGCCCCGACCCTGACTGAGACTACCCTACCATGGCACAACTCAGCATCCAACGAGCCTGTCTCCATGCAGTCCATTGTCACTATTTACAACGAGAACGAACCGTGCCAGAGCCCCGGTGAGGCATTGTGGTTTGACACCGTGCCACTCAAGGAGCAACAGCAGATGGATGAGCCTCCACATACACCGTTAGAAAATATGAAGTTCATGACGGAAACTCCAGCTGTGGTTACGGAAACATATATCAAGGAGGAGGAGACGCCTCGCTTCTCCTCTCCTCCAGCCCATCTCACACCTCACACTGGCCACCAACACCCGAGTGGCGAGCCAGACATTGTCAACTGTTCTATGCCGACCGGCAGCCATGACAGTATACTCCCATGGAATCACAAGATCAATGATATTCATGAACATGTGGGCGGTGATGCCCTCCCCGACCTGGGCGTTGCCGTGTCTCACCCTCCTACCTCCTCCCCAGTAGATGTCCTAGATGGTCAGCTCAGCGTAAGCACCCCTGACGACTGCTACCTGCCTGCCACCTGGCGGACTAGTGATGAGATGGCGGCAGCCCCCTCACCCTCACCGCGTCGTGCCAGCTGCGGTGATGTCCCAGACGGGGACTCCCAGCAGACCGGCCTCCCCCTCCCCTGGAAGAATAACGACCAGGCGGACCATTCCCCCGGGTCAGAGAGTGATACTGACTCGGCACCCAAGTCCAATGTGGTGTTTGAGCTTGGCCCACCATCGGAGAGTGCTAGCGCTCGTTCTTTACCCTGGGAGACCTCGGCTCCTGGTGAGGTGGTCCTCGATATGGAGGAGGATGGCGAGGAGATGGTGACATCAGACGTCGACCAGTCCTCCATGCGCTGTTTGTCTACTGATTCGGCGCCTGACGCTGACGACTGCCTCCCACCACCTTGGCGTTCGGTCAACGTCTCGGAGGCAAGCATCCCTGTGCGCTCCCCATCTGCTAGCCACGAGCTGGACAGCCTGGTGCCACAGGCCTCCCACAACTCATTGCGACTCAGCGAAGCAGAGTCGCGGCATTCAGAGCAGTTCCGCGGCCATCATCACGTGATCGACATCGCCCCGCGTGAGCTCGAGCACTCCTCCTCAGGAACCGCCCTGTCCACCATGGTCGGTGATGATGCGGAACCAATTGATCTGGTGTCCCGTGTTCAGCGTTGGTTACTCGACACCAAACTGGACCAGCAGGACCCAGTGCCCGAAGACTTGTATGACACAGCCCTACAAGACTCATGCTCCGCTGCAGCGCTGGCAGCGGCAGACCTCAGTGACACGGGTGAATGTGAGGATACCTACTTGTGATAGTGTCTGTGATTGATGCTGAGAGATGAGATAGTGCTGAGGGGTGTGCCGGATACACCTAGATTAACGAATAATACCCATGTATATAGAAATGTATACACACATCAATATGGGCAATTCTTTCTCCGGTCCCAACCCCAACCCTAGCAAATTAACTAAATGGATTACTTGTGAGGCATTTGATATTTTCTGGTCTTAGTGCCTACACAAAAACAACAACATTGCATCAGAAATGATGGAGCTTGTTGCAAATTACTGTAATTATGTGATTAACATGTTTTAGTATCAAGATTACAAATTCTTGTTTTCAAGATGCAGTCACAGTTGTATATACCCCTCCACCCTCTCTCCAGATATGAATTAATAGGAGGAAGGGGTGTGTGATACACTAAGTTTCAGTCATTCTTGTTATTATCAATGCAATGGAGTATACAGGTGGCACTTTGGTGAGTGCCAGAACATGTACTGGGTATTGAAGTCAGTGTCGATGTGCTCTTTTACTATATTCATGTGGTGGGCAATAAGTAGGGTGCTGTAGGTATGCAATATGGGCTTCCTATAGAAAACTGGTTTGGTTTGGGGGGGGGGGGGACTCAAATTTATCAGGAGACCATATGTTTTTCCGTATTAGTTTCCAAAGGGAAATTCTGTCATAAAGGATTTATTCTAGGACTGGCATGTGTAAAACAAATATAGGGCATAGGTTTGAAAAGTCATGTGTTTAACTATAATGATTCTTAGCAAAACTAGGTAGAAAAAAATAGCTGTTTGATTGGAATTACTTTATTTTCTGTTGAGGTCATTCTATGGGCATTTTTACCACTCTCTCAAGAGTACCTTGCATGTGGGGCCATTAATTATACATTACAAAATTATTTTGATTATCAGAGCTTGACAAGAAACTAACCTTTTGCTATGTAGAGTTACACAAGGAAAATGAAAGGATCATGTTTCATTTGAAAGGTATAATAATGTGTTATAAAGGGTGATGTGATCCCAATGTACATGACGACTACTATTAGGGCCGCCGCTTCAGTGCAGTCATTCAGGGGTAGACACTAACATTTGGGATCATGGACCACTCTCCCTAATTTATACAGGCTACTATGTAGCCAGGTATTCCATTTTTAAAGTGTTTTATCAAGATAATTGTGTATATGCCAAGCATTCTGCTGTTCGGACCAAAGTGGCCATTTTGATGGAGATGAGAGAAAAGGGAGCGGCCATTGCTTGCCGTGCCAGTGTTAATGTGTACCCCTGGTTGTATTGTATGTGTTCATAATTAGTACAGTGTATAGATGTGCCTGTTGAACTGTGACTGACACCTATGTGTTACCAGGGTAGGTAACAAAGCAGTAAAGTGCCAGCCATGCCTGTTGTTTTGTGTCAATACTGGATTGGTAGCCCTCAGAAGGACCAGCTATTAAACTGGTGAGAATCTGGCAAGGATACTGTATGGGAGTAGACTGGTGAAAATATCATGCTACGCACAACTCGCGTGTCGCGTCGGATTGGCTCAAAATATGGAGGCGTGGCAGGGACCTTAAGTCTCAAGACGATGACTGCAACTGAGATGCCCTCTCACTGGTACCTTGTGATAGCTGCAGAAAACCTGCCAACGGTTTCAGTGTCTTAACATTACTCTACTACATAGGTTATTATTATTACATGTACTAAGTATGGTCCTACTACTAATAGCAGTAGAACTAATACTACTAGGTAGAATGAACTTGTGGATATGGGTAGGGAAGGGGAGCTTAGTCCCAGTACATTTATAATGTGCTCAGGTGGGAAGGGGTAGGGGAGATGGTTTTAGGGCCTGTCAAGTTTATTATTATCTCTCGGCTGTGCCCATTTTTCATATCATCTATTGATAGTTTATATTTGCTCTCTCACACCTGACTTCACATACTCGCATCATTTGACCCATGCGACCAAATATTGAGTGAGATTTTAGAAGCTATTTTGTTGATGTATTTCTTAGTTTCCCCCTATACGCTTACAGTGTCCTACCAACTTGAGTTAGATTTTTATGACATAAGTAGCATGGTATAAGATTTACCTTTCTGCTTCAATACTTCTCATAATTCAACCTAGGAAATATCAGCGACGGTAATATACATAGATATAAACAGCATAGCTTACTTCAACTCAATTCTCATCATATGCGGCATTGGATATTATCGATTGGCATTCTTTTGGATTTAAATTAATTATGACCGGTTGTCTGTTTCTTCCTAATAAAGGAATCATGGTTCATATTTGGGTGAACCAAACATGGCATTGAATGAGATGTGACTACATTTGTGCATGAAAGCTAAGATGTACACTTATTTCCTTTGGTCCATTGTTTTAAATAGATCAATTATACTGTGAAAGTATGCAAATGGTGTTTCCTGGTACATAATTATTATACTACTACAGGCAGTTCTTGGTTTGTGTGTTGCCTTAGAAGTGGTAGAGCAAATTATCCTCCTTTTTGGGAGTAGGGTATTGATTGATTCATTTTTATTCTTAAATATTCTGGTGTGAAGAATGAATGTCAAAGTCTGCCTCTTTCAGACATTCCACCATTCAATGTGTTAGGGATAGTAACACAATGACAGTCATGTACATGACTTCTTACATTACATATTATTCAATATCAACACGGGATACGCCCCGTTGGGTCATATTACTACTCGCAATGAAGCAAACTGTGTGAGATTTTTTTAACTAATCGGATATCAAGTGTTTGTATAGGATTTACGTCCCATGTGATTTTTGATGTGACGAAACTTGAGGAATGTCGATGTTGAGTTCGTGAGCTTACTGTTACCGGTATGTGTAATATCTCACAAGATGTGTGTGCAATGTGTAAGATTGTCTTAGTTGTGAGGGAGAAGTGGATGTGGAAGCTTGCTGTGTGTTGTCCGTCTGTGCGTCCTGATGTGGTCAGTGGTGCTTCATCCACGAGGATGTGTCGGTGTGTGGACTTTGGCGGACGGTGTATTATACTCTAGATGGCTGCCATACGTCCGGGCTAAGGCTATGTTCAGTAATATGAAAAACAATCCAAAATACAAATAGGGGAATAAATAGCTTTTGGCATTAGTGACACCATGTGTAAGTAAGCCTATCGAGAGAGGCATATACACTGGACAAATAAACTAAATGCGGGGTTCGCGCGAGTCATGAAAAGTCAGCGAAAATAAAGAGGTCATGGAAAGTCATAGAAAATGGGAAGAAAAAGAAACAAAGCCTATTAGAATGTACCATTTGCTTTTGAGATTTTAGAAACTTCCCCCCATCAAATTGAATTCTGCCTGGTGTAATGGGAGATTTTTGGTCAGAGAAAGTACTTGGGTTCAATATGAGATGTATGGGAACCTTGGGTATGCCTCCTGTGGAGTCATCTAGAGTGATCAGCTGTTGAAGTCCTTGTGTCTGTATGTCAGGATGTGTCCATGTGTGTGTGTCCTATCTGTGCATGTATGTCTTGGTGTAGTGAAAACATCCTTACAAGTCTCCCCCATCTACCTCAAGCAAGCTCAGAGGACAAGGTCACTACCAACCCCTCTGCACTCCTGTTTGCCTTGCTAACTAAAGAAAAAAAAAGAGGAATGGCAATGACAAGATACTGAAATTTACATGCTGCTCAAGCCAGCAACAACATAAATTTGGTTAAAAGAGTAGTGACGCCAATGAAATTTCTTTCTCTCGAGTTCAAAAAGTGAATATCACACACAAGCGTTAAAGGTTATCTGGGATTTCTGTTACGATATAATTGGTTTCAAGTTTTAAAAGGTTTGAAAAAAAAAGTATAAAGGTTACCAGCGACGGGTAGAAGTTGAATAGGAATTGTTAGAGTTTACGTGTAGCGTAATTTAAATACTAAAAAATGCAAAGCTAACCCTAATTTCAGCTCAAGCGTCAAGAACACATGTTTTTATAGCAGTATGGGAGGCATGATGTCACATTGCCCATTGGATATTACATTGTGGCATCATCTTAAGGATATGTGTGGTTGTACCGTCATGGGTGGTGTGTGTTACATGTCATTCAGTTTTGATGCAGACCTGTTAGGCTTCTAATGCTGTATTAAAAGGCATTTGGGGCCCACATGTGACGATTTATGCTCTTGCTGACAGTAATAAAGAATTTTTATACAATACAAAACATTTGTTATCTTTGTTCTTTGGTATTTGTCTGACAAACTAGAATATTCATTGTAGGGATACTAACCTAAGGCATAGCTAAATAGTTATGATAAGTTACGACTATAGGAAGGCAGAAAAAAAATTCCAAAATCTCAAAAACACTGGTAACAAAAGAAAGCATTGAATGCCCTTTGCAATTAACATCACTAAATACATTTTTGCTAAAGTAAAAAGTATTTTGACAGAACTTGACAGAATAATTGCCTTATTACAATATATTGTATAGTGCCTACTGCATCAACAGCAGACAATATAAAAGCATCCAATTTCAGTCAAGTTAAACCTCTGCACATTTGTCCAGCTCCCTGTTGACTGCCTGGGGTCAGTAACTAGGTCCCCCAATAGTTCGCCCACCACTCACCAGGGCAACTGGGTAGTCAGTCCATACCTCCCTGGTCTGTCTATATAACCAATATGTCATTCAACCTCTGCAACCTATATGATGGTTTGGCAACATTATGACGATAGTATTGGGTCAATTTATATAATAGTTGCAACTGAGTAGTCTATGTCTCTATAACCAATATGCCATTCAACCGATATGATGGTTGCCTGGCAACATTATCAGAAAGCTAGTAACAATGACTCCTATCTTTCTGACATTATTATGAAAATTGTGTAATAGTTGCCAGCTCCTTAACCTATTATACTCTACATGTATAGATATATTCTACAGAGGTATCCTCGGGTTTTTCTATAAACCTTTCCAGACTCTCAAACTGACTCATGTGCACTTATTGTTTACGAAAGCTGAAACTTGAGCTTTAAGCTCCAATTGGTGCTTCAAGCTCGAGCTCGAGTCAAAGTTGGGTTCACGAAACCACAATATATTTTGAGTGGAGCTTCAAGCTCCAGATGCCATTACAGGTGCGGCTGGTGTCTTCTGGAGCTTCAAGATCGAGAGATTATTCTACAAATCCAAAAGTAGCTTCAAGCCTCGGGGGAGGGGGGGGGGGGTGCCCTTCTTCAGATTTAGACACCATGTGTGAACACGCTTTCAGGGGAAAGGGTGCACTTTTTGACCCTCAGTAGGGACCCTGTGCAGGCCCTTTGGCGAGGCATGTTTGGAGGGGAAATGGGTACATTTTAGGAACATTTCAAGCCGTGATACTGATAATGTTTGCCTTTTTTTTGCTACATTTTGTATAATAGGCCTACATTGTATATGGATTAGCCTTTAAATTGACAGGGCAGCATGGACGTTTTGGAACTTCAACTTAGTGACATGTGACATCTGTCATAAAAACATATATTTCAAGCTGTATTCAGGTAACTGCGACTAATGCCGTTTCCAGGATGAATGTGAGCGGGCTGGAATGCAAATCAGAGGTTATCTGACGGGTCCAGTATACTTATTTAGTGCATGGCCGATTTGAACTATTTTACATGTGGACAGCATTGATTGGAGATGGAAGGCGAAGTTACTTCTATCAATAACTACCAGATGGCACCACCTTCTAGCTAGTACAAGCCTACACTGTGTCTGCTGTTTTAGTATTTATAGTGCAATAGCCAGTGGGGCCAGCCGGTACCGAAATAGGCACGAAGGCTCATGCTATCTTTCTGAGAGCTATATGTCTAGAGATCATATTTCTGTGTGATAGCAGCTGGGGCGCGGTAGCTTTATAGGCGAAACCAGAGGTCAAAGTCACCACTAAAACTGAGTTATAGCCAAATTGGTGATTAACTGAGTCTAGCACATGGTATATGTATGTCAGCCCTTTCATTTTGGGGATTTAAGTACACTGAATTAGGAGCTACTCCTATAATTACAATTTTGACCTTGGCCCAACGTCAAGGTAATTATTTTCAAGGTCAAATACAGAAATTGTGGTCAAAATCATAGTTATGCTATATTATTCACCAATATTTTTTTTATAAAATGCATAAATTTATAAATGGGTTCCAGTACTTTGATTAGTGAATTTTATGTGAGTCCAAGGCTTGATCCTTTTAAATATTTTTAAATATAATCTTGGAAAATAATTGTTTGGCCTCTAACCTACGCCATATTTGACTAGCTGAACACTTGTTTGCCATCTCATACACCTTATTTAGACATCTGGCCCCCGGGGGGGTACTCAAATTTTTTTTGACACGGGTGTGCGGCTGAGCCTCTGACAAACCCTTACCCTTGGCTAGAGGGATTTTGGTAAAAAGGGCCTATGTTTTCGAAGATTTCGCGGACACGCGCCTCTTGATTAGAGTAATTTTGGTCAAAAGTGCTTCCGTTTAAATAAATTTGCCGAAAATTGGAGGGATTTCGGTCAAAAGTGACCGTTTTTCCATGAATTTTTGTGAAAATTGGAAAAAGTGACCCTTGGCTAGAGGGATTTTGCTGAAAACTGACCCTTGGCTAGAACAGCTAGAAGGATTTTGCTCAAAAACCACCCTTGCCAGCCGCACACCTGTGTATACACAATATACCAAGTGCCCCCCCCCCCGGGATCTGGCCCCTCGTTTGCCCTCCCTACACTGAAAATTCATAGATTGAGAGGGTTAGTCAATACAGACTATCCTAGGTTGGTCATATGAGTGTTAGTCATAATGGCAAAGTTATATTCAAAAATGACCGAGGGGTCAGTCAGTAGTGGCTAACCTAGGTTCATCATTGGTGTGTTGTATTTGTATACTACTAGTTGGGGCCACCTGTCATGACCACTCAGTGGCTCCCCCTGGAAATAAAAAGAATAAGGTGGGTTGGTCAGTACTGACCAACCTGACAATAAAAACTGACCTAGGTTGGTCGTATAGGGGGCCAAAAAATGACTAACTAGGCTAGGCACTAGTGACTGAGAGGATGGGCGTATAGGGAGCCTAGGAATATCAGTGTATCCCTATCATCAGCTATCTGACCCCTTGTTTGGCGTCTCCCAGACCCAATGATTACATAGGACTCCACACCCCCCCTACTGATGGCACCCACCACTTTGCATTTTTCAGGTGATGTTTTTTTTTTTTTTGGGGGGGGGGGGGGGGCTGCAAAAGTTTCCAACCCATCCTGAGGGGGAGGGGGGGGGGGTACAAAATTCTGAGCCCTCCTCAGGAGGGGGGCATAATACATTGCCCCAGAAGGGGGGATGGTAACGATAACGATAACATCATAACCTAGAAAAGGGTGGTAGTAGTCCTACTTGAGGAGGGGGCTGCAGAGACGCCGAGGGGTCCCGAACTCAGTCAACTCAGGTCTAGTTACACATATCCTTAGCACGACCATAGCGTATTGAGGCCGGTATGGCAAGCCTAATGGGTAAACCTCCCTTAATCCTAGTACAAGGGACCAAAACCCGGGTTTTGGGACGAAAACCCGGGTGGTTTTGGGACCAAAACCCGGGTTTAGAGACCTTATACCAGGATTAACTCCCTTAACCAGGGTTTAGAGACCTTAATCCAGGTATAAGGCCCTAAA
This sequence comes from Harmothoe impar, assembly GCA_947462335.1. Lineage (NCBI taxonomy): Eukaryota > Metazoa > Annelida > Polychaeta > Phyllodocida > Polynoidae > Harmothoe > Harmothoe impar. Next base: position 63,911,932 of record OX381712.1, on the reverse strand, counting down.
CCCAGGTTAAGGGACCAAAACCTGGGCTAAGGTACTCTTAACCCTGGTTAAGGGAGTTAATCCTGGCTTTTGTCCCTTATACCAGGATTAACTAGAGAAAGCAGGGGTAGAGCAAAGGCTGGGTACATGTACTACTTAATCCTGGTACAAATGTATAACTTGCAAAGCATGGCAAAACTGTGCCAGTACCCATGCACGATGCATGGGTATGTGTACCCTTATACCAGGATTAAATCCCAAAACCCAGGTTTTTGTAACAATGTCTGGGTAAATGTCCCAATACTCATGCTTACTGGAGAAAGCAGGGGTTTCACTCTACCCATGCTTTCTCTTACCCCTACTTTGTGAACAATGCATGGGTAGTGTACCAGTACCCATGCATTCTATACAAAGCAGGGGTATTTGTGGTTACTATAGGTTACCCATACTAAGTTAGGGTCATAACCCATGCTTTGTATACAAAGCAGGGGTATTAGATACCCATGCTTTGTACAGAAAGCATGGGTAAGGTTTACCCCTGCAAAGGTGACAAGTACCCATGCATTCTATACAAAGCAGGGGTATATGTGGTTAACCCATACTGAGTTAGGGTTATAACCCATGCTTTGTATACATAGCAGGGGTATTGGATACCCATGCTTTGTACAGAAAGCATGGATAAGGTTTACCCCTGCAAAGGTGACAATGCATAGGTACCAGTACCCCTGCATTGTATACAAAGCATGGGTTTCCACTACCCCTGCTTTGTTACAAAGTAGGGGTAGTATCATACCCATGCTTTGTGAGAAAGCATGGGTATTAGTCCTTGAACCAGGTATTTGCTATACTAAGTATGGGATTAGGTACAAATACCCCTGCTTTGTATACAAAGTCAGGGTTTAGGTACAAAGCATGGGTATTTGGGAGAAAAGCTGGGTATAGCTCATACCCTGACTTTGTAGACAAAACCAGGGTTAAGGACTTAAACCAGGATTTTGGACCTTATACCAGGATTATGTACGTTAACCCTGTTTAAGTAGACAAAGCATGGGTAAACTCCCTTAATCCTGGTATAAGGGACCAAAACCCTGCTTTTGGGCAATTAACCCTGCTTTTGGGCCCTAAACCCTGGTTAAGGCCCCTTAACCAGGGTTTTGGGCTCTAAACCCTGGTTAATGGGTCTTAATCCTGGTATAAGGGCCCAAAAGCCGGCTTTTGGGGCCATATACCAGGATTAAGGATAGTTTACCCATTAGGCTTGCCATAGACCGGGTATAAAAACGACCCTAAAAAGGGGGTCTAGATGGGGGTCCCCATGTCGCCTGTCGATTTTAAGAAATGCTCATGTCCCTTGTCACTATCTTTTTATTTTTCCTGTCGATTTTAAGAAATACCCATGGCCCTTTTCACTATCTATTTATTTTTCCTGTCATTTGTCATTAAGCTCCATGTCACCTGTCGATTTTAAGAAACAGCCATGTCGCCCTGTCGATTTTAGGGGTCTACCCCCATTCAAAACGCCAGTGCTGTCTGTCATGGGACCCCCAGAACGCGGCACACCAGGGTATGTGTCAAAGCAGAAGCAGAGGGTTAGGGAGGAGTATAGTTTATCGAGCTAAACCAAGGTTACTCCCATCGTCGTCTGGCCTCATGATGGAAATAACCCGACCTCACTCTGTAAACTCTGCTGCTTTCTTCTCCTCCTTTCCTTGCTTCCATTGAATAAATATTTACTGACAGATATCAACATGGAACATGTAAAAGCTCTACTATGAACTCGTAGTGAGGCCAAATTAAAAGAAAAAGTTAGTTTCAGGGCGTCCTACAAAACAGGGCCGACCCTACGTTTTTATGCAACTTTAAAGTAATTTTCATATCTTTTCATCCATTTTAGGGTTTACACTGCAGCTAGCTAGTACTTTCATGTTTAAATTGATAAAATATAATGAAATAGTCCCTATGACTAATCTGGAATAGCCACTTCAGACTAAGAGCCGGGGCATTTATATTTTCTGTGTAGTGGAGCACCGACATATAATGTAGCACACATCTGAACACTTCTGACCCCCTCTTGTCACACATGGGAGCAAAGTGGCCACCACGGATAATTCCACTGACAGGACCTCATGAGGTTTTGGAAGAAAAATGTTGTGTTTCGGTAACATGGCCCAAAAAAGCATTGGGTCGATTTATATATTAACATTTATTTCTAGGATCTTGAAACTATTTTGTCACTGGGGCACTAATTGACCCATTATCAGGGCATTCTACTCAGCTACAAGAAATATGTTTTTCACGTTATATAACGTTTTGCCATTATACTGAGCCATAGAGAAACATGGCGTTCCTCCACTCTGATCTCTCAAATAATTATAAATCCTATAGGTTGAGTGATCATTCAGCAGTCTATTCCCTCTGCTGACACCCAACGTAAAGATATTATGGTCGGGCTCATATTTTTCATCAAAGCATTGTATTTGCATAATTATGTGTATTTAATAAATCAGATATTGTATTGATGATTTTGATATATATTGACTTCACATATCCACTTTTATATTGTGAGAGGATCAATACAACTATTTTCAAAACCTTAAAAACAAAAGGATTTTTAAAAACAGGGTAGGTCAGGTTACTGAAACGCAACTTTATTTTTAGGCCTGGATGGCCCCTTGTGAGTTTATATCAGTTTTATATAGTTAATCTCGATACCCTTAAACCAGTCTAGGACCTATGAACATTGGTCTATACAGGGCATTATAATCTGAGGTGACCTGGTGACCTTTGCTCTCCTCCCAGTATCACTGTCAACCCTGTTGCAGTGCCCTAGTTTGGGTTAAGAAAATGTGTGTGTGTGTGTGTAGGGAGAGTGTGGAGGTGAGCATATGGGACCCTGGCAGACTATTTCGGTCACAAGTGGTCTAAGCAAACAAAAGCCCCTACATGCCCTTGGACGCGCAGATATACTGGTAGACGGGAGCCCCATTTCCACACAGTGTTGACGGAGAACAACATGTTTATTACAACTATAGCCCTAGTCTTGGGCATCTCAGCCCTAATATGGTGGGCTTTGAAGCCCTCAAGATCCCGTCAGATGCTGGCCAAGATACCTGGTCCGGCTGGAATTCCCATCCTTGGAAATAGCCTTCAACTGAAGTCAGACACTGTCGGTGAGTTACCTTTTATTCTTGTAAAGAATATTGGGGCAGGGGGGATATCAAATTTATCATACAGAAACACGTTTCTTTAAATAGTAGCTTTCCTTGAATAAACTATTTTACATTTGGAAGAATTACAATTCATTCAGAATTTATTCAGCTGTTTTTGAACTAATTAATAAAAGCAGTAATTTATACATAATATACATTTTACAACAGAATCACTAAATCTCATATGAAGCATTAAGCTGTGGGTTTGAATGGGATTAAGGGGCATCCACAAATTATATACGCACCAAGGGGTGGAGGGGAGGTTAAGCCAAATGCGTACAGATTCGTACGAGGGGGGGGGGGGTGGGAGGTCCCGGGCCATTTTGGCATATGCATGGTGTACGCATAAGGGGTGTTTTTTGTCTGTTTTTCAACCATATTTTTGGTAGTTTTTGACTACTTTTTGGGTACAAATACCCAACCAAAATTTCTATATATGAAGCAACATACTACATATTAAGGGCTTAACCGTTGTGATGCTTGCAATTGTATAGCCGATGTGAGTGTGTGGAGGGGCGGGAGTTTACGTTATTTGAGTATGTACGCAGGGGGAGGGGGGTTACCCTGTAAACACAAATACGTAGAGCAGACGTAAATTTATGTTGGATTTAGGACAGAACTACGTAATTTCACAAGGTTTGTCAATGTCAAAATGTTAAGGTTTAGTTACGTCCTAAAGACGTAGGTGTCTGAATTACGTTATTTTACCTTATTTGAACATAAATAAACCTAGCAAAAGCATGTAATTGTAAGTAAATAATCATATTTTTAAGTCTGCGAAATGAAGAAAATGATGAAAGAGCTGTGCTAGGATTCGATTCCACAGTAGGACAGTTATATTTGTATATAAAAATAAAGCTATGTATATTCTATTTTATATTAGATTTGTATTAGCTGATTATTGCCCTGTCTGAACAGCCTGGTAGACATATGCACACATAGACATTCCCAGCACTAGGATGCTAGGCTGTGGCTGTACTGAGGCTTTGTATATAATCAGTACCACCAATGTTGTGTTCAACAAGTAAAGTGCCCTTATACATATATATGTTGTGTGCAATCTTTCATCTACTTTCCCATGAACGGATGTCCAATGTTTTGTGACTAATTTCCAAAAAAATAAATCCATAATCATTAAGAGTTTAATGCTTTGAATGTGATAGATTTACCCAGGCGTTGTAAGATTCTTTCCATAATTGATAGTGCTGGCACCTAGTGTTACATTTGGGAGGTATTGTCATGTGGATGAGAAACATAACATAAAATAATTGGAATTACGTATTTTAACGTAGATTTATTACGTCAATCTACGCCTGAGTGACGTAGATCGGCGTAAATCGGGTTTAAACATTGGTAGAACGTGAGTAAACCATAACGTTTTGACGTCCACAAACCTTGCAAAAAATCGTAAATCAAACCATTGGTTGGAAGCAATCCTTAACAAACCTCTCAGCTACGTCGGAATTACGTAGTGTGTTTACAGGGTAGTCCCAATGTGTACATGTTGCAACGGGGGGAGGGGAGGGGGTTAATTTTGGGCAAATGATATGTATGTAATTAATGGATGCCCCCTAAACAATTGACATAATTGGATAATTAGCCAATAAGGCCAAAAAAAAGATTTGTCTTAGGTCACCCAACCGACCCTATCAAAACAGGGCCCACCCTACGTTTTTTGTGCAATTTTGAAGAAATCTTTACAATTTTACACTCTTTTTGGTCAATTTTAGGTTTACAAAGAAGCTGGCTACTATTTTCAGCATTATTACATAATGTGAAATAGAAATGCAGCATGGTACATGCAAATTTATGCAATTTTGAAGAAATCTTCACATCTTTACACATTTTCGGAAATTTTGGGGTATGAAGAGGGGCTGGCTAAAAAATAAAAAAAAAGTTAGAAAAAAAAGAAGTCCGACATCCCCACTCTATCATTCCATCCCATGTTACCTGAAACAAACCTTCTTTTTAAAATTTGGCCTAATCATACCAAGGGTTATACATTTTAATGGATTCCAACTATATATATAATATAATGTCCATTCTCTGTTTCCGTTTCAAGAATTCTTCCAGCAGATGATGGATTTCAGTGATCAGTATGCCCCTATATGTCCGGTATATAAACTATATTTTGGAACTGAGCCCATGGTCGTTGTTTCAAATGCCGTGGTAGCAGAGGTAAGTCACATTACTCTGTTATGACTTCCAGGCATGTGGACAGCCTATAGTAGAGCAGCACAATGTCCCACAGTAGATCACCACCCATCACCAAAAATTACTAAAATACACTATACCCCACTGGGAAGCCCTGAATCTGTAGGTTACAGATATGGTTTGAGTAAAAAAAGACTTTAAAAGGGTTTTTGGCATCAAAAGAATGAAGTAATAAAGTTAACTATTTTTAGATTGGAGAAAAATAACATCAATACCAAATTTGGTCAATGGGGATTCTATTTTATTTGGATAATGCTTTAGGCCATGTTCACACAAGTAATTATCATTCAGTAGATAACTGAATATCATATTTAAATCATAGGTCAAACGTTCAAGGTCAAGGTCACTGATATATGTACATTTTTTTGTACTATCTAATATACTGCAGACCTGCGCTTAAACATGAGATATCTTTGAAAGTAACAAATTAATAAGAGCCACTACAATACAATAATCTTCGATTTCTCTAAACATTTCATGTCTGCATAGGGTAGATTCACCATGAGTCGGACACATACCCTGAGATGGACATTGGAATTTGAGGTTATTCATGTAAACTAAGACTTCTAGTGTGTGTTTTTTTGGGAAAGAATAACACTTAAACTTTACCATAGTTCACAAATGAAGAGCTTAAAATGCTTGAATATCCACAAAATCAAGTGTCCGTCTTATGGTATGGGTCCGATTTCGGGTGAATCTACCCTATTTGTCACAGTTTTCTATATTTCCACACAGAAAATACTGTCATCGATGAAGGTGTTGTCAAAGGCATACACATACAAGTTTATACAGCCATGGCTCAAGACAGGACTACTTACAAGGTAGAGTACAGGAACAAATCCAAAAAATATGTACATAGGCCTATGTATACTTTTCACCTCATTGTAAAATTGTTGTAGGTCTTATGACCGTGGATTGCATTAAAATCTTCCCAGTCTGATAGCCATTATCCACATGGTCGTTTCCATACAAAAAAAAGCTCAGCATATAAAGGATCACGTGGCTGATGCATAATATACTGTTAGAAAGCCTTTTTATCATTGTACACACATGTAAAGGTAGGATTGCTACAAAAATGTAAGGGCAATAATTCAAAGCAGCTTAAAGCTATACATGGTCCATATAGTATGTTTTGTTTACTTAGCATCTGATGGCAGGTATTGCAATTTGCACCCTACATTCTGTTTATGGTATTTGTATTTTTCTTATTCCTCATACACCTTGTAAAGTGGCATGTTTTAAAACCAAAATCAAGGGAGAAATGGAAGCAGGAGAAAGGAGGAAAGCAGTGGAGACATATATAATAGCCTTATATCACATCTCACAACATGGAAAATGAGTGGGAACGTGTTGCAAATTAGCCTTTTATAGGGCAGACGGAGCTGCTGCCGATGTTATAAATCACAAGTACACAACACCTCTACTGCATGTCTGACCTGCTCCAAATCCCACTGACTGTAGCCGATTTAGACAGGCAAAGTGTTGTGTATTATATGCCATGTTTTTACGATTTACAGAGCCTATAGTTTGAATTTCGGCGGAGTAACTTTACAAGTCAAAGAGTATATTATTTACTCCTTTATTTCAATATGATAGTAGCCTATTATACTTAGAGTAATCATAACTTTTCATTACCTTTATATTACATTAATGCGTCAAGTAGAGTTCTAACAAATCAATCAAGCTGTCACATCCATTACTATAATTGTGATACTGCCAATAATTGCAATGGTAAATGGGTACTTGAATATAATTACCATTTGTCCAGGATCTACTTAAGGTGAGATGAGGGCTAGTGATGAAACTACATACATGTATGCATAGGCCTATGAGGCTATATGTACCAGATTAGGAATCACTAATACTTATTTATCCCATGATATACTATATATATCAATGTGTATCTAAAAAAACATCAGGAATGGTCCCCCTTCTTTTCCAGACTTCAGATAATCTCTAAATTGCAACATTTTCAGCAGAATTAAAAGAAAATATCTAAATATTTTGATATTTGAATCTTCTAAATTACAACAAACAGACAAGGGTTCATAGCCCATATTGGTCCCCTCTTAACCAATATAGGCCCTAACATCGACAACAGGGCCATATCACATTTCTGGCTCTTTGTGGGGTTTGACCCTTAGAGAGAGGTTTAGAAGGATGTGTGCTACGTCTTTGGGCCACTCAGCTTAAAGAGCTACACAAACACCACTACCCCGAGTGATAATATAGGCAACTACTTGATTTCTGACACGGATGCCAATAGCTTAAAGCTTGACCATCATGGTTGAAGTGAGGCCAAAAGCACTTTTGGATATAGTTCGGTTATGATTCACAAGAGGGCTCTTAAGGGCTGGGAGCTCAGCTCTTACAGGCACAAGATAGGGTGAATATGTTGTAGCTGGACAATCGGGAGCAAGGAAACATCTCTGACCAATCAGATTGGGTTTACTCTAAGGCTTCGGTTCCTGTGTATGCAGGATAAAGTTGGAAACACAAAGAGGAGTCTTTCAGAGTGTGGTCGCATAAGGTAGCGTTTGTACCAAGTACGCCCCGTCTTACATACAATATGTTGTAGCTGGACAATGCTTGTGGTCCCCTGTCCAAACACTGCTGCCCTCTGGTGGAACTGTTATTTTAATCTTTGTATGGAAAATGCTGAACTTATTCCCTGACAGCCCAGCTTTAAATATACATGACATTCACCCAGAACTAAATCAAATTGCAGCACCGGCGCCAAGTGGCAGTCCCGTAGGAAGCTGCTCACGCCAACTTTCCACTTCAAGATTCTGAATGACTTCCTGCATGTGTTCAATGACCAAGCTGAGGTACTTGTGAGGTGCCTTGAGGAGAAATGTGACGGAGCTGCATTTGATGTCTTTCCCTTCATCACCCACTGTGCAATGGATATTATATGTGGTAAATACTATAATTTTGAATTCTCTCATATACCGTAAAACCTCGCGTATAAGCCTAACTCGCGTATAAGCTGCACCGTGAGTTTGAGCCGATCCTATAAGCTGCACCAAAGCTCTGATTATGGTGACTTTTAGTACTGTACCCTAGTAGCAAAAACGTGCATATAAGCCACACCTAGACCCTGGGCTGATCCTATAACTATTAAGCCGCACTGCCGATCTTACTCGCATACTAGCTGCGGCTTATACACACAGTTTTACGGTAACTGTGAATGATATACTTATAGCTTGCAGCAATTGGAATCAACAGACTAATTATTTTAGAAGAGAATCATCTGTAAAACAGTCAAGGATTCATAGTTCATGAATTCAATGTGAATAAAGTGATGATATACTATGATTCTATGTACTACTGCAAAACCTTGCACTAATATTAGCCAAACTCATGTATTAGCTGCAGCTCCAACTTTGACAGAGGCTAACAGGGAGTCTGAAAATGGTTAATTTATATCTCACTTATAAGCCACACCCCAAATTTGGGTCGATCCTATCAGCTACAGTTAGAATCTGACTTGTGCACAATGAAGCAAAAACTACGAATGGCAACTAGTATAGTACTTCGACCTCAAGAGTGAAAACACATTTATTTCTCTATGCATATACCTTCACGTCAAACAAGTTATGATTCTAATACTGTACTAGATAATAGGCCACTATCCAGTGCTTCCCTCTTGGCGATCAATTCATTGGCTTCATCCACAGTCTTTGCACAATGAGGGCACCTAGTTTTCCTGCCATCGAATTCTTTCCCACAGATATCACAAGTCTTGGGATTCGGCATCTTAACAAATTGACAGTGCACTGGTCATTACACACAGGTGTTCGCTGGTAGTCTGAATATGGCGGGAATCCCGCATGAGTATATCCCAACCCCCCTGGTGAGGAAGTGGGGAACTAACTATAGTGTGTTCATAGCAATATAGCACTATATTCCCTGTCCGACAATATAGCCTCCATATTTTTGACCTATATGGTCTATACCAAATAGTAACCGACTTGCTTACTTACCTTATTCTAGAAACAGCAATGGGAAAGAATATCGGTGCTCAAACTGGAAGTGGAGACTCTGCATACATTGATGCTGTATATGGGTATGTATTATTCATTACTGTAAGTGCAGAGTTGCAATGTGCCATCAAGTGACATGATGTGAGAAAAAGTAACTATGTGTTCCTGTTGACTGGATATTTAGCCAATATTATTTAAACTCAATTAACTCAAGCATCTAAAATAAATCAGTAGGGCTATGTATGTATAACCATTGAACGAATCAACCTTTCAGGATGTCCGATCTGATTATGGTACGATTAAGAAGTCCATGGCAATGGTCTGACTTAATCTACAGCAATACAGAAAGAGGGAAAAAGCATGATGCTCACCTGAAGGTTCTACAAAAATTCACACGTGATGTAAGTGGAGATGTATGATATTATTAATTAAATGATAATAAAAAGTTAGTCAGATTTATAAAAATGAATGAACACCCAAGAAATAGTTTTGCACTGATATCTTACTTTCCATATTATCTCCAGGTCATCAATGAGAGAAAAGCAGAAATGGAGGAAAGCCAGGATAGTGTGGATGAGGACAGCGGTGTTGGAACAAAGAAGAGACGGGCCTTCTTAGATCTACTTTTACATATGGCAGCTGAAGCCAACTTCTCTATTGATGACATTCAAGAGGAGGTTGACACATTCATGTTTGAGGTGAAAAACAGCTAAGTATTTTTCTTATCTAATTGTAAATGATGAATACATATTTAGAAAGTGAAATTATATATATGATTATAATCAATTTTATCTAAAAACCCCAAATATGATTGTATATTGTTCTGAACGTTTTGAAAGCTTTCAAGAACACATATTTTACCTCTCAAGAACATCCAATGCTACCTCTAATGATAAATGTTCTTTTGTCACGGCATCAGGGCCATGATACTACTGCAGCTGGCATGGCGTGGGCAGTCCAACTAATTGGGTCTCATCCTGAAGTCCAGAAGAAACTTCACGAGGAGATGGATGAGGTGTTCCGTGACAGTAACAGACCCGCCACAACTGAGGACCTCACCAAACTCAAGTACCTGGAGTGTGTCCTCAAGGAGAGTCTCCGTGTTCTGCCATCTGTAGCAGCGATTGGCCGAATTCTGGATGAAGATCTAGATATTGGTATGAAAAATCATAACCTTTAGGCCCGCATTTGATTTTGACTTTTCAAGTATCATTGATAAGTCGGGTTACCTGAACACAGGTTTTCAAAAGACCTAATATCAAATAAGCACTGAGGAATACCGAAGCCGGTTTCTCCTAGATAAAATATACAACTGACACCCATTCTATTGATATCATGGATTTAAATTTTCAGACATCAAAGTTGAGAAACTAATAAGCAAAATTACAGAGTGATCAAATTTATCTGAAACATGTTTCCAACAATACATCCTATGTTTGTGGTAAAGTGTACCCAGTGTTTTATAACCTCCAATGCAGGTGGCATAGAACTGCCAAAGGGGGCCTCATTAATGATTCTCATCTGGAAAATCAACATGGACCCACAGTACTTCCCTGAGCCAGAAAAGTTTGACCCAGATAGGTTCCTACCGGATAATGCAGCAGGCCGCCATCCATACACCTACATCCCCTTCTCCGCCGGCCCGAGGAACTGTATAGGTGAGTACAGTAAAACCTGGTGTATAAGCCTAAAGCTGGGACTCCATTATACCCAGTTTTCTTAATTTCTGGTCCATTCTCACGAAAGTAAATCTGCCAGATCATGGTAACATAGCCCTAACATAAAGGATTGTTTATGTTAGGGGTTGTTTATGTTTACATAAAGGCATCCAAATTCATGAGAATAGCCCCAATCTGACAACAAAATTGAGTAATGGAGTCCCAGCTATCCTCGTGTATTAGCTGCACCTAGACTTTGGGAAAACCCTATAAGCCTCACAGGGGGTCTGATTATGGTGACTTTAGTACTGTAGTATACATGTAAACTTGCGTATAAGCTGCAGCCTGACTTTGTATATACTATCTGCAGCCTATAAGTGAGATTTTACTGTATACTTTACTGTCATATTCAGATCTACACTCAGACTTACTGCTATAAGGAAATTGCCACTATATTTGCCATTATAGGCACACACAGCATAATATGCACACAACCTTTTTTTAACTGAACCTCTTCTGTTTTGATTGATAATTATTTTCTGAATGACCTCAATCAAGTCTGATAATTACACATTTAAAATAACATTTCTTAAATTCCAGGTCAGAAGTTTGCCATGAATGAGGAGAAATGCGTTCTTGCAGCAATCTTACGGAATTTCTCCATCCAATCAACGCAGACCATTGAGGAAATACGACCTATTCCAGATCTCATTCTTCGTCCAACGAATGGCATCAACATCAAACTCACCAAAAGGTTCAACTGAGCAGGATAGTTGCAAATGCTAATGACATCATGAGACCAATAACTGTCCAGGCCTGATGTGGGAAAATCCTAAGATAGATTTAATTTACTTCAAGAATCATATACTATTATAGAATATCATTATGTTTACTACTACTGACATCCATGTACCATAAAGCCTATATTATAAGCCTTGACTATAAACAAAACCCTCGTATAAGCTGCACCCGGAGTTTGAGGAAATCCTACAAGCTACACAGGGAGTTTCATTATGGGTACTTTGGTACTGTGCTGTACTTCTAAACCAAGTCTTGTTTAAAGATACAATATCAGTTAAAACTCTAAACTATTGATTTTCTTTTTGTGATTTGGAGGTAGGAAGGGGCTGGATACTAATAGTGGTCATGTGCAGGTTGTTTTGTTGTGATTGCAGCGCAGGCCATGGTAAATCCAATGGTGTTATAATGCACTCCTAACAGATCTTAATTTCTGTCCGCTGACAGCTATTAATTTATGACAATATATTGCATTTTTTCTATGGTTAATGATAAATGAGAGCCTCCAAACGTTCCATACTAGTATACAAATACATGAATCATGTTATCAACCTAAAGTGAAAAAAGACCTAAAATTTGCTTATATAGTAGCTTTTAGCCATACCCTATATACTTGCTATATACGAATGATTTCAAATTAAAGCTGGCACCAACCAGTATGTGTAACACAAATTTATAAATCGGTTTTTGAAGCGGTATGCTAGGTCAAACCGGCTTATATCATTTCTGTGACGGGACATGATCCCAGGCCAGCTGTTTGGTACAAAATCCTACTTTAGTTGGTACATTACGAAGAAGTTTGGCAATTACAGCCATAAAAATTAATATGTATGACTCTATTTTAGCTTTCCTCTGATATAAGAATATATTATGGCTTAGTCGCAAATATAGTTCATCAATTAGGTCATGTGAAGATCAATAAATCGTATGTTAGTTAGATGTATACTGGATAATCTGACCACTGCCTTTGCATGCAAATTATGGCTGCATATTGTATCTCTAGGTTTGTTAACACATGCTTCACAGTAAATGTCTCTTGTAATTAGGTTAATGTAGATGTATGACATTTAAATTTCCGGAATAATTATTAAAGTAATAGATAAATGGCATACTTGTGGAGTCTTTCTTCTATGTACATATGCATGATCAATTGGCAAATTGATATAATTATAGTATAATTAATACTGTTTCATATTGTAGAGTACTTCATGAATGCACAGGGATTCGTATTGGATGTAGAAAAATACCTTTTAAATGATATTAAAAGGGCTTTTGGAGGATAGTGTCTTTGTGAGATAATTTGCCACATAGGGGCCTAATACGTCCCAATGACAAGAATTAAGAACCGTTATGGCCACCATTAACTCGTTTTAAGCGGTCTAAAGTGTAAATATTAAACAGAGTTATTGTTGTTAGACCACTCCAAGATTTATTTGAATCAGAGGTTATAAACAATGATGATCATCATAAAGCAGTTGGACCAAATGGTTCTCCCCTAAGTGTATAGAGGGCAGCACCTCTCATGGAGCATATACACATTATACAGTAGGCTGGGAGCGGGATAGAAAATAACAGCCTGCCTGTGTATTATGAATATGGTTGTATTTTGATGCAGCCCATTGAGCACCTAATCCTAAAGTGAGTATTCAAGAGTCAGATAAAATTAATGTCCTTGTAGGGCTCTGTAAGTGTTTTTATAACCCTTGAACATGGCGATTGCCCTAAATAGACTTAACATACTTCGTAGTCGAGGGAGCACTATGAAATCAGCCAGACAGACATGTGAAGACAAAATGATCATCTTTTAAGCCAACTTTTAGAGTTTTGTCCAGCTGCTACCTGTTGTCAACTCACACTATCCATCTCTCCAGCGATAGTTCTGGTGACTCCGTATGTACAGCCATCTTAGTCCATAGCCTGGCAGGGAACAAGTTAGGTTCCCAGAGCAGACACATCATCTCACGAGATCGGCGGCACTACCAGCATACGTGTGTTCCTCCAGGGGTTTGTTACTCTGGGATTTGTTGGGTATAGGCACAGGTGTAAGAATGGCAATTTGCGAGGTAGAAAAGTTGTTGTAGAGAGTATTAACCTAAAAGTAACAGGTCAGTGGACTTAGAAGATAAGTTAACTGCATATTTAAAAAATCAATGTGGTCACACGGTTAATGTCCGTTCATACCGGTTACTAGCAACCAACTGTTTGTATTATAGCTGCTGCATGCATGGCTTCTAGCCAGGACAGTTCCACCCACTGCAGGGGGACTATGGATGCAGGTTCCAGTATACCCAATAGGGGGCAGTCAGTTCACTCTGCCTTATCATTTAGGTACACTGAATTAGGGTTCATCCGTAGAATTTCGATTTTGACCTTGGCCAAGGTCAAGGTCATTATTTTCAAGGTCAAATACAGAAATTGTGGTCAAAATCATAGTTATAATACATTATTCATCAATATTTTTATAATATGCAAATTATGAGAGATCTGGTAATTTGATTAGTGAACTTCATATGTGAGTCCAAGGCTTGACTCTCTTAAATACTTTTTCTCCTTGGGTGGTACTATGGTAACAACCAATTAAATCATTTGATCGAATTACCAAATTGAGAGAGAGGCTTCTTACAGCTCACATGCACGAGGGATGGGGGTTAGGTGAGGTGAGGGACTCCTTTCAGTGCCACTTTGACAGCGGATGTACCGGTACCCATCTTACATACCTACGTATCCCCCCAAGACTGGTTATGTATAGTAAGTGATGGGAGTGGAATATGATACAATCTATCTATTCCTTGTTCACATGGTAATACAATGGAAATTATTACCTAACCCTTTATTGGCTTTAAAATGTGCCTCTTTGTAGCATCAGGATGCTTGAATGCAGCCCTGGAAAGTCTACTCCCCAGTGCTGCATTTATACATCAGGCCAATAATGATTCGTCAAATTATCAAGGCTGCATTCATGCAAATTGATGACCAAAGACGTAACACATTAAAGCACTACATGGCCATAAAGGGTCAAACATTTGGCGGACAGGGTTTACTAATTAAATAGACACATTCCTTTATGATTTTTCTATATAGATATATAGACAATAGTTGAATGAAGAATTTAATGACAATTATTCTATTTGACCTTGATAATTGTGACCTTTAGTCAGAACACTCCAAGGTAAAGGTACTTCTGTACAAAACCACCAAAACTGAAAGAAATGTACATAGTGTATGAATGATAGGCTCAGTTAATCACATTTTTAGTTTAGACTTATATTTAACATTAGCATTGACCAATGTCATCCTTTGACCTGTGGGAGACGTCAGGTCATGTAGGTGTGTCATAGGATTGAGAAAAATATATGACCTATGGTTTCATTAGTGACATTGACATTTGACCTATATAAATACCAATTAACCAAGGTCATCCTCTGAGCTGTGAGAGATGAAATATCTGTTGATGTAGGTGTGTACTATGATTATGAATGATGTGTGCTTAAAACAGGAGTAACCAATAAAATACCAGTCATACTTAGTGACAGATTTGGAAATTGAATCAAATATGTTTATTCCTTGTTTCTATGGTAACCCCAAGGAAGAAAATATTTACAAGGATCAAGCCTTGGACTCACATATAAAATTCACTAATCAAAATTTGCATTTTATAAAAAAATATTGGTGAATAATATAGTATAACTATGATTTTGACCACAATTTCTGTATTTGACCTTGAAAATAATGACCTTGACCTTGGGCCAAGGTCAAAATTGTAATTCTAGGAGTAGCTCCTAATTCAGTGCACTTAAATCCCCAAAATGAAAGGGCTGACATACATATACCAAGTGCTAGACTTAGTTAATCACCAATTTGGCTATAACTCAGTTTTAGTGGTGACCTTGACCTTTGACCTCTGGTTTCGCCTATAAAGCTACCGCGCCCCAACTGCTATCACACAGAAATATGATCCCTAGACATGTAGCTTTCAGAAAAATAGCATGAGCCTTCGTGCCTATAGGTGGGCACGACTTGCTAAATTCTGGTTGCTGGCTCGTGCACTATTAGACAAGTTCCTTATTAAGTGTGGTCGATTCCCGTAATAACTACAATTTCTATTTTATTCATCGATAGACATTTTTGTCCAAATGCAGGGTAGGCTGCCCGTTGATTCACACTTTATACACGATTTTGGGGTCTGAACTACACATGGGGCTTATTACATCTTGCTACATTTTTTGCAATTTGCAGTTCATTCCTCATCTCTACACGTTATAGCACTTTGAAGAGGGTAGTCTGTGCAGGCATGGACTCATTACAGCATTGATACCACCCTCAATTAGTCTAAGCATGGGGGTGTAGAGGGGTCCCCCCTCAGGTCGGAAAGTCGCCGAAATTAAAGGCCCCAGGTCACAAAGTCGCTTTTTAGACCATTTATCCAATAGCCAAAATTTTCCGAAAGTCGCCAGGGGAGCTTTACATAAAAAAACGGTGTTTTTGGTCCCAACTTTTGTTGGGAACTCTGGATTCTGGGACAATCTCAAACTCGCCTTACAAAATGGGTGTTTTTTTTTGTCCTAGCGGACAGGAATTATCCTATTTTTTTTGGGATAAATCCTGAAGAAATATATCCTTACTCATTTTGAGTAAGGACATATTTCCTTACTCTCCCGCAACTATGACGTCACAGGGGGGATTCCTCCCAACTTTGGGGGCATCCCCGGACATATGTCCCAACTTCAGCTTCCGGTCGACATCCCAACAGCAAGAACGCACGGAAACAAAAACTTCCCCAAAAGCAGGTAAGAGCTTAAATAGCTGAACAAAAACCTTTCCACCCGTTTATCATGTATTCCAACATCCCCCCGGTCTAACTTTTGTTACTCAAATATGGTAATTTGCACATTTACACCAAAAATACGGTGGCCCATGTGAGCGATAATGGGGGGAATACGTTCATTTCGGGCGGGAAAAAGTTGGGCATTATGTCCTATCTGTTATAGGCCGTAATACCATTGTTGTTCATCATTTATACACAATTTTCTCTCACTAATACATCTTATTTCTTGTCCTAGACATGGCGCGTGGACATGCCAAACCAAAGAAAGATCACCCCCCGCCGCAACAACTTGTCTCTGAGAGCGATTCGTCCTCATCAAGTGAGGAGGAAGATGACAGTGATCGCGACCCATCTTTCACCAAGCCAAAGTCGGCACACAGTTCAGAATCGTCCGGCTCCTCGGATGAGGAACAGCAGGAGATCCCCGCCAAGTACCGGTTGAAGCCACCCGTCTGCCAAAAAGGAGTGTGACAAATCTAAAGGAAAAAACTCAAAGCCCAAAACTAAAAAGACTGCCCATGTCGACCATCGCTCACCGGTGGCGAAACCTAAAAAACATAAAACTGGAACAAAAGCGCCACCCCCCGAGTTGGAGGATTCCACCAATTCCGAAAATAAGAAGTCGTGGTGGACCGACCAGGAGAAAGTCGCCCTATTCACTGTCGCACACAAGCATCGGAGACTCATGGCCGAGCACACGAGCAAGAAAAATGCACCACTGAAAGAGGCGGTGAAAAACAAGATGCTTGGTAAGTTTCTAGCATGTCACAGTGATATATTCTTTCAAAGACTTAGCACCTGTACTACAATGGGTCATGGTTAGGAATTCCAGTACTCTGAGAAATATCCTGTAATTTATCCTGGTCGCATAATTATTATAAGGACCATCGTTCCCTGACCCTGTGTTCCCCATGTAAAGTTTTTCTGTCTTGTAACACTATCTTCTTCCCCTTCAGTGGCCGTCAACGCTGTCAGCAAAACAGGCGGAAGGTCTCTCGACCAAGTGATGAAGAAGTTCAGGACTTTCCCCGGGAAGGGCGCACAGAAGAATGACGACCTCCTGAAGCACTACATCTCCAAGGGGAAGCCAGTTCCGCCAGGCATGGGCCTCGACGAGGCCGAAAAGTTGTGTCTCAAAGCTAAGCTTAATGTCGGAGAGATAGCAGGTAAGTTAACAGTATATAGGCACTTCGTTCCCCACTTACTACCATCACTCACTCAGTAAATATATATATATATTTCTTAAAGGCACAATTCCCTATCCTTACAGGACCGTGAATGGCAAGATGGAATTTGGGCCATTTTCTTACTATGACTATTTGTTTTTATCTTTTTTCCTCTAGGCCTAACTCGCTCACACAAGCATACCGGTAGCAAGAACAGTGCCTTGGTTGCGGAGCAACCTATACCCTCCACCAGCAGCGACGTCCGGTCCACCAAAGAACACAAGACAGGCAAGGCACGGAAGGAACAGAAGGAGGAGGTCGAACTCAGTGATCCAGATGACCACGACGATGACGACGACGACGATGAGCCCCCCTGTAAGCGCTCAAAAAGCGACGCGCCCGTAGAGGAGACCTCCGGGGTATGGGACACCACCAACGACCAGAGCAACGCGGATGAGCAGGATGACGAGACTGCTGTGGATCTAAGCAACGTCAGTGAAGGGGACACCCTTCTCTGCCAGGAACAGGAGGAGGACCTCGACGACGACCACATGTCCTCGACCCCCATAGAGAAGTCTCGCCAACTGACGAGGCAACAGGCTTTCACCCGGGTGCTACACCTGGTCCAGTCTGCCCCTCCGCCCACCCGGCCGGATGAAGGTCGACCAGCACGGCCCCAGGACCCAGAGAGTAACCTCGCCGACGCCCTGCGGATCGCCATCGGCCAGACAGCGAATACACAAGCATTGATAGCAACCGGTTAGTACCTATACCTACCATTATTTACACATTAAAATCAATGAGTAGAAGCTGGCTATAGGCCCATTACTTGGAGACGTATATCCCAAATTATTGAATGTTATGACTCTGCACGGCGCATAGTGCTCATTGTTTACTTTTTGGGAATTTAGTCTTGTGCAAGAAAAAAACAATTGTCCTAAACCCTCTACTCGAATAAAATATATGTTGATCACACAAACGGTTCTTATATTTTTCAGAGCTTCAGACTGTGCGTCAAATTCTGGATGTTGTGGCCAGGGGGACGTGCTGCGACCCGGTGCATCAGTCCTCGCAGACGGAGCCGGTAGCAACCGACAGTAGGGCTGACCAAACAGACCGGATTGTCACAGAGAGCAGGGCGGAACAGACAGAGAACATAATGACAGACAGCAGGGCAGATCAAACTGAGCCAATTCCCACGAACAGCAGAGCGGATCAGACCGAATGCATCAATCTCTCGGCCTCAAGTAGTCAAACCAACCCTCCCGCCAACACCCGCCAATCGGATACCCAAACAGACGCCCTGGAAACGCTGGACAATGGGCCTGCGGGAGTTCTCGCTGCCTCGCGGGTGCTCGTCGAAATGCAGAACAGTGGGGAGACTGCAAATGGACCAGCTGTTCAGGATGAGAACTCCTTGGAATCGGTCCCCCCGACAAACGACACATCCCCTAAATCCAAATATAAACGCCCCAAGCGGGCACACAAGCGGTAATATGTCACACTGTGACAAAGACAATTTGCGTTTTTCTGAGAATTTCAATGCATCTTAGTATTAGGACCGATGTCTCGAGCCGGGAATTTTATTTGCTGTTATAAAACCATGTTTTTGTCCAGTCCCTAAAGAGCAGGAAACATGTAACTCGCATCACCAGTAAAAGTTCTTCAGGTTCTTGTATAGTTGTATTGGAAGGTTTGTGTAACTTGTTGGTTTGAAAACCAATCGCTAAAACGAATATAAACGCCCAAAGAGGACACGCCAACAAGAATTTATATCTATCACTAGTCATGCAGGTTTTGTCTTGTTTTAATTCTTAAAACCAATCGCTAAAACGAATATAAACGCCCAAAGAGGACACGCAAACAAGAATTTATATCTATCACTAGTCATGCAGGTTTTGTCTTGTTTCAATTCTTAAAACCAGGTAGTGTGTAAGTGTTTGGTGAAACATTGGTGCTACTGACCACGCAAAATAAAGGGAGCAGGCAACATGTAACCCGCATCACCAAGTTAAAGTCCTTCTGTATAATATTATTGAAGGGTTGTGTATTAGTTTGGTTTGTAAACCAATACCTAAAACGAATATATACCATTATCACGTGTGAAAGTTATTCAGGATTTTGGAGAATGAATGTAGAGAATGGACACGCAAACAAGAATTTATATCCATCACTAGTCATACAGGTTTTGTCGCCTTGTAATTCCTAAAGCTATAGTTATAGCTAAAGTTAGTGTATAAGTGTTTAGTGAAACATGGGTGCTACTGACCACGCAAAATAAAGAAATAAATCACAATCATTGGCCTAACTTGTTGTTCTATCGTGTAGTAATGGAGGCAGAAGGAGGGGGGGCATTTCTGATGATATCTTAAGCAAAACGCTATTCCAAACCATGCTGAAAAAATTCATATAGTTGGGAAATATCTCCTAAAAATTACGTTTTACACGCCACCTAGTGGGAATCCCTAGCGAAATGACGTCATAGTCGGTCTTCCCCACGGCGGCAAAACGTGACAAGGAAACGTTGAAATGGCTTCAAACTACGATCTGGTAAGGCGGCTCCTCTCTATACATGGTCAATTATGTACCTGGTGGTCTCTAGCATCTGGAGGAAGTCTAAACTACACCGTTTTTCGCTGAATTATGTTCTTTTTGGACTTTTTAAAAATGTTTGCCTTTTGGGACATTTGTCCTAACATTTGTCCCAAATTCTCACCTTTTGTCCTCTTGTACAACAGGCAAGTGAGAGTGACGATTCTTGGGAGGCGGAGCCTGCGCAGGACGTAGAACCGCCACCAAAGAAGAAGAGGGGGAAGAAGGCTGTTGTCGATGTCTCTGTGGAGGATGCCGACCCCGGGTTTGACCCTACAGCCCACACCCTACCCCGCGAGTTAACGGAGGCCGACATTGAGCGGCCTTTCGATCCTGAAGACCTAGGGGACCTTGGCAATCATGTCAATTACTGGAGGGAGCAGGACACAACGGCCCTGGTTAAATGCCTGAACCACCACCGTAAGCTGCTGAAGGGGAACTTCGAGGGGAGCGGTGGCGGGAAGGAACGGCGTGATGCAGCCTGGGTAGAGGTAGCCGGTGCGTATGATTTTAAATTTGTTTTAATAAATAGTTAGTTCCCTCACATGAAAGGCCACTTATGCATATCTCTCTTTGCTACTGTTATTAGCATGATGAGCTACTTTTATTTACTCATTCTCGGTTATGACAGACTACATCAACAAACGCTGTGGCACTCGATGGAATGTCGAGCAGTGTAAGGGGAAGACGACGCGGTACGCCAAAGAGGTAAAGGACAAGGTGTGTATAACGGCACTATCTTTTTTATTTCAACAACAAAATATCTCTAGGATAAATACATACTTCGGTTAACTCCAACCTGGAATGGTTTAATACATGGCTTACAATACTTTAACAATTGTCACATCCTATTTACCGACCAAGTGGTAAAAAAATTATATGAGTAATAAAATGAAACATATGTCTCCTTCTGCGTTTGCAGTTCAACAAGCTGCGTCGAGCCATCTTGAAAACCGGTGGCGGCCGCATACGGGACGAGGAATACCTCACTGCGCAAGAGCAATCAATGCTCGACTATGTTGGCGTGGAGGGCGTCGTCGGTATGTATTATACTACTTCTTCCACGAGCTCTTAATTTAATAAATATCAGATCAGCAGTTGCGTCGAGGCGTGGCTAAAGAAAAGGTCAAAGATCTCAATCTAACTAAGTACCTACTATGAGAGAACCAGCTCAATAGCATACATCCTTCTTGACCTGAAATATCTTGGTGTAACTCAGTACCTACTATGAGACTAACATACATCCATCTTTATATGTCACAGGAATACCGGGCTGCAGCGGAGTACCGCTCAAACCTCACAAACGGATGACGAGCATGAAGAAGTTTGAGGAGAGCGCTAGAAAGGCTTGGGACTACAAACGGGAAACGATGCCCGACTACTCGCTCGACCTTCCACAGGGCAAGGAATTGTGCACGGGGGGCCGAAAAAAAAGGCCAAGAAGGCAGACAAATGACTTTTCAAGAAAAAACTAAGGAAATTAAACCAATGATTAATTTTTACCTGTAATATACTCGTATGACTATTCATGGAAAAGCGATGGAAATTAAACGAATGATATATTGTTACCTATAATATACTGCTAGGGAAAATGCCAAAAGTTATGTTAATTTCTGAATAAATTAAGACACCAAACACAATCCATGGCTGTTATGTTTTTCACTGCTGTCGGGGTGCCCGGCGGTTGAAGTTGGCCGCTACATACTCGTCCCGGTGATCGACAGCCTCAGGGTCAATGTCTCCTTGGTTGTGATCAACGGGGCCGAGTGGGGCAACGCGTACGGGCCGAAACCTGTCGTGGCCGTCATCTTCAGCGTCACGATGGGGGGTCCTGTCCAGGACAGCAAGGTTGTGAAGGCAGGCACACGTAGTTATGATGCGACACGCCTTCTCCGGGGTATGGTGCAGGTAACCCCCGCTTGCGTCGATCACCCTAAGAAAAAAAAGAGGACAAATATTATAAAATGCATCCCAGTCATGCATTTTCCCTAACCTGAAACCTTTCCGGTTGACCCCATAGTAAAGGCGAGTAAAATAAACTATGAAGTTACCTCCATCTCTGCTTCATGACCCCTATCGTCCTCTCAATGATGCACCGTGTCGACCGGTGCCATCGGTTGAAGGCCCTTTGTCTCGGTCCACGCGGGTTGTCGTAGGGCGTCATCATATACTCCTTTAGGGTGTAGCTAAAATATTTAAGGAATTCATAAAATAAAGTCCCAAACTATTAGGGGAAAGAAATCCTGAAAATTATATAGCACCTACATATGCAGTCACTTGAAATATTACCAAATAACGTCACTCACCCGGAATCACCTAACAGGAAGAACGTCCCCCAGTCACCACTCTCTGCCTCCTCGTACAGGGGGCTGCTAGCAAAGGAATACTGGTCATTGGCTGACCCCGCAAACGACGCATCGATGTGTGTGATGTATTGGTCAGCGTCACACACAATCTGCAAAACAACCAATGAAAGAAATTGTGAAAACAATAAGAATTATGTCTTTTCCTAAAGATTTTTTTGTCACACTTGATATAAAATATGAGATGGGGATGATTACAAGACTTGGTCCTATGTAGAAGATAAAGAGAAATATGTCTCTTTAGTAGATTGACTTACCATGGCATTTATAGAGTGAAAACCTTTACGGTTGACGAATACACCCTCCGGAGGGTGAGCCCCCTCGTACCCGTTCTTCTTGGGTGCAATGATTTGTATGTGGGTGCCATCTATACACCCAAACACAAACGGATGTTGCTTGTGTTTCTGGTAGAAGTTAGCTGCCTTTCCCACCTTGTCTCTCTGTCTGTGTGGCCAGTGGATATAGCTGTAAAAGTAATATTCGCATAAGATTCAGCCGCTGTCATAGTTAAGCAAAATAAGACAAATAAAGATGACACAAAAGTATGTGAAATATGGTGGGAAGGGTATGCTCATTTCGCCCAAGGAATTAGGCAATTAATTAAAATTAAAGGGCAAAACTTACTCGGCAGCATGTAGGTAGAAGAACCACGAAACGTCGTTCACCACCCTGCTGACTGTCGCCTCTGAGACCTGCTGGGTCTCCGCGATGACGCTGAAGGCAGCGCCGGTTGCAAAATACCGCAGGGCCAGACATACCTGTGGAGAAGAAAAGTAGCAATTATATATGGGCAGTAGAATATATCCTATTTTCAACCATATAGTGCACTATTCCAAAAAACATAGAAAAAGTTTTAAAAAAGTCAGCAATTAGAACTGACGTGAAAAAAATGTATTGGCATGCACTACCCTATGTACAAATAGCATGA
This sequence comes from Harmothoe impar, assembly GCA_947462335.1. NCBI lineage: Eukaryota > Metazoa > Annelida > Polychaeta > Phyllodocida > Polynoidae > Harmothoe > Harmothoe impar. Next base: position 63,888,214 of record OX381712.1, on the reverse strand, counting down.
TAATAGCCCATTGCATATCAACCTTACATGAGGTAAAAGCTCCAAATCATTTGGCTCACCTGCTCAATGTAGGAGAGGCCTCCCCCTACCCTGCTGCCTTTGGTCCTATCCGTCCACTCTCCAAAGCGTTTGGCTACCCTCTTCACTCTTTTCTTAGACAGACGGTACTTGCGAACGAAGCGGCCCTCCGACCACTTCCTATAGGGGTTGTGGCGGGCCAAATATACCTTTCTTTTGCGACCGTTCCGGTCGAGATCCGCCATTTTCGCGCGTTTTGCTCGGAGCAGATCGCTGGTTCTTTTAATTGCCCCCCCCCAATTACCAGCGAGGGGCAAAATAAATATGTCCCAACTTTTGTCCCCACCCCCCCAACCCCCTTTTTTGACATGGTCTCAATCAACCCAAGAAAAAGTATACAAAAAATGCATCAAATATTCCACAATCAAAGGAAGGTGGAAAGAAATGATTAACCCCCAACATATCTGTTACATGCAATTGAGAATACATCCGAAGTTAGTGGAAAAGGTATTTATCCCAAATTTAAAAGTTGCGAGAACCAATGGTTTGGTCGGTTCTCGCAAATGGCTGTTTGGGACAAAAAAAGGGGACAAAACCGAATTTGAGACATAATTTTGTTCCTGTTTTTGTAAATTGAAAGGGAAAAAGATGGGACCTTTGTCTCAAAGTTGGGAATATTCCCAAAATTCTTAGATATCCCAAAATTTGAGGACAAAGGACAAATAATTTTGTTATGAAACCTATTTTGTCCCAAATCGCCTAAAGAAATAAATCCTTTCCTTTATGTAAAGGGCCCCAGGTCACTTTTGTTATTGTACTAGGTCACCAGGTCGCCCGGAAAACTGCCCAGGTGGCCAGGTCGCTTTTGACCCCTCTGGAGCCACAAGCATAGACAAACAATATACCTATTAATGCCTATGGTCTAAGACATACCCATGATTGCCAATTTATAGATTTCACATCATCCAATTAAGCCTCTGAAAATCATGAACAGCCACTCATGGCCACTCATAACCTGTCTCGATTGCATCTCGATTGGGTGTAGAAATCTACATAATTTATTGGGACAAACACATACAACCAATAAAAAAATTGACCTATCACTCAGTAACTCTCAAACCGCGCCCTACTGAGAGGGCCAACGTCATTTTTATCAGGCGTCTTATCAGATCTATCCCATGGCCCTTTAGTATTACCCCATCTTCCCCAAAACATTATAGGCTACATTTCTCTACAGAAAATACTCCTTGATGCGAACAAAAAGTTATGACCTAGGCCTACCTGGTTCTCCTGTAGATCTAGGCTACCTGCGCAAATAGCAGGCGTTCCCGGGACGCTCAGTCACATTATATATCGAGGGAAGCAGCCGACATTTTCACCCGCATTTCCAACGTTGTCCTCGCGACTATTAAAAAGGCCTATAGGTCAAAGAAGAATATTATCACGGAGGTGGTCTGACTTCTCACTAAAACAAAAAAGGACCCACAGTAATTAACGCTGACAACAGCAGCAAAATTGCGTTTCTGCCGTGATAGGATGTGATATCCCGTACTTGCCCTTGAGTCAGTAGAGGTCGCTCGGATAACGTCACGTGAGAACCCGGTCGGTCCCTTTTCTCCCTCATAAGTTGGAAGGGTCATGTTCTGCCGTTTTAGTCCAGTGAATGAAGAGAAATAAGCAGTCTAGGGTCAACAAAATTGCTACATGCAATTTTTTTGTTGCAATGGACACTCTGATATGTATACTTCTCAGAAAAAAAAAGTTTACAAATATCGTCCTTGGGGAACCCTCCTAAAAATGGCCATTCCCAAAGTGACTCTATGACCTATAGTACCTCCTCACAGGCATGCTATACACTGCACTATGCACCACACTGAATGCCTCTGGTAGGCACTCCTCAATCCCCTTCTTTCTTTTTAGATATTTGCATTTGTTCTAAGATACCAAACTAGGTCAATTCTAATAATAGCCTCATGCACTGTCCTACTTACAAGGCTTTCTGGTGCTGTATCTCTGATCAAAAATGTAGAGCACAGCCAGCCTGCAGCTCTATAGGAAGGTGAGATATGCTAGTTTATTATGGTTAATGATGCTATCATACATCATGAACATAAGTTCTAATATATAATTCTAACTATATATGTTATAGTGCTGCAGCATTGAAGAGCTAGGAGCATTATTTCTGGCAACACCCAGCACCAAAAAAGACTAAAGTATGCCATATACCACCGGAAAGCTCTGATCATGGGCTTTTCAGATATGGCACATGTAAAATAAAAAGTTGCGAACAATCCAAGAATGCCGCCAAAATCCAAGATGGCCACCAAAATATCAGAATTTCATCTCCTGTGACCTAGATATGGCTTAGAATACTTTTTAAACACTGCCTATGCCCCCCTAAATTGGAATTTAAAGGTTCTATTGTTGTTTTGCTAATACCGCTGGTTGCTTAGCAACGACTGTTCTAATTGTTTATCTGCCTAGCAACACAGTTTTCCATGGTCCTGGGGTTGATCATAATTATACCTACCCCCCCTAAATTGGACCCAAGGAATTCTGAAAACCCCTTCAATGACTCGGTGGACCCCTTCAGTGACTCTAAGGACCCCTTCAGTGGCTCTGGGGGCCCTTCAGCAACTCTGTTGACCCTTCCAGTAGCTCTGGAGACTCCTTCAGTGACTCTGTGGACCCTTCCAGTAGCTCTGGAGACCCCTTCAGTGACTCTGTGGACCCGCCAAGCGCCTTTGGGGACCCTCCCAGCGACTATGGGGACCCTTCCAGTTGCTGTGTGGACCCATTTACTGACTTTTGGGACCACTTCAGCTGCCTGGGGACCCTCCCAGCAGCCCCTGAGACCCTTCCAGTCCTCTGGGGACCCCTTAAGCTGCTCTGGGGAATCCTTCAGTGACTCTGTGGATCCCTTCAGTAACTCTGGGCATCCCTTCAGTGACTCTGTGGACCCCTTCAGTGACTCTGTGGACCCTTCCAGCGACTCTTGGGATCCTTCTGGTGGCTCCCGGAGGACCTCTGCAGACTATGGTGGCACCTCAGGTGGCTGTGGGTGCATCCTTGCTGATTCTGCGAACACCTTTGCTGACTCTATGACCACACCTAGTGCTTGAAACACCCATGAAGGAGTCCCCAGAGCTACTGGAAAGGTCCAAAGAGCCACTGTAAGGACCCACAGGGGTTCACAAAGGACACACTCCTTTCAGAGGGCTAGGAATATGACACTATCCTAGTGTAGTCCTCATTGGTCCTAGCTATTCTATAGGATAGGAAAACTATCTGCAATGGCAAAATATGAGACTGTGAAAGAGTTTTATGATGTGTTCCTGCAAGAAGAAAGATTTCAGCAGGAGATTGAGGAAGCAGGGAACAAATTGCTAGCAGCATTATATGGCGAGATAAAAGATTTAGACTCCGAGTATGCATCGAGGTTTACAGAGAAGGTTCCTTCTCAACAATGCTATATGGCACCTGAACATGTGCCACCAACATCTGATGCAGCTAACTTTCACAGCCTGCAGGTTTATACCTTCAGGTACAGACATATTTTTGACAGCAGACTAAACATTTCTTGTAGAAATAATGGACTCAAATGCAGCCTGGCCTGCAAACTGCAAAGGTATTACATGCATTAATGCAGAACCTGTTGACACCTCGGACAGCTTTTGACAGTAGAGTAAACCTTTTATTCAATATTGGTTAGGCACTGCTCCTTTGGACAATATATAGAGCTTTCACCTTGACCTTAGGTTATTGGTCAAATATATGTGTATGTGTTAACTTCACAGTGATTTACACCTTGTATCTTAAGGGCAGTGAACATGATGTTCTGGTACTTCCAAAGTATGGTAAATCAATGTAATAACCTTCACGAGGTTTCAAAGTTTGAGGATTATAACATAGGATATCCACACCAAAGGTGTGGTAACCGGCTTCCAGTAAGGGTTCTGGTTCATCACAACGGTGTAGGTGAAGCAGTGTGCTGTCTTTAAAGGGTTAGTGAACAGGAGGCATGATGCAGGAGTGTATCACTGTGTAGGTGAAGCAGTGTGCTGTCTTTAAAGGGTTAGTGAACAGGAGGCATGATGCAGGAGCGTATCACTGTGTAGGTGAAGCAGTGTGCTGTCTTTAAAGGGTTAGTGAACAGGAGGCATGATGCAGGAGTGTATCACTGTGTAGGTGAAGCAGTGTGCTGTCTTTAAAGGGTTAGTCTATGGGAGTCATGATGCAGGAGTGTATCACTGTGTAGGTGAAGCAGTGTGCTGTCTTTAAAGGGTTAGTCTATGGGAGTCATGATGCAGGAGTGTATCACTGTGTAGCTGAAGCAGTGTGCTGCCTTTAAAGGGTTAGTCCATGGGAGTCATGATGCAGGAGTGTATCACTGTGTAGGTGAGGCATGATGTATAAATGAGTTTACGAATGCTCTCTCCCTCCTGCCAGCCGGGTACAAGTCCACTGCATAATAGCCTAGAATTTGCAAACACCCCCACACCCAAGCTAGGTCATGGTCTGCTGCCCCTCTGTACTAAGGCTATGGTCTATGTTCACTATGGGGCTCAATGGGACGCGCTACCCCTCTCTTCGCGGCTACGGAAACCTATGTTGACTGATAGTAACCGGGTCCATGGGACATGGAGCCGGTTAACAAGATCTGGATTGACCTTCATGCAACTCACACACTCTTTTTTTCTGACCCACCTTGTATCAATGTGCAGTTCAGTGACTAAAGAGAGGTATGAAATGGATATTATGTCCACATAGATGCAGACTTGCTGTTTTTTTTTGTGAATTAGTATTTTTGATTCATTATTGCAGTTAAATCACAAAACATATGTGACCTTGACCTTGGAAAATAATTCTGATCAATGCATCTGTTGAAGCTGATGTCAATTGGTATATCATAATAGTGAATACGTCAATAAGAAGCAAGAATATGGCTGTATAACATTGAGAGGGAGGACAAAGGCGGCCATGTTGGATTTCAGACACTTCCCCAAGGAGGATTCCCGTAAACTTATTTTTTCTGAAATGTGCATGTATCAAAGAGGTGAAAACCATTGAAAAACCTAATGTAGCAATTTTGTTGACCCTGAAGTGTTCATTCACTGGACTATTTGACAGTAGGCCTGCATGGACGGTAGGCCTGCCGATCTTCCCCAGCTATCTTCTTTGTGAGAATCAGTGGCTGGGAAGGGGAACAAGATCACCTGCATGAAATGTTTTGGACTGCTGTTGAGGGGTAGGCCTAACTAGGTCTAGGGTCAAACAGGTAAGGGTTTAAAGATGGTATTGTACCTCACACAGTAGCTACAGTCCATACTTCTATCATGTTTAAACATATTCCTCCATCCGATGTATTCCTGTTGTTTGACACACCTTATTGCAGGGTAAATCTGGCCTTTATGGAGTGTGATATTAAAGAATAGGTCTATGGTGGGGAGCAAAGCCCGGGGGGGGCGGCACTCCCTATCTTTTCTACTGTAACCAAGTGTGAACATTACCTCAAATTTAGGACCCTTATCACGGGAGAAAAATCAACAAAACAGCACCCTTTTCACGGGAAACTGACCAAAAATCATAACCTAATCAAGGAGGCCCGAGAAAAATTTAAAACAATAGCCCTCAAATGGTAGGCTCTACACTTGCCCTGTGAATAAATATGTGTATTTAATATTGAAAATGCTGGATTAATGTCTCATCTGAAAGTTTTTTCCAGTAATTCAGCCATAAAATGTACCCCTTTTCCACCAAAATTGCCTAAAAAGCAACCCTTTTCAAGGGCACTCGAGGGCCCTTGCCTATGGCCCAAAAACATACCCTTTCCCTTGGAATCGTGTTCACACATGGTCATCAATGCTGAGGGAGTGCCCCCCCCCCCACGGGAGCAAAGCTACCAGTCATATTACATATAAACCTAGGTATCCATCTGGATCAGTCTATAAATAAAGTGTCTTTAATTGTCTCTTGTAATGTACCCAGGGGTGGATCAAGGCTATCAAGGGACGTTTTCACACCCAAATATGGGTACACGAGGGATCATGGGGCTAGTAGCTTACCCCTGTCCTATGTGGTGTAATAGGCCTATAGTTTAATAGGGGCATTTGAAGACCACATCCGGAGGTTCTAATGTGTCTATTTTGCCATCCCCAACGCAGTACTGAACAGTGTGAGAACATCACCTTCAATTTGATACACTTTTATCATGAGGGCCAAATCCCAAGTATTGCATTATTTTCGTGCAACATTGGGCAAAGATAGGAGCTGCATTTACCCCTTCCCACCCCCTTCCCTAACTCCCATCCCTTTCCTTAGCAACGGATGCCATGTAGATGTTGCCTGTTACGCCACCTTGAGAGAAGTAGTGAAAGTGAACATTTTACAATTCAATATTTGGGGAAGATAACTACTATAATGAAAAATGCAACTATGTATTGATACTTATGAAATCTGGATTAAAGAATTATTTTAAACAGTATGTTTTTAGTTAGATATACCCAGTAAACACAGTTACGTTACTAAACGTTCAGGGAACGTCATTTCTATGTCTGAATTACGTGACTTTACTACGTTAAACAAACGTCCAAATGTAAGGGTTATTTAACGTCATTAAACCTAGATGAACGTTAATGAATGTATATATACGTAATATAAACGTTCTTGCCAGGTTTATTCACGTAAATTACCTAAATCTAACGTAATTTAACATCTACAGATCATTATATCAAGATTATTTTCATGCTAAAAGTATATTATTTATATGCTACATTCAATTGATTTGTAGCTAATTTTTATTTTCAAAAAAATTAAGCATGTATTAGACCTCGAGCCTAGCTGGGAATTGAACTCAGGGCCTCACTATCACAGTGCCGCGCTTCATCTGAGTGAGCTATCAAGTCAGCTGGTAGAGAAGCTGCAGCTTGGTTCTCATATAACGTTTATGTTAGAGAATGGATGGAAGGAAACAATAGGGACCTTTACTCTTTTCCGTTTTTGTAAGATAACAATTTTAATGACAATTCATAATTGTGTTATAAAATGTTTATATCAATCAACCAGTGTAAACCCATAACAATATCAAATGACTAGTAATACCAGTACATCCGGGGGGAGAACCTAATGGGGGAAAAGGAAAAACATTATTTACAATAGAAACTATTAGATTTGTCAATTAGTGTAACCTCATATTGATGCCAAATGCCACCACCGTCGGGAAGAGAACCTGGGACCCTTTAAGTGTTAAGACCACGGTTCTGACTACTGAGCTAACCAGGCATATGAATCTACATGATTGATATGGGAAGGTAAGAGATTAGGGACCTTTAGCAAACATGATATAGCTCATCAGATGCATGTTAGGGACCATTAGCAAACCGGACGTAGCTTATTTAACGTAGCCTATGCTTTCAGCACTGCCCTGTCAATGCCAAGAAAACATAGGCCACATCTGTGTTAAATGAGCTACATCAGGTTTATTGGGCTTAGCAAAGCTATTGGTGAAGTGAATGTTTCATCATATTTCTTATTTTTTCAATGCTCTTAAGGTAATTTAACAACAGTGTGCTCCTAAATGTTTACAACCCCCACCCCTTCACAACCCAAACTCGTTTGTTCATTCACTATAATTCTTTGTATTGAATGTGTACAAGTAGATAACAGGGATATTTTTATGAGCCATGGCATGGTTGCAGAAGTTTCCTAATATGGACCTCTCTAAAGGTTCCTATTCACATAGGCCAAGGTAGCTCAGTGGTTAGGGCTTGGAACTGTAAGCTGGAGGGTCGTGAGTTCGAATCACATTGCTGCTTGCATTGCTACATATCCAATAATATATTTCCAAGGGATAGCCCCACATACTAGTATAAAAAGACATAGTATTTTAATATCAGATTCTTCTTCTATGGGATTACTATATCAATTGCATGTGGGTTCGAGTCCTGTAACTAGCAATACGTTTTTGCTAAGTACTGTTATCACTGTCATGAATGTAGAACATCTTGAAATATGTCAACTTTGCATTTCCTCAATCTTAATAAATATATAGGCAGTCCCAGCACCTAGATATAACATGCTTTCCAAACTAAAACGAAATTGCCTGTTGCAGGATTCGAACCCACATGATAACATTTGATTAACGTTAGTATACGTGGTAGTAACGTTTAATAAACCTAAAAATAACATTTGCATAACGTTTATATACGTTTAATAACGTTTATATACGTTTAATAACGTAAAGCAACCCATACATCTGAACGTTTATATTACGTAGTAAAATTACGTTCTAATAACGCAGTTGTGTTTACTGGGTAGTGGTGTAATATTCTTTTTCAAAACCTCCCGATGTGGTCTTTAAGTCCGGTAGACTGTAACCCATTCTGGTGAATTCTGTTTATTTTCATATATTTAGAGGTATCCCACAGCTTAAAGACTTCACAGAGCTATACAATGCTCTTTGGTACATAGGCCTGCACAATATGAAAGGAGAAATTTGGGGGTTTAATTGATCTCTTAGTGGGACATGGAAGGTTTTGCTCTATTTCAACAATGACCTGCAGCGAATTCGTTATGCAAAATGTATTTCTTCAGTGAACAAACGAACTCTTGAATGATAAATCAATTCATGCAATTCTTGCAATATATTTCTAAAGGGGATGTAGTCAGCTCGTTCTAGCCATTTGTTTTTTCTCTCTGGCTGCAAAGAACTCTCTGAGAGGGAAATTATCATTTCTAAAGGCCAACTTAGTGGGACCTGCGGAGGTCAATTTTTTACCCCCTCCCCCGGCAGGCCGAAAATCACGTGCGTTCGCGCCCCTTTGTAGCATGGTAATGCGCAGGCTTTTTCCCTCAAAGCAGGTTGAATTTTTTTGACCCCCCAAGAGGAGTCTAAATTTTTTACCCCCCTCGGTCAAGGGGTCCAAATAGTTTACCCCCCCAAATCCACCTCCTGTTGTTAAAAAATAAGCACTCCCTAAGAACATTAATGTGCTATTGGGCATTGGGCAAAGAGAAATAAAAAAAATTACCAAGTAACACAAATTATCAAGAGATGAACATTATGTGTACAAAACGGGAATATTTTAATAAATATTTTACAATTTAGAAAACTTTCTATGTTCACTTAATATTAATTCGTAGGAAAATCGTTGGGCATATATATATGTCAGGTGCAGAATGGGAACCAGCCCAATTCCAGAATTGCCCAGGTGCAATTCCGGAACTGTGCAGGGCAATTCCGGAATTGCTTCCTACTTACACTGGGCAGTTTCAGAATTCCTAGCTGTTCTACACATATGTTAGATATATATGTGTCAATGCTGTTTGATGTATGATGTGCATTCGGTAGGAAGTCCCCCATACATCCCACACCTCACTGAAAGTGTGAATAAGGTATGGCTGTAATCCCTCTGGTGTGATAAAACAATGGGAGTTCAGTTGCCTGTAACCCAACAAAGAGCTAATTAATACTGTAACAATTCTTGGCAAATACTTTTTCTACCCTACTTATTTTACAAAACTTGTTATTGAGATGTGAAAGTTCCGATATTGCACAAATTCCGATATTGCGCGTGACATATGCACAAGTATCTGGATGTAAATCGTTGTGGCACTCCATATAAAAAAATTTAAAAACCTCTGCAGATTCTCTCCAAGCATAGTCCATGGTCTAGGACTAATGTGAGGATCTGCTTGGAGAGTACAAACAATCAGTGGTAGTCTTACTCTCATTCCGAAGGAAGACTCTAGTGACTGGCATATGACCTTGAACTTGAGATTTTGCTGGGTTTGGGCAGTCCTTGTGGTTAGCTTGGAACCAGCAAACAGGGACCAGAAATGGAAGCAGACGGTTTGATGGTAAAACTACCATCAAACCTTCTGGTTCCTGTTCGCTGGTTCCAAGCTAACCACAGGGACTGCCCAAACCCAGCAAAATCCTAAGTTCAAGGTCATATGACTGAGCCATCTGTGAATTCACTAAGGGAATTCCCTGAGTGTTTCCCGGAATATAGACTGGTTTTGGTATATTTTTGTAATTAGGACAGGTGACAAACGAATTGCCTATACAACCAGGTTCAAACGAATTTCCTGAACAAATTCTTTTATGACCCTTCAAATTCGTTTTCGTTTGTGGGTGCAGAAACGAACACCTAAAGATTATATGTGCTCAGAAATACAAATTACAAATATTCTAAACGAATTCTCTTGCCCATTTGCTGGTGAAAATCGTTTATAAGTGAGTTCTTGAAAAAAACAGAAAAACCTTCCAGACAACGTATCAAGTGCTTATAAAGCACTGTCTATTCGCTGCAGGGCTTATTAATCGCTTATATTGAGGACACACTTGGCTGTTTACGGTTACAAGAAACCTGGGCGAACAAACCCTAAAGAAGACTGACTCTAACTATATTCTGGCCTAATTACGAGGCTGTTGTTACTATTGGAAGAAAATAATTACAGGCATAATGTCTGGTACTGCGTCTATAAGCCAGGGACATTATTTTGCAACAAAAACAAGTGTGGTGGAACAGATGCTTATGAACCCTGATCTATGACCTGGCTAATAGTCACCTAGGGTATTCATTGTTGCTATCATGTACTAATCCAGATGTATGTATCCGGCGAGAATGGCAGGCATGGTTTAGTGGTGAAGTGGTTATGAAGGTCACTCTAGGGTAGGGAGGTCCCAGGTTCAAGTCAAAAATCCATTTTCACTGGACCACTTCTCATGGTTGGATAGTTCATGTTGAAAGTAAATTGAGGAGTGGTCCAAACGGTCAGTGCTCAAATTCTTACCAATCAATAGAAACAAATAAAATACACTGATTGTACACAAACAAGTATTGTATAAAAGAACTTTATTATGGTCTGCAAGAAGATAAGTCATCACATAATACTGGCTGGATATAAAACTTATATGTTGTAAACTTACCTACAAAGACCTACATGAAAGCAGTACTCTTTTCACATTCACATAAACCTGGCTAAAACATAGGTTGTAGACAGCCACTTAACTATATAAAAAAAAAGTTAGACAAAGTATGTCCCTTTGCAATAGCATTGGGCATATGTGCCATAACCCCAAGGATAGATTGTGGGCACCTTCACCAAATATTACAATAATTTATCAACTATGACACAAACCACACAACTCATTATTATTTGAATGCAATGCCTATTTCTAAATGCAGGTTAAATAACAGAATTCCAACAAGGAAACAACAGTTCAATAATGATGCATGTAAGTCATGTATTAATATTTATGCATACTCTAGTCCCACACTTTTTTGTCAAAATCTAAAAAGTTGACCGCAGTCCTTATACTGACAATGGTTGTTGATCTGTCTGGTATCACTCACATTACATGTGAAAGTGAATCCAGCCAAATTAGCAGCCAATTCATAACGATCATTTTCCTGATATTAAAGCTGGGCCGTCATGGAATAAGTTCAGCATTTTCCATACATAGACTAAAATAACAGTTCCACCAGAGGGCAGCAGTGTTTGGACAGGGGACCATGAGCATTGTCCAGCCACAACATATTCACCCTATCTTGTGCCTGTAAGAGCTGAGCTCCCAGCCCTTAAGAGCCCTCTTGTGAATCAAAACTGAACTATATCCAAAAGTGCTTTTGGCCTCACTTCAACCATGATGGTCAAGCTTTAATGTACAAATGCCTCATTATTGTGTACCTTTGCATTTAAGGCTATCATGTATCTATAAACTGCCCATTGATTGTTATTTATAACTGGCTGTTTGGCATTGGATATTAATGTGATGTGGGTGATCACATATTTAGACTCAGCTGATGATAACTTTCTGCTCCTATGAACATAGTAGCTGATCACGGCAAGTTCAGGTATAATAATTATGATATCATGTTTGAGCAGTAGACTAATACTTAGAGCTGGTATGGACCGCCTGATATGAACTCCTCCTTCACAAACGCTGCATGTAACGTCTCATTGCCGAGCGACAGTGTTTCCACCACGCCACCAGAAACAGCCTCCCGGTGTACGGTGGGGTATGTCCAGTAGAGGGCGCAGCAGGGCACTTCCACTGATGCCTGGTGGCGCTCCAGTCGATGGTTGTGTCTGGGTGTGGAGCACTTGAAGTGATGTCCATAGCGTGCCCTCAGGTATGCCCTGGTGTTTGCTGGTGCAGGCAGCCACAGGGACCCAAAAGGACGCGGGTGTAACGGGTAGAACAGTGAGCGGGCTATATATTCTGTGTTCTCCGGCTCTGCGTGAGTCCACACATGGGTTGCGTTCTCATTGTAGAAGACGACATCGACATTCGGCCACTTCCACGTCGTATTCCCGGCAGCGGATGAGTCAATGGCATAGAATTTAAAGCGGTGGTACCGGGGTTTGCCACTAGGGTTTGGCACAGATCTTCCCCAAATATCACCGGCCTTCAAAGCGGCCCGGCTGTAGAGATCCCCATCCTCCATAAAGCTGGTAACATTGTACACCCGCCACATGGTACTCGCCTCGCTCAGTGCAGCCTTCACCTTGGGCATGTCCTCCCAGCGAATTGCAATGTCAAGGTCATCGTCCCAGGGGATAAGTCCATGTGACATGTATGACCCCAGCACTGACCCCTGCCACAAGCTGAAGGTCACACCAGCTGTTGACAACAGCATTGACAACTTACGTACCAGGCGCATCAAGTGGTCAGTCTCTCTGGAAGACAGCAAAGGGGGGAAGCGCTCGTCTATGATATATGGCACGCGGGGAAGGGTGGGACTGGAACGCATACGCGAGTCAGTGCCAAACACAGGAAGGTAGAAAATGCTCTCTAATGGCGGCGAGGGCAACTTCTTGACTACAGAGGCTGGCACAGGGGGGTTGCTGCAGGTCAGGGCAGGTGGCTTGTTCTGCTGCCCTTCAGCATCATCTGTACTCCCACGTGTGAGGCGGTAGTTGATGTAGATATGAGTGAGGAGGTAGAGCGTCACGGCTACTGCACACACCGCCAGAAGCCGCTTCAGACGCACGCGACGCGCTGGCGTCACAGGAGTCATGGTTACAGAAGAGAGTCTACTCAGAGATGCAGACAGTGGGGTATGCATTGAGACACCTTGAGACATAGGGCCAAGTTGTGATTTCCAATCAGCCGAGCAATTAACCTTATTCAGTATAATGGCCCTTGTCTGTCTTTGAGCTACTCGCAGCAGACATCTGTAGTATTAGCAGTTATTCAGATGATGTTTGATGGCACACAGCATGGTGTTTGCTCGAAGCCCACCTACATAGTTGGTCACTGGACACTGGCACTGACCGACAGTGATCCGCTCATGTAGCCAGTTGTACACTGGCTGCACTGGCTTCAGCCCACATCCACCGTCACAGGGTATAAGATGTGACCATGTGGCCACCGGGTCAGCTGCAACATCTGAAACAGATTAAAATTCTTGTAACAATTACTCAACATTTTTATATTCAAGTCTTGAAGCTCTACAGCAGCTCCTTATGTTCCCATAGCATATTTTGACCTATCTGTGCACATGTTTTAATTTTCCTAATTTGACCCTCACATTAACAAGAACAATATAGGCCTTGTAACACTCGTGGGGCACGCCCTGAAGAATTTTGAAAATGAATAAATCAAATGACTATCAATAGTGAAAAAACTATGTTAGTCATATATGGCACCCCAGCAAAAACGAGTGGGGTCACTGACCCTGTTTTGAAAATAGGCATTAACAATGTTGAAAGAGTAAACTCATTTTGTTATCTGGGTGTAACTTTAGATGAAAATCTCACCATGAAGACACACATGGCTGGCGTCAGAAAACGTGGTAATTTTAAGATAAAACAAACACACAGGATTCGTGATTCTATAGATAATGACACATGCCTAACAATTTACAAACATTGCACCCTACCCACACTTGAGTACTGTAGTTTTATGATTGACAGTGCCACCTACCTGGACCAGAAAAGCGTCCAGACAATACAAAATAGGGGCCTAAGAAGTTGTCTTAGAATAAGAAATCCAAGGGATATTACCCAAGAGGATTTGCACACTCAATGCAGCCTTCCCACTCTAGTCAAAAGAAGAGACATTCAACTTCTCCTTTTCTTGTATAAAATGTCAAAAGTCCCAGACAATGTGATAATTACTGAAAATCCAAGAACAAGAGGTGACAATAAAGTTAAATTCAAAATTGGTAGAGGCAAACTACATGTGGTAAAAAAATCACCACTCTTTAGAGGTGTAGTACTCTGGAACTCATTAGACAAGGCTACCCAGGAAGCTGAGACTCGAGCACAATTTAGAGGTTTAATAGAGAAAATTGATTTCACAATGATAAAGCAACGCCACGCGGCTATTGGGCGATAAATCCTGACTAACATTACTGTTCCAAACTATGTATTGTTACATTATTTCTAACATTCGATTTACATGCATACAGGCAAGTACAGTGCACCAGCACTGCTCCCTATATATTTCATTAATGAGGACAGTACAGTGCACAAGCATTGCCCCTCTCACATCAGCTGATGCCATTATAACTATCATCTCACCTGAAGGAACACCTCTCTTTGTTTTATATGTCTCTATTACACGCATACAGGCAAGTACAGTGCACCAGCACTGCTCCCTTCTAACACAACATATAGATATTCATCAATGAGGACAGTACAGTGCATAAGCACTGCCCCTCTCATATCAACTGACGCTGTCATAAATATCGGCTCAACTGAAGGAAGACACTATAAAATGACCATACATTAAGCTACTATGGTGTTAGGTACAGAGCATAAGCACTGCCACGCCTAGCAACCTGCATCTCTATATTCTATTTCATAGGCGGTACATTGCACAAGCAATGCCCCCTCCTACCTCATAATTTATATATATATATATATTTAAACTCATTTCATTTTTATTTTGTTTTCTTTTTCTTTTTTTCTTTTTTTCTTTCTCCTATCTCGCTTTGTATAATTCCCACAGAAATATCATAAAAACATCAGCATTTTGAGAAAACCAACTCTCATTTTTCTCCCCTTAACTGCTCCTATTTCTACTTTGTTTGATGTTAAAAGGCATACCGCTATCATTGACATGTGTGATACTTTCAAACACAACAATATTATTGTATTTCAATGGCATGAAATCACTGTAATGTACATACTTGTTTCTTTTCAACTTTTGAAAATCGCAGTGAAAACCGTGACTCTGTTTGAATAAAAAATCTTACAATCTTACAATCTTTACAATCTTACAATGGTCATTCTGTGTCATTTTGGTGTTGGTCCTATATTACATTGGCATTGTCTGAACTATATGGTATACCTATCAGTTTCGAAGAGCAGAAAATCCCTCCAGGAGGGTTATTTCTAAGGTATTTATAATGGTCTTGCACATGATTCACAGGAATAGAAGTCAAATGTTCTATCCCTATTCCATCCGGAGTCTCAGAGACGTTTGAATGGGTGAATTACACAAGGCTTCAAATTCAGGGGGCATAAAACTAACATTGATGGTATAAGTGTACACAGACAACTTTTGACTTTTTTATTTTATGATAGTCACTTCGACGAGTCTGGAGACAAGTTTACTTTTTCAGTGTAGGTGAATGGAGAGCGACTTTGGTTGGTTGAACTCAAAGAGGTTGCTTGAGGTGTTACTTGAGGACTTGGGTTGGTGGAGTGCAGAATGGCAAGGGCGGGTGGAACTCAGATGCTAAACCCACAGCAATGGGAAAGTACTCTTGTGTGAAGAATTTTGACGAAAACTGAGATATTTGATTGAAATTTGGTGGATTTTGGTGAAAAGCCTGGACAGAATGGGAAGAAACATGCATGCTAAGCCTAAACAAAGATATCTTGAGTATATATGAGTATGTGATTGAACCCTTGCTTTGGCGATTTTGTAGAAAAAGTACCCTGTCCGTCAGTCGCACACTTGTGTATACAAAATACTAAGTGACCCCCCCGCCCATATTATGGAACTCAATTATGTAATTAAACCTTGTAATTAAAGGCATTCACACCTTTGGAGTTCCACCCACCTAGAACCCTATCGTTGGAGGTCTGTCCACCAAATCCCACTCCTCAAGCTGCCACCAATACCAACTCATATTCCTTAGATTTACTGTCGCCCATTGCGTTTCCATCCATCAAAATTCCGCCGTCGAACTTCAATCAAACCAATCATAATAATCACTCTAAAAGGTCAAGCCGAAAAAGGTCAAAATTGGCCGGAAACCCCCCTTCCCCCCCCCCCCCCCCCGACTTTGAAACGGCTTGCCACGCCTCTGGACTCTCACGCTCCCAGTTCCCACCGATTGGAGGTCCGCCCACCCACATATCACACATCAATGTCATTCAATGATAACAGATCGTCAATCATCTTTGAAATGTACATTATATATTTTTCCTGTTGTGGGGAACCTCTCAGCTGTATATGCTCAGAGTCTCTTCGGATGAGAAAATAGCTAAGGGAACAGGTCTAGGTTATGTGATGTGAACCTTTGTTTCCACTCTGGACATTATGGTGCACCAGCTGTATACCCATACAAAAGGTGTTACTTGTCAATTCATAACCTTTGTGCAATGAGGAGGATTTACAAAAGTCAAAAATCTGTGGACAGCTATACAAGGACAATGCTCATCACCTATGCATGTACACGTAACAGTGGGGGGTGTAGTCTACCAGTGTCTACTTCCTGTGTGTAATGAACAGTAGGATTGCGGAACGCTAGTAGTATATCACAAGTAGGACATGATGCTGGCAATGTCTTTAACGTATGCCTATTCCTGTATCCTATGTACTATAGCAGTTATCAAAGCCCTAAAAATACCATTTGATCATTGCCCCTTTAGGTCTAACTAGATAGGCGTTTTCTAATTTACTATTTCTACTGATACGCTCGGGAGCAGCCCATAGTACCTATCTGTATAACAATGACCAATGATAATCGCCTAGACTCGGCTTCTGCAATCTGTAGGACGAAGGAGGTAGATGTCAGTGAAAACAAGAAATTCCCCCACTTCACCCTGTTTACAGTGTGAGACCGGGTGAGACCCCAACCCTCCACTGTCAGAGGCAGTGACAGTAGATCCGAGGTACCGAGACTACACTATAGGACAAAAGAGACACCCATGTCAGCACAGATATCCTCAACACACACATACCGTTACCACACTAACCTCCTATAAGATCGACCACTATATGCATGTACTATTACCATACCTACCGGTGGTGGTGAAGCTCGTTGGGCCGTGACCATGGGTGGTGGCTAGGGGTGGGTGGGTAGCGTGTGTAGTGGTGACAGTAGAACGTCAACGTAAACACAACCTACTCCTCCTGCTCCTGCTCCTGACACGGGGACAGAGGCCGCCGCTGTCTGCACATTAATAATTCATAAGCAGGTTCCTCCCCACTCCCCCCTCCCCCTCCCCGCCCCCCGCCTGCGCCCCCCGACGCTTAGGCCGGTTTGAGTGCCTCCTGCTGTGGGCCGCGGTGTGGCCCGATGTGGCACTTTAGGAAGAAAGGAGTTTGCAGTTTTGATAGTGGGAGGTAGCGAGTTATAGGAAGAGTGTTTTGGCAGTCCCAGCATGGGCAGTACTGTATGCCTATAGATATTGGTCCCTGGGTCCCAGTTTGGGGGATGGAGGATATTAGTTACAACGGCCGAAAGGTGGTAAATAAATCTAGCTGAAACAAGTGATTGTTCCATGTTATTATAACTATATTTGTCATATATATTATACATATATATATATATATATATATATATATATATATATATATATATATATATATATATATATATATATAGCGTCAACCTTTAAAACTGCTACACAACATTAGATATAATTTAGATAATTCACTTTCTGTATAGGTTATAGTCTCATTCTTGCATCTCAACCAAAATTATGCATTTGAGCCATGCTTAATTCAAGGAAACATATAAAGAAATATTGAATGACAAGGCTAGCATTGTGAAAATAACTCGGAGGTGTTCCCAAATACTTTTTGAATGGAATAGTGGCCGGAATAGTGCATGCTTTTAAGTTATTTAGAGGGTTGGGGATGTATGGGTCATATGCAAACTGGCATTAATTGGCTATAACTTAAGTATAAGAAGTGCATGCCTTGAGCACTATATATTTCCAGGGTTAAACCTACCCAATATTCTGATATACTTAATGTATGGGAGGTAATGTAAGTGGGTTAGATATCGTCGTGAACAAACATGATGGGCGGCTGTTTAAAACAAATCTATTATATTTTCCTGTATATTTTAATTTAAGATTTTCAATAACCCTAGTACATTGCCTATTTCACGCCCCCTCTTTCAAAAGTTCCTGGATCCGCCCCTGTATAGAAACATAAATGAGAAACCTTTAGCTCCACAAGACCATCATCTTACGGACAGAATAAGCTGTGCCTCCTATAACACTTCCACGCCCCCAGTGGTGTGAAACTGAACCATTCTGAACCATTCTGCATCCATGGTTGAACAGACAAACACACAGTCATACTAGTCACCTATCATTGCAGATAATATAATCATGTTGACCTTCTACACCTTTATCAGCAGTAGCCCTCCATCCCATGGTACAGAGTTCAAAAACTAGTCCCACACTTAGCTGACCATGCACGGACCTGCTGCAGAGAGTCTCCCACACTGACACACTAACACCAGCACAGAAGACACTGCAGGTTGAGTAGAGCTACCATAAGGATGCTGACTGTTGCTTTGCTGGTCGGACTGGCTGTTGGTGCCTTACTATGGTGGGTGGTAAGGTCCTACCATAAAGTGAAGATGCTGGACAAGGTCCCAGGCATGGAGCCCGTGCTGCCAATCTTTGGGAACTCCTTACATATGAAGTCAGATGCCCTGGGTAAGTGTCTCTCATTGTAGTGAAGTTTGTGTCTCCGCGCGAGATTTCACTATCACCCCTATAATCAAATTTGAAATGACCACTCCCTTAATTAATACCGATTCGTTCTGATGGTATATCAGAAATGGGTACTTCTGTCGTTTTTCAAGCATCTTATTCTTAATTATGTTTATCGATAAATTTATTAATTTTTATAATAAATCCAGCTGTAATTATACTAGGTTCTGATCTATTACTGGTAGCGATAGCATCACAGTACAGTATAGTGCAGTATATAATCATGTTTTGAATCTATCATTTTTGAGCTTTTTGATCTATTCTTTATCATGTTTATTATGTTTTGAAGCTTCATTATCAGATATCGAGTGTAACCGTGCCTCCCTAGACCCTAATTCTGAGCATGAAGTTTCAATCCATAAATCATTCTTTGCTACTTAATTTCAGATACTTTCATCCAGATAATCGACCTTTGTGAGAAACATGCGAAAGATTCATCTATGGTAAAGCTTGTGGTCGGACCTACGCCAATAGTATTCATCTTCAAGGCTGAAGTTGCAGAGGTACATACATATATCCTTAATCGGTACTTTCAAGTCTCAAATCAACATTGCATTTGTGAGAAACGGCAAGTGGGATTTCAAAAGTGGAAATAATTATGTTTGAACCATGTGAAGAAAGTTAGGATCACGCTTGCTTCTGTGTGTAATGTTTGCATGGAGGTGGTTAAAGCAGCTACTCGAGCTCCAAGCATCGAATCTTAGATAATAGCATGTCAGCAATCTTCACAGACTCATATGTGGACAGGTTGATTTACAAATAATATGGGTGCTTCTTTCTGTATGAAAATAGGTGAAATACCTCCTGTGAGAATAACAGTCAACGAACTGTAAACCAGATAATATAACGATCTGCAGGTTACCTACTCCACGCTGCCTCCTATTGGGCTTGAGGTGAACTAGCTCTCACTATGCTCCTATTTATATGCATAATGAAAGCATTATTCCCATCCACAACCATGAGGGTTTTCATGTGTATTCATGCAGATTATACATTATATATACTTCCCTATTTATTTGTTGTATGTAGACCTCCACCATAAGTGTGTACTGATTGCTCTAAGTGCACTAGCCACACAAGACTAAGCCATTTTAGTTCCATCTTTGACCACAAGAGGTCAAATTGGCATTGGCCCCTGCAGAGATGGCTTTCCTTCCCACCATAGAGGAATTAATATCTGTATTTTCACCCATCCATAATGCTTTAGAGAGGCCTTATATGCTATGCTATTTTGCTCTGCCTTAAAGAAAAACAAATGATGGTCCTATAAATATTAAATTCATGCTAGAGTTGGAAGAGGTCTGCAGAGGTCGAGTTGCTGCTTTAACGTTAGTATATCCGAAATTTTTCTTTTGTGAATTCTACTTAAAGTTGGTCCATATACACTTTGACAGTACCATCCCTAGATGGTCATTGATTATCAAATGTTATCCATTGCCTGTAAAGGCCGACCTGGAGGCTTGTTCTAGTGTATTTGCAATGGGTGCAACTTAATTTGTGCCCTCCAAAATATGCACCAGGGCAATAAATGTGAGGACTATTTTCAAATACAAGCATAAATCGAGGGACTGAGAATGAAAAATACATGCAGCAAATGAAGTATGACCAGTATGAACATCCTAACTCCTATTTTAGGAAAATTCATTTTTGAACCCCTACCATTGGATATACTAACTTTAAATGTTTTAACGATCCCGACCAATTGTACTCAATATCAGGTACCATACAATTGATTGTAACTTATACTTACAGCACACTTTGAAGGCAATGAAGAACCTTAGCAAATCCTTGCCATACCATTTCCTAAAGCCCTGGCTCGGCACTGGTCTTCTCACAAGGTAAATATCATTTACCCTATGTTCCATCAAATCAATAATTTTTTTCAATAATCATAGTTGTTAGAAAAATTGCCATAGTATAAATAATTATAGTTGGTGTTGTCCAATTTGGCTAAATATCCATCCTCCTCTCCCCAACACACGTACATCAGTGGCATCAGTGCTTATAAATACAACTTTGGTTATTTAGTCATGTTCCGACTGGTAGGCTAGGCTATAGATTTGACTATTAATAATCTGAAAATGTTTTTGACTAATATATCCATGTTGACCATTTAAATTTTTAAAAAATCCAATACATAATAACAATTTACCACTTTTCCTCCTAGCACCGGTGCCAAGTGGCAAACTCGTAGGAAGCTGCTCACACCAACTTTCCACTTCAAGATTCTGAACGACTTTCTGCACGTGTTCAATGAACAGTCCCAGGTGTTGGTGGAGGTTCTAGATGAGAAATGTGACGGGGACGCCTTTGATGCCTTCCCTTATGTTACCATGTGTGCACTGGACATCATTTGTGGTAAGTGGGAGGGACCTATTTTGGCGGCATGCAGGCCCCATGTGCATTTGTAATGCCACTGTGAAGCATGTTATCAAAGCTGGGCCATCAGGCAATAAGTTCAGCATTTTCCATACATAGACTGAAATAACAGTTCCACCAGAGGGCAGCAGTGTTTGGACAGGGGACCATGAGCATTGTCCAGCTACAACATATTCACCCTATCTTGTGCTTGTAAGAACTGAGCTCCCAGCCCTTAAGAGCCCTCTTGTGAATCAAAACAGAACTATATCCAAAAGTGCTTTTGGCCTCACTTCAACCATGATGGTCAAGCTTTAAAGCCTTTAGTACTAATGTGCTGTGCTGCATGCACAATGCGCCGTGTCGCCGTGGACTTTAGCCTTAACAACTCCATGACAAAGACATGGATAAGTGTGACACATATTCAGCAAATTAGTGTCAGATTGTTTAGGGCATTCACACTCAGTGTGAGAAACGTGAATATTGTGTCAATCCTGGCCCAGGACACATGATTCCAAAGCAGAAACAATGACACAGTGCCCCGTGGTCAGGCCAAAAAAAAGAGGTTTGTTTCAGGTCACCCGATCAAAGCAGGGCCGACCCTAAGTTTTTTATGCAATTCTGAAGAAATCCTCGTATTTCTATCCTTTTTTGGTCAGATTTTGGGTCTTTGGAGAGGCCGGCTAGTACTTAAAAAAAAAAAGAGAAACAAACCTTTTTTTTCGGCCTCAGTGTTACCATGTGCCTGTACATGTGTTTCAGTGTATTCGCTGTGATCTACATAATATTATACCTATATTATCAGAGCACATACTATATCAATTCGCAATATCATCTAAATACGATAGATTAATTGCCTCTTTTGTGTAGAGACTGCCATGGGAAAGAAGATGAATGCACAAAGACTGGGTGAAGAGTCGGAATATGTCAATGCCCTTTTCCGGTGAGTGAGATAGGAGACCTATGAGACAGGGGCTGAAAAAAGAGTGCAAGCTATAACTGCTTTCTTGTACAATCTATTTCCATATCTTATGTATACGTATAATTATATCGGTAGACCATCTCTTCCATACGCCTGCAGTTTTCAATATAGCAACATCTCAAAAAGTAATATTAATTTACATCCTCCCTCAATCATGATCACTAGTATAGTCAAAGAGAAAGATTTTACTGCTTTCAATTTGAAATCCCAAATATTTGGAATAAAACTATTAAATTTAAGTACCATTTCTTCACTCATGCACTATAGTAAGTTATTTATAAGCAACATGTTCTGATGCGATTCAACACCTATTATTAATTAATGTTCTACCATCCATCGTCTCACATTGCAGTTTGTCTGAACTCATCACAAGACGGGCCCGGAGTCCTTGGCAGTGGAACAACTTTCTATATGGTCTGACAGATTATGGAAGGAGACATGAGGCCTATCTGAAAACCCTACATGGTTTCACAAAGAAGGTTAACCCTAAAATAAATCAATTAGTTCATCATTATTAGATTAAATTACTGTAACACGTAAAAGGCAGAACATTACTGATTAATGGCTATAAAGGATATTTCAATAGAGACTGGCTGAAAGATAATGGACTAACCTTAAAACAATAAGCAGTGTTGCATACTGTTAAATGTTAAATTTCTTATTAATATTACAAAGAAAGTCTATAATCTATTCTTGCACAAAGAAACTGAATATACATACTGAATTGACACACTCCACCATTTAACGTCGCATTGTGGTGTTTTCAATGTAAAGGTTATTGCTGATCGTAAAAAGGAAATGCGTGAGAATCCAGAGGGCGAGGAACAGGAAGGGAAGAAGAAGAGGGCCTTCCTAGACCTGCTGCTGTATATGGCTAAGGAGGCCGGCTTCTCCGACCAGGACATCCAGGAGGAGGTGGACACTTTCATGTTTGAGGTCTGTATTCTGGGTAGATGCCGCGGCCCCAGGGGTGGGCAGCAGTCGCTATGTCACCAAAAAGTGGCGACACTGGCCTTGACATTGGCGACAATGCCCTCCTGACTCCAACCTTTCCATAACTGAAAGAATTTCGCAAATTGTCGAACTAAAACCAACATTATGATTGCACTAAAATACATTATTTGACTTTAATATTTTTTAAATTTTCTAATTTTTCAATCTGAAATAACATGTTAATTGTGATCTAGTGCCAACACCTGGGTGCTCAAACTTGGTAGCCCTTCATAATACCAGTACCCAAACATAACCCTTTCTGATCCCAAAGCTGTCTTTCTGACACCCAACCCTGGTGCCCAAAGACCATGTTTAGCTCAGCTCTTTCCAATCCTATTTTTTCCCCAGGTTCATATCCTGTATCGTCTATCAAATCTTTTTTCATTGGTCTGTCCCTCCTAAAGTAATTTCCACCCCCAATAGTAGAGGATGAATACAAATCTGAGCTTTAGTATTATCTGCCAAAATACAAAAGAGAGCACCATTTGGCGGCCGCGGCTTGTACACTGATATTTTTTGGCTCCCTATACAACCCATCTTTCAGCCACTATAGTGCCTTACCAAATTAGTCATTCTATGGCTCACTATACGACCAACCTAGGTTAGTGCATATTGCCAGGTTGGTCAGTACTGACCAACTCACCTTGGTCTTGTCCATTTTAATGAGTTTTAGGCTAAGTCATTTTGAGTAAAGCATTAGTCATATGATGTTATGCCTCAGTCATTTTTGAATAGCTCTTCGTCAGGCCTGATCAATGTCCCTATGACTTACCTGGGATAGCCACTTTAGACTAAGGGCCGGGACATTTAGATTTTCTGTGTACGAGAGTCAGAAACCCAGTGCGGCTTATAGGATCCTCTTTAGGTGGGGTGAGGCTTGTACAAGGGTTTTTGCTAATTAGCAATGCTCAGACCTCCTGTGCGGCTTATAGAATTCTGCTAAGTTAGGGGTGTGGCTTATAGGAGGGTTAGGCTTATACTCGAGAATTTACAGTAGGCAAAATGTGAGAGAGAGTACTCTTAGCCTATTAAAGGGAGACCGTGTAGCATGGCTCTATCGACTGCAGTAGGGAAATGAGGGAGAAGCATATTTGTTGAAGCAAGTCGCTCTATCTTAACATAACAATCAAGCCTTCTAAAACAATCACCAAAGAAGCAATTGCATTGTATTGAAGTTATTTTGGCCATAAAGATACCAACTCAGGCTATTTAAACAGGGTCATGACACTACTGCGGCTGGCATGGCGTGGGCGGTCCAACTAATTGGGTCTCACCCTCAAGTCCAGAAGAAGCTTCACGAGGAGATGGATGAGGTGTTCCGTGACAGTAACAGACCCGCCACAACTGAGGACCTCACCAAACTCAAGTACCTGGAGTGTGTTATTAAGGAGAGTCTACGTCTATGTCCTCCAGTACCCATTGTTGGCAGGACCGTGGAGGAGGATACAGAAGTTGGTAAGGTCAACCAATTGGTGCTTTCAATAGACCCAGGGCACTTTAGCGTTCACTGATATTCCTAGGCTCCCTATACGCCCAACCTCTCAGTCACTAGTGCCTAACCTAGTTAGTCATTTTTTGGCTCCCTATACGACCAACCTAGATTAGTTATTACTGTCAGGTTGGTCACTACTGACCAACCGACTTTAGTCTTTTTAGTTCCAGGGGGAGCCACTGAGTGGTCATCACAGGTGGCCCCAACTAGTGGTATACAAATACAACACACCAATGATGGACCTAGGTTAGCCACTACTGACTGACCCCTTGATCATTTTTGAATATAACTTTGCCATTGTGACTAACACTCATATGACCAACCTAGGTTAGTCGGTACTGACTAACCCTTTCAACCTATGGATTTTCAGTGTTGGGCAAATGTTTTATAATCTATGGAAAAAATACATGTTATCATCCATATACATTTTAATCAATATACCATTCACCTTAACCCTTAGTCAATTGTGGATTAAAATTGTGTCCACAATTTCTTGCAAAGTTCAATAAGCCTACTTCATCACTATCAGACAAAGTGCCATTTGTGATTTGTGATGGAAGTCACACTACATGTATCAATCTTTGGTTGAATACCCTCCTGGTAGAATTTAGATACTGTCACACATTAATTTGTGTGGGAGGATTCCCGACATAAGACTAAGAGATTCCCTTAACATGGGGATCCCCAAAAGGGGCCATGATACAAGTCATTCATGCCTAAGTCATTCATTTATGATATAAGTGACACATTCTTATTCTAATCTTATTATATGCACACTGATTATTTTTATCCAGTTTTGAGACACAGAGTGCTATCTTAATCCTACAAAAGATGATGGAGACAGTACAAAAAGGCACATCTGTATCAATCTTTGTCTAGAAGATAAACCATGCCCTGTCCTAATCCTGTTTAAACATTGTTGCACATAGATGGAGTGACCATACCAGAAGGTGCATCCTTATCCATCTTTGTCTGGAAGATAAACCGTGACCCTGAGCATTTCCAAGATCCTGAGAAGTTTGATCCTGAGAGATTCCGACCCGAGAACTGCATTGGGCGCCACCCATACACCTTTATCCCCTTCTCTGCAGGGCCAAGGAATTGCATTGGTAAGATACATGATACTGCCAATCTTTACTTAGGCCACCAAAAAGAAGATTTGTTTCAGGTCACCCGACCGACCCTATCAAAACAGGGCCGAGCCTACGTTTTCTAATGTAATTTTGAAGAAATTTTCATATTTTTACCCTTTTTTGGTCAATTTTAGGGTATTCAAAAAAGTTGGCTAGTACATTCATGACCTACGGACCCTACATTTTCCTCCTCATGCTACCTGAAACAAACCTTTTTTTTGGTCTTATGAACTTATATATTGCTATTAGCAGTTTCTGCTCTATACATTCACCACATTCACTGTATTCTCAAACGAGTCATCATTGTTGTATATTAACTGAAGGGCAGGGTACAGCCTTGTTACACTCCCCATCACTTGTCACTCCCATATTCAGGCCAACATTAATTGACATGTAATACTGAAAATATTATTTGGAAGGCAGGTGAATATGCCTACATATTCTTTTGCATAATTATATATATTACACCTTTATTTCTGAATGTACAAACTGTGACTTTCAGGACAACGATTCGCCCTTAATGAGGAGAAGGTTGTGCTGTCTACTATCTTGAGGAACTTTACAATTACATCCACGCAAAGAACAGAGGACATTCGACCGGTTCCAGAGGTTATCCTTCGACCTAGCAAAGTGGACATTAAACTTACCAGGAGATGATTGGATATACCTTGTAACCTCTGTCCACCTTTTATTTTAACCTTAAGTGTTATTAGTAACCTTAAGTGTTATTAGTATGTAGGCGCGTGTATACCCCCCCCCCCCCCACACACATATATATATATATTCCCTCACCTGTGTACAGGTATGACCCATTTACGCTCATGCCACCACTACCAGCCTTCCCAAGAGGTCCGGTTTTCCCACCCACCCACACCTTAACCTTATCATATTAAAATGTCTTACCTTCAATAGTCATTTCATTTATAATTATGTGTATTCAGATCTATATTACCATCTACCATCCAAACAATTCTCATAAAATGTCTGTATATTCATTACTCGTTACCATCTGCGAGTCAATCTTTGGTATAACTAGAAATCATACAGGTCTCATATAACCTCATTTGACCTTCATATAATCAGTTCATATCTATAGGCTATAATGTAATTCCCATATTCACGGCCACTCCACCACTACCACCCTTCCTAAGAGGTCCAGTTTCCCACCCACCCACACCTTAACCTGATAATATTAAAATGTCTTATCTTCAATAGTCATTTGACTTATAGTTATGTGTATTCAAATCTATATTACCATCCACCATCCGAACAATTTTCATAAAAGTGTCAATGTATTCATTACTCGTTTCCACCTGTACCAATCGTCGTATATTAATATAATTGGCTCATTTATATCATAATGTAATTCTCACATAATTCCTCCAATTAAACAATTGTTTCTATATACTCCTCTTTAGTTGCCTCTTTGGAGGTGGGGGCGTCCATGAATGATGAAATTCTTCATAGAATTCTCTTGTCTAGTGACCATGGCCATGTTAAGCAGAAAATACTGCCTGCCATCTTGGGGGAAAGAGCATAATCTAACCCTTGCTGGAACTCCTTATTGTAATACCTTCGGGGGAAGATGGTAACACATAAAAATCCCAATTGTGTACATTTCAATTTATCAAACAATATAAGTTTTTCCAGATTCAACTCAAGCTGACAAATCCTTTGTGTAGTATAGCGAGACAAAACCTACAAATTATCTCTACTGTTGGAACTTCACACAGACATGACGGACCACTCATGAATTCAATATGAATACATATTTCCATATTTACTAAAACGATATGGTTGGATGTTTACGTCTGACTTGCTGAGAATGGCATTGAATTAAAAAGACATGTGTTATTATTTCCCCCAGAGATAGTTATATGAAAAAGGCTTATCTTACTCCAGACCCTACAGAGAGTCACCTGATCTTTTTTGCCTCTACATGAGTAAAAATCGACACGTGCAACAGGGCGACACGGGCCTTTTAAAAATTGACATGGGCGACACGGCCCTTTAAAAATCGACGGACACAGGCGACCTATAAGGCCCCAGTCTATGCTTTACACATAAAATTCGACACAGCGACACGGCCCTTTATGCTAAAAATCGACACGACAACATGGCCAAAATTGTGGGTACCCATGTAGAGGCACATCTTTGTACAAGTCAGTGCACGTTGGGAGCGTCTTGTTTACCATGAGATGCAAGAAGTTAACCATAATATTATCAGACTTCTTAATCAGATTATGGATGACCCTTTGCACCATGCTATTACCAAAGTATTCTTTTATATTCTGTATACACTGATAATAATGGACCTGGAAATGTTAGTCACTACGGACTACATTTCTATAGTCACATGAATGTAGCAAAAACGACTATACCAAGTTAGTCACCTATGTCTAACATAAGTTAGTCATATAGTCAACCTATAGTCAGCCATTAAATTGAATGATTTGGGCTATATAGTCAAGTGACTTTCAATTTAATGGTCTCATGGTCTAAAGTAGTCACTGTGACTAATAGATATAGTCAATCATGAGAATTAAGGGAAACTTATATACTGAAGGCAGGTCAGGCTAGGATGAGGCCGGGCAGGGGACAGGCTAGGATAAGGCTAGGATAAAGCAGGGCAGGGACAGTCTAGGATAAGGCAGGGCAGGTGACAGGCTAGGATAAAGCAGGCCAGGGGACATGCTAAGATGAGGCAGGACAGGGGACAGGCTAGGATAAGACAGGGCAGGGACAGGCTAGGATGAGGCAGAGCAGGGGACATGCTAGGATAAAGCAGGACAGGGACAGGCTAGGATGAGGCAGGGCAGGGAAAGGCTAGGATAGGGCAAGGCAGGGACAGGCTAGGATGAGGTAGGACAGGGGACAGGCTAGGATGAGGCAGGACAGGGGACAGGCTAGGATAATGCAGGGCAGGTGACAGGCTAGGATAAGGCAGGGCAGGGACAGGCTAGGATAAGGCAGGGCAGGGGACAGGCTAGGATCAGACAGGGCAGGTGACAGGCTCCTGTGTAGGCCTATCATGCTCTGTCAGTCTAGACATACACTGTTCATGTATTTCTATGTTATCAAAATTGGAACAAAATACCATGATAACTTTATCAAACATGAGAACTCATGCACCTTATAACATCTTCATAGTCAACTGTAACATAACATAAAACAAGTAGGGGTATGCATAGAACAGTGGTTTAGGAGAGGATGTGCCTACCTGAAGTCCATATGGACCATTCAAAATCCTAACTGTTTCCTGTGCACACATTCCTGTGACATCATCAATTTGTGTGATACACATAATAGTCACTCTTCACTATCTTTATGACTAATATGTGACTAAGTTTTATAGTCCACTGACTACGGGGGTTAAAGTATGGTGGTATAGTCAGTACTGACTATAGGTTTTATTATCAGTGTAGATGGTTGATATTCCTTTATTCTATAGGTCCCTAAAGCTGAGAGACCAGGAAAAAAGGGGGTGGGTGTGGGTAGGAAACGGCTTCGATATACATGTAATAACACTCCCCTCGAACTAAAATGCCTTGATCTAGTTAAGCTGGACTATGTAGTTCCGCACCATTGGCAACACCTTTACACTAAATACCTCAGCATCTAGCCAATGACTATACACTGGACATCATGTACAGCTTTCTCTATTGGTCTAATACATTGCGGGAGGACATCGAAGACAGGTTTGCTCTGGTACCTGAAGTATTGTAACTCTGAACAACAGCTAAATGCTAATAATGAGCTGTGACTTACATGTTTTACAAGGAATATATAGGATGAGGTCTGAAGTCCCAAGTATTGTGATATAGCACATGTAAATAGACAAAGGTGCACGAGTAGAGGTCCTCATTCAGGGTTATTTCACGAGGCGAAGCCGAGTGGAATAACCCTCAGTGAGGACCTCTACCCGTGCTCCTTTATGTTTATTTCATGTCCTTATTAACAATATTTATCAGAATTCCACTTTTTTGCTCTGAAGAAGCTCATTTACAGTGGTTAAATCAACAATTTTGATAATTTGACAGGCCGTTGAATACGGGCAAGGGTTATTTTCAAGGGGGGTGTTAAATACGGCCTTCCTTGGTTAAGTCAATGGGAGTGCCGTATTCACCATGAAATAAGTAACTATTTCATGACATCCATGTGATGCTACTCTAGAGTTATTAGGCAGGTTCCACTTATCCATCCTTGTTATACCACCCCCAGCCTTCTGGGGCCTGGACATAACACGACCTCCCTCTATGAACTCTATTGATTTCCTGTCTTCCTTTCCCTGCTTCCATTAAATAAATATCCACCTTTATGATGGATATCAACATGGAACATACACCCCTGGTTTTACTGCTACTACTAAGGTCTACATCGGTCATTCCCAGTAAACAAATAACGTTATACGCCATTTTATAACGTTATATAACGTTATATGTCAACGTTTTACTAAGGCTCTTTAGTATGACATAACGTTATGTAAAGTTTAAAACGTTATTTTGACGTAAAATAACGTTTTTTTGTTAGCTGGGTTGGATATGTAAATTAAAGGCCCTACTATCAACCCGTAGTGATCAATGTGTGTAACCTTAATGACAGACCTAGATGTGATGCCCTAGGATTGGGGGAGGGGGTGTTCAAATATGGGAACGTTAAAAAATTACCTCCCCGCTAGGGCATAGGTTTAGTTAGAATAACATACACTGTTCTAAATAGGTACAAGACGGTGGGGGGCTTGAAAATGGTCCAAAATCAGTGGCATACGTGTTAAAGATTCCCTATAACTTAACACACATATGGACGGTATTGACCCTTTATTGTCAAACTTTGCTGCAGAAATGGCCATCCCCTGATAATTCACTGCATGGGCAGAAAAAAGGTGGTCCTTTGGTTGTTCATGTCATTTTTACATAGTTATCTAAATCACCTTCAACTAGTCTAGATATAAAAACCTTCGTCCATATAGGGCATTATTATCAGAGATGATCTGGTCACCATTGCTCTCCTCCCAGTTTTGCTGTCAACCCTGTTGCAATGCCCTATGTTGGGTTGAGAATCGGTGTGTGTGTGCAGGGAGAGTGTGGAGGTGAGAATATGGGACCATGGCAGATTATTTTTAATCACAAGTGGTCTAAGCAAACAAAGAAATCCCCTACATATCCATGGATGTGCAGCTATACTGGTAGACGGGAGCCGCACTTCCATACTGTCTTGAGAGAGAGCAACATGTTTATAACCACTATAGCCCTAGTCTTGGGCATCTCAGCCCTAATATGGTGGGTTTTAAAGCCCTCAAGATGCCGTCAGATGCTGGCCAAGGTACCTGGTCCTGCTGGAATTCCAATCTTTGGAAATAGCCTTCAGTTGAAGTCAGATACTGTAGGCAAGTAAGCTTTTATTCTTGCAAAGAATATCATACATAAAACATGTTTCCTTTAACCTATCTAGGATATTAGCTTACCTTAAATAAACACATTTACAATTGAAAGCACTACAGTTTATTCAGCTATTAACAATCAGAATTATATGATATTCTTTAAAAACTGCAAGATCATGATTCTATGTATGTCTCTGCAGACACTTAGGATAAATATAAGGAGTAATATCTACATAATGTTTATTTTGCAACAAAATCATTTGGATATTTAGTCAATAATCATACCGAGGGTCATACCCTTTTTGGGATTCCAACTAAAATTATCCATTCTTACCTATGTTTCCTCTTCCAGAATTCTTCCAGCAGATGATGGATTTCAGTGATCAGTATGCTTCTATATGTCCGATATATAAGCTATATATTGGAACTGAACCCATGGTTGTTGTCTCAAATGCTGCCGTAGCAGAGGTAAGTCACACTACTCTGGTAAAACCTTAATACAGGTGGGCAGCCAGGAAGAAGGGGTTCTTGGGGCACCCAATCAACTCTAATCTAATGTGCTGCTTTTAAACATGAAAAATCTCTTAAAGTGGCAAATTGCATGCCCCTACAATATAATAATCTTTGATTTCTCTTAAACACTTTTTGTTTGCACATTCTGCCAATTTGTCACAGTTGTCTATATTTCCTTGCAGAAAATACTGTCATCAATGAAGGTGTTGTCAAAGGCATACATATACAACTTCTTAATGCCATGGCTTAAGACAGGACTACTTACAAGGTAATGTACAGTAATGAATGAAAATGTACATAACATGTAGCATACTGGTTGTAGGTCTTAAGGGTGTAGATTGACTTTTGACATTACATTAAAAGGTAGGCAGGGGTAGACACTAACATTTGAAACCATAGGCCACCCGGGCCAACAGCCTCGGACAGTTGTGGGCCCGGAGCTAAAACTGTGGGCCCGGAAATTTTAATGTTAAAGTATAATAATTATGTTTAATACATGCCTATCCATGGAAAGGGAAGGGATGCTTTAGAAGAAATCATTAAAAAAAAAGTTGACTAGTCATGCTGTCCTATGAAGGATAATTTGGATGAATTGATATACAACATAATTATACTTTGTAGCATATCATGTTTAATTTTCATGTTGTATACTACATTGTATGCTATGTCTTTGGGCCACTCAGCTTGGAGAGCTACCAAAGCACTACTAGTGATAATATAGATAACTACTTGATTTCTGACATGGATGCCAATAGCTTAACTATTTTGATGGGTGTACTGCTTTAACATACATGACCTTCATCAAGAACTACATCAAATTCCAGCACTGGTGCTAAATGGCAGTCTCGTAGGAAGCTGCTCACACCAACTTTCCACTTCAAGATTCTAAACGACTTCCTGCACGTGTTCAATGACCAAGCCGAAGTACTCGTGAGGTGCCTTGAGGACAAATGCAATGGAGCTCCGTTTGATGTCTTCCCTTTCATCACCCACTGTGCTATGGATATTATATGTGGTAAATACTAGTTTTGAATTCTCTCATATATATCATAGGTTGCAGCGATTGAAATTAAACTAACTAATCATTTTAGAAGAGAATCATATGACAAACAGTCAAGAATTCACAGTTTATGAATTTATTGTGAATTAAGTGATGATATATTATGATTACATGTGCTACTTAAAACCTTGCATATGTGGCCTATACTGCAGCATTAGCAGTATAGGTTTATCACCAGGGTGAGTATGGGTTACCTCTCACCACCACTAGGGAGTGCTCCATGTCCATGGTTTCTGGTCCAGGTGAACTAACATGTCCTAAGGTGAACTGTGATTTCTTTGGGTAATAATGGGTGTTTGTCACCAGTGTGGAACCGAACTAAAAGTAACAGCAGGAGCATTAAATACAATTGCCCTGAATGTGGGGCAAGGGTCAAAAACTACAGACAAGGAGCTGGTGTGGTGATGGATGAGTTTTATCTCAGCCCTAAGTCGGTCGAGGAGACCAGCTCACCGGGCATCAAATAAGCCAAACTCATGTATTAGCCACCGAACCAACTTTGGACCGATCCTTTAAGCCACACTGGCAATCTGACTTGCGCACTAGCCACCGCCTACATGCAAGGTTTTATGGTATAACAAAATTTAACAATGAAACAAAGACTATGAATGGCATCTATGATCTGGTGTAGTAATTTGACCACAAGAGTGAAAACACATTTTATCTCTATGCATATACTTTTATGTGAAACAAGTTATGATTCTAATATTGTACCTGGTCTTAGGCCACTATATTTTTGACCTATGATTACGGTCTATACCAAATAGTAACTCACTTGTTTATTCTAATATCTCATTCTAGAAACGGCAATGGGAAAGAATATAGGTGCTCAAACTGGAAGTGGAGATTCTGCATACATTGATGCTGTATATGGGTGTGTATTATTTACTACCATGAGTGCAAAATGGCAAAGTGCCATTAATAGAGCTGCGGCCGACCCCCCAAAAGAGCTTTATTAAGGGAGTTACCCCTACCCCCGTTCAACAAGCTGATTCTGACATATATTGAAGCATAAGTGATATCACTATTACATTTGATCTAAGACACTAAATTGGGAATTGTGCTGTGTTCAATTTACTCTGCACTGTAAAAAAATATCCCGTAAAAATTATGGTGAATCACTGGCATCACTGAATGCCGACCGTTTCCCGTTTTTTTTACGGTCACCGTATTTTGCTTTCCCCTGTAAATTTTACAGGCCTTTCCCGTTGTATTTTTACGGTGATTCATCATTATTATACGATGATTCTTTGCTATTCAATGATGATTATATTAATTGTTTCTGGATTCATTGTTGTATATTTCATAATATCATCCTAATCCCAGGCCTGTATATATATGTTAGGCCTCAGAAGCATAATTGAATGCCTCATAGCAATATGCAATTACAATCCATGAGCAAAAGGTACTCTGGGATTGTTACAAACAAACTCTGACAACAGTCTCAATATGTATAATTCTAATTACCACAACATTGGTGTTTATACTATTCGTACTAGTTTCCAGGGTCTCAAAAAAGGAAATTATACAATTTTTATCTTAGATATGCCAAAGGCTTCAATTTTGATTGTGTAATTAATGAGATAGTTGGATATCTTTATAAATCTAACACAATTATGTATGTTTTTAGTTGATAGCTTCCACCAAAGTCTCTCTATCAAACCAAGCTGCCACCTGGTGAGCAAACTTTTAACATGAGATTCACCGTAAATGAAAAAACATTGTTTCACTGTACTGGTTTACGGATGTTCAATGTAAAAGTAATAAGTTTTACAGTGTCTCACCGTAAATCACAATTACGGTGATCCACCGTCAAATTTAGCATTGATTCTCCGTAACTTCAACGGATATTTTTTACAGTGTGCTTATGTTTATCTTGAAATGTGAAACAAAAGTCCTCCATTTTCAATCGAACTCTGCACAACCAATCATGAATTCTCATTTAATAGATAGAGTGGCTTTATTAACCGCCCTGTTTGGTTCATTTTTGATAAATAATTAAAAACCAGTACTGCAGTAGGCCTACTTGATGTGAGAGAAAATAAACTGTTCCTGTTAACTGAATATTCAACCAATATCATTTTCAACCTCAAACTCAAATCAAGCTACTTCTATATAATAAATCAGTAGGATTATGTATGTATAACCTTTGAACAAATCAACCTTTCAGCATGTCAGATCTGGTCATGGTACGATTAAGGAGTCCATGGCAATGGTCTGACTTAGTATTTCGGAATACAGGAAGAGGGAAAAAGCATGATGCTTATCTGAAGGTTCTACAACGATTTACTCGTGATGTACGTGGAGGTGTATGATACTATTATTAATGAAATAATAAAAAAAAGTTAGTCAGATTTAAACATTTAAGACATTGTTTTGCAGTGATATCTTACTTTATATATTTTCTCCAGGTCATCAATGAGAGAAAAGCAGAAATGGAGGAAAGCCAGGATAGTGTGGATGAGGACAGTGGTGTTGGAACAAAGAAGAGACGGGCCTTCTTAGATCTCCTTTTACATATGGCAGCGGAAGCTAACCTCTCTATTGATGACATTCAAGAGGAGGTTGACACATTCATGTTTGAGGTGAGGGACAGCTGAATATTTTCATATTTATTTTGTAAATGATGAATATATATCTAGAAAGTAATATGATTATAACCAAATTTATCTTAAACCCCAAAACTTATTGTATATGGTTCTGAATGTTTTGAAAACTTTCAAGAACATGATTATATTTTACCTCTCTAGTACAACCAATGCTGATTCTTATAATTGATATAATCTTTTGTCACCACATCAGGGTCATGACACTACTGCAGCTGGCATGGCGTGGGCGGTCCAACTAATTGGGTCTCATCCTCAAGTCCAGAAGAAACTTCACGAGGAGATGGATGAGGTGTTCCGTGACAGTAACAGACCTGCCACAACTGAGGACCTCACCAAACTCAAGTACCTGGAGTGTGTTATTAAGGAGAGTCTGCGCGTTCTGCCATCCGTACCATTAATTGGCCGAAGTTTGGATGACGATCTAGATATTGGTACCAAAAATGATAACCTTTAGGCTCACATTTGATTTTGTTGTTTTCAAGTATCATGGTTTAAGGATAAGCCGGATAAACTGAACACAACATTTTAAGGCCTAATATCATATGTTTCTTGACACCCATTCCATTGATATCATGGATATTAATTTTCAGACATTAAAGTATAGAAACTACTAAGCAAAATTACAGAATGATCAGATATATCTGAAACATGTTTCTAATAAGATATACTACATTTGTGGTGGAGGCTAACCCAATGTTTTTTTACCTCTTATTAAGGTGGCATAGAACTACCAAAGGGAGCCTCGATAGTGATTCTCATCAAGAAAATCAACATGGACCCAAAGTACTTCCCTGAGCCAGAGAAGTTTAACCCTGATCGGTTCCTGCCAGAAAACACCGCAGGTCGCCATCCATACTCCTACATCCCTATCTCTGCTGGGCCAAGGAACTGTATCGGTGAGTGTACTTTACTGTTATATTGACATCTACACTCTGACTAACTCCCATAGGAAATTGGCACTACACACTGGAATCTACCCTGATAAGCCTATCACCCATATTAGACGACACCATACTTTGAGAGATTTTTGAGTCATTCAAATTTAGTAAAAACTACAATGAGTACATAAAAAACCTCCGTTATAAGCCAACCAACCACTTTGAGACAATGCCATAAGCTGAAATGGGCTTAGAATAACCAAACAGTGTGCTTCTCAGAGAGGTCTTATGGTACTTGCCCATAAGCGCTTACCATGTAATATGCACACACTCCAAAGAAATTTTAGACCAGAACTTCCTCTCCAGTTTTGATTGATAATCAATTTATGCATGGTTTCAATCAAGTTTGAGAATTTAACTGTTAAAGTAGCTCTTTGAAATTGCAGGTCAGAGGTTTGCCATGAACGAGGAGAAATGCGTTCTGTCAGCAATATTACGGAAATTCTCCATCCAATCGACTCCGACCATTGAGGAAATACGACCTATTCCAGATCTCATTCTTCGTCTGATGAATGGCATCAACATCAAACTCACCAAAAGGTTCAACTGAGCAAGATAGTTTTGCTTCAATACCGGCTTTCTATGACTTATGAACCATACCCAATGCTAAAAGATAACTGTCACAAGCTGTTGACAGACTGACAGATTGACTTTTGAAAGTTGAAACGTCAAACCTGAAATCTAAACGCATTTTTGCTGTTTTCGTTTTTCCATTTTTTATGTTTTAGTTTACACTGTCCGCGTTTTGACTTTTACGTTACATGTTTTGATTTACACTTTTTACCCTTTGGATTATAACTTTCACGTTTTGAGTTAGACTTTTCACGTTTTGATTTCAACTTTAGTGTTTTGAGTGTCAACTTTTGCATATTACGTGGCATTTTGATTTCAACTTTTGCATTTTGAGTTTCAACTTTCATGTTTAGAATTGCTTTCCATTTGGCCCTTCTGGGCCACTACAGGTTGTCCGACCACTGTCTTAGGATTTAGAATAGTGTTGCTTCTAACTCATTTAAGCTGTCTAAGATGAAAATATTTGGCAAGAGTGCGGATCCGGGGCGGGGGGACCTGGGTGTCTCGACATTCCTTTTAGATTTTTGCATTTTGCATTAGTGGACCCCCGCTTTTCAAATTCCTGGGCCCGCCCCTCCCATATCAAAGAGGGTTTTTGCCGTAAGA
Source organism: Harmothoe impar (assembly GCA_947462335.1). NCBI lineage: Eukaryota > Metazoa > Annelida > Polychaeta > Phyllodocida > Polynoidae > Harmothoe > Harmothoe impar. The sequence goes on along the minus strand of OX381712.1, from coordinate 63,850,635 downwards.
CCACAACTAGATTTATTTGAATCAGATGGACAATGATAATCATCATGCATGGTCAGGGGGGGGGCATGCCGTGGCTCCACCTGGTGTCAAACACATGCATACTATTGTCCATTCATCTGTTGGCTCGAAAGCATGTCTGAGAAAATGTCACAGTCCTACTACTGCATGTGACAACTAGTCAATGCTACATGCACACCAAAAAGACTCTCCCCTTTGAGCATGATATAATGTTAGAGGATGACAATGTAGGATAATCGAAACATCTATGCTAGTTTACCTGACTTTGCGCTGTCCATGAAGCTCAAAATCTAGGCTGTTTACTGCAAACATTTCAGGGAAGTTCCACTGAATCTATACTCGGAAATGAATAAAGTGATATATGACTTTTGAAAATGTCAAGTGGAGTATATTGGAGCATCAGTGCTTGCGGTTAATAATAATATTTTAGATTGTGTCTACTGAGCCACATTGAAGTATGGTAGCTGGTTCCCCTAACTGCCATTGGTGTCACTACATAATAGCTCTCTAATCACTGGACACCCATGTGGATCTTGGACGCGAAATTATTACGCATGCGTTTGACTTGAAGCAGTTGAATCAAATGGTCCACCCCTTAGTGTATAGAGGGCAGCACCGCTAACGGACTATACATTTTACCAATGTCGATAGAGTGGCTGAAGGGATTTTAAATATTTATCAAACATTGAGTATTATTATGTACAGAAAATCTCAATACTCACATTTAACCAACTACTATTTATCTTAGCTGCCTGCAGTGGCTAATGAGTCAACTAATTACCATCATTAAACCCATACTGTGGCAGAGTAGTCTCTGTGCGGCTCAGTCCTCCAGCACAGACGGACACTATCCAGCGTAAAGATTTACCGTAAAACCTCGCGTATAAGGCTCAGTCTCATGAGTTTGTAACAGTTGAAACGTCTTTGACCAGATGTCGTCTTTGACCGGGTATATAGAAAAGTGTTTTTTTCATTAAAAAAAAACAACTTATATGTATATGATGTAATGTACTTGGTGGCACTTCTTATTGCATAATACTTTGGACAGTGCAGCTGTTTAAATTATTATGCAATAATAATAATAAGCTGTTTAAAGTTTAAGTAAAATACCAAGTGACGTCTTTGACCGGCTGAAGAAAAAAAGCCCAAAAGGGACCCTTAATATGTGCATAAAAAAAATTGGGTAAAACAACCATAGACTGTTTATTACTTGAAGAAGTTGAAGCTTAAATTTCTTTACTATATACTACTTTTTTCTTCATTTTAATCCCTACCTGGTCAAAGACTACACCGGTCAAAGACGACACCGGTCAAAGACGACACCCGGTCAAAGACGTTTCAACTGTTACAAACTCATGAGACTGAGCCATAAGCCTAACTCGCGTATTAGCCGCACCTCAACTTTGGGCCGATCCTATAAGCCGCACTGGCGATCTAATTATGGTGACTTTAGCTCTGTACCATAATAGCAAAAACTCTCGTATAAGCCTCATTCTGACGATCATATAAGCCGCACTGGCGATCTGACTCGCGTATTAGCCGCGGCCTATACACAAGGTTTTACGGTAAGTGCTAAAAACTATCAGACAAAGGGGATTGCAAACATAGGGATTCCCATCAAGAGTGACTTCTATATGCTACAAGCCATTCATGCCCCAAGTCATTCATTTGTGATATAAGTAACACATTCTTATTCTAATCTTATTATATACACATATCATCCAGTGGTGGGACACAGAGTACTGTCTTAATTTTATTTAACTATTGTTGTTGCACATAAGGCTGTGTCTCACAACCTTGGGACAATGTTTTTGTCTCTGATGGGGTGCCGTCTCTGACCGGGTGCCGTCTCTGACCGGGTACCGTCTCTGACCGGGTGCCGTCGCCGTCGCCTATACTACCCTCATACAAGGGTCAGGCACTGCTGGACTATAATAGATGGGTCAAGGGCCATTCTAGTGAGGGTCAGGCTAGGCTGGACATTCAATAACAGGCTGGACTTTGGCAAACTTGCTTGAAAGTCTGGCCATGCTGGATCCTCATGCCACAGTCTGACAATAATGGACTCTTGCAGGCTGAAAGAGACTCTCCCCAGAGTCCAACATTGTCAGACTATGGCATGAGGATCCAGCATGGCCAGACTTTCAAGCAAGTTTGCCAAAGTCCAGCCTGTTATTGAATGTCCAGCCTAGCCTGACCCTCACTAGAATGGCCCTTGACCCATCTATTATAGTCCAGCAGTGCCTGACCCTTGTATGAGGGTAGTATTGGCGACATTGGGTGACTCTCATATTTGCCTCTGTGTATGGTGACATGCGACATGAGGAATATAAGAGGCAGTGACATGGGACATGGGTATATATCTTAAAATCGACAGGGCAACATTGGAAATTTAATATTGAAATCTACAGGGTACATTGGGACCTAACCCCTTTATCCAGGTCCCTCCCTTATGGTATGACTATATATATAGCCTATGTTACTATGCTTATTTTACCTTAATACAATAGGTTGGCAGGAGATGAATGATACCTAATGAGCCACCATTTGCTTGGTACTTGGCGGAATACATTCGTTTACATAATGTTTTTGATATAAAACTGTAAATGAAGCATACTTAGTTAGGCCAAGATAAAAGGTTTTGATGATTTCCTTTCCCTCTTTTTTTGCGTCCATTGAATAAATATTTGCCTTCATGATGGAAATAACCCAACCTCACTCTGTAAGCTCTACTGGTTTCTTCTCACCTTTCTTTGCTTCGATTGAATAAATATTTCATGACAGATATCAACATGGAACAAGCGCCCCCTGGTTGGACTACAACTACAGGTCTATATAAGCATGATATGTGTAAGAGCTCTACTATAAACCCGTAGTCAGACCAAATTAAAAGAAGAAGTTCAGGGCAACCTACAAAACAGGGCCGACCCTACGTTTTTATGCAACTTTAAAGTGATTTTCATATCTTTTCATTTTAGGGTTTACACAGCAGGTAGCGAGTACTTTCATGTTTAAATTAATAAATTATAATGAAATAGTCCCTGGAATAGCCACTTCAGACTAAGAGCCGGGGCATCTATATTTTCTGTGTAGTGGAGCACCAACATATAATGTAGCACACATCTGACCCCCTCTTATCACACATTGCAGCAAAGTGGCCACCACGGATAATTCCACTGACAGGACCTCATGAGGTTTTGAAAGAAAAATGTTGTGTTTCAACATGGCCCAAAAAGCATTGGGTCAATTTATATATAAGCATTTATTTCTAGGATCCTGAAACTATTTCATCACTGGGGCACTAATTGACCCATTATCAGGGCATTCTACCCAGCTAAAAGAAATTCGTTATTTTACGTAAAAATAATGTTTTTCACGTTTTATAACGTTTTGCCATAATAAGGAGCCATAGAGAAACGTTATAATTATAACGTTGTATAACGTTGTATAACGTTTTTTTGTTTACTGGCTATACAATCCTGTTGTATAATCTCTATACTCTGCCATAGTCCTGATACATAAGCAAACCAAGACTCCACTCTTCCACACTGATCTCTCAAATAGTGATAAATTGAGTTGAGTGATCATTAAGCAGTCCATACCCTTTGATGACACCCAATGGTCGGGCTCATATTTTTTATCAAAGCATTGTATTTACATATGTGTATTTGATAGACCAGATATTGAATTCTGACGGCCCGGCTTATCTTACCCATCTCTTACATCACCCTGTTACATAACCTGCACTGGGGTGCTGGACTTCTCTTTTTCTCAGTGCCCTGGTCACCACAGACGCTCTGGGTATCAGGTTCCACGGCCCAGGCTGGGACACTCGGAGAGGGTGGTGCGTCCCACTAAATGGATGATTTTGATATATTTTGACTTCGCAAATTCACTTTGTATAATGGTGAGAGCATCAATACAACTATTTTCAAAACCTTAAAACAAAAAGATTTAAAAAAAAGGTTAGGTGAGGTTACTGAAACGCAACTTTATTTTTAGGCCTGATTGGCCCCTGATAGGCCTGATTGGTCAGTTTATGTCATATAGTTAATCTTGCTACCCTTGAAACTGTCTAGGACCTATGAACTTTGGTCTATACAGGGCATTGTTATCTGAGGTGCCCTGATGACCATTGCTCTCCTCCCAGTATCACTGTCTCTGTGTAGGGAGAGTGTGGAGGTGAGCATATGGGACCCTGGCAGACAATTTCGGTCACAAGTGGTCCAAACAAACAAAAGCCCCTACATGTTCTTGGACACGCAGATATACTAGTAGACGGGAGCCCCATTTCCACACAGTGTTAACGCAGAACAACATGTTTATTACAACCATAGCCCTAGTCTTGGGCATCTCAGCCCTAATATGGTGGGCTTTGAAGCCCTCAAGATCCCGTCAGATGCTGGCTAAGATACCTGGTCCAGCTGGAATTCCCATCCTCGGAAATAGCCTTCAACTTAAGTCAGACACTGCTGGTGAGTTACCTTTTATTCTTGTAAAGAATATTGGGGGGGGGGGGGCGGGGAGGATATCAAATTTATCATACAGAAACACGTTTCTTTTAACCTATATTGAATAGTAGCTTACCTTAAATAAACACATTCAAATTTGGAAGCATTACAATTTATTCAGAGTTTTTCAGCTGTTTTTGAGCTAATGAATAAAGGTAGTAATATACATAAAATACCTTTTACATCAGAATCACTACATCTCATATGAAACATAGAGCTGTGGGTTTGAATGGGATTTTATAGCTTTTCATGGATACCAACTATATAATATAATATTATGTCCATTCTCTGTTTCCGTTTCAAGAATTCTTCCAGCAAATGATGGATTTCAGTGATCAGTATTCTCCTATATGTCCGGTATATAAACTATATTTTGGGACTGAGCCCATGATCATTGTTTCAAATGCTGTGGTAGCAGAGGTAAGTCACATTACTCTGTTGTGACTTCCACACATGTGGAAGGATTGTCGGGGCACACATCTCTTATCTAATATACGGCAGACCTGCTTTTAAACATGAGAGATCTCTGAAAGTGTCAAATTTAGGTGGATCGCTACCTCTTCAATATGGACACACTGCGCAGGTATCTGCGCATATAGCTTAAGCGTTTATTGGACTTTGAATATTTGATATAATGTTAGTAACCAATGATATTTGCTATTTTTATCACAAGTTAGAACATTGAACCTATTTACCAATAAATCATTATCTAGAATGATATAGATCTCATTAAGTTACTTAAAATAACCAAGGGTATAATTTATACCCTGATTACAGCATTTTTACATAAAAATAAGCGTGGGACCCCCTATCAAAATCACTTTTATATATCAAATGATCTGAACTATTGTCCGAGAGAGTTTAACAAAAATCTGTTCATATTTTGAATACTGTTTTTAGCAAATAAGGCTAGAATATGATGATGATTTATTCCTACTCTTTCCCGAAATATCATATTTTTACCCAGAATGCCATTGCATACAACTGTAAAATTATTTTTGCAATAAACTGGAACAAATGGGCGTTCCATATGCAAAGTTTTACATTTCTCTGCATAATATGGTTGATATGAAAAAAAAAATCATGGAAGTTTAGAGAAAAATAAAAATACTTAAATTTTTCAAAATTCTGTATTTACAAAAGTAGCTAGAGATTTGTCTCTTCATTTTCCGATTCTATATGACAGTTTTCTATATTTCCACACAGAAAATACTATCATCGATGAAGGTGTTGTCAAAGGCATACACATACACGTTTATACAGCCATGGCTTAAGACAGGACTACTTACAAGGTAGAGTACAGGAATAAATTAAAAATGATGTATATGTATACTTTTCACCTTATTGCAAAATGGTTGTAGGTCATGGACAAATTGTGGATTAAAAATCTTCCCAGTCTGAAAGATATTATCCACATGGTCGCTCTAAACAAATTATTAATCATCACCCAAATCCTACATGCTCCATATATATAAGGGGTTTTGCTCTGCGATTTCTAGCACAGTGGCTAATGATAAACCACATAACACCTGCATATAATATTGATGATTGTAGTTGCTGCTAATATAATTGCATCAGCTTCCCTTACGATATGAATATTAAAGCATCTTCTGTTGCAAATTCAAACCCTACAATTCCCCAGATACAGCCCAATATGCAGCATATTCTATGCCTATATCAGCCACAGTGGGATTTGGGGTACCCTAGATATGCAGCAGAATCCTATAACCCCGTTTTTCCTGTTCTATAATAATGAAAACCCTCGTATAACCCGCACCCTATATAGGCATGTTTGGTATCAAATGAAAGCTGAATTTGGCTTGCGTACTACCCGCGGGTAGTACGCGGGAATTTACGGTACTTGACTTCTGACATGGATGCCAATAGCTTAACTATTTTGATGATTGTACTACTTGTTCATCAAGAACTACATCAAATTCCAGCACCGGCGCAAAGTGGCAGACCCGTAGAAAGCTGCTCACACCAACTTTCCACTTCAAGATTCTGAACGACTTCCTGCATGTGTTCAATGACCAAGCTGAGGTACTTGTGAGATGCCTTGAGGAGAAATGTGACGGAGCTGCATTTGATGTCTTTCCCTTCATCACCCACTGTGCTTTGGATATTATATGTGGTAAATACTATAGTCCTGAATTCTCTCATATACCGTAAAACCTCGCGTATAACTCAATCCTATAAGCCGCACCGCCGATCTTACTCGTGTACTAGCTGCGGCTTATACACATGGTTTTACGGTAACTGTGAATGATATGCTTATAGCTTGCAGCAATTGGAATTCAACAGACTAATTATTTTAGAAGAGAATCTGTAAAACAGTCAAAGATTCATAGTTCATGAATTCAATGTGAATAAAGTGATGATATACTATGATTCTATGCACTACTGCAAAACCCCGCACATTAGCCAAACTCATGTATTAGCTGCAGCCCCAACTTTGACAGAGGCTAACAGGGGGTCTGAAAATGGTTAATTTGAATCTCACGTATAGCTACTTATAACCACCAGCTATTAATGTTTGGACTCGGCCCTGGGTATGCTGATCTGTTTATACCTGCTAATTATTATACTGTATTATCATGTTATTGTACATACTACAAGCTTGAAATTGTACATCATCTTGGCTCCAGTCTAAGGACTCTACTTGTAGAGGATTTTTGCCAAATAAAAATGACTAAACTCAAACTCTATAAGCCGCACCCCAATGTGGGTCGATCTTATCAGCCACAGTGGCAATCTGACTTGCGCACTCACAATGAAACAGAAACTATGAATGGCATCTATGATCTGGTATAGTACTTCGACCTCAAGAGTGAAATACATTTATTTCTCTATGCATATACCTTCATGTCAAACAAGCTATGATTCTAATACTGTACTCGATAATAGGGCACTATATTTCTGACCTATATGGTCTATACCGAATGTGACCCGTATTAACGAAATGGGTCGGAAGTCACACTTTAAGGAGCCTAGATATAGGCTGTCAAAGTAGTATAGGGTGGAAAAAATTGATTTTTGAAAAATGAGTTTTTGATATTTTTCTAACATATCAATAGGGCTCACTCTCACCAAATCAATGCAACTAAAATGTGGCCGTACATGTTTCATCATGTTCAGAAAGGGTAAGGCAGTCAATAAATCACCGATCATGTACGTCACTGATCATGTACATCACATGACTTACATGATCGGTATTGAAATTTCATGTAAAATGATATTAATAGTCGCATCTATACATTTCTAACATATTACATTTCAAGACACACATCATACGTACACCTTGGTAAGGTTTATTTATGTTTTATCATGCTCAAAAAGGGTAAGGCAGTCAAAAGATCATGTACGTCACCGATCATGTACATCACCGATCATGTACGGCCACCGATCATGTACGCTTGCACTGATTTGGTGAGAGTGAGCCATAGTTATCTTCTGGAATACTAAGTTGCAAACCCGATTTCAACTCCCATTTTCCCCAAAATGATGGCCATAGGATTTATAATTGTATTGTATAATATAGATAATATCTAATTTAAATGTTAATTATCTCATTTTAATTAATTCTCATCTAATTCAACAAAAAAGTATCAAAAATATCGTCAAAGGGTCAAAACTGGCCAATACACTACATGTCTGATACCGAATGAAAGCTCTTGATGAACTGTAAATGAATATGGCAATATCATAACATTTTTAATGTGCGACCTCCGACCCATTTTAGAAATAGTAACTGACTTGCTTACTTACCTCATTCTAGAAACGGCAATGGGAAAGAATATCGGTGCTCAAACTGGAAGTGGAGACTCTGCATACATTGATGCCGTATATGGGTATGTGTTATTCATTACTGTAAGTGCAGAATTGCAATGTGCCATTAAGTGATATCATTATTGCATTTCATCAAGGATACTGAATTGTTGAATGATTATCAATTTACTAAGCTTATGTCTATCTTAAATGTAAAACAATAGTCTCATTAGAATCACTATTAGCATTACTAACTGCCTTTTTAGGTTCAGTTTTGAAGAATAACCAAAAATCATGTAGTGCAGTACATGGTTCGAGAAAAAATCACTATGTGTTTCTGTTAACTGAATATTTAGCCAATATTATTTCCTGACTCAAACTTAACTCAAGCATCTAAGAAAAATCAGTAGGACTATGTATGTATAACCGTTAAACCAATCAACCTTTCAGTATGTCCAATCTGCTTATGGTACGATTAAGAAGTCCATGGCAATGGTCTGACCTAGTCTACAGGAATACAGAAAGAGGGAAAAAGCATGATGCTTACCTGAAGGTTCTACAAAAATTCACACGTGATGTAAGTGGAGATGTATGATATTATTAATGAAATAATAATAAAAAGTTAATCAGATTTATAAATGAATGAACATCCAAGAAATTGTCTTGCAGTGATATCTTACCTTCTATGTTTTCTCCAGGTCATTAATGAGAGAAAAGCAGAAATGGAGGAAAGCCAGGATAGTGTGGACGAGGACAGCGGTGTTGGAACAAAGAAGAGACGGGCCTTCTTAGATCTCCTTTTACATATGGCAGATGAAGCTAACTTTTCTATTGATGACATTCAGGAGGAGGTTGACACATTCATGTTTGAGGTGAAAAACAGTTAAATATTTTTCTTATCTAATTGTAAATGATGAATACATATTTAGAAAGTGATATTATATATATATATATATATATATATATATATATATATATATATATATATATATATATATATATATATGATTGTAACCAAATTTTATCTTAAAACCCCACATATGATTGTATGTTGTTCTGAATGTTTTGAAAACTTTCAAGAACATATATCTTACCTCTCAAGCACATCAAATGATACTTCTAACGATAAATGTTGTTGTTTTGTCACTGCATCAGGGCCATGATACTACTGCAGCTGGCATGGCGTGGGCGGTCCAACTAATTGGGTCTCACCCTGAAGTCCAGAAGAAACTTCATGAGGAGATGGATGAGGTGTTCCGTGACAGTAACAGACCCGCAACAACTGAGGACCTCACCAAACTCAAGTACCTGGAGTGTGTCCTCAAGGAGAGTCTCCGTGTTCTGCCATCTGTACCAGCGATTGGCCGAATTCTGGATGAAGATCTAGATATTGGTATGAAAAATCATAACCTTTAGGCCCACATTTGATTTTGACTTTTCAAGTAGCATGGATAAGTCGGGTTACCTGAACACAATTTTTAAAAGACCTTATATCAAATAAGCACTGAGGAATACCCAAGCCTGTTTCTCCTAGATAAAATATACAACTGACACCCATTCTATTGATATCATGGATTTAAATTTTCAGACACCAAAGTCTAGAAACTAATAAGCAAAATTACAGAGTGATCAAATTTATCTGAAACATGTTTCCAACAAGATATCCTATGTTTGTGGTAAAGTGTACCCAGTGTTTTATAACCTCCAATGCAGGTGGCATAGAACTGCCAAAGGGGGCCTCAATATTGATTCTTATCAAGAAAATCAACATGGACCCACGGTACTTCCCTGAGCCAGAGAAGTTTGACCCAGATAGGTTCCTACTGGATAATGCAGCAGGCCGCCATCCATACACCTACATCCCCTTCTCCGCCGGCCCGAGGAACTGTATAGGTGAGTACAGTAAAACCTGGTGTATAAGCCTAAAGCTGGGACTCCATTATACCCAGTTTTCTCAATTTCTGGTCCATTCTCACGAAAGTAAATCTGCCAGATCATGGTAACATAACCCTATAATAAGTGATTGTTTATGTTAGGGTAGTAGAGACCTAGACTTTGGAAAAACCCTATAAGCCTCACAGGGGGTGTGATTATGGTGACTTTAGTACTGTAGTATACATGTAAACTTGCGTATAAGCTGCACCCTGACTTTGCATACTATCCGCGGCTGAGATCTACACTCAGACTTACTGCTATAAGGAAATTGCCACTATATTTGCCATTATAGGCACACACAGCATAATATGCATGCACCCCTCTTTCAACTGAACTTTAGACCAGAACCTCTTCTGTTTTGATTGATAATTAATTTCTGATTGACCTCAATCAAGTCTGACAATTACACATTTAAAGTAACATTTCTGAAATTCCAGGTCAGAGGTTTGCCATGAATGAGGAGAAATGCGTTCTTTCAGCAATCTTACGGAATTTCACCATCCAATCAACGCAGACCATTGAGGAAATACGACCTTTTCCAGATATCATTCTTCGTCCTAGCAATGGCGTCAACATTAAACTCACCAAAAGGTTCAACTGAGCAGGATAGTTACAAATGCAAATGACATCATGAGACCAATAACTGTCCAGGCCTGATGTGGGATAATCCTAAGATAGATTTAAAGTTGGTATCCCAACTGTTGCAGTGACGAATTTCCACTTCCAGCATGGGGATAAGCATGCCAATGTTATAAGACATATGTGAAAGTATTAAAGCTCTATTAGAACTATTTCCATACAGAAATCCCCACACAGTAACAAAAATGTATTTTCACTGAGCAGTCAAAAATAAGGCAATTAGCATGCCTCTCTTCTCTACCACAAGGTGGCAGCTGTGTATAGTGTTTACAAGATATTCCCATTGCAGACCCAGTAGCTCAGCTCCATTCATGAACACATTAGTGCATTGACATCTGCACAGGTGGCAGCAAATCTCAGATGGTTTGCCAATGCTTGAGTTTTCTCCATGAAAACTGTAGATCTAGATGTTATTACACACTTTATATTAAAGCATTTAAGACTCTTGGTAACCAGAATTAAGTACACATTTGAGAAGAAAAGTATACATTCAGGACTTTCAGGTAATTATTGAGAGGGGTCAATTCTAGTCACCCCAATCGGGATACCAACTTTAATTTACTTCATGAATCACATATACTATTATAGATTATCATATATGTAATAAATGGGACTGACATCCATGTACCATAAAGCCCTGCCTATACGCTAAATCCTCATATAAGCCACACCCTGAGTTTGAGGAAGTCCTACAAGCTGCACAGGGGCTTTCATTATGGGTAATTTGGTACTGTGCTGTACTTCTAAAACACTTGTTTCAAGATCTAATAACTCCCAAGAATTAAGTTATCGAATAACATTGCAATTACCTTCATTAACCATTATCTTAGTATTTGACATAATTCTTTACTGTATCTATGTTCTTTTTGTGATTTGGAGGTAGGAAGGGGCTGAATGCTATGGTCATGTGCAGGTTGTTTTGTTGTGATTGCAGCGCAGGCCGTGGTAAATCCAATGGTGTTATAATGCACTCCTAATAGACTTTAATTTCTGTCCGCTGACAGCTATTCATTCATGACAATATATTGCATTTTTACTATGCTTAATGATAAATGAGAGCCTCCAAACGTTCCATACTGGTATACAAATACACGGATCATGTCATCAACCCAAAGTGAAAAAACACCTAAATTAGCTGATATAGTAGCTTTAAGCCATACCCTATATACGCATGATATCAAATTAAAGCTGGCATCAACCAGCCTGTGTAACACAAATTTATAAATCGGTTTTGAAGCAGTATGCTAGGTCAAACCTGTCTAATGGCATTTCTGTGAGGGGCCATGGTCCCAGGAGAGCTGTTGGGTGGAAAATCTACTTTAGTTGGTACATTACGAAGAAGTTTGGTAATTACAGCCATAAAAATTAATATATATGACTTTATTATCGCTCTCCTCTGATATACTATAGGAATACATTATGGCTTAGTCGCAAATATAGTTAATCAATGAGGTCTTGTGAAGATCAATAAATTGTATCTTAGTAGGCACAGGTTTTAACAAGATTCAGCTTGGTGAGTGAGGAGTCTATACAGGATATCATAGGAAGGTGTGCAACTAAAAGTCAGCAGCTATCCTTGGACGTGACATAGACTCTACATACCAGTAGTTCCAATGAAAGAACCTAGGGTATGCAGTAGCACCATCTAGGGACTACTGTGAACACCACTGGTATGCAGAGTCTATCTTTCAGGTCCAAGGATAGCGGCGGACTTTTAGTTGCACACCTTCCTATAAGGGTGAATCCACTGAGGCAAAATCTGTCGGATCGGATGAACCTCACAATGTTAAACCTATGGACGAATCTTGTTCGATCCGACGGATTTACCTCAGTGGATTCACCCCTTAAGATACCCTGTATAGCCTCCTCACTCGCCAACCTGAGGTCTTGTTAAAACCTGTGTTAGTAGGTGTATACTGGATAATCTGACCACTCCCTTTGCATGCAAACTACGGCTGCATATTGTATCTCTAGGTTTGTTAACACAATGTCATGCTTAAGAGTACATGTCTCTCGTAATAATGTAATGTAGGTGTATGACATTTTAATTTCCGGAATAATAAAGTAATAGATGAATGGCATACTTGTCGAGTCTTTCTTCTATGTACATGTGTATGAAGGATCAATTGGCATTAAAAGAGCTTTTGGTGGATATATAGTGCCTTTATGAGATGATTTGCAACATTGGGGCCTAATATGTCCCAATGACAAGAATTGAGAACCATTATGGCCACCATTAACTCATTTTAAGCTGTCTAAAGTGACAATATCAAACAGAGTTATTGTCGTTAGACCACACCAAGATTTATTTGAATCAGAGGTTACCCAGATAACAAAAAAACGTTATTTTACGTCAAAATAATGTTTTAAAATTTACATAACGCTATGTCATACTAAAGAGCCTTAGAAAAACGTTGACAAACAACATTATATAACGTTATAAAATGGTGTATAACGTTATTTGTTTACTGGGTATAAACAATGATGATGATCATGGTGAAGCAGTTGAACCAAATGGTTCACCCCTTAGTGCATAGAGGACAGCACCTCGCATGGCATGGACCATACATTTACATTATACCACAGGCTAGGTGGGACACCAATATAACAGCCTGCCTGTATATTACAAATATGGTTGTATTTTGATGCAGCCCATTGAGCACCTAATCCTAATGTGAGTATTCCAAAGTCAGTTAAATGTCCTTGTTGTGCTCTGTGAGTGTTTTTATAATCCTCAGCATGAGTGATTGCCCTAAGCAGACTTCACAAACTTCCTAGTCGAAGGAGCACTATGAAATCAGCCAGACAGACATGTGAGACAAAATGATCAACCTTTATGGCAACTTTAAGTGTTTTGTCCCGCTTAAAGAATCACTACTCATGAATGCTGTAGTGCGGTCACGGGTGGTCATTGCTGCTACCTGATGGCTACCTGCACTCCCCACCTCTACAGCGAGTGTTCTGGTGACTCCGTATGTACAGCCATCTTAGTCCATAGCCTGGCAGGGAACAAGTTAGGTTCCCAGAGCAGACACAACATCTCTCGAAATGGGGGGTACTACAAGCATACGTGTGCTCCTCCAGGGGTTTGTTACTCTGGGATTTGTTGGGTATAGCCACGGGTGTAAGAATGGCAATTTGCGAGGTAGAATAGCCTGGGCCAAATGGTCGATAAATGGACTTAGAAGATAAGTTAACTGTGCATTTAGAAAATCAATGTGATCACACAGTTAATGTCCGTTCATACCAGTTACTACCAACCAACTGTTTGTATTATGGCTACTGGCTTCTAGCCAGGACAGTTCCACCCCAACCCTCCAGGGGGAGTATGGGTGCAATTTCCAGTATACCCAATAGGAGGCAGTCAGTTCACTCTGCTTTATAGCAGCATAAGCCGGGCTTATGCCCACAGAAAAATGAAGTATAGCTGTAAAAAAACCACAAGAAACGTGTAGCCCCTTTTATTAACTTCTGTCAACAAGTTTATAAATACATTTTATGTGACTTGGGTTAACTCGTCTCCAGCCTGGAAAACCCTTAATGACTTCGGTATAACCCTCGGTATGTAACTGAACACATATCGGTGGTATATGTAATGAGCAGCGGGTACACATTAAGGAATGAATAAAACGTGTTATGAAAACCCGTACACACATAGTTAGGCCCCCCCAAAAAAAGGTGTGTTTCAGGCAACATGGTCAGAATTTCTAGGGTAGGTAGGTCGGATTTTTTTTTTTTTTTTTTTTTTTTACATACAGAGAGTACCAGGAATGAGTCGCAAATTGACAAATCGACTCGCGACTCACCAGAATGATTCAATAAATCCTCCATTGACTAGGAATATCAAGAAGTTATTGCATATTCCTCTTAAAAAGCCATTTTCTGCAGTTAATCAATTATATAGGCCTCTGAGGTCACTGGGAGCTTGAAAGAATTTGTAAAATTGAAAAATTAACCCCCCAAAAAAAAAAATCCCCAAAATTGGGGAAAAAAATGCTAGGGTCGGCCCTTTTTTTAATCTAGGGTCGGGTTGCCTGAAACACACCTTTTTTTTTGGCCTTATGTTGCATTATAACATTATGGAAATAGATATACCATAATAACCAGCAGTCATAGCTGCCCGTTACAGGACTATACACTTTTGTCTAATTTCCCCGTGAAAAGGGTATACCGTAAAACCTCACGTAAAAGGCTTAGCTAGTATGTGAGTCAGATCGCAGGTGTGGCTTATAGGCGAGGTTTTGCTACTATGGAACATTACTAGGGTGACCGTAATCATATCCCCTGTGTGGCTTATTGGATCGGGGTGCGGCTTGTACGCAAGGTTTTCACATAAACCGGACCCCTAACTACAGGAGGTCAATGTGTATTTCCTTCCTACCTTGAGGCAGCCTGTAGTGTATCAGCACGCTTTGAATGTTTCATTTTGCATAAAATAAATGCCATTATGAAAGAAATATCGAGGGCAACTACATACATGCACAACATATAAGCGTACCACATGGGGCCATTTGTTTGAAACAGTAACCCAACTACCCTGGGTCCTAGTATCAATCCTGTACCCAATGGTGTCACGAAAATGGATGTAATAATCCCAGTCACCTTAATCTGGTCCCCAGCCCAGGCCATGGTAGATGGCATGACGGTGGAAAAGGCTACCCCTAAGGCAATAACACAGACCCAGATAACACAGCGATGATGGTGCACCAGTGTCGCCAGAATGAAAACGGAAATAGTCCCCAGCACACAATCAAATGCAATAATGGACACATTTGAGACAACCCTGGCGACTGCAACCGCTAACAAACGGGTCGCTCCACTCGAGAAAAATAACACGGAGGAGACGTATAGAGCCTCCTCTTGCGACCAGTGAAGCTCTTTTACAATGAAGGTAATTATCAAACCGATAAGAGTGAACTCAATAACGCATTCCAGTGTTATCATAACTGTAAATAGTGCCACCCGCAATGCTTTCCCTCCTCTGCATTTCATGCATTTTATGGGTCTTTTCTCTGGGTGGTTGTCGTTATTTTTCATTTTCTTTATGTAGATGGGGCCCACTATGACTGCCATCACTATGCATATTGCTGAGAGAATAGCCAGGTAACCAGTACATAATAAGTAGACTGGGATGATATCTGCAGTAGGAATAAGGGTCAGGTTTCCCCCATGGACTTCACCATTAGCTGCAATAGTGCTAACATCAAAAGAAACATTATTGGGATGACTTTTCGAAGACGGTGAGTTCAGTTCTGTGTAGTTTACATCCGTAGAAGGTATGATTGTGTCTGCTTCATTGGAAACTGTATGGGTTGTATTTCTAGGGGACTGCAGGTCCAGTCTGACGTAGGCACTGATGATTAAAGGCGTCACACAACCCGCTATGACGTACATCAGGTACTGGGCCTGTAGGAATGGTCCCGATTTCGTCTTCCATATTTTAACTAATCTCAGCGTAACGCCTGCAATGTAATGTAATAGAATAATATAGAATAGATCACTTGTAAGAGATCTCAAATTCAATTTGCACACACAGCTTATAACCAGGGGCTAGAAGGATCCCTGTTATACCCAAGCATGATGATACACTTGTTTCTTTACTTATGCTTTTTTTTAACATAGCACCAGCAATTTAATCGAATTATAGAACGAAATAAATGAAATTGCAAAGTTCAGGACTTACCAACAGATAGTAGCCCAACACCGACTGATTGGATGCCAAATATGACACTGAGTACCTGGGCATTGGTCTGAAAGGGCATCAATACCTCACAGGCACTCATAAGAGCCATACAGAGCGACATTATTAAGTTATGGTTGAAGTAGTCATAGAGAAAGCCAAGGAAGAGTGTAGATGTACTCATCCCAATACCCCGCCATAGGAATATTCCTGAGATCTGATTTGTGTTTGCATTTGTAATTTTCTCCAGGTCTATGAGAGTCTGGCACATGATGCTGAAGTTGAAGCCCTGAAAAGATATGAAATTGAAGAATAATTATTCTTTCAAAAGTCAGGAATGCTGCAGTTTAAAGGAATATTATGATATACATGTACTAAGAACCCCCAGGTTCTATTGTTGTGTTCAAAGACAAGTCCTTAGACGGGAAATCTCCATAATGTTGTCGTGAAAATAAGAGTCATACCCACAATCTCATCATGCATGCAGAGAGAGGTATAAGGACCACATCATTATGAAAACAGATGACATTACTGTTTTCTGCCACAATAATTGGAATTACCCCCATCAGATAACCTGTGCAGCGAATGCTAATATAATGTCATACACAACGAAAAGAAACAGCATTCAAAAGGGAGTGCAGGTTGCCTCCAGAATGACTCCTCACTCTAAGAGGAGTCACTTAGGCTCCTAAGGTTTAGGCAAGTTAGTCTTCCTTTCAACTCAGTTTTTTCTCTCAGTGTAGCATATTAACTTCGATGCTGCACAGTTGCATTCCTGACGTTTTAAGTTGATACATGACCATAGCCTTAACTTATTTTTTTTTAGTTTGGGAACGATTTTATTCATTTTCATGATATTCGACAAAATCGCTGCTGTTGGTACAATTAATTTCTTGATCACATTCCGGAATTAAATAATATAAAAATATAATAATAATTATTATCAAGACTATGTAAAGGATGCTGCTGTCAGCTTTTGGAATAGGATTCTATATGATCGTATAGTTCACTTCTATATTTCTGATACAGTCCTTGTCAGAGAGCTTGTATTCATTTCCATGGTACCGATGTACCTTGTAATGTGATTAGTGTGAATAATGTGGGCATGAAAGATGAATGAGTGAATGAATGAATGAATGAAGAGTCTGACTAACAGCTGTAACAGTTTTAGGGTATAACGGAGAGAATCTCTGCGGAGCAACAGATACCTAATGGGTGCAAAAAACACAATGCCTATAGGTGTAGTAGACACCAATTTCCCTCTTGGGATTTTTGAACATACTTAAATTCTAAATGCTATACCAAGTTTGGTCCTACTTAGGGGTTTCTATCAGGATCTAGGGTTGTCGACAGAAATAGCCTTTTAAATTCAGTACAGGTTTTCGCCTGCTGAATATTCGACTTAATTCTATTCCACAGCCTTATACCTCTAGCTTGAGGCCCTTTCTTAAATTTCTGGAGTTTGGCTCGTCTAGCTGGGAATTTAATTTTGAGATCACTTCTCGTCCGGGGGTCTTGCAGTGGCCTTAGTTCTAGCTTAACTGCCTGCTTGTACATCATAAGGGCTATTTGAGCCTCTCTCCTCTTATCCAGCATTGTTACTCCGCATTCCTCATGTAGAGCAGCTGTGCGGTACTCAATACTGAACTTTTTTGTACATACTCTCAGGGCTCTGTTTTGTAGAGTCTGGTGTTTCTTAATTCTAGATTTCTTTGCTCCTCCTACCAGAAAACTGCAATAGTCGAAGTGAGGCAGAATTGTCTGAACATAGACTTGGACTGCAGTGTCTTGGTCCATTTGCCTTCTGTATTTATTCAAGCCAAAAACCCTCACCATCTCACCGTCGACTCTGTGGCCTTCATTTGAGAGTCCAGCTTGAGTTCCACATCTAGCTTTACTCCTAAATATGTGTACTCTTCAGGGCTTTCTAGAGGAATGTTATTTATGGAAATGTCCATCTGTTTTGCCTGACTTGCTCTTGCTTTCTCACCATACCAGACTGTCTTGGTTTTCTTGGTGTTAATGGTTAGACCATTTAAGGTACACCAATTAACTAACCTATTTAGGTCAGCCTGCAAGTCTTGACCCGCTGTAATTGGGTTCACATTACTTGTTGTCAGCACAATGTCGTCTGCATATAGGATCATGTCAGACTTCTTATTTGTTAAGGTCACCCCTTTTACATATAATATGAACAAGAGGGGGCCTAGAATAGACTCCTGGGGGACGCCAAATAGAACATTTTTGTCCTGGGTCTTGGTTCCATTTAAAAGAACCGCTTGTTTTCTATTTTCTAGATAACTGGCAATCCAGGTTAGGAGCATACCGGTAAAACCAATGTTTGCTAGTTTTTGTACAAGGAGAGAGTGATGTATAGAATCAAAAGCCTTGCTAAAGTCTACGTAGCAGGCACATGTAACTTCGGACTTGTCTCTGTTTTCATATAGTCTGTTCACTAACGCATGTACAGCTTCATGTGTACCCTTCCCTTTTACAAACCCATACTGATGTTCTGATATTAGCCCAAGCTCATTTGCTTTCCCTGTTATGAAAGAGTGCATCACTTTCTCTATTAGTTTGCCTGGGGTTGGTAGGAGACTTACTGGCCTCCAATTTGCTACCTGAGTTAGTGGACCAGATTTTGGGATAGGTACAACTGTGGCTTTTGCCCAAGATTCAGGAAAAACACCTTGCGATATACTCTTATTGAATAGTGTGGTATCAGGACCAAGAAGGCGTCCTTCAGCACTTTGGCAGAGATTCCTTCAAGGCCAGATGACTTGTCCGGACTTATATCCTTCACTAACTTTTCCATGTCATCATAGTCTAGAGTGGGCATATCAATATGAGTCACATCTATGTTTTGGTCCCTGACTAGGGTTGATAGGTGCTCTTTTGGCCTCAATTTACAGTCAGGCAGGGATGGCTCAGTTTCCCTTAACTTATTATAAAGTTCCTCACCTATATTTGCAAAGTAATCATTACAATACTGGCTGGCTGCTTCACCTTCGAGTCGCGAGCCACCAACCTCGAAAGTTGTGACATTCACTTTACTTTTTGGGGCTATGATCTTATTCAGTTGCCTCCAGAAGGATTTGGCGTTACCCTTGGCTTGCTGAAGCAGGGTTTTTACATGATCAGCTCTAGCATCATGGCATGCTCTATTCACTGTCACCCTTCTTAGTTTAGCTTCCTGATAGATTTCATCTACGCCTGTGTTCCTGTATTCAGTAACTGTAGCCCTCCTGTCTGACATTTGCTCACGCAGATCATTTGTCATCCACTCATTTGGGGTGACTCTATAAGTAAGATCTTTCATGGGGCAATATTTATCTAAATATTCATTTATTCTAGAGCTTATTATATGCTAATACTCCCCCACCCAATGTCCTTATTACATAGCTTAAAGGCTAAGACTTCTCAAACCAAATTGTAAAATCCTTTGCCAGGGTCGTTGAGTTTATATAACACCTCAGTTAAATTTAGAATCGCCCAAGCACAATCCCTGAGATCCAGGCATGTCCTAGCCCTGTAGCATCGTTTTCCCTAGCAAAGTACCCCAAAATAATGGCTCAGGCAACCAAGAAATAGGATGCTGGTTGTTCCCTTCCAGCAATCCACTGCTCTACATAAGTTGCACTGGTGTGACCAGCAGTTAGACTATGCCAGTGGTAGTATACAATACTATTGATACCCACCAGTGTACTGACTGTCTAGACTACCACTTGTGTGTCCACAGAAAACAGTATACTACCCCTTGAATAGACCACATCCCATGGATTCTGTTAAAAATAAACACTTAAATACACAAGGATTCCTTTCTGCATTGTGTATCCCTAGAGTATTTACAGATGAAAGATGAGTTGTTTTACGTTAGCAGGCATTGTCCAGTTGACTCGCTACATTACTTGGTTGATTTGTTTAGTATACAAACAATAATACAGATTAATACATAATTAATACAAAGGAAGGAAGAATTAGCAAAAACCACCGCTAGGAGGCTTCTCTAGACTATGACTATGGCATAGTCACCATTACCAGATTGTCAGTGTGGCTCATATAGCATCGGCCCAACTCTAGGTGCGGCTAATATCGATGTTCATATGAGGTAAACAAGTTCAAGTTTCAAGTTTCAAGGGTTTTTATTTTACCAGAAAGGATTACAGTACTCATCTCTTGCGGTTGATCTCCCTGTATTTCCCTCCTGGGAGCTAGCTATGACTCTCTAGCTTACAGTTACAAATCAAGTTACGCTACTTACAGTGCTAGTCTTTATAGATCGTCATATTTTGATTTACATAAGCCATTTATGATTGCAAACAGTTGCTTCTAAAATATTTACAGAGCCTCTTAGAGGGGTGCAAACTGCACAGGTGACATTTAGTATACAGGCCTTACAGGCTAGTTTAAACTTGAGTTATCCACATACACTCATTCCTCCACTATTACATAGCATGACATAACATAACATGAATGAATAAATAAAGTTCACATCACAGTTGGGACACAAATAAAATGACACTAACAGTAGGACAATATCAGTACAAGTAGGAAGGTTCCTACACCAGTTTTACGCTATCTTAATGTGTACCACTATAGCCACACCGTCAGTAAGGTCTCTCGGGGGGGGGGGGGGGGGGGGTGTCTCTGCATTCATCGTCAATACCCACAGTAGCACCATTATCATCAATGCAACATTAACACTAATACTAATCCGTACTCATACACCTGCAACCACAACCGCCCCCTCTCTCTCCAACCGGAGTATGTTTCTCCCATCATAGTGGAGCTGGGGAGAATCAGCTCTCCATTCTCTATGGAAAAATTACTGCATGGGAACAAAAAAAGAAAGTTGAAAAATGTTTATTTTTGCCGATGGTGACCATCTTGAATTTTTCAGATACTTAAAGTTTGTTAATTCTAATGCATTATGTTTTATTTTGCACACCAAAGTATAGTTTAATGTTACATTTAAAGAGAGGCAGACCCTTGGAAATAAAAGAGCTGATTAAAATTGAATTAATTCAAAATTTTCAAACTTTTTATCTTCGGAGGGGGCATACTGGGGGTGTCAATCAAAAATGAAAGTCATATTTTTATTCTTGATGATGAGTATAATCTTTTAGGCATTTTGACTGAATAACCACCCTAAGCACAACGCTAGTGTCTGAGGGTATTGCATTCTATACTACTTTTACATGCCTGGTTATCAATTAGATACTTAATCACAGTGTATATAGGCACATTATCAATGATGCACCTTTCAAATAACCAATTGCTTTGAATAATTAAATTATTTTGGTAATGAGCCAGAACCGAATACAAGTGTGAATAACAGAATACTGGAATAGAACACGCTTTACTATGACTGTATCAGCATTACGCTAAACTGGAACAATCAAATCTATGCTATTGATTTCCATTGATCCCTGCTGTTTCAATGCTTGTGGAGTATCAATCTTATGAATATTCATTGCTAGTACATGCTACCTTTATGCAGCATCTATTTGATTCGTATCTCATGATTGGTATGCTATACGATGTGATGCATGTATATCACTAAATTGCATGATTAATTCCTGCCAAACATGATTGATATCTGTACTTTGCCACAAACCTTATTTTCATTACACTGATTGCATTTATTTGGGACCTATGGTCCGTTGAATTGTACTGTGTTTTGGACATCACCTTGTGATTGCATACGTTTTAAACGCAAACAGGTGTTTATGAAATGGGCAATATGAAGAGTATTTGGAATATGGGAACTTCCAGTAATTTGGAAGAAAATCATGGCATACTTATCAAAGGAAACGCTATGTGTAAACATAGACACCTCATTTGTTTCTGAAACAGTATGTACAACTGTTAGGAGTGGCCGTTATAAGTTATACACACACATATAACCTTATTGGACATTTGATGAGGGGAGAATTATGAAATTATGTTAAATGATACATAATAACATCAGTAGCCGTATACAACACGCAACTGCCTTCTCGCACTAATTGGCCAGTATATCACACCTAGTTGCCAGGGGTGTACCAGCTCGTTTGGGCTGCCAAGCCAACTCTAGGGACAATTATATGGCCCTAGACCCCCTAAATTCGATATGGCGACATGGCAATTTCTTAAATCCGATATGGCGACATGGCCATTTCTTAAAATTGACATGGAACATGGCCATACTAGTGACATGGGACATGGGGCATTTCTTAAGTCCGACATGTGACATTGGCCTTAGTGACATGAATGAGGTTAAGGGTCCAAAAAGCGACTTTGTGACCTGGACCCCTTAATTTCGGCAACTTTCTGACCTCAAGGGGGGACCCCTCTGCACCCCTGTATCATAATGCCCTCAAAACTCACCAAAATGCAGAATTTTATTTTGAAGAATTAAACAAATTCTTCATGTGTACGATTTTCTCATTAATAGTCAATTAGTTAGTGACACTAGCGACATGGGATTTTCTCTAGTGACATGGGACATTTCTTAAGTCCGACATGCGACATGAGGACCCCCCCCCCCCATCAAGGGCCCCTATTATACCACACTTGGGTGAAAAGGCATAGGGACACAGCCGTTTGTATAACATGTAGCCTATAAACCAAAAACTGGACGCAAGTCAGATATCATTATGCGTGAGTAGCTGCATACTTGTTCTAATCCCTGTACAATGGGTCGCGCCCTGGACAATAATTATTACCCTGTCCTTGGCTTATAACACGAATGGATTACAGGGACTCACTTCTACGATATCTAATACGTTTCACCTGTATGTAGGTTATACTATCACATTGGCATCTGTTCATTTCTCATTAGAAAGATTACATATCCTGAAGTCGTGCTTGTCAAACTTTCTAGGATTTTGAAAGTTGTACCCCTTTTGGCTATTTTCTAGACTTTGAGCGTAGTTTTCCAGATATTACAACCAGTCTGACCGGGCCTTAAATTTAGAAGCGGTCTGAATGGATGTTATGATATACTTTGTATGGATCGCATTTTAAATATTATCTAAGGTGATTGCAATGTCCAGAAGACCCTTTAATAATACTATTGCTGGGGGCCTCACTACCTGGTGATCTGGTTCATTCTCACGAAAGTAAACGTGCCGGATCATGGTTACATAACCCTAACAGAAATGGTAATTTATCTTAGGAGTTGTTCATGTTTACATCAGGGAATCAATTCTGTGAGAATAACCCCGATCTGACAAGAAAATCGGGTAGTGGAGTCCCAGCTTAATATGACATAATATTGAAAACTCACCGCTCCTAAGAACGCAGCCAGGGCCAGCACGGTATCAGCATACTCATACCATGGTAGCAGGAGGCGGGAAGAAGGGGAGGAGGGTCTAGTGGTGCCTCTTGGATCAATACTGTCTCTTCCTCCAGGTCCTACACCCTCCTCCTGCACACACAACAGACCCTCAGCATCACAAACAGCCACTTCCTTCTGCTCTCCCTCCTCCTCCAGTGTCCCACCCTCAATCACCGGGGTGTGGATGAACTTCAAAATACAGCCGTTTTCGTCTTGGCTGTTATAACTGATGTCTCCCATGATGGTGCCCTGATGTGAATAACTGTGGTGTATGGTTGGAGGTGGCTGGCTGCAGTCCAAGCCTATAACCACTAGAGCTAGTTTCAGCCGGTTCTGAGTACCAAGATATTACACTGCCAGAGCCAATCACAGCTGACTATAAGGACTGCAGCGATCCGACCTAAAGATGACGATGCTTGTAGGATCTCCTTCTTCCTGACCTTTGTCTTTTTTTCCCTACATTTATCTATTCTGATATTCTTGTGTGCAATTAGGACTTTTTTTTTGATTATTACTATTATTTTTCCCTTTAGAATCCTCAATAATTGTCGGAGCGACGAACCGTAAACCTGACATTTACAAGGAAGGATCATTCCAACTCTTGCCATTAAACATGCTAATTATGCTGTATTATGGGAGGCCAATGGGATGTGTGATTCAAATACAACGCATACTTTTATATAAATGATACACCTATACCAGAATCTAGGGCAAGCTGTTGTCTAGTTCTATATGCAAAGATCTGTAGCCCTGTGTACAGCTCGGTGTGTAACCAAATGTCACAGATCGTCCTGATTTCAAGTATTTTTCAAAAAATAAAATCTATAGCCCAATATGTATTATATGTAGACACGCCAGAGCCCCTGTAGACAGAGCCCTTAGGTAAAAAGGTACCAACAGGAGCCGTTATCTTTATCTCAAGTTATTTTTATCAAAGCTTAGGATTTATTATTCATATTTAAAAAGAGATTTGCAGGTAATTATGGCCTTATAGATCAGAATGCTTATCCATACACCAGTCATCATGTAGACGCACCAATCAATACAATCTTCCAATCAATACAAGTTCAAGTTCAAGTTCAAGTTCAATAGGTTTTTATTGCTTCCAATCATAACATGTTTTTCAAGTGCAACAGTGGGTCGACGGCCCTCGGGGATACGTATACCGTAATTAGAAAATATAATATACAAGTCAGTTGACTACAGTGGAGTTGGAGTTTTCACTTTCAACTTTTGACATTTGCATTGTTTTTGGTTTAATGTAGTGTTGAAAGATAGCAGTCACAAGTTGATTTACTTGAATTGACAGGTGACAGGTGACAGTAAATGGTTGAAGTTAGAGTTTTCACTTTCAACTCAAGTTGATTTTTTTGCAAGTTGAAGTGAATTTGAAATTTCAAAATTACAAAAAGATTTGACCCTCCTGGGCCACTGTAGTACACACATTGACTCTAGATTGACCGGAACATGTTGTTCTAAAGATTATACACTCACATAAGTGTATAGACCCAAGGGGCTCTCTTGGTCAGATTTGATCCAGTATCAGACCGTTATTAATGATATGAATGTCATGTGAAAATTAGCTGGCTCTCGTAATGGCTTAGCTTCATAATCTAACATGTTCCATACTTTGTACAAAGTCTCCCTTACCACACCTCAGTGTCTCTTGCTGCAGCGCAATGTTACATTGGGTTTACAATCAAGACCGGCATCGGTATCACAATCTTTTACTTTAGTATGAGTTAACATACAGACATTTAAAAAATGATCGGTCTCAATCTGTGTACTGTGATAATAGAAACCTAAACACAAGAGGATTCCAAGGCCCAGTACTTAAGCGGTTAACACCACATGGAGGAGCTTATTTCAAAAGCATAGAGCATTTTGGCGCCATGACATGGAACAAATTGTTACCTGATTGTAGGTCTCTCCCCTCAAAACTAGCGTTTAAACATAACAGACAGGAATGGCTAAGCAACCAAGTACCCATTGTAATGTGACAAGCTTTGAATGCAAGAAAGTTGATTATATTGGTTTCCAGTGGACCCAACGATAAGCTATATTTGTTCCTACATATATTGGTCTTGCTTACTGTTTAACATGTAACTATTAACTCTAGTCCTTTTACAAGGAAAGGGTTCCTCACGAAGTATCAGCCAGGCACAATTTAGTGTGGGCCGAGAGGAACCTTTCTTTATGCTCAGGAAGACAAATGTGAAAATACCATTGTGTACTCTGATCCTGTAAAATGTATCTTGAACATTGCTACATATATATACTTATATTTTGATGTAACTGTCACTTTTCCTGACGACAAAATAAAGATCAATGTTATTAAAAAATCTTTATGAAGATGAAACCAAACCCTAACTTGTTTTTTTTTAAATGTAAACTACAAACATACTCATTTAAACCTTTAACTACCTTAATACGCCTATAATACTTATGTACTTAGCTCTATGACCCCTGAGTCGGTGGTCTATACTAGGTGACTCGACGACACAAATATAAACTAGAATAAGATTACTCCCTCTAATACGCCAAGCTTTCATTGTATGAGTTTTTCAATACTGCTCCATATCATATACAATGATCCATATCATATACAGTGAATTCCTATTTTATTGCAGCCCTTCTAACACAATAACCCTATAATATGCACCATTTTTAAAGAGAACCTTGCCAAATACATATATACAAAGTTATACACTCTGAAAAGGGGGATCTGTCGTGTCTACATGCTTACTGGTGCACCCACATAATTATGATCATGTACTGTAGACTTAATGATATTTAACCTACCTAATTATATGGTTTCTAATCCCCAGCAGCTATACTATTTGTACAAAAATAGAGTTGAAACCTTACTAAAACATTTACGTTGGATCTCCCTGGCAGCTCAAATCTGGATGGTCCATGACATTTTGCCGTATATATAGGTACCCAGGGGGCCAAAAATGTTGGCCAGGTGGAATCATCTCCCCATGGGTCCCAGTTTTTGGAAAAATAGACCAACCTTTTACAGTAGACCAATACCCTAAACTCCTCTGGCCCCCTAGGTAAGTTGTATCAGGCTGTGTCTCACGACCTTGGGACAATGTTTTTGTCTCTGATCGGGTGCCGTCTCTGACCGGCTGCCGTCTCTGACCAGCTGCCGTCTCTGACCAGGTGTCAGAAAATGGTGTTTTAAAAAGAATTATACTCATATATATAAGGATTTGGAAAAACGTTATGGCGGTTGTTATATAATCATAGTTATAATTATAATTAGCCTCCTGCTGCTAGTATTTTGACCTTATCAAGCCAAGCCGGTCAGAGACGGCACCCGGTCAGAGACGGCACCTGGTCAGAGACGGCACCCGGTCAGAGACAAAAACATTGTCCCAAGGTCGTGAGACACAGCCATCAGCATGTAGTGCATATAGGTAAACAATATAAATAATAGATTTTTCCCTTATCTATTGATGAACTACAGTGTCTATTGGTATACTAGGACTACGTGCAACATGGCCTAAGCACGGCTCGTGCAGTAACCAGTGACTCACCCAGCTAACAAAAAAAACGTTATTTTACGTCAAAATAACGTTCTAAACTTTACATAACGTTATGTCATACTAAAGAGCCTTAGAAAAACGTTGACATATAACATTATATAAAATTAATGGTGTATAACGTTATTTGTTTACTGGGCAGTCACTTTAGCGTGCAGCTGTGTCTATTCATTAAACAAAGACCAACCATCAGCCTGTGCCTCGGTGAGGTAATAGAGATGAGTCAGACTCGGCAAAAATGTACCAATGATGTGTTTTTAAGTGTTTTTTTCACATTCTGCCAGCTAGAGAAGAGAAACTACCTGTAGGCCTACCATACTTGTATTTTGTTATTTCACGTAAGAGGGAACAACCTAGGCTTTCAGAAAAATGTCATTTTTACTTGTCTGATGGAAATATATTAGGTTTATGGCCCTTGAAAAATGGAAAAATACCCCTAAAACAGGTTTCCAGCCTAATTTTTCATTCTTCATGTGTTCCTCATGATCGCTAAGCCTATTACAACGCTTTCCAAATAGCACCGTTTCTAGGAAAATGTGTTAGGTCACAGATTAAAGCGTTTTAAACCACAATAATTATCTATGCCAACATTTTTCACCTTAGCCCTCCTTGTCAGAAAGGTCACTTGTATCCGTAACATTAACCTTTGATACCTTAGATGGCTTACTTGCAATGGCCACCCAATATTCATATTATATTTGTAGTGGTCCAGCGAAAATGGATTTTTGGTTTCACCAGGGTTTGAACCTGGGACCTCCCGCATCCGTCATAACCACTTGACCATGAAACCTTGCCTGCCATTCTCGCCTTACACATACATCTGAATTGGTAGGTATGAGGGGGAACACTTGCAATGGCCACCCAATATTCATGTTATATTTAATAATGTGGCACCTATGGGAATTAAACCCCAAACCTATCAATTCATATCCATAGCTATATATTAGTATGTATTCATTTATTCTAGAAGGAATTGCAGCCTATATATTTTCTTCTGTGTATTTGGTAAGGGGTTTTCAAGGCCGGACTGTAATGTCCGTAACGGTAACTATATCAGAGTTTTCTTTCCATTTACAATGCCAAGGAGACTCGATCCTTGTATGTAAAAGGATTCATATTTTGGAAGTAATCACAATATAGATGATACACAGTGACGTCAATGATAAATAGATCACTTTTTGATGAAGCTAGAGTAAAGTTTGCGACATTGTGTAAATATTTCAACATTTTCACGATTTTTAAAATGTTTGATGAGTGAGAATATGAAAAGCTTTTGGTTTGAGGATTTCAAACTTTGTATGCTTGATATACAAAGTGTGGCTACTTGTTTACCATATACCTGGTAGGCGTATTTGCTCTGCCCACTGTTTTTCCAATAAGACAATGATGAATCCATTAGCATACCCCTCCTACATATATTTACTCTTAGCAGTATGCAGGCTGTGCTGGGAAATGGGTCTGATGCATTCAATAACAAAAGTTGAGATAGGGGAACGTGTGCTGGTACGCGTATGGCAAGGGCTAGAAGTACAAGTTCAAATACAGGTACAGGATTACCACCATCTGAATTAGGTGGTCCCGGCTGAGTCGGCTAAAAAGTATGAAAAAATAGGTAGTTACCCAGTCTGGCCTACACATTGTGTACGGCTAGATTGGTTTACCCCTCAAGTGACCTGTGGCGTTAGCTGTACGCGTTGCGGTACAAATTGTAATTTTAAAGCTGGGCTGTCAGGGAATAAGTCCAGCATTTTCCATACATAGACTAAAATGACAGTTCCACCAGAGGGCAGCAGTGTTTGGACAGGGGACCATAAGCATTGTCCAGCTACAACATATTCACCTTATCTAGTGCCTGTAAGAGCCCTTAAGAGCCCTCTTGTGAATGAAAACTGAACTATATCCAAAAGTGCTTTTAGCCTCACTTCAACCATGACGGTCAAGCTTTAAAGTTAATCAGTCTCTACTATGATGAAGCATGACTTCTTATGATTTGATCATAAGGTTCGTTTATAACTCCCTCTTGTGTGACTATATGTCACATCAAAACACTAGAAATGTTAATGGTTCTTGTATGGCGCAAAATACAAGATATGAGAAAAACATTATTGTCGGGGGGAAATAGAGAGAACTAGTGATAGTAAAGCAGACAGTGGATAGTTAGAGATTGAAGAAGGAACATTTTTCATTAAAGACAGGACCGAACCACACACATGCCACTGTCAATAAGTGGCCGATGGAGGACACTTTAGTGTCGTGCATGGTCTCCTAATAGAGCTATTTTAGACAATGTTGTATTCGGCACAAGACATAATCACAATTATCTATTTAAACTTTAAACGCTACATTTATTTCAGCTTTCAAATTCATACATATTTCAGTTTTCAAATGACCAACGCACTTGCTATAGCGAAGCAGAGACGGACTGTACAGCAAATGCGTTGACAGAAGAGACTTTGGACAGATATCTTATGCCTGTAAGAGCTGAGCTCCCAGGCCTTAAGAGCCCTCTTGTGAATGAAAACTGAAATATATCAAAAAGTGCTTTTGGCCTCATTTCAACATGATGGTCAAGCTTTAAACGCAGTAGGTCCCTGAGACCTGTAGCCTCCTGCATGTAGTACGTGATAGCCCACCAGGGCACTGCAGCTTTAGTTAACATCACATACGTGTATGGGATAATACTAGTACAGAGGGTGTAAACCAGGTGCCGGCACCTACAGCACGGGATTGCCGTTCACCTCCCTAGCTGGCTTTTAGCAGTATAATACTAATAGTATAGAGCCAACACCTACAAATAGTACAAAGCCATATACAGCTGTGAATTGGGGCCATTGCGAGTTATACTTCAACTTGCAATTGAAAGGGTTACACATACCTTTGCATGTTCCCACCATATATGGGACTCAACAATCAAGGTGTATTCACTGAAGGGAATTATCAGTTTGGATGAGTTTTTGCCAGTCATTTATTTTTTGATCATACAGTAGAAGCCCTGCACATCATTCCTAAGCATAATTGATTAAAAATGTGGACAAATTCTGATTTTTATAGCTAAGTGGGTGATTGGAACATCCTAAAATGGGGGTGGAACAGCCTAAAATAGGGGTTATTTTGACCTGCACAGGCCTATATGCTGTCAGATTTGTAACTTTCTGAAGCATCATATGTGCCCCAGACAGACTATTAAGACTATTAGCATCAGACATAGAGCTTTCAATTATATATCTTAAGTAAGAAGACTGTCTTGGCTTTCCAAAACTGTTTCAAGTTGAGAAAACAAGCTATTATTGCTTGAGTTAGGAGGCAAAATGTAACAATTAGTTACCCATCTTTTAGCACTTTTTGCAAGAAGGCACCACTTAACCCTTGAAAGCCTGTTTCATAGACCCAATGGTCAGATTCCCTATAGTAGAACACAGTGGGATGACAAAAACTTAATTTTGGCTGCCTTTACAAGGCCCTATACTAGCCTCCCCATTAGTCCCCCCACCCCCTTTAGGATTGTAGCTCCAATTATAAGGTTGGGTTTGCACCTAATATCAGGTCTCTGAGCATAACAGTTCAAGAGATCCTCACATATTCTGTCTAATGGCAGGCATAAAGCTTGTTTTGCCTCATTCTGAGAATCTGTTTAGAGGTTCGTAATTTCCAAAGCAAAGGTGCTAGAGTTATCAAAATAGGCTCAAAAGAAGTGGAATTTAGTTTTACCCAATCTGTGAACTTCCCATGTGCACACTGTGTTAAGTTATCTTGTAATGGCAGTCAGAGTGATGAAAGGTAGATAACAAATCCAAATTTTAGAAAAAATTGTCATGGTTACCATGGCAACCGGTCACATGATTTTCAAAATATGGGAGTTGCAATGCCTGAATTATTTAGCTTTTCACCTTAGCTTTAACCTGATACCTTGATCACTATTGTAGGTTGAGGGGTTGCAAAGTTATCAATGCCTCTTTAAAACATACAGGGGAAACTTTAAGTTTGAGTCCCATATATAGTGGGAACATCTATCTAAAATAAAACATCATATATACGACT
Organism: Harmothoe impar; assembly: GCA_947462335.1. Taxonomy (NCBI): domain Eukaryota; kingdom Metazoa; phylum Annelida; class Polychaeta; order Phyllodocida; family Polynoidae; genus Harmothoe; species Harmothoe impar. The sequence continues at coordinate 63,819,174 of OX381712.1, read as the reverse complement.
ATTGTGGACAGCTGCGAATTAGAGGGTGGTTCCGAATTCACAACGAATTTCCATCCCCAGTGAATGATGTCATTTATAAATATTCAATGGTCTAAATAGATTTATATCATATAGATTTACAATGGTTTTCTGGGAAGGTAATTAGACACCAATATATTTAATTAGATAAATAAATTAGATGCAGTTGAGGTAAGGAAATGGGTGCTGTGGTTAACACATATGCAAGAACCATTCAATGAGAATAATGCATTATTCTAGTTGGCGTGCAAAACCTGACTGCCTGGTGTTGTACAACTATAGGTACAACAACAAAGGGACAGGGGTATATGACAAAGTGGGAACCTACACCCTGCCACACACCAGCTTACTTCCTCCTCTGTCATCCTCAAGGGTCAACGTCCTTGCAGCAATGTCCACGCACTGAAAACTCTACGAGGGAAAAAGTAGGCAAGGGTGATTACATTTTGTCAGTGATTGTGACAGTTGAGATTGCTTGGTAATCACTAGGGTAATCATATGTGATGGCCCTGGGTCGTAACCATGATTAGTATCATATGTGATGACCCTGGGTTAACACCATGGCTACTTTAAAAAAAGATCTATGATAATTTTTCATTTCTTTGTAAAACAATGTATTGATCCCTAATAATTTTGTTATTACCCCCCCCCCTGCTCCTGTCATCAGATCTTAATTGAGAGCACCTCTACTCCTTATAGCAAGCCAAGTGAGGCATAGATGTGTATAGTAACTTATTATTCTGTCGTTTTAAGACAGGCTGTAGGTATAAAAAGCAACACAGGTTACGCTGAATAGTAGCTGACAGCCCATCCTAACATTAGTAATTTAAAAAGAAAAAAGAGTGTTTTATTCGGGAAAATAATACAATTACATCAAAAGATAATAAATGTATTAAACCTAGCATGTGCGCATTGCATTACCTCCGCCAGACACAAAAGGGTGTCCATGTGTACACACACATGTGCTCTTGCTCAGAACGTACTTGTCAAGTACTCAAGTTTCTAATGTGATAACTTTCTTCATAAATTTCATTTTATAAGTTATATCGGAGTTAATATAGATATTAATCAATAAATGGCTTGAAGTAGTTACCGGTACTGCATATTCCATTATCCTCCAGTGGGGCCCCCTAGTGGCAGATATTTTAATGGAGATGATTGCTTTTGGTCATTAACATTCATCTACAGTAGGGTGAGGATTGAAAAAGTGCACCCGTCAACTGGCCCTGAAGGCACATATATATACACATACAAGAATATGCAGAATGTGAACAACCATTCCAGATTTATCTAATTATACTGTCTGCTCCTGAAGGTATATTGTCTGCTACACAGATGCTCATGTAACAGCAAAAGTAAATAATCCAACTCTTTGCTCCCAGCCATTTTATTGTATACAGTGATTCTTTAGTGAACTTGAGATGTAATAGCCTCAATTCTTCGGAGATTCCTCTGAAATTGGGCCCTCAGGACAATGCTCACGCCATAGAACCAGGGCCCACCAGAACTAGGACCCTCAGAACAAGTTGTCAGGTGCAACGCTTTCGGCACCCCTCCCCAAGCACAAGTATCACCATAAGAGTCCCAAATATACAACCAATTTCTATCACCACAAGGTTAAAATCATAGTCCTATTAGCAGGTAAGCCTCATCAACCTTCTCAAGTTAACCTTTAATTCTAAACGTGACACCATCTGGATCAAATATGACGCACACTAGGACCCTAATGTTGATCTTTATAGTTCTAGACGTTCCACTGCAGCAGGACATTGGGAAGTGGACTACAGTCTTAACACATTTTCAAAGCTTGTCATCATAGTCCTATACTGTCAAATGCCCAAACTGTGAATCCATCCTTTAAATTATAATGTGTTTTAGCATTCACCGGCACAGGTACACCTACTGTTTATCTGTAGAGGACTGTGACAAGGGGGAGAATAGTTTCTTCTTCACAAATAACTTTTACAAAGACGCACAGAAGCTCAACAGGATTTTATTGACTGTACAGAGATGTGCCCACCCTCCAGGCACAAATGCCATCTGGAGTAGTACATACATAACATATGGACATAATGTACCTACAGTCCTGAGGTCTGAAAGCTCCTCTATCACATCACAAACCATGTACAGGCTGTGCGCAAATGTTATTCTTAGTGAGCACCACCGGAAGGGACTATGGTCATCACTTATGCATGGGAGCAGCTCCTAAATACAGCACAACAATACAACAAAGGCAGAAAAGTGTTTACAATGGTTTGGCCTTATCTGACAAACACAGAAGGCAAGCGGGAAGGCCCCAGCACTTCACCATCAAAGGGACATCAAGTGAATCCTGCCATGAAAGCGGTTGTGAGTGTGTCAGTTAGACATTATCTCTATGTGATCGGATCATGTTGTATGTGATGGTACTGTGTAGAAGTATTGTATGATCAGTCTGCTATAATTGATGTAAGGGGGCTAGAGGGTAGAGTGTTCAGAAATAGAACACCACACACCACTGGTAGACAGCCCCATTATAGAAACACCATCCATAGGCCTCGTCACATCATGTGAGTACACTCTCATTACCTTCACATACCTCATAGGATGTCCAGCCATTTTCTATGTACCATTTATATCGATTTTATAATAATGATGGGCCTATGATATATGATAAGTACAGTGTGTCCGACATGTGGTGGATTTGGTGTCCGACTTATTGTCGGATCAATTTCAATTGGCTACAAATGGCAACCTATCAACATTTGGCCATTATTTTAGTGATAATATCCCCCACAAGATATAAAGTTTTCTAAAGCGTTCTATCTAGTATAGCCTAAAGTATGCATGCTGTATATTATCTAAGCACATAATCCAAATAGTTGAATTTGTAAAACTAGTTTAGCATTGGTATCTACCGTTCTAGTACAAAAATAATAAAATATACCCTAAGAGAAACATATGGAATATCATTCTAAACGACAACCATTAGCTGATGTCATACATTTAACCATGAGATCAATAGTTTCCGACTCATGGTGTGTGTCCGTCTTTAGGTGAATCTACCCTATAAGGAAGTAGAACCATTAGGTTAGGTATTGTATAAATGTCCATGACGATCCCATCTGACAAGTCTGTCATTCAGAGAGGCCCCAGGGGGACTGTAGAGACTGACCCTTGGTCTTGACCACATGGATCCGGATTGCAGTATGACGCAAGAGTGAAATGAAGAAGCCTATTTTGATGTGCCCCTGTCAAATCTTATTCTTAAATCATGAGTAAAATAGTAACCCCAGGGAATTTCATCTACATTTATGTCAAAAATGTCATTTAATATTTTTAATGATATTGCATATAATCTGTGTCACTGAGAAAGACACCCCTGATAGAATTGATCCTAGGAGTTTTTTTTCCCAAGATTGTAGACTCAAGACTTTCCTGCCATGAACCCTACCTAAAACAGTTCATGTACCAGTAGTGGTGTTCATTTGTACTTGAGAAATAACCCATTGTGCTCGATATATAGTGAATTATAAGGAAGAAAAAGCGCAATTTCCACCAGCTTACTGCAATATAATCATCACAGAAGAATACAATAATACCCTTTATCACGCTTTTAATAAGCCCCTTAATTTATTTCATGTGTAAGTTTTCCTGCTCTTACATACTACAAGGCCAACTTTACAGATAAATGTAATCCATTATAGGCCAATTAATGCAGGGGATAGGGGCTCTCAGTCCAAAAGACTAGTAGATGGAGGCTCAGAAGTAATGTGGTAAAGAACCTTTTGTTGCGTACTATGCATTTTCTAAAGCTAATTTTTTTGCAAGCGTATTACAGTATGTACCCTGATGTAAGAAATACCGGATAGAGCCTCTGTGTCCTCACATCAAGCAACAGATTCCTCTCTAAATATTTGCCTGTGGCTATACTACACTCAGTTTTTATGTCATCAGACGTTCTGTCAGAAGCATATCATCAGTGAGCTATCCCTACAGTATGTTGCTTGAATTACCATGAGGCACTGGGGAGCCATGAGCATCACAGTAGGGGCTTCCTGCCCTTTACATCAAATGAAGAGGTAATGGTCTGTAACAAGATTTCCGCTGCTTACAGCTCTATAAAATCCAGAATGAGTAAGTCAGTTCAGAGCATTGTTGCAGGCTATCTGACATCTCTGTATTCAATTAGGTGGCAGTTAAAGATAGGCAGAATGTGTACATAACTTTGTATATTTACCCATAATTGGCTTCAGCCTCTTTTAGCTTCTATTCTACAGGGAGCTGTGTAATGAAGAGGTCCCAGCAGGCTTAAATTATAGGTTTAGAAGTTCCATTGCAGCAGGTAAGTGGACAATGGACTATAGTCTTATCGCCTTTCCAAACCGTTGTCTTATATTGTCAACTTTAAAAAATGTGAATCTATACAGTTTCACTGCTTTAACTAGCACAAGGATATAATTATACTGTTTGTCTGTAGAGGCCAGTGATAGGAAGAATATCGTTCTTTCTCAAATAACTTCATACAAAGACCTAAATTTGTAAGCTTTTATTGACTTCATGGTTAACTAAAACACCCTTCTGGCACTGGACAAATGCCAGACTAGTGTATGCTTAGTGAGGCAAAAGGCGCACTGCAGTGCAGAGGTCTGAAAGGCCCTCTTTCACATCACAAACCATTCATAGGCAGTAGACAGCTATCTCTGCTTAGGGACCACCACCAGCTTCCTACCCAGTGGACTTAAATTTACAATTTCAGTTAAAACCTCCCAAAATGTATTCATAGAATAAGCTTACACGTACTTTTCATTAACCATTTTTCTATTGTTTGACATCATTCTTTATGGTAATAATGTGCTCCTTAATTGGAGGTAGGAGGAGGGCAGGGCTAGGACAGGTTGCTGTGTTGTGTATGCAGTGCAGAGCAGGGGTAAGGCCGATGGTATTGTGAGTGGTTATAATGCACCCCTAACAGGTCTAGATAAATGTCTACAAACACCTTTTTATTTCTGATGATATAATGTTGTTTTATAGGTTATATGACAAGTAACCAGTAACAGTTTCTAGGTTTTCCATACATACATTGATATATATATATATATATATATATATATATATATATATATATATATATATATATATATCAATGTATGTATACATACGAAATATACACACATGTTAAAATTAGACAAATATCCAGGATTAGCTGACATACCATCTTTAAGAAGGGACTGTGGTCATCACTTATGCATGGGAGCAGCTCCCAAATACAGCACACAAATACAACAAAGGCAAACACTGTTTACAATGGTTTGGTCTTGATCTGACAAGCACAGAGGGCAAGGAAGAAGGCCCTAGCACTTCAACATCAAAGAGACATTGAGTCCTTCCATGAAGCTGTTGCTGGACAGAGCTCTAGGTGATTGTATCATGTTGTATGTGATTGCACTGTTTAAAAGCATGATATACTATAATATTATGTGCCGTTACGGATGTAGCAACAAAATAAGGTTGCTGGCAGCAAGTTTGTACTACCAGGGGCGGGGGGGGGGGGGGGGGCGCAAGGGCAGGGGCCCTCGGCACAACCAGCTTTGAGCATAGGTTTGACTATAATAAGATATTTATACAGGGGAGTGTTTGCTCTTACCCCCTTGTTCTGGCCATGGGGAAATATCCATCAGGGCCAGGGGAGATGCATTTGGGAGCTCTGTCCATTCCCATTTCCTCCTGGGGGGAGGGAGGTATGCGGCCTTATTCATGTGACTGTTATTCCGTCCTATTATCACATGGCCACATTTAACCCCTTTTCAAGAGAGGTGATTCAGAGCTGTGTATTTCAATGATAAGGTGCAATGTAAAATGACAAATGTTTCCATCCGAATGCATTATTTACTATAATTCAGGTAGTAACTTACTAAATTAAAACTTAGTAACTTACTAAATTAAAACTTATGTGCAAATGTATTTTGACAATTGCAATCAATATATCAGGCATGTTTGCTTTTTATATAACAGGCTATTTTATATTTACACAGAACTTCAGGAATAGTGCCATGTACAAGATCTATAACAACTCAGTATTAAAGGGACTTGCTACTTGTCGCAGGATTACTGATGTTCTATTGACTTTTGCATATAACTCAGGATTATGTTAGTTTGATTTATTATCTAATAGAAAATCAAAAGAAATTGCCATGTCACAGTACTAACTTTCATGATACGGCCATTTGAGCAAAGGAGTACCTTAACTATAGAAATGAATAGGAAAACAGCATTTTCACATTATCTTTCATGGATAATCACCTTCTTCTATTGATATTGCAACCAAACCTTGGGAATGTATAATGGACATCTATACAAACATTTTAGGACCAATAAAACAGGGGGTCACGGATGAAATGAGAAAAGCCTTAACTATAGGATCCTATGGGTGTCCGAGCAGTGAATATATGTGAACAATGGAGGTATACTGTCAAAAAAGCAAATACAAATAGTTGATTTAGGGAAAGTGGTCTATGTAGGAATATGAATACAGCTTAAAGAATACTTTTCATGAGATTCGATTTTTGCCGCCAGGTGGCTTCTGTGTAGTAACTAGCAATTCCCTATGAATGACCCAGTATTTACCCCTGTACTATTGGCGCACCCAGGCAGTATTGTCGGTCTGTTTGATGCCTATAGGGGTTGTGGTAAATATATCCTGAGACTACCCATCATATTAGCGGATCCCCGTGGGGCACCTGGGAGGATATGCACATAGGCAGGTGTAGGGGCTAGAGAGTGTTCAGAAATAGAGCCAGTCAATAGGCCGATGCAAATAAGGTAAGTTACATGAGACAGAGGTCCTAATTCGTTTCTGAGGCCTGAAGTGCTATGGGTTAATTGGGATCAAGCACAAACAGTGCCATGTGCTGTATGAACTCAGTAAGAAGGGTTCAGGTGGAGAGAAGGGTATTAAAACATTATGTATATTTTCAAAATTCAATATTCCTCATCCAAATTAGGAAATCAAATGTTTCACTTTCGCCTCATATCAGACACTTAGGTTTCTTTTGTTTATTACTAGTAATATTGACTGATCTGTCTTACTAGTACAGCAATCATATGTTTATCCGGGTGTGAATACCATTAAAAGTATCAAATCAACATCTGAAATATTTTTTAACACACCATACTTCTTTTATACTGATATTATTTGAGATTTTCTAGCCAATGGCATTTTATGATGAATTCAGAGTAGTATGGACTTCATATATTTACTTGAAAAGAACACTGTCTGACATGAGGTACAAGGTAATAGTATACACTATACATCAGCTCCTGACCCGACCATGGATGATAAGAATAGCACTTCAATTTTACTATGATACTCACACATAGGACATACAATTCACAATATGTTACGAGATTTAATAATAAAATGAATGTGTCTGAGTTCAGGCGTGTGTCTGTCTCTAGATCTGTACATTTGTTGAAAAGATTTACAACCTTGGTTCAAAGTTAGAATACAGTTTATGAAATGAATGTTTTTCAGATCAAACTCCTAGTTCAGAAACTGATGATAGATGTCAGTATGAAAGATGGGAAAACCGAATTCAACCTTTATTAACATGGCTGTCACATGCAACTGTTAGGTATCAACCTGGCTGCTTTACACTGCATGAACTATCTAATTTAAGCAACTTTAAGCACAACTTAAAGTTTAGTAATGGCCTGATTTAAGCAGCCTAAAGCAACTTTAAGCAACTTTAATGTGGGAGAAAATTTTAGTTGTTTAAAGTTGCTTAAATCTGCTAAAAGAAAGCCATTAATCAACTTTATTCTTGTTTAAAGTTGTTTAAATTAGATGATTCATGCAGTGTTAGCTATTCAGGTAAGCAAATTAAGAGATCTGACATATGCTATCACTACTAATGTTTTGGCTGCATGTCTGACCCCATGTCATCTACTTCAAAAATACACAAGAAGAATAAAAACTGGGAAGTAAAATGGACATGATTCTGTTGGATATATCCCAGGAAACCCCACTCCAGCCTCTGGAAGTGATATCAATACATTTTGACTGTTCTGTTTTGTTTGTTCTTTCAGGAAAAGAAGTTTCAATATCAAACACCAGATACCTCACACTTTGGATGGTTGTATAAATCATCATAATATTGTTATAACAGAAGGATATTAATCTAATTTCTGTTATTGTACTTTATGTAAGACATGATAACAGATAGCATTCCACAAAGGCTATCCTTATAAACTCGTTCAGTATTCCACTAAACATTTTGTTTTGACCGCAAAGTTGCGATGGCTAAGAATGTTCGGTGAGGCTATCTTAAGTCTGTATCCTACTGTGTCCTACCGTAGGTATTAATAGTATTGGATGGTTTATCAATTTTAATCAAATACCCATGACGACCCTACCTGATGATTGTGACATATTATTTTCATCGTGGTCATAAAGAAGGATGGCAAATTTGCATGGACAGTATCACATCCACGTCTTAACCCTTTAAGGCCGACCCCAAAAAAAAAATTGCTGGTGAAGGGGCCGGGCCACTTTCATAGGAACCCTCCCAGGGCCGAGCCTTTGCTGATTCCCATAGAGTTATGATGACTATAGTCGATGCTCGGCCAGCCATGGCATCAACTATAGTCGAGGCTCGGCCAGTCATGGCATCGACTATAGTCGATGCTCGGCCCTAAAGGGTTAAGGCCTCCATGATCCTAACACAGCCAGAGCCTGTTTGTGAGACCTGTGGAAGATGTATTATTCAGAGAGGCCCCCAGAGACTGACCCTTGGTCTGGTTAAGATGGATCCGGATGGCAGCATGGCTCAATCTTAGTTGGAGTGAAATAATGGAGCATATTTTGATGTGCCCCTGTCAAACCTTATTCTTAAATCAGGCAGTAAATAAAGACACCAGGGAATTTCATTTACATATTTTACAAACTGTATTAATATTTCATGTTACCATGGTCGGTTACAATGAAGATAATCCCAGATTAAAGCTACCATTTCAGCTGATTTTAGGTGATTATCCCATTTTAGGTTGATTACATGATCCATATAATTGCATGCAGGTATGGAAAGTTGGAAGTCTCTCATTCATTAATTAGCCTATTAAAACTACAATATATATATACCCAACTAGCGAGAGGACCCATCTGTCGGAATTTTTAGTACTGGATGCGATGGTTGCTTGCACTGATAATAATAATAATAATCAAGAATTAAGTTTCCCCTCATACAAACATGTGTCCATAGAAGACACACATTTTGATACTCAGTAATCTGATTCCAAGGGTGCTTTAACATAGGATTTCTATTTGAATCCTAACTGCTATGATTTTCATAAAGATAATGGTGTTAATTGGTTCTTGAGAAATTATAGAATCCCTTGTGCTTCACATGGTATTTAGAGCATCTCCTAAACTTGTGGTGCACATTTAATCATTGAAATAGGAATAATGCACAATTCACTAAAAATATGACAAGAAAGGAAAAAAGCACATTACTGTTTCCACTAGTTGGAGAAGTAGATTCCTCCGAGTGATGCCGTGCAGTTTTACCAAATTACTCTTAAGAATGGTCATGGCAGAAGCGATGTACAAACAGAAAAGTGGAACCTATTATGGGCCAATTAATGCAGGAGACTAGGGTCTTTTCTGACCTGTAAGAAATGGTTGACATTGATTTCCCAGCGATTTATAATATTCTCCTATTCCAATTCTCAGTGCAAAGGACTAGTATAGAGTGTGGCACAGTGGTAATGTGGTAAAGGTTACAGAAGGCATCCCTTAATTGATATAAGAAATAGGAGCTCCTCTGGGTCCTATCATCAGGCAACATGCTCCCCTCTAAATGTTTCCCTATGGCTATACTTCACTCAGTTTTAATGTTGTTACACATAATATCAGAAGCGTAAGATCAGTGAGTTATCCCTTCAGTAAGTTGCTTGAATTACTATGAGGCACTAGGGAGGCATCAGCACCACAGTAGGGACCCTCTGCCCTTTACATCAAAATGAAGAGGTAATGGTGTGTAAAAAGGTACCTGTGCTTGTAGCGCTATCAGAATCCAGATCAAATTAGACAGTTCAGAGAAACTCACAGGGGACATCTTTATTGTTTTATTGAGTCACATACCTAATTATAGACAGACCAGCAGGATTGTTTTTTTACGTAGCCATTGTGGTGTACTTGAAACAAAATATCAAATCTAGCTAGGTTAAGATTAAGGGTCAAAATATGATTGTGGATTCTATGTGGTTCTATATAGCAGAGTCAGTCGTTTAGTTCTCTTAGACTCACAAATGAGCAGATAGGATAGCAGGCAAACATAAAAACTTAGAACCAACTTGCCTCGGGACTAAATAGCTCCTTAAAGTGCGACACTTTCTCCTATTCTTAATTTACCTTTACATCATGGCAAGTCATCTGACATTGTATATCTCTGTATCCAATTGAGTTGTAGTTAGTGATTGAATCTTAATAGGCAAATGTGTATCCAATGTTAAACCTTTAGCCATAATTAGCTTTAGTACAATCACACCTAATCTAGCTGCTATTGTAGATGTGAGGTCATAAAGCTACTATGTCAGCTAATTCAAGGTGAGTTTCTCATTTTAGGTTGATTATTTGATCCGCATAATTACATGCCAGTATGGAAACTTTTGAGGCTCTCAGTCATCATTTACTGATATAGCATAACGAAAATGGAATTCATTGGCACAAATGAATAGCTGCCAGCAGACAGAAATCATGACTTGTTAGGGGGGCATCATAATAACGTTGGATTGACCATGCTCTGCCCTGCAATCAGAACACAACAACCTGTATAGAGCCACAGTATTCAGTCTCTTCCTACCTATAAATTAGAATAAGTAGATAAGTGTTACCATAAACAATGATGTTTAACACTAGGAAAATGGTCAATGAAAGCAATTACAAGGTTATTCTATAACTTTGTCTTTTTAAACTGATATTGAATCTTTAAGATGAGTTATTGCTTTTACTGACATTGGCCAATCTGCTGTTTATGTAGAGACCAGGGACAACTTTCTCAAAACTCAAAATATGCATGCAAAGCCACAAAGAAGCTTCTATAGATTGACTTTATAGTGAGGCATTGGACAAATGCCAGACTTTTGCAGGCAAAACATAAAGTGCAAAATGTACCACACGGCCTGGAGGTCTGAAAGTACCTTTATCACATCACAAACCATATATGCCAGTAGTGGACAGATGCAGGTGCTTAATGAGTACCACAAGAAGCCTGTCCAAGGGCTCAAGAAGGGAATATGGACATCACTCAAGCATGAGAGCAGCTCCCATATACAGTACACCAATACAACAAAGGCAGACACTGTTTACAATGGTTTGGTCTTTAATCTGACAAAAACAAAATGCAAGTAGGAAGGCCCTGGGATTCTACCATCAAAGGAACATCAAGTGAATCCTGCTAAAACCCTGCTGTACAGATCTCTATGTGATTGTCTCATGTGATTGTACCATGTGAAAGTATGATATGCGCGGTATGCGCTCCCTAATTTAGGGACATCACCTACAATAAAACAAGGGTGCCGGCAGCAAGTATTCCCGGGATCAGGGGAGGGCAGGGGGAGGGGCAAGGGCAAGGGCCCTCAGCTCAACCAACTTTGAGCATAGGCTTGATTATATTGAGATCTTCATACAGGGGAGTGTTTACTTCTCCACCTCTTTGGTTCGGGTCTCTGGTCCGATATTGCGAATTTCCACCAGGGCCACAGCCACCATTTAGCTACAGTGCAGGGAAACACATTTGGGAATCCTGTTCATATCCTTGATTATATTACTGTATATTTACTCATCCACTCCCTCTACCTCTTGGAGAGGAGGGAGGTGCAGCCATATTTATGTGACCGTGATTCCCTTTTAATATGACATGGGCACAGTTAAGCCTATTTTGAACAAGAGAAATAATTCAGAGCCATTAGACATAAACAATGATAGTTCTTTCCTCAGAAGTTGCTTTGTTCAACAATCTGCAACAAGCCATAATCAAAAACTCTCAAGTGGCCCATGGGAAGGTAATTTCACAGAAAACCTGTGATAGGATAAGAAGGGAGAGATGCTGTTGATGTGGCTGTCTCTTTTGACTAACTCTTGCAGACAAAGTCTCTCACCAAAGTTCAATTCTGTATCAAATTAGGACAACCAGTACATGAATTAATTAACCCTGCAGGTTCTACAATGCATTTCAAGGATACAGTGCAATATAGAATGGATTTTCCAGCTATGGAAAGTAATTTCCTGAATGCACAATGTATCTAAATTCAGGTAGTAGCTTACAAAATACAAAGAGATTCAAAATGTGCATCTTTTATCACATCTTACATCCGCATGAGTAGGACATCTGATTATGTAAAGACTTGTACTATACATTAGGCCATTTATATGTCCTGATTTCATTTATATGATGTTGTATTATGATACAAAATCATAGTTTACTATTATTCATAACATTGTCATGAATGCCATATCTGGATAATAAGTACCTGTTATTTTTTGTATCTTCAGAGGTCCTAACAGGAGTAGGGCAATGTGCCCGAGCTAGGGCTAGAGCATTTACATTATTTTGATGTAATTGTATTCATTTAATCGAATAAAACATAAAAAAAAGTATTTTGACCATTACAATTGATATAACGATTCTAGGTCAAGTACCCCCTGGACATCTACCCCCTAGGACTATTGCCCCCTGGACATCTACCCCTGGACCATTATCCCCTTAGGACCTTTACCCCCTGGGACATCCACCCCCTTGGATATCAAGCAGTGAGTCACATTATCTGAAGGGGGTAAAGGTCCAGGGGGTAGATGTCCAGGGGGTTGAAAGTCCTAGGGGTAGATGTCCTAGGGGTAGATGTCCAGGGGGGTAAATGGTAGGGGATAGATGTCCGAGGGGTAGATATCCGGGGGGTACTTGTCCTGACACCGATATGGTTGGCATGTTTGCATTTTATATAACAGGCTTTGATAATTATTATATGTACATTGAACTTCAGGAATATTGCAACATGAAATCATGAACGTGTACAAGATCTATAGCAACTGAGTGATAGTGAAGATGACCCTGTCTTGATCCCCATACTATAAGTGCACCCACAGTGGAGGCTGTTGTCCGTTTGTTTGATACTCATTGGTGATGTAGTAGATAGATCCTGAGACTACCCATCATATTAGCGGATCCCCCTGGGGCACCTGGGAGGATGTGCACATAGGCAGGTGTAGGGGCTAGAGAGTGTTCAGAAATAGAAAGCTACACAACTGGTTGACACCCCTTTTATAGAAACACGGTCAATGGGCTAATACTAATAAGGGATGTTACATGAGCTATATCAGGCTAATTGGTACCTGAGGGGTATTGAAGCATTGAGGGGTATTGAAGCATTCTAACCTACCAATATTGTGTCTATTGTATCATAAAGTTTTAATATTCCTCATGAAAGTTAAGAAATTAAATGTCACACTTTCACCTCATGTCAGACATTTGGGGAATTTCAATAATATTTATATGGACTGATCTGTCTTACTAGTACAGCAGGCATAGTATGATTCATCCAGGGTGTGGATATCATTAACCCAAATTATACTAAAGCTAGAGTTTTTGTACAAGAGTGCTGGAATCTGGTATACAGTGTATTGTGGACCTAAATTAGCACCATTTTAAATTTGCTGGGACCAAGGTCCAATTCTCAAATAATGACCTGTGTGTTTCTATATCACATAGGGACACTGCCTAGCAATAGACAAAATGTTTGTTGATCTGCTTAGCAACAGTCAATAAACATGTTCAAATGCCTATTCTAATTCAAGCTATTCCTAATATGTAAAGCTTTGCATACTCATTTTGGTAATATGATTCTATCTAATATCTAGAAATAGAGGCATTGTTAGTTGATTTGCCTAGCAAAACCTAGCAACACTCAGAATCAACTTGTCAACTTGCCTAGCAACACCCAATAGTGAAGTGGTTTCCATGGCAACAACATATTAAATATGTAATGACCATTTCAATTTTTTCATTATGCATTGGGATGCTCTAACAGTAAAAAAAACTGCTGTATTCCTAAAATATGGATTAAAAAGACACCATTTCATAGTAAGTTTTGTACATTCAAGGTCAAACTTAATGACCTTGACCTTGGCCAAGGTCACTCATATTACATTTGCTTATGAGGGTCATATAGCATCACCAAATACTAACAACGTGGCTAGAATAAGGAAGCACCGCAAAACACAAACAGCTATGATAAACAGGAGTTCTTTATCAATGTTCAGCACAGTTACAATAGTAGTTATTGACCGCTAATCGCAAAATAGCCAGACTGCAATATGCGGAGTACAACTATGGCACATCTGTCTCAGTGTTAAAGCTGGGCCGCCAGGGAATAACCTCAGCATTTTCCGTACATGGACTAAAATAACAGTTCCACCAGAGGACAGCAGTGTTTGGACAGGGGACGATGAGCATTGTCCAGCTACAACATATTCACCCTATCTTATGCCTGTAAGAGCTGAGCTCCCAGCCCTTAAGAGCCCTCTTGTGAATGAAAACTGAACTATATCCAAAAGTGCTTTTGGCCTCACTTCAACCATGACGGTCAAGCTTTAATAATTCAAATGATTCCAAAGAGTTATCTATGTTAATAATCTCATCAAACATGGGTAATCCCATAGTATCAGTTTCACCTGAAGTCGGACACCTTGTAGAAATATTCACCTGGAGTCGGACACTTCCCTTTCCGCCTGTTTTAATATAGAAATACGTTGGTATTATCAATATATTCATATTCTGTCAGAATCAGAAGCATTTTGTTTATGACAATTGACATAAAACTAATTTGATATTCTAAATCAGGACATTTTACTGTACAGGACTACGTCAACTCGTCACATCATGTGAGTACAATGTCTTCACCTTCACATACCTCATGGCATGTCCATTAATTTTCTATGTACCATTTATATCGATTTTATAATATAATATATGATAAGTACAGTGTGCCCGACATATGGTGGATTTGGTGTCCGGCTTAAGGGCAGATAGATATTTAGGTTTATAACGTCCATTAACCTTCTTAGCCATTTTATATCTTTATCTGCTCTAAATAAAGCGTTTTATATCAAGCCGGTCAAAGCTGGCACCCGGTCAAAGCTGGCACCTGGTCAAAGACGTTCACATTGACCCGATTTCATGAGACATAGCCTTTTATCAATGTTAATCAAATGTCCATGGAGGTCCCATCTGACAAGTCTGTCATTCAGAGAGGCCCCAGGGGGACTGTAGAGACTGACCCTTGGTCCTGTTCACATGGATCCGGATTGCAGTATGACGCAAGAGTGAAATAAAGAAGCATATTTTGATGTGCCCCTGTCAAATCCTATTGCTAAATCATGGAGTAAAATAGTAACCCCAGTGAATTTCATCTACATTTATGTCAAAAATATCATTTAATATTTCTAATGATATTGCATATAATCTGTATCACTGAGAAAGACACCCCTGATAGAACTGATCCTAGGAGTTTTTTTTCCCAAGATTGAAGACTCAAGACTTTCCTGCCATGAACCCTACCTAAAACAGTTCATGTACCAGTAGTGGTGTTCATTTGTACTTGAGAAATAACCCATTGTGCTCGATATATAGTGAATTATAAGGAAGAAAAAGCGCAATTTCCACCAGCTTACTGCAATATAATCATCACAGAAGAATACAATAATACCCTTTATCACGCTTTTGATAAGCCCCTTAATTTATTTCATGTGTAAGTTTTCCTGCTCTTACATACTACAAGGCCAACTTTACAGATAAATGTAATCCATTATAGGCCAATTAATGCAGGGGATAGGGGCTCTCAGTCCAAAAGACTAGTAGAGGGAGGCTCAGAAGTAATGTGGTAAAGAACCTTATGTTGCTTACTATGCATTTTCTAAAGCTAAATTTTTTGCAAGGGTATTACAGTATGTACCCTAATGTAAGAAATACCGGATAGAGCCTCTGTGTCCTCACAGGAAGCAACAGATTCCTCTCTAAATATTTGCCTGTGGCTATACTACACTCAGTTTTTATGTCATCAGACTTTCTGTCAGAAGTATATCATCAGTGAGCTATCCCTACAGTATGTTGCTTGAATTACCATGAGGCACTGGGGAGCCATGAGCATCACAGTAGGGGCTCCCTGCCCTTTACATCAAATGAAGAGGTAATGGTCTGTAACAAGATTTCCTCTGCTTACAGCTCTATAAAATCCAGAATGAGTAAGTCAGTTCAGAGAATCTGACTGCAGACATCCTTATTGTCTTATAAAGCCAGAGACCTAGTTATTGACAGACAAGCAGGATTTGTATATTATGAAATCTCCTTAGGTTATTTAGGGTCAAATATAATTATTGAGGTTCTGTATCTAGTGGGATCGATAAGTTTCCATGGACTCGCAAATGAGTAGATGAAGGGATACGAAACAAACATAGTTCTAAAATTAGATCCAATAATACTTACCTCAGGACTAATTAGCTGTTAAATGTGCATATATACTTTCTCCCATTCTCAATTTAACTCTACACCATTGCAGGCTCTCTGACATTTCTGTATCCGATTAGGTGGCAGTTAAAGATAGGCAGAATGTGTACATAACTTTGTATATTTTGCCATAATTGGCTTAAGTACAAGACTTAAACCTCATTTAGCTTCTTTTCTACAGGGAGCTGTGTAATGAAGAGGTCCCAGCAGGCTTAAATTGACGTACTAGTGTAAATCTTTATAGGTTCAGAAGTTCCATTGCAGCAGGTAAGTGGACAATGGACTATAGTCTTATCGCCTTTCCAAACCATTGTCTTATATTGTCAACTATGAAAAATTTGAATATATACAGTTTCACTGCTTTAACTGGCACAGGCACCTAATTATACTGTTTATCTGTGACCAGTGACACCAGTGACACAAAAAACATCATACAAAGACCCAAATGTATACACTTTTATTGACATCATGGTTAACTAAAACACCCTTCTGGCACAGGACAAATGCCAAACTAGTGTATGCTTAGTGAGGCAAAAGGCGCACTGCAGTGCAGCGGTCTGAAAGGCCCTCTTTCACATCACAAACCATTCATAGGCAGTAGACAGCTATCTCTGCTTAGGGAGCACCACCAGCTTCCTACCCAGTGGACTTAAAGATACAATTTCAGTTAAAACCTCCCAAAAATTTATCTATAGAATAACCTTACACATACTTTTCATTAACCATTTTTCTATTGTTTGACATCATTCTTTATGGTAATAATGTTCTCTTTAATTGTAAATTGGAGGTAGGAGGAGGGCAGGGCAAGGCCAGGTTGCTGTGTTGTGTATGCAGAGCAGGGGTAAAGCCGATGGTATTGTGAGTGGTTATAATGCACCCCGAACAGGTCTAGATAAATGTCTACAGACACCTTTTCATTTCTGATGATATAGTGTTGTTTTATAGGTTATATGACAAGTAACAGCTTCTAGGTTTTGCATACATACATTGATATATATATCAATGTATGTATATATGTCACGCGCAATATCGGAATTTGCGCAATATCGGAACTTTCACATCTCACATTACAGGCAACTGAACCCCCATTGCTTTATCACACTAGAGGGATTACAGCCACACCTTATTCACACCTACACTGAGGTGTTAGATGTATGCAGACTTCCTACTGAATGATATTACACCTCCAAGGTGTGGCACATCATACTCAAACAGCATTGACACATATATCTAATATCATATGTGTAGAAAAGCTAGGAATTCTGAAACTGCCCAATGTAAGTAGGGAGCAATTCCGGAATTGCCCTGCGCAGTTCCAGAATTGTACCTGGGCAATTCCGGAATTGGGCTGCTTCCTATTCTGCGCCCGACATATGTCCGAAATATACACACATGTTAAAATTAGACAAATATCCAGGATTAGCTGACAAACCATCTTTAAGAAGGGACTGTGGTCATCACTTATGCATGGG
This sequence comes from Harmothoe impar, assembly GCA_947462335.1. NCBI lineage: Eukaryota > Metazoa > Annelida > Polychaeta > Phyllodocida > Polynoidae > Harmothoe > Harmothoe impar. The sequence continues at coordinate 63,801,146 of OX381712.1, read as the reverse complement.
AGCAGCTCCCAAATACAGCACACAAATACAACAAAGGCAAACACTGTTTACAATGGTTTGGTCTTGATCTGACAAGCACAGAGGGCAAGGAAGAAGGCCCTAGCACTTCAACATCAAAGAGACATTGAGTCCTTCCATGAAAGCTGTTGCTGGACAGAGCTCTAGGTGATTGTATCATGTTGTATGTGATTGCACTGTTTAAAAGCATGATGTGCTATAATATTATATGCCGTTACGGATGTAGCGACAAAATAAGGTTGCTGGCAGCAAGTTAGTACTACCAGGGGCGGGGGGAGGCGCAAGGGCAGGGGCCCTTGGCACAACCAGCTTTGAGCATAGGTTTGACTATAATAAGATATTTATACAGGGGAGTGTTTGCTCTTCGCCCCCTTGTTCTGGCCATGGGGAAATGTCCATCAGGGCCAGGGGAGATGCATTTGGCCCCTTTTCAAGAGAGGTGATTCAGAGCTGTGTATTTCAATGATAAGGTGCAATGTAAAATGACAAATGTTTCCATCCGAATGCACAATCTACCATAATTCAGGTAGTAACTTACTAAATTAGAACTTAGTAACTTACTAAATTAAAACTTATGTGCAAATGTATTTTGACAATTGCAATCAATATATCAGGCATGTTTGCTTTTTATATAACAGGCTACTTTATATTTACACAGAACTTCAGGAATAGTGCCATGTACAAGATCTATAACAACTCAGTATTAACAATGAATGATCCAGTATTTGCCCCTGTAATATTGGCGCACCCAGGCAGTATTGTCGGTCTGTTTGATGCCTATAGGGGTTGTGGTAAATATATCCTGAGACTACCCATCATATTAGCGGATCCCCGTGGGGCACCTGGGAGGATATGCACATAGGCAGGTGTAGGGGCTAGAGAGTGTTCAGAAATAGAGCCAGTCAATAGGCCGATGCAAATAAGGTAAGTTACATGAGACAGAGGTCCTAATTCGTTTCTGAGGCCTGAAGTGCTATGGGTTAATTGGGATCAAGCACAAACGGTGCCATGTGCTGTATGAACTCAGTAAGAAGGGTTCAGGTGGAGTGAAGGGTATTAAAACATTATGTATATTTTCAAAATTCAATATTCCTAATCCAAATTAGGAAATTAAATGTTTCACTTTCGCCTCATGTCAGACACTTTGGGTTTCTTTTGTTTATTACTAGTAATATTGACTGATCTGTCTTACTAGTACAGCAAGCATATGTTTATCCGGGTGTGAATACCATTAAAAGTATCAAATCAACATCTGAAATATTTTTTAACACACTATACTTCTTTAATACTGATATTATCTGAGGTTTTCTAGCCAATGGCATTTTATGATGAATTCAGAGTAGTATGGACTTCATATATTTACTTGAAAAGCACACTGTCTGACATGAGGTACAAGGTAATAGTATACACTATACATCAGCTCCTGACCTGACCATGGATGATAAGAATAGCACTTCAATTTTACTATGATACTCACACCTAGGACATAGAATTCACAATATGTTACGAGATTTAATGATAAAATGAATGTGTCTGAGTTCAGGCATGTGTCTGTCTCTAGATCTGTACATTTGTTGAAAAGATTTACAACCTTGGTTCAAAGTTAGAATACAGTTAGAAAATGAATGTTTTTCAGGTCAAACTCCTAGTTCAGAAATTGATTATAGATGTCAGTATGAAAGATGGGAAAACTAAACTCAACCTTTATTAACATGGCTGTCACATGCAACTGTTAGGTATCAACTTGGCTGCTTTAGCTATTCAGGTAAGTAAAATGGACATGATTCTGTTGGCTATATCCTAGGAAACCCCACTCCACCCTCTGGAAGTGATATCGATACATTTTGACTGTTCTGTTTAGTTTGTTCTTTCAGGAAAAGAAGTTTCAATATCAAACACCAGATACCTCAAACTTTGGATGGTTGTATAAATCATCATAATATTGTTATAACAGAAGGATATTAATCTAATTTCTGTTATTGTACTTTATGTAAGACATCATAACACATAGCATTCCACAAAGGTTATCCTTATAAACTCGTTCAGTATTCCACTAAACATTTAGTTTTGGCCGCAAAGTTGTGATGGCTAAGAATTTCGGTGAGGCTATCTTAAGTCTGTATCCTAAGTACTGTATCCTACCGTAGGTATTAATAGTATTGGATGGTTTATCAATTTTAATCAAATACCCATGACGACCCTACCTGATGATTGTGACATATTATTTTCATCGTGGTCATAAAGAAGGATGGCAAATTTGCATGGACAGTATCACATCCACGTCTTAAGGCCTCCATGATCCTAACACAGCCAGAGCCTGTTTGTGAGACCTGTGGAAGATTTATTATTCAGAGAGGCCCCCAGAGACTGACCCTTGGTCTGGTTAAGATGGATCCGGATGGCAGCATGGCTCAATCTTAGTTGGAGTGAAATAATGGAGCATATTTTGATGTGCCCCTGTCAAACCTTATTCTTAAATCAGGCAGTAAATAAAGACACCAGGGAATTTCCTTTACATATTTTACAAATTGTATTAATATTTCATGTTACTATGGTCGGTTGCAATAAAGATAATCCCAAATTAAAGCTACTATTTCAGCTAATTTTAGGTGATTATCCCATTTTAGGTTGATAACATGATCCATATAATTGCATGCAGGTACGTAAAGTTGGAAGTCTCTCATTCATTAATTAGCCTTTTAAAACTACAATATATATATTACCCAACTAGCAAGAAGACCCATCTGTCGGGATTTTTAGTACTGGATGCTATGGTTGCTTGCACTGATAAACATAATCAAGAATTAAGTTTCCCCTCATACAAACATGTCTCCATAGAAGACACACATTTTGATACTCAGTAATCTGATTCCAAGGGTGCTTTAACACAGGATTTCTATTTGAATCCTAACTGCTATAATTTCCATAAAGATAATGGTTTTAATTGGTTCTTGAGAAATTATAGAATCCCTCGTGCTTCACATGGTATTTAGAACATCTCCTAAACTTGTGGTGCACATTTAATCATTGAAATAGGAATGATGCACCATTCACTAAAAATATGACAAGAAAGGAAAAAGCACATTACTGTTTCCACTAGTTGGGGAAGTAGATTCCTCCAAGTGATGCCGTGCAGTTTTACCAAATTACTCTTAACAATAGTCATGGCAGAAGCGATGTACAAACAGAAAAGTGAAACCTATTATGGGCCAATTAATGCAGGAGACTAGGGTCTTTTCTGACCTGTAAGAAATGGTTGACATTGATTTCCCAGCGATTTATAATATTTTCCTATTCCAATTCTCAGTGCAAAAGAGTAGTATAGAGTGTGGCAGAGTGGTAATGTGGTAAAGGTTACAGAAGGCATCCCTTAATTGATATAAGAAATAGGAGCTCCTCTGGGTCCTATCATCAAGCAACATGCTCCCCTCTAAATGTTTCCCTATGGCTATACTACACTCAGTTTTAATGTTGTTAAACATTCTATCAGAAGTGTGTGATCAGTGAGTTATCCTTTCAGTAAGTTGCTTGAATTACTATGAGGCACTAGGGAGGCATCAGCACCACAGTTGGGACCCTCTGCCCTTTACATCAAAATGAAGAGGTAATGGTGTGTAAAAAGGTACCTGTGCTTGTAGCGCTATCAGAATCCAGATCAAATTAGATAGTTCAGAGAAACTCACAGGGGACATCTTTATTGTTTTATTGAGTCACATACCTAATCATAGACAGACCAGCAGGATTGTTTTTTTACGTAGCCATTGAGGTGTACTTCAAACAAAATATCAAATCTAGCTAGGTTAAGATTAAGGGTCAAAATATGATTGTGGATTCTATGTGGTTCTATATAGCAGAATCAGTCGTTTAGTTCTCTTAGACTCACAAATGAGCAGATAGGATAGGAGGCAAACATAAAAACTTAGAACCAACTTGCCCCGGGACTAAATAGCTTCTTAATGTGCAGACACTTTCTCCCATTTTTGATTTACCTTTACATCATGGCAAGTCATCTGACATTGTATATCTCTGTATCCAATTGAGTTGTAGGTAGTGATTGAAGCTGAATAGGCAAATGTGTATCCAACTTTGCACCCTTAGCCACAATTAGCTTTAGTACAATCACACCTAATCTAGCTGCTATTGTAGACGTGAGGTCATAAAGCTACTATGTCAGCTAATTCAAGGTGATTTTCTCATTTTAGGTTGATTATTTGATCCGCATAATTACATGCCAGTATGGAAACTTTTGAGGCTATCAGTCATCATTTGTGACGTGTACTGGGAAAAGGGACCTTAGTGCGCCCTGCACTAAGGTCCCTTTTCGCCGATTGTGTCACATTTACTGATCTAGCATCACGAAAATGGAATTTTTTGGCACAAATGAATAGCTGCCAGCAGACAGAAATCATGACTTGTTAGGGGGGCATCATAACAACGTTGGATTGACCATGCTCTGCCCTGCAATCAGAACACAGTAACCTGCATAGAACCACAGTATTCAGTCTCTTCCTACCTATAAATCAGAGTAAAGAGATAATTGATACCATAAACAATGATGTTTAACACTAGGAAAATGATCAATGAAAGCAATAACAATGTTATTCTATAACTTTGTCCTTTTAAACTGATATTGAATCTTTAAGATGAGTGTTATTGCTTTTACTGACATTGGCCAATCTGCTGTTTATGTAGAGACCAGGGACAGCAAGACAATTGCTCTTACTCAAAACTCAAAATAGGCATGCAAAGCCACAAAGAAGCTTCTATAGATTGACTTTATAGTGAGGCATTGGACAAATGCCAGACTTCTTTTGCAGGCAAAACATAAATGCAAAATGTACCACACGGCCTGGAGGTCTGAAAGTGCCTTTATCACATCACAAACCATATGCCAGTAGTGTACAGATGCAGGTGCTCAGTGAGCACCACAATAAGCCTGTCCAAGGGCTCAAGAAGGGAATATGGACATCACTTATGCATGAGAGCAGCTCCCAAATACAGAACACCAATACAGCAAAGGCAGACACTGTTTACAATGGTTTGGTCTTTAATCTGACAAACACAAAATGCCAGTAGGAAGGCCCTGGGATTCTACCATCAAAGGAACATCTAGTGAATCCTGCTAAATCCCTGCTGTAAGGGTGTCTGCTGGACAGATCTCTATGTGATTGTATCATGTGATTGTACTGTGTGAAAGTATGATATGCGCGGTATGCGCTCCTGAATGTAGGGACATTACCTACAATAAAACAAGGGTGCGGGCAGCAAGTATTGCGGAATGCAGGGGACGGCGGGGGGAGGGGCCAGGGCAGGGGGCCTCAGCTCAACCAACTTTGAGCATAGGCTGTATAGATCTTCATACAGGGGAGTGTTTACTTCTCCACCTCTTTGGTTCGGCTCTCTGATCCAATATTGCGAATTTCCACCAGGGCCACAGCCACCATTTAGCTACAGTGCAGGGAAACACATTTGGGAATCCTGTTCATATCCTTGATTATATTACTGTATAATTTACTCATCCCACTCCCTTTCCCTCTTGGAGAGGAGGGAGGTGCAGCCTTATTTATGTGACCGTGATTCCGTTTTAATATGACATGGGCACAGTTAAGCCTATTTTGAACAAGAGAAATAATTCAGAGCCATTAGACATAAACAATAATACTTCTTTCCTCAGAAGTTGCTCTTTTCAACAATCTGCAACAAGCCATAATCAAAAACTCTCAATTGGCCCATGGGAAGATAATTTCACAGAAAACCTGTGATAGGATAAGAAGGGAGAGATGCTGTTGATGTGGCTGTCTCTTTTGACTAACTCTTGCAGACAAAGTCTCTCACCAAAGTTCAATTCTGTATCAAATTAGGACAACCAGTACATGAATTAATTAACCCTGCAGGTTCTACAATGCATTTCAATGATACAGTGCAATATAAAATGGATTTTCCAGCTATGGAAAGTAATTTCCTGAATGCACAATGTATCTAAATTCAAGTAGTAGCTTACAAAATACAAAGAGATTCAAAATGTGCATCTTTTATCACATGTTACATCCTCATGAGTAGGACATCTGAATATGTAAAGACTTGTACTATACATTAGGCCATTTATATTTCTTGATTTCATTTGTATGAGGTTGTATTATGATACAAAATCATAGTTTACTATTATTTATAACATTCTCATGAATGTCATATCTGGACAATAAGTACCTGTTATTTTTTGCATCTTCAGAGGTCCTAGTCATAGCAGGAGTAGGGCAATGTGCCCGTGCTAGAGCTAGAGCATTTACATTATTTCGATGTAATTGTATTCATTTAACCGAATAAAACATAAAATTATTTTCTTTACAATTGCAATCGATATAACGGTTCTAGGTCAAGTACCCCCTGGACATCTACCCCCCTGGACCTTTGCCCCCTTAGGACCTTTACCATCTGGGACATCCACCCCCTTGGATATCTACCATTGAGTCACATTATGTGAAGGGGGTAAAGGGCCAGGGGGTAGATGTCTTAGAGGGTGGATCCCCTAGCGGGGTAAAAGTCCTAAGGGATTTAAAGTCCAGGGGGTAGATGTCCAAGGGGTTGAAAGTCCTAGGGGTAGATGTCCTAGGGGGTAGATGTCCAGAGGGGTAAATGGCAGGGGGTATATATCCGGGGGGTAGATATCTGGGGGGTACTTGTCCTGACATCGATATGTTTGGCATGTTTGCATTTTATATAACAGGCTTTGGTAACTATCATGTACATTGAACTTCAGGAATAGCGCAGCATTAAATCATGAACAAATACAAGATCTATAGCAACTCAGTGATACTAAAATTAACCCAGTCTTGATCCCCATACTATAAGTGCACCCACACAGTAGGCTGTTGTCGGTTTGATTGATGCCCATTGGGGTTGTGGTAGATATATCCTGAGACTTCCCATCATATTAGTGGATTGAGGATGTGCACATAGGCAGGTGTGTGGGCTAGAGGGTGTTCAGAAATAGAATACTACATAACTGGTCGATGCCCCTTTTATAGAAACAAGGTCAATGGGCTTATACTAATAAGGGATGTTACATGAGCTATATCAGGCTAATTGGTTCCTGGCACAAAAAAGCCTATAAAATCCTTGCCTGGGGGCTCAGGTGCTAAGGGTCAATTGGCACACAAGCAGTGCCATGTACACACAGCATAGTAGGCTCAGGAGGAATCAATCTGTAGTGGCATATGATATGCAAATACTGGATAGCTCTCTCAGGTGAGAGGACAGACGTTTAGAGCGTTATCTTAATCTTAAGTCTTAAAGTCTTAATTCAGTGTCTTAAAGTTTTAATTCAGGGGCCCCTCCTTCCTGGTTTACTCCAGCACCCCTGACCCACTTTCGGGTCTTAATCAAGTCTTAGTCTTAAAGGCTTAATAGTACTCACCATTAATAAAGAAGGAAGAAAATAAGATAAAAATGGGCGTTGGGGGGCAGAGCCCCCCATGATATCAACAAATAGTGGCACTTGAAGTAAGGGTGGCTCCATCTGTCGGATTATTTAGAAGGTAAGGGGGCCACTTCAGGGACTAACGTTAAGACCATGAAGACTGTCTTAATGGTCTTATTAAGATAACGCTCTAAACGTTTGTTCTTTCACGTGGGAGAGCTAGCCCGTGCATGCATATGATATGTACAATGCCATGTGCACTCTGTATTGGTGCCACACACTACGGCAGATCCATCACTTTTGGACCCTCGTTGGCAGCCAAAATGTAACCCCTTTTTGTTCAGCTACATACATGTTAATATTCCACACAGAACTATCCTTATAATACATATAGAGAGAGGAGTATTGAAGCATTCTAACCTACCAATATTGTGTCTATTGTATCATAAAGTTTTAATATTCCTCATCAAAGTTAAGAAATTAAATGTCACACTTTCACCTCATGTCAGACATTTTGGGAATTCCAATAATATTTATGTGGACTGATCTATCCTACTAGTACAGCAGGCATAGCATGATTTATCCAGGGTGTGAATATCATTAAAGGTATTAAACCTTTTAACATCTGAAACATTTTACAACTATATTGAAACTGTCCCATACAGAAAATCAATACATTTCATACTTCTTTTGTACTGACATTTTAATATTGTCTAGCTAATTGCATTTGAGAATGTATTTAGAGTCGTATGGACTTCATAATACCAAGGCAGCGGGGAGCATTGACATAGCCATAAACATCATGGCCAGTGAGGATCCATATGAAATCATGCAGATGGGATCCAAAATCAACCCCCCAGATGACTGGAAAAAACAAGAGTCAACGTTGGTATACGACTTATTGTTGTCAAAATTCGAAGACATTACTCTACGTAACCTGCTTCTGGCTACTAAAAAGAGAAATCTGTACGAGCTGACATACAACAAGGTCTACGGTACCGGGCATCATCTAGGGAATGCAGAGAACCTAACAAAGGATAAAGTGGTTGGAGGTAACCTGCTAGGGTTATTGCTGGAGAAAGCAAGAGGAGAGATCTGTGATAAACTCTACAAGGAGAAGCACCCCGAACCTACAGGTGAAGGGGAAGGTGAAGGGGAAGGTACTGGTGAAGGGGAAGGTGAAGGGGACGATGTGGGCGACGATAAACATTCATCTCACGAGGATGATGATGACCTGTCTGAAGACCCTTGGGCTCCATTACCCCAGGTACCCGGTACACCTCCTCCTCCAGTAGTGAACAATGACCAACCAGAGGCAGCAGTCGACACAAGACCAGCTCCTCCTGCTCCTGCGCCAGACGAGCCGCCTGACCAACCAGCACCCACAGAACCCGTTCAAAAATGAACACTCGAGTGCAAAAGATATTAGGTATCCAATGAACTGCCTTTAAAAAATACCCTCACTATTTTTTTCATGTTTAAAACATAATTTAATTTATTTTCTACAAATATTTTTATAAATGTAATATTTACCTGATATATGTCTATGGTAGAACTATTGTTCATTGCAATGAAAACCTGCTGTAAATATGTTTAAACTATACTGAAAAAAATTGGAGGATTGTAAATACTGTTCATTGTTGTTGTTTCAAATCGAAAAGACCCGATATACTTTTCATTGAGGTTGAATGGTGCCTACTAAATGCTGTGATAGTTATGAAACTTGTCATGTTTTTTTACACCAGGGTTGCTTATCGTAATTGTAATTATATTATAGCATATAAATGAACTTAGGATTCCTGCAGAGCCATACTTACATAGCATGTAGAGTAGTTTATTGAGAATTGTACAAACCGGTGCTCCCCCCCCCATATAAATTACTCCATGAAAGGTCCCATCGAACAGGGTGGAGGTGGCCACAAGTGCCGATGCCTCCCATCCTCTATGTGTATGTATGTTTTATGTAAAAGTATCATGACTCATAAAGTGTGTCAGGTTAGTAGCTTATTCGTTTATCAGTTCTGTTTTTATAGAGAATGACAGAGTGTACCATATTACCCGGTAGGGGTCTCAGTCTGCTTCATTTAAATGCACGAAGCGTAAGAAATAAATTTCCACAAATTAAGGTGGAGCTCTGGAACAAGGGCATAGATATCTTATGCTTCTCTGAGTCCTGGCTGACTGCTATTAATCGTGACGCAGACTTTGATCTTCCTGGTTATAACTTATTTAGAGTAGACAGGGAACGCGAAATTAGGGCTGGCGGAGTATGTATATACGTCGATGAGAATTTCTCTTGTGATAACACTACCTTTGCCCACCTGAATAAGAGTACTGAACAAATAGAGATTCAATGGTTGCTGGTGGCCAGAGGTAAATCCAGAAAAATTCTAATAGGGAATGTTTATCGCCCTCCTTCAAATAGTGATAAATCAGTTTTTATACGTGAATTATATCAATTGATTGGATTGATAGCAAACATTGACAAGTATGACGTAATAATCACTGGTGATATGAATATCAATGTACCTCTAGATAGTAACGATAAAGATAATCTCTATGGCTCACTAGGTGATTATTCTTTGAGACAATTGATAACCGATCCAACAAGGATTGCTGAATCACAGTCATGCATTGACTTAATGTTTACAAATATAGTTCATGTAAATAACTATGGAGTGGCTAATATAAATATCTCTGATCATTTACCGGTATATATTAGGCTTAAGCGCGACAAAATGTTGTATACCAGCCGAAAATTCAAGGGAAGGTCATACAAAAAATATGACGATTCTCAGTACAAGGTAGCTTTTAAGGGTGCTGACTGGACGGTTTTTGATAATTCCACTGATGTCAGTGTGTGCTGGAACGAGTATCTTAATATTTTATGTACATTATTGGACGTTACATGCCCCATAAAAACTTTTAATATCAAAAATAAGGATGAGCCCTGGCTCACCCAGGAACTAAAAACCAAAATTGCTGAAAAAAATGAAGCCCTAAAAAAAGCGAGGAGAACCAATACGGTATTGGATTGGCACACTGCAAATGAAATGAAAAACCAGATATCGTCCAGTTGCAAGGAAGCACATAGACTATATGTAGTAGGTGAGGCGGAGAGAAATGTAAATGATTCCAAAGAATTCTGGTCGGCCATGAAAAAACTTATCCCTGGTAAGAGCGTCAAATCAAAACAAATCAATTTGAAAAATAATGAGGGGAATTTGATTGACATTAAAGACACGTCAAATTTCATAAATTCTTTTTTCTCTGAAATAGGCCCTAAATTGGCCTCTACTCATAATGAAGAATGGAGTTTTGAGGGAGTCACAGTCGATGAATCCCTTGCAGATCTGACAGTCACTGAGGAAAATGTATTAAAAGTGATAAAAGATTTAAATATAAACAAATCCTCAGCGATTGACTTTGTCTCAACTAAGGTATTCAGAGATTCAGTATTGGCTTTTCCTTCCAAATTCACTAAGATTGTAAATTTGTCGCTTTCAACTGCAAATATTCCTGACAGCTGGAAACAGGCTAGGGTGACTCCCTTACCCAAGTCAGGTGACTTGTCAAATGTGTCCAATTATAGGCCAATTAGCCAATTACCGGTACCAGGGAAGGTTTTAGAAAGAATCATACACTCGCATATAACGCTGCATTTGGAAAATAATCATGTACTTGCTAAAGAGCAAGGTGGCTACCGTAAACATTGCGCTACCGTAGATACCATAAGTAAATTAACTGATGATATTTTAAGATCTCGAAATCAGGGTGGTATAACGCTTGCTGCCTTTATCGACATCAAAAAGGCGTTTGATTCTGTTAATTATTTAATACTTTTTAAGAAATTGGAAAAATATGGTGTCAGGGGAAAAATTTTGGCCTGGATTAAAAATTATTTTTTGAATAGAACGCAAGTCACGGTATGCAATGATACGGTATCAGAGGTGGTAAATATGACCTGTGGGACCCCCCAGGGTAGTATTTTGGGTCCTTTATTCTTTTTAATTTACGTCAATGACCTTAAAACTGTTTTCTCAAATGTACAAACTCTTATGTATGCAGACGACACCGTCTTGTATACATCAGGGAAAGATCTACACATTCTGGCTAGTAATATTCAAGCTTCTTTAAATAATTTCTGCTCCTGGTCTTCAAAAAACAAACTAACCATAAATGAATCAAAAACCAAACTGATGCTTTTTTCCTCGTCAATCAAATCAAAAAGCTTGGAAATAAGAAATTTAGATATTAGGATAAATGACTCTAAATTAAAATTTGTACCTACATACAAATACCTGGGGATTATCCTTGACTACGAGTTAAATTTTAACCATCATGTTAAAGAGCTAAGAAAAAATTTGGCTTTTAAATCGTACATGTTGGCCATCTTGAAAATGTATGTTCCAGTTGTTATCATGCTAACTATTTATCGTACATATGTATTACCTCTATTCGATTATGGTGACATCATATACAATGGTACAAGTAAGACGAGTAGTAACCTACTTCAAACCCTACAGAACAGATGTTTAAAATATTGTCTGAAAGTTCCCATACTAACTGCTACCTGTGACGTGCACAAGACAGCCAAATTGCCAAAACTAATAGACAGGCGAATCTACCATGCACAGATTTATGGTTTTAAAAAGGCAAAGAAGGGTGATGCTCTGAATATCAGACCAAGGAATACCAGAGAGGCTGATGCCCCTCTATTAAAATATTCAAATATTATCCTATCTTCATATGAAAAATCTACTGAGGTCTTTGTCGCCCAGATTTGGAATGCTCTAGACAAAGATTTCAGGAATATTGTTGAACTATCAAAGTTCAAATCTGAAATGAAAACTCTGTTGGCAGAGAAGATCAGCCTGTACGAGTGATTAATCTGCAAATTGTCTGTCTAGTTTATAGCCCAAATAACATCACATTTCATTTACTGTACTTTTACTGTTTTTATCTTGAAGTTTTCTGATTACCCTTATTTTACCGGTAGTAGTGGTCCACTCTTGTATATTTCTTATCGTGATAACGTCAAACAAATATGAATGTGAAATCGCTTTAGCTACTTAATACAACAACGCCTGTGATATAATGAGTCTAAATATGATGAATTGATAAAAAAAATTTATTCACGTAAATATCAGATTGTACATGTCCAGTTTAGTCCTGTCCTGTCCATCTTGCTCTTTATAGAACAAGTGTATCGATTTGAATACCGTGATAATGCTAAAGGTTAGCATTGAAAATCAGCCCTGCTGAATGTTACCCTAATCCTCATTGACTGTGATATGTTGTACTTTACGTATTTGTCCAGCCTTACACATAATCAAGCATATAAGTTTCATATGAATGCCTATACTCTGTAATCCAGCGTTGGACGAACCCAAAGGAACCTCAAAGTGTAAATATCTGTGGTCAATAAATGATTAAAACACCTCCAAAAAAAATAATATTTACTGGAGGAGCACACTGGCCGACATGAGGTACAAGGTATAATACACACTATGCACAGGTCATAATCATAAAACATTTGCACACTTGCCCAGTGTCTACCCCTATTACCTTAATTCGAATTTAGGTAATCCAAAATGGTTGACAGTGAGTTTAGTCCATTTCTCTTTCATTGGATTATAATGAAAGTGAAGCTATTTGAACCCTGTTCTTTTGACAATAATATTATGTTTCCTTGAGTAGCAAAGGTGATATTCCTATACCAGGATCTGACATACATATCCTATTTTTCGCATGATACCTGTTCCAATTTATCAAGGGTATCACTGTAATTCACAAAAGGTTATTACCACAATTCTATCGTTGTATTTTGTTAAGTATCACCGTAATTCAATTGACAGTGTATTACTGTAATTCACTTCACGGTATCACTGTAATTCTGAAGGTGTATATGTCTTGTCATTTATTTGTAATAGGCTCTAATAGATTTAACAATTTTCAGAACTTGAACTAAGTGGCCACCTCCAATTACTGTTATTCGAATTAAGATAATAAGGGTATTGATCCAATGCCAATTCATGTTAAGAAAATACATGCCAATATCAAGGTCCTGCCAAAAGATCTGAGAATGAAATATTTGCAAGGAATACTATGTTACAGGCTGATAAAGCTCAACTCACTGGCTTTGATACAAAACAGAGTCACTCGAGCTGAGGATGGACCTCTGAGATCAAATTATATATACCACACACCAGACGCATCCAATTTTCTCCACCTTTCAATACTTATAACAGTTGGAACAATATACCATCTACTATCGGAATGGCTGACAATAATGTAACTTTAAGAGTATGCTGAAAAGTAGCCTATTCAAGTACTTAAATATCACCTGGAGCTATGAGCTCCAATTCACAAACCTGTAATTGTAGTGAGAGATGATTGTACTACATAATTATACTCTCTCTTGTCACGCCAACAGCCCAGCGATGAATATACTGCAAATGAACTTCTCCGTTGAATTTATTGAACTTGGCTGGCAAACTTAAATATATACAAAACTTACAAAGTCTTTGTATTGTATTAGAAACGCGGGTTTTTGAGTCTTATCACACTACTATTTCTATTTTTATTCAAGTATCACCTCATTGTATGATTGTCAACTGTCCTGTGCCTTATGAAAATGAAAACGTACTATGAAAATGTATCTTGATCACTTGGTCTATATAAGGTATGTAACATAATAATGCTGATTCTTATTGTAAAATCCCTGTTGATTATTACCTCTCCATGTCTTTGAGTCAGATGAATATTACCCTCATAAATACATGGTATTCATCTACATGTATCCCCTATGAGAATTTGGTATCACCACATATTCATCTCCCCGCCGTGCCCTCCCCCTTGACCCCAAGTAATATCACTACAACTGACTTTTTTGTAAGTTGTCATACAGTAATAAGAAAATGGATGTGCTGTATTCAAAAATGCAAATGTAATTAATCATTCATTGAAAGTATCAAGTTTCTCTGTAATTGATTGAAACAAATATAATTGTCTGCACTTTTATATTTTTCGTGATTGCAGAATAAAAACCTTGCAAATTGAAATTGAATTGAATTGTAAACACAGTGATTTGGGCAGACACAGATAGCACAAGTTTGCATGTATGCCGTTTCCTTGGTTGGTAATACATGTAATAACACTTTAATTTTACTGTGATACTCACACATAGGACACGGCTTTTATGATATTTTACAAGTTTTACTGCTTAAATTGTTCTACATCTCTACATCTTTCTTGGAAGGATCTACAACGACTCCATCGTTTGCTCACTTTAAAAGATATTGCTTGTAAATCTTTCAAGCAATAATGTTTAAACTTGTATGAAAATTAATCAAATGCCCACGCTCACCCAATTTGATCATTGAGGACTGACCCTTTGTGGATCCGGATGCAGCATGGCTCAATGTAAGTTGGAGTGAAATAATGGAGCCTATTTCAATGTGCCCTTGTCAAACCTTATAATTCTTAAATCAGGCAGTAAATAAAGACCCCAGGGAATTTCATTTACATATTTTACAAACTATCTTAATATTACTATGGTCGGTTACAATAAAGATAATCCCAAATTAAAGCTACTATTTCAGCAGATTTTAGGTGATTTTTGAGGGTTGATTACATGATTCATATAATAGCGAGAAGACCCATCTGTTAGGACTTTTAGTACTGGCTTTGGCCACCAGAGGGCACCAGAATGGCTAAAGAGTGCATAATTCATGTGGAAATGCTCCAGGATAATCTTTTGTGTACAATGCAATACCCAGTGGGCAAGTACTAGTTGATTCAATGTTGATTCAACGTGTGTAGTGACATGATATCAACAGTTGATACAGGGTTGTCATTTGGTTGATATTGATGAGGTCATCAATGTTGATCATTCATCAGTGATTTAACATTGATATGGCCATTGTGAACCAACAATGAATAAACATAATGAATGATGATTTACATTGATTTGATATTGACTGCTGATGGATAATTTGAGATTAAGAATATAGTCATGTTTTCAACCTAAATGCAGTATTCTTATGTAGACGCATTCCTTGCAATTTATATATTTTCATTACAACATCCTCCCCCATTTCTCCTAGATTAAATGCTAATTCTAGCACCATCTAGGGCAGGGGTACATGAATGACCTCTGGTGATCACACTAAGAGGCATTCATATCCATTTCAAACTAACCTGGTCAGGACTGAGGCTTTATCTATTATTCTTAGCAACATAAGGGGTGTCTTACTGAAACCATGCATTTATTTGTGTCATTTCATTCCAAATGTCAACCAAATGCACACACCATAGTTGTCAATGAAAATAAATGAGATTTTGATCAATTGTATACATTGCTGAGAAAATAAGAGCTTACAATTAGGGAAAATAGATGTAGCATCTAGATAGATTTACTAAGGAGTAGGTTGCGGAGGCACCTAGTGGGAAAGGTGGGAAACACATGATTGATTCAAGGTTGATATCCAAACATTGCATCAATGTTGAAACAGGTGTTGGTTGACAAAGTTGAAATAGTAACATTGCATCAATGTTGAAAACATGTTGATTTACCCTGTAACCCTATATCAACCAGTTGTCAACGTTGAATCAAGGTTTTGTGCCCACTGGGTAGACTTATAAGAACTATTCTATTTTTACTGCTAACATTCCTTATTTGGAATGCAAAAAGAACGTTTTCTGTTGGAAATCAGCAGATAAGACATGGAGACCATGGAAGTCATTCCATCACACAAAATGGGGGATAATTGTCTTAATTTCTTAGAAAATCTTAGTAATCAGTTACTCAAAACCGGAAACAGACTGTAAAAAATCCTTTTAGAACCAAATTTAGACTTAAAAACCCCGTTTTATTTGATTATTTATCAATAAAATTGATATTTCATAATGATCACTGTCTATTAGGGGTTGCAATGCTTTAAGAGCTTATTTACCATATTCAGTTATTGATATGAGCAATTGCCACAAAAGCGATTACCACAAAACTACCAGGAATTTAGAATACTAATGCCCCTCCTTTCCCTTGCCTGGTCGCATATTGTCACAAATGAAAAACTGTCGGCTCACACAAATCAGCACCTTTTAGTACCATTGGATTTAGCCTGAAATCAAAACACAACAACCTGTATACAACCACTACATTCATTCTATAATCCACCATCTGCTAGACAAATTAAAAGGAAAGAAAATCCCATAACTATTTCCACTAGTTGAGGGAGGAAATTCCTCTGAGTAATGCCATTCACTTTTAACTAAAGTACACTTCAGAACAGCCCAGCTAAAGTGGAAGGCATTATATGAACAGAAAAATTCAAAAGTGAAACCTATTAGAGGCCAATTCCCATTGATCTAAAATGTTTTCTTATTCCAATCCTCAGTGTAAAGGACTAGAGTGAGGCGCAGTGGTAATGTGATAAAGGCTTTAGAAAGCATCCCTTCTAAATGTTTGCCTGTGGCTATAATACGCTCCGTTTTTATGTGGTTAAACCTACAGTAAGTTGCTTGAATTACTATGCGGCACTAGGGAGGCATCAGTATCACAGTAGGGACTCCCTGTCCTTTACATCAAATGAAGCAGTAATGGTTTGTAAAGAAATCTACCCTTGCTTGTAGCTCCATAAGAATCCCGGACAAATTAGACAGTTCAGAGAAACTCACAGGGAACATCTTTATGACAAGTAGGATCGGGTTTTACATAGCCTTTGTGGTGCCTCAAACAAAATATCAAATCTAGCTAGGTAATTAAGGGTCAAAACATGATTGTAGATTCTATGTGGTTCTATAAAGCAGAATCAATCGCTAAGATTTCATAGACTCCCAAATGAGTAGATAGGATAGGAAACAAAAATAAAAACTTAGAACCAACATACCTCAGGATTAGATAGGTGTTTAATGTGCAGATACTTTCTCCCATTCTTAATTTAACCCTACATCATGGCAGGACATTGTTTATCTCTGTATCCAATTGCGTGGCAGTTAATGATTGAGGCTGAACAGGCAGATGTTCCATTTAACAGGTCCGGGAAATGAAGGAAACTCCTCTCCAGAGCCATTATTTACACCAGTGTTAATTTTCACGACGCATGTAGGTGTGAAAACACTGCAGGGTTAAAATTAGCAATGGTTTTTATTTGTAGCATAAACACTACAGGGCTAGAATTAGCAATGGTTTTATTATAGCCCATTTGCTGAATTTTCTATCAATTTGCTGTTAAATGTATTTATCCCATAAGATAGATTAGTGTGTGCTCTTGGATCATACATGGGGAATGGTGAATCATACATGGGATTGCCATGAAATGACATATAAATAAGCTATTTCTACAGACTTTCCCTCTGTGCTCCTCCACTTCACCTAGTAGACCGTGAACCCTTATCAGTGTCACCATGGTGACTAAGATAACAGTCCCACTCCTGCTGTAAAAATTAACACTGGTGTAAATAACAGCTCTGGGGAGGATTTTCCTTTATTTACCGGACCTGCTTAAGGAGATCAATTGATGGTCAACTACACCTTTCCCAACCATTGTCTTATTCTGTCAGATATAAGCGATTCTAGCTTTACTGGCACACATACATTTGCTGTGTTTAATGTAGACCCCAGTGAAAGCAAAACTATTGTTCTTTCTCAAATATATTTTATTGACTTTATCATGAGGCACTGAACAAATGCCAGCCAAAACATAAATGAAAAAGGTACAATACGGCCCTGAGGTCTGAAAGTGCTTCTATCACATCACAAACCATATGCCAACAGTGGACATATGTATGTGCTTAGTGAGCACTGCTGGCAGCCTGTCCAAGGGGCTTATGAAGAGACTATAGACATAACTTATGCATGAGAGTAGCTCCCAAATACAGCACACCAAAGGCAAACACTGTTTACATGTGGTTTGCCCTCTATCTGAAAAACACAGAAGGCAAGCAGGAAGGCCCTAGCACTTCAACACCAAAGGGAAATCCAGTGAATCCTACCATGAAAGTTGGACAGCCCATGTGATTGTATCATATTGTATGTGATTATACTGTGTGAATCTATGGTTTGCTCGATGTTTACAGGTGGAAAGGGGCTAGAACGTAGAGTGTTCATAAATTTATAGAATACCACACACCACTGTTAGACAACCCTATTATGCAGAAAAAAACCCAGTCCACTGGCCTATACTAATATAGCCTTTACCTGGTCTATATAAAAGTAATTGGTTCCTAGGACCTCAAGTGCTGAGGCTCAATTTGGATCAAACACAAAAAGTGCCACTTGCAGCATGCTTACAGTAGGGTAGGTTCAGGTGAAATCAGTCAGTAAGAACATAGATTATGTCATTTGGGCTCAGCATTTTTGAAATACACTACATCGGGTGCATCTGAATGATCTACTAAGACTTCCTCCCAGTTAACACGAAAAGTTTAATCAGTGTTGATTAGCATTCACATGTGGCTAATATTGGACCAAAAAAACATAGTCTCAACATTGTCATAATGTTTTGAGGAAACCTGATTTTTAAAAAAACGTATGGAAATGAGAGTTTATCCATAATCAATGTTAATCTTAGCACTAGGCCTAGCATCTTTTGGATTCCAGTCCAGATAACTGTATAACTTGTTTGGATGTTGCATTCCTATATTTATCTAAAATTTGCTTTTATAATTACATTATGTTGAAAAATAATGGAATGATCTTCCCTACTTATCCTAATCATCAGACCGTGAACAGGTTGTAGATTGATTCTCATTCACCAGTGGTGCGACCTCTCAGTTCAGCAACATTGATTCATCGTTGGAAGATCCATGATGATAGATGTTAGTATGCGAGATGGAAAATCAAAATTCACTCTTCAGCATGGCTGTCACATATGACTGTCATGTGTCAATTAGACTGCTTTAGCTATCGATCATTCATTTTAGCTTGTTCTTGCAGGAAAAGAAGATTGGATAGGCCAGCATGGCACGATCTTAGTTTGAGTGAAATAATGGAGTATATTTCGATATGCCCCTGTCAAACCGTCCATCCTAAATCAGACAGTAAATAAAGACTTCAAATAGCGTTGTAAATATTTTTTACAAAATCTATTGATATTCCTGTTTCTACAGCCTGTAACAGTGATAATCCAAAACTAAGTTTCCCATTACACATCTCAAACAAAGATCACATTGTCTCTTTAGAAGACTCACATTCAGGGCTACAGTAAGTCAAAGTAGTAGTGTGGTAAAGAACCTCCTGGGCATACTATATTTCTTTGGAAGCTACACTATTTTGCAAGGGGATTACAGTATGGTGGCCTGGTATGCTTCCTTTATGTGATAAAACTCCTGTGGGTCCTCACATCAAGCAACATACTACCCTCTAAATGTTTGCCTCCAGCTATACTACACTCAAAGTTTATGTTGTCAAAGCTTCTGTCAGAAGCATATCGTCAGTGAGTTATACCTACAGTATGTTGCTGGAATTACCATGAAGCACTGGGGAGCCATGAGCATCACAGTAGGGGCTTCCTGCCCTTTACATGAAATGAAGAGGTAATGGTCTCTAACAAGATTTACTTCTGCTTTCTATAAGAATCCAGAATTAGTTAGTTGGTTCAGCAAATCTTACTGGGGACATCTTAATTGTCTTATCGAGCCATAGACCTGATTATAGACGGACCAGCAGAATCGGTTTTTAAATCTAGTTATATCATTCAGGGTCATAAAAACAATTGTGGATGGTGTATTAGCATAATCCATCCTTAAAGTGTGCTCGCAAATGATTAGAATCACGTTTAAGCAATTAGTTAAACATTGATTAACCTTTAAAAAAAGTTTTATTGGGTTGAATAATAACAATTATATAGTAAAATGAAAATGATATTAACCTAGAACATGCTAGTATTCAACGTTTTTTTGTTTTTTTTTCTCTCAACACAATAATATCAGCAGTGAAACAACTGTATGCTCTAGTCTAGTTAACCATTAATGAACATCAATCCACATAGGCTGAACATTACATATATATATATAATTATATATATATATATATATATATAATATATAACCATATATATATATATATATATATATATATATATATATATATATATATATATATATATATACAACCACAGCTGCATTGCTATGAAGAATTCGCTGTCTTAACAAAGAAATACCTGACTTTGTAAAACTCCAGTCCCAACCAACACACACACATGCGATAACACTATCCATAACCCTACAGCCAGTGCGGGTCATCTCTTTAAATACCAAGGAGAATTAATGAAACATGCTTCGAGCCAATGTAACTAATCATGAGAAACATTATAGGTGCAACAGCACATGCACAGCTTTTTAGTAAGTGTCATTGGCATCTCTCGTGTGCTACTGAAGTACTGACTAGGACATCACTCTTGTGTGAAAAAGAAGACAGCATCAACACTCCACAAAGTCTATGAAAGTCAAATCTCTAAAAAGGCAGGCTTCTGTCAGTGACAGAGTAGAATGGCCAGCATATTTGAGGACGTGTATTTATGTCAGACTGCAGGCACTATAATCATTCATATACAGGAATCATTCACAGTTATTGCATACAACCGTGTGTAATGATATTATATTAGGCCATGGGCTGATGGCACCCCTCGTGCACCCCCCCCACCACTCAACTAAATCACATTTTTCTTGTCCCTTAGGGTCCCTAGAACAAGATTCATGATGTTAACATTGAATATCTTGGGATGCACTACCGGTTTTGGCTCGTTATCCATGGGCGGGGTCATACCAGTTCTCGGCCTGTTTTTAACTCACAAAATATAGGAGGTATGTTCAGATTTTGAACTATAATACCACCTTCCAGTCAGAGAATCTCTAAGCTAATAGGCTCATTTGAAAGAAGACATGATTTCCTTTTCATGGATAACTATTATAGGCATGAGGGTTGAGAATTGGCTGCATCACAGGCTCCGGAACATCGGAGTTTAAAATCACAAATCGCTAATTTTTACCCCAAAATGTCATTAGGCATGAAAAACATACATATAACAACCCCTTATCCCACATTTGAACACCCAATCTTCCATGGGATGATGAAAATACACCCTCCTGATTAAGTTGGGCCATAGAACAGCCTGTTGTGATGACTACAACCAGACTTATTGGCTTAGGTACATGGACACTGCCTTGATCCAACGGTGCTTCATTTCATGTTATTTTGGATTCCACTTAATGTAAAAGCTCATCTTTTTATTGTAGGCTGTTTATAATGGGTTGAAATCTGACCTAAAAAGTATGCTGATTAAGAATATGGCTAGTGCTGTCAAATTAGATTGTGCAAAGAGGCTGTAAATGGTAAAAATTCAAGATGGCGGCTGATTAATCTAAATGTTGCTTCTCAATGTGTATATAATGAGTCTAGAAAGATTCTAATGAAACCTACCCCCAGTAAATCTACCCCAAGGAAAACAGTGGGGCATTTAGCTTGATAGTACAGCCAGTGGTTGCCTAGCAACAGTGTGCTTGCATAGCAACCAACACAAATAAGTAGGCACGTAGAGAGCGATCACTGTAGTATTTCATAAAAGTCCATGGACATGTGAAAAGAAGTATAAACCCACTTCATATCATCCTTTTAAGGAAACAGAGTACATGAAATACATCCATCAGAACCAATGGTTGCCTAGCAACAACTGGTTTGCACAGCAACCAAGCCAATAGATGCACACAAATATCATTATATTTCATCAGCATCCACATCCATATGGGTGGATATCCCAACTGTGTATTTTGATTTTGATTTGATTTGATTTGATTTGTTAAACTGGTACAGACAGCATCTTGGGTAAAGAAACGCTGGTTTCCGTCGTTCACCAGTTGGGCTGAACAGGTACATAATGCCCGGTGGTTAACATTGCGACATCAAATGCATAAAACGTGCTACAATTGGCCTTCGAGGATTGTACCTATACAGGGCTTCGTGGAATAACAACTAATACTACACAGATAAGATACAACTAATACTACCCAGATAAGATAACTCTAGGGCTTAAATGAGATGAGATGAGATGGGATGGTTCAGAGCAAATTAAGAATACATATACATATGTAAGAATAAAGGTATCAATATAAAACATATGAAATATGAAATTGTCTACTCTACAATACAGATACATGGCCTTTTATGACTAACCTTTGTCTACAGCTTATCTACTATCTTTCTTACGTTTAAACAGCTTGCTATAACTAAAGTCTGTCTACAGTCTATCCTATGTTTACTCAGTGTGTCTACAATCAGAGTACAGATATGTGGTGGCTTATAACTATAATAAACAATAGCAGGTGTATGAAACATCAAAAAGGATTAAGTGTAAAGTTTGGTAGACTGAGCTGCTCCTTAGTAAGCACCAAGTGAGCACTTCAGTCCTGTAAGATGAGAGGAAATTGACCATTCAGATATCCTTTTAATCTGGCTTTAAAACTGTTTTTTTCTTCTGTGTTCCTCAGGTGAGGGGGGAGTGCGTTCCATGTGTCAATGGATTTGTAGGAAGGATTTTTGGAATGTCTAGTCAGTCTAGGATTTAGCTGTTTTATCAGTGGGCCATCGGCGGCTCTGGTGTTCCTATTTAGAATTAGGTCAATTCCATCTCGTTTGACAAATCTATAACATAAATTGCTTTGCAAATATTTTAGCCTAACATCAACCTTGGTGATTTTAACTCTCGAGTGAATCACATCAACATGGACCTCTCTAGGTACATAAATTTTCAGACAAATTCGAATTGCAATATTCTGAAGTACTTGTAGTGAGTTGAAATCAAGTTGGCTTAGCCCTGAGAGGAAAATTAGACTAGAATCGATTTGTGGTAGAATCAATGACTTCAATACTGTGATAGAGGCATTCTGGGTGAGCAATGGTCTTAGTTGTCTCAGGAGCCAGGTTTTAGAGTTCATTGCTTTATTGGTCTCCACTAGTTGCTCTTGGAAAGTGAGTGTCTTGTCCAGAATTATGCCAAGATATTTGTATGATTGAACATTCTCCAGAGCAGCATGTTCTAACATTATTTCAGGAAAGCGATAGTTAGTCCTTTCAGAAAAGTACAGTGTTTTGGTTTTGCCTACATTTATGGTGAGACAGTTGAAGTCACACCATGCTTTTATCAGCGACATATCAGATTGTAGTGTGCGGCCAACAATGCCTGGGTCTTGGTGACTAAATGTTATGACTGTATCGTCAGCATACAGTGTGACTTTGGACTGGGTTTGAACATAGTGTATATCATTTACAAACAATATGAAGAGCAGAGGGCCCAATATAGATCCCTGTGGTACACCAAATTTGGTATCTTGCCATTCAGAGAATTTATCATTAACATAAGTTCTTTGTTGCCTGTTCCCTAAATAGTTCTCAAACCAATGTATTACAGAGTCATGGAGGCCAAAGTTTGCTAACTTGTGGACTAATTTAGGGTGGTTGATGGTATCAAATGCTTTTTTGAAATCTATGAATATAGCACCGAGTGTGTTTTCTGAGTTTAAGGCTAAGTTTATGTCATGAATGATTTTGAAGACAGTATCATGAGTACATCTCCCCTTTCTAAACCCATTCTGTGAATCTGCCAAAAGGTTGTTTTCCTCAATGTGGCTTACAATTTGGTAGTGTACTAGCCGCTCCATTATTTTGCCTGGTATGGGTAGGAGTGAGATAGGCCTCAAGTCGCCAATTGATTTAGGTTTTACTGTTTTAGGGATAGGTACTACTAGAGCTTTTGTATCATATCTTGAGTAGCTCAGGGTGCAGGTAATGTAACCATCAGTAGAGTGGTTTCTTAGAAATAGCAGATTACATAGCAACCAAGGGAAAATCCATTTCTATGTGTAAAGACTTGAAGGTTCCCCCAGGGTCTGAATACAAATTCCTCCTTGGCATTGTAAGACTCTGCAACACCGCAGGAGAAAGTACTATGGGCCCATTACTTTAGAAAGTTCCAAGCCACAACCTCTATGGGAAGGACTAGATTTATAGGTCTGCTCTCATTGCTGGGAGTGCCATCAAGGTCTGGTCACTCCATCCAATTACCCACTCCCCCTAAGCAGAGTTTAACACACCACCCAGAGTGTGATCAGCTCACCAACCTAGAGACCATATAGTTGTCTAGGCACCTGGATCCATTATGCCAACATGTGCAGATTTTTGTTTCATAGTGATAGGTATCATTGAATTAATTTTTATTATTGGTTAGCACCACCTGCCATTATCCTGACAATGATTCCCTGGTACAGGATCCTGTTGTCTGCATACACAGCGTTCTTTTTTCCCCGTTCTTCTTCAAGACAGCCATG
The DNA here is from genome assembly GCA_947462335.1 of Harmothoe impar. Classification (NCBI taxonomy): domain Eukaryota; kingdom Metazoa; phylum Annelida; class Polychaeta; order Phyllodocida; family Polynoidae; genus Harmothoe; species Harmothoe impar. The sequence goes on along the minus strand of OX381712.1, from coordinate 63,776,386 downwards.
CTAGCCCTGCGGGAATCCTTCCTCAGCATCACCACATGTGACAAAGAGAATGAGATACTCACTATACTCATAACTACATTTAACCCTGGCTTCAATGGCCTCAGGCTGATCATTGGGCATAACCGGGACATGTTGGAAAAATCTACACAAGAAACCTCCCAGATTTTCCCACAGGAAACCCAAATCCATGAGGAACTACCTGTTCAAGTCAACGTTGAGGCCTCTGTCAATCACACTGATACCGCACACACACCAATACATTGCCTGCGACAGTTGTAGCTACTGCACATGTCTTGACACAAAGGCCAGGATCACATGCATTGCCTCCAGGAGAACCTACATCAGCTACTACAATATAAACAGCTGCACTTCCAACCTTATTTACTGCCTACAACACCCATGCAAATATGAGCATCAACTTGACGCTGGATTTGTCACTAAAAGCACTCACATACCAAAGTCAAACACTTTAGTGAGAGTCATGCTATGCTGGACCTTCATCTAGAGTCTCTAATCACTCAAAATGACTCAAGAGTCTGACTATACTTGATCCTCATGCCAGAGTGTGGTTGCTGGACTCTTGCAGCCTGGAAGAGTCCAGCATTGTATTTTGCGATAGTCCAGCCTGTTATTGAAGGTACAGCATAGCCTGATCCTCACTAGAATGGCTCTTGACCCATCTATTAAAGTTCAGCCGAGCCTGACCCTTGTATGATAGTGCTATTGGCAACATTGGCTGATGCTAATACATCCCTGGGTGAATGTACATGGGACAGACTATGACCCAACTCCAAAAAAACATTTTGACAAGTTTACCTTCCCTAAAAGAGACTCTGATGCCAACAAAGAAGCTAACAGTTCTGGTTTCCATAGACCAGACAGATATTGGAGCACATTTCAGATCACCAGGCCACAATATACATCGTAGATTTTATCTATGCATCGCAGATTAGTGAATCAGATTAGAGAAATCTCTCTGAATACAACTGGATTCAGAAACTCCACACACACAACAGCACCACTAGGCCTAAATATTGGAGGCACTAGCCTCGAATAGTCTAGACCTAGGCTCATTCATCCTTAAACATTTACCTGCATAAGGCCTATTGTTCACCGTGACCCCCTTCTTACAAAATTGGTATTGGTGTCAATAGCAACTGGTGGTCTGACATCCCATAGGGTCCACATGATACATTATTGCAGCCCAATCATAATTGCTTAGGAACTGCAGGTGATGGAGTTAGGTTTCAAGCATTTCTCATACTAGTAGTAAAACATCATGCTTTTATATTTTACTTTCTATAAAACATCCATTTAATCCCTATATAGGAGCCTGTTAATGATATATCCTGAGTAAATTGACTCTCACATTTGAGAACACTACTTGTATCCCCCCCTACTCCCCACTGGGGCCCAATCTCTCATTCCTGATGGCAACTCTATTACCACACAAAAAGGTGACTTCATGTTAGATGGAGCAGCCAATGCAAAACAATCAGGGCAGCAAGTTCTGTCTACCTACCAATATTATAACACACCATTATAGACATCTGTCAGTGGAACCTTCTAAGAGAATCTGACCTAATGTTGCCCCTGGGTGCATGGTTATCTCCATAGGTGCCCTTATGCAGTGCAAAGGATGCCTTGCCCTTAGTCATGGCAGCAAACTCATGATTGACAGTCACTTTAGGCTTTTAATGCTAAACATGGTCTCTGTCCCCCAAGAAACCCTGAGTAAAGCTGTGAAGTTAGAGGTGGTTTGGGAGGGAATAAGGGGATGGGATGATAGCAACCCCAATAATGAGAATGGACTTTTCAATCTGTTCCAAATATGGGCTTTGTTGCTGTGCAAACCAGTTGTTGCTAGGCAACCATTGGTTCTGATGGATGTATTTCATGTACTCTGTTTCCTTAAAAGGATGATATGAAGTGGGTTTATACTTCTTTTCACATGTCCATGGACTTTTATGAAATACTACAGTGATCGCTCTCTACGTGCCTACTTTTTTGTGTTGGTTGCTATGCAAGCACACTGTTGCTAGGCAACCACTGGCTGTACTATCAAGCTAAATGCCCCACTGTTTTCCTTGGGGTAGATTTACTGGGGGTAGGTTTCATTAGAATCTTTCGAGACTCATTATATACACATTGAGAAGCAACATTTAGATTAATCAGCCGCCATCTTGAATTTTTACCATTTACAGCCTCTTTGCACAATCTAATTTGACAGCACTAGCCATATTCTTAATCAGCATACTTTTTAGGTCAGATTTCAACCCATTATAAACAGCCTACAATAAAAAGATGAGCTTTTACATTAAGTGGAATCCAAAATAACATGAAATGAACCACCGTTGGATCAAGGCAGTGTCCATGTACCTAAGCCAATAAGTCTGGTTGTAGTCATCACAACAGGCTGTTCTATGGCCCAACTTAATCAGGAGGGTGTATTTTCATCATCCCATGGAAGATTGGGTGTTCAAATGTGGGATAAGGGGTTGTTATATGTATGTTTTTCATGCCTAATGACATTTTGGGGTAAAAATTAGCGATTTGTGATTTTAAACTCCGATGTTCCGGAGCCTGTGATGCAGCCAATTCTCAACCCTCATGCCTATAATAGTTATCCATGAAAAGGAAATCATGTCTTCTTTCAAATGAGCCTATTAGCTTAGAGATTCTCTGACTGGAAGGTGGTATTATAGTTCAAAATCTGAACATACCTCCTATATTTTGTGAGTTAAAAACAGGCCGAGAACTGGTATGACCCCGCCCATGGATAACGAGCCAAAACCGGTAGTGCATCCCAAGATATTCAATGTTAACATCATGAATCTTGTTCTAGGGACCCTAAGGGACAAGAAAAATGTGATTTAGTTGAGTGGTGGGGGGGGTGCACGAGGGGTGCCATCAGCCCATGGCCTATATCAGATTTAGAAAGCGTTTCTAAGCCACTTACATAGTTGGTGTATAAAACAGATGCACATTCATATCGCGTAAATATGAAATCCATAAGATAATGCATCACAAAACCGCCTTGATATTACAATATTTATGCCCCCTGTTTAAACTCTGTGAATCAGCCTCCAGGATGGGTAATCGCCACATATATGAACTGTAGAGGCAGAAAACAATACCATGGTTGAAAGGTTTAAACCAAGATTGCAAGACAAACACATAGGACATGTGTCATGCAACATATGCTAGTTATAACTCATTGGAGAGCATCCTCTCCAGGACCGTTTTTTCAATCCACACGTCATGCAGATGCTTGAGATGTGTGAGAGACACTTTGTTTTGTCATGTGTCAGTCACAGACATTGCCAAGGTAATTGAGAGTCCCCACTTAAAGCATATTAATTGTCATTTTAGCCGCTGGGATATTGAAGGATCCAGTGCTGTTAGGGGAAATATCCTATCCAATATTGGATAGGTAAGCCCATAAAACGGCATAGGGTAGATTCACCCAGAGTCGGACACACACACTTATAGCATGGAAAATCGTAGTTTATTTTACATTATATGCCCTAAGCTTATTTATTAGAGGAAAGTTGAAGAGTCCTGCTTTCCTGAAGAAAAGGGCATGAATGAAAATTAAGTGTATCTGTACATGTCTATGATCATGCTGTGACGTAAGCCTGTTTCATTGTGAGGAGCTAATGGCTAATGTGCAGAATTATATATTACCTCGATCATGTCGGACAGGGTGCTGTAATACTAATTATTATATAAAATATATCAAAACCTCGACTGAAGGGTATATCTATTTTGAAGTAGATTTAAGCGAAAAAATACATAAAAATTGCTTTAAAAAGAAATTACATACCGTTCAAAAATATGATAAATATAACTAGATCCATATTAGTTGATTTACATTATCAAATTTCACAGGCCAGTGAATATAAACTTTCTCAATATAAACGGAATATGTATAGAATTTATATATGGGGCAGGTTCAATAGAATTAGAAATGTATTTCAGATGTAGATATGATCAATATCTTAAGAAAATATAACCAAACTCTGGATAAAGTATATTACCGTAAATTCCCGCGTACTACCCGCGGGTTGTACGCGAACCAGAATCAGCTTTCATTTGATACCAAACATGCCTATATAGGGTGCGGGTTATACAAGGGTTTTTATTACTATAGGACAGTACTAAAATTGAAATTTTCAAATTCAAAAACGGGTTATAGGATTCCCCTGAGTTGGGGGTGCGGGTTATACGCGAGATGCGGGTAGTACGTGGGAATTTACGGTAAGCCTGCCATTTTAGTAAGTCTGTGGCTATTACTTGAAATTGGGCTATCAAATCTATTAACTTTGATGAGGAATATTTAATTTGATAAGACAGAAAATGTACTAATTATCAGTTGTCTATAATGTTACAATACTCCTCTCCCTATAAAAATCTGGATTTTTCTTTTAGACTTACAGAACCGTTCAACAATGTTCAACCCACAGTAATGGGAGTACACTTCAAAGCAGACCTACGGGTGCTAAAGCAAAGGCAAATATGCATTCCACCAAAATGCACTACCTTAAAATGTGAAGTTAAACTTGAAATGTTTTTAGACTAAGCTTTTATGAACTTCTGTTATAGCAAATGACTTCCTCTCTTCCAATAAAGGGGACATTCCAAGCAAAAGGAGTTCCGGACGGGTACAGCCTCATTAAGTCGTAATCTCTGTTTATATGGCAACCACCTCTAAGAGGTTAGGGCAGGTAGTTAAACCTCAAATGGGCCGAAGGAAAGCCAAAATGTATATATCTCTATAGCCATGGAAACAGCCATTACCTGATTTAAATCCAGCTATCTACGTGTGAATGGATGTCCACAAACGAGGGCTATAAGTACTGTTAAGATCTAGGGTATGATGAGTTTTAACCCCTTCCACCCGGTAAGCCAGTACATTGCCAAAATTTCATGGAGTTACAGCACAGACTTGAACGTCTATGGTTACAAGAAATCCCGTGGTGAAGGGTTAAAGCCTGATTGTCCCCCCCCCCACTCAAATGTTATTGTAAAATACATTTTCAAAATAGGATGGAATTCAACTTCCAAGTGAATCAATATTGTTGCCTCAGTTCATCGTTTTCATGATTATTCCATAACCTTTGCAAGTCATAGTTCTTCCGTTGCCGTATATCAATTGTGAATGTTGTTACATGAGACCTAAAGGTGCGAATATCAAAGTACCTTAGTGTCTGTGGTACACCACACATCTCCCGAATAATTTGCTCTAGATTATCCCCCTTTAGTATAAATTAGATTTTCTGTGATCAAATCGACCGAAATATTGGGTCGAAACGTTTGGCAAAGAGATAATGTGCTGCTGCATCAACGCTTCCATCAGGGGATCGAACAGCCTTCAGCAGGATAAATATAATGAATACCCAACCAAACCAAACCAGACACCTGTACTCAGACTTAAACCCCAGGCCGTCGCATATAAAGGCCTGACTACCTGTCATGCTTGCACTGGGGACAGCAAGTTCTATGCCTTTAAAACTTTGCTACATCAGAAACCTAATGCCATGTGTAAATGCAGGAGGGAGATGATGGGGACACCTCTGTGTAGACGTCTGTGATTATTAGTGAGAACCGTCTGAAGTTGGCTCAGTAGATACTACCGTAAATTCTTACATATAAGATTAACCTTAGTATAATTCTACGCTGAAAAAGTAAACCCCTCAGCAGACTCTTCTAAGTGAAAAGCAAGCGGGTATTCTAGCTGGAGTTGTCAGATAGAAGACCCACTTGGTAATGTGCTAGCCCAAAACCTGATGTATGCCAGTCCTGGACTCGTCAACCACCTATGTTATAAAATGGCTGCTACTTCCTTACCTCAGATTGTCATCACTGGCTGCAGGATAGAAAGACTACACTGATAATAAAACCTATAGTCAGTACTGACTATACCATCATATTTTGACCCCCATAGTCAGGGGACTATACAACTTAGTCACAAATTAGTCATAAAGATAGTCAGGAGTGACTATATGTGGATCACACAAATTGATGATGTCACAGGAATGTGTGCACAGGGAACAGTTAGGATTCAAATTTGAATGGTCCATGGACTTCAGGTAGGCACATCCTCTTCTAAACCACTGTTCTATGGATATCCCTGCTTGTTAAATGTTATGTTACAGTTGACTATGACAACTTAAGATGTTATAGGGTGCATGACTTCTCATGTTTGATAGAGTTATCATGGAAATTTGTTCCAATTTTGAAAACATAGAAATACATGAACAGTGTATGTCTAGACTGACAAAGCATGATAGGCCTACACAGGAGCCTGTCACCTCCTCTGCCTTATCCTAGCCTGTCCCCTGGCCTGTCTTATCCTAGCTTGTCCCCTGGCCTGCCTTATCCTAGCCTGTCACCTGCCCTGCCTTTTCCTAGCCTGTCCCCTGCCGTGCCTCATCCTAGCCTGTCCATGCCCTATCCTAGCATGTCCTTTGCCCTGCCTTATCCTAGCCTTTCCCTGCCCTGCTTTATCCTGGCCTGTCACCTGCCCTGCCTTATCCTAGCTTGTCCCCTGGCCTGCCTGATCCTAGCCTGTCGCCTGCTCTGCTTTATCCTAGCCTGTCCCCTGCCGTGCCTTATCCTAGCTTGTCCCTGCCCTGCCTTATCCTAGCCATGTCTACCCTGCTGAACCTTGACCTGCCTTCAGTACTTAAGTTTCCCTTATTTCTCATGATTGACTATATCTATTAGTCATAGTGACTACTTTAGACCATGAAACCATTAAATTCATAGTCACTTGACTATATAGCCCAAATCAGCCGATTTAATGGCTGACTATAGGTTGACTATATGACTAACTTACTATAGACATAGGTGACTAACTTGGTGTAGTCGTTTTTGCTACATTCATGTGACTATAGAAATGTAGTCCGTAGTGACTTACATTTTAAGGTCCATTATTATCAGTGTATTGTATATGACAAACATGGGTGTTTCCAAGCTGGCACCACCTCGAAGTCTGTTCCCGAGTGTCATCTCTGGCACCAAAGGTTGATGGTGAAAATAGTTCCAGTCCGCTTGGTGCTGTAATGTTATTAATGGGGACGGGTACCGCGTAGGGATCCCCCAAATATAGAGGGGAAGTAACGCGGTCATTGCCCCTTTGATGTAAATACTGCTGATGTCGCTAGGATGCGTCCAAGGACAAGTTGGGGCCAGCTTAGGGTGTTTCATGTAGGTATGACGAAGCAATAACACCTGCAATTATGACCACAAGGTAGCTTCAGTACATCATATACCCTGCTTCTGACCAGATTGTGCTGGTTCAAAGGTCAAGGTGGGCCTACTTCTCCACTGGTTGGTCAACGTATGGGATCTTGTCCAAGACAAAATACAAACTTACTACTAACAAAGTTTTAGATAGTTAAATGGACCCTTAAATTATCGACATAATTGCATACAGGTCTCCGAAATGTGAGCCTAAATATGTCTATAAAAGGGGGGAGGGTGCTTATTAGGGGAAAGCGCTCATTACGTTGAATATGGTAATTATGATACACTACTCAGGCAAAGGAAAACGAAATAATCAGAAGTAGCCTGCTAATGGGCGATGCGTGAGTGAGTGGTGAGAGTGAAGTTTCAGTCAGACGATATGCCATTGGAGGAAAAACACCCGCGTCTTTTGTGTAGAAAATACGTCCTCTGGGAGCTTGCATCAAATGCTACAGCCCTCCTTTATGGCTGCCTGTGGCTACACTATATAGACTTAGCTTATCTATTGTTAAATCCCCTGCCGGAAATGTCAGCAACCTTTTCCTACAGTAGGTTGCTTGAAGAACTGAGAGTCACTAGGGAGGGATCAGCATCACAGTGGGGACTCCCCACTCTTTACATCAGGCTCCTGCTTGTAGATCTACGAAAATGCTAAACGAATTAGTCAGTTGGTGGAAAATTCCTGAAGATATCACATTCTTGTTGTTTTATTGTGTCATATTGTGCATAATGCTTCAATCACTGAGTTATATATGGACTCTGATCTGGTGAATATAACGATAGACCAAAGATATAATCAATCAACCTTGTCTACAAGGATGCGTCAGCGAATCTATCACCATGAAACCTCTCTGCTACATGTGGAAGGGCTTCCTACCATTCTATATTTGGTACATGACCTTCTAGTGAATCCTCCATGCAGTAGTAATTACGTGGTAATCCTCTGTCGGTGCTATCCAATACCATACAAAAAAATGGGCGCATGGTAGAAATACCTAGCTGGTCAAGATTATGTAATACTTTCCTTCTCATTGACCTTTTTCTTCCTTCTTCACTCTCCATCAGAGTCTGCACTTAGAACTAATCAATTGTTCAGAGGAGGAATACAATGTATGTCTCTTATTTAGCACACTCCCTGCCCACGTATTTGCTGAAACATAAAAAAAGATGACAATTAAATATTTAGGTTTGTAAGTTATAATTGATATGATTAAAATGCACTGTCTAAGGAAAGATGTGACACCCAATGTCTGCACCTTGTTTTTTACAGTTACATGTTGAACACTGCTGTTGAACACTCCTGCGTCATTCTGCAGAGATTATTGGTCCAAAATCGACAGTGGGTATGCAAACAAGGCATCAAGTAATCATTACAGTGTATACTACTTGATTCCAGTTTAATGTTTAATAAGAGACTTGAGGTAAGAGTGTTATACCAAGGCAAAATTGAATTATAAAAATATGTCCAATCTGTTTCTGCAGAATTAATGAAATCGGACGGGACCACAAAAAACCCTTTAGCAAATAATAATACGGTATATCCTATGACTTTAAATGCGTATTAGAAACATAAAATTATATCTACTAAATAAACATAGTGGCTAGTCTAACGGTGCACTTAAATATCTTTATATTTGCATAGATGCTTTATATACTGATATAGCCATGCCTATAGAATGTATAGTGGGGATATAATTAATATCGTGCAACCTTCTTTTAAGACACCACTATTCTCACATGGTAAGGATAAATAACTCTAAGCCACCAGGATGCGGTAATAGCCACAAAAATACAATCAAACCGGCAAATGCGACATGCCTGTTTTTCACAAAGAGCTGTTCTTTCCTAACTCATGGTCTGCTATCCACTGATGAATGTATTTCTTGTTTGCAATATAAAAAGCACCAGATGACAACCACAGCATATCAAATAACAATATCATGCCTTTAAAAATAATCACTTTGACAAGAAGTCCCATCATCAAAGGACAATTCATCATCATATATCACTTCATTGCAAGCAATTTCGCACGTGTCCCCAGTCCTCTGAATGCACACTTTAATTTTTATGACGGCTTTACTTTTAGTTTCTTTTTCTGTTAATAATATTTCTCATCACTCACATGATGAGAAAAGTGAGAAATGCCTCTCCTGATCCTAAAGAAAGAAAATTAAGTGCCCTATCTACCCTATTCATTTTGGTCATGTTACCTGAATGAAACTCTCTTTTAGGCACTATTTCACATATGAGAGCAGTTCTGTGACCTTAAGCTGCAGACCACTACCCAGCCAACAAAGTAATAAGGAGCCAAAGAGAAGCCTTCTGAAATGTTGTGTGACGTTTTCATGCTTACTGGGTATAAGCAGTGCCCAACATAACACATAACATTAGTTTGTGGTGCAAGTTTTATGATGTTGTCACTTGTAAGAAAATACATTACATCTAAGCATAAAACGGGTAATTTCATGATATCTTTTTAGTTCGATGGAGATAATTATTTCTGCATAATATGAGCCATGACCTTTCATTATTGGGAATCCATGTGTAAACCAGCAATTCCCATATATCAACCCCTGGGACCAGGATAATACTGGACATTAACTGGTGACGACGAACACCAGTGCAGATGTACAAGTGCTTGTGCATGTTCATCTTGCTTTGGTCTGACATGGCTGCTTGCTCCTGACAAATCATGTCGCTGAGTGTGTGTGCGTGTGCACTGATATTCTTTGGCTCCCCATACGACCAATCTCTCAGTCACTATAGCGCCTAACCGAATTAGTTATTTTTTGGCTCCCTATAAGACGAATCTGGGTTAGTTAATATTATCCGGCCTTTTGTGTAAGGCATTAGCCATATATGTTGTTTTGCCACAGTCATTCTTGAATAGCACTTTGTCGGGCCTGACCAATGTCTCTATGACCAACCTGGGATAGCCACTACCGACTTAGGGCCGGGGCTTTTAGATTATCTGTGTGTGTGTGTGGCAGCCTCATGAGATCACAGCCAATATGGCCTCGGGTAATCCATCAGCTTTATCCTAGTTAGGTCTCCTTGTTTTGTTTCCATAAGGTCAAATGCCACGTAACCCATTCAACCTATGAATTCAAAATGATTATAATTATGTGGTTTCATAACATGGCTATTAAAATTCAAGTGTAGTTATCTTCCCAATGTAAAATGTTGAAATCTAAAATATGTGATGCTTCACACTTATATTATATATACCGGTAATAGTTGTCCTAATTGATTAGGCCTTAAACTAAACTACTAAGATTTACTATTCCCAAGGTTTTAGTGAATGTTTTACATGTCTAATTACAATATGCTTGTTTTTCTCTCATGTGCATGTGGTGCTTTAGTTTTCCAGGCTACCGTCTGCCACTTTTTTCTGTCTTTTGCTTTTTCCTTTGCATTGTCTCGTGTCATTCCAGTTCCTTGATGCCTTTCTATAGGGTCTTTATTCAGGTTCTTTTTCGTCCCCCCCCCCCCCCTCAGCCTTTCACATGTCTGGTGGCCATCGTCAGCGCTTGTCTGGCTGGGGTATCGCCGTGCAGTCTTATTGCATGCCCAACCCATCCCATTCGTGAGTCACTTCTATGAGTTGGAACGGGTCTCTAATCAGTAGAGATGTAGTTTCTATTTAAAACCGTTTTTACCCCTTCTCTACATAGTCTCAAAAGAACAATAGCTAATGGCGACCGTCCACTGGGGCGCTTGGGCCGACTAAAGGTTTCTAGAAGCTTTGAAAAAGCTGCCCGACGCCCCACTTCATAATTGACTTTCTTGTACACCCAGCATAATTGCTCTTAGTAGTTAGCTAGCTATTCTACTCTATAGACGATATGGTATTCCCATGTAAGAAACAACTGATTTTACTCAGAGTGATACTTGAATAGAAACAGAGACAGACTCTCAGTTTTATAATAGTAGTTCAATTGAACCTTCCTTTCTTTGAAGTGGTATCTTTTATTACTTCCTTGGCATTGAAATTAAAATCGTCCTGTGTATGCTACGACATTAATGCCAATAAAAATTACCAAGAGCAACAACAAACAACAACAATAACAACAATCCCATACATTTCCTGTATAACTTCGGCCGATGTGAGCCCAGTGGACGGTGTCCATCAGGGACATCTTGTCAAGTCCCAAGCCAGATAGTATCCAAACTGAAAGATAATCTTAAAGTGGGTATATCCGATTATTTATCAAATTCTAAATCTTACTTAAATGTATTCCAAACACTGTAAAAGTATGATATACATAAAGGGATCCAATGTCCCCCAACCATGGGCTTTTCTAGTGTATTTTCAATGGGGAGAGTAAAAGTGTGCACGCTTTTATTCAAAAATGACCATATATTGGGCAACAAAATCGAATTAGAGGAAGATCAGAGGGAATTAGGGGGAATAGTACAGATAGGAAGTCAAATATATCGTTTTTGAGCATTCTGACTCATTTTTAGGGAGATCTTTTTTTTGTCCCACACATCGGATATACTCACTTCAAAGTTTATTACAACACAACTAGAGTATATCCCTCTTACCTAAATTGGTGGCCCTCACCTTTAAATGTGTTATATGAAATAACTCTAGCATAACAATGACGACAACCACCAAGTAAATTCCTACTAGTATCTACTCGTCCACAGCCCCTATCATTGAGAGTATAGGGATGCCCGCTTTTCTTATTATTAATTTTTGTATAGACTGTCTCCTAAATGCTGTACCAAGAGCAACGCCGACTCTGGAATAAGTAATAAGTTGTACTATAGTTGTAAATATTTCTCTGACCTTAATGGCAGAACGTGTTCTACCTTTACATGATTTACTGGTCAATAAACTTATTCAAAAAAAGAAAGTGCTTAGCGGTCATATTGAAAATAATATAAAAACAAATCAACTATGAAAAATATCCATTGGATATGAGTTGTTTGTCAGTATCATGTAAGTAAAATAAGGAATAGTCATTTATTTCAATTTGCTGACACATTTTAAAGATGAATATCTTTTTAACATTTTCATCAGTATAATTATTGTCATTAATGCTTCTCATAAGAACTACATGAACTATCAAACAGGTACAACAATGATAATCATTTCAGGTTGTGTACATATGGCTCAAATAACCATAAAATTCGTATTGTGTAAAAGTGATCCTATTTTCATTACCAAGACATACATAACCCTATTCATGAGAAACTTTTGAACATATTCAGAGTAACTATAATAGGATCCAGCATTCCACCAATAACCAATCTATTTGCAAAGTGATGTGTTCTTAGAATCATGACGATGCATCCATCTTAATTAGAAGTCTCGGAATTCAATAACTAAAAATCGGAACACTGTTTATTTTAAACTGTTTTGTGTGTGTCTTGCAGTGCAATGCGCAGATTGGTTATGGTAAATGCATCGATCATCACCACGACAGATTATGCTGACAGAAAAAGAGGGTATTCAAAGACTTGGAGCTTGTGTAATTGCTCTGTGTCTTGGGGCCACCTTTCTTGATAATCACGTGAGGAGAAATCCATTGGGTTGCCATTCTGCATGTGAATTTGGAGCTATGGTAAATGGAATCGTGCGGGCATTAGGCAATAGGAATCTTCTGGTTTACGAGTGTCTTTGAACATTGTCAAAGTTATAGTGATAGACTAGGAAGCATACAATTTAATATAGCTGCTTGATATTAAGAGAGTTATTCAATGACGGTTTGCTACTTTGTATTAATTATCCTTCTCTTCCCAAGTCCTATACACAATCTATATCCACAACCAAACCTAACATTTAAGAGAGACAATATTCACAGACAAACGTTAGATATAACCTAAGGACCTAAATATTTATAAGCTCATGCCCCCCCCCCCATTTAGTGGGCTCTACCCTCTAAACAAGACTCGGGAATGACATGGGCATGAGGGATTGTCAAGAGTAGTAAACGGGTCCAAGTTCCCAGACGTCATACTGACTAGATTTAGCTGTGCAAATAACAAGATTCCCGAGAATATATATAGGCTCAGTCTCATAAGTTTGTAACAGTTGAAACGTCTTTGACCGGCGTCGTCTTTGACCGGCGTCGTCTTTGACCGGCGTCGTCTTTGACCGGGTATGTGATTAAAATGAAGAAAAAAGTAGTATATAGTAAAGAAATTTAAGCTTCAACTTCTTCATGTAATAAACAGTCTATGGTTGTTTTACCCAATTAAATTTGTTTTTTTTAATGCACATCTTAAGGGTCCCTTTTGGGCTTTTTTTCTTCAGCCGGTCAAAGACGTCACCGGTCAAAGACGTTTCAACTGTTACAAACTCATGAGACTGAGCCTATAACACAGACAAATGTTTTACAGAGAATTTCTCGTTTATCAAGAGAAGTTGTCAACAGTTTCTCGGGCCACCCACGTGTACATTTATCAGAAGAATTGCGAATCATGACACAAGAAAGTCTCGAGTTCAGCTCAAGATCTTGTTTGCAAGGTATATGTTTACATTTTATTTGTATAAATGGTCGATTGAACCATACATTTTATAGATAAACCTGGAAGTTTAGAGCCTAGTGGACGGTGGACATGCAATAGAAACCTATACTTAACCTACAGAAATTTCTTGTGTGAAGCTTCCTAATAATTTACTAACGCAAAATGGCAATGGAATGGATTCAAAGCTACCTTGAACTTGCTGAGACGGCTAAAGGCGAGCAAAACAATAAACCCAACCACAACAGAACGCTGCCTTAAATAATACACTTCATTATGTGCAGGGAATACCATGAGCCCCCCCTCATTAGGGAGACCTCTATGCATGGAGTAGCTCATTGTGAACAGTTCAGTGTAAAAAACGAGCAGTTGGTTTGTCAAACAGTGTGGGCGGGTATGAGCAATACAGTTTGTAATGAAACAGCTGGAACTACGGGCTGATGGGTACAAGTGGTGAATAATGGGTTTGCCAACACAACGCTATGGGGAAGACTCTCAAGAATGTAATCGGGGGTGAGGGCTGATCACTATTGGACGGCAAATTGGAAAAAATGTTAACCAAACACAACCTAGATACCTACGGTGTGCAATGTGCATCCCCACTGCATGAGGTGAATACTTCAAACCTGGCAAAACCTGGCGGTTACTCATCAATTAGCAGTTCCTCACATGAACTATCAAAAGTGGGAGGTCCTGCCAGTAGTTTTCCTATGTACAGCTCAAACCCCACGATGTTTTCTATGTCTCCAAAACCTCGACAATTCAAGGCTCTTACAATGTGAGAGCCTTACATTTACTCTAAATTGCAAGAGTTCTATTTCAATCGTGCTTACTCCAAATCCCACAGTACGATATATATTGCACTGCATCTATGCAATTTGGGCATATCTGTTGCAATATAGGCATTGGTGGAGGTATTGCAATATACCCATGATTTCAGGCCAATATATTCTCATAGTGCAAAAGAAAATGACAAATTGCAGAAACTTTTCACTCGGGGAAGGGAAAATATCTCAATATCTAGATGTTAGAGTAAGCCCAAATTCCAACAGATTCTTAGCTGTTATGACTCAGTCTCACGACTTTGTAACAATTGGATCGTCTTTGACCGTGTGACATCTTTGACAGGGTGACGTCTTTGACCAGGAAACGTCATTATAGCATAAATTAGGCCTATATACAGTAAGAAAAGGTTGGAAAAAGTCAAAGCATATTTTCCGACCATATAAAAGGAAATTTATTTCAAAGTTGGTTATGTTTAAATGTAAACGCTATTACGTGAATCATAGCATTATCATGGTACTTTAAAAAATCAAAGGACACAGAAAAATGCAGTAGAATGTATGAGATCATAAAGATCAACAAAGCGAAATGGTTCTGTGCGTCCGATGTGAATTCTTTTAAAAATTTTCTTTGGAAAACTGACAATTTAGTTTGCTGTCACGTGACGGCGAGGCTGAGCCATTTCTGCTCAATTTTGAAGAGTAAGAACTACCGGTACTTCTTTTATCGCGGTCACCGGACTTTGATCTGCTTTTATCACCCTTCTGGTGATGTTTAGTGTCCTTCTGGCCCTTGGTCAGGCTCCTAGGACGATCATTTAAGTCCACTTTCTTCGACTTCGTTTTCGTTTGCAGGGCATTAATTTCGGCCTCCTTTAGCTGTAATTGTTCTTTTAACCCTCCTGACGCAAGCTCCTGTTGCTTCTGTAGTGATCTAAACACAGCTTCCTGACGTTCAACAGTGTCAGGATATGATGGCTTAACAGATTCTTGGATGGATGGTAACATATTGCTAATAAGCATCAACCTTGTCATTTCAACACCTCAGTTGTGGACTGACTCATTATGGCGCTGTTTACGCTGAGAACCACCCTTCCATAATTCATCAACTGAGACACGTTTGAATCTCACGACAAATTTAGAGTGGAACTCGGCCATATCTATTGACGTTGTGACTGTATGATTTATAATAATTTAGAGCCTCACCCTCTAGAAATTGTGCATAGCCATCCAGGTAGTACTTAGTGTCTGAATGTTTGGTTTGATGTAAGAGTCAATATGGTCTCTAGCTAATGTTAAAACCGTGGGCCTTCAGGTTTTCTACCCAAAAGCTTCACTGCCTCTTTATGTTTGTTGTAAATGAGAGACTCATTTCCTTTTTGTTTATAAATCTTATTCAGAATTCTACTTTACATTTCTTCAGCAGCCGCTGCCCATTGGTGCAAGACATCTAATTCTTGTCTAAAACCCATAATTAAAGCTTCTAGGGTACCAGGTTGTGCCCCCGTTCTATTTTCTAGGGCATCTAAATCGGCCTGCAATTTAATTGCCAATTTGCTCAATTCTTCCTGCTCCCCTTGAAATTCTTTCTCTCTTTCTTTATAGTGCTGTTTATATTTTTCTAGAGATGTATGTAATTGTTTAATTTACTATTTAGCCTGTGCTAAATCTTTATTATCCTCTATGTCTGTTATGGAATCTGATATAGACCAAAATGTGTCATCCAATCTGCCCACTAGCCCCGGAGAGTCATTAATGCTAGAATTAACATGCAAATCAGAACTAATGTCTTAAGCAGATAAGTAACTAGACTGCGCGCTGTGTCACTTATCTGTTGTCTGTATTGGTTGTCTGTTAGATATTTCCTGACTCCTGTCGGCTATCGTTCACTTATATGCTTCTTTGGGGATTCTCCTCCCTACACTGTGAAGCTTGTCCCTGTATGCTGGATCATGTCTTGCCTTCCAGTCAATGTTCTTGGACAACGGGGCTGATCATCTTTCTTGCTGATGGCTGTTTGGAGTAGCATACAACCACAAACGACACCTTTTCTAACTCACTGCTTCATGAGAAGCACTCAAGACCATCTGTTCTCCACTACATGTCTTATTGGGCCATCATTAGCTAGCAATAGCGTATGTGATTGGCAACCATAATATGCATTACAATTGGCGATTGGGTGAGTAGTTTTGGTTTATTGTACATACATACAGTGCAGATGTTAACACCACTGTGCACAGTACTAGCCAGTATAGCTCTCTAACCAGCTCTGGGGTAGGCTGCAGTGTGTGCTCCTTTATACCCAAGCGGTAGCAGAGTGCCACTGGTGGTGATCGTAGGTATTAGTTAGCAATTCTGGACATGCATTGTGCTCGATGATAATTGTGATAATGTTGTGTTGTATGTGTTATCCCCGATTATATTAGTATTTAAATCTTCATACTATCACAGTACTTCTGCAGAAATTGACATGGTGACATGGTCAAAAATCTGGGTATCCATGTATAGCCACATCCATGGTGGCATGGTTTGACATGAGAAAGGGCTCACTTCTTTTAGGGGGTTACTTCCAATTTTAATTAAACATATCGTTACAATTATGCAACAGCCCACTGGTAATTCATTCCAAGCTCTACACTTCCCCATGTTCACTACATATCAATGATGTTTTATATTGATCAAATAGATATAAAAAAACACACTTCTGAATCATATTAGAAAGTAACACCTGCTGTTAGTTAATAAATATGTATTATGATGAAGTACAGTGAGTGAAGAAATGACATTTCTCATTATTTTGCCTTCACACCTGGATAGTGATCTCAAATAAAAGTCGCATATAGATATGTCTGATATCAGAAAATGCTGTGACTGCAAGATCTACACGAGACATCGGATAAGAGACTCTATTGACAATAACACATGTCTAGCAATAAACCAGTAAACAGACGCTGTCTAATACTTTCTGTAGAATATTATCTGAAGCTTTATCCTACACAGTGCAACACCTCAAGATCAAAAAGGCTTTCAGACTTGACAAACAGAGAACTTAGAGCCAGTCTTTGAATTAGGACTTCCAGAGAATCTCTATTGTAGTCGAAAATAGGATTATAAACGTAGTAGTGAGAACAAGAGAGAAATGGCTCTATGATGTATTTTATTACGAAAAAAAGAACATGCCTAAAACATCCTCAGAGGAGCGTGTCACCTAAGGATGTCAATAGACGTATCTCAAAGCAATATAGCAGATGGCATTTAATTCACTGTGTGATCATCATAATTAAATTGTGTACTTTCCTTAAAGTGGCATAATCATCAAGCGTATCCCACTCACAATTCTAGTACTGTTCTAGTCTACTATGTGGTTAAGTGCGAGTGGTGAGACTGCCCCTTTAATGGTCTACCCACATTTCGGTTCTGGCCATTGTTGAACAGGGCTGACAGTGAGAGCACAGATCGGCTCAGCCCATCAACTCTATTCTTTAAAATACATCGCAAATACTTCAAAACATACTCAGCTGTGATTATTCTCTGAAAATTACCATTTTGAATGCAAATTATTGTTGCAGTGTTAAGTCAAAGAAAGCTAGATTTGACCTGGATCTTGGCACTCGAAATCTAGAAACGCCCTCACAGGCCCCACTTGACAGCCAGGCCAAAACTATGGTGGGCCTTATTTGACAGCCCATCTGGCACCTAGATGAGACGCCTTTAGTCCCCGATGGGAACTGCCCTGAAATAAGACTGCAATATACTGTTAGTTTTAATGTCTTGCTTTTCATCCAGTGATGCAGTACCCTGCAAAAATAATCGGAAGTGAGAAAACCAGCAAAACCACCATAATGATACTTGATTATAAGATCTTACACATAAACTCATGCATAGTGGAATGCTTGTCACAGTTTCATATGTAGGCCTATCAATGGTTTTGGAACTGGGTTAACACTGCAGATGAGTTCCGCAATGAATGTGAACAAATATGGTTGTCACAATGAAGTTCTGTGGTCATTACACATTCATTACTTGAATGGGAACGGGTTGTCATGTTCTTATAATTCCCTTTAAATCTCATTTCCCTTATTTGCATTCAGAAAACTCAGCAGCAAAAATATCTAGAGCAGCCAACACAATTAGTGGAATTCTTAATACAATTTTAACGACTTCCATTGCTAGAGATGGCAGATTGTTAATATCTTCCGGGATATCTGGACAGGCAGCATGCATTAATGGAAATTGAAATAAATGAATTAGGTTGGAGTAGTAGTTTGGATAGCAGCCACCAAGGGATCATTTAAACAATCATTTGCCAGAGTCTCACTAATTGAGGATAAGCCAAGCAGCAAAAAAGGCCACCGTGATTCCACCATTTTCATCAAAACTAATGATTATCAATGACGTGAAGGAAAATCATGTCAGTCTTCCTCATTCTTAATGATTGAATGATACTGCAGAGAAGGAGTTCATTCACTTGGAGCGACACAGTGAACAAAAATGAAAAAAATAATGTAAAAATGTATTGCACAAAAATGATTGTAAATGTGATTATCTTTAGAAAAAATATTGTAATAGAATAGCAATGATACCAGTTGGATGGTACTTTTAAAAACTGGAACACTTTGGTACCAACTAAAAGGAAAAATGAAACAAACATATCTGAGACTTGTCACAAACCCCAAGGGTGCATCACATAATGTTCACCATCTACGGTTCACAGGTATGTAAATGTTTCAACAACATGCGACTATTCAAGTCAACTTAATGATCCATTGAGGACCTGCTTTGGCCAAGAGAAATCTCCCAACTCCCTGATTAATGATGAGCTAAGATTCTGTGAAAAACATCCGATCTAAAAAAAGAAAGATATACATGATCATAAGAGTTAATTGCCAACTGCTGTCCCAGATGTATAATCACACTCAAAGAGCAAGGAAAAAAAGTACACTGACTGATTACTTATTTTCCTAGATATATCTTTTTGGTGTTTATTTTGTCAATATTCATGTTAGATTAGGAGCAGATATAATCAGAAATAATGCTTACGGGGGAATTAGTTAAATTGATTCTAAGCAGAAACAGTGGATTGAAAACCCGATCCACGATAGGGTGCCACAGGCCATACATGACCAGTAAGTCAATGAAAAAAAGCACTGTTTTTATCGTTACTCAAAACCTTAGAATTAGATGTAAAGTAGACTTTCTTATTATCATTAGATGTAAAGTAGACTTTCTTATTATTATTTGCCCCCCCCCCACTCATCGATCCAGACTATCTGGTAAAATAGAGAGTCAAATAGCTACTGACTCTGCTTATATGAAGGGTCAACTTGAGTTGACTCTCTACTATCACTGTCAATAGCAGAGTCAATAGCTGTTTGACACTCAATTTTTGCCAGAGCCACGCGGGAGACACAGTTGACACCTTTACTTTTCTGTGTGCAGGTATGCTCTTCTCAATATGGTGGAGGTGATTAACCTTTGTATCTGAGACCTCCCAGTGGAAACATAACCACGTCTGTCATATTGATTTCTCATTTTTGCTCTTTTCTTGCTCATGTTTTAAGCTGATAAGTTGTATCATTAAAAGGTGGTGCAGAATTATCACATTGCTGACAGATCTGTGTTGTCTCACTTTGCCCATTGATCCAGAAATCGGATACACGATGAAAGGGAGATGTGCAAGCAGGTGTTGTGTGGAGCCAGGTGTCTACAATCAGTGTGGAGGCACATGTCTGAGAATATATATTCAGTGTGGAGGCAGAGAAATAGACTCAGTGTTTGCAAGAGAAAAGATATGTGAGAAAGGAATCAGTGAGGTGGCAGGTGCCTGCAAACATACTACTTAGTACTCCCCACCCCATGGTAGCTTGTGACCACTATCATAAGTGCATGTAGACATTTGGAAACGCAGGGGTATGTATATTTTCTGGGCTTTTAAAATATATTGAATCCGGAACAACTTTCAGGATAAGCAAAGGCAATATCAGGTAAGTAAATGTGAATTAACAACCTGTGTGTTGTAGTTTATACTTATCTGTTATAGTTACATGTGCTCTGATATTGAGGAGGACACCTAAATGCAGCAGACTCACACATCGCAGAGGGTGTCCAACCTTAATGGTCCTATGGGTAAAGGCTTACATTTTAAGCCACAATAGAATAATAAGACCATTTCACACCTCTTTTTAAAAGAAGACTTAATAGCAGATCCCAGTAAGCACCAGATAATGAGGCTCTCCAACGTAGCTCAGAGGTTTCTCTAGGTAGTTCTCCAACCAAAGGTTTGAGATTGGTAATTTTGGAAGGGTTGTAGACATCAAAACGTTTAGGATTATTTAGGGCCAACCGACATGGATGTCTGATTTACATTTTAACTACCTCATTCAGATGTACATCTATGTAATTATATATAATTAAATATAGAATTATATAGAATTATATATATTGTGTCTAGTCCCCAGTTTAATATAGATTTACGTCTCAGCAACGTAAATCAGACATACAGGTTTGGGATTGGTAAATAAACCTTAACATTTAATAAACCTTCTAAAATTACGTATTTCAGACCAAAAATCAACAAAGATTTATGCCTAGGCTATGTAATTGTGTTTACTGGGATAGAGGTGGTTGGGTGTACATTGTGCCTCTGCAGTCTTTTCTCTCTGGATGGATTGAGAATAATGGTCCAGCACCATATTGAAGCAGTAAAGTCAGGTAATCAGGTGTTGACTCTTCTTCAGCAATGTATTGAAAGGGTGTTTATAAAACACTTCAGACCCCAGGCCCATCATTTTGTTATGCATAGGGTAGCTACATAGCCTGCCACTATCCCTCTGCAAGATGTCTATGATAGAATAACAAATAATTGGGTAGCAACCTTGTCTCATCATATAAGAAATGTGGAGAAACGAAGTTACTGTGCTTAAGTACTAGAATGAATGGCCATTCTCCACACACCTCTGGACAAACTGATGCTCATTCTCCATGGGGTGTTTCTCCATGATGACATCACTAAAATATCTATGAAACCAATCTTTAAATGTTGTTTTAAGGTATAATTTATCAATAATTGCATGAAACAAACACAGAGATCCACTCTAATAAGTCTGAATTCCTGACTAATGGTACCTTAGATCATATCACACGAGGTGGAGCACTCATGGAGAAACCTGTCATTCAGACAAATCATCTTGGACCTCTGTCTATATGTCTCTACCGAACCCACGAATATTTATTTTTTGACTCTCCAGGACATCCAATGGTTAATGAATATACAGATTCCTCCATGCGTGGCTTAGGACTCATGCTCAATGCAATCAATAGCGGGAAGATTCAGATTCCATTACTGACGGATGGCAGGATACTACCAGAAGATCCTGTGGGGAGAACAAACAGAAAAGAAGAATCCATCACAGGAAGAACGCCCCCTATGTCAGAGCACCGGAACTAACACAGCACACACTTGTATATGCAGCAGCCGGAGCCTGTCAGAGATATGTGAGGGATAGAGACTTGCTATTGGCAGGATCTGTGTGGGTTCTGAGATGATAGATTGATGAATTACAGGGTTGGGAATGTGAAAACCTGCTAGAGGATGGGGATTGGAAATGGAGTATAATATAAAGAAGGACTGAATAGGCTGGGGAGCAGGGAGATTCTGTGGAGTTCACAAATCTATGCTGATATATTGATTTGGTTTATTCCCAATGGAGCAAAATGTGTTAGAAATGATCTGGGCGGGACATGATAGGTTGGTGTGGTGGTTCAGAACTAGGAGTTTCTGTGAAAGGCATTGGTCTGTATGCTTGTGAATCTAGGGTAGAGGCACCCGTTCCGGACGCTCCTGGTAAGGCAAGAGGTGACCTCTTTTGGTTGTTGAAATTGACACCCTTAAAAGATACATATCCTAAAACGGCCTGCACCATTGGACACATATTGTCTGGCAGCTTCTATTTCCGAGAGAATCGGAGTTAATTTCATCATTTAAATATTAATAAATGACCATCTAATATGCTGATGTCAAAACATGAAACTGCACCTAAAGTCGGACACCTCATCTCAGAAATGACCCTAGAGTCGGACACTTTGTGCTTGCATTCATTACATAGGTTTACTTGACTGTATATACAATATAACTATATGACCTATATATATCCTTAGGAGCGCCAGTGCTTTCTGCCAAGGGACCCCCAGAACGTATTGATGTGGGGTGTAAAAATGGCCCTCAAAACGCCAGTGCTTTCTGTCATGGGACCCCCAGAACGTACTAATGTGGGGTGTAAAAATGGGGCACAAAACGCCAGTGCTTTCTGACATGGGGCTGCCAGAGTGTATTATGTGTAATGGATTTTTCAAGTTTTTGGTTACCAGAACGTAATTATGTGTATTCCAGGACTGATTTTCCTCTTTATTTAATTTAAATTCCCAAGCCTATTACACATTGGCCCATTCTGGTAGCTGTAGTTGGAAAACCAAAACGTTTTAGAATGTTTTGGCACTGCTGTTATGAAACATAGTAGATAAACAATTTCTGGCCTGATATAGGTTCCAAATACGCATGGACACACTCTGGCAGGCATGGTTGCAAAGACAAAACGTGTTAGAACGTTTTGGAACTTCTGTAGACTATAAATTATCTGGTCTGATATAGGTTCCAAATACGCATGGGTACACTTTGGCAGGCATAGTTGCAAAGACAAAACGTTTTAGAACGTTTTGGAACTTCTGTAGATTATAAATTATCTGGTCTAATATAGGTTCCAAATATGCATAGACACACTTTGGCAGGCATGGTTGCAGGCATGGTTGTTTAGCTCTGTCTCACATGTTGGGGCACTTTGTCTCATGGTCTGGTTCCCCTTTACCATGTGTCATGACTCTATCTGATACCATGTGGCCCTACATCATATGGTATGGTACTATGTGACATGGCCTTGTACCATGTACCCCTGTGTCATGTGGTCTGGTACTAAGCAGCACTATTTCACGTGATCTACTCCATTGTACCCATAGGTCACTTGATGTTCTACCAAATACCCCATGTCTTGTACCATGTATATCCATGTTGCATGGTCTGGTACATATTACCCCACGTGATGTGGTACCATGTGTAATTGTGTCACATGGTTTGGTAGCATGTACCCACATGTCACATAGGCAGGTCCATTGTACATGTATATCACTTTGTCTAGTACTGTGCCACATGGCCAGTTACCATGTAGCCCTATGTCACGTGGTCTGGTACCGTGTAGCCCTATGTCACGTGCCAGGTACCCTTATGTCATATAGTTGACTAGTACCAAGTGCTCTGTGTGTCTGTCTTATGAAGCCAGACGCACCTCGGTCATGGTACAGGATGTACGTGACCCCATCATATAATACTGGCTATATCCATGTCACATGGTCTGGTACATTGTACCAATTTCTCATGTGATGTGGTACCATATGTAACCCTGTCACATGGTTTGGCAGCATGTATATGTCACTTGGTCTAGTACTGGTTAGGGTAAAGGCAACCATTCCGGACGCTCCTGGACTATGAATAGGTGACCATCTTTGGCTGATGATTTTACCTCATTTAAAGGAGGCCGATTTTGATGCAGGACACACCATTGAATACATAAGATATAGCAGCTTATATCCCTAAAGATATTACATTAAATATCATCGTTTGTATATGGTTAAACCTACATCTAATATGTTGATTTCAAAACATTGAACTGAACCTTGAGTCGGACACTTCATACCAGAAATGACCCTAGAGTCGGACACTATGTATTGCCATTGGTTTAGCAGAGATACCTGCTGATATGTGCAGTATTTTGAGGAAAACATCTTAGGAGAAGGGGGGTATAAGTTTTGCAAAAAGATATTACTGAGAGTGAAAATGTACATGCCCATTTGATAATTCTCTCAAGCTTCATAAAGTGGTCATACAAAGAGAACGTGAAATTAGGGTCTGGGAAATTGCCCCCCTCCCCCTTTTTTGAATATTTCCTGAGCATCTGTAAAATTGTAATATATCATAGACTAAACATCTTTTATGTAATATGAAATATGATAGGTTAAACCTCCATTTTGATGTGTTATTTAGTGTCCGACTCTGGGTGTAATTAGTGTCCGACTTTAGGAGCAATTTGGTACTGAGATTGGATCCCCTCTCACAAAGTATTATGGGTAATTTATTTGTACTTATTGACTCAAACTATCTCAGAAAATGCATATATTGCTATTATTATCCATAGGGACACTCTAACCATAAAGGGAAGGCCAGGCTGTATTGAACAAGGAAACCAATTTTCCCATTTACTCTGGACTTTTATTTTGAAAATATAGCAGAAACACCCCAAGTTCAGCCAGTCAAAGAACTATGTATAAATTGAATAATATTTGTTATATTGTATTTTTTAGAAGGAAAGACACCTTAGATTTCATCATTAGTTGATAAGATAGGTGTAATTGTTATATTGATTATGTAATTTAAGGTGAATGGTGTCCGACTCAAGGTGTCTGTCCGACTCAGGGAGCCTTTACCCTAGAGCGGAAGTGGTCAAGGGTTGGGATTGGTTCAGGCAGAGTTAATCCCATCCACCCGTTATAAAGCCCAGAGCACTAGTACTCACGTCAACTACGCCTTTAGGAGGATACCAAATATGTATTTGAGCAGAGTGCAGTGTATTTGGTCAAAAGGCACATCTACTGATCTAGGGCAATAGAACAGTAATATACATCTAATACTTGAATCTTATGTATCACAATGTAAAATGACAAAGAGCAACAACAGAACTCTATTCGAGGAAAAGAAGTCGGGATAAATCAGGTTAATTGCAACAGAAGATCAGTTTAGGATTACAGACTTGAAGCTAAACAGCTTCAAATGACATGCTGATTGTACAGATGATTGTCTCCCCTCATCTGTTTGTTTTAATGCAATGAATGCCTGGTGTTATTAAGTGAACTTATCAGCTCTCTCCCATCTTCACTAGCACACCTTTCTTGACAATCAAGGATACATTGATAAGATGAGGTGATGAGAATGATGCATGTTGCATGAAGGCAGGTGTCTATGAATAGGATCAGTTTTAAGGCAAGTGTCTGGGAATAGAATCAGTGTGGAGGCAGGTGTATGAAAGTGGAAGCAGCTTGGAGGTTGGTGTCTAAAAGTAAAAGCAGCGTGGAGGTAGGTGTCTGAAAGTAAAAGCAGTGTGGAGGCAAGTGTCAGGGAATAGAATAGTGTGAAGGCAGGTCAGACAGTGCAGTTTATCTTATCTATAGCAAGCTTGTCTTTCCCCTTCAATTACCAGGTTTCCAGAACATGGGAATAATATTATTGTCCTGGGTGCTGTAGTGATAGCCACCTGGTGGTATATATAAACAACATAGAACCACTAGCTACACCTGGTGAGGGACTAGGGAACCCGAGGGATTCTGGGAGATCAGCCATCTTGGGGAGCCATGTTTGCAATGTCAACATGCCGGTCATGACATGAATAAATCTAACACCATCTACATTACACCTTATGATTATAGATGCATCTGTAAGTGACCGAATCCTTCTTTTTCTGAGCGATCCTAAATGTCTTAACAGGAAAGGTGAAGTTAAGGAGGGAGTTGGGTCAGTAGCACTCCACAAAGTAATCAGTTAATAAATATATTCTTCAGAGGCATAATTTGCTCAACAGGTTAAACAGTTCTAAGGTTGTGGGTAAGGATCCTGCTAGATATACTAGTCTACAGTATACTATTAATTTCAAGGTCCTGCTTTGCATGCAACACCCCATAGAACTAATTTGAAGTGAAAAAGCCGGTAAAGCAACTGTAATACTTAGTTCTAAAATCTCAAATATAAACTCATGTATGATGGGATGAATGTCAAAGTCTATATATCTATACATATCAGTGGTTTTGCAACAGGGTTACCACTGAAGATTCAATAAATCAAACAACTGGTTGTCACAAGGAAGTTCTGTGGTCATTACATTTTCATTACTTTAATGGGAACGGGTTCTCAGGTTCTTATAATTCCCTTCAAACCTTATTTCCCCTATTTGACTTCAGAAAGCTGAGCAGCAAGAATATCTAGAGCGGCTGACTGAACACAATAAGTGGAATACTTAATACAATTTTAACAAATTCTAATGCTAGAGATGACAGACTGTTAACGTTTTCAATAATATCTGGATAGGTAGCATGCATTAATAGAAATTGAAATAAATCAATTAGGTTGGAGTAGTAGTTTGGATAGCAGCCATCAAGGGATCCTTTAAACAGTCATTCGCCCGAGCCTCACTAATTGAGCAAAAAAGGCCGCCATGATTTCACCTTTCTCATCAATACTAATGATTATCAATGACATGAAGGAAAATTGTGACAGTCATCCTCATTCTCCGAATGATTGAATGATATTGCAGAGAAGGAGTTTATTCACTTGGAGAGACACAGCTGACACTATTCTGCATTTAAGAACCAGGGTGTCTGACAAGAAATATATGATTGTGAAAGAAATTAGCCCATTTGTACATGTGTCCCGTATACAAATAAGTGCATATATGATTCAGTTTACGCAAAATATAGAAATACAATAGAAATTGATAGGGTTGGATACCAGTTGGATGGACCTGCCACACCGCCAAAGATGTATCATATAATGGTCACCCTCTACAGTTTAAAAAACTAGATATATTACTTACATCATTACCTAATGAAACTGTACATAAACTTGTGATGTAAATATAAACAAACCCTAATACTTTATTTCTGATCTGATCCATTAATATATGAGATAGATATGGGTCCCAGATTATGATCGGATCATGAGAATCGGGTAGTGGAGTCACAGCTTTATGGTATTGATACCTACACTGACCACTATTGGTATAAAAATACAGCCCGCTCAAAAGCTGGGACGCCACTACCCGATTTCTTGGGCAATTCTCACAATCCGATCATACATGTCTATACAGTTTGCTCAGGTATAAACAAGCCTTCAGAAATCTATCTGGCCGATTAATCCATTCAATTTCTGTATAAATTGTGTATATATCGGCCTGCAGATCAGACCAATGAAAGTCAAACCTGTTAGATATGGGATCTGGAGCCAAAATCGGCCTTGGTTGCAAAATCTGGACATTAATTGGGACCTACATCATTTTTCATAGCCTTGGCAATTCTATCTTCCACTTGTTTATAAACATAAATATTATTTACAAACATAGATCTGTGGCAGGCTGTATAGTGCCCCCCTGTTGAATGCATGTAATTGCTGTGGTATACAACTGAGTCTGATTCGTGAGAATAGCCCCGATTTGTGAATAAAATCGGCTAGTAGAGCCTCACCCCTTCTGATACGCAACCTCTCTATAAAATTTTAATATTGTATAGTTGAGAACTAGCAATTTGACATGACAATTGGCACTAGAAATTAAAGTCACTTTCAGGTACGCTCCTCGCAATATGTGGATGTTTTTAAACTTTGTATCTGATAGCCCCATTGGAAACCTGGTCTGTCATATTGATCTGGTCTAGCAGGTCTATTTCTGATAAAATGAGTCGGGAATTATGACGTTTCCGACAGATCTGTATTGTCTCAACTTGCTCATTGATCCAGAAATTGGGTACTAGGTAAAAGAATATATTTTTATAAGAAGAGAAAGTGCAGATACAGGTGGTTGGGTGTATATTGGGATGAGATGCATAGTAAGGCTTCTTTCACCCGTCTTCCAGCATTCCTTCTCTCTGGATGAATTGATATTAATGGTCCAGCACCATATTGAAGCAATACAGCCAGATAATTGGGTGCTGACTCTTCTTCGGCAGTGCATTGAAAGGGTCTTTATAAAACACTTCCGACCTGGGCCATTGTTTTATTATGCATGGGGTAGCGACATAACCTGACACTATCGCTATACTTTACGACCGACAGGAGAAGTATGATATAATACTAAATAATCAGGTAGCAACCATGAGATGTCCTGGTATACCAAAAAATAGATTGTTTTCACTGTACCAAACCCACAAATATTAATTATTCAGTGTGTGCTTAGTATGGGGCTAGAACAAATGGCATTTTTTCAAATGTCGAGGACAAGCAATGGTAAATGAATATACAAATTCCTCTAAGAATGGCATCACCCATGGAAAATGTGGTCAATAATAGGAAGATACAGACTGTATTACTGATGGATAGCAGGATACTACAAGGATCCTGTAGAACAAACAAAAAAAAAGTCCATCACAGGAAGTACACCCCCTATGCCAGAGCAGTAGAACTAACAGAGCACACACTATAGAAGAGTAATAGAACTCTTTTACTTGAATCTTATGTGTGCTAATGCGGAATGACAAATGGCAACAATGAAACAGTCCGCATCTCTTTGAAGGAAAGAATTGGGGATAAACCAGGTGAATTGCAATAGATTAGGAATACAGATTAGGAATTCGATTTAAAAGCTAAACAGCCTCAAATGACATGCTGATTGTCTCACCAGTGCCTTGAGCTGTCTTGTTAAAATCCCTCGTTCTCATTTCTTAGTTTTTCCCCTCTCATTATTTGTTTTAAAACTTAAAACCTGTCTGTTTTAATGTAATGAATATGTGCTATCACATTACAAGTGGACTAATCAGCGCTCTCTCATCTGGACTGGCACACTTTTCTCAGCGTAGAGGCAGGTATCTGAAAGTAGAAGCAGTGTGAGGGCAGGTGTCTGAGAATGGATTAGTGTTAAGGCAGGTGAGACTATAGCTAGTTGTGGGTGGCACAGTTTATTGCATATATTGCGAGCTTGTCTTTTCCCTTCATTTGCCAGCTTTCCTAAGAATGTCATTGTCCTGGGTACATCTGTACCTGTTCATAGCAAGAATTAGTAACCCACTCTTTTTTCTGAGACATCCTGAATGTCTTAACGGGACAGGTTAAGTTATGGAGGAGTTGGGTCAGAAGCACATTAAAAAGGGACTGATAATAAACTCTTTTTTTTCACAAGCATAATTTGAATTTATGAATTATTTGTCAATGAGATTTTAGCTTAAGGTGGTTGCCTATCTTGGGTCAAAAGTATCTAGATTTACTCCTAATATTTACCCAATATACCTTACATAATTTGGAACCCAACAGTGAAAAGAAAAGTAGGGGGTCCCGAGCTACTTTTTGAAATATAGAAGTTTGAAAAATAAAATTAGTTCTCTAAGATTAAACCAGAGAATGATTTATTTTGAGAGAAAGGGTAGTAAAAGTATCATCATATTTTTAAAACTTCCTTAAAGTATTCTTAATTTAAGATCCTTTCTGAATTATTGGCATCCATTTCAACATATGGTCCCGTGCATAATTCAGTAGTTTTGGACAATTGAAAATGAAAAGTAATGATAATTTATAAAGCAGAAGGTAGTGTAGAGATATTCACAGGTATGACCAGCAGCAGACCAGTCTCTGTGGCGCAGTAGGATCAGTCCTGAACCCACACACCAAGGGTTGTGAGTTCGCTCTTTGGTCAGTCCAGTTCAGAAATCGTCGCAGTTGACGTGTTCCTGATGGTAGGCAACAACCTTAACACAGAGATTTGGGAAGTTTCATATTTTCCCTCTAGCTCTCTGTGTAGGGACCTGCGATGCTTTTTAAGAGGTTTTCATCAATGAGAGGTGCAAGATTGCATATCAAAACGCAAACCAAAAAGCCAAACGGTTCATTACTTTTTAAGTATTTCAAACAACTTTGAAATGCAATTTGAAGACATTGACATTAAAACCAAGCATTACGATATACTTTTCAGAAGATAGACCTTTTCATACTTTGTTGGTGTTTATATGGTTGAAAATGTTAATGGGTGTTTTAAGACTTTGTATCACTCTTTTTATGTCAATCTCTATCTACATCTGCCCTAAACAGGTTGCGTCTGAGGTGCTATTACCACTACAGCCTGTATTAAAACTCCGTGGTGTTTAAACAGGACGGCCTCTTACACCCCCACAGTGTTGTTTAACAGACTCTATTGTTCATACAGTGTGTTTCAACATGTCGTCCTGTTATAAGACCCCGCCGTGGTAAACACCCTGTGGTGTTTAAACAAGCCAAGACCACTCTCCCACCATTGTTGCAGTGATAAGCCTCATGAAATATAATCTGAACTTTAAATAACTCAAGAATGCAATGCACTATATTTATGTTGCAACCATAGTCTGATAAAGGAGATTTCGATCTATATGCTCAATATGCATTTACTTTTAGCAAATTTGACAGGGAAAACGCAAATGAATGTATATGAATTTCACACAGAACCCATGACCCTATTGCACTACAGGCAGTGTTATCTGACTAAAACCGTGGTGTTTAAACAGGCCGGGGTGTTTATACACTATGTGGTTAAACACAGTGTAGTCTGCAACCTGCTAAATAACCCGTTTTCTTTCAAGCCGGTCATAGATTGCACCCGGTCATAGATTGCACCTGGTCATAGATTGCACCTGGTCAACCGTGATGAGTATAATCAATGAGTATTTAATCAAGGTAGCCTCTACTATGTAATTTAAACCTTGCTAGAGTCTAGTTAGGGAGTGTACGTGCATGATAGGTGAAATAAATTGAATGGATTCTGAGAATGCAAATATACATAAATAAAAAATAAAATATGAATAATGTCTCTGAGAAATATCCAGGAAGTAAACGATATGGCCTGGTTCGGGGATTAACATTATGTTGCCGTAAAAGAATTTGTCTGTCTTGGAATACAAAAAAATCATATGTTCTCAACCCAGATAGGCACAGATGTGGAGACAGATAACCATTTTAAATAAGACAGTATCCTTGTGCCTCAGAAATACAAATATTTTAAAGGCCACCTTAATCCGAGACTGAGAGGGACAGATATATCCCCCCAGAGCAGGCTTTCATGTTATATCTATGGAAATCATCTGTTATCAATTGCAACACCCATGGGTTTGTATGTAAAGATACAGCTTGTGTCTCCGAGACGGTGTGGCATGTCTCTTCGCCTTTATTAAGAAGTATAAGGAGATTATAGGCAGCCTGATGCTTATTCAAAGTTAGTTACTACTAAGGGTATTATGTATAATTCACTTGAACCCTTGCAAGGATAGTAAGTCATATAGAAAGATGTGTCCGAAATTGGACGTGTGCATACACAATAGCATACCTTTGAAGCAGAAGCTTGAGTACATTTAGAATAATGATAGCAAAGTGCAAAAAGTCATAGGAGAGTTCACTTTGAGTGATATTCCATCTAGGTAAGTAATTAAAATTATCAAACGAGTGACTTAACAATGGGGCTCCTTCTACGCTAGGTGATTGTGTATCATGTATAATAAAGAGTTTCATCAAGGGCCAATGTGCCTGCACGCCTTGCGCATGTCACAATAAACATACTACTAATGCAACTTGCTCCGAATCAGTTTCCTGAAATCATAAGAAGACCTGCAGTGCAATGTCACATACATAGCTTCCCACGACGTGTCTCCAGAGTCCCTCGTGCTTACTCAAAAGATATTCATGGGAAAAATCAAAAGAATACCATCAGATATGTCCATGAAGTCTATGAACGCCAATCCTTTCTTAAAGCAATCTCCTGTCAGCGACAGAGTAGAGACGCCTACACTCGCGCACCATCTCCAAGCACAGTCCTAGTCCTGCCATGTAGGTAGGACAGCGTGCACCACTCTGGCTGCTACACTGGATACCTGTGCACTGACCCCTGTCCTCCCCTGCTCCCGCTTAGGGTCTAGGGAATGTATAGCACAGGCTCGCAACATTGTTGACACAAAGCAGAGGGGGGACTTTGCCAAATGTGGGTATATCTCCAGTTTAATGTAGAATTGTGCTTTCTGCATCCCACTTCTCGAGACGTGGATGACGTCAATCTCAATGGGCGCTTTATGTTAGGCTTTATATAGTATATCCGATGAGTTTTATGTTGGGAGTGTTGTTTAAGCAGTCATAGAACAATATAAAAAGTGAGGTATCTTATGTGTAATTCGAAGTCAATGGTGTCCGACTCTGTCTGACTCTGGGTGCCTTTACCCTAATCATCTATCAGATAAACCCCATTGCATTCAAAAGGACGCGCCAGATCCAATATCTGTTTATAAGTTGTGGGACTATAATAAATAATGTATGTATCAAAGAACATATCTACTGAGTTGAGTCAAAGCCTTAAATCCCTAAAGCACTCCAATGTCACATAGGTAGCTCTGCTCGAGTTAGAGAACACACCTGTTCCTCACACACCTGTACAGTGTGTTTTCTACATTACCTTCGATAGATAATGATGACACAGCATCAAAACTACAAAGAAAATACCCTATTCAATTCCAATTGTTTTTTTAGCCTTATCAGCTTTCACTCCACGGCAATGGGAGATAAGTGTTACAAGATACCAACAGGAAATATCAGTTTGCAGAGGGAATCAAAGGATGGGAGGGAAACTTTTAGTCTGTTGTATATCGATGTGCATTAGCAGACTATTTTGGAAATATAGTCATAAAAATGCACTACCAAATCGTATAAGATAATAAAGATTGACAAAGTTGATAGATCAATTGTTTTAGTTATAATGACAAGTAAATATTCTGAAAACACTGCATAACCATATCAGGTTAAAGCATTATCTGAAATAAACCTAAGGGCACAGGCAATGTCCAGCGCTGTATGGTGTTCAATCGGTCTGTTGGCATTTTAAATTATGATTAAGCCTAGAACAGTTCTGGTAGGGCTGCGATGAATTGTGTAGGAAACCTTTTACACATTAAAGAGAGAGCCTCCCTTATCACCTGATGGGTTTCCTGGTCATCTCTTATCTACAAGAGGGGTTTACTATAGAATCCCTGTTACAGCAGGCCTGCAATCAATTGTGGAAGTTTGCTGAAACTTTGAGAGTAACTCAAACTTTGTATTTTGAGCCAGCAATGAAAAACTCACGCACAAATACTCACACTGTGGCAGAAAGATAACCTGTATCATCATATGGCTTTAAATATCGAGCCAATATCATGTGACTTACTTTGATACTAACACTCACATCATGCTGTGTTCTATTGAGTTATATGAAATATGAAATCTGGTCGGGAAAAGAAGATATGGCTCCACAAAGTCTATGGAAGGCATTTCAAGCCTTAAAAAGGCAAACTGTCAGTGACAGAGTAGCATGGCCACAGTGTTTGAGGAGACTTATTTTATGTTAGATTGCATGCAGGCTGTTTGATGAATGTCAATCTCAAAAAGGGCACACAGGCCATATGATCCTGCCGTACATGATTCATTAAACCTGTGGTATTATCAGATGTCATGTCATATTGCAGATTTGTAATATTCTTGAGCCACTACTAAAGGTTGTAGGCATTTCAGTTAAACTTAAATTGAGACCTCTTTAAGTACTACAGGACAAGGACTTTTAGATCTAAAATGAATGAAATGGAAATTTGCAAATAAGTCAAGGTTAAATGGCTTTTCACCTGTAACTTTCCTGACAACAGAACTAATCCCTGCAAAAGCTGTGTAAACAGCCGTGTAAACAGCCCTGTCGCCTACATGTACTGCAAGGGAACAACCATAAAAAGTAGGAAGAAATACCTCCATGTAATTTCTGTGTTCTACATAAATATTCATGATGCATTTTCTGTGTATAACTATAAGTCTCTCCATGTATCAGCCACACCCCAACTTTTACAAATTACATAAGGCGTAGAGGGAGTAACTTTAGTACTGTGGTACATCTAAAAATTTGCATACAAGCCACACCCTGACCTTATCCTGATCCTAGAATCTGCAGCATATACATTAGGTTTTACGGTACTACAACAAAACACAAAAACTGCCATCAGTCATGCAAATGGGACAAGTCTCTTATTCTCAAAGAGTTTTTTCTCATGTTCTGGTAATTGGGTTTGGTGTTTGCATTATAAAAGCTTAAACAAAGTATCGTTTGGACAAGGAATTGCACCATCAAAGCAATGAAACATCAAAATCGATTGTCAGGATTCAAACTTTTCAGTTCAGTTCTAAAGCTCCGGTTACACTACTCTAAAGGACAAGAGATTTGACGGAGAGGAAAGAGATTTGTGTACAGCATAGTATGCTCACATCTCAAGTTAACACTAATTTTTAGTTTTGTATAGGGAAGGCTTTACACTCTTAATTGTTGTACATCTATTGATCATATAGGCCCACATGCGGGCTTATGTTTTCCATGCAGTGTCATCGGATTTCAAAACCAAAATCTAAGCACAGCTCTCTTTTTAAAGTGGCATAATCCCACCCACACTTCTAGTACTGTTCTAGTCGATGATGTGGTTAAGTGCGAGCGGTGAGAATGCCCCTTTATAATTAACTCTTAATTTTTTGCAAAGAGCAATGATTGCCATTTTTGGCCCCTTTTTTGTCAATTAATAAAATCAATGATTTGAAGTGTGATGGGTTAAAAGCAATTGATAGGTATTACCTTATTTCTTTTAAATTTATCGAGTTTTGGTATCGAGACTGGAGATCAAATTGAAACCCTTTCTACCTGTAAGACTTTAGAGGTTGATAGTTGATAGCATTTTGATAACATCCATGAGTAATCTGATATCCTTGATAACTTAGGGTAGGGTGGCCGGACCATTTTTTTTAAACGCCCTGACTTGTCCATGTGTGTTATTTTCACAAAGCCTTCATATTCGCATTTGATAATTTGTCACTGTTATGGCCATACACTAGATATGACAGGAGTGACAGCTAATTACAGATGCCTTACCAGGGCAACTCTTCTGACAGATTCTTACATTCCCAGTATATACCTGTATACTTACTACATGGGTGATTCACTACTCTGTGGGGACATCTACTCGCTTGACCAATGAACCATGTACTTATGACATATGACCCTTTGTGTACATAGCTATTAAACAGTGGCCAGCTGGTGCTGCCATCTCCTGCCTTATATTACCTTATATAAAACTAAAGCCCCTTCCACGGTCTATGATGACCCCCAGGAGATATACTGACGCTGGCTGACGCTAGGTTGTATAATTTCAATTCAAAATGCATCATTTTCAGTCAATTTAGCTCTATCTTCAGTAGTTTGCCGTAAATTCCCAATTGAAGGTTTCTATAAAAATATTGAAGTATAACAATCATTATTATAGATAGCTTATCTCAAAAAGATATCAGTTGACCAGGTGATAACAAAACCTCCCATGGGATACCTGCATTCAAGAGGCTTCAAACAAAAATGAATATCGTTGATACATACATTTGCTATTCAGCAGTGCAAATTCTCCCAATGGACAGGTTCAAGAGATCTCCCACTTATAGAGCTCAAAATAGACCCGAAATCTTAAGCTCTGTCAACATTGCCTCTTGATTGCATTATGTAATACAATTGACCGTGCTTATTCCAGCTTAGATGAGATTGACCCATTCAATATCTCAATATATCAATTTACTAGAAGTCTCCATCTACTCTATAGCCAAAATGAGAAGACATTATAAAAGAGTCATTTAACATAGGATCAGATACGCACTGAACGAGCATGCATACCCTCCAGCCACCCTACTTAGGGTTTTCAAATCACACAGACTGTATTTTTTGATAGTTATTCAAAACTAAAGCACAAATTGCTGAAATGATTCATGACAAAATAAGAGGGTAGAAATTATCATCACTCCATCTGTATCTGTGGTATAAAGCAATGTAAGCTATACTTACCTTATCACAAGCATTCCTCATAATGATAGTAAAGAAAAAGACAGATCTGCAGACAATCACGCCCCTGTCCACTGACCACCACGTTGCACAGCTACCACTGCCACAAACTTCCACAAAGCCAATCTATACATAGCTAAGGCTTCTTTTCATAGTGTTTTTTAGATTCTTAGTTTTTCACACCATTTTGGAGGAGTGAACACCTCAAGCAGTGACACTATAGGGAGACGGAGAGAGAGGGTGTCTGCAGTGGAGAGTCTACAGTTGGGGTGTCAGTAGGGTAAGTAAGCGCCTCCGGGGGCTTCCTCTCTACTGGTGATGTGTAGGGCTTCTAGCAGTGGATCCACTCTGAGGTAAAAGGTTAGAAGGCCCTGGCAAAGACAGATAAGTGTTGCCAGGTCCCTCTGGAGTAGCTGTCGGTGATCCTTGGCATACATAGTCTGTATAGTCTTACACTCCTGAGAGATCGTTAAAGGTTGATTAAAAATGAAATACACACCCACATATTGCTACCTTGCATGGAGTAAGTATTTTGACCATTAGTAGTATCAATATATAATAATACAAACTGTAGTTGGCTCTGAGGTAGCCCAATCTTGATATGAAGACCTCCCAATTAGCCATACCATATGATTACACTGACACTTGTAACCAGGAATCCAGCTTTCTATTCATGGGGCCTTGGAAAGTAGGCACAGGACATTGAATCAACACTGACAGCTGGTTGTCAATGTTGATTCACTATTGATCCAACATTGAATCAATGTTGAACTGAATTTTGTGCCAATTGGGTAGCAGTTTACCAGCAAAGCATACTGCACTGATACCCTTCTGAGAAGCCCATTCATGAATGAGTAGCACTGCATGAACATTGACATGTAAGTAAACCTTTTATTTCTTAAAGTCATTATTGAAGCAGCTTTAAGTTTGGTAAATTCCATGTAAATGTCCTGGTAAAGTCATAATGACATTTAAGTGGCATTAACCGGCATTAACTAGAATTAAATATGCTTTAAGTGTGACTTTAAACAATCAGATTTTTGCTTAAATGCCAACATTTATGCTGTGTAGGTCATACTAAGCCATCCCTGAAACAACAACTAAAGGTACTGTGAAAATACACAGCAATGTTGAATTATTGATATAGACCAGACTACATCTTTATTAGAAGCTACAGAAGCCAAGATGATCCAATATGTTTTATTAAAAAAATTAAGTGTGCTTCAGATTATCAAATTTCATAGATTTCTGACGGAACCTTAGTTAACCACAATTCAGTGAATGCCCAAATTAGTCTTAGGATACATACAAGGTAGGATATGTTATGCCCAGCCTTACTTCAAGCCCCGTCCTAATTTCTGTGAATTTTATTTCCTAGCAAATATGTGAAAACTTCTTAGAATGGCCTTCTTCAAGGGGAATGGAGCAGTAAGGTGTTAAAGCTAGACCAGCCGCACTCCACTCTCCTTGCAGAAATCCTGCACCCCCCCCCCCCCATGAAATGTAAAAATAAAATCGGAGGTATGATCTTGTTGTGTCTGAGATGACACTTTAAGAGTTGGTCATTTGTCACTTGAAGAATGTCTGATTACAAATATTAAGACTTGATCTGTATCTTTATCTCATGATGGTTAAATAGTATTGATCATAAATTCATAACACAGAAAATCTTGTTGTTTATGATGCCCATATAAGACTGGCACACATCTAAGGATAGGGTTGAATCCATTCCATCAGAGAGAACGGAATTGGCAACAGGGATATTAATGTTGTAAGTCTGTACTCTCTTCTGGGGCAGTCCCAGACCTGTTAATGATCGCAAAGAAAGGCAGACTCCAAATGATCATGAATAGTAATTTTGTAGGAAAATGAAAATTGTATTATTTTCAGTAACCTCTAAGTAATCATTAACAGCTTCCATCAATCTAGGGTCACCTGATGTTTTTTAGACTTGGAATCATGATAGTGTCATTTCTTCAGACGTTGCCATGATTACAAGTCTCGGAATTCAATAACTAAAAACTAAACACTATTTTTTTAAAACCTGTGTTTTGTGTTCCTTGCAGTGCCATCCGTGGGTTAGTTATGGCAAATACATTGATCATCACCACAGCTCAGATTATGCTTGTGGGAAAAAGTCGTTATTGAAAAGCTTGCAGACTGTGTGATTGTTTCATGTCTTGGTGCTGCTTTTCCTGAGAGGAAACCCATGAACTAGGCAATGCTCATGTGTCAATATAAACTGTTAATGGGATTACAGAGAAATAATTCAATGGGAGTCAGCAATGCCTGCATTCATAAGTGATGTGATGACATCACCGATGTTATTCTGTCTTGTTTCCATGGTAATGATGGGAACTTGAACTATCTATAGAGGAGGAAGTGACATCACAACAATGATGCAAACACACACGGTAAGTTTTCATGCAAACTACAGGGTACTACGTCAAACATATGAATATAATAATAATTACACAGAATATTATGGTATTTAAGACTTATGTAAGCTTAAAGAAGTTTAAGGAAACATTTGCGTCCCACTGCCAAAGTCAGGCGACTTACAACAAGTGGGAAACTGGAGGCCCGTTTGTCTATTAAACAGTTGTTCCAAATTGTGCGAAAAAATAGTTCACTCAAGAATTATGAACCACATGACCACTCACCACTACATGTCTGACCAGCAGTTTGGATTCATTCCGGGACGCAGCACCAATGACGCTATCTT
This sequence comes from Harmothoe impar, assembly GCA_947462335.1. Classification (NCBI taxonomy): domain Eukaryota; kingdom Metazoa; phylum Annelida; class Polychaeta; order Phyllodocida; family Polynoidae; genus Harmothoe; species Harmothoe impar. The sequence continues at coordinate 63,737,465 of OX381712.1, read as the reverse complement.
CCATCTTTCAAAGGACTTGATGGCAGCCATGAATCAGAACCAAGCCTCTGCTGTGGTTTTCATAGACCTCCGCAAGGCTTTTGATACCGTGAACCACAGCATACTCTTCAACAAAATGTTCAAGTACGGTATCTCAGGCCAAGCACTAGAATGGACTCAAAGCTACCTGAATGCAAGGCAACAGTACACAACAGCCAACAACAAGGACTCACCCACCGCCCCGATCAGTTGTGGCGTGCCCCAGGGATCTGTCCTGGGGCCGCTACTCTTCTTGATATACATCAATGATGTCTGTGAGTGCATACAAAATTGCAAGGGTTACATCTATGCCGACGACCTAGCACTGGTCAGCTCAGCAACATCTGCACTACGAGTACAAACACTACTACAAGTGGACAGTAACGCGGTTTCTACCTGGTGCGCCAAAAACCGTCTAACTTTGAATGAGGATAAGACCAAGGTGTTATGGACTTACCCTAGTACCGCACCCATAGACACAACGGATCTGGGTATAACCATGAACGGGCGACAGTTGGGCGTAGTGCACACCTTCAACTACCTAGGAGTAGTCATAGATCGTCACCTCGCTTTCTGCCAACATCTGAAGAAAGTGATCGGTACTGTGAAAAGCAAGTACACTCAACTCTGGAACACAAGGAAGGAGACTGACAGAAACACCACGCTGATGATCTACAAAACAATGGTTCTACCATGCCTGGAATACTGCCCCCTAATCTTGGACAGCGGCCCTGCGTGGGCGGTGACCAAACTCCAAACTATCCAGAATGATTGCCTGAGAATCGTCAACAACATCCACGATGCACGTGAAGTTCATGTGGCAGACCTACATGCGGGTGCAGAGCTCGAAATGTTACAACAAAGAAGACACCAGCAGATACTAATCTTCATGTATCACAGATCAAAACACCCCGACAACTTGGTGCAGCCTACACGAGTGTTGCGGGGCAATGACAAGAAGAAATTCAAGTTACAGCGACCATTCAAGACAGTCTACATGAACAGTCCTGAATATAGAGGCTCCAGACTGTGGGACAGACTAAACTCTGTCCAACAAAGTAGCCATAGTCGTGCTGCGTTCCGCGCCAATCTAGTTCAAGCAGATCTACGACCGCTGGAACGCTTATTGATCTAAACAACATTGCAATATCATGAGATAAATAATGAGACGTAATCTAGTTTGAAGTAAAAATCAAAATGACAATGTCCCATAGAGGAGAAGTTGTTCAACATACAACATTATGTCTATCTTATGGCACTATATGAAAAACGTCTGTATTGTGTACGATTATTAGTTGCCAATAAAAATCTAAACTCAAACTCAAACTCATTTGTAGGAAAATCTGCCCACCCAGTGGTTTTTATGCATTAGGTTTCAGGCCCTCATAATGCTTTAATTCACTATCACTTTGGTCATCATGATTTATAAAAGCAGCCCTGGCTAGTTACTCACCAGGGCTGCATGTCTGCATTATGACAATAAAGGGCAAACTGCATTGAAGCACTATGCAGCCCTTAAATGGTTATTGATCTATGTGGGCTTTGGGTGTTCCCTAATTGTCGGATCAGCCTCACCCACAACTATAACCCCCAGGCCTTAGACATACAGGGCCAATCAAGTTCTCCAATAAATTATTATGTACTTACCTCCCACAGGGTCCCTCCCAGGACCAATAAATGGGCAAACCAGCCTTCCCCAGCAACAGTCCAGCTATGTGCTGACCTGGTGGCAGCGAGAGTGAGATATTATATATGCTATTGAGTAAATGGGTAATTCCACTGAAAATCATACTTTTAGGATCATCCCCGCCTGACCTCATGTTCTGTCATTCTCTTGCAAATCATATCCATCAAATCACCTCATTTGGACATTATTGTCTCTAAGGAGCTATGATTCTATGATGCATATAAGGTTGAAATCAGTGTTATGCAACTCAAGTATAGAAAGGTCTTGGGTATTTAACTTTTAGAGTTCATATGCACCACATCGAGACTTTTCTTACCCCTTGTGAAATCAGCCATTAAATACATACCGCTACTTGTATTCTGTATAGCTGTAAAGATTGCCAAATTTATTTTTACATACACCTGACTAGCCCATGGATGTTCATCATCAAATTTGGGCTTTGTTGTATCCCATATAAGGCTGTGTCTCACGACCTTGGGCCAATATTTTTGTCTCTGACCGGGTGCCGTCTCTGACCAGGTGCGGTCTCTGACCAGGTGCCGTCTCTGACCTGTTGTCAGAGGAATGTGTTTTTTAATTGTTAACCTATACTCATATATATAAGGATTTGTAAAAACTTTATGGCAGTTGTTATGTAATTATAATTAACCTCCTGCTGTTGGTAAAAGGTACCTCAACTCCCAAAGTGACGGTCAGAGACGGCACCCGGTCAGAGACGGCACCTGGTCAGAGACGGCACCTGGTCAGAGACAAAAACATTGGCCCAAGGTTGTGAGACACAGCCATAAGTACATGTTCAGACTGTTCTTAAATCATAAGAGCATTGTATTTGATAAACCCAAGATCAAATATCAGAACCTTTTTTTTAAAACCTAAATTATACTGATTTAATGAGTCTTATGATTGCTATTTCCAGATCCTCTCGTAGCATGTTGTTCCTGGAGGATCAATGATGGATACCAAGCAAAATGATGCTCACTTATTTTGATATTTTTTGACTCACTTGTTCTATCAAGATTCATGAATGGATAGTGGGAAGAATAGCGTTGGTTGTGTATCAGTGCATGCAATTTAGGCAAACTCGGCAATGAATTCAAAGTTAAGAATGTGGTTGGGACAATGAAATTCTCTGATCACTACATGGCCATGACGTGAATGGAATCGGGTTGTCACATACTCTTAATACCCCTTGAAATTCATCTGTCAGATCTAATTTTGCCTTCTCATCATGGCCAATATGGAGACAACCCTCCAGACAGAACTTGGGAATTGAACGTTCGCAACTGGGTAGAATCTGGGTAGGTCACAATGAATGTATGATATAAATAATGTGGAATTCCACAGAATATGACACAGTCAAAAGCTGTTCACATATTCTCGTGCGAGATACATGCACAATTCTCGCAGGGATCCCGATTTGTGACTCAAGAACCGCATGAGTTCTGCCTGAGATCTTGTTTGCAGGGAAGGCTATGATCCGAGCATGTGCAGTAGAGCCTAAATAATATTTATATTATATGCACGACTTGTGTTTCAAATCGACATACCTTGGTATGTCGAGTATTTTGTCAGTGAATATAATATCCACCTTGCTTCCCTCACCAACCTGCACAAACTCTATGCAACAATCAAGGTCAAAAGCCAAAAGCCTTATTCACCTGGGAAATATAGCAAATACTGCAGTTCCTTTTATGGGGCAGAAAGAGTTGGCACTTATACACATTATTTACCAGTAAATTTAGTTTTAGGAATATGTACCACAGGGAAATCTATTTACAAGTTGAGATAAAACCTTGTGTTTACTGCTGCTTTGAAGCTCCTCACATTCCAGGTTTAGATTTGAAATGCTGAAATTCATGAGTCTGGACAAAAGGAAAATTAATGTTAAAGTGCAGGATATTGGCAACCAGGCGGAGATGGCAGTTTAACACAACCCACTATATACCATCCTGCTCATTATTCACACTATTTTAGCTTATTGTTTTGTCCATGTGTTATGTGTACATCAAATTAAGTGCTTTTTGAACACAAAGCATTAGGATGCATCATGTCGTTTTGCCTGCCTAATGCATTAATGGAGCATGATGTAACAACAGAATGTCGGCAAATTACTTACAGAATCTGTATTGCTGCGTCATGATGAGGGATAAACATGAGGCTTTGAGCCATTGTGCTCTCTTCAAGGGGTCTTTCTCTATTAAATAATTACCTCAAAGGCATCTGCTGCTTTGCGCAGCCAACTTGTGTATGAGGGATGAGTGCCAATTTTTGTCAGGCCTAGATGGGCATGATTGAGGTTGCGTGTTCAGGCATCGTGCCTCGCGCGATGTGTGGGAAATTATGGCATGTAGCATTTTACATTTGCTTTGCAGGCCTCTATGACTCCATTGAATTGCAAACTACCTCATCTATTGGGTATAATTATGCACATTGATAAAGTTGAAGGTAATTGGATTTGATACCTTAGGAACCCTACATCTTGGGCACATAATTCAATCCAAGGGTTCTTGAGGGTGTTACTATGTATGTCAAAGAAAGTACAGAATATTCATGCCTTATAAAAAAGGACAGGACCAATGAGCATGAACACTCTAGTCATTAAAACATAAGTATCAAAGAAAAATACATAGGTTAACATTATATGATACAACACAGTCTGTTTAAGTGCGAGTAAGGGGAGGTTTCCTAGGCAATTTGAAGCCTGCATTATATGTTACATATGATATGATAAATAGGCTCGGTTAACCTATCATCTGCTCACTAGTAGCATTACGCATTAATAGTCTGGGGCCAAACTTGAGATACAGACCTTATTAAAATGTACTCGGTATTTTTGAGTAGAATTTGTCATACAGTTGTTTTTACACAATTTGGGTATGCTGAATCCAAATCTGCTGTATGACATTTTCTATTTTCAGGTTTTGCCCCTGAAAACGTGCATTCAAAATGGCTACCGTTTTTCGCCTAACATTGGAAGATTTAAGTAGATATCAGGTCCTATAGCTTTGTGCAAAAGGTTTATTGGCATGAAATTTGATGTGGCCAGTCCTGGTGGATCACATTTTATATCTGTGTCATTATATATATTTGAAATCCAAGATGGCGGCCATTTTTAAAGATGGCTGCCCAGCTCAGATCAGGAAACTCTTTACTTCTTTAGAATTGGATGTAGTTGGAGAATATTATTGATCTTGGTGTCAATTTCTATGTTGTTGCCCCTGAGGAAGCTGATTTCACTACTTCTAAATCCCTCATATTAGTTCTATTGAGGGAAGTAGCTGTTTTATGCAATAATTATATTCAAATTCACTGCAATTCTATTGTCATGTCCTTTCATTTTCCAAACTATGTCTCATGTCCCATTCAAATTTGTTAAAGTTGGTGTCACCTGGGTTGCGAGTGGGCAAACTGGGCTTGATTTCTCATGTGGTCAGTATGGGCAGCCAGATGGTCAGTGCAGCTTATAGCATCAGCCCAAAGTCGGGGTGCAGCTTATACATGATTTAGGCTTATACGCGAGGTTTTACAGTATATGGATTTCCTGTAATAGTTAAATTCAATACATATGGATAGGTTACCCATAATACTTTCTGAGAGGGGATTTCCAATCATCATCAAATTGCACCTTAGGTATGACACCAATTACACCCAGACTCAGACACTATAGGGTCTATATTATCATGAGTGTCTTCATATACCATGAGTTTTCTTTTATATAGAAAGAAGGATTAGAACTTGTTATTATACATCATGGCATCCCTGTATGGTTGAAGGCTCGACATGATGCACCAATGTGGTGCTGATCGAGAGGTTACTCACTGGCACCATGTTGCTTATCATGAGAGCAAAGTGTAAATGAAGATTCAGTGGCCAGTCTAGGATTGTCTAGAGGGGGGGCCCAAACCTGGCCAACCTAGAGTGAATGTATGTTCCCTCCAAGAAAATTTTAATGGGCTAGACTTGAAATGGTGCGTTCTCATGCATTTTGGGACACAATGTTTTAAGACTCAGGTCTGTATTTATGTAGGAATTATTGAAGTTAGATATTGTATTCTTCTACCATTAGAAAGGAATGGATTTTGTGAAGGGGGGGTTGCATTTTGACTATATATTTGAGAAGTCCCATCAATTTCAGGTCACATATTTCAGAAGGAAAGCGTAATAATCTTAGAGAGGGGGTCTGGGGGTTCCCCCCAGGAAAATCTTGAAATCTAGAAGGCAAATGTTGCATTCCGGTAGATTCTGGGAGCGCTACTACTACTAGCCCTCACCAGGTCTGCATTCATGCATCATGCCGCTCCCCACATGATCACCATTAGTCTTGAAACCCGATAGACAAATAAAGTGCCAATTAGTAACCCTTCGGGAGTGTATTGAGCCTGTGAAGAAGAGAAGAGAGGCACACATTTCAAATTCCTAGAAGTTTATGTCAATGAAGACAATTTCCATCTGGGGCCCATTTAGTTTTGAACGGGACATGAGACATAGTTTGGAAAATGAAAGGACGTGACAATAGAATTGCAGTGAATTTGAATATAGTTATTGCATAAAACAGCTATTTCACTCAATAGAACTAATATGAGAGCTTTAAAAGTAATGAAATCAGCTTCCTCAGGGGCAACAACATAGAAATTGACACCAAGATCAATAATATTCTCCAACTACATCCATTTCTAAAGAAGTAAAGATCTGAGCTGAGGAGCCATCTTTAAAAATTGCCGCCATCTTGGATTTCAAATATTTAATGATACAGATATAAAAAGTGATCCACCAGGACTGGCCACATCAAATTTCATGCCAATAAACCTTTTGCACAAAGCTATAGGACCTGATATCTACTTAAATCTTCCAATTTTAGGCAAAAAACGGTAGCCATTTTGAATGCGCCTTTTCAGGGGTAAAAACTAAAAATAGAAAATGTCATACAGCAGATTTGGATTCAGCATACCCAAATTGTGTAAAAACAACTGTATGACAAATTCTACTCAAAAATGCCTTGACAAGTTTGATTATCTGAGAAAGGCCCCTGACTATAATAAGGACCCCAGTCAGCCATACAGCCATACACACTTAATCTTTCTGGATGCAACTATGTTATTCAATTAATTTAATATTGGTTACTAGTCCAGCTTATGCTATGGTAAAGCTACACGGCAGTAAACAAGGATAGACATATATCTGTCTGGGCCGCACTCCATGACCCAAACAGCTGACAGGAATAGTAAATATGTTTGGCATCTGCCCCTTCAATAATCTGGTGCAAATGCTGGAGTGGTGCCGTGACCATTTAGAGCTAATGAACAATCAGCTGGAATTTCTCTTGGCAACTCTTCCCATCTCCATAACAATATGGATAAGCCCTTAATAGGAATGCTGGTTTTACTCTCTATTTTTACATCCATGTGTGTATGTATGCATGCATGTATGAATATATGTATATATAAAATGTATATGTATATTATACATATATACATATTACATGAAGAGTTTGGATGCAAAACCGCATAAGCCCCATTCTAAAATAGGGACAGAAATCTGACAAAAACGAAGAGGGAAATATAGTCCTCAAACTATTTTTCCAAGATTTACTATTTTCCATTTCATTAGGACCTACTCAGTGCACACTATGTTACCAAAGTATAATAATTGACCCCACGGTGTCCTTTACAAAAAGCACTGTATGCTTCGATACTGGGATGGAAATATGTTGTTTTGCATCCAAACTCAAAATAAATATATATATCCATGACTAATTGGAAAGTAAATCATTGATTATGCTTCACCCCTGTCAACACTGACAGGGAGCTGACTTTAGAGCATGAATATCATACAATAAGTCCAGCAATATTTCAGTGTGAAAATGTGCCCAGGCTCCTGGAAATGAAATATGATACTGAGACAACAATCAATGTTTTTGTAAAGTTTACATATAGCTTTGCCATTCCCTGAAGCCTCAGTTAATGGTGTGCAAAGGCAGTATTGACAGCCATGTTAAAGGTTAATTTCAAACTCTCAGCCAGTTTACAAGATAACAAAAACAGAGATGTAAGCCACTTCAGGCATGCACAAGTCTGCACATAGCTGGAAATGCTATTATGAAGAGCAGCCCATATCTTAATGCTGAGGGAAGGAGGTCTCATTGCCAACACGTGGGAGCCGCTGATACACAATGAGATTAAGTCATCAAGAAGCTCACTGCTTATAACATGCCTTCCTGTTTCTACAGACTTCTGCCTTCCATATTCTGCTTCAATTTGCTCTTTTGTGACCTTCATTCTATGTCCTAATCATCACAATTATGATAAGAGTGATTACAGACAATCTATTGTTGTGCTGTCACTTACTAAACATGCCAGGGAAATCTCGGGCCTTTCCCATCACAGGGAGAAAAACCTTCACTGGCATTCTTACCAGCATCGGCAGATTTCCCCTTACTTAAGGCATCCCCCTGGTCGACGCTCAGCCCTTATCTTCCCAGAGATAAGGGCCGCTGTGAGAGGTAAGGGCCACCCCCGACTTGAACTTCCAAGGTCCACCTATAATTATACCTCATTTTCGGCTTTATTTCACGAAATATAAGACTGCCATACAAGCCCATTCACATATACCTCGACAACTTTATTGTCCATCTGTCCACCTTATATTACATGTAAGTTGGCCCAAAATACAGGGGAGAAAAGCCTTCACTGTGTTATACTCCCCTGGTATTGATTCTCCCGGCCTGTTAAATACCAGTTTACTTTGTCTACGCGTTTAACCACGGCGTAGCAAGAGGAGCCTGCAGACCAAGCCACGACGTCGAGGGAGCTGGTCCAGTGGCACCGTAGGTGCCATGGGACCGGCTCCCGAGACGGAGTGGCTTGGTCTAAGGCTCCTCGCAGCTGCGACGTGGTTAAATGCGGTTCTGACAACAAACAAAACTCAAGATAATTCAAGATAAAGCAAGATTATTACAGATAACCCACCATAACTCCCAAAACTAGCACTGTAACTGGGCCGCAGGCCGGGTACGTAATGACGCACTCTCATTGGCTGTAGCCATGGAGACAGGACCATCGCCTAGAGATGCGTCATGAAATTCGGCGCCCGTGACTTGGTCCCCTGACCAAACCATGCCGCTTGGTCCATTGCGTCAATGGGCGAGTCACTGCCGTGCGTGTTAGAACTAATGATTATGCTCATACATCCCATACTGAGACAATAATCTAAATGGCTACTAAATATAGTCCAAGTTGAAAAAATTTAATGTAGTTGGAAAACATCATGGTAGAAATCATTTACAACTCTTACTGCTGATAGCTTTGTTGCCTACGGGAATACCAAATTATTCTGACTGGTTCTGTCATGTTTATTTATAGCGTTCGACCATAGATGACATTTGGTTAACCCCTCTTCTCTAAATATTAGACTGTTACAGTATTGTAAAAACATTTAAGCAAGATTAAGAATTTGAGGAATAATCTGATTTATAGCCACTTTAATTTCCCGAATCAATCTTGTATTACTTTGGTAGACTGAGACTATGTAAACCATTTCTGCACTTTTTATCTAAATTATTTTGGTATTCGGTCCATAATGTCCAAGGAGTAGCATGACAACCGTAGTGGTCCATTCATGCAGCTTTACAGATAATGGACTGCTTTCTCAGAGGTGATGCCTTCTTTGAATTCATTCATAAGAAGATTAAGGGTACTTAATAAATACATGGAATATTTACTTGAACATATTCTTTTCTGGCAGCATGTACAAGCAGCACTACCAATGAACAGCTGCAATCACGGGTTTTCTCCAAATGAGAAAAACTACTACAACCGTAAATTCTCGCGTAGAAGCCTACGCGAGTCAGACTCAGCTTTCTTTTGATACCAAACATGCCTATATAGGGTGCGGCTTATACGAGAGTTTTTATTAGTATACTACAGTACCAAAATTGCAATATTCAGACCCCCTCTGCGGCTTATGTAATTTGTCAAAGTTAGGGGTGCGGCTTATACGCGAGTTAGGCTTATACCCGAGAATTTACGGTGGTCATCATCCAACATCAGGCACATAATCATGTGACAGTAATAATGCTTGAAAAGATCTCTGTCTCCATCATGTTTTCATTTTAGCCAATTATGGGATTGTGAGTTTCTCCATTAGTGAGTAATTCTGATTTTTTTAATTTGCTTGTCATAGCTGACATTCAGTATTAGGATATACTGATTCGATTTGAATATGTGCTGCACATCCTGGGTATAGATATTTTAAACTTGAAAGGAGTAAATGAGCACTAATGAAAAGAAGTGCTTGAAAATGATTCAAATTAATCTTAATGCACAGCGTGAATGACCTGCCTGTGTGAATCCAAACAACTTGCTTTTCCAACTTGAATACTTTAGTATATCGGTGTTGTCAGTGAACATAACATTACTTCATGAATTCAATCTCTGTATCTAGAATGTAGTTGTTAGTCCTCAGTGATTAATCAATTACTGCAAAAGTATAAAGTGCATCGCCATATTAATTATAGTAATCCTGTCAGACATGTGTTCTGTTACGATGGCACACCACTTCCTTTTTGATAACATTGACTTTGAAGATTAAATGATGCTACATTGTCTGTCAATGCTATCTGCTTTAGAAATAATTCTGTACATAAGGCAATTTAAGGGGAGAACTAAAGCCCTGCGTTCACCTTTCCATCAATTTAAACTCCTTTCGATTTCAGGATAAGATACTGAAATATGGACAGAAAAAAAGGTTAAAGTAAAAGATATATCGGCAATCTCGTGGATACGGTAGTTTATGACAACCCCCTGGCATGTTGTTAATCATCCATTCTTTTGAGTTTTATGTGTGAATATACATTAATTTATGACTTGTTAATTTTCCCAAAGCATATTGATGCGTAATATCATTTTGTTGTTCTAATTTATCAATTTATCACGATGTACCAAGTACGGAGGCTTTGGGGCATTATACCAGGCTTAAGGTTTTAAGCATATTTACCTGAAAAGCTGTCAAAATGTTTATGATACTCTTTCTGATGATCTTCAAATATACACAATTTAGAGAGGGTATTCTAGTGAACTGGGACAGGGCAGAATTTGTCACAAGCTTTTATATATCATCTTCAGTCAAAGGGAACACATCAACAAACTACTTCTACAATAAATATAAAAAAAGGATGTGTCACAGGTATAAGATTATGGTAAAGCTCTAATAACCATATATCATCTGATATTTTCTCATAGGATAAGGCATATGATAATGCGGAGGAAGGTGCAATAATCTCATGAAGATTGGTAAATCTAGCAAGGAGCAGGACAGGGAGTAGAGGTGGTCTGGAAATGAGGGTAAGCAGGTTGTAAATAGTTTGGCCATTTACCTCTAAGTAGGTGTGGATGTTGCTAGCCCTGAGTAACCAAATCAAGGATATCCTGAGAGACTCATGGGAACCAGACCTCTACATCAGCAATGACTGCAACCCTGGATCTCCAATCAATAGACTGAAGTTGGTAGTGGTGGTGGACTGGTAAGTCCTTACTACAGCCAACCTGTTGAGAAGGTCCTAGCTTCAGCTCTTGTGAATAAAGAGTTCTCATGGTTTCAATGTCAAATGCAGAAAGGTACTAAACAGTTACATTAGATTATTATGACAATAAGGATTTGTTGATATGAATTAGTTGATGAAAAGAAGAGTATGAGCCAGCCCGTTTTATACACATCAACCCTTTCTCTGTCTGTACTGCATATATGCAGTACCACTGTAAACCGATATTGCATATATTATGCAGTACTGCTTTTTCAGTCCTCAAAATCTGATACTGCATATATTGCAGTATCAGGCCACTATTTGTAATGCAGTGCTGGTTTTAGTAGAGCACATTCATATGCAATGTCCCCGGTTAGATTTTTCAGCAGGGAAGTGGCCCTTAATGGGTTAAAGCCCACTTCACTGTGTCCCTATCATTGTCAATATCAAGCTTACCTGCCTGTTTGGCCCAGTTCTCATTAGACTACTTTGGGAAACACCCTGGGTCCATACCTATTTCAGTTTAGAAACCAAACTGGAAAGGCTGGGATAGTTTGACTTCATACCTGCATACTACATATATATATGAGTCAGACCCCCAATACACGTACCAACTGGTGGTCTTTTGGGGTTTTTCACCTTCCAACACCCATAAAAAAATTACTGCTTGCACCATACTATTGCCTCTTATATCAGGTGGAAGAAAACACTTTAAGCTTTCCAGAAAAAAAAAAAAAAGTTGTCGGACCAATATTTATTGAGTTATGGCCCCTCAAAGTGGAAAAACGCCCCAAAATCAGTGTTCCACCCTATTTTTACATTTTTCAAAAGCCCCCCAAAGCCACTAAGACTATTACAACCAGTTCCAAACAGCTCAGTGTATTACGTATATGTGTTACCTCAAATATTCAAGAGTTTTTATTGCAATATCTTGGGTGAAATTTTCACTGTGGGGCTCCATTTGTGAAATGCCACTCGGCGAAAGTCCGTAACGATAACTTTTGGTGCCTCAGGAGGCATGCTTGCAATTGCCATCCAATAACAATTTTACAATGTATAATGAGGGGCCTATGGGTACTATGCGTGTAAAAAAAATTAGGGAGCTACTCCCATTTTTGACAGTACCAGGTGGATTCAAGTACATTTGGTGACGCGTTTTCGTTACGGACTTTCTCAGACATAACCATGCATATATCCAGAAATATCACCTACCTTGCTATTTAAAGCAGTTATAATCCTCAGGGAGTACATGTTCTATCATTCTGGTAAGTTTTAGGGCCTAATATTGCTTCTGTCCAGTCGAATTGGGTACTAAACCACGTATCGTGAAAGTCCGTAACGAAAACCCAAAATAGTACAGTCGACGCGAACGTGGGTATGCTGCAAAAGTTTGCGGCCGTTTGCGGCGCCGCGAACGATTTCCGGCAGTAGGGAGAACACCCGGAATCAAAACAACCAAGAAGTGGAACATAGCAGCAAGAATTTCGCTGTTTTTGGCCATCAAGGTAAGAATTTTGTGAAAATCTCTCAATGTTTGGCATGTTGAAGGTCCAGGGCACCCCCCAATCGCTTTTATTTGGTGCAAAACTGTGCATTTTCGGTTAGATTGACTTGTATCCGACGCGCGGGTGGCGAAATTTCCACTCGCTCGGGGTGCCGGTGGTCTGTCCGAGGCCCGCCAAGGCGGCGCGCCGAAAGTCCGTAACGATAATGAAAGTCCGTAACGAAAACTCACGGGCGCTCTAAAAGGCCCAGAGATTGCGTATTAATGCCCATCCAAGGCAAATTTGATGTTTATACGGTACTCTGGGTGCTATTACATGAGGGTAGGACTTGTGGAGCCATTTGGACATGTTTTAGTTTACTCTATGGGTGCCCAATGGCGGCAGAGGTGCGCAAAATGGCAAAATTTCCATCAAAATCCCTCCACCAGGCCCAAATTATGGACATTCTGGCCCCCCTCTGTCGTCAAAATTGTACCTACTACCCCCCCCCCCTTCGTTTTAGTGTGTTAAAAGCATTATGGCTATCAGTATTTTAGAGTTACACCCCGAAATAGTGAATCTACCGGTTATCGTTACGGACTTTCGGCGCGGAGACAAAAAGTCTCGTAGCCATGTTAATAATCAACAGAATTGCACCATTCTTGGTTTGGATGTTGAAGTCTACTCTATTCTAACTCCCTGTCGCCAGAAATATATAATTATGCTGTACTTTCAATTGGTCAGAGTGCATCTTGTGTTTCGGAAAGTCCGTAATGAAAACTATATGTTTGAAAAAAATGTACTTCCCCTCAGTCAATCGTCACCATATTTTAAGGCAACATGCCCCTATAGTACTAACATCATCCCAGATGGTCATTTGCCAAATACTAGATACTTTTTTTTCCACCCTACAGGTAGGGGGTTCCAACCAGTCAGCAGAGCGTGTCCCCAGTGCTACTACTGACTACCACTGTGTGCATAGCCCGGCTGTGGAACCCACCTGCGCATAATCATGCAACAGGAACCTCTCATTTAATGCAAAATCCGGGAGAATCTATGCACATCTTATTAAATCAAAGGCGGTGGCCCTATTCTACACATTCAGGGGGACATCCACAGCCCACCCCTTTTTTTATATCATATTTGGTTCATAAATTATGGCTAAAATAGAATTAAATGTCGCTATACAAAGGCGACAGAATAGTAAAATTGAAAGAGGGGTATGGTCCTCTTATATTCCAGATATTAGAAAATATATTTCAAAAATAAAATCTGGCCTAATTATTGCCATTTTACCCGGATTTTAGGTCTAGTAAAGGTCACATTAAAGGTATCAATGCAATGCATGACAATAACAAAAGCTATATCACCTGAAACCCCTTGAATCACATCTAATAATGATAAAACTATTAGGCATGAATACCATATAGTTACTTGTATATTGACACCCAAATATCCCGTCTTTTCCCTTCACCAGGCCCTGTGGCTGCACGCAGGGTGATTACTCTGTGTGCTACATGCCCCAGTATAGCTATATATAGGTGCCACCGGCCTCATAGGCTCAGCAGGCAGCAGGCAGGGTAAAATTATAGCGACTTTTCCATATTCTGATGGCTCTCCAGCATTAACTACTAAATGATTCTTCATTCTTCTTTTTACATTGGTTTAGTATCAGTCTTTTCTATCGATTGCCCATTTTAGATATCATGTAGAGTATTTATTTAATATTCGATGGAACCCCCTACTACAGGCCTCATCTCTCTTTTTCACTTTAAAATGCATTTCTGTGGGTTATACTTGGTTTACAATGCTAATTTTGGTCTACAATTTTTACAGATGCCTAGGCCCAAACTGGAAGGGGGTGCGTTGACCGGGGCTCAGCGGGCCCAGAGGTCAAGGGACAAAAAACGTGCTGCGGATGAGGAGGCATTCAAACAGAAACAACGTGAGGACCGGGCCGCCCATCGTCTCCTGTTTGAGTCAAAGCTCACGCCTAAAGAGAAGGACGACCGGAAGGAGGTGGCAAGCAGACAAGTGAGTATTACATGTCCCCATTATTTATTTTTGTTTGTTTTCAGGCAAAATACATTCAAGAATAGACTGTAAATAAAGTTATAAATAGCACACTGTTGAAGTCTAGTTAGGAATAAATTTATATCAGCTTTAACATTGACAGTCTACCTCCTCCAACTCCACTTTTTCTATGTATAATAATTATAATATACACTGTTAATTCAATGTGATTCAAATGTGCTCTTTAAGGTAAAGGAATGGAGGGACAGAGGGTGCGTACCCAAACCTCGGGCGGACAACATCCCCAACCGTGTCCCAATAGCGGATGAACCCAACCTGATCGACGAGGAACCTGGGGCTGCGGCTGCGGCTGCGCTCCCTGTCCCGGAGGAGATGGCCACCCCGCCTACACGGAGGAGCAAGTCCCTTCTGGTGTCCCCCTCCCTCTTCAATCCCAGGAGACGGGCACCAGAAGAGGTCCTTGCTCGGCCACTTCCTCCGGACAGTGACCGCCCATCGCCCTCCCAGCTTGCAGCTGTACGTATAAAGTGTACATTCGTTTAATTGTAGCCTTGTATAGATCTCTGTCTATGTAAAGTTGTGGGTGTAGTGAGGGTACAGTGTTAGAAGAGATATTGCCTTAAATGCTGGCAGCAGTATAGTATTTCTAATTTATAAAGTGTACATTTGTTTAATTGTAGCCTTGGGCTGTAAAGTGTAACTTTGTACCTAATGAAACTCTTTCCTAATTACAGACTGTGCGCTGGCGGGCACCTACTGCCCGGACAACAGCGACACCACCAGCAGCCACCCGCAGCGCCCCGACGGCCACCGTGACTGCACCACGAGTGACAACGCCAGCAGCCACCCGCCCCGCTCCGACGGCTACCGTGACTGCACCACGTGCAACACCAGCAGCAACACCACCAGCAGCAACACCACCAGCAGCCAGACGCCCCGCCCCGACGACCACTGCGACCGTCCAGCCCGCTCACCCACCCACCAAGACCACCGCCACGGTGAGGCAGGCCACAGCTGATGTCACTCACACAGCGACTGTGCAGGTAAGTTTCAATTTTTGTGATCATAAATCACCAATAAGCTTTGTACAGTTTATGAGCAGCATTATTATTATCATGGAAAAAGATTAAACTGTTAATTAAACTGTTAATGACATATTAAGGCTATTCCTTTAGATGATCTTAGTTGTACCTGTGTTGTGTATTAATTGATGCATTATGCAGCCTCTAAATTTTTACAGGCGCCCCACCCCGCAGCCGGTCCCCGTAGGGACTGCGCGGGCTCCCGGGCTACGGGCTCCCGGGCTGCAGCGACCGGCCGCGCGCTCCCAGGTCCGACCGCGCCAGCTTCCAGGCCACTCCCGTCCTTCCCCGAGGAGGTGGCGTCTGGCGGGGCCGTCCCGGAGGCTCGCCAACAGAGGGCCGCGGCGGCTGTGAAGCCGCACCCCCACGGAGACTACGCGACGCGAGTCAAGTACCGTGTGGCAGGGCAGGTTGTGTAAGTATCTATAGAACTTAGTAATGCATTCATGTATTCATTGTGTATGTATAGTAAATGATAAATATACTGATTATGATTATTGAATTGTCAATTTAATGCTACCATAATTTCCATAATAGTACTCAGCATTGTGATTCATTATCTGTTACTGATGATTTACAGAGAACAGATCTACAAACATTTAGGCTCCAAGGCCCCAAAAGTAATTGTAAGAATAGACTGTAAATAAAGTTATAAATAGCACACTGTTGAAGTCTAGTTAGGAATAAATTTATATCAGCTTTAACATTGACAGTCTACCTCCTCCAACTCCACTTTTTCTATGTATAATAATTATAATATACACTGTTAATTCAATGTGATTCAAATGTGCTCTTTAAGGTAAAGGAATGGAGGGACAGAGGGTGCGTACCCAAACCTCGGGCGGACAACATCCCCAACCGTGTCCCAATAGCGGATGAACCCAACCTGATCGACGAGGAACCTGGGGCTGCGGCTGCGGCTGCGCTCCCTGTCCCGGAGGAGATGGCCACCCCGCCTACACGGAGGAGCAAGTCCCTTCTGGTGTCCCCCTCCCTCTTCAATCCCAGGAGACGGGCACCAGAAGAGGTCCTTGCTCGGCCACTTCCTCCGGACAGTGACCGCCCATCGCCCTCCCAGCTTGCAGCTGTAAGTATAAAGTGTACATTCGTTTAATTGTAGCCTTGTATAGATCTCTGTCTATGTAAAGTTGTGGGTGTAGTGAGGGTACAGTGTTAGAAGAGATATTGCCTTAAATGCTGGCAGCAGTATAGTATTTCTAATTTATAAAGTGTACATTTGTTTAATTGTAGCCTTGGGCTGTAAAGTGTAACTTTGTACCTAATGAAACTCTTTCCTAATTACAGACTGTGCGCTGGCGGGCACCTACTGCCCGGACAACAGCGACACCACCAGCAGCCACCCGCAGCGCCCCGACGGCCACCGTGACTGCACCACGAGTGACAACGCCAGCAGCCACCCGCCCCGCTCCGACGGCTACCGTGACTGCACCACGTGCAACACCAGCAGCAACACCACCAGCAGCAACACCACCAGCAGCCAGACGCCCCGCCCCGACGACCACTGCGACCGTCCAGCCCGCTCACCCACCCACCAAGACCACCGCCACGGTGAGGCAGGCCACAGCTGATGTCACTCACACAGCGACTGTGCAGGTAAGTTTCAATTTTTGTGATCATAAATCACCAATAAGCTTTGTACAGTTTATGAGCAGCATTATTATTATCATGGAAAAAGATTAAACTGTTAATTAAACTGTTAATGACATATTAAGGCTATTCCTTTAGATGATCTTAGTTGTACCTGTGTTGTGTATTAATTGATGCATTATGCAGCCTCTAAATTTTTACAGGCGCCCCACCCCGCAGCCGGTCCCCGTAGGGACTGCGCGGGCTCCCGGGCTACGGGCTCCCGGGCTGCAGCGACCGGCCGCGCGCTCCCAGGTCCGACCGCGCCAGCTTCCAGGCCACTCCCGTCCTTCCCCGAGGAGGTGGCGTCTGGCGGGGCCGTCCCGGAGGCTCGCCAACAGAGGGCCGCGGCGGCTGTGAAGCCGCACCCCCACGGAGACTACGCGACGCGAGTCAAGTACCGTGTGGCAGGGCAGGTTGTGTAAGTATCTATAGAACTTAGTAATGCATTCATGTATTCATTGTGTATGTATAGTAAATGATAAATATACTGATTATGATTATTGAATTGTCAATTTAATGCTACCATAATTTCCATAATAGTACTCAGCATTGTGATTCATTATCTGTTACTGATGATTTACAGAGAACAGATCTACAAACATTTAGGCTCCAAGGCCCCAAAAGTAATTGTAGATAGTATAGTACATTAGAATAGAATAGATTACTGGTTACTGGTTCATTGTTGTTGTTTAGTTGTAGTTGTTTAGATGTTTGTTGTCTTCTGTTATGTTGTGTTGGGTTTTGTTGAAAATGATTTTGGAATTTTGGGGGAGGAAGGTAGAGACACCGGGGAAGCGCAGGCTCAGATACCGCATATCTCAGCTACTTAAGGACATGCAGCTTATCAGGGAGGGAAGGGACAATGTTACACAAAAACACAGGTCTACAATCAGGAAAGAGAGGAAGGCCCTCAAGGCAGCGGAGGCTCAGTTGGTGAGGCTCCGAGAACAGCAACAGGCCAGCAGGAACACCCACAGGAGAGACCGCAGGAAGATCCGCCGCCAGCTTCTGCCGTGTGGACCCCGACCACTCGTCGACGACAAAAAGGCAGCAAAGATGTACCGGGCGCTCGCGTCAGGCATGCGGCTGGTCCCCCGTATGACTCGGTTGCGGGTGTTCCGTAAGTTCACCAGCAAGTTAAAGGGGTCCAGGCTGACCAGTAGGTTTGCCGCCGACATAGGTCTGGACCGCCGGTCTCTTCTCAAGGATACTCAGCCACGAAGAGTGTCCGGTAAGCAACTGGCCTACCTCGAGCAGAAGGATGACATCATCCGCTTCCTGAGTGATCCCTGCAACTCGTACACCCTGCCAGGAAAGAAGGACACAGTGACCGTGTGTGGTGTCAAGCACCAGAAGGTGATCCTCACTGAGATCCTCTCTGTGCAGCGCCAGCTCTATCTCAAGCGGTACCCGGGTCGGACATGCAGCCAGAACTTCTTTAACGGAGTTCGGAGGATGGCACGGTGGATCCTACCAGTGAGGTGCAACAACACCCAGATCTGCCTGTGCCAGAAGCACCAGAACTTTACGCTCCGTCTCCGTGCTGCAAAGCAATCTGGTACCCCCGACTCGGTTGTACGCAACACCACTGTGGAGGAGTTTACGGCGAGGCTCAGTGAGTCAATCACTACACCCACGGTCACCTGCGACACCTGGCAGATGGTGGATGTCCCCTACGGCCCCGTGGACGCGGAAACCGGGAAGCAGAAGACCGTCAAGAAGCTGCGCCTTGTCCCCAACACCCTGACGAGGGCGGCCTTCATCGAGATGATGGAAGCGGAGTTCAAGACGATGCGTGAGCACAGTCACCGAGCGCAGAACCAGCACCGTGTAGTGCGGGAACTGCGTGAGGGTATGTCTGAGAAGGAGGTGACCATTCAGATGGACTTCGCAGAGAACTGGTTAGTGAACTATCCAGAGGAGGCACAGAGCGCGTTCTGGGGTAAGGAGCCAGTCACAGTCCATCCGGCTGTGATCCACTACAAGGCCCCAGACGGTACGACCAAGCACAAGTCGATCGCTCTGACCTCCGATGACCGGAAACACGACGCAGGTGCCATCCTTGCATTCCTGACAGTTCTCTGCCTCTGGATACAGACCAACCTTCCCCACGCGACTACCATCCACTACTGCACTGACTCACCATCGTCTCAGTACCGGAACAAGTCCATCTTCTCCATCATCTGCCAGCACCTCAAACTGTTCGCCCTACGCTGCACCTGGACCTACTTTGAAGCAGGTCATGGTAAAGGCCCGTGTGACGGTGTGGGTGCAGCAGTCAAGCGGATGGCCGACCTCCTCATCAAGTGTGGCCAAAGGATCGACAACGCCCTCCAGTTTGTGCTGAAAGGCAACGAACAAGGCAGCGCTGTTCACTACCATCATGTCTCTGCTGCTGATGTGGCGGAGGCACGCCAGCGTCTGGAGGGGTTGGCCCAGTTCTCATTAGACTACTTTGGGAAACACCCTGGGTCCATACCTATTTCAGTTTAGAAACCAAACTGGAAAGGCTGGGATAGTTTGACTTCATACCTGCATACTACATATATATATATATTGGGGATATTCTTACCTGTGATATTTTACACTGAACAAGGTTATGCTGATGAGGTTGAAGGTACTAAAATTCCACTCTTTTAGTTACTGGGCTCGATTCATAACAATGTACGACAGCTCAGAAAGGCTACGACCACTCAATAACATGTTTGTAGGGAAAAGAGGGCAAATCATATTTTTTTACAGGTAGTAGTCCTGGAGTACTACAAGGCAGTCGTACAGAAAAATGTGGTGCATTTCACAACTATAAACCATAGGACATATTTCCTTTACTCAATCGTATCACTTGCATTAGAAAGTTGTTGTAAAGTAAAAAGCTAAAAATTTAACTTTGTATTACAAAGTACATTAGAATATTACCCACACTACGATTTAGGAGGAAATAGTTGAATCATGGTTTTCAAAATATGTATGATGTTTTGAATTTCTGAGCCACTCATTCTTACAGGTTAGTATACATGTCATTATCATTCATTACATCTTGGTTTGGTACAAAATAAACCATTATTAAAGATTTTTTGGATGGCTGAGATGACTTCAGAGGCTGTCTCAGCCATCTATTGTGCAATGGGCATTTTTGCCCTTAAAAGCACCTTATACAGGTATTCTGTACAATTAGGTAGATGAGAAATTTGCTACAATTTTCTTGTGAAATGCAACCCTTTTTTTGTACGACAGCATTCTACGATTTTGTTGAGATAAGCTGGTCGTATGAGATAAGCTGGTCGTATGTGTGCTTATTTTTCTCCACCCTAACAACTGTTCACCAGGTGTCGTAGGCATAGCATAAAATGACCCCTGGACGATCAGCAATAGTCGTAGCAGCAAAATGGCCCTCTATGTCGTAGAAACTTATGAATCGCCTCCCAGAAGTGATTGTATCCAAGGCAAGTTCTTCAATTTAAAACTACAATGCACTGAACCAGGACAGAAAAATATATTTTTGGACTACACTCCACCACCTCGGCTGCTGAAGGGAAAGATGAATTTGTCCGGCATCTGCTTCTCCATTAATCTGGTGCTAATTCTGGATTGGTGCCATGACCAATTAAGGCTAATGAACGATGAGCTGAAATTCCTATTACACTTAGACACATTCCCATTCCCAGTAACAACATGTCTATACTCTCAGAAATATTGATAAGCACTGGTTTTACTGTATATGTATACATCAAGGTGTGTATATACTGTATTTGACGTAATAAGTGCAATTGCGCTTAACAAATCATTCTAAAATATAAAATGTATTTATACTTTAGAGCTAGATACTATAGTAAGTTCACGTTTTCACTGAGGAGATGTAATATTGATAGTTATGGCACCATAGCAACACTACTCTAGTATCACTGGTTCTGTCATGTTTGTTTATAGCTTAATCATTCCCTGAAGCCACAGTTAATGCTGCCCGAGGTCACTATTGATGTCTATGATTAATGTCAAAACCCTCAGCCACTTGGCCGGACACCATAAAGAGAGATAAAAGCCCATGAACAAGGCTAAACATGACTGCAGATGTTACTTTAAAGAGCTGCTTGTCTTGATGCCAATCAAAGAAATGCTCTAATTGTAAATTCACTGTTGCTGGGATAAATGCCATAAAGTCTCCAATAGACAAGTGTCATTACAGTATCCACTGGCCTAAGACGCTACCGTATGGCGACTTTACTCTATATATCAAATGTGAACTGGAGTGTGCTAAATACTATCAATCCATATCCACCACCTGTACCACTGGAGTGCCAGATTTAGATCTAGATTTTAGATTGTTTGCACTTGATAAGGATGATTTATAAAAAGCAACTGGCCGTTGTGCAAGTGACCAAAACTGACCAAGATGTGTAGAAAAGATTATATGAGGTATCCAATGAATCTTTAAAAAGAAAAGGGATACATACAATGATACCTACAATTTATACTTGCAGAGAAATAGCAAGGCAATGAGAACTTAATAAACCATGTGTCAATGCGACAAAAAAACTATGTGCACAGCGTTCAAAGGATCGATATTTTTCCTGTGTGGAAGCAGTATTCCAACTTTTTCATCGAGTTAACTGCTCAAACAGTAAATTCATTGTTGTTAGGATAAATGCTATAAAGTTCCCAATAAACAAGTGCAATATCCACATTGTCAGACCTGGGAATATAACAGCTTTGTATTATTATGCCTTGGTAAAACATCTCAATACTGTGAGTGTGACATGTGAAATTGTAAATTCACTGTTGCTGGGATAAATGCCATAAAGTCCCCAATAGACATGTGTAATTACAGTATCCACTGGCCTAAGAGCTGGGGACATAATAGCTTGGTATTATCATGACAGGGTCAAACCATTCAAGATTGTAGGTGAGACATTTCAAAATTCAAATCATGACTTCTGAGGGAATTTGTTAATTGGACATTGCCATCATTAACTCATTCCATTATCACCTTTGATTACTGCATAAATTGCTCATAAAACATTACTTTGAATGATGTATAATCATAGGACTTATGTATGGGGAAATATATGTATATGAAATGTGACCTGGCGTGGGCTACAAACAGCCAATCCATATATACAGCCTGTATCACCAGAGATGTAGATTTAGATTTAGATTTTAGATTGTCTATACTTGATAAGGATGATATATGTTAAACAACTGGTAGACTTCAAATCGATTATTATTCACCTGTGGTTAGTGAAGTAAGGCCAAAAAAAAAGTTTGTTTGAGGTAACATGGGCAAAGAATATAGGGTTGGTAGGTCAGACTTCTTTTTTTTTTTACATGAAAGTACTGGCTGGCCTCTCTGAATACCCTAAGATTAACCAAAAAAAGGGTAAAAATACTGAAATTTCTTCGAAATTGCATAAAAAAACGTAGGGTCAGCCCTGTTGTGATAGAGTCGGTCGGGTGACCTGAAACCAACCTAAAATCCCCACACATGGAATCCCAGTTATCTTTCAGATTCCTATCCCACCATTCGTTTCATGCCATATTGTAGGGGACGGGGGGCTAAAACTCAGAACAAACACCAGGATATAAGACAATTCCTATAGTGTATACTTATAGACCAGGCTTATAGACATTGCCATGCTATTACATTTTCTGCATTGACTGGGCACCTCCTGATGCAGCTTATTGATCAGTCAATACTGTACTTTTATGTAGACCACATTTTATGTATCCATACAAATTTTATGAGACACATGACATATATAGACAAAGGCCCATGGCCAGAGGATATTTTGGTATCATTCCCCCCAAGGTGGGGCTGGGGCTGGGGCTGGGGCTGGGGCTGGGGCCGTATCCCAAGAAGCTGCAGGCTGAGTGGGATGCAGCCCCGGCCCTACCAAGGGGGGAACAATACCAAAATCCTCTGGCTATGGGCCTTTGCCTTTATTTCATTTTTTTTTTCCTATATATAAAATGGGTTACTCTTTCACTGGTAAGAAATTCTCAATCATAGACTGCTTCAGCCTAGAGTACCATGGGGTATAAGATGAAGCAAAATTTCCAGGCTATGAACCAGTTAGGACAGTCTCAGCTAACTCGACTAGTAATTCCATCATAGTTTCCACCATCAAAACTACAACGCCCAAAGAAGCTGCATTTAGCAGAGTTGAACAAGCTGCATGGAACCTATAATATCCCTCCCTTGGGCATCATCCAGCATTGTCTATCAAGGTTTATTCAAGGAACCCATGTTACGAGGTGTAGTAAGTGAACCTGAGTACCTCATGAGAGGATAAGCAGGTTGGTTGTTAGATGCCACAAATGTAGCCCCATCCAATAACATCCTATTGTACCAGGATGCAGTGCCTGACAGTAAAGCCATTAGTGGGAGGCATGCGCAGTAGTGATCTGCAGTGTTGAATAGCCTGCTAGACCTAAAGGTGCAGGACTTCAATGAATTTATCACTGGCTGCTGTGTATAGTCATTGAAGGGTCATCAGCTATATTACATTATTAAAGTCTATATCTGCTGATAGGTAGGATAAACATGATTGTTAAAAGAAAAGCCCATACGTTTTTCATCTTGCAATCTATTGATTATTATTGTTCTAAAAAGGGTCTGCTAAGATTAATAATGCTGAAATGTGTGGCATATGCAATTGAAATGGGAATAATAATATTATCTCATAAAGAGAGTGACGTCACAAATGATTCAAAAGCTTGCCCAAATAACAGAGAGTATGTCCATTGATTGGTCTAGACATGTAGTTTACACCCATTGATTGGTTAGTCGGTAATGTACACCCCCTGCACACCCGGTTAAGTACCTCTGAACAGCCACTTAAGGACCACTCAAGGGTCAATCATTGGGTACTCATACTGCAGATGATTTTGTGTGTTTTACTTATTAAATTTTTATTTCGTTGGCTATTGTGGCCTTATTATTAAATGCCTATATTGATTGGAAGGGGAAAACATGTTTATAACTAATTAACAAAAATAATGAGTAGTTTATCTACTACAACACGACTATCCGTTGAGCTACAGATCATGGTTAAATATTGCATTTTAGCATAGGCTGTGTGTGGTAGGGCAAGATGTGAATCACTTGTAACGTCACCCCCTGGAGAAGAGATTTTCCTTTATCTCGTATGTGCTGCATATTTCAACATTGTACAATTTAGCAGATGATTTCCAGAGCATATATAATTGATAGAAAACAACATGAAAACGAGTGGGCTTTTCTTTAATGATTGTATAGGCTAGATAAACACATTGGGCATTTAGTTTCAAAAGAGGCCTATTACATGAGAAACCTAAGCTTTCTTTCTGAATCCATGAGAGAAAGAAAAGTATGTGTAGAATATGCAGTAGATTTAAGTTCACTAAACTCTGGACAACAGAATTGGGTCAAAGTCATCTCTGCAACAATATCCCCATTCCTAGATCTGCCAAAAGACTGCAAAGACACATTAGGTAGGTGGGTGAGATTATGTCAAAACCTAAAACTGGAACTAATGGAAATTAGCACTGTTTGGCTTTTCCGGGGTTGTAGATGCATATATGCAATAACAAAAGCCAACAGCCCAAACCCTGCACCCTATACCCTTCGGCACTCAGACCTAATGAATTATTCACAAAGCGTTCCGTACTATATGCCAATAAGGATATAGACAGAGACTTGTAAAGAGGTGAGGGAGTATGTCTGTGTGTTTGTGTGTGTGTGTGGAGAGAGAGAGAGAGCAAGCAAGGTTGAGAGAGAGCAACAGAGACAGGCAAACGGACAGATATAAAGACATACAGACAGAGACAGAGATACTGACAGATTGAAAAATCACGAGCAAAATACAATCCTGGAAACAGTGTTGAGATAGAGATGCAATGGAGGTGCAATGCCAGTGCAAAGCTCTACCCTGGCAGCTGGGTTGAGAGGCGCCCTGGGTAAACCTAGTAAGCTGAGAGGGAAGCCTGAGGGCACACAGTGCAGGACCCATACAAAGATCTCCCACCCAATTCGATCATTCTCAATTATATGGGAGGTTTTTACCCGTCCCAGTAAGGATCTACAAAGAGCAGGGTCTTATTATATTCCTGTGGCCCAGGAAGGCTTACTGACCTGGGTTCATCCACACAAACTTTATGTTTGAGTAACTATCAGCGGTTTGAGGAGTTCCCCTTTTAGTTGATTCCATTAGTCAAGAAGGGCACTAAATCATAAGGCTAAAAAAAGGTTTGTTTCAGATCATCCGACCGACCCTGATCTAAACAATCTAAAGAAAATTAATTTTCATATTTTTTCCTTTTTGGGGTGAATTTTAGGGTATGTATAGAGGCTGGCTAATACATTCATGTTAAAAGGACAGATAAAAATAAAAGAATTCGACCTTATGTTACCTGAAACAAACATTTTTGGGCCTAAAGTAGAGGAGACTGTCCTAAGATATTCTATGGAATGAGGGAGGGATGGGATTAAATGGTTTTCCTTTTCTATTTCATTCTTATGAGGCACTTATTCCTATTTTTGGAGTGTGGAATATACCCAGAGTTAGATATTTGTCAAGAAGGTCAGATAGGAGGTGCAAAAATTCCAGGGGAGAGGAAAGGCATCCGATACTGTAAATCCTTCTGAGAGGGGGGAAGGGGGTGGGAGGCCGATGGAGGATCGGCAATCCTCCTGCGTCCTGACCCTACATCCACAGGGCACTCAGGGATCCATTCTGTAAGCACCCTAGGACCATTACTTACATTAGTGAATGGGATCCTGAGGGACCGAGGCACCAGTGTGGCAGGATAGGTTCATCAAAAGGCATTCTATATATGTATCACCATATGTCCTGTACCTCTGTTCAATGCCAGGGGCGTGTTTCTTAATGCATATTTGTGAGTGCAATCTTGTTTTCCATTTCTATGCTTGCCATCAGAATTTAAGATATATGTTATGATGGATAGAGCTTATGCGTGCTGTGTTTCTTTAGAATGGCCAAAAATTGTTAATAGATAATCTTACAGTTCTCAAACATGTATATATCAAATCAAGCAGTCTTGGGGGGGGGGGTTGGTTATCTAATGAATATATGGAATCAGCCCAATCCCTTAACCCTATCATTATTCTTGTCCTCCCTAAGACTGAACAACATTTTTACTATAAAATCTTCTCCCCCAGTCATAAGATGCAGCCCAGCAAAGGCCTGTTAGTGTAAGTAGCAGCCTAGGTGAAGATTATAGTTTCTCTGGGTACTCTCCTGTTACTGCTTCAATCTGATGAAGAAATAAGCCCTAAAGAGTCAAATTGGAGGTGCAGATGAGAACAATCAGAATGATCATATCAATCAGTTTCATGAACTGTCGTTTGATGTGTTGGATAACATAGCAATAAAGCTTGAAGTGTCCCCTCTAATTTGCATGCTAACCATTGCTCTGCTAACCATTTACATTGGATAGCAAGATCAGTCCCCTATTACATGAAGCATGGTGTTAGCAATGATCAATATTTTGTCAACAATTCTATAAATTTTTTTAATATGAAGTGATAGTTATAAAGGTCAAAGGATGTGGCAATTGATGGTATCCTCGCTATGGTCAGGTATGGTGTCAGTCCACTTATAATTCCAATGAGGTTGTATAACACAAATACCAAGGGAACCTGAGATGGTCACCCGAAAAGACTTTCTGAACAGATAAGGAGCAAGCTAATGACAATACATGCTTCCTGTGGCAGGAGACAAGGTATTACTATCAGCCTGAGCTCATAGTCAGTAGTCTCTGTTAAATAGGGGTAATAGTTGTGTTGCTAGACTGGGTATGACAGTTATTGTACTTGCTGAAGGTTATCTATCAAAAAGTGTTGATCTGGTCCTTGTATTGTAGATTTATAGTACTTAGTAAAACACAACCTGTGCTCTGAGGTTCCATTCTACTAGTGCTGAGGGGATTCTATTGTCAAAATGCTCATTAGCATCTCTGAGTTCTCTTTACCATTGAGGCCATTATGTACAAACATAAAACTGTAATTATTTATAGGTATTTGGAAGAAAAGAGCCTTAGACTGATCACCCTATCTATGTGCATCATGTCATATGTTATGTCAGTTATTAGGTAATGCACTTATTTGCATAATAATGACAAGTTAGTAGATTTTGCCTTCCTTGGAGGCATTTGATTGAAGTAAACTGTCAAGAGCAGCACCAGTGTAACTCTTTATGTATAGCATTCTAATTGGTTTCAAGAAGTGGATTAGGAAACTACCCTGTGCCAAGGGAAGATCAATTTACACATTTTTAGCAACCATGCAGGCGTCAGTCTTTTTCTTGTTCTGCTACTCACAAAGTCAATATTGTGGTGACACCTGTTTTTAACACTATGTACCTGTCATAATGCTGCAAGTTGCTTAACAATTTAAGATGTTTCTCCACCGCTCTCACATGTTTTATATTTGTGACAATGTAACACAAACAAAATATTTGTATAACTAGGCCTATCAGTCTGTTCTTGTCAAAGTCAAATTTCAAGTTTTTAGAATTATACCTTTGAATGAATCATTGAACGTTTTTATCCAAGACAGTTTTGTTTAACCCTCAGTGTTGTTCTTTCTTTTAGGCTGTTAACGTTCATATTAACTTAACTTAACTTGAGAGCAATTTGCTCATGGTTCTCTTGACCCAATCCCGGATTTGCCCTTGATTATAATGATAAGTAAAGGGATATCCAACCTGCAGCTGGATAGGCTCCTGATAACCAATAAATATAGGATGTTATTACAGTATGACATAATGAACAACAAAATTAGATAATAATACATCGATAACCATAGCTAATTATACAGCCATACAATTATGATCTTCTTTTGGTTACATAGTGTTTTCCAGGCCTTTATTATTGATTACCAGACCAAAAGCAGTCGGCCTCAATGTCAATTTGATCCTTAAGAATGCTGGCTGGAAAGGAGAGGACTCCTTTGCCCGTTTCTATGACAAGCGTGTAGAGTGGGATACAACCTCGGTGGGTCGGGGCTTATTATTAGCCTTGGGGTAGGTCAAAGCTGACCTACAGCACTGAGTATGACTACTAGTTCAAATTAGTGCTATGATAGTTTGATAGCTAAAAGTTATACAAGAACTATTTACTTGTGAAATTTAAGGATTTGAAAACAGACTAAACTTAATCAAAGGGTCTTTTTCTTTTTCACAAGTATGTCTATGTACTGTTAATTGTTGTTTTAATGACTGACATTCATGTAAACTTGGTTTACAAATTGTACATATTTTTTTTTTTTTTCAATATGAAATTGTACATAGAATGAGTTATAAACAATTTCATCGATTGAAGTGTAAACTGTGTTTACAAATTGTACATAGAAATAAATGATCAATGTAATTAGATTTGCGTGTCAAACTAACTTTTTTGATCATGGGGTGTTTGTTTATAGAGTGCTTTATAGTTCATTCCGGGCTTTAACTACTCTGAACCTCTCGTATGTTTCCTGGCAACACTTTGAAGTGTCGCCAGAGGTAAAATTTTATAATTTTACAAGACTTACCAGTAGGGTAAGGTGTAGTAAAATGTAGATTTTACCGAGGGCACACTTCGTGGTGCCAGGGGAACAGACGCCCTTCCCTCCCGATACCCGGGTCTGTTATGGTTTTTGGAAAAATTTTACAGCACTTGGGTTATTTTGATATATATTTGTAAATTATTCGATTTATTGAAATATATATAATTGGGTGGGAATTTAGTTAGCCCGACATGAAGCTCCGAAGTCTGACTGCGCGTGCGCGGACGCGTCGTCATCTCGTCTGTTCCCCTGGCACCACGAAGTGTGCCCTCGGTAAAATCTACATTTTACTACAACTTACCCTACTGGTAAGTCTTGTAAAATTATAAAATTTTACCTCTGGCGACACTTCAAAGTGTTGCCAGGAAACATACGAGATGACGACGCGTCCGCGCACGCGCAGTCAGTACAAGACTTCGTAGTTTTCACGCAATGTCAGACTTCGTCGACTGCTTCAAAACTTCGGTGAGTATTGATAATTATGTCGGATTTAGGCCGACATCTATATCAAAGTGTAGTTTTGTGTGTTTAGTAACGAATCAGGCCTCTGCTGGGACTGATTTCGTGGGTCTTTTGATCACAGTAACTTAATTACGAGCAACCTGCTATTGCCGTAATTTGCTGACAACTCGCTGAAGCCATTTTGGCCAGCGTCTGTCGTCGTGAAATTGTTTATAACTGGTGTGGATTGGGATTTTGAGACTCCTCTCAATTTTAATCTTTCAGAGTATGTCAGAGAAATCTTCTAGAGGGGGGGATAAGGACCAGTCCAGGCCCGTATCTTCTAAGAAGTCTGAAAAAACCACTGTTGTAGAAATGCCACCAGGAGCTAATGACCATGACTATGCAACTCAGCAGCTTTTGACTGATGGGGCTTCTGGTGTGAAAGGACTATTGTTGGCCGCCAATAAACGACGTACCAATGAGGCAGCCAAAACCCCGGCAGCCACCCATCAGGTTTCCCATGCGTTATTTGACCAACCTGGAGTTGCTGAAACGCTGGACAGTATGCTTAATAGAAGAGTGTCTTATGATGATCTGGGGAGGATGTTGCTGGATGGGGAGATCTATCCACCACAGCAAGCACCTAGAACAGGGAGTGTGCCAAAACAGAAATTCCCAGAGACTGGGTCTGCAGTTAATAGTTCACTGGCGGCCACTGCTACTGTTAGTAGACCTGTAGTTTCTGTCAGAAATGTAGAGGTGAACTACAGCTCCCCTCTCACAACCCCTGCCTACACAGGACAGCAGGTTCTAGGGTATCAGCAAATCCCAAATCCTCCTGGTTATTACCCTCAGCCAGGACCTCCACAACCACAAGTTATGCCTGGGTACCAGCCCTTCCAGCTGCCTTACCCCCAGCCTGCCCAACACTGGGGACAACAGCAGCCACAGTGGACTCAGCCTCAAGCTCAATGGGCCCCTCCCCCTCAGCCTCAGTGGGGGGCTTATCAACCAAGCTGTTATGCTCAGCCGGGCCCTCAATCCACAGATCCCTCCCCCACTCCGGACCACTGGGCCTCTACTTGGGAGGATGAGTACCAGGAGGGGGGCTGGGATGAAGAAGAGGAGGAGCAAGGGAATGAAGTTGGTCAGGAAGACACCCTGCCAACCCCTCCTGGTGTCAAAACCAGACAACCAGACCACAACATTTCGGACAACGAGGATGATCCGGTGGTAGATAAATCGGCTAAGAGAAAGCGCCCTAATGGTGCTCTCGCAGAGTTAATGGAGGCGAAGCGCATAAAGAAGGCCGAATTGAACAAAAGTAACGATATGGACCCTGATATGAGGGAGTGTATTCAAGGCCTGTTTAGTGATAGGATGGAAAGGACTGAGTGGCTAGCCTTGTTCACTAAGTATGCGCCTCCAAAGGATGAGGAGATTATGGTTGTGCCCCAAGTAGAGCCAGAAATTGCTCAGATTTGCGTAGACGGTAAGAATAAGACTCAGCACATCTTACCAGGCGATGATAACATTGCTAGCTTACAGAAAAATCTGGTGGCAGCCTTGGTAGCGGTTGCCCCAGTGGGGGCTCTCATGTTGGAGATTGGGGACGGAAACCCCAGGTTAGATGCACTGACAAAAAATCTAGTTGATGGACTCCATCTAATGACTGCAACAGTAAACACTCTGACAGCACAGCGCCGGGACAGATTTAAACCCGCATTGGGGCCAAGCTATCATGACTTCTTGACACGATCCTCTAAAGACACTAATTCCAGAAAGGCGCTGTTTGGGGGCGATGTCATTGAGGGGAAGAAAAAGCTAGATGAGCGAGTCAAGTGGGCAGCCTCTGTAGCTAGGGACAATCCAAGATTACAGTCCTCAGACAAGAAGCAGAATAACGCACAGCCATCCCATCGAGGCGGCCGTGGAGGCGGTGGCCGTGGAGGCGGTGGCCGTGGAGCCGGCGGCCGTGGAGGCGGCGGCCGTGGAGGCGGCGGCCGTGGTGCCGGTGGCCGTGGAGCTAGCCGTGGTGGTCACTGGGGAGGCCAACAACAGATGAACCAGCAGAATAGGTTCTACCAAGCTACACTGGGTGGCCCTCCTCCTCCTCCACCACCTCCTCCTCCTCCCCAGCAGCAACAGCAGCATCAGCAGAAGAAACCTCAGGATTTTCACAAGAGGGGCCACTAGGTGAGCAGGTGAGTTTCCCCTTACTGAAAAATACTGTTCACAATTATAGAGCTGGTAACATTGCATTCTCTGTTAATTCTTGGATGTCAGTAACTAGGGATCCTTGGGTTATTGGTATGGTAAGAGGGGTTACCATACCTTTGGTGGAGGTACCCTACCAAGAGAGGGTACCTCACCCGTATAAACTCTCACCAGAAGAGAGGGTTGCCATGACAGGGGAGGTGCAGAAATTGAAAGAGAAAGGGGTGGTTAGACCAGTAGATGATGTTGAAGGACAATTTGTCTCAAATGTATTTTTGAGGCCTAAGCCTAACGGTCAGTTTAGGATCATTCTTGATCTCACCCTGATGAACAAACAAGTAGAGTATGAGCATTTTAAAATGGCAAGCCTACAGACAGCACTGGATATGATGAGACCAGGCTGCTGGATGGGGTCAGTAGATCTCAAAGATGCCTACTATTCTGTGGCCATAGATGAAAATTTTAGGAAGTTCCTAAGATTCTCATGGGAAGGCCAGTTATACGAGTTTGTAGGAATGCCTAACGGGTTAGCTTGTGCCCCTAGAATTTTCACAAAGGTTCTAACACCGGTCTATGCCAGGCTTAGACAAAAGGGCCACAACTTGTTCCCTTACATTGATGATTCTTTTGTTATGGCATCTACCAAAGAACAGTGTAGGGAATCAACACATAAATTATGTGAGTCACTAGACAAGCTGGGATTTGTGGTGCACCCAGAGAAGTCAGTTCTGGAGCCAAATCAGAAAATAGTTTTCCTGGGATTTTGGCTGGATTCAGTGTCTATGACAGTTTCTCCAACATTGGAGAAAATAGAGAAACTGGATAGGGCTGCTAGACAAGTACCGGCACAGTATTGGGTAAGAATCAGAGAGGTAGCAGGGCTGGTAGGTCTGATGGTGGCATATACACCAGCCACAGAATATGGTGGTGGCCATAGGAAAGGACTGGAGCTAGATAAAAACTGGGCCTTGCAGGAGAATAAAGGGGATTTTGATGCATGGATGACAATAGGCCCCAGGGGTAAAGCAGATATAGAGTGGTGGTTGAACCATTTCCCGACTGCGTCGAGAAGAATTGACAAAGGTAACCCAGAAATCATCATGATGACTGATGCCTCTGAGGAAGGATGGGGTGCCCATAGGGGCACACTATCTACCGGTGGCAGGTTTAAGAAGGATGAAATAGGCTACCACATTAACATCCAAGAGCTGAGAGCAATCAAACTGGGGCACAAGAGCTTGGTACCAGAAGTAGGAGTGCATGTGAAAATATTCACTGACAATACTACAGCGTTGGCATACACCAAGAACATGGGCGGTATCCGCTCTATTCTCTGTGATGATCAAGCTCGGCTGATTTGGGAGTGGGCAGAATCCAGGCGGAGCTGGCTCACCATAGCACACATTCCGGGGATAAAGAATGTGTTGGCAGATTACAAATCAAGGAAATTTTCTGATGACCTAGAATGGGAATTGGGACCTAAACTGTTCAAACAGATCTGCAAGAAATGGGGGACTCCTGAAGTAGATTTGTTTGCCTCTAGGATCAATAATAAACTAGACATGTTTGTATCATTAGACCCTGAACCAGAGGCCTGTGCAGTGGATGCATTCTCATTAGACTGGTCTAATGGTTTCCTCTACGTTTTTCCACCTTTCAGTCTAGTCGCGAGGGTACTCCAGAAGTTGGAGAGGGACCAGGCCCGGGCCATCCTGGTGGTGCCAGAATGGCGAGGCCAATCCTGGTACGCAGCTCTTCAACGAGCAGAGGAGAGGATGATCTTCGCCCCCCGAAAGAACAACCTCTTCCCGCACGGCCGCCCCCAAAATTCGCTCAATCTAGGGTCCCTAAGGCTGGGGGCTTATGCTTTCTGTTAAACAAGAAATTAATATCAGAGGGCTATGATTTGGAGACCGTGGAGCTCATCCTAAATGCGTTTAGGGATTCCACGGCCACCACTTACAGCACTTACCTGCGTAAGTGGTGCGTCTTCTGCTTAGACAGGGACATTGAGGTGTTTTCCCCCAGTCTCCCCCAGGTGTGCCTCTTTTTGAAAGAGTTAGCCAAGGAAGGGTTAGGGTATTCAGCCCTTAACATTGCCCGTTCGGCTTTGTCAGCGATACTGACCACCTTTAACGGGGAGACTGTGGGGAAACACCAAAATGTCCGTTGGCTATTAAAGGGCCAGTATGAGAGGAAACCGTCCGGGGCCAAACACACAACCTTTTGGAATGTGTCTTTGGTCCTGAACTTGTTTAAAGAGTGGGGGAAAAATGAGGACCTGTCATGGAAACAGATCACACTCAAGCTAACTACTCTCCTCCTACTGGTCACAGGTAGAAGAGGTCAACAGATCATCAACCTGGACATCAATGGTCTTGAGTTCAAAGAAGTAGTGATTTTCAAAATGTTCAAGCTGATGAAGCATAACCGGCCTGGGGACCCGTTAGATACCATTCTGATACGTGCATTCCCCGAAGATAAGCGGCTGTGCGTAGTAGAGACACTTAAGGTTTACCTTCAGCGAACTAAAAAAGTCAGGAAATTCTCTCAATTACTACTGTCGTATATTGCTCCACATGAACCTATTGAGAGGGGTTCTCTTGCCCGCTGGACGCTAGCCACGATGCGTCTGGCGGGGATTGACACTACCGAGTATGGAGCTCACTCTACGCGGGGGGCTGCTGCGTCAGCTGCAAAAGCAGTCGGCCTCAATGTCAATTTGATCCTTAAGAATGCTGGCTGGAAAGGAGAGGACTCCTTTGCCCGTTTCTATGACAAGCGTGTAGAGTGGGATACAACCTCGGTGGGTCGGGGCTTATTATTAGCCTTGGGGTAGGTCAAAGCTGACCTACAGCACTGAGTATGACTACTAGTTCAAATTAGTGCTATGATAGTTTGATAGCTAAAAGTTATACAAGAACTATTTACTTGTGAAATTTAAGGATTTGAAAACAGACTAAACTTAATCAAAGGGTCTTTTTCTTTTTCACAAGTATGTCTATGTACTGTTAATTGTTGTTTTAATGACTGACATTCATGTAAACTTGGTTTACAAATTGTACATAGGTTGTTTTTTTTTCAATATGAAATTGTACATAGAATGAGTTATAAACAATTTCATCGATTGAAGTGTAAACTGTGTTTACAAATTGTACATAGAAATAAATGATCAATGTAATTAGATTTGCGTGTCAAACTAACTTTTTTGATCATGGGGTGTTTGTTTATAGAGTGCTTTATAGTTCATTCCGGGCTTTAAGGGGTTCGTAAGGATCAATTATGATCTTCTTTTGGTTACATAGTGTTTTCCAGGCCTTTATTATTGGTTACCAGACCAGTGTCATCACCAGCTCAGCTTACCCTTTCTCTAGTAAAACTATGCTGTTGTAAACAAGGGTAAAAATAACTCCTTCTGGGCCACCCTCCACCACCTAAGCAGCTAAGGAGAATAGTCAATTTGCTGTTGGGAACCAGCTCCTTCCCTAATTTGGTACAAATTTTGGAGTGGTGCCATGACTATTTAGGGCTAATGGCCGGTTAGGTGGAATTTCTCTTGGCACACATTGCCATTCCCATAACAACATGCCTAATAGAAAGATAGTTACTGGGACATTTTGGCCTCTTATTACACTGATGGTGAGCTGTTTTCTTAGATTTAGTAGTGTTGTAGGAGCGCACAGGGAATAGGCATGTTTGCAATCGGTATTAATGCAAAGCTGAGTCACATACGCACCGTGACACATACGTGACAATTTACAGTATTCAGAAATGTCTTCCATATAATGTCAGCTGTTCATAGGCAAATGGTAATCAAAGGCAGTAATGACATCCATACTAGCTTACCAGATAATAATGTAAGCCACTTCCAAGGGGCACCTACAGCCAGAGATCTAGCTACATGACTGCATAAGGAGCCACACAGTATGTCTGTCTCAATTTATCAGATTCTTGTGGAAAAACCCTGACTTCCTCCATCCCTCCCTTTCTATTGTAGTGTTATATTTTTTCCTGTACTATTTCTCAAACCTTAACCTAGTGCTTTCCTTCATACATACTCGCCTACTGCTTGAGTGTCTTTTAGGGTGACTATGAATAATTAAGTATCCAGAACATTAATTCTAACAATCCAACAACTAAAATAGGTAAAACATGAGCTAGCCCATTGTAAAAACCCCGCACGTTGCCCACTTCACTCTGCAGCTATCATCTCACCTTACTCATTCACACGATTGAAAAAGTTGCATTCATGACATTAATTCAAAAATAACTCTTTCTATCGATTCACTGTCGTAAACTCTATGAGGAAAACTTGGTGAGTCACATTTATAGCTATTCACTAACGGTTGGCAGATAAAATGCTCTACATGTAAAGGAAGAGACAGAGAGGGAAAAAGTGAAATTCAAATTCACAGTAATAGAGACACAGACAGAGTGAATATGATATGCCAGTGCAAAACTTTTGCCTGGCAGTTTGGTTGAGAGGCACCCTGTGTAAACCCTGTAAGATTTTGCAGAAGCCCTAGGGGACACAGCACAAGGCCCATACAAAGACCTCCCACCCCATTCAGTCACTCTCAATTCACCAGAACCTTATTGCAAAGAGCAGGGCATTATCATACTTCTTGTGCTGTGGGATGCCTTACTGACCTTGGTACCCATACAGATGTGTGTTTGAGTAAATGTTAGGGGTTTGAACCTTTCCCCTTCATGTCAGTTTCATTATGGTGACAGGCACCATACCGTGTAGAGGAAACTGCTTCAAGAGATCGGCCATTCAAAGAGTTCAGCTGCAGGAGGGGCACAATTTTAAGCCAGATTCATACATATGCACATATCAAAGTGTGATGCTTCAATGATAATTCAGACAGAGATTTCCATTTATATGAGGCACCATGAAACAAATATTCGCAATCTCACTTAAGGTTATCTCTCATGTATACATCGAGGAGCATTGGAGATCTTGTAAAGATAGGTATATATAAGACATATGCCTGTGCATACTAGAAGTGCTGATGGTATACTCCTAAAAATAAGCTAGCCCATTGTGAGTCCTTAAAAGTCTTTTTTAAAGCATACAGTGTCGACATGGTGGAATGCTTTGTCACCTGAAAAAAAGAAATGTTATGGATAGAAATATGTTTAGGCTCCTAAAAAGGGATTTGAAGTGTCTGATACCTTTGGATAATGGTATAACAGTATCTATCTTTATATCATAAAATTGTATTAGAACCCCATATTTATATATATCTTGTCATCAATCACATACTATATTTTGTATTTATGACTGCACTGTTGTGACTGTGTTTGGCTAACAGAAGACTAAATATATGCAAGTATACAATTTTGAAGTGTGATAGTTCACTAATATTTTTACATTCATTGACATGTTACGCATTGTAATTAATCCATGGCGCATACTGTATTTTTGCCAACTAGAAAACGGCAGAATTAATATATTGTCCATGCATTGACGAATTTGTTCAGCAAATTACAACATTATCATGGTTGTTATACACACATGTACGTATGACGTATCCATTTCTCAAAATGATTGATCTGTAACGTACAAAGAAGTGAATAATTGTTAAAACTTGAACTTGAATTATAAAAGAAATGTTTAATTTAGTGTAAAGAGACCTTCCTCTAAATTAATAACAAGTCATATGATTTCATGTATACATAAACAAGAGAAAATGTAAAGTGTTTTGTTCATGAACTTACTAGCGTCAGTCTATAAAGCTGTCAACCTCCAGAACCCCCTCAAAACTAACCAAAACAAGCCTCCAATCTACTTACCAACTGCCATCTTGGATGTCCTGTCCAGGCAGACCTTGGATCACCTTGCCAATAGCGTTAGTGGAGTTCAAACCTGCTCCCCACCCACTTGTGCAGTAAGTCTTCTAAATTACCTTTAATAGATACTGATACTTATAAAAATGGAAATGGAATTTACCCCTGTAAGCAGCCCTGTCGCCATGCACTGCAACCATGAAAAGGAACTTCCTGCAGGCTGAAAAACTTCATTTTCATGATGCGTTTCCTATCAAATGTTGAGATTAACATACTCTGCATAAAACCAGGAGCTGCAAGACTCAGCATGTAGTACACCATAACATAAAAACTACCATACATAATCTGTCATGCAAATGTGACAAGTCTCTTATTCTCAACTTAAGGTTTGTCATGTTCTGGTAATTGGGTTTGGTGTTTGCACTATAACATCTTAAATGAAATATAGCTTGGACAACACATTGCACCATCAAAGAGATAAAATATCACAATCAATTGTCAGGATTAAAACTTTCACTAGAGACTAGAGTAGGTAAAGTCTGGTTACACGTCTCCCGATGACAAGAGATTTGGCAGAGAGGCAAGAGATTTGTGTACAGCACAGTACCCTTGAATCTAAAATTAATACTCATTGTCAGCTTGACAAGTGTGTTTTGCATGCAGTGTGAATGTTTGCATTTAGCAGGTGATTACAACAATTATCCCTGATCATGCTGAGTATTCCTGGTCCCACTATAAACTTATGTAATAAAATGCTGGTCATAAGTGAATTCCACCAATACTCTACAGATAAAAATAGAAAATTAAATTCTCTTAGGCAACAGCTTGCAATCGGCCCTTATGACGATGTATGGCTGTTTTCTCAATGGGGCCAACAGCCTAAACCCTCTAACAGCAGGTTTTATGAGGTATGCCATTTGTTGTTATGATGCATATTAGCAACCCTGGGGAGTAACTCTCTAGTGCTGCATTCATGCATTATTTTGAACCTTTTGGAGTGTATCAACCCCGGAGTGTCAGCATGCAGATAGAGGGTGTAATGCTTTACACTAGTGCACTAAAGCAGTATATTGAAGTTAACTTAAACAAGAAACTCAGCTCACAATTAAAGACACAAAAGGGGCAATTTATATGAACTATGCAGATTCAATGGCACCTTGATAACTGAGAAGAAGTAAGGGCTTACAATTGCTTATGAATCACCGATAAGTTTTTAACTTTACAGACATGTAGACGTTAAGGGTGGTCTCCACAACATTTCAGATAAACACACTTCATGTATTATTCAGTACAGATAGGTAAGAGTTATATGTTTGACACATCAAGTTGACCATATTTAATTGCTCCTTCAAATCAGGCAATTTTATGAAATTTTGAAAGCTATGGAATGTCCTTGGAATAAAATGAAGATGCCAAATTTTAGAGCATTTAGATTGAAGAGTAAGAGTTTACAGGTAGATAGTTGCCAGCTTTTTTAATATCATCCACCAATAACCAGACTCTCTATAGGCTACTGTCCCACATACATGGGCTTCAGACTATCTAGCCTAATGCAATGCTACTGATGGCATCTGATATCCTCAATGTGAATGTTAAATTCTCTGAATTAGGTTGTGACTAAATCTTCACTATTAGTAACACATATGCAAATAAACAAGTAACAACATTTTCAACATGTATTTATTTGAGCGATTTTTATTCAAAGCTGTACTATTTGATCTACATAGAGTGCAATTATGTACAGTTGTTGAAACATCTAATGGGCATGATAGGCACACCACCAATAATGCACCAATCACTGCAATGCCTAACATCCCAGTTGTACCTGAATATAAAGATCATTGCCATTGAATAACTTATAAATAATTCCTCAGACATTTTAATGGTCTGATTTCAGGAAAATGATAATAATTTATACTATGGTAATTATTTTGTTTCAATTGAAATGATCTTTTAGGATACTTAAACCTACATTTATACTCTCAAATTCCCAATCCCCTTTTGGCATCACACATTTTCAAATCACACAAAGTGGATTGATTACTAACTTCTAGAATTAAAGTATAACTCAATCAAAACCATTGTTTTGGAAGTCATCAGCTTAAACTTCAGGGTGTCTATGCTTCAGTATTATTGTATTTTGAAAAATACCATGTGCAATAAACACTCTGCAGAATTTGAGAACAAATCTGGAAATTAACATCACTCTGCCTGTATGAGTGATATAAAGTTAGGTCACCAATAATTAGATTCCACAATTGATAACAATGGGATATGAAGATACCTCATCATAAGCTTTCCTCATAATGATAATAAAGTACAACACAGATCTGCAGACAATCACGCCCCTGTCCACTGACCACCACGTCGCACAGCTACCACTGCCACCAACTTCCACAAAGCCAATCTATACACATCCAAGGCTTCTCTTTAAAGTGTTTCTTAGATTCTTAGTTTTTCATACCACTCTGGAGGAATGACCGCCTCCAGCTGTGGCACTACAGGGGGATGGAGAGAGAGGGTGTCTGCAGTGGAGAGTCTACAGTTGGGGTGTCACCAGGGTATCAGTAAGCACCTCCGGGGGCTTCCTCTCAACTGGTGATGCGTAGGGCTTCTAGCAGTGGATCCACTCTGGAGTAAAAGGTTAGAAGGCCCTGGCAAAGACAGATACGTGTTGCCACCAAGTCCCTCTGGAGTAGCTGTAGGTGATCTGGGGCATTCATAGTCTGTAAAGTCTTACACTCCTGAGAAATCATTGAAGTTTGATTAAAAATGAAACACTCACCCACATATTGCTACCTCGTATGTAACATATTTCCCATTGGAAGTGCTCACGTTTAATACAACAAACTGCAGTTCACCCTGAGGTAGCCCTAAATGAAACCCTCCTAATTAGACATATCATATGACACATGTAGCCGGAGATTCAGATTGATATTCATGTGGTCTTGAAACAGCGTTTTAGACTAGAGTCTTCATAAAGGTAGATCTCCATGCTGGCCACAGATAAGCTTACATTGAGATTAATGTTTCTAACATATCAGCTGCTATTGTCCATAAGTTATACTATACATACGGTTATATCAATACTCTCATACATTATGTTATTTTACACCAATATGTACATATTCTTCTAATGCAAGCAGAATCCTCCTGCCTGGATTCCTTTATCAGTCTCTGTGTTTTCATGTTCATGTCCAGGGTCACTAGCACTCTAAGGTAACATGCTGTAGTGTATCCATCGTAGTTTACTAACAATGACATTGTATATTGCACTGATATCCTTCTGAGAAGCCCATTCTTGAATGTGTCGGTCATGGAAAGTCATCTCTGAAACAACAACTAAAGGAACTACCATAATAGTACACACACATGTTGCAATCTTGAATGATTAATAGACACAAGATTACATATCTTTTGGAAGCCACAGAAGCCAATGTGATCAAATATGTTTGACTAGAATCTAAACATACAAATTAAGTGTGCTTTAGATTATGTATATGATTGTATAGATTATGGACAGAACCATAGTTAACCACAATTCAGTGAATTCCAGAAATAATCTGGTGGTTATAATTTCAATACCTGAATTTAAAGAATTGATAGGGACTCTAAAGATCTCTGCCATCGAGATACTGCACATGCCCTAGACATGCACGACACATGGTAGGCATATGCTTTCAAAATCAAGCAAGTTTGATTTCAAATGCAATCTATTGCGATGGCAAATGCCATCAGAATCTTTTACAGCAGATGACATCCTTCTAACATGGCTTTTAAGTACTTAAGTATAAAATGTGAACATCTGAGCTGTGAGAAACTTACTTTAAATGGTGGGGATCTCACTCATACGTAGGAACCACTGGAAGATGTGCTTCTTGACAGTAGTTTTGACATGACTACCTTAACATGCTTTTTGTCAAAGGCAGAGTTGGTGACGGTGCCAGTCCGGCTGTGGGATGTCCCCATCTCCAGGATGGAGGCAGTCTCCTCTGTAATAAACCATACCAATTTCACTGTACCATGGTTCTAGCATGTGGGCATTGGGCCCAAAAACATATATCATAGAGGTGTGTTTCAGTTTATATAGTCGAGAAATCTAGAAGTCAACTCTTTTTAATACTTAGGCCTCAAAATGCACAGTATTTGAGTCACAAGCTGGGGCGCTGATTTAGGGACCACAACCTCAATACAACTCTAAATAGCTCTAAGATAATCTGAAACATACCTTTCATTTCTTTGGCCTGATATCAGATTAGACAAACTACTAGTGTGACACATGTCGTAAACCAATATCATCTATTTGTGAATTATGATATATTGCTTCTAGTTGATAAGTATCTTGTAGGTCAAACAGGATTAGTAGAAGTTAGTATTTAATTCAATTGATTGACATAACTTTTACAGATGACAAGTACTAAAATATTTTACTTAATATTAGGGAAGAAATATAAACGCATTAATGTTCACAAAGAACTAACACACATGTACATATGCATTTTGTAGAGCAAGAACTCAACTGACCATCAATAGCTTTTGTAAGACAAATGAAAGTGCTCTATTTCTAGTAACCTTTCAGAATTCATTGATGGCTTTCAACAATCTAGAACCACCCAATATTTTGTATTTTGAATCATGCTAGTGTCATTTCTTCAGCCATGATTACAAGTCTGAGAATTCAATAACTAAAAGTTGGAACACTGTTTATTTAAAACCTGTGTTTTATGTTTCTTGCCGTGCCATCTGCAGATCGGTTTGGCAAAAACTGTGATCATCACCACAGCTCATATTATTCGCATGGAAAAAGTGGATATTCAAAAGCTTGTAGATTGTGTGATTGTGGCTTGTCTTGGTGCTGCTTTTCCTGGTAATTACATGAGAGGAAATCCATTAACTAGGCGATGCTCATGTGTCAATTTGAAGTGTAATGGGATCACAGAGAAATTATTTGACTGGACTCAGAAATGATTGAGTTCAAAAGTGGCATGATGACATTGCCACTGTTTTACTTGTGTCTGGTATCCATTGTAATAACCAGAACTAGAACCATCTATAGAGGAGGAAGTAATGTCATGACCATGCGGGCAATGACCGCAAACACACCAGGTATGTTATTTAAGCATACTAAAGGGCACTATGCCCAAGATATTATATATTTGTAGAATATTATGATATTTGAGATGTATGTAACCTTAAAGAAGATTAGGATACTTTTGTAGCAATATCAACCCACCCAAAGTACATATTATTCTGTATGTAAGAGGTCATACCACTGCACGAGTTTTGGGATTTGCATCGGGTAAATGCAAAGTAAAGGCGTGTAAATCTCTTTGGGAATCTGTGCAAAGATGGTGCTTGAGATTTACAACAATTTACCTGGCCTTTACGACGATTGATATTTACTTGTAATTACCCTTCCTGTAATTCTCAAGTAAATATCGTGTAAATCTAAGTAAATCACATCGTAAATTGGTGCACAAATGTTGGTCAAGATTTCCACCAATTTACCTGGCCTCTACACTGATTGATATTAACTTGTAATTACCCTTCATGTAATTTCAAGTGAAATGCATGTAAATGTGTGCAAATCTCAGTGTAAATCGGTGCAAAGATAGTGCTTCAAATTGACATCCATTTACCTGGCCTTTACATCCTTTGATATTTACATACATTTACCCATTCAGTAATCCTCACCACTATCCCAATAGGTGCCATAGTGGCTGGGTCGAGGCTCTGCCCAGACAGCCCTGACGCCACTGGGAGGGGGGGGGGGGAGGGGATGAGGTGACAGAGAACCATTCGAGTAATATAATAATACTTATATAAATAATTTATATTGATTTGCCTTGGTTTCTGATGGGACTATTTTATTGTATGACAATATGCATTAAATAAGTATGATAAAACGTGAAGAAATCCTGAGGGGTCGTGGTCTGCATTGGTTTTAGATAAACTACATACTTTACATGTTTCCTCCTATGCAATAGCTGAGTCGGAACTTTCTTGGTCTCCTACCCCCTCTAGATCGAGGGGTCAACATTTTTACCCCCCCCCCCCCCTTGGGTTGAAATTTTGTGCAGACGACCCTTTTGAGCTATACTATAGTAACATGTGGGCTTTACCCCTATAAAAGGCAGAACTTATTTTGGTCCTCTCTCACATGAACATCCCCCCCCGTTATCATGAGGGCAAAGCATGCATTTTTAAAATACATTCAAAAAGTTTAATATGGTGCATATGTAATTAATGTGTATATCCCCCCCCCCCCTCCGTCACACACATAACTACACGTGTTAGGACACGTGCACCACCCTCTCCCGTGCCTACTACCGGTGGTCACCATGACAACACCGCCGCACACTGCTGGTAAGACAATGGGTGGGCAGCCAGGTGTGACGACCTCTGACCCAGATAGCTGTATTACATACAGAGTCACCTCCACACTCTGCTACTGGACACAGGTACAGCATGTTGTGCTTGAGACCTTTCCTTATTCTTTATACAAGCTGCAGCAAGAGGTAACAATATATGTAATACTTCATTTGTCTATTATAATAGTAATTTAAAAACGTTTTAAACACAGTTGTAGGGGCATGATATTACATATTAATCTCATACACAGTATTTCCGGGTAACGTCTGTTTACTCGGCTTCTCCACCCGGAGCTAGTGCACACAGTTCCCGGGAGAGGGCGCAGGTCCTCTTCAGGTAACCGTGTGCCGCTCTCAGGTGGGCGGCCGACCCACCCACCTGGCCACGTGATCTAAGAGCCGGTGTTATATAAGACCCATGTGTTTACCTGGAACGGCAGTCAGTGCAGGCCCGACTGACGAGAGACTTCACATGTCCAACCGTGCGGACAGAGTTGTATGCTAAGAGTTGTATACTGACCGTTTCCTCTATTTATAAAGAAACCTGATCTACCTGTGTGTATTAATTCTACACTGATCGTTCCCTAGGAAAGGAACTAGAGTTGTTATTCTTGTGAATAAAGACAGATATATTCTCGCACCTGGAAACTGCCGTGATCGTTGTTCTTTAACCTAGAGTTAACTACGAACCACCACACTGGTGCCGTGACCAGTAGCAGTGAAGGTAGCAGAACAAGTTAGTTGTTCGGGAATATGTTCGGGTTATACTGAACAGGAAGTCCTTGAGTGGACAGACAGTCCTTTAGTGGACAGACAATGGCTACCGGTGGTAGCCTGGGCGGCTCTGGCCCAGAGCTGAGTGAAGGGGAGTTGGAATCAACTCGCCTGGAGGTGCCAGGGATGGACCCTGGGGAGGGCTTGAAGCCAGAGCAGAAGAAGAGGAAATTGCAGGATCTTTCCTGGGTGGAACCCTATGTAGGGGATGAGAGATTCCAGAGGGAATATGACGAGCGTTTGGCTCGGGAAGAGGATGACCTCTACTGGGAGAATGTCCGATTGGACAAGCAGTCAATGGAAGATCAGTATG
Organism: Harmothoe impar; assembly: GCA_947462335.1. Classification (NCBI taxonomy): domain Eukaryota; kingdom Metazoa; phylum Annelida; class Polychaeta; order Phyllodocida; family Polynoidae; genus Harmothoe; species Harmothoe impar. Next base: position 63,692,539 of record OX381712.1, on the reverse strand, counting down.
CTGCATTGACTGAGGAATTGACATCCCTGGTAAAAGAAAGGGACGAGATCCTCTCTGAGAATCAGAGGGTAAAAGGAACTCTGATAGAAGAGAGAGAACGGTTGATAGAAGACAACCGGTATATGAAAAAGAAGGTTGCTCAGGAATCGCATGAATACCAAAAGATTCAGGCAAAGATTGCTGAGAACCAGAAGGAGAATGAACATTCCGAATCTCTTAAGGAGAGGTATGAGAGGGAGTTGAAAAAATACTCTAGAGAATGGTATGCCCTGAAGAAGGGGACAGAAGAGCTCGAGAAGGGCAGAGACCAGTTGGTCAAGGATAACGAATCCACCAGGATACAAATCCTGGAAGAAACGGAAGAGTTAGAAAGGAAACGGAAAGCTGAGGTGGAGGCTGTCTGTTCCCTGGAAGCCAGGAAAACTCTCCTGCGGGGTGAATTGTCGAAGGCAATGGAACAGCAGGGGGAGGAACAAGTTCCAGCTATCAGGCCGGAAACTGTTCTGGACAGCACTCTTGCTGCTAGGAAGGTGGATGCATTACCTCAATTCGATCCATTTATTAATGATAATGGATTGAGGAATGTGGAAGACTCTGTGTATAAAAACAGAGGGAAGGATTCAAAGAGAGTGAATATCACCGGGCGCTCTCTTGAACGGGAACCAGTTAATCATGCCAGTATTGGTCAGGTTAACAGGGAAATGTCTCCAGAGGAGGAAGTGTCTCGACATTATAAAAATAAATTCCGAGATGAAGTCGTGAACCATAGTTATGGCTCACTGAACCCCTTTTTGGGAGATGACCCGGCTCAGTATGGGAACCCGGGAGATTATGATAGCAAGGGTAATTATAGATATTGCCCGGATGCAACTTATTCATATCCACCTCCGACCACTGATACACATTCGGGAGTCAATAAAGACCCTGAAAATAGGCCGAGGGGCAGTCTGAATAAGGGGTCACAGCAGAGAACGAAGGGAAGGTCAAATCCAGTGCATAAAAACACTCAGGGATTGTCCGGCTATCAAGGCCCACGCTTTGATGAGGGTACAGACTCGGAATCAGATAAATCTTCTGACGACATACCCAAGATAAAGGTTCCTTTGAACCGAAGGGTAACAATGACCCCGGCGGAACACCGATTACATAATCGAGACCCAGCCATAGGTAATTTGGGACTAGATTGCTCCAGCCGAGGTCAAGACGGTACAGACTTACTGGCTTGGAGGAGACGCATGTCGGGTCAATTAGTGCATTCTAATTATGCCGCTAAGAGAACTGCACGCGTGACTAAGCCTTACAGGGGTTTACGACCCTGGAAGGAGGAAAATCAATCACTTTTAGATGATTGTAAGTACAATTGCTGGAACAAGGAGGAATCCTTGGGAGCTTTTGTGATATGGTTAAGTGACGGCCCGGGTAAGATAGTGGTTGAAGAATGGAGGGACACTTACGGGCCGGAAGCTACATACGACCAGCTGGAAGTATTAGCTTGTTATACCTTTGGGAAAATGGTGACAGTAGATCACTGGACTCTGTTTCAGAGAAGAACGCAGAAACCAAAGGAATCTGCTATAATTTTTGGGCTAGAATTGCAGCGATTATTGCGGCAGGCTAGGCCAGAATGGAGTAGGGATGCTGAATATTACATAGAATCCCTATTTGTAAGATTTATTAGTGGATTAAGTGATCCCGAACATGCTAAAGTTTGTGGTAGAGCTTGGGAAGCTGGGTCTTCCCTAGCAGATTTGTTCATGGCGATTGATCAACATGACAAGAAGAAGATACTGTTGGCTGGTATGATACCCGCTAATAGGGGGCAGCGCGTCTCTGGAATTGAACATTCCTTAGATGGAGACGATTCTTCCGCGGAAGAATCTGAAGGGGAGGAGAGAGTAGACGCCCTGAAATTCAAGGGTCGACAGAAATCTAGCTCAACCCCAGCTTCCGGGAAACTTCCTAGTAACAAAGGTTATTCGGAAACCCCCCGGAAACCCGACATTCGGGAGCCTCAGACTGAACCCAGTCAGAAAACCCAGACCCCGGAGACGACCACTCCGGATAAAACAAATGCGTCAGGAAACTCATTAAATACCTTAATGGAGTCCATGATTAAACGCATGAACGAGGTGTTTGATAATCAAACCAGGCGCCGCCCTAGGGTCGATCGTAACACTGTCCAGTGTTACAGATGTCAAGTCAAAGGGCACTTTGCATCTGAATGCAAAGCAGAGAAACCTGTTTTAAGAAGTGAGGTTTCGGGAAATTAGAGGGGGTTACCGGGGATGGCAGGACGGTAACCCCTGAGGAAATATGTCAGATTATCACCGACGTTGGCGGTGAAGATTCATTAGCAGTGAATGCGTCCAGCAAGAAGGGAGATGGGACCGTACATCCCGGAAACCATGAGGCTGGGGAGACTGGTACAACAGGCGCCCAGGGGTGCGCGTATGGGAAACCTAGTGCCAGTTTAGAGGAGTCAATAACCAAAGAGTTGGTTAAGGTTGGAGGAACCAGGCTTCCCCCGGGTCATCCTTGTCTGGAACACCTGAAAGGATGTGGATTCGACCTGGGCACTGATAGTGACCTTCACCGGTTTACTAGGAATCCCTCAGTAACTGATGGGAAGAGGTGGTACGTTTCCTGTTCTGTACAAGGAAAGACTGGGGAATTTCTTATGGATACTGGAGCTAGCCACTCCATGGTCTCTAAGAGATTCATCAGCTTATTGCCGAATATGTGTGAGAACCTCACAATGAGGGTAAACGCATGTACGGCCGATGGTACCAGAATGAGGACATTTGGACGGACTTTTCTGATAATCTCTGTGGCCGGGAAAGAATTTGTTTGGGCCCCGACCATAGCTGAGATTGAAGATGATGGTATTCTTGGTTTGGATTTTGCGGCGCTTTTCGGTGCGACTTTGAATCCGAAAAGTGGGAAGTTGAAAATTGAATACCCGTATGATATGACCATACTCTGTAAGTTGAGAGTGATAAGTAGTGTCGCTAGTGTGGCACAGACTGTGAAGATTCCCCCGGGAATGACCTGTGACGTGTTAGTCAGTTCAGGGAGGCTAATCCAGAAAGGATTAGCGGTAATCGAGCCGGATATGGCTGTATTATCCCGGAAGGGATTGGAATCTGCGGATACCCTAGTAGGGAATTCCAGATGGACAGTGACACCCATTTCCAACCCCGGAAACTCCACAGTATATCTTGAGAAAGGCACTGAAGTTGGGAAAGTGATACTTGCGGAGGCAGTCACCGGTAGCCACCAAGACCTGAGGTTAGAAGAAGGAGGGGAAGAGGAATTGCATGAAGAGTTAACTAAGTTGTTAACAGGATCGTCCATAACGGATGAGAATGATCAGGAAGCCCTAAAGGCTATGCTGAAGAGATGCAGGCAAGCTTTTGCGGCCCCAGGGGAACCCCTGGGGAGAACCAATAAGGTATTGCATGAAATTAAAACCGGGGATAACCCCGCTTTTAAGATTCCTTATAGGAGATTACCCCTCAAGAAGAAGATTGTAGCTGAGGAAGAGATAGCGAAAATGCTGAAGGATAATGTTATTGTTCCCAGCATGAGTCCTTGGTCCTCCCCTGTGTGTATGGTAACCAAGAAGGATGGTAGCATACGGTTCTGTATTGATTACCGGAAACTGAATGGGTTGACTAAAAAGAACTCCTATCCTCTTCCTAGGATAGATGAGACGATTGATTCCCTGGGAGGGAATGAATGGTTTTGTACCCTGGATTTACAGTCCGGGTATTGGCAAGTAGGCATGAAGCCTGAGGATATGGAGAAAACTGCGTTCTCCAGCCATATCGGGTTGTTTGAATATAAGGTAATGCCGTTCGGGTTATGTAACGCGCCGGCCACCTTTGAAGCCATGATGGAGACACTGTTAAGTGATTTATTATGGCGGAAATGTCTAGTTTACTTGGATGACGTAATTGTGTTTGGAAAGACCTTTGCGGATTGTTTAAGTAATTTAGAGGAAGTCTTGAACCGAATCATGTCTAATGGTCTCAAATTGAAACCAAAGAAATGCAATCTGTTTAAGAAGGATATTAACTACCTAGGGCGGATTATTTCCACCGAAGGGGTTAAGGCGGATCCGGAAAAGATCAGGAGTGTGACTGAATGGGAAGTCCCCAGGGGTCCTAAAGATGTGCGATCCTTTCTAGGATTCTGCTCATACTATAGGGATTTCCTGCCGGGGTATTCCCGGGTAGCCTATCCGATCCAGTGTTTGTCACACTGGACACCCGGAAATAGGAAGGAAGAGTTCCCATGGGGGAGGGAACAGGACACAGCTTTCTTAGCAATAAAAAAGTTGTTTGTAGAGACCCCGGTGTTAAAGTATCCCACCCCGGATGGTCATTTTGTATTGGATACAGATGCTAGTAATGAGAGTATTGGGGCCGCCCTCAGTCAAGTCCAAGACGGAGTGGAGGTTCCCATTGCCTTTGCTAGTAATACTATGAGTAAGACCCAGCGTAATTATTGTACCACTAAAAGGGAATTGTTGGCTGTGACAGTTTATACTAAAAAGTTCAAACATTTCCTTTGGGGGTCAGATTTTACGCTAAGAACAGATCATTCCTCTTTGAGATGGTTATTGAATTTCAAAGATGCGGAAGGAATGATTGGCCGTTGGCTAGCACACCTTTCCGAGTTCGGTTTGGAGCAAAGTCAGATCCAGCATAGAGCTGGGGTAAAGCATGTAAATGCTGATGCACTTTCCCGACGTCCTATCAGGAAGTGCGAAAACACCAACTGTGATGACTGTGGTCAGCATGAGGCTGTCATAGCCGGAGCAAGGATTCCCTTTGAGATCAAGGGAACTGGGGTTCTGGAGTGGTCCATGGGAACCATCCGGAAATTCCAGGAAAAGGATCCTAACCTTAGCCGGTTGTTGGTATTGTTACCTAGGAAGATACGGCCCCCGCGGCCTGAGATTTCCCTGGAGAATCGGGAAATGAGACGACTAATAGCTCAATGGGCAGAGCTAGAGGTCCAGAGCGGAATCGTCTACCGGTGGAAGATTAATTCATCCGGTAGGAGAGTCCGGCAAGTGGTAATTCCCTCCGGTATGCGAAGGGATGTTATGTATTATTGCCATGGACACCTGACCAGTGGACATTTCGGGAAAAAGCGTTCCCTGGAACGTCTGAAAAGGAGATATTACTGGCCAGGGATGAGTAGTGATCTATTAAGATGGATTGCTACTTGCCCGGATTGTTGTAAAAACAAACCTGGGCCTGGGATGGGTAAAATGCCTTTGTCCCAGGAGTTGTTTGGTGTAAGATTTGCGCGAGTCGCCATAGATATTATCAGTGGGTTTAAAACTACCCCTGAGGGTAATACTTGTATGATGGTCGTCACTGACTATTATACTAAGTATACGAGAGTGTTTCCATTAGCGGATCACAAAGCAGCAACCTGTGCAAAAGCTTTTGTTAAAGGTTGGGTATTGCATCTTGGGGTTCCCCTAATGATGCATAGTGACCAAGGTCGGGAATTTGAATCTGATCTTTGGCAGGAAATGTGTCACCTACTGGCGATTTGTAAAACGAGAACAAATCCCTATCGGCCACAAAGTGATGGAATGGTTGAGAGATTCAATCGGACATTGATTCAGGTGTTGAAATCCCTGGTGAATGATAAAATGGATGACTGGGATGAGCAGTGTGATTATGTATGCCATGCATATAATAGCACTGTCCATTCTAGTACTTCCTGTTCCCCGAATCTGTTAGTTTTCGGGGAAGATTTAATAATGCCCGCTGATCTGGTATTCGGGGTGGTTGGAATGAACCCGGAAACCCCCTGCCATGTGATGTTTGTGGAGTCATTAAGAGATCAATTCAAATATGCTTATGAATTGGTCAGAACTGAATTACAGAAGAATGCCACCTGGCAGAAAACCGGCTATGATCTAGGCCTCAGGCCGCGACGGTTCAAAGTCGGTGATCAAGTGGTAAGATTGCATGAGCCGTTATCGACTCTGAAACTTGCTAGTAATTGGGACGGGCCCTTTGTGGTTACCCGGATAGTAAGTGACAGTACTGTAGTGATCCGTTCATTACAGGGGAAGATGTATAAATCTAATGTAGCTCGACTAAGAGAATGGAAGGGGAGAGATTTGTCCCTGGACTCGTATGAGTTGGAAGTTGATACTTTGATAGAGGAAAGTGAACAACGGAAATTAGTAAAGGAACCTCCCCGGAAACGCGGGAGGCCGCGGAAGGAGGTTTCCCGGAAACTAATGGTGCAAAGGCCCGTCATCCCAAAAAGATCCGGGAAGAAGGCGGCTAATAAAGTCTCGCCGGCTGAAGGGAAAAGGACCCGGAAGAGTGTGGTTAAGGCTAAATCCACTCTAGAAAAGGCGTGTCCTGGAACCAGGTCTAATGTTATGCCTAAAAACATAAGACGCAGTCCCCGGTTACTAGCTAGGGACGGTATAACCTAAGCCGGTACACAACGAGTGTAGTGTCCTGTAATCTTGTTAAATATTTTAATGTTGTAATCAGTTATGTGTGGAAGTAAGTACGGTCGGAATGATCGTGATAGTCCCCCTGTCAAGGATCCCATGGGTGATGGACAGATAATCCGGTGAATGTGCTTTATTATGCCATTCATATATATTTCATTGATACTCTCGACGAGTTGACAGAGCGTAAGGATTAACACGTGGAATGAGGGTACCTGTTTACAATTGTAAGTGTGGTGACCTGGTTCCAAGGAACTGGGTCACGGGACGCGCGGGGTTGCGCATGCGCGGTGGCGCGCCTTATATAAGGCCCGCGGAGCGGCGGGAATCGCCAGTTGGGGTTGAGAGGCGGTCCAGAGCAGACGTGAGAGCTCGGACACGACCATTGTCGCTGTGGGGAGGTGGATCCCCTATAAATCCATCAACAAACACTTTTCTTGAGTGTGACACAAAAACATGTCTTCCGAGACAGACCACCAACAGGTGGACCCTCTTCAAGAGGGCGACTCCGCTAGCGGAGGAAATGTGGTTGTTAATCAACCTGACCTCGTGGACCAGGAATCTATGGATTTCCTGGGACAAGGGGAGATAATGGACGTCGACGCTGACTCTCAGTCACCGCTACGCCCTGCTAATGTCGCCGCCAATTACTTGGAAGGGCTAGACATTGAGGCCATCAGCCCTGCTGACGGTCACGCTGATACCGGTGAAGCTGAGTATCAGGATCCGGGTCCATTGTACCATGGAGAACCGCCGGCGGACGTTGAAAAACCCCGCCCGGCAGTACCAACACTAGGAGGCTTCATGTCCAATTACGATGGACGTGAAGTAGAACTGCACGAGGACGTGCTAAGACTCACGGCGGAGGGAGCTCCCCGCCGGATAGACCCGCTCACAAGCCAGGCGATATTGCTCTTCCTATTAGTGGAGGAGCAGGAGGAGATGCCCCCGGACTGGTTTGTGTACTGGGAGGCACTCCAGAAAGGACTACGCGTATGCTACTGCTTACGACGAGCTGTCTTCGATTTACATATCGCAGACATAAAGCGGTTAATGCCCGCCCTCCCAATTCTGTCTCTGGACCCGAATTGTGGAGTTGCCGGGATGTTGTTGACTGGAGTCAACAGGTACCGGGCACGAATCGGGAAACTCCGAGAACCGAAAACCCGGAAGGAGTACGAGATTGCTGCCGCTAATACGCAGGGGGTAGTTTTGTACATCCTGGATGTAGCCACTATTGAAGACTACATGGATACTCACAACGTCAAACGAGATATTGCCATATCTTGTTTGGTTGACGAGGCGGTTCGTACAGTGCGAACCAGATCTTCCAGTGCGGAGGAGAAGGCGCGAATAAAAGCGCTGAAAGCCACACCTAGGGGGCGCGGCAGTAAAGGTGAGAGGGGGGCCTCAAACCGGTCGAGCTCGGCCGACAGTAACCAGTCGGACGAGTTTGTCCAGGAGAGAGGACGTCAGGCTCCCAGGAACGAGAAGGCAAGATTAGCTAACTTGCCGGACTCTGTGTTAGCAGAGGGATTACCGGAACAACCTTCCGGAGGACAGCCCGTTATTCCCCGGGCTGAGGAGGAGACGGATGAGGCTATGGACATAAACGAAGCCAATACTCCGGCGCCCTCCAGCACAGGCACCACCACCCCCACCCCGGCCCTTGTGGCAGATATGACAGCCGCCGCGGGAGCAGCGGCCGCCGTGGGGGCTGCGCTGGTATTTAATCCAGCACGTCTCAGCCCTCTCCGTAGTCCGGCTCATTCGGATGCGGAAGAGGGAGAGGTTCCGGCTAACGCTGAGGAACCAGGAAATGCCCCAGAGGACCCCATCCCGCCTAATGACGTGATGAGGCGGATCTGGCAGAACGCGAACAATAAGTTTCGCGTGTTTATTCCCAATTCATGGGAACAGTGTCCGATTGGTCCTACCAATTTTGGATGTCCACTCGCGACGAACTGTAAAGGTCAGAGTGACGATGAGGATTGGATCCGGAATACCCCCCGGGACCGTCCTCCGTCTGCTTTTTATCAGCAGTGGCTAGATCAACTCAGGATCCTGCCGGATACTTACTATAGTAAGGAGCAGAAAGAAAAGCTTCTTTTTGCGAGTAACCGCTGGTATAGCCAACGGGAACGAAACTGGTGCCCATTCGCTACGTGTGTAAACACGATTGGCACAGACAGAACCGTGTTTGTAACAAAACAACGGTTTCTGCGACACCTCTGTGAAAATCACATGCACCACTGTGTGGTGTACCACTGTGATATCACAGTAGGTAGGGAGTCCCAGCTTTGTAACGGGTGTTTAGAACCCCGGAGAGGTGAGCTCATGCGCCACATGAAAGATTGCCATAATATGGGAATCAGTGTAGCTCGCAACCGTGTGAATGCGCTACATGATGCCGTATGTGACCAGTACAAGTCACTCACGGAGGAACAGAAGGCTAAGATCCGGCCGGCAACTCCCTTCTACTGCGAGGTCGCAGATGGGAAGTTCAAAGCCAGGATTGCCAGAGTGGACGGACCACATAAGTTCGCCATGAATGACGAGGAATATACGGTGTTATGCACTACCCGTACTTCCCGCAGAGGTGGCGGTAGTTTCCGTCAGCCGGAAACCCGGGGTAGTTCCCGGGGGAAGAGCCGGTCCGCCCGCGACCGCTCTCGATCTCCTGCGGTATCACCCGGACCAAAACGGAGACATGCCGGATCCACTTTGGAGGAACTCGATAATTCCTACTATGGGATTTATCATGCCCCGGAAGGTCGCGACTATTATCGCGAGTATCCAGACCCGCTGTTTACAGACCGGAAAGATCGGAAACGTGATTCCGGTGGTCAAGCGGCGGCGGCTACTAACATGGAATACCGTTCTAGACGTCTGAGCAGTTCAGACAGTGCCAACAGTCAACCAGACTGTGGAGGTGCCCGGCCTAAAGAACCGGCTACCAGAACAAAGGCTTCCCTGCCTTTGACGTACCATCTGGGGACAACTGCAAAGCTAACCCCCAGGGACGTCCGGTCACCCACTACCCCAACTCGGGACATGCAGGGCTTGACCGTGAAAGCTGAACCAAAATCACTAATCTCAGTGGTAACGCCTCGGGGCATAACTGTCCCGAAGGCTGCAGCGGTTGCGAAAGCGCCGCAAGCGGATGTTAAACCCGTGATTCCTGCAGCCCAGGAGCCGGTTGTCATCCAGCCAGTCGCGGGTACCTCCCGTACGGAAACTACCGGTGGCGTAAAATTAAAATACGTCCCGATAGTCAACTACTTCTCTCGGGAAGAGAAAGCGAGCTGCGAAGTGGGACAGAGAATTGTAACGGAATTCCAGGAGGCCCAACGCGAGCTGGCGGTGGAATATAACACCAAGATGTTAGGCCTGTTCACGCATGGCCTAAAAATTGCCCACCGGGAGGAGAAAGCATTGGTCGCTGTCGGCAATGCTGACTACTTGGCTAAAAAGTCAAGGGAAGCTGCGTCAGGCCAAAAGACTGCTGAGGCCGCCGCAGGGTTCGTTCGTCAAGAGAACGAGAAGTTAACCAAACGGTTACAAGACATGAACGTAAAATTTTACGGGGTGTTCGGCGTGACTCTCGATACCTGGGATGGCACAGCTGAGCACGCGCTTGCTTTAATTAGGGCAAGAGATGAACCTTTAGGTTAAAAGACTAATAGAAGGTTCTGAGTCTATTTCTAATTTTTTTAGGAATAGAGGAGGAAACTATAATAGTTTCCGGATAGATTAATTGTTCTTTCATTTAATCTGACGTCATAAATTGTTTATGACGGGGTTTCCCTTCTGAAGGGAGGGGCATCTTTTTAGATGCATATGGATCAACGCGGGGGGAACCTTCCGTGGAAGCTCTGGACTTACCTAAGTACTCAACTCTCAACTATAGCCTACCGATGGGGAATCAGGACTCCACCGGGAAGCTACCAAACTAACGTCCCTGAAACTAACTTTTGGGATACGTTACCATGATGTGTTCCTGATACTATTATGCTGAGTTATAAACTGTTCCCGTCCAAAGGATTACGTGTCAAACAGACAATGCTCGTGGTTCCAGTTCTACTTATATATTTCATGAACATTCCTGGAGCTAGGATTACGTGTTAAACGGACAGTACTCGTGGTTTCCAGCCGGATTATAGTTATATATGTCATGAACTTTACTGGAGCGAGGACGGGATACTTATCGAGCTGTATACATATGAACTTACCTTCGGGTGATATTTATCCAAGAAACAGTATTGAGAAGAGGAGAGCACCTCACTCATTCGTCTATTAGAAGCGGAGAGCACCTTGACCACAACTAGATCACCAGTAAGCTATATTTAATTGTAAGGGTTTCCGGGTACACTGCCAGGTTACTCATTAAAACGTTTTTAATATATAAAATATATCATTATTATGTGATACATATCACCTCAGGTGTTCCAATAAGGTGTTCTCATACTTACCTTATGAATCGGGTTTCATAATATGCTATATATGGAGATTGTATGATCTGATAAGCTAGGAAACGTGGCTACCCGTAATGTTTATATGAAGTCGTTAAGACTATGTGTATATACTAAATATACCGCCAGGTATTGTCGTGTGTGTTGACTCTGTTGTATGTTGCGAGAGATATTAATACTCCGGTTATATAATCGGATTACCCGGCTTAAAACAAAGGCTGTGGTTACTGTTATCCATTGTGTGAATGTTTTCATTAAATCACAAATCAATGTAAGACGCTGGTGGTTGTGAGTCCTTATCAGGACTGGTTTTTAATAACTTTTCTGTTCAACTTAAATATAAACACACCCCACGCGCATTTTTTTAATAACCGAGTAAGGTAACTTCATAAGGAAGTCATATTGAAATGTGTCAAGCCGTTCGATTGAATGTATGATATTATATTCACATGTCATAAATCATCCATTATGGTTGCTATTACAGTGTAATGCCATATTTATATTGAGCTTTATGATCTCGCTTGTGTAGTATGTCGTAATAATATGTTACGCCCCTAGTTACTGTATAGACAATAACTGTAAAGTCGTTGGTCTAAAGTGTTTTCTATATACTAGGAAAACCGTATATATATTCGTTACCACCTAGTTTTGTCTAGGGGGGGTAGTGTAGGGGCATGATATTACATATTAATCTCATACACGGTATTTCCGGGTAACGTCTGTTTACTCGGCTTCTCCACCTGGAGCTAGTGCACACAGTTCCCGGGAGAGGGCGCAGGTCCTCTTCAGGTAACCGTGTGCCGCTCTCAGGTGGGCGGCCGACCCACCCACCTGGCCACGTGATCTAAGAGCCGGTGTTATATAAGACCCATGTGTTTACCTGGAACGGCAGTCAGTGCAGGCCCGACTGACGAGAGACTTCACATGTCCAACCGTGCGGACAGAGTTGTATGCTAAGAGTTGTATACTGACCGTTTCCTCTATTTATAGAGAAACCTGATCTACCTGTGTGTATTAATTCTACACTGATCGTTCCCTAGGAAAGGAACTAGAGTTGTTATTCTTGTGAATAAAGACAGATATATTCTCGCACCTGGAAACTGCCGTGATCGTTGTTCTTTAACCTAGAGTTAACTACGAACCACCACACAGTCATATACCTTGCTTTTTGAATCAGACATACATGTACTAGTAAAGCAATGTATATGGATATGATTTATTTCATAGTCATTCAGTACCATTCTGGATCATAAGTTGAATATCACTGAGCTTGATGGCCATTCACCAGTATCTCTTACTACACTCATCCCTAATGTATAATGTCTCATAGAAATCATGAACCTAAAAGTAATTATTATTATCTTTCAGGCGAAGATGGCATGCAGTCTACAACATGCTGGATAACATGGAACCAGGGAGAGCATTGCCTAAATCCACCCCTCAATCGGCCCCTCACTCCCTCAGTCGGCCCCTCACTCCCTCAGTCGGCCCCTCACTCCATCAGTCCGTCCCTCACTCCCTCAGTCGGCCCCTCATTCCCTCAGTCCGCCCCTCATTCCCTCAGTCCGCCCCTCACCTCCCTCTCTCGTCACCCATCTCACTCCCTTCCCACTCCCTTCCCTTCCTCCCTCTTTGCCCATCTAGATCCCTCCTCGGTCCTCCTCGGTCCCTCAGCTTCTCCCCCGGCCCCCAGGGGCCTCTCCCCCGGCCTCCAGGGGCCTCTCCCCGGCCTCCAGGGGCCTCTCCCCGGCCTCCAGGGGCCTCTCCCCGGCCTCCAGGGGCCTCTCCCCGGCCTCCAGGGGCCTTGGAGGCCCACAACTGTCCCCCAAATGATGTTTCAATTGATGAAAATGAATAAAATGTTCCATAAATGGTAACATGTCCATTCCCTAAAAAATGATGTATCCCATGGTAGGGTTTTGCAGGGTTAAACTATTAAATTTACATGGGCTTTACAATGTGTAAGCATCGAAATTACCCACATTTACACGGTTCTGTGCATGGTGTAATGCTCGAAATTACTTACATTTACAGAGTTTTGTACAAAGTGTAATGCTCGAAATTACACATATTTACAGACCTTTGTGCAAGGTGTAATGCTCGAAATTACTCACATTTACAGCCCTTTGTGAAAGGTGTAATGCTCGAAATTACTTACATTTACAGGCATTTGCACAAAGTGTAAATACAGCCATTACGAGCTTTGATCAGGGTAGTAAAGCCATGCAAAGATCGATGTTGATCAGCTTTACATTTTAAGTAAATTTTATGGTAAATGTATGTAAAGGTCTGTTATGGTCTGTAAAATCGGCCTTTACACCAAATGTAAATCCGATGTAAAGGGCAAAGCTTGTGCAGTGTACCAAATATACCATTCCAATCATATATATGTTATCATTATCAACCATTTAAAGGCCTCATAATTATTTGATTCACCAGGGCTGCATTCATGCAGGATGACAGCATACTGCATTGAAGCACCATGCTGCCCTCAAATGGTTAAGGACTGGATCTATGCTGGCTTTGGGTGCTCTCTAATGTTGGGATCAGCCTCACTGACAACCATAGCCCTCAGGCCTACAAGGCTAATCAAGTTCTCCAATTTTGTCCTTACTTCCCCCAGGGTCTCACCCAACAAACATGTGAGGGTATGTAATATCTCCACTTTTGGGAACTCTTCCCCCTAATGCTTAAGCCAATAAGTAGGTAAACAGGCCCTCCCCACTGACAGTCCATTGATGTGCTGAGCAGGCTCCAGAGATAGTTTGGTGTAGGTTGACTGTGTTCCTGTTTGGGTAAGGATAGCCTTGTTATTGTTTGGGAATTATCTCTTCAGGGAAATATATGATTCAGTGACACAAGTAATGTCACAGTCAGTAATATGCCTCTCAAGTAAACATTTTGGCTATTTAGCTTTTAGGCTTCACATTTCCATATGCACCACTTAGCCTTAAAGGCCACAGACCTCTGTTACCCTTATTGTTAAACCAACAATCCTTAAAATTACATGTAAACTACTTGCCATCTAATTATATTTCTAGAGCTAAGAAGCACATTCTTGTATCCTTTCGGTTCCACAAAAGTATGCTAAATGTCTAGCTTTAATCGATTTTTTACATATCTTTACATACCCCTGATTAGCCCAAGATTAGGCTACTCATCACCAAATTTTGGGTTTGGTGTATTCCATGTCAGTCAGACAGTTCTTACATTATAAGGACATGTCATTTGATTAACCTGTAGAGATGAAATATTACAACATTTCCTTACTTGTACTCATTTCAATATTCCTTATTGTGATTGATAATTCCAGATCCTGTCATCCTGTCTTTGTCAAAACCTTTTCATCCAACAGGACATTTGGTCTTTACAATTTTCAATGTTTTGTATCAGTGCATGCATCCCTAGGTTGACTCTGTAGGCGAACTCAGCAATAAATTTACAGAATCTCCAATAATATTCCCATTACTTATTACTCATTACTTGCCCATTACGTGAATGGAAACAGGTTGTCACATTCTCTTAATATCCCTTGAAACTTGTTTGCCATATTTGCCTTTAGACAAATCATCAGTTAAGATATCCACATCTATGGCAGCTAGCTCAATTCAATCAGCAGTATTTCGAACTGTACGAATCATCTTAATGGAGTCTAAAGATGGCAGATTGTTAAAGGCTTCTGGACTAGTAGTGTGAATAAATGGAAATTGAACAAGTATAAGGAAAGAATGTTTTTTTTAGGTAGCAGCGACCAAAAGATGATTCAACCCTTGATTGGACAAGGGACATGCTTTCACAGTCTCACTAATTAAGGATTAACCAGGCAAGAAAAAAAGCCAACTTTGTGTCATTTCCATCAAAATTAATGATTATCCATGACGAGAAGGAAATTCGCTTCCCTTCTCCTCATTTTTAGAAAGATTGAAGTAGAACCACGCTGGAAAGGATATTATTTACTTAAAGCATTGCACCTAACAATATTCTGCTGTGGAAATCAGATTATCTGGCAAGAAGCATAAGGTATTTTTGTATTTGAACAGTTCTTTCAGAGTAAATTTCAGTAGTTCTAACATTAGCACAATATAGGCCAATATTCTTTTAGATTTTCTCAAACCTCAAAATCAATATTGGTCAAAGACAATGTTAAGTTGACATCATCTTTAAACATGGAATCATTATGCATGATGCAATCCAATCATATGTAAATAGGTTCAGACAAATTAATAAACACATTTTTATTTAACAGTGTTTAGATGATACAGGTATGATGGAGATCCTGAGAAAATGCAAATGTAACATTTTTGCTCATTAAACTGATGTATGAATGGTGGCGTTTTCTCTTTGCAAGTATCAGCAGTGCCTTCAAAATTAAGAATGACATCAAGATAGAAGAGATTCCACGCTGGTATGAGGGAGCCTTCTGAACTAATTGCATGTTCTAAATTAGTTAATTTTCCAAATTAATCACTTGACTTCTTTTTGTTAACAGAGATGATGGAAACAGTTTTCACTTTAATCTAAATCATGTCAGGGGAGCAGCATGACAACCACAGTGGTTCGTTCATGCAGCCTTACAGATAATGGACTGCTTTTCCAGAGGTGATGCTTATTCTGAACATATTTTCAAGATGGTGAGGGATGTTAGCTAGATAAATGGAATATTTTGAGAAAATGGAAAAGCAAGGCTGTTAATGAACAGTTTCAATAAACATATTTTTCCAAAGAAGAGAAAACACCACACGCGTAATCGTGACACTCAATACCGTCAATACATGTATTTGAAAAGACCAATGTCTCTATCACGGTTTCATAATCAACCTGTAGAGGTGCAATTTGAACATTTATGTAATTAGGGTACTTATATATAAGTAAATAGATCCAATTGCTTTCACATCGGTGCTTATATATAAGTAAATAGATCCAATTGCTTTCACATCATGGCCAACCTCAGAACAAGGCAATGCTGTAATCCGAACATGTACAGTACAGCTTGGATTTATGCATCTAAATTTAATTCCATTTAATCCAATGAAAAAGCATAAAAAATATCACCTTAGAATCAAACTTGCCCCCCCATCCCCGTTTTTCTTTTCTCGTTTTACCCTTTTTTTTTAACGATGGTGAGTACTATTAAGACTTTAACACTAAGAATAGAACTTTAAGATTACGCCGGAAGTGGCGATTTAAGATTACGCACAGAATTGGTGGCGTCTAGTGACTCCGTAGGTTCGTACCTTGTTGCTTATTATATACCAAATGAAAGCTCTTGATAAGCTGTTTATTAAAATGGCAATATCATGACATTTCATAAGTGTGACTTCCAACCCCTTTTGTAAAAACGGGTCACCTATAACGATGCAAATCAAGATACAGGAATCTCAATAAGATTGGTAGATCAGGCAAGAAGTAGGACAGGGGGTAGAGGAGGTGTGGAAATGACGGTAAGCAGGTTGTAAGTGGTTTGGTTATTTCCGTCTAAGTAAGTATGGATGCTGCTAGCCCTAAACAACCCAATCCCAGATATCCCAAGAGACTCATGGGGACCTGGCTACCACATTAGCAGTGATTGCAACCCTGGATCTCTAATCAATATGCTGAAGGTAGTAGTGGTAATGGACTGGTAATCCTTTTCTACAGCCAACCCTATGAAGGAAAGATGAGTTCCCTGAAAATTTGTGTCAGGCATGGGTGGGCATGTCTGAGCTTGGATTGACAGGCGCTGTGCTTGGCACAATGTGTAGGGATGTGTGAACTCATTCCGACTAAATACCACCTAGCCACCAGTTTGTGCTAGGGTAACTTCTGTATGATCTGGGTAAGGACCTTTCCTATTTTGGAACAATGTGCCCTGTGGACACAGACCACTTCCAGAGAATATGCAAGGCTTAAAAAGCGCCTACACAGAGAGAAGTAAAGGTGTCAACTGTGTCTCCCACGTGGCTCTGGTGAAATAGAGAGTCAAACAGCTAATGACTCTGCTTATATGAATGGTCAACTTGAGTTGACTCTCTACTATCAGTGTCAACTTGAGTTGCTCTCTCTACTATCAGTGTCAATCGCAGAGTCAATAGCTGTTTAACACTCCATTTTTTGCCAGAGCCACGTAGGAGACACAGTTGACACCTTTACTTTTCTGTGTGTATTAAGGGCTGCGTTGGTGTCCACATAGGGATTCGGTAAGACTGCACCGACTCTTTCACACTTCCACACAATGCAAACCAGCAAGTATAGGGCATACAGAGTCTACTGTAAAGCATGGCTTTGTGTAGATTCAGTGGGGTCCAGCATTTTTTTTCCTATTGCTCTTTCATTTTATACCCCTTCAGTTTTCAAATATGCACATACTTTAAACATAAGACTAAAAATAAAAACTGCCTCAGTCATAATGATAAACTTATGAATTGTGACGCTAGAAATCATACAGGAAATGCTGGAATAGTTTGACTACACTCTACATATATGTATGAAATTCCCGACATTTTACATAGGACTAGTGACAAGGTTCCCCTTGCAAAGACAATAATCTCAATTACTCTATTTGAATTGCAAACTGCCTCTTCTCTGTAATATATGTATGTTGATGATGTTGAAAGCAATTGGATTTGATTCCTTAGTTACGGCATGTAATTCAATTCATGGGGTCTTGAGGGTGTTAGTGTATGTCACAGAAAGTATGCACACCTTATAAGAGGCACGGGAGGACATGTACACCTACCTAATCCATTTGGTTTATTATCAAAGCCTCTTACAAATAGCCTATAGGATTCACAACACGATGGAGATCGCATTCGGGAAGGTCATAGTAATTTCTGTGATAGACTGGATAAAATGGATACCAGCATTTCGCTAGCATTGCCTAGCAACTTACGAATGGATTTCTCCCCTTCTAAAAGAATCCTGACGGAAATAGTATACTAAAGCTCTACCAAAGAGCAACCACAAGCCCACTAGTCTTTAAAACATGAATAACATCAAAGGGTAATACATAGGCTCACATTATATGCTACTAAACAGTCTTTCTATGAGCCAGTAATGGGAGGTTTCCTAGGCAATATTGAAGCCTGCATTATATGCTACATATAATATGATAACATTTTAGTAGGCTCAGTCAACCTGACATCTGTTCACTAGCAGCTCCAATATGTCAAATTGTGGATCAGTCCCTGAATAGAATGAAAGACTGTTCTGTACTTCTATACAAAATAGAATCTGTGTTTAATTAGGTTATTCAATCAACTTAATATTGGCTACCAGTGCATCATCTTTACCAGCTCGGTTTACGTACCCTATGCAGTGAACAATGATAGAAATATCTCTATCTGGCCCACATTCCTACACCTAAGCAGCTAACAGGAATAGTCAATCTGTCAAGCATCAGCCTCCTCATCAACCTGGTGCTAATTCTAGAGTGGTGCCATGACCATTTAGAGCTAGTGAACAATCAGCCGGAATTTCTCTTGGCCCATGTGTCCAACTCCATAACAACCCGTGTAATGGAAAGTAAGTGACCATTCATCTTTGACCCATTTCAACACTGACCGTGAGCCGAATTTAGAGCAAGAATATCGTACAGAAAGCTCTACAATACTTCAGTGTTAAGATTTAACTAAGCTCTTGGCAAGTGATGTGATACTGTGACAACCATCAATGTTTCTGTCAGCTTTACTTATAGCTTGGCCAATCCCTGATGCCTCAGTAAGCGGTGTGCGAGGGCAGTATTGACGGCCATGTTAAAGGTCAAATTCTCAGCCAGTATAGCAGATAATAGAAACAGAGATGTAAGTCACTTCAGGCATGCACAAGGCTGTGCACAGCTAGAGACGTTACTATAAAGAGCGACCCTTCTTGATACTGAACGATGGGGACTCCAAACTGTGGGTACTGCTGATACACAAAGAGATCAATTAACTGAGCCATACACTGATGTCTGACCTCCCCATCGCTAAGACTGATTTCTACTTTCCCTTTCAATTTACACTGCAAGCATCCTTATTGACCTCATTATAATGTATTTCTCTTTTGTTGTGGACAGTGTTGGAAATACTTCACTGTCCTCCTTGATTAGTTAAGGCAATACAGACACATTGTTGCGCTGTCATTCACCAAATCTAATTCTCTCACCCTTTGGACCACATTATGGAGATGATAACATAAGAGGGCATCAATGTAATGCTAACAGCTTTCTTGGATGATTGGGAAACAGCCCTCACTTTTGATATGTAGGTGGTATCTACTGTGAAAACGGTTGGCTATGTTAGTATTGCATACCAGATTTTAATATTAAAAAAATGTCTTCATTGATCTAGACTGTATGTCCATCTGAAAAACTGCTTTAGTAGTTAAGATTTAAAGAATATTTTGCTTAATAACACCACACTGTTAGAGCATTGCAATTAGCAATATTCCGCTGTGGAAAACCAATTATTTAGCTAAAAGTCGGAGACACTTCTGTACATGATTCCACAAGGACAAAATACATAGACAAATGTCACCGTCCATTGGTCACCGTCCCTGCCGTATTTCACGAGTGGCCCTGTAATTTGGACCTTTAGCACCGGCCTTCCCCGTGGGCACAGAACATTGAATCAACATTGATAAGTGGTTGTCAATGTTGATACAATGTTGATTCAACGTTGATTCAATGCTAAACTGGATTTTGTGCCCACTGGGTTATGCCATGGGAGAATGCAACTTTGAAAGTATGTGCTCCCTGGGATAGTGGCTAAGGATTAAAATACAGCTCATGAAATAGAGCAAAGAGGTATCAATGTAGTTGGCATTTGCATATATTTTTTAATTTCAATCCATTTAATGAAGAAATCCAGCATTTTCATAGCCCCTTGAATACAGCCACATTGTATTCAATGGGGGGCATTGGATACGGCCATTCCTCTAGTTAAGCAGAGAAAAATCTTCTATTTCAAAAAGGAATATCAATTTCTCTTTTAGAATTTCCCCAAAGCTCAAAATCTAAACTAATTGAAGACCATGTTCATCTTTCATAGCAATCAAGCATCATCTTGCAACATGCAATAATTATCAAAATGCCATCCAATGCAGCACAGCCCTCAGATTAAGAGAGAAAATGCTATTTGCATAAGCTAAGACTATATATAAGGTTAAATATGTATGATGGACGTATGAAACTACAGCTAAAACAGGCTTAACCATTGTATTGATGTAGGCCTACCAACAGTGCAATGTTCCTTCTGTAAGGGCTAGGAGTACCTTTTGAATTTGGGAATGAGATTTAGAAAAGGAAAGGAGACATCAAGCCATAATGAAAGAGCCTTCTGAACCAAATCCATGTTCTAAATTAGTTAATTTCCCAAACCAATCTCACACTTCCTTTTGTAAACATTTTTCAGTTTTTATTTAATTTGGTATCGGATCCAAAGTGTCAGGGAAGCATCATGATAATCTTAGTGGTTCCTTCTTGCAGCATTACAGATAATGGACTGCTTTCTCAGAGGTGATGCCTCTTTTGAATTTATTCGCTAGTTATAGCTGACATTCAGAATAAGGAAATGCCATGATTTGAATATGTGTGATACGAACTGGGTATGGATATTTCAAGCTCGAAAGTAGTAAATGAAAAAACATGTATAGTGCTTGAACAGGAATCAGATTAATCAGTGTTAATCTTAAGGCACAGTATGGGTAACCTACCAGTGTGGATTTCAAACTTGTTTTTCCACCATGCATACTTTAATATGTTAGTATTGTCAGTGAACATATCTTTTTTTTTCATGAATTTAAAGTCTGTGACTAAAATTTAGTCATTAGTCCTCGGTAGATATTAAAAGGAACTACTGCAAAGTGATAAAGTGTGTTGCTACATTAATTATTGCAATTCCAGCAGATGTGCTTCCTATTACAGTGTGAAAAGAGCTGGCACACAACTTCCTTTTTGATAACATTGACTTTTAAAGATAAAGGGGTTGCTACATTAATTTGCAATGCCTTGTGCTTTAGAAATATGTTTTCTATTAAAGTAATGTAAGGGTAGCTAAACTAGTCCAGGCCCTGACGCAGTCAGGGCTGGACACCATGACAAGGATATCTTGGCAATATATACATTATTGTATTCTCATCCTGATTCAATTTTTATTCCACATGTAGTATTGTTTGTGCTACATACCAGATGCAGTTTTGATCTAAATTTCCCTTCTGAGCTGGTGGTAAATATTTTACTTTGTCAAAACATGGCTGATTTATGAACTTTATGGCAACTTCCTGTAGCTGGATACCTGAGGTAATTTAAGGAGCAGTCATTATTTCTAATGACTGGTTCTCTTGGCCCACACTAGGAGGCATATCACACTGTGGCCCTATGACTGAGGTATATGGGTAAATTATAAACCACTCACAGTGAATGCTCCCTCTCACCCCTGGATGATAATTACCTACAACACACTGGGTCAGGATAAGGCATATAATTATGCAGAGGAAGGTGCAATAATCTCATGAAGATTGGTAAATCTGCCAAGGAGCAGGGCAGGAAGTAGAGGAGGTCTGGAAATGAGGGTAAGCAGGTTGTAAGTAGTTTGGCTATTTGCCTCTAAGTAGGTGTGGATGTTGCTAGACCTGAGTAACCAAATCAAGGATATCCTGAGAGACTCAGGGGAACCAGGCCTCTACATCAGCAATGACTGCAACCCTGGATCTCTAATCAATAGACTAAAGGTTGTAGTGGTAATGGACTGGTAATTCCTTACTACAGCCAACCTGTGGAGAAGGGAAGAGGGGTCTTAGCTTCCCCTATTGTGAATAAAGAGTTCTCAGGGTTTCCATGCCAAACACAGAAAGGTACTGAACAGTTTTATTAGATTATCTGACAATAAGTATTTGTTTATATGAACCCATCTTATACACATTCCACTTCACTGTGTCCCTCTCATTGTCAATCTCAGCTAACCTACTAGTTTCGACCAGTTCTCAAATATTCACATAATACTACTTTGGGAAACACCTTCTGTCATGTTTCACTTAAGAAATCAAACCGGAAAGGCTGAGATAGTTTGACTTTACCCTACATTATATATGGGGGACATTCTTATCTGTAGTATTTTACACAGGACAAGGTTTCACATGCAAGTGCCAATATCCTCATGATGGAATATGTATCTAAATTTAGTGATATACACTCCAGCTCTCTCTCACTTCATTTGGAATGCAAACTGCCTCTTCCCTTCAATATGATTATGCTGATGAAGTTGAAGGTAATTGAATTCCACTCTATAGTTATAGTTTCGATTGAATCCAAGGCACGTAATTAAATTCATGAGTTATTCAGGATGTTATTGTGTACGTCAAAGAAAGTACAGTTGATGCATACCTTAAGTACGGTGGCCGTCACGGCTCACCCCCAAAAAATATCACTTTTTTACTTCAATTTCTTTTTCACTTTTCTGGGCCGTTCAAGCAATTTCTCTTAAAGGTTTTTTGTTTTTTTTGCTCATAACCACAAAAAAGTATTGCTGTCAACTGTCAACATTGGCCGAGGAGACTCACCCCCGACTTTTGATGTTGACAGCAAAAACAAAAAAAAGAGTGTTTTTGAGAAATTTAATAAACGATGGAGAAAATTAATGTGAAAGAAAAAAATAAATGTTTTTTTTGGTGAGCCTCCTCGGCCAATGTTGACAGTTGACAGCAAGAATTTGCAAGAGTTTTCAATGTTGACAGCAAAAAAGAGTATTACTGATTGAGAAATTGCTTGAAAGGCCCAGAAAAGTGAGAAAAAAAAATCATACATTAAAATATATTAAAAAAACTTTTTTTTTGGTGAGCCTTGACGGCGACCGTACTTAAGGAGGACATTTTCATGTTAGGAAGATGATCAAGTTGAAGAGCACGAGTATTTCCTTAAGCTTGCTTGCTTCTATAAAATTACATTAAAGCATAATTCGTTTTTACAAAACGGGTCGGAAGTAACACATATAAAATGTTGTGATATCGCCATATTTGTGTACGGCTCATCAAGAGCTTTCATTTGGTATATGACAAGTATTATAATAGCCAATATGCACCTTTAGGTGATCTTTTTTTGTGTTGAATTAATATAATCTATGCTCTTAAACGTGTGACTTCCGACCCATTTCATTAAAATGGGTCACACATATGTGGATATATATATAGTAAATGGGGTACCTGAATGTAACATCAGCTCACTAGTGGCCACATTCCACCACCTAAGCAGCTGACGGGATAGATGAATTTGCCGGGCAGTGGCCTCTTCATTAATCTGGTGCTAATTCTGGATTGGTGCCATGACCAATTAGGGCAAATGAGCTGGAATTCCTGTTAGTACACATCCCTATCCCCAATAACAACATGACTAAGCCCTCAGCCATGTTGATGAAAGCTGGTTTTACTGTGTAATGTATACATTGAAGTGAGTCACCCATTCTGTGTGACTCTTCAACACTGATAGTGAGCTGCTTTGGAGCTAGACACTATGGAAAGTTCTACACCGTTTAAGGCCCTGACTAAAGAGATGTGATACTGAAACAAGAATCTAAATGGCTACTGAATATAGTCCAACGTGAAGAAGATTTAATGTAGTTGGAAAACATCATGGGATTTTTAGAATACATTTACAAATCTTACTGCCTATTGATTTCGGTTTTGACACCGAAGTCAAAGCTAATTTAGTCCACCCGGTTTGTTTATAGCTTAACCATATCCTGAAGCCACAGTAAATGCTGCTCAATGTAAATAGTGACATCTATATTAATGTCAAAACCTCAGACAGTTTACAAGATACCAAAAAGAGAGATAAAAGCCACTAGGGGCATGACCAAGGCGGAACACATCAGCAGATGTTACTATAAAGTGCTGCTTGCCTTCCTCCTGCTACAGAGTTCTGCTTTCCACATTCTACTCTTCACATTCAATTTACTCTTTTGTGATCTTCTTTCTGTGTCCTTATCATCCTAATTATGATAAATCTATTTTTGTAGGGTGGGGGTGAGATACTTTCATTGTCTTCCTCGATTTGATAAGAGTGATTACAGACGATCTATTGTTGTGATGTCCCTTACAAAATATTATAATGATTTTAATCATCCAACCCATTGCCATTTCTGACCTTTACACCAACATAAGCCAATTTCCCACTTCACTGTGCCCTTATTATTCTCCATCTCATCACAGTTTCCACCATTGAAGCTACAACTTTACAAGAAGTTACATTCAGCACAGTTGAACAAGCAGCATGGAACTTATAATAACCAACCCTCGGGCATCAGCCGGCATTGCCAATCAAGGTTTATTCAGGGGAACCCTTGTGATGAGATGTAGTAAGTGAACCCAAGTACCTCATGAGAGGATAAGCAGGTTGGTTGTTAGATGCCACAAATGTGGCCCCATTCAACAACATCCTATTGTACCAGGATTCAATGCTGACAGCATAGCCATTAGTGGGAGGCAGTAGTAATCTACCGTGTTGTATAGTCTGCTAGACTTAGAGATGCAGTCAACGTAGGTATTACTGGATGCTGTGTTGACTTTACAGTGACATCATCTATAGTGTATTATTAATGTCTGTATCTGCTCATTAGAGGTTGTATAAACATCATTGTCTATGATGTTTGAATGGTATAGGTTGGATAACACAGTGGGCAGCTAGTTTCAAAGGAGCCCTATTACATGAGAGACTTAAGTTTTGTTGTGAATCCATGAGACAAACAGAATCAGTAGAACAAACATTAGGTATGTTACACAAATTGACAAATGTTTAGACCCCCATTCAGTAAATGAAAACATACTCTCACTGTCACATTAACAACAGGTGTCTCCATTCCTAGCTCCGCTAACATACAATATAGACATGTAACGTAGGTGGGTGAGATTAAGTAAAGTCCTGAAAATGCACCAAGATGGTAGCATGGTAGAAAAAATGAACCGTATCCACCGGCTAGCTACTACAGACTGACCGAGCATTGGCGGGAGAAAGGTGGTGCCAGCTTGGGGTGACCCCTAGTGGATGAATAGGGAACCAACAATTGCCGCTGCTTCCTAAATATGTTAATGTTATCCGGCCAGATATCAGAGAGCCAGACAGACAGACAGACAGACAGAGATACAAAGAGACAAATGGAGACAGAGAGACAGAAATATCAACAGACAGAAAAATGAGAAGTGAAATACAACCTTGTAGACAGTGATAGAGACACAGTGGTAGAGACAGTGATAGAGACACAGACAGAGTGTGCCATGGCAGTGCAAAGCTTTGACCTGGCAGCTGGGTTGAGAGATGCCCTGGGTAAACCTAGTAAGCTGAGAAGGAAGCCCCAGGGCACACAGTGCAGGACCCATACAAAGATCTCCTGCCCAATTCGATCATTCTCAATTATATGAACGGTTTCTCCGGGTCCCAGCAAGAACCTACAAAGAGCAGGGTATTATTATATCTCCTGTGGCTCAGGAAGGTAACCCTCAGCAGTTTGTGTGGGTCTCCCTTTAGTTTGATTCTATTTGAAGAAGGATAATATAATAAAAAAATAGAGGAGAGTGTCCTAAGATATCCTATAGACTGAGCGAGGGGTAGGATTAAACCACTTTTTTTTGGCCATTTTCATTCCCATGAGGCACTCACTTCTAAATGTTCAGGCTGTGAAGAACCCATAGTCAGATATTTGTCAAGGACGTTATATACAAGGTAGGTGATGTAAGAGGAGTGGCATTTGATACCATAAATCCTTCTGAGAGGAAGGGAAGGGTGGTAAGTGGATGGGGGATTGGCAATACTCCTACAACCTGATCCAACATCCATACGGCACTCAGTGGAAGCATTCAGTAAACACCCTAGGACCATTACCTACATTAGTGGATGGGATCCTAAGGGACCAGGGCACCACTCTGTAAGGATAGGATTATCAAAAGGCTTTTTATGTACACGTCTTCACATGTTCTGTAGTACTGTACCTATGTGTCAATATCATGGTTGAACTAGAGATGAGGACACTCAATATATTGCATACCAATTAAGTAGATTTTTTTCATACGCTGTTGTTTGATATGTTGGATAGGCATGACAATACAAAATAAAGTGTTCCCCTCTGATGTGTGCTAATCATTTATTTTATAGAGACCAAGAGCTGCTAATTGATCAGTACCCCATGGCATGTGTGTATACTATCTTAGATATGCCTGATAACTATTCATGTATTTGAACCTATTGTAAACCTAGAGACCCCTTCCAAATAGTTCCTGGGAACGTCTGCAGCCCATTATATATGTTATATTAGGTCATTCTCCTGCTAGGCCATCTGATAGTGGCTTTAGTGTAATATGAAAAATAAATCAATGATTTATGGGTTAGAAAAGTGCAACTTCATGAATAGTGAATATCTTCTTATGTATCAACTTTTGCTGTGAGGTCCTGTTCTATCAGTGCTCTGGGGATTATACTCTCAAAAGGCTTATTGGCATCCCCATGTTCCCTTTTCCATCAAGGACATTAATGTACAAACAAACAACCTTAATATTGTGTAGGGATTTGGCTAAAGACTGATGACCTTATTCATGCACACCATGTCATATGTTAAATTTGGTTATTGTTCAATGCACTCATCAGCATAGTAATGACACATTAATAGATTCTGCCTTCCTTTGAGGCAGTGGAATGAAGTGAACTGTCAAGAGCAGTACCAGTGTGACTCATCATGTATAGCACTGTAATTGGTTTCAGGGAAGTGGATTATGACATTACCCCGTCCCTAGGGAAGATCAATTTACACCGAAGAGATGCAAGCATCAGTTCTTTTCTTGTTCTGGTGCTCACAAAATCAATTTTGTTATAACATCTGCTTTTAACACCTTGTACCTGCAGTCATGATTCTACAAGTTGCTTAAAGCTTGAAGATGTTTCTCCACCTCTGTCACATTTTTCATATTTTTGTGATTCTGACACATAATATGATTATTATGTATCTCCATATCAAAATAATAAGCTTAATCTCATCTAGATTAGCTCAGTCTGTTAATTTTCTACGAATATGTATCTCTGGCTTCAGACGTGTCATCATCCATGTATGTGATTAGGTATTGCGATATGATGATGAAGAGCAGTAAATATTTTAAGTTCCATTGGTTGCTTGAAATTTGATAGAAACAGGTATATAATCATTACTAACAATATTGCTATATTCACAATTCATAATATCAGCATTTGTTTTTATGCTGTATCAGTTCATCTTCCATCGCAAAACCCAACTCCCCCAGTATTAAATTATGATATTCACTTTCAGCTTTTTCTCACCATTCTCAAGAGGCATCATAACTTGCACCACAGGCATAGCCCTATGGACATGCTTCCAGGTATCAAAGTCACATTAGTTTAAATAGTTTTGTCATGTGTGCAGATATTACTCAGGGTGTCAAATCCGAAATTGAGAAGAAATTGGGGGCAATCTGCTTCTAAAATGACCGTACTGTGCAAGGCAACAGCAGAAGAGAAACATCCAATGGCTTGAACCCCTCTGTGGGTTAAGGTCAATAACTTGGGTTTGTGGTCCAGGTGCGGTCTTAATAAACAATTGTCATGATGTGCTTGCAATTCTAAGGATCCATTCAGTAAGCCCTAGAACATTTTACTTGCAATACTATGATCATGACACAAAATACCTGCACTGATTTCAATCATGTTCTCATTCTGCTTCATATAAATATTCACCACAGCTAACAACATGTTCTCTTGACTCAATCCATGAGTTTCCCCAGAATATAATGATAAGCAGAGGGGTATTTATAAATATATAAGTGGAATGACTAATCACAAAGAAATTTGGGAAATTGTTGCAAACTACAAAATCAGATAGTATTACCATAACCATGATAACTATGGCTAAATATACAACAATGCGAATTGGATCTTTCTGGGTTACATCATGTATTTCAGTTACCAGTCCAGTGCCATCACTGCAGTAAGCAAGGATAAACATTGCTTCTTCTGGACCATCCCCCAACACCTAAGCAGCTAACGAGAATGGTCAATTTGCTGTTTGGAACTAGCTCCTTCCCTAATTTGGTGCAAATTCTGGAGTGGTGCCATGCCCATTTAGAGCTAATGAACAACAAGTTGGAATTTCTCTTGGCACACATTGCCATCCCCATAACAACATGCCTAATAGAAAGAGAGTCACTGGGACATTGTTAGAGTTACCGATCATATGTGACCTCTTATAATACTGAAGGTGAGCTGCTTTCTTTTTTGGTAGATTTAGCAGTGTTGTATAAGCCACACACTGCAATTGGTATTAAGGTAAAGATGAGTCTTGCTCACATACAGGCTGCAATATTATATATATATATATATATATATATATATATATATATATATATATATATATATAAATATATATATATATACACAATTTACATTATTCAGAAATGTCTTTCATATAATGTCAGCTCTTCCTAGGCAAATAGTAATCAAGGGCAGTAATGACAGCCATAATAGTTTACCAGATACTAATTCATATCACTTGGGGCATCGACATCCAGGGATGACTGTATAAGGAGCCACACACTATGTCTGTCTCGATTTATCATATTGTTTGGCCAAATCCAGACTTCCTTTATCCCTCCCTTTCTATCGCAGTGTTTTTTCTATACTCTTAACCCTTAACCAGGTGCTTTTATAAATTCATATTTCTTTGTCTACTGCACGAGTGTTTTCTTGGGTGGCTACGAATGATAGAGTACTCAGAGCATTAGTTCTAACAATCCAACATTTGCTAAAACATAAGCCACCCCATTGTTAAAATCTCACACATTCATTCCATGCCATTCATTCTAATGATAACTTTTCCTATTGATTGACTGTCCAAAGTCCATGAGGAAAACTTAGTGAGTCACATAAGCTATTCTTGACGGTTGACACTTGAAAGGCTCCACATGAAAGTGGAGATACAGAGAGATACCAACTGAAATACAAGCTCACAAAGAGTAATAGTGACACAGACAAAGTGAATGTGATAGGCCAGTGTAAAGCTTCTGCCTGGCAACCAGTAAGCTTCTGGGGAATTCTTAGGTCACACAGCACAGGGTCCATACAAAGACCTCCCACCCCATTCAATCACTCTCAATTCACCAGAACCTGCTTGCAAAGAGTAGGGCATTATTATATTTCCTGTGGCCTGGGATGCCTTACTGACCTTGGTACCTATAAAGACATGTGTATGAGTAACTGTCAGGGTTTGAACCCTTCCTCCTTATGTTGATTCCATTATATAGTAAAAAGGCACCATATAAAGTAGAGGAAACTGCATCAAGAGACAACTGTTCAAAGGGATCAGCTGAATAAGGGATACAATTTTAAGATTCATACAGATTCACATACTAAAATGTGATGCTTCAGGGATAATTCAGACAGAAATATCCATTCCTATAAGGCACCATGAAACAAAATTATATTCATAATATCAGTAAGGTAAACACAAATTTTATGCCATCAACTATTGATTCAAGAAAAAAAGCTGAACGTGACTTTGAATAACAATTATTAACAAATTTCAGAATGTACATATTTGTGAGATCAACATCATACAGATTTAGACCGATCCTGAGCCCAAATAATAGCTGTGTGAGCTTGTAAACCTGCAGCAGTTGTTTGCAGCCAGAATAGATTTCACTACAGCCAATAATATCATTCATTGCCAGAGGGCAATGTAGGATTTCCCCTTAAACTCTGAATTGGCTAAAATATATCTGATAATTCAATTGCTTCAATCATAAATTCTATGTTCTGTTTTATCAATAGTAGTACTCAAATTTCTCTCTCTCATTCATTTTCCCTCAAGTAATGATCCCTTCATGAAATTGATAGATATTTTGTGAGACTTCATCAATAGAAATAATTAAAACTTATTCAGTTCCCCCCACTTTATTGCATGAGCTTCTACATGAAGCTATGCACCAAGTATGGTATGCCTGGATGTTACCCTGGAAATGGTCAGTAAGGATCTCAGAATGTCTCAGGCTTCCTGAGTACTAAGTGCCTTGCTCTGACCCTGAGGATGATCCCCACAATGCCAGAGGGAGGGATATTTGGCCACTAGGACTGTTTGCTAAGGCAGTTGGGCAGGAGGTAGGCAAGGTGAGAGAAGAGGAGAGGCATCTGATACCTTGAGAGAATCCCTTTGAGAGGATGGGCCCTTAGCTAAGGATGGGAGTGTTGTGCCCCGTATTGTCCACAGGCTATAAAGTGTTCGCATCACATAATGTCCATAGCCTTCCATCACAAAGTGTCCGTAACATACACTTCGTCCACAGTCAACATCACAAAATGTCCGTACAATACAATTTATCCCCAACTAACCATCACAATGTTTGTCCACATCCAACTGCAACAAAGTGTCCACAAAATTCAGTTTGTCCGTACTGAAATGTCACAACCCTAGTAGCAAACACACTCTGAACCCAAATCAGGCAGCCCGCTTTGAAACTGATCTGAGCCCAAATCAGACAGCCTGGTCAGGGCCACACTTCAGCCCAGCCATCAGCCCAACATGAAACCCAGCTCATATTTGCCCAACTTCAAACAGCCAATCCAAGCTAAAAACTAAATTGGCCGTGTGCGGGCTTGCTACAAGGGAAGGTGTCACCAAGCTTCCTTTGTCCACACAATGCTACCACAATCAGAGTAAGAGCCCCCATAATACCAGAAAACCAGTAATTATTTATTTTTGTCAGTAACTGTGCTGTTCAAAGTCAAAGGGATGTTTTCAATCCATTCATGATAACACACCAATTAAAACATAAGCAAGGTATAGATAAGTGAGACTGTAGGGCGAAGAGCAGAAGAAAGAACACTTTATGATGGTAAGCTGTGGACATAATGTGATGTAGCTCTTTGTAGCATGTGAACAATACGGAGCACAACAGGGAGGTAGAGGAAGAATTACTTTCCTCTGGTGACAATCCTCCTACGTCTTGACCCTACATCCCAACAACACTCAGGGATCCATTCAGTCAGCACCCTAGGACCATTACTTACATTAGTGAATGGGATCCTGAGGGACGGAGGCACAACTGTGTCAGGGTGGGATAAACAAAAAAGCATTCTAGCTGTACCTCTTTGTCAATGCCAGTGGTTAAGACAAACTCAATACGTAGAACTAAAGGAGGAAAGGAGGACAATCCAAAAGGAATACTTACAAAAGAACTGTTTTTCTTTTGTGATTATGAAAGAAAACTTTCCTAAATCCTTACCAATTCATATGATTTCATATTAAAAAAGATAAAATGGACAGTGCTATATTCATAAACGTACTACCCGCATTGCATGTAATGTCCATCATATTACCATCTGGGATTCTATCATGGCCTGCCGGAGAGGAGGGATGAAGAAATGAAGAAAAGCCTTCTAGGTTCATTACCGATGTCTTCTGCATCTAAAAACGTTTACTGTCTTAGCTGATGTAGTCCCTCCGACGATTGCACCCAGGGCTATTCAAGTCCATGAGGCAATCTGTCATTACAAATTTGAAACATCACACACAAAAAAACTGTATAGTGTAGTTATAACTACATTATTATAAAGAGTTCCCTTGCCTACTGTCTGATCAACTACAGCTAAATCATAATGAACCCATACTCATCCTATCTATTACTTGTTTATGAAGGGTGAATCGACATCCTCCGTATGCAGACCTTACAGATAATACACATTCAGAAACTTCTATGATGAGATGGGTGTATGTAAGACTCGTATGGGACTCGTATGTATGTATGTAAATGTCATGTCGAGCATTATAAATCTTAGTATTGTATCTCCATATACATTGCAGGGTGAACTGAGTGATCAGCTACATTATCAATGATTTGTCAGCAAAAGCAAAAGCAATAATTGAATGACTTCATCGACATGTTTGTTATTCTTTCCATCTTAGATAAATCCATAAGGTAGGTCCATACCATTGAAAAACGGACCACTGCGCATGCTTCTGCGCATCCAGCTTAAATATATCAGAATAGCCTCATATTAGGTATGTGTATGCTGCTATGAACCCTTTTTCATTTATTTTGCATTTCTGGCATTTTTTTATTCATTGTATTTATGAACCAATAAATGATCTATATTGGATTGTAAAAGTGAATAGAGTGCTTAAATATACCCAAGGCCATATGATGAGGCTATTTCATATCATGATTATTATAGTTTTACCCAAAATGCAATACTTCCAATATTCAGTTTTTCACGTTTTTGCATTACTTTTTTTACTTCAAAGGCCCCGAAAACGTAATATTTTTATCATTAAATTTGTTTGATTTTCTGTTTAATTAAAGACAAATTTTCAAATAAATTCTTTTTTTAACCCAGAATGCCAAGGCACAGAACTAAAAAAATATTTTTTAAATAAAGGAAGACATCTAGGCATTCATCCTGTAATATTTCATATTTTTGTGGTCACTGATTATGACAGTATAAAATCATGAAACTTTGATTTCTGTATTAAAAAAAGTAGTTCGGGACCCCCCTACTTTTTCTTTTCAAATATCCGTTCCAAATGATCTAAGGTATCTCTGGACAAAATTGGTGGAATTCTAAACTCTCTGAGTCAATGGTATTGACCTACCTTAACAAATAGAGGTAACTGCTTATAATAGCAGCTTATTATAATAACAGCTTATCATGTTGGCTTAGATTACATATTGTTATACCCCTTTAATCTTTAATCTAGATATAGATTAAATAATCTATTTCAGAGAAGATCTAAAGTGAAAGTGTTAAGAAGCAAGACAGTAATTGCACTTCAAAGACAACTAATCTGCGACCCTGACCTGGTAAAACCACATTGACAACAGTGTCTTCTCCTTTGCAGCAAACATGGCTTTCTTCCCACGCTCTAGAGCAGCTTACAGATGGCTCTGAGCTGCTCTGAGCTGCACAACAGTGGCCTGTGATCGATATGGACACTTTTCAATGCTACGCCGGCCATCCACTCACTAATGGCTATCTTTAGAAGTGTTGAGCGGGTCGTTTTATTTGCCGAGGTAGGTCAATAATAGTAGAAAACCAACTTGCGCTGTGAGACACGGGTATCTCAAGCTCTATCCTAGAAGGAGGGGCCTATGATAAAGCTGATTACTTGGGGAATAATTCTATTCAGAACACAGGCATCATCTAAATTCCCTCTACTGCCAAGGCCTTACTTACAAATGGGCAACCATGATTATTTCAATAGTAGTCATTTGGAATAAAATTATCATAAACCATTAGTTTCGTATCAATATTGATAGTTCTTTTTCCTTGTTGATGGCACATTGAATTGATGATTCAGTCAAGGAGAAAGGGATATGACTGTTCTGGTTAGGTGTAGATGTGAAGTCAATGTGAGAACGTCAATATGACGAAGCACTCCTCCTTGCTCATTTTCCACCTTCGAGCATGAGTTTTTATTGCTTTCGCTCCGATGATTACAACATTCATCTTTCTGCGCTAAATGCCATAACATCCCAGGGAAAATGTTGCAAGATCGATTCCTCTATAATATTGATACATGCATTCAAGACGTTTCTCTACTCTGGGATTGTCACAATGATATTAAGATATTCGTGCACACTTGGAATATTATAATGATACTAGATTATCATTATGTTTTTTTCCATTGAGAGGTCCAAATGATATTGAACAGTACATCTTATTACATAGCTACAGAACTTTACTATAGACCTATTTGAACTGCAGAATAACTTACTGGTAAATTCTTGTGTATAAGCCTAACTCACGTATAAGCCGCACCCCGACTATGGGCCGATTTTTTAAGTGGCACCAGCGATCTGATTATGGTGACTTTAGAACTGTATCATAGTAGCAAACACTTGCATATAAGCCGCAACCAGACTCTTGACCGATTCTGTAAGCCGCACCAGCAATCTGACTTGCGTGCGAGCCGCGACTTATAAGAGCGGCTAAGAGCGAGAATTTATGGTAAACGTCTTTTTCCTCCAGCAGTATACCCTCATATTTGAATATTCACTTCTATGATTCTGCACATGTTCCCCAGGTGACATGCTTCAAAGATTCCACCACATTTTTTAACCCATGTTCTGTAGACCTTCACCATATGTTTATATATATATATATATATATATATATATATATATATATATATATATATATATATATATATATATACACAAGGGTGTCGGTACAATCTGAAGCTAGGGAGATCTGATCTATAGTATGCCCTCATATATATATCGAGTAGATCTAAACTGTAAAGTAAGAACCCACTGGGCAAAAGGACATTGAATCATCATTAGATCAACATTTTTACTACACATTAAAAAGTAGGCTTATCCCCTGAATGTGCACTAGTCTTCCAACAGGGTTGCCCTCGGATGGGTACTCTCGTTCCCAGATCCTTCCGAAGGAAGGCTCTGGGGACAGCCAAATGACCTTGAACTTGGGATTTTGCTGGGTCTGGGCAACCCCTGCTGGTAGGCTGGAACCAGTGAACAGGAACAGGAAATGGAACCAGAATGTATGATGGTAGTTTTAGGTAGTTTTACCATCAGCCTTTCTGGTTCCATTTCCTGTTCCTGTTCGCTGGTTCCAAGCTACCAGCAGGGGTTGCCCAGACCCAGCAAAATCCCAACATTTGGCAGTTACCAGAGCCTTCCTTTGGAAGGATTTGGGAACGAGAGTATCGGATGGGGTGCTTTAGAACAAGGCCTAACTTGCCAGGTGATATTTGAACCTTAAATTAGGTTAGAGCACTTCATATAGAGATTGGCCAAAGGGGATGTCAGGAACAGGAGGATTTTTGCCACAGTATATTATAATATTATGCACAAAATTCATGTTGCATATGAACATGGATTGCATTCATTGTTACAATGGAGTGATTTATGATTTGCTATTTCAGGTCTCTGCAGATCTATGTAGAATATCCACAGATAGATCATACAACAGTGGATTTTATGTTCACCAAACATAAATATTTATGAAGTGTAGATTCATTGGAATTGGAGACGAATTCAGAGAAGGTCCAATAACTTCTCATAGATTATTAATGCAGTGTAGATGTACATTGTTGACTATTTTGTTACATTTCAATGAAGGCTGAATGGAGACTGCCTAATGGTATGGTACAGTATGCCTGATTCTATATAGAAATCTACTGGTAATATCCTGACAAGCTTAGTAATGAGAGCTTGGGAATATCAATGTAAGGATTCCAGGTTCAAACATATAGGTCAGGCTTGTAGTGCAAAAACACTTTTTACTTTCCTTCCCTTCCTATGAAATTCATCTATACCTTTATCAAAATAGCAGTATTACTTATGATATCCCAAACTGCAAATGCATTGGATGACAAGTATTTGATATCATGTTCACCATAGCAGGCAAAGATAACCAGTTTGGAGACTCGACCTCACATTACACCACGTTTTTCTACTATACACCTACAGCATATTACACTGTGCAGCAACAGTAACTTCTAACAGTGTCATTTTGTCAATATGTGCGAGGTGTGTGGGTGGATTCTCTCCCTAAGGGACCACCTACTAAGTTAGTGTCATCATCCCCAGTATTAGGTGAATTGGCATCATTCATGTTGGAGTCAGTAGTGAGTATCATTGAGGGTTGTCGCCTTGAGGCTGAGGTTCAACTTGGCGCTTAAGGTCAAATCCCACAACGCGAAAAATGGTCCTAAAAGTGTTGCATATTGAGATAATCACAAGGGGGAACTGTTGCAGATATTGCAAATCACAACACTTCTACTGCCTAACTGGGCTGCCCTAAATCCCACTGTAGCAAATGTAGACATGCAAAGTGTTGTGTATTGAGCTGTATTGCTATGATTTGGGTCATGTAGGGAATGAATTCACAACAGAAAGGACTTTGATATTGAAATAGTAAGGGAAGCTGATGCAATTATACTATTGACCCCTCTGGATCTAACAATTTATAGATACATAGCTAAACACTATAAATTGCAGAGAAAAACCCTTGAATATATGGAGCATGTGGGATTTGGGTTAAGATTAACCAGTGATAGGACCATTGCCATGTAGCAAGAAACCTTGACATATTCCAATAAGCAACATTTTCTAGGCCTCCTCGGGGAAAATATTTAACTCTTTTGATCCTTGTGATTTCTCAAATCACAAGACAAAGGCAACACTTTCTCACCGATTTGGGCCTGTCTTAGCCAATATAGGGACCAAAATCAGCAATAAGACCAATTCACAACATTTACTCTTTTGCATTGTGGGATTTGACCTTTAATGGGTATGCCTTCATTGCCAGGTTTTGGATCTCATCTGCGGTTTATTCGCCGATACGAGAGGAGTGTTATCATTAGATTGCAAATTGTAAGTCTAGACTGTGTAGTGATTTAAGTCAATATTATCGGTGTTCACCAAGTCTGGCCAAATGGGGAGAGTGGTGGTATAAAGGTTGCATTTGGGTGGATTTCATAAAAAGTGGAAGTAGCAGTAGCACCTAGAGGTACTGATGGCAGCCAGTGAGGTCACGTTGACGTGATGTCATGTCCATGGCAAATAGAAAATGCAAAAAGAATCCCCATGTCCCTGTGTTTACCTTTATGGTATGGCCAGTTAAGCAAAAGATGTCTCAAGTGTAGGAATGAACAGTATATTTGCCCCATTCTACTGATATATCTAACTACAGTGAAAGCATGAAATTTATCAAAATATGAATTCATCAAAAATACATTACTTATATATCAAGAGAACGCTAGTGGGAAAACTGAATTTTAGGAGTACCAAACTACTTCAAAAGTGGTTAAAACTACGAGGGAACCACTAGGGATTTCATGAGGAGTAAAAGTCATGGGACCAATCTATCAGAGATAGCTGGAGCAGCATGGTCATCACAGGATAGATTGAGCAACATGCTTGGTTGGTGTACGTTTTTATGTATACCATAGAGTATGAGAGTGGAAGACCCCCATCATCGTTCAATAATATTTGGCCTTATTGTGCTCTAGCCCAGTGGGCACAGAACATTGAATCAACGTTGAAAACTGGTTGTCAATGTTGATTAAACATTGATTCAACATTGATTCAACATGGAACTGAATTCTGTGCCCACTGGGAGGCTTGGACATAGACAGCAGCACTGTCTAGCATGTAGCCTACAGTTCAAACTGTTTATTCCATAATCCTTTTATCATAATGTCTGCTGTCTGTACATAGCCAAACATATTGGATAAACAGTGGATTATAATGTGCCCAGGCGAGAACAAATGAAAAGAAAATGTAAACATTTGTGAAGTATAATTTGGAATCCGAGAGACTAATTCAGAGAGGATCCCATTACTTCTCATAGATTATTGATGCAGTATAAATGTCTTATTTGACTACAATGTTACATTTCAGTAATGGGTGAAGGTGATGTGCTTGATGGTATGGTACAGTTTGTCTGATTCTATCTAGTACTGTACAACAAACATCCTGACAAGCAGAAGCAATACATTCTGACGGTGTGTTTTCATCAATATGTGCAAGGTGTGTGGGTGGATTCTGTTCGTGGTGGAAGGGAACACCCACTAAGTTAGTGTCATCATCCCAAGGACTAAGAAAATTGGCATCATTCATGTGGGAGACAGTAGTGAGTGTCATTGAGAGGTTGGCTGGCGGCCGAGCTTCAGCTTGGCCGTTTATAGATAATATCATTCCTTCATTGCCGGGCTTGCTACGTTGGGATCTTATCTGCATTTTTCTCGTTTTGGAGAGGAGTGTTGTGTATAAATGGCAAATTGCGGGCCTAGATCATGTTGTAATTTAAGTCAATATTATCGGTGCAAAGTGGCACGATTACCATCGGTAGAAAGATTGCATTTGGGTAGATTACATAGATGTGGTAGTCTGACTATTGGGGGTGAAGGTGTCAGCCAGTGACGAATTTGTCACGGCAATAGTAATAGAACATGCAAGTAATTCCTTATATCATTGTGTGAGCTTTTATGGTATGGCCATTCGAGCAAAACCTGTATCAAGTAAAGGAGAGAACAGTATATTTCCCGATAATTATTTGCTATATATAAATGCATTCTATGGATAAATTATCAGGACAGCCCACGAGTGGACAGAGAGAATTTTCGGATTTTTCCAATAGGAGTTCCAGACTACTTTAAAAAGTGATCAAAACTATCAGGGAACCACTAGGGAATGCATAAGGAGTAATGGTTATTGAACCAATTCTATGAGACATAGTTGGAGAAAACACATCTGATACGAATGGTGAGTCACTTTCCCATTCAACATGGTGGCATGAGGGCCAGGGCAGAAGTGGACAGAGAAGAAGAAGAAGAAGAAGGGGAGTAACAGCCATGAAGACACACAAAGGATAAGAAACCAAATAACAGTCAAATAGACCAAGGTCCCTCACAGGGAAAGATTCTGCTTCTGCATATATAAGAGTGTTGAGAAAGACATTCAGTCGACCCTCACTACCTCGAAAATTTACTTCCTTGGATTCCTCACCTCCCCAGACAGTTACCTGGCAACTGCCCTTATATGTTTCTATTATATTTGGACTTAATTCCTCGGATAATTTGCTTCCTCAGACAGTTTTCCTTGCATTTTCCAAACTAAAGGAAGTGAGGGCTGACTGTTCCTGAAGAAAGTCTGTGCTTTCGGGATGTGCCAAATTGGAGCCTTGTAAATTACTGACCGACTTGCTCACGCTGAAGGGAAATCAGGGCAATTGTAACTTGTTTCCCCCAGGCTAAGAAACTTCATGAGGGTCAAGCTTGGTAGCAGCATATTGCAAGGCCGTGGAGACTTGGTAAACTACTGAAAGTTGGTAAAATAGTGAGAATGTCACACATGTGATCACATCAGACTCACAATAGACCAATCAGACAGAGAAGCACGTTATGTCTGTTATCTTAATTAGAACTCCAGTTTGGCATATGCGCGCACAAATAATGGTTAAAGGTCTCAGGTTCTCATTAGGTGCTTTCGGGGTCTGCCAGCAATTGTACGCTTGTAGCAGCCTCCCTAATACCTGGAACTGCCTTGCAAAGAACCAGCTTCAGGAAAATGCAGGGTAGATTAACCTGGAATCGAACACATACCTTGAGACGGTCTCTTGATTTTCTGGTTAATAAAGCATAAATAATGAATAATGGGTAGGCCCTAAATTTAACTGTTATTTTTTCCGAGAGACAAACACTAGAAGTTATGATTCCACATGAGTGAACTCAAATGTCACGGTTTATCTCAGGGTATACGTATCCAACCCATGGTAAATCTACCCTAGCTGGCATCTAATGGTTAAAGATCCTATGTGAGCTCGGTCAGCTAATATTGGGTGATCTTGCAATTTTAGCATTGTCACATGCTTCATATACTTCAATGTCTGCATAGATAATGTAAATGTTGTAACTCCCCATTTAACTTCCTTAAAGCACCATACATCCTACAGAATAAATTACTGTCGACCTGCAGTAATCCTGACCTGCAGGGGTACTGCATTGGGAGCATGGGGGGACATTTAGTCCCCACTACAGCCTTAGATATGTAATTCCTTCAATTTCCAATAAGGGGAACTTACATATCACAAAAGATGATGTCGAGTAATCTCAAAATGGGTACAGATGTCACATACTATATAACTTTGTCGGCTGATTTTTGGTGAAATACCATCTTTAAGGTAGAGTGCAGACAGCTCTCAGCGGATACTTACGGGCACACCCCTAACGCACCTAATGACACTCAGGTGAATACAGTCATGATGACGGCGCAGTGTAATAGCTAAATTTAAATCAACCCACTACACAGGTGGAATATCCCCAGCACAAACAGGTAGATTCTATCATCCCTCCCAGTATTGGAGAAAAGTACCATAACCAGTAATATACTAGGCTTTTGAAATGGTTTAGAATTTCCCAAGATCAAAGTGCATGGACCTAAATGTGGGTGCTCGGCCAGCTGATTATAATTATATAAGATGATTTAGATCTATCTATGGGTAAACGGACCAGACACAGAATGACAATATATAACTTCCAGGACAGGAGTTCAACAATAATTGCTTTGATCAATTTCGATATTTGACACCAGGTGGCTTCTCCCGGTAGACACAGAAGCTTGAATCAGCATTTAAATGTGAATCAGTCATTTTTCAATATTGATTCAATGTTAATCTGAATGTTGTGCCTACTTGTATTTGTACCCCTGGTTACCTTCAATATGACTTAATTTTGTGACATGGATACCAGTCGTCAGCGTGTAGTTTTTAGGTAATATGCCAAGTAGTCTGAGGTTACAAGAGTATACTTGTATCTCCACTACTGTAAGGGTTTAATTATATCCGATGGATATCCACTCAATTGAGTGTATTTGTAATATCTTCGATATGATATCTGTCAGTCGTGCTGAATTCCTTATATATAATTTTAAGCAACCCACGGAGTTCCTGCACATACAGGCCCACATACTTATTGAAATATTAACGATGAAATTGTTGAAATAGAGACATATCACGATTTGTTAAGTAGTGACCTTTGGGGTCAATCATCAAGAGGTGTCTATTACCTTGGTCCCTATCACGGGAGGTATATGAGGTCAGCAAAATAGTTCACACATTTTGTGGGAATGTCCGAGGAGGT
This sequence comes from Harmothoe impar, assembly GCA_947462335.1. Classification (NCBI taxonomy): domain Eukaryota; kingdom Metazoa; phylum Annelida; class Polychaeta; order Phyllodocida; family Polynoidae; genus Harmothoe; species Harmothoe impar. The sequence continues at coordinate 63,651,965 of OX381712.1, read as the reverse complement.
GACAAAAGATGATCTTTTACCTCAGGCAGATAGACATTGATAGAATGTTAGATGTTACATAAACAATGAAGTTACCATGGTTACACAGTGATATTAAGTTAACAGGGTCAGAGAATCAAGGCCATGTTTAAGAGTACACAGAAAATCTAAATGCCCCGGCCTTTAGTCTGTAGTGGCTATCCTAGGTTAGGGTTAGTCATAGGGACATTGGCCAGGTATGACCAAGTGCTGTTCAAAAATAACTGAGGCATAATAACATATGACTAATGCCTTACTCAAAAGGACTTAGCCTAAAACTCATTGGAATGAGGAAAACTAAGGTGAGTCGGTCAGTATTGACCAACCTGCCAAAATTAACTAAACTAGGTTGGTTGTATAGGGATCCAAAAAATGACTAACTTGGTTAGTCACGGACGCTCCTGGACAATAAAAAGGTGATCACTTTTGCCTGTTGATAAGACACCCTTGAAAGATGTTATTCATGACATAGGTCCCTCATTGGACACATTATCTGTTATATTCCTGATGAGATTGCTATAAATTCTCTCATATAAGTATGAATCAATCTACATTAAAAAAATCTTGATTTCAAAAGATTAGACTACACCTAAAGTCGGACACTTCATGCCAGAAATGATCCTGGAGTCGGACACTTGTAATTTCATTGGTTTGATAGGTATGCTTGACAGTAAATACAATATTCTTGTTGGAAATATATCATACTATGTTTTTGAAGCTGCTTTTTTCTATCTATAGATCCCTAATCATATGATATTGATCGCAAATCAGATAAAGTGTTCATTTAAATTAGTCATGTATGCATGTAACTACGACTATCTAACTTACCTATGTGTTCAACACACTATATTCTAATGTTTATAATGGACCACAGATATATGTGTATGTTAACTATGCAATTCAAGACCAATGGTGTCCGAGTCAGATTGTCTTTACCCTATAGTGACTGAGAGATTGGTCGTATAGGCAGCCAAAGAATATCAGTGTAGGTCTCTCCTAGAACATTGATTCTCTGCACAGTATAATGCGCTGAGCGATATGGACAATGATGGACTAGGTATCTACCCACATAACCGTGGGGCCATTACATCATCACAACGGGTGAGTCATGAGCTAATGTGGAAGTTATTACATAGTCGGTGTCATTCCCAACCTCTAAATCACCAATACACATCCACATGTCACTTGAATAGACCCCCGCAAATGTCTATATTACTGTGCATGTATATGAAGTATGCATGTGGGCCCTTGATACTGATATTATATAGCGAGGGAGCGCGGGCTTGTGGTTCTTATAAATATGAAAAAAAGTCATTATTAGACAAGGTTATAGACATCATTGTGAAAGTTAAGCTTATTTATTTTATGGTGAATATGACACTCCCATTGATTGACTTAACCAAGGAATGCCCTATTTAACACCCCCCCCCCCATGAAATAACCCTTGCTCGTATTTAACGGCCTGTCAAATCATCAAAATTGTTGATTTAACCACTGTAAATAAGCTTTTTCAGAGCAAATAAGTGGAATTCTGATAAATATTGTTAATACGGACATGGAATAAACACAAAGGAGCACTCGTAGAGGTCCTCTACTCGTGCACCTTTGTCTTTTTATATATGATTAATTGCTTAATTAAAGTGAATATTTAACTGCTGTAATGGGATTTATTTCTACTATATTATTATATATAGATGACTATTAGTATCCCTACGTATAGGTGTACATTCTCACCACTAACCGGTGCTCGGGATGGGGGGGGGGGTGGGGCTGTTGGGCGTGATCCCAGGTAAATGATATAATAGCTCTAGCACTATTTATGGGGCTGTAGCGATGATACAAATGATGAAAAAAGCGGTTGGAAGTATTAAGAAAGGTCTTAAACCTGATGGTATCATCTTCGAACAGTGTGTATGTCACCATAAATGTTTGAAGAGCATGATTGGTCCATTACAGAATATGAATTTGCCAGACAACGATGCTGTATATCACAACTATCTATACACACCTCGACTTAGCTCATGGTGGTTCACATGTGTTATCACAGGATGCTGTTCTTGTCAATGCTGCATGATGCATGATGCTGCATGATGCTGCATGATGCTGCATGCAGCATCATGCAAATGCTGACCCTACACAAGATTGATACACACCATCAGAAAGGTCAGCGTCATTGTCGCTAAATCCACCCTCACAGTGCCTGACTTTCAGGTGAGAGTGGTTTTAGCGACAAGGATGCTCACTTTTCTGAGTGTGCACTCGCAAAGTTTCGGCATGAATCATATCTAGGAACATCCTCTACCCCCATTCACGCTTTTACGCATGTGGGCTGAGAGGCATTGAAAGATGTATTCATGCAAAGAGGTATTGGTGAAACACATCTACCTCCTCATACTGCTGGCCTTTTCAGAAGTCCATTTGTGACAAAAAAACACTAATACGAGGAAATGTGTTACCAATACCTCTTTGGATGAATAAATATTTAAGGTTCGCATCTTCCCATACGTGATAAAAGCGCATATGGATTGTGCATAGATATATTATTGAATGCACATACTTTTTCCATTTTGTGCTCCCATCACATTATCAGCTTTTTGCATTACACTTAGTGGAGGGATGCTGGGAGCTTAAGGACTGTTTTAGTCTATGAAGAAGCTTACTGAAAGGGACCAAACCTCTAGGGGCATTATTTCTGTATAGAGGTTAATTCTGTCTAAAACGGCTGGCCATCTCCAGCCGTGCATTATAGTATAACAGTGCACGGCATCACTATCGGACAAGTACTTAGTCTGTACAGTATTTATGTTACAACGTTAGAGTAAGTTAGTTACATACCAAGTTTGACGGTAGATAACTTATCTTTTCACATCTTGCATGAATGTTGTTTCATTATGCAGTCAGATGCATTTGTGCAATGTATACACGACATTCATCTCGATGTGAAAAAAGGTTCAAATTAATTTTCTAAATGATGCAAGTTAGTAGTATAGTATGTATCGGAACGGGACTATAGTTAAGTACTGTTTATTACTCAATCGACCTGCAGCCAATCAGAGGCCTCCCTTTTGGCGGGAAATTCAAAAGCAGCCAATGAGAGGCCTCCCTTTTGGCGGGAAATTCAAATAGGTCACGTGACCAGAAGTGACCTACTTCCGGTCACGTGACCTTTGGGCGGGAAATTCAAATAGGTCACGTGACCGGAAGTGACCTACTTAAGAGGGTCACGTGACCACCATGTTGGCGGGAAATTCAAATAGGTCACGTGACTGGAAGTGACCTACTTAAGGGGGTCACGTGACTACTAGGTTGGCGCGAATTTCAAAATAAGTCACTTGAGATTTTTATGGATAAATAAATTTTAAAAAAGAAAAAAAGCAAGCTGAAAGCTTGCTAAAAAATAATTTAAAAATGTGGCTCTTTTTTTTTAGGGGGGGGAGGGGCACTCTGGGGGGCACTCTTTAAGATGCATGGGGGGGGAGGGGGGGAGGGGGGGAGGGGAAGGGTTTTTTAAGAGTGAGACTCGCTTCTCTGCCCTCTCTTTTAGAGGGCAGAGAGGCGAGTCTACTGGTTCGTCTACTTACAATGAAATGTATCATGATTGCGTTTATGATGATGTGCATCATGATGTGACTATCTTACAACTTTATAAGAAATAAGCAAGGTCTCTCTCCTATACATGGGCGTACTTACACTGACTATTTGTAAACTAATGAATGGGACTTCCTCGTTAAAATCAGTATCTACAACTCTTTCAATCTTAAGGCTTTTTTTTGAGTTTATTCTTTTGTTCAATTTTGGGCCCACCTCAAAAGAGGAATAGGCCCTCGCTTGCTCATCAGAGCCGGGGTGTAGAAGGCCCCTGCCCTGTCGGGTACGTTCTCCCTCTGGTACGTTTTTGGTTAGTTTGGAGCTCTCAGTCGACTGTCTTATCCACCTTAAAAAAACCAGACTTTCGGTGTCTCATGATAAAACTGGTGCCTTATACTAAGTGCTGGATTACTTTCTCATTTTTTTATTGTTCTATCCGATGCTTATTTAATTTTTGCACTGATAAAAACGGCTAGCTTGTACAAACACGCGGTCTATTTAAGCGTTAAGTGTAGAAAATGAACAGAACAGTGCACAGAAAATAGAGCTACCGACTACATTTCGCCCAGTCACTCAGCGGAGAACAAAAGAACTACTGACGTAGTGTACCCGCTATTCCGACAGTTGGCGCCACCGTTATACTTTTCCCGCGTGCGACATGAAGCCCTGGGGTGGGTACTGGCTGTTTGGTTGTAGGTACCGAAACATAAAAAACTACAGCCAGCCCATGTCATGGTGAGACAGCTCTCTTATTCCCCCTTGAGTAGCGTCCGTAGGGCCTATGACAAAACCTAGTCCCGTACACTGAGCAGCTTCAGGTCTGAAGGCTCATACAGAAAAATGTGTGGGTGTGTGGGTGTGTGGGTGTGTGGGTTGCTTTACGCCTTAGTTAACAGCTATGGTCATTTCAAGGGCGGTGATGGTGATCGAATCTATGGCCCTTTTACCGAGACAAGGGTTTCTTTTACATCCCACACTACATAGCAGAGAGACGTCTAGCAGATTCAGAGTGGATAGAATTTATCCACTGACCACGGGAGCCCCAGACAGCCGGTGACCAGTGGTGGTGGTGGAAGGGGTCAGGGGCAGTTTGTAGTAATCTGATACATCCTGGTCAGATACCACCACTAACCTTACCCCTTCTAACTGTGCCTGCAAACCCAAAATATTTGAATACCTGATTGAATTGATGTTATTCTTTAATAAGCATGACATGCATGTCATGTGCTTCACATAGGTACTTTATTTATGATTCAACTCCTACCAGAAGCCAGTATATAAGAAAATGTTTGATACAACGTTATCATGTTATACATTTTTGTATTACTGCTTCTAGAAAGAGTTGAGGCTTAATTAATTTACCTCTGTGGAACACAGAACATGAATAATATATCTATTTTAGAATTTCATCAAATTAATGAAGCCTTTTATCATCTTTGATTGTGAGGCATACGCTTTTCTTACACACAACAGCTGTCATCTATCAAGGGGCTCTGGATGGGGGGTCTCCATGTCGAATGTCGATCTTAGAAAATGGCCATGTCACATGTCAATGTCACTTAATAATGCTCATATCCCATGTCTATTTTAAGAATTGCTCATGTCGCCTGTCACTATGATTTTTGGGCCTCATGTCACTTGTCATTAGGCCTCATGTCGTTTGTCGATTATAAGAAATGGCCATGTCGCCATGTCGAATTTGGTGGTCCACACCCATTATCAAGTGTCAGGGCATGTTGGCTGCTTGACCACATAGTCTGTCATCACCCTTGTTTCTGTGCCTTATCTAAACAGCTAATTAGTGGCCGCTAGCCGAGAGCACCTCCCTGGTCACCTCTCCCAAATCTGCTAGACGCCTCACTGATAGGGGTGTGTGGGTGTGTGGGTCTGTGTGTGTCTGTTCGGTCTGTGTGTGCACGCGTCTTGCACTCTAGTCTTGCGGACCACTGTTAAGACTGTGGTTGGAGAGCGCGACATAGCCGCCCGCTACACTCTCCAAACAGGGGTCCGCAAGACTAGGCCTGCCGTGTGTTCATTAGGCAATATTGGGCGCGCGCCTAGGCACACCTCCTATGGTGGAGGTATGCCAAATGGCGCGCGCCGCTCGCCAAAAGCGCGCGCCTCCCTAGCCTAATGAACTCCCCTCAGATCGCGCTCTTGCTTAAAGGTGCACCTCAACTCAGTGCGCCTTTAACAGCCGTCCCAAATAGGTGAAGTTCTTGACGCGGCACAGCGCCTCCCACCAGTAGCCAATCAGCGCGCCGAACGCCGGACACACCCCCACCGTGTGAGCCTCTAAGTAGGTCACACGAATCATACTAAGATGCCGAGGTCTTCAGTCGGTTCGTCGCGACGGCCGCGAGTGATTGCGCGGTCGTCTAGATTCACTGCCATGATTGGCAGAGGGGGGGGCTGATTACCCCCCGTCGGATGAATTGCGGCGAAACCATAATCAATTTTTCGCTGTTTTAGATAAAAGAGTTCCAGAGCTATCCGCTCGTCCAAGAATTATTTTTCTATCAGCCCGGGATCACCCTCAAATTAAGGCCTAAAGTCCAAAAACCCAAAAATTTTTCCCTATGGGATTTCAAGGTCTAAGCGTTTTTTGTAGCCCCAAGGAGCAGCTCACGGGTTCGAACCCTGTAAACGCCTTGACGCGCTTTCGTCGCCTTAGGCGACGTGGCTAGACGTCTTGACTAAAACTTAGTGAGGGTTCGAACCCAGAATGTCCGTATTAGACGCCTAATTTCTACTAGCCCCGAAAACGAGAGTATCACATCTATATAGGTCAACCATGTTAGCCTTGGTTTAAGTGCGTGCAGAACCGTGTATTGTGCATTTATGCAGCATACAGATATGGAGACAGGCTGCTACAGTGTCAAATTGATCGACATTGTATGTAACTGGACATGAAGAAGGATAATTTTTACTTAGTTTTCTAAAAAAGAGGGTAGTTCTCGGTACTCCTCCAGCAGCAGTGGTAGAGGGGTCGGACAGGTACTTAACCCTATTTATAGGGGCGCTAAGGTAGGGAGTTTGATAAATTTTTGAAAAATGAGTTAAAAAATACATATTGGTTCCATTAGTATAGATCCCTATGAGAGCTTTTCAGATCTGTAAAAGATCAGGAGTTTCTATCCTGCCTAGATCCAGAAATATCATGGTGAATGCAACTGAACATATTTCCCATTTCTGTGATCTAGGCAGGAGAGGGGCACTTTCACAGCAGTTAGGGGTTCTGTAGCTCTAGCCCTCCTAGGCACCCTTCTAACTCAGACAGAACAGGTTAACTTAAAATGGCTAGGGACATCATTGGGCAGAGGCACATACATCTGGATTTCACATACGTCTTCAAGAACACAATTACCAACATCCCCATGGTAACAAGTTTTAACAACTCATATTTATTTATTACATTTTGACATGAAGAATGTCACCATAATATTGTAGGCTACAGAAAACAGAGACTCTTATCTTTCTCCACTAATGGTTCCATTCATGTTGACTGCCATGATATTGTGATTAAAATGAGGGGTTTGTGTTTTTTATAGCTCAAGAAATGAGGTCAGGGGGGCTATTTTTATGCAATGCATCAGTGGGGGTGCTATTAGGAAGGGTTCATATTGGATCACAGAAACGGGCAGACTACAGCGTTATTCACATCTTTTGACAGGGACTTGGTTGGTTGTTGGGCTGCTTTACGCCCTAATTAACAGCTGAGGTCATTTCAAGGGGGGTGATGGTGATCGAATCTATGGATGCCTGAAGGTGGAAAGCACACACCCTACACTTTTACCGAGGCAATGGTGCTGCTCAAAGGGTGTGGCGAGCTAGACTGGAGGATGTAATAACTAGGCGGCAGAGGGGCCAAAAAGACAATCACGTAGTAGTAGGTCTACTTGGATCTTGAGTAGCCGCCTTTGTGGTTATAATTACCTAGACTAGTTGGCTCTGCCAGCCTGGTCAAGTAAAAATTGGTAAGGAGACTATGAACTAAGCTAAGCTCGGATTTTAAAAATGGTCTATAAAAGTATAATAAAACTATAGCACCCTCTTAGATTTGATGATAAGACGCTGCCTACTAGGTATACGCATTTGTACAAGGATATCATTGTGTATAAAACACTCTTTTGGTACATCATCCCGACTCTACACGAGCACCATTTTCAACGACAGATAATGCTGTAGTTAGGGTGGCCGGAGGGTCGGCGTGAGGGCCCAGTGTGTATCTGATCCTATGTTAAATGACCCTTTTATGATATGCCATCATTTTCGATTCAAAGCAGATAGACACTTCTAGTAATTTGTTATCAACAGATCCTGAATGGGTCCATCCTATACAGGCTGGATAATGCATTATAAACTGTATTACATAATGTAATTCAGGGGCAATGTTGACAGACCTGAGGTTTTGAGTCTCCTTTAAGCTCATAACTGGGAAATCTCTTTAACCTGACCTTTGGGAGAATTTGCACTGGCTGATGGCAAATCCATGTATCAACGAGATTCCTTTTCTGTTTGAAGCATCTTGAATGCAGCTATCCCATGGAGGGTCCTATAACTACTTAGGATATTGTTATCTTTTTTGAGATAAGCCACCTAAATTGCGCATTTTCAGGGCTCATTTTTTATTTTTTTTATAGAAAATCTTTAATTGGTAGTTTACGGTAAATTACTGAATATAGAGATAAATCAAGTTAAAATAATGCATTTTGAATGGAAATGATACAATCTACCGCTAGCCAGCGTCAGAGCATCTGCTGGGGGTCATATGAGGACCTCAGACCCCAATCTCAAGTATTAAAATCATATAAATAACACTAGAGGACACCTTCTGTCATACAGTTAGATAGAGAAATCTTAGTTCTCCCAATAGCCACTATAGCATGGCAGAGCTATAAGTAAGCCATGGGTATGGCATGTCTTCTCTATACAGATCTTCAGATCTGTCAGAAAGGTTTGAGGAGTGAGGTATATGTAATCAGCTACAGTTAGTTACCTAGTTACTCTATCAATATAACAGTGCTAATTTGTTAAATGCGAATATTGAGACATTCTAGACATACATAATACATGTGTGTCTAGTTTATTTTCAAAAATGCTCCGGCCACCCTACTGTAGTGAATTTCCCATCTCAAGGCGAGCCCCGCGCTGGGTGGTGCTTATGTCTCGTAAGAGCTCCATCTCATAAGTATTAGTTACCATCACTTCACACCCGTTTAACAACAGATTCAGGGTCTAATTATGGAGACCCTGGAGTAGGATTAACAATATATCCCAATGTCTGTGGTGGACATTTACGACATGCAGCTTGCCTCCTGGAGGTGATAGATCTGACCACAGGTCCGCAATATGGAGCTCCCCCTCTGAGAGTATCAAGGTTTGCGTATAGTCTCCTGCAGTTTAATCTGTTATCTCCTCCTTTGTCGACCTCGCCAAAATCCTGGGAGATTCACTTTAAACCTAAGTCCTACCCTTTTTTATTCTTTGTTTATTGTGTGGCCCCTAAAGAGGGGCCGCGGTGTTGATTAATTACACCACATGTTAAGCAGCATGAGATCAAACCTCCTCAAAAGCGTCAAGGCTCAAAGTCCTGTTGGACGGGAACCCTGTGTTGCTTTCGAGGACGAATGGTTGAGTGATCCTACCGATCCGTCAGAGGTTCTGACTTTATATAGCTTTTATATCGCTTTAGATATGGTGTAGTATTTTCAATCTCACTATAGTTTAGTTGATATTTCAAAGAATCTGCCTCATTCTATCAGAAATACACAACGTTGACATGTTTCTTATATTCAATATATTAGAAGTGTGCTTTGTTGCTTATTATAGGTCATTATGCGTTTAAAATGTTCGCGAGTATCGTGGAAATGTACAAAAACCCTATTGTGGCGTCATCTGACGAAAAGAGCGGAGAACTATACTAGAGCATGTAATCGCCAGACCAGCAGGCGGCGGCAGAGTGGTCAAAAGACAATCTCGTAGTAGTAGGTCTACTTGCATGTTGAGTAGCCGCCCTTGTGGTTGTAATTACCTAGCCTAGTTGACCCTGCCGGCCTGGTCAAGTGAAATTAGTAAGGAGACCACCCATTAACGTGCTCCACAGTCTTTAGACAGTTAAGACTATAGTCAAGACTGGAGAATTTGGCGAGACGCCCCTCTGGGAGGTCATAATCTTCAATGTTAGGTGTTAGCTCATTAACATCAGATACCATATTAACAACCCATTTAAATGTTCATTTTAATAGCAACTCACCCTATTCTGACAAAATCCTATTAGCAGGTAACCTCTGTATAAACCATACTGCAAACATCTGCTACTTCCAGCGTCTGCCTCGTGACTGATAGTGTACAACAAGACGAAGTGGGCAGAGATTAGAAAAAATGAGGCTCTTTATATAGCTGAGAGAGCAGCTAATCTGGATGTTCTAAGCTTGTTTTCACCTAGAGCCCCACCCTCTTCCAGAGAGAATCAAATCGCTTTTCACCTGAACCCTTCCACCCCTAATCCATCAGCATGAAAAGAGAGATAACGAGTGTAACGTGCGCTACATGTATATGGGATTATAGCTGGTGAAGAGATAAAGCCGAGTCACCTGTGTATACAAAGACTACAGGGGGTGATTAACGCCAGGTGTGACGCGCCAGCCCGTGAACGGATTATCTTTTAAGCTGACGCTTAAATTCAACTAGCCAGCCGCCGTCCACACCACTCACTGCGGCAAGAGGAGGTGCTTTTGTTTTACACTTGAGTCGCTTACCACACGGTCTCTACCTCACAGACAGACACGCGCCCCCTGTAGCTTTTTTTTTGTTTTTTTTGTATACACACGCTAATCTCATAACCCCCTTATCCGTTATACAGGTAACGGGTATTCTCTTTTAAAATAGCTGCCAGTCAGCTTAGCTCTAGAAGCAAGAAGGTGTGTATAGGTGCCTTATAAGTCGGCAGGGGGTAAATACTAGTGAAAAAGGAAGGCAGGTGTGCAGGTAGCTTTTCTAACAGACACGTGTGTGCACTAAGCTGCTTAAGTCTAAACCCTCCCGCAGTAGTCAGGCGGCATGTGAAAACTTACTTAACAGATCTCTTACATTGAGTAGAGTCTCTGTGCTGAGAGAGTCTTTTCAGCCATTTTAAGAGGATTATCTAGGACAGGGTACATAAGGAGTGAAACGCCGAATAGCGGCTACTCAGTCTCGTGCAGCACAAGCAGCAGCATCTAGCAGCGGCTTCAGCAGCAGCTGCACGTGCAGCACAAGCAGCTGGCAGCGGCTTCAGCAGCAGCTGCACGAGCAGCACAAGCAGCTGGCAGCGGCTTCAGCAGCAGCTGCACGAGCAGCACAAGCAGTAACATCTGTCAACAGCATCCGTGACATCGTCAGCAGCAGCAGCAGCAGCAGCAGCAGCAGCAGCAACATCTGTCAACAGCAGCCCTCATGACATCGTCAGCAGCACAAGCAGCCAGCAGCTGCTGCATGAGCAGCACAAGCAGCACAAGCAGCAGCACCGACAGCAGCAGCAGCAGCGGCAGTGTGGACCACTAAATTCGAGATGAAGCCTAGTGACATTTGACATGAAGCTTGAAAAACATAGTGACAGGTGACATGAACAATTCTTAAAATCGACATGAGATATGAGCATAATTAAGCGACATCGACATGCACCATGGCTATTTTTTAAGACAAACATCATATGTCATAGCCTCCTCATCCAAACCTCCACTAGTAGTGCTCTATAAGCGCAAGCTTTGCCTTAAGAGAGCTGTAGCTGTGAACCCTCTCCTCCCCCCGTGCACAGAGGTGAATTATCAGAGTCAGCCAATGGTGCCAATACCACTCTCATACAAGGGTCAGGCGCTGCTGGACTATAATAGATGAGTCAAGGACTGTTCTACTGAGGGTCAAGCAGGCTAAGTCGGACATTCAATGACAGGCAGGTCTTTAGCAAACTTGCTTGAAAGTCTGGACAGCATTGACAGACTGGGGCATAAGGATCTCGCATGGTCAGACTTTTCGAGCAAGTTTGCTAAAGTCACGTTATTGAATGTCCGACCTAGCCTGACTCTCAGTAGAACGGTCCTTGACCCATCTATTATAGTCCAGCAGTGCCCGACCCTTGTCTGAGAGCGGTTTAGGTGCTATTGGGTGCCTCTGATATTTGCTTCTGTGTAAGATGAGAAAAGGAGCTGTTGAAAGACTATATTTCAAGCTAGAAAACTGTAATTGTATAGGAGAGAGACCTTGCTTATTTCTTATAAAGTTGTAAGATAGTCACATCATGATGCACATCATCATAAACGCAATCATGATACATTTCATTGTAAGTAGACGAACCAGTAGACTCGCCTCTCTGCCCTCTAAAAGAGAGGGCAGAGAAGCGAGTCTCACTCTTAAAAAACCCTTCCCCTCCCCCCCTCCCCCCCTCCCCCCCCATGCATCTTAAAGAGTGCCCCCCAGAGTGCCCCTCCCCCCCCTAAAAAAAAGAGCCACATTTTTAAATTATTTTTTAGCAAGCTTTCAGCTTGCTTTTTTTCTTTTTTAAAATTTATTTATCCATAAAAATCTCAAGTGACTTATTTTGAAATTCGCGCCAACCTAGTAGTCACATGACCCCCTTAAGTAGGTCACTTCCAGTCACGTGACCTATTTGAATTTCCCGCCAACATGGTGGTCACGTGACCCTCTTAAGTAGGTCACTTCCGGTCACGTGACCTATTTGAATTTCCCGCCCAAAGGTCACGTGACCGGAAGTAGGTCACTTCCGGTCACGTGACCTATTTGAATTTCCCGCCAAAAGGGAGGCCTCTCATTGGCTGCTTTTGAATTTCCCGCCAAAAGGGAGGCCTCTGATTGGCTGCAGGTCGATTGAGTAATAAACAGTACTTAACTATAGTCCCGTTCCGATACATACTATACTACTCAAGTTAATTGGAGAGCTCCTCGTTGTGTATTTGAACAATCCTGCCAAAACAATTCGTTATCGAATCTATCTTTAAATGTTCCTAATTCAGTTGTGTCATTTCACCTTTAAACAGTTAAACAAATGCATGCATTGTGCATGAGAACTGTTATCTGGTGATTTTTCAGGAATTCAGTTTACCCTCAGGGAGCATGCGCTAGATTTGGCGTTAGAGTATTGAAGGGGAAAGCAGAAGTGGCAATACGGCTGAGTCTCACCAAATCGATCCACTTTCAACTTGCATCGATTTGGTGAGAAACAGCCATACATGAAAATCACAGTTTAACATAGTATATTGTTAATCACACATCAATAGTACCACTAGTGTTACATGAATGACGCAGCTAATTTGATAGAATTCTGACAATTAGGTTAATACCACGACAATACATTGCCTCTCTAAAGACACACACATTTACAACAGTATGTCCTACTGAGTAGGCGACATGGCTTTTTATCCACCTTGAGTAGCCCTAGAGCAGCTTATTTAGCGGTCTATAGACAGCTCATCTTCAGTCAGAGTCACTCCAACCTATAACTCAGCTGTGTTGGGTTGCGACAGACTGATCGATATAAACACCTCTCAATTCTAGACTGGTCATCTACTCACTGACGGCTAGCAATAGATGTGTTAAAAGCAGAGGCGTGGAAGCCAAATTCTATAATAGGGGTCTGGGGAGGGGAAGGGTCGCGGTTAGAACCTTGCGGGCCTATAGAACATTGCATTGGCGACTTAGTGTTTCTTCCCATTTTTGGAGCCCTGCATTTTATTTTGCCAGTGAAAAGGATCTCTGATGATCCTATACAATCATACCATATAATACCGTATGAATGTATTCTGTTATATGAATGTCGATTAATTGGCTATTTTTTATGATATAAAATTGTCTTTTAGTTGAAAACTATCAAATAAAAAGAACTTACGATGTGGGTGTTGCATGGTGAAATTTCTAGTTATTTTATCCAAGTCGGTGGTACCTTAATCTCTTAATGGACAAACTGACACCAACCAATATGTAGATCTATACAGGAAATAGTGGTACAACAAAACGAGGCAGAAGTTTTTCACTGATTGAAATGCAAAGACATTGCGGCGAAATGGCGGATGTCCATTTCTTATCGTTAAAGTGAGCAAGCTACCTAATGCAATAAATATCGGTGGGCCGCTCAGGAGAAAGGTCATCTGAGGAAAAAGTTAAATTTGATGTTAAAACCGTTTGCATTTCAAGGTTGTTTAACTTTAAAAGAAAAGTCCTCTTGTTTGTGAAAAAACACTTCACAAACAGGAAGGTACTGACAAGAGAGAAGAGATACAATGATACAACAGATACAATGAAAATTGAATTTAACCTACTAATCGACAATAAGTAAATCAGAAGTATATACTGGTATATATGGTTACATCAAGAAGAACTGACCAACGGGTTGTTTTTCAAATTTGTGCTAGTCAGCCATCACCAGTACCATAACAATATCGTTATCCTTAGGAAATACTATGATAACGACTTCCTTCTGGTGACCGTTTCAAATAACATACATACGGCGTATTGCATTGCATCAGCTGATGGTCCATGTTTTCAAAACAATTTGGATGGTACAACCTTGAGGAATATGCCCCTCAGCCGTCCGATGCAATCAAACAGTCATAGATAATTTTACTCACTTTAAGTTTCAATTCATAATTTAATTGATTTTGGAGCCACTCTCATCGACATTAGTTATTAAGATTCACAAGAAACGATTTACAGGAAACAGAATCTATTAAAGTGGCATTTTCACCGAGCGTTTCCCACTCACAATTCTAGTACTGTTCTAGTCTGCTATGTGGTAAGTGCGAGTGGTGAGAATGCCCCTTTAAGTGTATGTGTCACCACTAATTTAACTTCAAATCTATCGCATACCCTGGAGGGGGGGGGGGGCTAACCAATGGTCATCATAATAAATATGCACAGCACATATTGAACTTATCATGACACAGGTGTCTACAGTGTACTCAGCATATGTCCAACGTGTTAAGCATGTCAGCTGCCATAGGTGTCTGGAGTGTTAGGGGACTACACAGTATTCAATTGGAAATCCGGAGTGAATGCTTATAATCAATGGTGGCATATTTGAACACATGGATGCATATGTAACAGCATCAAACCCACTAAGTAAATATTATATAGACACCGACAAACCGATATCTGCGCTTGCTATTTTGAACCTTTCCAAGAGTTACATTTGAGGCAGCACAATGAAGTTGTAATGAATTGTAGCCGGATTTCCTGAACATACTTCATAGTGCGTTTAACTGATAGGAAGTGCTGGCACGCGTGAATATATGTTGAAATTCTAATGGATAAAATCGGCTGATAGTATAAAAAGTTGGTTCTGCCAAAGCTTATAACTATAGGCTTGCTTCATCTGACTTTATCCATGAGTAGCCCCTATTTCTTTGTTGTTTGAGAATCAGCTGACATCATTATATAACCAATCTAAAGTGCCTCTTACACTGGTATGGCCCTGTCTATTCTATGGCCCTAGACCATGTACATAATAGGATCAGGTATATAAAAGAATACTTGCTAGCTATTTGAAATGAATATAGGGGACATATCAAGCTAGTGGGTTGGTCATTCACTCCATCTGTCTATATATTTAATGATCCATGAATACAATCAATCGGTGCTATCCATACTGTTGACCAGCCTTTGATAGTTTGACTGTGTTGGTTTCATCATTATACAATCACTGCTGTATTGGGCAAGCAGTATACCAGTAAAAGTATGGTTTGCGCAGAAAGGACCCACCGGACATGAAATTACTCAACCCAAACAAATACAAACAAACACTAAGCCTCCATTTTCAAGAGCAGGGATCAACAACAACGGTTGGTCAATAATTTGTGATTTTATCCAGATTTTCTCCTCTTTAATCTTGAATCCAAATCTAGAACATGATATCAAAGGTCATATGATGTAACAAACAATTAATCTTTTTTTCTTATTTTTCTTCACATCATCAACTTTTTATGGAGAATGTTTTACCGCTATCTTTGTGACATCAATCATGTTACCGGAGTGAATTACTCTTTTTGCTGTTCCATGATATATAGTGTGACTATAGAAAGGTCTCCTGGAACAATATAATATGTTCCAGCTGCAATAAAGGAAATTCAAAACGGGTATTTCACCAACGTGGGTCAGCCGAAAGTCTGTCGTCCGATAAAAGTTTACAATGTTAAACTTATGGACTAATCTTGTCTGACCGACAGAATCACGGCCGATTCCATCAATGGAAAACTCCAGAAAATGCCAAGCAATAAGGTGGACACAGTTGTAGATAATATCAGTAGGCAGTTTATCTAGTGATGGGCCTGCAACTGAGGGTAATGCATTGTTATGGTAAGCAATCAAGATGAAAGAGCAGTAAGCATCTATTGATTTGTGTAGAAGATGTGCCCAAAATATAATAAAATGAGGCTAACCCCAAACTAAACTGGGATTATTAAGGGGCACATCAATATCACCTAGAAGGAGAATTGCATGCTGGCTTGGCTGTTATTGTCACTTAACTACAGCTAGGTTCTCTCTAGAATAAGGACATGACCAGGGGCAAGGCCACGCGCCTTGGGCGTCAATTCTAGGCTTCTCAACAACTGGATTACTGCCTGCAGAATGATGCACTACCAGCTACTGCCAGCGTCTCCAAGACCATCCAATACCCCGGGTCCTATACTCAATTTACTCCCTTAAGTCTAGGCTCCACTGCACGATTCAGGTTTCGATCCAGGGCCACTCTCACGGAAGCTGAGTCAGGATATATGTATTCGTGATGTGTAAGAAATATGATCAATACATGTCGTTCTTTTCTCACCAAGGGGTGGAGCCTGTTCTGAGCTATTTATAACATATAGATATTGCTCACAATGATATAATAATTAAATTCATATATCACTGCCAATGCAATAATTACTGTTCATGTATAATATAGTTGAGGTATTCAAATATTGGCAGTTATGGCTAAGGGGTGTTGCACATCGTAACTATTGTATATAATATATAATCACTCACTGTATAGTTGCTGAATCACTCACTGGTTGTGAACAACATGTTCATGAACCAATGTTCCTATGATATAGATACTAGCATAAAACTGACATTTTTGCCTACCTCTTTCCGGAAAAGATGTAGGTTACAATGCAGAGACCTACCAGAAAGTAGTGTCCGCTGGAAGCTACCTTTCATGCCTGAGGAGAGGCTCACTGAGAGTCTGGCCCCGACCCCTGTATATGGTTCTCCTACAGACACCAAAGGGTCAGCTGAATGTCTCCCAATGGGATCAGCTAAGACCTAAATCTAACTTTGAAAAACTGCTCTGAAGAATGCATCTTTATAAAGGGAGACTAGGACGCCGAAAGGAATGTGGGGTACTCTCCAAAAGACTGACAGGACCTACCTTCAGTCTGTACGTGCTCTGCTAAAGTCTGGGAGTCTTAGCTGTGCTAACAACCGAATTGTAACACAATCTTAAGCATCAGATAAATAAATGTTAATGTGGCCAGGTGAGGGAAAACGTGCCTCCAGGGTGGAAATGGCTTCTCAAAGTTTATGATACAGGCTTTAAAATGAGATATCTTGAGCTAAAATATCCCAAGTAGTTTTGCTGTAACTGCTTGTCAAACCGGAGTTGGTGTGTACATCTGAAAATGGCAAAAGTCCACTATATCCCATTATGAATACTAATAATGTAAAAAATGTAGTTTTGTTGAAAAATAAGCAAAGACATCTGATGTTTTTATCAGAAAATTGGTTCTAGAGGGAATTTCTGAGGTCTGTTTTCGATTCTGAGTTCCTTGTGAAATTTTCAAAAACATTTGTGGCTAAAAAATCCCATTTGGAATAACGGAGCATTTCCATGGCAACCAGAAATTGCCATATATGCCAATTTTCCATGTTTCCATGGCAACAAATGTTCCTTTTGCATTCCAAAAATGGAACGTTTTCAGTGGAGATGGAATAATTCTAAGCATATCACTGGATTCCCCATGAAAAATTGGTCTCAAGCATTTTTTAGTATATCTTTCAGTATTTTACCCATATACTGCCCCCTGGTGGCCAAAACCAGTACTAAAAATCCCCCCTGGAGGCACGTTTTCCCTCAACTGGCCACCTATTCAAAAATTCAAGTGATTCTGGATTATTTATTTGGTTTGACCACAACAACTACCGTTCCATTTAACGACGACACACAAAAATACATCAATTGTGACTACCTTGTAGTCTTTTATTCAAAACGATGTGAAGCTATCTAATCTATTATGGCGTGATCCAGGCGTAGCTGGACGCTGTGTGAAGATTTAAATCTTGGACATACATTTCCTGCATTGAAGCAATTGATATTCAGCTACGCATAAATAGCGATTAATCTAGTTCCTCGGAATGTGCGACCATATTGGTTCTATCCTCGGAGTATCTCATGAGATTTAGGCAGGCACCAGACTCCCATGGACCATCGTGCGCCAGGGACAAGCTACCCCAGCTAACAAAAATACGTTATTTTACGTCAAAATGACTTTTTAAATCTTATATAACGTTTTGCCACAACAGGGAGCCATAGAAAAATGTTTTATTACATGGTGGTATGGGGTTGTCAATGCTAAGCCTATGGGACCTCCGTACTGCATGCCCCCATGAAGCACGGTGTAGCCATACTCCATGGCCTCCAAATTTAATTTACTTCATTTTAAGAAAGTAGGGTCATGTGATAAACACAATACATCGGGTGATATGACCCAGCTTCAACTTGTGAAGTATGATGTGCATGTATGTCAATGGCGTGGCGTTTTGTCTATATATGTGACCTTGACTGGGAATCCGGGTCTTTTTGGTCCAAATATGCATTCAGAGGTTTAGGTTTATTCTCAAAGCAAACTGTCTTGGCTTTCAAAAACACTCCTATCATGGGGACCTGGTCATTATATGCTGACCTATGACTCAACATATGGTGCATCATGCCGACTGGATGGCCGGATGGGTGGGGTATGGCAGACCGAAGGGTAAATTTCTCCCTGCAGTTTACAGTAGAGTGATAGCCACATGCTGCCTCAGCCCCCCCCCTGCTCCTGCCCCCCCCCCCCCCCCCACTGTATTTTATGTGGATAGCCCTTGCAACCAGCTTCAATATGCCACCAGTCCCATGTCTCTAAGACCATCCATTCAGGAGATAGAAATTGATATGTTCTTGTCCAATAAAGATTGCAAAGACTATTTGCCTCATCCGCAAAACTTCAAATCAAGATATTTCAGCAACCGCTGGTCCGATTGTCTCGGGACACAAAGCGTTGGAAAGCGAATATTGTCTACTTTCTGATGGAATGATCATGTAGCCTATAAACCGTTTGAATTGCGGGAATCAGACAATTATTAGCTAATCTATGAGTCGATATGTGAATGTTATGAACTTTTTTTCGGTCTGCAATCTTTAAACATCATTTTCTGATGGTTGGAACTCAGAAAAATAGGACTCGTTTTCCCTGTCAGTGCCACATATAACGTTATATAACCTTTTTACTAGGATGTTGCAACAACAGAAAAAGTTCTCAAGACAGAAAATGTGCAAGCTGACAGTCATGTGGTTCTCACGGGAACTAAATTGCATCTAGTTATGTTGTTTTACATACTGTACTTGATGGCATGCACTTAACGTGTCAGGTTCAGTAACGGATGCGTATCTTGCCAGCAACTGAAATAACTAATGCATGAACATGATTCTTTTCTTTTTACTTGTTTTCCAAAAGGTCCGCATTGTTGGACACGTCGCGTACAGTATGAACTGTATGCCTCCCTCTTAAGGCTGCTGAGGGAACATAATATATGCATTGCATTACAGAGAGAACCTAAACATTATATATTCGTTTTCGTCTTTGACTTCGGTCTGATAATATTATAAATAGTAGTAGCGCTTATTTTTAGATGGAAATGCTGACTATGAAGTCGGGTAGAGTATAACACTGAGCCTCGTATTTCGCTATTGGTGAATAACCAGCCCCTGTATTTCCTGAAACCTCCGTATTTTGACTGGATTATCATTAAATGGTGTTCCTTTATAACAAATTAATATATTTTAATCGAAAAGCAGGCCTAATTTGTACAAAAAATGAAGGCGATGGAGGGGGGGGGGGCTTTTTTTGCAAATGAAATCACGCAGGCACAGAAACTGGAAGTGAGGCCCGTGCAAAGTGTCATGGCAGCCTCTGGGTGTGTTTGGAGTGATGCAGGTTAATAAATTGCCCTTTTCTCCTTTATTATAAGGCAAATACATTAAAAAATATATACAGGATCAGTATAAGTTCTGTATACGTATTCCGTAGATCTGTTGTCAGATTGGGGACAAACAGGTGTTAGGGTCTATTTATCCCTTTTGTATCAAAGGACAACAAAGGTTCAAACTGGGGCTAATCTAATACAATCTGGCTTTTAGCATCACCACATGCATTTGAATCAACACAGTGACCTGAACACAAATGACATCAAAAGGTTACATAATTCTCCAAGGAAGCTGGGACCACACACACTCTGTTTAGCAAGCTAGTCAGATCTGCCGGCTGTCAACCTACGACTGTGACATGCAAATTAATGCTCTCCTGAATGGTGGGGGATCTGGAGGCACTATTGTGTCCCGTATTGTCCACATGCTACAAAATGTCCAGATCACGTCATGTCCACAGCCTACCATCACAAAGTGTCCATAAATATTATAGTATTTTATAGACATTTTGTGATGTTGAGTGTGAACAAAGTATATGTTATGGACACACTGCGATGGAAAGCTGTGGACAAACTGCATTTTGTGGACCATTGGTGACTGAAGGCTTTGTACAAACTACTTTTTGTGGGTTATTTGTGATTGAAGGCTGTGGACAAACTATATTTTGTGGACACTTTGTGATGGAAGGCTCTGAACACTTTGTAGCTGGTGGACCAAACAGGGCACAAAAGGCCCCACTACCCTGTGTCATCCAATCCCAATTAATTTGTTTGATTGGATTGGACAGCGAGCCTGGTGCAATTTTCTTTGATGCTGTGTTATGCATTATGTGATAAGTTTCTGTAGACTGGAATCTACACTCTGTTGTGTGCCCTACACTGTACACAGGGACCCCATTAGAACTACCAGGAGTCTATATCAGCTTCTGAGTAAGGCTTTCCTGATGGACCTGCTCTTAGAAGACGTCCATTTGTAGGAAACATCATGCTTTAATCCATGATACCCTGTTATTGTCGTGATACATGAATATGGCACTAGTATGATGCACCAATGAAGCACCAGTGAGTTGCGTTAAACTCGGTACCGTTAACGCAAAATATAAGCAAGGGTTAATCGAAGTATAATCTTGGTGAACAGGATGTTTCAATTTTAAGAAGATTGCAATTATCATCAGCATATTGATATGATTCTAACCAAAGTACACAAATGTCCAATACTCTTGATCACAAAATATATCCACGGTAGACAGCTGTTAGTCAACATTTGGACTTGTTGTCCCCATAGAAAGGCAGGGTATGTGTGACAACCATTTTGTTGTTGTGATAGATCAATGAATATGGAATGGCCGGATGAGGGAGTGGGTGGTGTCTATATAGGATGTGGGTGGTGCACACAGCCCTAAGCACTGATCACCCCCAGGGGAGTAGTTTCTGCATGTTATTCTGTGTGGAGGGGGTGCCCAAGTGATGCCATCATTGCCACTGACACTTGGCTACTTCCTTACCTGCCTCCACGTTGATTTTACTCTCAGACACCCACCTCCATTTTGATTCTTCTCTTTCACACAAACTGACACCTTTCCCAAACTGATTCTATTTTCAGACACTTGCAAATACCTACCTTTGTTCTCATCATTCTCATCACCTAGGTTTGACATCCTGTAACCATAATCTTTGATTGCGAAGAAGGGGGAGCCGGTGCAGATTTGGAAAATCCAATTAGTCCTTTGGTAATATGATAGCAGGTATTCATTAGATTAAAACAAAAGTTTTAAATAAAATGATGAGAGGGTAAAAATAATACAAATAAATTGAAAGGAGCACAACACCTGGTGAAACTGTCAGCCTGTAATTTCACGCTGTTTATCTTTAAGTCTGATATTCCTGATCTCCTATTGCAATTATCCTGTTTCATCCCCACTTTTCCCCCTCAAATTGAAACATATGTATTTTCATTTCACATTGTCACAAAAATAACCCATGTCATTTGAGAAGGTCATTTCCACAATTGTCATATCATCCAACCTTTTAGCCTAGCACTAAATCAGTCAAATTATTTGCCTTTTGCTTGATCCAACACCTTTGATGTCTACCCCCTGGAAACTGCCCTAACATGTCTTTATCAGGCATTTTACTTTACTGTTGAGACACTTTCTGATTTGCTGGCCTAACGCATCGCAGCTAACAATGTATCCATTTTTGCCTCCTGTTCGTACCTACTGCGTACATTCCTGTCGTTTTGAGCTTGGATCTCAACCTACTGCTAAGCCTAATGTCGTGAGGCTCCATATTGTCCCTTTTTTTGTTTAAAAATATGTTATACAGTAAACATCTCCTGGTTAGGCAGAGCTTGGGGATACAGGTCGAATTCACATTTTTTATATGATTTTGATATATACTTGAATTACCATGTCACAGAATTCTCTGTGTGTCTATACATTTATGAGATATCCTTAGCACTGCCATAGCGGGCCAATGTGTATAGTAAAAAGGGCCCTCTGAAAGCCAAGATTTTGCATTTATCAGCCTCCAGCTTTTACCAGTCATTTACCTGGCATCCTCCCCCTGCTGTCAGCTCTATGCTAATAGTAATACCTTTGTGTCCCCCAAAAGGGCCATAACTTGCTTTCAACCATCAGTTAAATTGGAGCAGGCACTGTCGCAGGGTCATACTGCTATCAGTGGTAGTTATGTGTGTTTGCATAATATGTATATTTACTACCAGTTAGTTGGACTTACTAGCTACAGACGGGTCATAGGTCAGACGTCAAGCGTCCCCTGCATTTTACATGTTAGTTAGTATTATATAATGTTTAGTGTCTGAGCCTGGCAGGCATGTTGGCACAAGGTTGGTCAAGTAGTAGGGATGCCTCCTTCATTAGGAGCCGCTTTTCCCTCTCTCAGGCAGAGCATGTAAAGGTCTGCACCCCTAGCTTTCTTTGTATACTTGTGGTCTGCAAAGTTTTTGCTATAATAGCCATTTGATAATCAGTAGTTATAGCCTTATAACTCAGCCAAAAAAGTGTGTGATAAAACTGTGTTAAATGGAATCAGCATCAGTAAAAGTTTTAGCTCTTAATGTTATCTGATCATACCAATTGTTAAGTAGATGCCACTAATGGCACGTCATGCCATAAGTGGCCAGACGGTTACAGTGCAGTACTCTGGGCTTTAAATATAGTTGGTAGGGTTTCACACGGCTTCAACCATTTCCATTCCATGACCACTGCCACTTGACGTCAGCTTCACACAGAGCCACACTTCAGCTTGTCAAACATACAGGCCACAGCCTTTCACAGAAACTACCCGCTCCGGGCCACCATGCCAACCTCTCACGTCCCACCCGGATCATTCCTAACATACTTTGCTCCATCAGGAACAAACAATCAATATCAGCATAGATTCCTGAACCCCCCCTGCTCCCTAGCTTATTCAGTCCCTCTTTATATGACACCCCATCCCCATCCTCTAGCAGGTTATTCACCTTTCCATACCCTGCAATTCATCAATTTATTATCTCAGAACCCACACAGATCTTGCCAAAAGCAAGTCCCAATCCCTCACATATCTCTGACGGGTCCAGGCTGCTGCATATAATGAGTTCACAGGATTCTCTGGCAGTATCCTGCCATCCGTCAGTTATAGAATAGGAATATTTCTGTTATTGACTTTATTTAGCATGAGTGATGTCTTAAGCCACTTGTAGAGGAATCGACATACCATTTACCTTTTGATATCCCCGGCATCCAAAAAACTAATTTTGTCATTTCTTCTACCCCTATACTAAACACAAACAATTTTTTTCTTCTATGGTTCATTAGAGTGATGACAATGTAAACCAGGATATTTCATGGTCGCTACCGAATTATCTAGTATTCAATCATACTTTTCTCAATTGCCATA
The DNA here is from genome assembly GCA_947462335.1 of Harmothoe impar. Lineage (NCBI taxonomy): Eukaryota > Metazoa > Annelida > Polychaeta > Phyllodocida > Polynoidae > Harmothoe > Harmothoe impar. The sequence continues at coordinate 63,628,247 of OX381712.1, read as the reverse complement.
AAGCACAGAGAGTGTCAGATTATTTAGCTACCCCATGAATAAGGAAACTACAACGCAGATCTGAAGTGTTTTATAAACACCCTTTCATCGCACTGCCAAAAGAAGCATCAGCACCCGATTATCTGGCTGTACCACTACAATATGGTGCTTGCCCATTAATCTCAATCCATCCAGAAAGAATAGAATGCTGGAAGGCAGCGGCAAAAAAAGCTTTTACTATGCATCTCATCCCAATATACAGCCAACCACCTCTATCTGCACCATGTTGACCTTCCTGCGGGGAAAAAGAAGAGAAATGATCTCAATAGTTGGTGTTCACATAGGATACAAAATGATTCATCCACTTGAGAAGTAACTAACTGTATTGGGTCTAAGATTTATATAGGCCAAAGTAGTATAGTATGTATCGGAACGGGACTATAGTTAAGTACTGTTTATTACTCAATCGACCTGCAGCCAATCAGAGGCCTCCCTTTTGGCGGGAAATTCAAAAGCAGCCAATGAGAGGCCTCCCTTTTGGCGGGAAATTCAAATAGGTCACGTGACCGGAAGTGACCTACTTCCGGTCACGTGACCTTTGGGCGGGAAATTCAAATAGGTCACGTGACCGGAAGTGACCTACTTAAGAGGGTCACGTGACCACCATGTTGGCGGGAAATTCAAATAGGTCACGTGACGGGAAGTGACCTACTTAAGGGGGTCACGTGACTACTAGGTTGGCTTTCAAAATAAGTCACTTGAGATTTTGATGGATAAATAAATTTAAAAAAAGAAAAAAAAAGCAAGCTGAAAAAGCTTGCTAAAAAATAATTTAAAAATGCGGCTCTTTTTTTCTAGGGGGGGAGGGGCACTCTGGGGGGCACTCTTTAAGATGCATGGGGGGGGGGAGGGGGGGAGGGGGGGGAGGGGAAGGGTTTTTTAAGAGTGAGACTCGCTTCTCTGCCCTCTCTAAAAGAGAGGGCAGAGAGGCGAGTCTACTTACCATGAAAGGTATCATGATTGCGTTTATGATGATGTGCATCATGATGTGACTATCTTACAACCCTATGAGAAATAAGCAAGACATGGGCGTACTTACACGGGCTATTTGTAAACTAATTTCTCTTGAATCTATTAACAGCTCACATTTTTTTCTTAGATGACATCTGACAGCTGCTTGCTAGGCTAAGATATTGTTAAATAAACAACTTGGAAAGCTAATTACAGTTTTCTGGCTTGAAATATAGTCTTTCAACAGACTTTTTTTCTCATCTTACACAGAGGCAAATATCAGAGACACCCAATGGCGCTTAAACTGCTCTCAGCCAAGGGTCGGGCACTGCTGGACTATAATAGACGGGTCAAGGACCGTTCTACTGTGGGTCAGGCTAGGTTGGACATTCAATAACGCGACTTTAGCAAAACTTGCTTGAAAGTCTGACCATGCGAGATCCTTATGCCCCAGTCTGTCAATGCTGTCCAGACTTTCAAGCAAGGTTGTCAAAGACCTACCTGTCATTGAATGTCCGACTTAGCCTGCCTGACCCTCAGTAGAACGGTCCTTGACTCATCTATTATAGTCCAGCAGCGCCCGACCCTTGTATGAGAGGGGTATTGACACCATTGGCTGACTCTGATAATTCGCCTGTGTGCACGAGGGGAGGAGAGGGTTTACAGCTTGCGCTTATAGAGCACTACTAGTGGAGGTTTGGATGAGGAGGCTATGACATATGATGTTTGTCTTAAAAAATAGCCATGGCGCATGTCGATGTCGCTTAATTATGCTCATATCTCATGTCGATTTTAAGAATTGCTCATGTCACCTGTCACTGTGTTTTTCAAGCTTCATGTCAAATGTCACTAGGCTTCATCTCGACTTTAGTGGTCCACACCGCTGCTGCTGCTGCTGCTGCTGTCGGTGCTGCTGCTTGTGCTGCTCATGCAGCAGCTGCTGGCTGCTTGTGCTGCTGCTGCTGCTGCTGACAGATGCTACTGCTTGTGCTACTGCTCGTGCAGCAGCTGCCAGCAGCTGCTGAAGCAGCTGCCAGCAGCTGCTGGCTGCTTGTGCTGCTGACAAGGTCATGGGGGCTGCTGCTGACGATGTCACGGATGCTGCTGACAAATGCTACGGCTTGTGCTGCTCGTGCTGCTTGTGCTGCTGAAGTCGCTGCCAGCTGCTTGTGCTGCACGTGCAGCTGCTGCTGAAGCCGCTGCTAGATGCTGCTGCTTGTGCTGCACGAGACTGAGTAGCCGCTATTCGGCGTTTCACTCCTTATGTACCCTGTCCTAGTTAATCCTCTTAAACGGCTGAAAAGGCTCTCTCAGCACAGAGACTCTACTCAATGTAAGAGATCAGTTAAGTAAGTTTTCACATGCCACCTGACTACTGCGGGAGGGTTTAGACTTAAGCAGCTTAGTGCACACACGTGTCTGTTAGAAAAGCTACCTGCACACCTGCCTTCCTTTTTCACTAGTATTTACCCCCTGCCGACTTATAAGGCACCTATACACGCCTTCTTGCTTCTAGAGCTAAGCTGACTGGCAGCTATTTTAAAAGAGAATACTCGTTACCTGTATAACGGATAAGGGGGTTATGAGATTAGCATGTGTATACAAAAAAAAACAAAAAAAAGCTACAGGGGGCGCGTGTCTGTCTGTGAGGTAGAGACCATGTGGTAAGCGACTCAAGTGTAAAACAACAACACCTCCTCTTGTCGCAGTGAGTGGTGTGGACGGTGGCTGGCTAGTTGAATTTAAGCGTCAGCTTGAAAGATAAGGCCAAATAAAAAAAAAGGTTTGTTTCAGGTCACCCGACCAACCCTAGCAAAACAGGGTCGACCCTACGTTTTTTTTTAAGCAAGTTTGAAGAAAATTTCATATTTTTATACTTTTTGGGTCATTTTTAGAATTTCCACGGAGGATGGCTAGTACTTTCATGTTAAAAAAATAAAATAAAATAAAATAAAAATCCGACCTACCGACTCCAGTCTTTCTGCCCATGTTACCTGAAACATACCTTTTTATTTTTTTTTGGCTTAATCCGTTCACGGGCTGGCGCGTCACACCTGTCGTTAATCACCCCCTGTAGTCTTTGTATACACAGGTGACTCGGCTTTATCTCTTCACCAGCTATAATCCCATATACATGTAGCGCACGTTACACTCGTTAATTCTCTTTTCATGCTGATGGATTAGGGGTGGAAGGGTTCAGGTGAAAAGCGATTTGATTCTCTCTGGAAGAGGGTTGGAGCTCTAGGTGAAAACAAGCTTAGAACATCCAGATTAGCTGCTTTCTCGGCTATATAAAGAGCTTCATTTTTTCTAATCTCTGCCCACTTCGTCTTGTTGTACACTATCAGTCACGAGGCAGACGCTGGAAGTAGCAGATGTTTGCAGTATGGTTTACACAGAGGTTACCTGCTAATAGGATTTTGTCAGAATAGGGTGAGTTGCTATTAAAATGAACATTTAAATGGGTTGTTAATATGGTATCTGATGTTAATGAGCTAACACCTAACATTGAGGATTATGACCTCCCAGAGGGGCGTCTCGCCAAATTCTCCAGTCTTGACTATAGTCTTAACTGTCTAAAGACTGTGGAGCACGTTAATGGGTGGTCTCCTTACTAATTTCACTTGACCAGGCCGGCAGGGTCAACTAGGCTAGGTAATTACAACCACAAGGGCGGCTACTCAACATGCAAGTAGACCTACTACTACGAGATTGTCTTTTGACCACTCTGCCGCCGCCTGCTGGTCTGGCGATTACATGCTCTAGTATAGTTCTCCGCTCTTTTCGTCAGATGACGCCACAATAGGGTTTTTGTACATTTCCACGATACTCGCGAACATTTTAAACGCATAATGACCTATAATAAGCAACAAAGCACACTTCTAATATATTGAATATAAGAAACATGTCAACGTTGTGTATTTCTGATAGAATGAGGCAGATTCTTTGAAATATCAACTAAACTATAGTGAGATTGAAAATACTACACCATATCTAAAGCGATATAAAAGCTATATAAAGTCAGAACCTCTGACGGATCGGTAGGATCACTCAACCATTCGTCCTCGAAAGCAACACAGGGTTCCCGTCCAACAGGACTTTGAGCCTTGACGCTTTTGAGGAGGTTTGATCTCATGCTGCTTAACATGTGGTGTAATTAATCAACACCGCGGCCCCTCTTTAGGGGCCACACAATAAACAAAGAATAAAAAAGGGTAGGACTTAGGTTTAAAGTGAATCTCCCAGGATTTTGGCGAGGTCGACAAAGGAGGAGATAACAGATTAAACTGCAGGAGACTATACGCAAACCTTGATACTCTCAGAGGGGGAGCTCCATATTGCGGACCTGTGGTCAAGGTAATTACAACCACAAGGGTGGCTACTCAACATGCAAGTAGACCTACTACTACGAGATTGTCTTTTGACCACTCTGCTGCCGCCTGCTGGTCTGGCCATTACATGCTCTAGTGTAGTTCTCCGCTCTTTTCGTCAGATGACGCCACAATAGGGTTTTTGTACATTTCCACGATACTCGCGAACATTTTAAACGCATAATGACCTATAATAAGCAACAAAGCACACTTCTAATATATTGAATATAAGAAACATGTCAACGCTGTGTATTTCTGATAGAATGAGGCAGATTCTTTGAAATATCAACTAAACTATAGTGAGATTGAAAATACTACACCATATCTAAAGCGATATAAAAGCTATATAAAGTCAGAACTTCTCACGGAACGGCATCTGCAACAGATCACTCAACCATTCGTCTTGAAATGCCACACAGGGTTCCCGTCCAACAGGACTCTGAGCCTTGTCGCTTTTGAGGAAGGTTTGATCTCATGTTGCTTAACATGTGGTGTAATTAATCAACACCGCGGCCCCTCTTTAGGGGCCACACAATAAACAAAGAATAAAAAGGGTAGACCTTAGGTTTAAAGTGAATCTCCCAGGATTTTGGCGAAGTCGACAAAGGGGTAGATAACAGATTAACCTGCAAGAGACTATACGCAAACCTTGATACTCTCAGAGGGGGAGTCCCATATTGCGGACTTGTGGTCAGATCTATCCCTTCTAGGGGGCAGGTTGCATGTCGTAAATGTCTACTACAGACATTGGGATATATTGTTAATCTTACTCTAGGGTCTCCATAATTAGACCCTGAATCCGTTGTTAAACGGGTGTGAGGGGGTGGTAACTAATACTTATGAGATGTTAGCTTAGTTCATAGTCTCCTTACCAATTTTCACTTGACCAGGCTGGCAGAGCCAACTAGTCTAGGTAATTATAACCACAAGGGCGGCTACTCAAGATCTAAGTAGACCTACTACTACGAGATTGTCTTTTTGGTCCTTCTGCTGCTTAGTTATTACATCCTCCAGTCTAGCTCGCCACACCCTTTGAGCAGCACCACCATTGCCTCGGTAAAAGTGTAGGGTGTGTGCTTTCCACCTTCAGGTATCCATAGATTCGATCACTATCACCCCCCTTGAAATGACTTCAGCTGTTAATTAGGGCGTAAAGCCACCAACCAAGTCCCTGTCAAAAGATGTGAATAACGAAACGCGCTAGTATAGTTCTCCGCTCTTTCGTCAGATGGTGCCACAATAGGGGTTTTGTACATTCCTACGATGCTCGCGAACATTTCAACGCATAATGAGCTACATAGGCAACAAAGCGCGCTTCTAATATATTAAAATATAAAAAAACAATTCAATATTGTGTATTTCTGATAGAAATGAGGCGGTTTCCTTAAATACCAACTAAACTATAGCGAGATGAAAAATACCACACCATATCTAAGGCTTTATAAAAAACTATAGAAAGTCAGAACCTCACACGGATCAGCATTCTGTTTGCAACGGATCACCCCTGACCCACTGGTCCTCGCATGCCACACACGGCTCTGCCGTGTTTGAGCTTTGAGGTATCACCCATCAAGTGATCCATGCCGCCCAACATGAAGCGTAATTAATAGCTGCTGTTGCATAGCACAGTGGCAGCATCTAACTAACTCTAAAGAGTTAGTCGGCCCCTCTTTAGGGGCCACACAATAAACAAAGAATACCCTGAATCTGGGACCTGCGGGCGAGGGCCCCAACTGTGAAGTCATTATTGGCCACATTGGTAATATCAATTAAAACTTTAGACAACACCCACCTTAAGTATCATTAACGGACAATATCAATGAACTCAGCATCTGCCTGGTTACCACATTTAGCACCAATTTTACAACTCACAGGGGCCACACTAGCCTCACCGCGCTTTTTATTGCTCTGCTGATTTCTCCAATCCAAAACATGAGGTATCTAGTCTAGCTGTGAGCTCATTGAGCCGAACAAAAAAATAATCCGTGTTCAGGTAACATGGTCCAAAAAAAAATAGGGTAGGTCTACGTCGCCTAAGGCGACGAAAGCGCGTCAAAGCGTTTACAGGGTTCGAGCCCGTGAGCTGCTCCTTGGGGCTGCAAAAAACGCTTAGACACTGAAATCCCATAGGGAAAAAATTTTGGGTTTTTGGACTTTAGGCCTTAATTTGAGGGTGATCCCGGGCTGATAGAAAAATAATTCTTGGACGAGCGGATAGCTCTGGATCTCTTTTATCTAAAACAGCGAAAAATTGACTATGGTTTCGCCGCAATTCATCCGACGGGGGGTAATCAGCCCCCCCCTCTGCCAATCAAGGCAGTGAATCTTGGCGACCGTGCGATCACTCACGGCCACCGCGACGAACCGACAGAAGAGATCGGTATCTTAGTATGATTCGTGTGACCTACTTAGAGGCTCACACGGTGGAGGTGTGTCCGGCGTTCGGCGCGCTGATTGGCTACTGGTGGGAGGCGCTGTGCCGCGTCAAGAACTTCACCTATTTGGGGCGGCTGTTAAAGGCGCACTGAGTTGAGGTGCACCTTTAAGCAAGAGCGCGATCCGGCCTAGTCTTGCGGACCTCTGTTTAGAGAGTGTAGCAAGCGGCTATGTCGCGCTCTCCAACCACAGGCTTAACAGTGGTCCGCAAGACTAGAGTGCAAGACGCGTGCACACACAGACCGAACAGACACACACAGACCCACACACCCACACACTCCTATCAGTGAGACGTCTAGCAGATTCGGGAGAGGCGACCAGGGAGGTACTCTCGGCTAGCGGCCACTAATTGCCTGTTTAGATAAGGCACAGAAACAAGGGTGATGACAGACTACGTGTTCAAGCAGCCAACATGCCCTGACACTTGATAATGGGTGTGGACCGCTAAATTCGATATGGTGACATGACCATTTCTTATAATCGACAAACGACATGAGGTCTAATGACAAGTGACATGAGGCCCAAAAAATCATAGTGACAGGTGACATGAACATTTCTTAAAATCGACATGGGATATGAACATTATTAAGTGACATTGTCATGTGACATGGTCATTTTCTAAGATCGACATTCGACATGGGGACCCCCTATCCAGAGCCCCTTGATAGATGACAGCTGTTGTGTGTAAGAAAAGTGTATGCCTCACAATCAAAAGATGATAAAAGGCTTTATCCCACTCGATGTGGGTTTTGAATCAAATATCAAGGGATCAAATATCAGATCGATATTTGACGTCGTCAAGTGATATCTGACGTTGTCAATCACTTTTACTATGTAGTCAAGGTCGTAAAAACAGAGCCCCCTGATTGGTCAACAGCATGAATGAAAGTTGCATCTCAAACTTTTAATACTCGGTATGGGGCCCCGTGGGGCTGGGACCAATATTTGCAATTTTCGGAAATACTGTCGAGAATTTCTAGATGGAAACACCTTGTCTGGGGTAATTTGACCTCTACTCTTCGATATTCAAGTAATACTCAAGCTATTCTGACTCTAAACATGAGTAAAACGGTCATTTACCAGCATTATCGGCAGCGCCGACATCAACAACTGCTGATCTCCCTTGGTTACATGACCCAGCTCCGTTTCTAAGGCCTCATGGATCGGGGCCCTGAAGGGGGATCTGCAGAGGCCCTATATCGGGCCCTAGATATGTACATTATATTAATATCTCATAACTTAATTTACTCTAAAATCTTTTGATAGTTCATAACCTTGACTCTTATCTCCTTTTCTCGCGGGATAAAGATAGAATTTGGTTGTTGGCGTGGCCTCTCGTGGATATCTGCTCTTCTCCACGGCACCTCTCGAGCCCCCTGCGGGGCCTCTAGGGGCTGCTAGACGTCTCTCTGCTATGTAGTGTGGGATGTAAAAGAACCCTTGTCTCGGTAAAAGGGCCAATAGATTCGATCACCATCACCGCTCTTGAAATGACCATAGCTGTTAACTAAGGCGTAAAGCAACCCACACACCCACACACCCACACATTTTTCTGTATGAGCCTTCAGACCTCAAGCTGCTCAGTGTACGGGACTAGGTTTTGTCATAGGCCCTACGGACGCTACTCAAGGTAAAAATAAGAGAGCTGTCTCACCATGACATTGGGCTGGCTGTAGTTTTTTATGTTTCGGTACCTACAACCAAAACAGCCAGTACCCGCCCCAGGGCTTCATGTCGCACGCGGGAAAAGTATAACGGTGGCGCCAACTGTCGGAATAGCGGGTACACTACGTCAGTAGTTCTTTTGTTCTCCGCTGAGTGACTGGGCGAAATGTAGTCGGTAGCTCTATTTTCTGTGCACTGTTCTGTTCATTTTCTACACTTAACACTTAAATAGACCGCGTGTTTGTACAAGCTAACCGTTTTTATCAGTGCAAAAATTAAATAAGCATGGGATAGAACACTAAAAAAATGAGAAAGTAATCCAGCACTTAGTATAAGGCACCAGTTTTATCATGAGACACCGAAAGTCTGGTTTTTTTAAGGTGGATAAGACAGTCGACTGAGAGCTCCAAACTAACCAAAAACGTACCAGAGGGAGAACGTACCCGACAGGGCAGGGGCCTTCTACACCCCGGCTCTGATTGATGAGCAAGCGACAAGTGCTACAGAGGGCCTATTCCTCTTTTGAGGTGGGCCCGAAATTGAACAAAAGAATAAACTCAAGAAAAAGCCTTAGGCTTAAAAGAGTTGTAGATACTGATTTTAACGAAGAAGTCACATTCATTAGTTTACAAATAGCCCGTGTAAGTACGCCCATGTCTTGCTTATTTCTCATAGGGTTGTAAGATAGTCACATCATGATGCACATCATCATAAACGCAATCATGATACCTTTCATGGTAAGTAGACTCGCCTCTCTGCCCTCTCTTTTAGAGAGGGCAGAGAAGCGAGTCTCACTCTTAAAAAACCCTTCCCCTCCCCCCCCTCCCCCCCTCCCCCCCCATGCATCTTAAAGAGTGCCCCCCAGAGTGCCCCTCCCCCCCTAGAAAAAAAGAGCCGCATTTTTAAATTATTTTTTAGCAAGCTTTTTCAGCTTGCTTTTTTTTTCTTTTTTTAAATTTATTTATCCATCAAAATCTCAAGTGACTTATTTTGAAAGCCAACCTAGTAGTCACGTGACCCCCTTAAGTAGGTCACTTCCCGTCACGTGACCTATTTGAATTTCCCGCCAACATGGTGGTCACGTGACCCTCTGAAGTAGGTCACTTCCGGTCACGTGACCTATTTGAATTTCCCGCCCAAAGGTCACGTGACCGGAAGTAGGTCACTTCCGGTCACGTGACCTATTTGAATTTCCCGCCAAAAGGGAGGCCTCTCATTGGCTGCTTTTGAATTTCCCGCCAAAAGGGAGGCCTCTGATTGGCTGCAGGTCGATTGAGTAATAAACAGTACTTAACTATAGTCCCGTTCCGATACATACTATACTACTGGCCAATATCCACAAGGTCACTTATGTTGGAGCCTCTCTATGACTTCGGAGTCTGCTGTGATTTGCGTGGCTACCTCAGTTGCAAATTCATTTTGATATTTTCCTTGGCTATGCTGATCAATTTGGACTTTAGATATACAAAGACATATAAAAATATATTGGGGGGTCAGCCCTATTTCTTTTGAATATTTTACATAATGAATTCCCCTATAAAACAGCATAAAGAACCACTGTCTTTTCAAATATTAAAGCTTAATTAAAGTACATAATACACAAAGAAGCATTCATAGAACCTCATGTAATCAGCAAAGCTTTTTTTTATGTCTATGTTAAAGTGTAATGTAATTCCTCCAAAATTGACTAATGGAACATGGGTCTAACTTGTCCACAAAGGAAAATGTACTGATCTTTAGAGTCTGGGCCCTTATAGACACAAAATGGGCACCGCTAATGTGGCAACCATGTATTTCATCCTTTATTCTTTTTTATTCTATGTTCTATGTCATTTGTTTTGCACTGTCATCGCCTAAGCTGTCCTGTCTGTAATCTGTGTCTTTTCTGCCAATGTATTGCCCGTTCCCCTGCCTGAAATGGTGAAACAATGTAACTGTGAATAGAAAAGGGTTGCTATAGAGAAGAACCACTCCGATAACATGTAACAAACTTTGTAGTCAAGTAGCCTATGTACAACATATTAGTTATCACATTAATCACAGACTATTAAATGTAGAGTCAAAGGCTGAAACTGGACCGCTGTAAAGAGGTCAAATCATGTTCACCTGTTCATTTAATTGTTGTCAAGGACACTCTAAAAGCACTGTGTTTCTGCATTATAATTCACCATATTGCACCGTTTATTATAACCTTTGTATTTAAGGTCATTATCAGGTACAGTTAATATGCATTTGATTGCGTCAATTAGCAGTAATAATGGGTGTTAGACCCTTGCTATGATGTTCTCGCTATAGGTATATCAAGTCTGATCTATAAAAGCTTTATAAAGTCATGCACACAATAATCGTTTCATTGACCCAGGAATGCATAACCCAATGTTGCAGGGTCTTATACCGTTCTATACACAACCCTAGGGAACTGATTACTTCCCCCAGATAAGACTCCTCTAACTAGAATATCATTATCAATCAAGCTGATATTAATACTCTCATTGGCATTATCTTCAGATAACCGAGGGCAAAACAGGAATATCCTATGCATTAAATTCAATGGCAAGCAGCACATTTGTATTATGTATTGCATATTAGCTGATCTAAGACCTGAAGTACCTCTATATGTATTTCAATGCTCTATTTTTAGTGGGTACAGACAAGTAGTAGGGCCTCTGTTTATCTCTTATATGCAAGAACAATGAAACATTTCAAACTGGGGTTAATCCATTGCAATCAGCTGCAGGCTTTTAGGCATTGAGTCATACTGTATCACCACATGCATTTCTATTAGTACAGTGACCGGGAACACAAAGGACATCAAAGGGTTACACAATTCTCCAAGGAAGCTGGGACCACACACACACTGTTTAGCAAGCTGGTCAGATCCGCCGGCTGTGGACCCTCGTTGTGTGCCACTCTAATTAATGCTCTCATAACCAGTATGGGATCTGGAGGCCTCAGTACCCAATGCTATCCAATCCCAGTTAATTTGTTTGATTGGATTGGATTGCGAGCCTGGTGCAATTTTCTTTGATGCTGTGTTATGCAACATGATATAATTTTCTGTCAGATAAACTAACTTTATCATAGGCTTGGGTGCACCACTATCATTCCAAAAACAAAGTGCAGAAATGTACAGATAACAGTCCGGTTTACACCTGTCAGTTCACCTTGTAACTAGTGGTTCTGATAGAAGGACACATGTTGTGTGACAACCATTTTGTTTTTGTGGTAGATCAATGAATATGGAATGGCTGGATGAGGGAGTGGACGGTATCTATATAGGATGTGGGTGGTGCACACAGCCCTAAGCACTGATCACTACCAGGGGAGTGGTTTCTGCATGTCATTCTGTGGAGGAGGGGATGCCTAGGGGATGCCATCAGTGCCACTGACACCTGGCTACTTCTTTACCTCCATACTGATTATAATCTCAGACACCCATCTCCACACTGATTCTATTCTCAGATCGTGCCTTCTCACTGAATCTACTCACAGACACCTGCCTCTATACTGAATCTACTCTTAGCCACCTGCATCTAAACTGATTCTTTTTTCAGACATTTGCATCTAAACTGATTCTACATTCAGACTCGGTCCTCAGAACTGAATCTGTTCAAATACTTCCCTCCGCACTAAATACATCTGACTCTGCTCTAAAACACTTGCCTTTAAATTTGTGCCAATCATTCTCATCAGTTGTATGACATGCTGTAACCATAATCTGTGATTGTGGAGAAAGGGGAGGCGGTGCAGATTTGAAATGGCCAATCAATCCCCGTGTTATATGATAGTAGCCATTCATGAAATTAGAATAAATAGCTTTCAAGTTTTAAATGAAATAACTAAAGGGCAAGTAACAAAGATATTAAAAAGACCTAAAAGCCCTGCTGGGTCAGTCAGCCTGTCATTTCAAGCTGTTTATCTTTAAGTGTCATATTCCTAATCTTATCACTTTTTGCAATTACCCTGCCTTATCCCCACTTCTACCCTCAAATTGAGATAGACATTTTTATTTCTTTTTTGTTTCACATTGCTACACCAATCACCCGTGGCAGTGAAGTAAGTCATTTCCATAATTGTTATATAGTCCTACCTTTTGGCCTAGCACTCTTATCTGCATTTTGCTTTGATCCAACACCCTCAATTTCTACTCCTAATAGAGACAGTTGCCTATTTTTCTTTTTTCGGACATATTTATTTGCAACAATCCATCTTGACGAGGATCTAAATGATGCTTACAAACAATACCTATTTTTTGGTGAGATCACAAAATATATACAATATTGAGTTTATATGTATACGCAAGATAACATTTTAATTAAGGTACAGGTACATGATAATTGTCGTAATTATAGGCACGGTATGGGTATTTAGTGATACCAGGGCTAGAATTAGCAATGGTTTTGCTTGTAGCATAAACACTACAGGGCTAAAATTAGCAACGGTTTTCTTACAACCCATTTGCTGAATTTTCTATCAATTTGCTGTTAAATGTATATATCCCATAAGATAGATTAGTGTATGCTCTTGAATCATACATGGGGAATAGTGAATCATACATGGGATTGTCATGAAATCACATATAAATAAGCTTTTTCTATGGACTTTCCTTCTGTGCTCCTCCACCTCACCCAATAGGCAGTGAGCCCTGCAGTGTTTTCACACCTACCTGCATTGTGAAAATTAACACTGGTGTAAATAAAGGCTCTGGGGATGTGTTTCCTCCATTCCTCCGACCTGGTCATAGGTTTGACATAAAGTATCACCTGTGTTTTACATGTTAATTACTATTATATGATGTTTAGTGTCTGTAACTGGCAGATATGTAGCCACCAGGTTGGTAATGGTAACATGGTAGGGACGCCTCCTTGATAAGAGGCTGTTTTCCCTCTCTCAGCCAGGGCATGTCTGGACCTGTAAAGGTCTGCAGCTGTGGCTTACTTAGTATAGTTGTGGGCTACAATTTCAGTCAGTCATTTCATAATTGGTATTTATAGCCTTATTAGTAAGCCAGAAAGGTGTGTGATAAAACTATGATAAATAAAAGTATCATCAATAAAGCCCAAGTTTTTTCTTTTCTAGTTATTTGATATTGACTGACAACCTAGTAGCAGTAACAACACATCATAGTCTGCCAGACAGTTACAGTACCAATACTTTTGGCTTATGGAGGGTGAGTAGAATTTACCACTGTGTCAACCATCCCCATCCTACGACCACTGCCACTTGTGGTCAGCTTCACATAGAGACACTCCGCCTTGTCAAACATACAGACCACAGCCTTTCATAGGAATTCCCCGCTCCCGGCCACCATGCCAACCTCTCATGTCCCTTCTGGATCATTTCTAACACACTTTGCTCCATCGGGAACAAATGATCAATATCAGCATAGATTTCTGAACTCCACAGAACCCTCCAGCTCCCCAGCCCATCTAGTCTTTCTTTATATGACACGCTTTTTCTAATGGCCTTCCTCCAGCAGGTTATTCACATTTCCATCCCCTGCAATTCATCAATCTATCATCTCAGAACCCACACAAATCTTGCCAATAGCAAGTCCCAATCCCTCACATATCTCTGACAGGTCAAGGCTGCTGCATATATGAGTGGGTGCTCTGTTAGTTCTGGTGCTCTGACGTAAGGGGCGTTCTTTCTGTGATGGATTCTTCCTTTCTGTTTGTTCTTCCCACAGGATTCTCTGGTAGTATCTGGCCATCCGTCAGTAATCGGATCTGAATCTTCCTGTTATTGACCACATTAGCATGAGTGATGTCCTAAGCCACACATGTAGGAATTCTTGTAGCATTTACCTTTTGATGTCCTCAACCGCTGAAAAACTATTTTTTTCATTTCCTCCGTCTCCATACTGAACACATACAAAATAATTTGTATTTGTGGGTGTATTTCCTAGCCATAAAGCATAGGAATAGTGTCAGGTTATGTAGCTACCCAATGCAAAAGGAAATGATAGCATAGATCTGCAGTGTTTTATAAACAGTCTTTCAATGCACTGCCAAAGGTGTCAGCATCCAATTATCTGCCTGTACCATTACAATACGGTGCTGGACCATCAATCTCAATCCATCCAGAAAGGATAGAATGCTGGAAGGCAGCGGTAAAAGAAACCTTTACTATGCATCTCATCCCAATATACAGCCAACCACCTCCATCTGCACTATGCTAACCTTGCAATGGAAAGAAAAAAGAGATATATATGGTCTCTATAGTTGGTTGTGCACATAGGCTACAAAATGATTCATCTACTTGAGATGTCACTGACTGTCTGAGTGTACGGGTATATTTTCAAGTATCCAGAAAAAAAAGAACTCCCAATGTTTGGGTAATTAGATACTCTGATGGTCATTGATAACGAGCAGCTAACAGAATACTTGACTTTGGCTGGATATATCAGAAAAACGTCAATGAACCGACTATCCACTACACAGAGAGTGCATTGTAACTTTATTTATGTAGGAGCCTTTCTATTCCGGACTCTCCTGAAAGATATTTTGCAGTGTTGATTCCACTTAGAATAGCTATATAGGGTGCCATGTAGGTCTATGATGCAACCAGTCAGAAACTAGCCACTGTAACCACTAACCTTGAGTAGGTCCTCATCTATAAGGGATCTTCATCTAGAGTTGACCACTACATGGAGATCTCTCTATTTGTGTTTTTTTGGTAGAGTAAGACCACAGCGGCAGGAAAGTTTTCTGCGTTACAAAAGTTTCGCCCTCTGCTGCTCCTTTTTCACAACAATGCCGCCTGTGTCCACAGTCCACACGAGGAACTGGCGTGAAATAAGAGCGGCACACTGAAAACTCTATGAGAGAAAAAGTAATCAATGGTGATTACTTTTTGTAATCACAGTGATTGTGACACAAGTGATTACTTGGTCATCACTAGAGTAATCACATGTGATGACCCCGGGTCATCACCATGATTACTTTAAAAAATGTTATCTATGATTAATTTCATATTATTTATTTCTCTGTACAACTATAACTTTATAATTACCCCCTCCTCCTGTCATCATACTTTGATTGACAGAACTTGTGGCTTTCATGGCAAGCCCATAGATAAGGCATATCCTTAAATTAGGACATATGGTTTAGACACAAAAAAGGTGTCCATGTATACACATAGGTGTTCTCGTAATAATTTTGCTCAAAATTTGATTTTAAATTATTAGAGTTTCTAATGTGATAACATTTTTGATATATTCATTTCTATAAGTTTATATGATTAGAGTTAATATAGATATAAATCCATAGATAGCCTGGAGTAGGTGCTGTAAGTTCCATTACTGTCTAGTAGGGCCCCCTAGTGGCAAATGTTGAAATCAAGATGGTGACTTTGGGTCATCACCCTGATGACCTTAACTAATCTGCTGGGCATGATTACCCTAACCAATCAGCAGTGATTAGTTTTAGATATGTCTAAGTTTTCAGTGCAGAGGAGCTAAACCCTTTTAATGCAGATTGTGATGCCTATCTGCCGTCATGGACTTTATGCATTAAAATGTACTATAATACACAATGAAACATTCATAGAACCCCTTGTAGTCGGACAGGAAGGCTATTTTGTATATAATACATATTATATTTAATTGTAAAGTAATCCTCCTAATCGACTGCTGGAACATGGGCCTTACTCGTCTACAATAGAAAGTATTCTCCTTTAAAGTCTGGAGCCCTTGCAGGTAAATATGTATGCTGTTAATGTGGCGGCCATGTATCATATACTTTATGCATATTATTTTATGTTCTATGTCATTTGTTTTGCCGGGTCCTATATGTAATGCGTGTCTATTCTTCTAATGTATTGTCCTCTTCTCCGCCTGAAATGGTGAAACGATGTAACCATGAATAAAGTGGGACTGCTATTTAGAAGAACCACTCTGATTACACTAGCTTCAGCTCACAGAAACATTAGAGAAAAACTGTCATTTCTGCAACACTGCTATCATAAAAGTGAGTTCTATTGTCATTTTCAATACTTCAGTGCGACAGATGATTAAAACAATATAACCCTATATCAGACAATAAGTAACAAAATACCAAGCTATAAAGTCAGACAATAAGCCTAACTTCCTCCTAAAGATAAAGTGCTATCAACCCTCCAAATAGTACCTGGGAAGTGAACGTTTACGAATAGAGAAAAGTCTGGGGAAGTCACAAGAACACCAGAAAAGGTACAGGATATTCTCACAAATAAAACTTTTATGGTGTTTTCGTGACTTACCCAGATTTGCTCCAGTTGTGAATGTTCAATTCCAGCTAGGTGCTTTCTCGAGGGAAGTTGTTACTGTTACTAGTACAGACATACGTCCCTGATAGCACACACCTAATTGTTTCATTGACCCCTAAAGTACACAGAACTGCATAACCCAATGCTGCAGGGTCCTATGCCGTTCTATATATAAATATATATATATATATATATATATATATATATATATATATATATATATATATATATATATATATAACCCAACGGAGCTGATTGCCACCTCAGACAAGGCTGCTCTAATTACTAGAACATCATTATCAAAATAATCAATCTGATATAAATACTATTATTGACCTTGTCCTCAGGTAACCGAGGGCAAAAACAGATAGATCCAATTTGATGGTAGTCAACAGATTTGCATGATGTGTATATACACATTAGATATTCACATGTCTTATTTAACAAAAAACATTGAGCGAAAACGCATATCAATATGCAGCAACATGAGTGTGTCTATTCTTGTATATTTCTATAGTTGAATGCACTGCTATAGCTGAAATATGTGAAACAGATTAGGCTTGTGGCCTTTTGGCATTAGCATCGGCGGAGGAGGGGGGTTGGACCACACTTGGCGGGGAGGAAGTTGGGAGTTTTATCGGCGTTTGGTGAAAACCCATAATTATTTGGGGATGACAAAAGATGTCCGACCTCTTCGGGAAGGGGAAGCAACCGCAGGGGGATTGCAACATGTCCACTATCAAATACAAAACCCCTATTGGTAGAATGATTACCTGTCCGTTTGAACTCCCCATCTCCCTTTTAAGAAGGATAATATTTATAATACACCCTGCAGACAATAAAACCTAGGGAATGACTCGGGGTCCCAGTGAGAAATGCACACACATAGGGCCGAGGTAATGTGGGACTCCAATGTTGTTTTACACAGCATCACATGTTGTTAGCCTTTAGACATGACATGTTTTGATGAACACATCCTTATAGTGATCATCCTTCAGGTATATTCCTGAGAGGTACCCGCATGATATGTAAAATGAGCATAGGACCACTTAGCACCACTTAAGTAGCCGCAATATATTATCAGACCTTTTGTCAATTGCCTTATTTATAACTATAAAAATACATTCATTGTTGTCTACATGCAATTCATCAATTCAGTGATGTCTTCATTGCAATGATATCATCATAATTTTAGAAACTAGCATGATGAACTTCAATGTTGTAATCGTTTTATTTTCAAGATATCATAATTTCTCATGCGACATACCTCGGAGCATAAAGGCTTCGGGAGAAAAAAAAAGAGTTTATCCCAGTGGGCACAGAACATTGAATCAACATTGACAAATGGTTGTCAATGTTGATTCAATGCTGTTTGAGCATTGTTTTAACGTTGAACTAATTTTTGTGCCCACTGGGATACACCTGTTACGTTTTTATTGTGCTACATATAATATATTATATGTGACATGTACTGGGAATAGGGATCTTAGTGCACCCTGCACTAAGGTCCCTTTTCGCAGATCGTGTCACATATGCTGTTAAACACAATTATATCATCAGGAATTGTCCCGATTTTCATACTGTCTGCGGTTATCTGAGAGCTCCAAGCATGTGCTGTGGTAATAATTTAAACAGCATCAAAAACTCTGTTATGGCCAAATTGCCTTTCACTACAAGCCCACCACAGGGCCTAATTTCAACTTTCTCCATGTCATTTACTTCTGCCTGGTTTTTAATACGTTGTGGGCGTATAGATAATTGTGACACTGTGTCCTGTTTCAAACATGGTGCACAGAACGTTTTTTTTATATCCCCAGCACTGATTCAATGCCATCAGATTTGGCAATTAGTGAACGTTTCCTCTTCCCACAGAATAAAGAAGGTTGAACCAATTTACTAAACGTGTATGTGTGTTCCTTTGAACATACACACTCAGAAAAGTCAGGGTCATTGTCGCTAGAACCACTCTCACCTGAAAGTCAGGCACTGCCAGGCACTGCCAGGCACTGCCAGGCACTGCATGACTTCAGGTGAGAGTGGTTTTAGCGACAATGACGCTGACTTTTCTGAGTGTGTAGATGTATTTGTGTTAGCATACAATCATGTGTACCCATCTATATAGAACCACATATCGGTACCTCTAATGTAACAGTCGGAGTGGAGCCACGACAGGTACTCAGTTCTATAGATAGGATGGGTGGGGTTTAAATGGATTTCTCATGGGTACCAAGTGGTCTGAAATATGGGACCGACCCAGCATTGTTATATCGTGGGCGTACATTAGGACAAACTGATCAAGTGACTAGACGCCACCCATGTTACCTGTAATCTTAAAATGCCACCTTTCCAGTCATCTTATTCAGTTTCCAGGCCTATCCTCTAGATGGCACCCCCTTTTCTTTCTCTCTGCTTTCTTCTTTTTCATTTATGAAACTGTAACAGAACTATTACCAAACCTATTCACCTAAAAAAGGATGGCACAATACGTCTTGAGAAAAGGGAGGAATCATTAAGATTACGGGGGAAATGGGTTTTTAAGATTGCAGGTAAAATGGGTCTAGTCGCTTGGTCAGTTCGTCCCTTGTTGCATCTTGGGCTGCCAAATGGGTCACATGGTTGAGACTGTGCCTAGATTTGAACTGCCAAGATCCAACCCACTTTGACTGAACACCATGGAAATTGTACTTTAAGTGGTTATTTATAGGAATGATCACAGATGGGTATGTTATCAAGTATTAAAATAGGAGTTAATGAGCAGGGCCCAGCAGTGCTCCCACTGGTTGGGTAATTAGATAGTATGAAGATCAGTATGTGATAACAAGCCGCAAGCAGAATATAATATATAACTTGGGCGGGATATATATTAGAAAAGAAACATCAATGATTCTCCAGTATACACAGTGAGTGCATTATAACTTTTATTCAATGAATATAGTGATTTAAACAATGGACCATATTGCATTTAGTAACTTAAACGTCATTATGTTTGATTCTTTTTATAAAGGTTTCGCACATAGACTGCTGTTGCATACCCTCTCTTTAATGTCCATATAGCCGGAATGAGATATTACCTCTGCACCGATTACTATTGATTCTCATCTCGCACAAAACACACTTAGGTATATCATGCCATTAGATAAATATGTACACACATAATGATCTGGTTGGGTACCATATGGGTCGTGTTTATATTCTGTTCGAACCCACCTTACCCAAACATTTTAGCCAGCTACAACATTATCACAGTCAACCATTTTGATATCGACAACATTGATCATTTGTATCAACAACATGTCTGCAATAGTGTCTTATCATGGGACCTTTAAGTAGGCCCAGGCTATCTTCATAGACGCAAACATCAAATTATCAAAATAATTCCCGTGTAAATCAATGATCACTTGCACATTTGTCTAGAGGCGCATGAGATATTCCTATTTTATTATTGAGGTACCCCCCTTCCTCAACTAGAGAAAGAATAGTAACCTTATTTCCCATTAGAGGTTTCTAACTTGAGCGTCATCGCACATATCTCTGCAAGACCTTGGCAGTAACAAACACAATATATTTTAAGGCATACAACCTTAAGCTTTGTAGGTAAGGCTTGGATTTTTTTAACACATAATCTAAATAGTGGTACCAGCAACATTAAATCCAAAGCGAAATAATAATATTACCATATTCGACGTAATAAGCGCACAGTGCGCTTAAAAATTATTATGGACAGCTTTTGGTAGTTAAGAATTCAATTGGGGTCAAAAATTGAGATATTTTTGATTCTTTCTAGTATAATCAGCCAAAAGCGGGGGGTGTGCGCTTATTAGGGGGTGTGCGCTTATTACGTCGAATACGGTATTTGCATTGTCAGTTCGATATAGCCCTCGGGAAATTACCATGCAGACTGATGGAAACGGGAAATTGGTATTGGTTTCAATTGGTATCGGGATATTACTGCTATATATTCCAGATTTGATTGGAAAGTGTTTGTCAGTCTTAATTGAAGAGTATAATACTGTACATGGATGCGTCTGGACAGCCCAGGAGTTCATAATCTGTACCAGGTTTGTTTTTGTGGCGGTGGGGGAGTCATTCATGTGGGTAGCTACATAAGGTGTTTGAAACATGCGGTTTCCCCGACCAGACTGTATAGACTTTACACCACAGTTGGCTGAGAGAACAAAAGAAATGGCCTCACTGTATATTACGTACAGGTCTGTATGTAAATAAGGTCCATCAATAACCCCTCCTTCTCTGAGTGTAATGCAAATATGGATACATGTTAGTAGCTGCATTTATATAGGCCTTGTACAGGGTAATTATCCTCGGCTGGCGCCTTGGACAATTACTCTTTCCCTGTCTAACAACACTTATACAGCATCTAACTTGTATTATATCTACCATATACATGCCCCTTCCCCCCTTTCAGCCCAGGGGCTGTGTTGGACAGTATTGGTTGTTCATACCCAGTACATAGACCATGTTTATATTAAATGTCACTGCTATTCGTCACCCGAAATTGCCTGTCCACAAATCGATTACAGCAGAATAGGCAACATTGTTACGGGAGACCCACATTGTATACGCACCGCAAATATACCCATTTGTTTTAAGCCACAACAAGCGGAGCATCCCGACACTGAGCGATGAATTTCCGATAGGTCCTTTATAGATAGACGTAATACGAGCATTTCTTTAGTCTTTGTTTCTACAAGCAAGCCAGCATTGAATAACCACTTTTTCCTGGTGCAGCAAATGAGCAAATGGCGAGATCCGTTATTTGTGCAGTATTTTTTCAGAATGGAAACTACTTGTGTCAAAGATATTTCATGGTGCTATCCTTTGTTATTTTGTTAGCTACAAATATATTGTCATCATTGTAGCATGTCTAATTCTATTATTGCTAATCCAATTTTTTGAACCGTTGTAAATTTTGTACAGGGAACGTTTTTTGAATGTTGAAAATATCATGCAACATTTATATTTCTTAAGAATATAGGTGAAGATCATCCAAGATTAAGATAGATAATCCTGAAGCGTTCTATATCATTTCAAAGTTTCTTGTCCGATAGATTTTCAACAAAAGGGCCGGACTTGAGAATAATACGCCTTTTTTAGACTTTTCAAATTTCTATACTCTACAGATAGTATAACTGGTCAGTTGAGTTCTGTATGTTTGGTGACCATGGTTCGGTCAACCGCAGTGTTATTCTGCGTGAGCATGCTCTGCAGTTCAGGTGTCTCACCTTGGTCCCGCGAACAACGCGAGAACATGGCCTTGATGGTCTGACGGAAGTTGGCGTTCACCACACAGTAGAGCACAAAGTTGAAGGCAAAGTTGCAGGTCTGCATGACATTGGTAACTGCAGCAATGATGTGGCCAACCTCCCCCCACGACTTGAAGGGATTTATGAAGCGAAGGATCTCTGAAGGCGAGACGAGCAGTAGGAGCATTAGCACTATGATGACTAGGGTGAGCGTCACCTTATGGCTGCTGTCGCGAACTACCTGCCCGTGGCAACTGCGTCTGCGTGACGTGATGGCGTGACGTAGTTCGCGGATGAGGCGAGCGTTGCAGAAAGCCAGGATGAGCACAGGCACGAAGTCTGCCACAACCGGCCAACACCAGCGGATATACACCTTCAGTGTTCGTGACAGGTGCCGTTGGCTCTTCCAACGGGCTTCCACCTGGTACATGTGCTCTCCGGTGAGGGAGGAGCATTTGCCTATGGTCAGGTGCAGGAAGTAGGGGAACGTCAGCAGCAGCGAGAGGAAGAAGACAAGGAAGATGGTGACGAAGGTTCGCACTGTGCCCAGCACGGACCGGGCCTGTAGTGGGTAGACGACCACAATGTACCTGTTCACAGCCATGACCACGATCAGCCACGTGCTCACCATCAGGAAGAGATTAATAAGGGCAATACCGTAAACCTTGTAGTACAGGATGATAATGTTATTAGCGTTCACCACCTGCGTGCCCTGGCTTATAAAGGTGTGCGGGAAGACCATCAGGCAGAAGAACATGTCGGAGACGGCCAGGGCCAGCATCCCGTAGTTGGCCGATTTCTCCAGCCGGTCCATCGAGCTCAGTAGGCGCCTTCGAGTCAGCACCAGTAAGTTCAACATATTCCCCACGATGCCCAGGAAGCAGATGATGGGGATGACGATCTCAAACCACTGATACTGTGTCCCCCCATGGGAGGAGAAGGCTACTAGAACAGCAGTTGAATTACCCGGGTCCAGGGAGATGTTGCGCTCCATGTATTTGAGTAGGATCCGGCTGTGGTAGCGGCACAGAGACGGAGGCTCCAGGGTGGCTCCAGGGGAAGAGGTGCCATCCTCCCCTAGAATAACCTCCAGGCCCTCACTAGAGGTGGTCAAGTTGGCTTCCTCCTCCATGGTGAGACCTATCATGATGCGCTCCTTATGATGCGCTCCTTATGATGCGCTCCTTATCCCGGCTGACTGGTACTATACAGGCTTGTACTCACGCTACTCTATATTGCCTTACAGCAGCAACAGTTTAAAACAGGGAATCTGCCAGTATACTTCCCTGCTTGTGGCATACTCCCCATGCGCTCACTGCTGAATGAAGTACCTCGACTGGGGCCCACGAATCTGCACGTCCACTTATATAGTGTACATTCAGGAAACATTCAAATATCCGGCATAACAGCTCACTTCCTCGTGACCACAATTCTTTGCACAATATGTCAACATGTTTATCCTACATGACCAAAATAGTACACCGGTAATTAATCTCTAACACCGGAACTCTAAACTGATCGATAAATCCTATTTTTTACTCCCATGAATGCGAAGGTGTTGCACGGAGGCTTATCAGCCGGCAAAGTATGCAATTAGCACATCTATTTTTTGAATATATAAATTTCCCATCGGATGTTATAAAACGTGCACTATTAAGCGGTCCGTCGGCGGAGGTGCCAGCAGGTCAGGTGCCCCTCAAACTCCTCCAGGGTGAAGCAACCATTAAGGACAGCTGTGTGTCCAACCCTTAAGCTGCTCCCAAGTCTTTTAAAGTAAGTCCATATGGAGTTAAGCCAGTGGTACCACCATCAGGTAGATACTTAAGTGGAATACCCTTATTTTAGTAGCAGTTGTACGATGATTTTTAGATGTAGCTTTTTAAAGCCTGTATGTGGCATGATAGTAGGGGTCTTGATGTGGGATATAGGATAGGAGGCCGGGGTGACCTGCTCTTGGTGACCGTGTGTCCCTGCCGTCCTCCCGGTGGACCAGGCGGCTTAGAGGCGGGCTTGGACGTGGTCCCCTCTATGGCAGCTGTGTGCGGCTCAGTCGGCGGTCACAATGTGCGTTCTGTGAGCAGCTCCTGAGGAGGAGCGCCTCCCACTGCCACCTAGCGGCGCCGACACGCACCACAGCGGCAACCTGCCTAGCGGTCCTGGCCCTCCCACCACCACCACCACCACCACTGCGGCGCTACTATTGTATACCTCCGGCCGCTTCTCCTGCAGTCACTGTATTGAAGCAGCTGTATGTGCTGTGGTCTGGTGGGTACTTTACCTTAAAGCGGCATCCTCAACTATAGCTTCTACATGTTTTTTCCAAGTACTGTTCTAGTCAAATAATGGGTGTCATGTCAGTGGTGAGAGTGATGCTTTAACATGTTATGTCTCTTTACCATGTGAGCCTGATTATATCAGAGAGCGCATCTATAGTTTGATTCAGTTTCAAATGCACGTTATGTAGTATTTAATTTCCAGATCATATGAGCTGTCAACATTACTCATATTATATTTGTACATGGCCCTTTGCATGCATGTTGATTCTTTAAAAGTCAATGTCATGGAAATGGCCGATAAAGTTTATTTGCTTGGAAAGTTTCTGCATCCCTTTAGGCTATGTGCATCTCTATATTATATATATATATATATATCTGTACATGAATCCTTTACATGTATGTACATTCTTTGAAGGCAATTCCATGAAGATTGCCAATAAAGTTGCTTTAGTTGAATTGCAGCTATATGCCTTTATGCTATGTCCATAGTGCAACAGGCATGTCTCGAGTCAGGGTGAAGCATAGGTCACGGATCATGGTTATTGATGTTGGATGATGATATTTGACTCCATGTATAATAACTCCTTCTCTCTGTGGTGGGTTGGCTAATTAAAAACTGAAACGTTTAGTCATCTAACATCCTATTGGTTTGATACTAAACATTCTAAAGCAAAACGATTTTGTTTTTATCCCTGACAAGAATTGATAAACTCATTATGAACTGGTGAAGGTGTATCTTAAACCCACGAAACAACATATCTATAGAAAAAGGTGGGCCCTTATAGCTCTACCATAGCAGACAGTGTCTAAAGATAGGCAGTTAATGAGGATAGATGGAGGATTTACCATGAAGGTTGTTTCTGCTAATATATAGCGTTGTGCTCACAGTAGCTCATAGGATATCAAGTTTTACATGTACCTGTCACTGAGTGGCGCAGTGTGGGGGCGGGTGGTTCACGTTGAGCTGCTCTCCCCGCCGCTAACGCTCTGCAACGTGAGTGGCTCATTCACCGGAAGCCACACAGCTCCCCCGAGCAACTCCTCCGCTCACTGCGAAACCTGTAAGAACAAACAGTTACATCACTTAGAGGCATTGTGTTACCCACTGCTACATGCCACGCAATCGTCATGGCTGATCTATGACTATTCACATCGCACAGCTATGTTATTTCATGGTGTGGCCAAAAAAAGAAGTGTGTTTCAGGTTACATAGTCTGAAAATCTAGGTAGAGTAGGTCGTTTTTTTCTTATATTTTTAAATTCTTTTTCTTACTTTGGCCTGAAAAGTACCCAAAACTCGCGAACTTCAGCGCTGACTCATCAACGTTGGCATTGACTCGTGGACTATCAAATCGACTTTGAAATTGCCCCAAAATTACTTTAAATAGGCTTTTTCTTTTCAAAATTGGATAAAAATGTCTAGGGTCGGCCCTGTGTTGCTAGGTAGGGCCGGGTAACCTGAAACACACCTTTTCTTTGGCCTGAATACAAGATTTACTATGCTTGGACCCCCTCTTTAAAGTCTAGAGTGCCAGTCTTTACTCCAGTCTGACTGTTACTGGAACTGGGCAAAATTCTTGCTACCTGGCCAGTAACAGTTAGACTGTTAGTAGGGAATCGAATATGGATTCTCCAAGTTCTAGAAGCATTTCTGAGTAAAGTTTTGCAAGTGTTTTTTTCTAGACCTATTTTTTCTGTAGATTCTGAAAAAATAACTTGCAAAGCTGAGAATTAAGTTTTGGGGGGGCAGGGGCCTCCAAAATGCAATTTTTGGAAAAAAACACATTATTTTCCCCCTAGAATTAAAATGTCTTCTCATGTATCATGAAGTAATAATAAGGGTGGAGTGAAGACTGGCACTCTAGACTTTATAGAGGAGGTCTTGCTTTAAGCAGTGTCAAGTATTGAAATCCGTTTATTCCATGTGGCCTAAGGAATACGATGAAGACATTTTCAATGACCTGTGACATCACAAAAGCAACAATTATTATAATCTATTTCAGCCTTTTTTCACATGTATTAAATAGAAAGGCCTACGGGTAGACTACACAGAAAATCGAAATGCCCCGCTTTTAGTATGAAGTGGCTATCCCAGATTAGTCATTAGGGCATTGGTCAGGTATGACAAAGCGCTATTCAAAAATGACTGAGGCATAACAACATATGACTCATGCCTTACTCAAAAGGACTTACCCTAAAACTCATCGAAATGGAGAAGACTAAGGTGAGTTGGTCAGTACTGACCAAACGGACAACATTAACTAACTTAGCTTCGTCTAATAGGGAGCCAAAAGATGAGTAACTTGGTTAAGCTATAGTACCTGAGAGATTTGTCGTATAGGGAGCCCGGGATAGGGAGCCAAAGAATATCAGTGTATGAGGTCTATTGCATCATGCTTTACTCCTTGGGGTCTGGGCTGCTGAACACCACTTGGCCCATTTTTGTCTTGTAAATAAATGATTTATACAGCTGGTAATGATGCATTTTCATCATGCATAGATAGGAATAACAATAAGTGTAGCTTATCCCACAGCGGGCACGGAGAACAAAGCATTTCACACATTTTCTATACTGCAGACAGCTAGTGGTATAAAGTAGTTATAGGCCCAGTACAAATCTGTAGGGGTATAAGGCTCCTCTATTTCACGTACAGATTGGTACCCGTCCTATAACTACTACATATTTTATATCATTGGTAGCAGAGCTTAGTCTAGTTCCAGTGGGGGTCTCATCTACAGTGCCCCACCTGTGTAAACCCCCACCTCTCAGTACCTCACCTGTCACCAACCGACCACAATGTGTGTCTACTTTTGTCAATTATAATTGCTCTTTTTT
This sequence comes from Harmothoe impar, assembly GCA_947462335.1. Lineage (NCBI taxonomy): Eukaryota > Metazoa > Annelida > Polychaeta > Phyllodocida > Polynoidae > Harmothoe > Harmothoe impar. The sequence continues at coordinate 63,601,165 of OX381712.1, read as the reverse complement.
AAATATGTTGTACATGTGTTGGTAGAGTGGATTATTTGAGAACACATCTCTGACAGATACAGGGCCTGCACATCCTAATTTATATAACCCACTGCATGGCATGGCCATACATGTAATGTATACACATGTGTTACGTACACTGTAAAAAAACATCCGTCAAAATAACGGAGATTCACTGGCACCACTGGGTGCCGGACTTTCACCGAAAAAATAACGGTCACTGTTGTTTCAAGTTCACCGTAATTTTAACGGTAAAGTCCAGCACCCAGTGGTGCCAGTGAATCTTTGTTATTCTAACAGAATACAGGACATCACCGTCATTTCAATACAGTGCCTAAACAATAGTCATAATGATATTTTGTGTAATTTAACTCATTTATCCCAGTAATTTTCCGCCCATTTATCCATCTTTGCTCAATATGGTTCCATGCCAAATTTGGTTCCATGTCCAATCAGCAACATTATCTTAGTGTCAAGACTTCAGGCCTAATCATTAGGAATGTGGTATAATTAAACACAGGGGTAGGCCTATACTTATAATTAATTACTAATATACCGGTAATTTGGTCCATTGGGTCCAGCCGTGATAGGAATCATATGACCTTTTTGCTCTGGCCGATTCCATGATTAATGGTTCCCTTATTCATAGAAAATTATAGTCCAGTCCTTATGTGACAGAAGGAGACAGACAAATCACACTAACACAACTAAAATATATGTATAAAGCAATGTATCAAAAGTTCAGCAAAATCAGTCTGGTGGAGGAGTGCATGACAAGCATGATAATTATTACCATTATTATGTATGTTGGCACGTCAAGCTTTCTAAGTGTACAACTGAACCAGGGAATTTGACCATCAAAGTGGTTTGAAATGACATTTTTATCACATGTCCGTCAATATATCAACAGCGTTCTATATGCTGCTCTCAGTGATGTTTGACTATAATTCTGATTTAACTACGCATTCGTTGCCATTGTTAATATCTATAATGTTATTCACATCGTGGTAAATCAGACTGGTATGTATTAATTCAGGTTTTATACTTCCTAATTTGCATACAATCGAAATGGCTGCCAAAATCCCAGTGTGAACCATATACTAAATCAAAACTTTGGTCTCAAATGCACTAACATTAATCCCATTGCAGTTTGTGGTGGGTGCTTTTTTTAAATGGCTGGACTATAATAAACATCAATAAACTGCTAAATAGCATGTAATTATATTCTAATCATCCTAAGTGATGTATGCAGCCAGGCTGATATCATGCAGTTTATGGGAAAAGGATGTTATTGTGTCATTTTGACAGAACACTGTCCTCACTCCCCTATGCCATTATTGCTTTTATTAATAGGTACATTTTGCTTGATTGGAACTCATGAGTTGGGGGAATGGCACTGACAAAAAAGAGTATGTGCCCCTTAAAGGGTTTACATACAGGATTAGGCCAAATAAAAAAAAAAGGTGTGTTTCAGGTTACCCGACCCTACCTAGCAAAACAGGGCCGATCCTAGAAATTTTCATGTAATTTTGAAAAAGAAAAAATTTGGGTCATTTTGGGGCTATATAAGTTAATGAGGGTCCATCGGATAGTTGATGAGTCGAGGCGATCGTCGGCGAGTCAGCATTCTGGGTACTCTTCAGGCCAAAGTTTAAAAAAAAAAAGAAAAAAAAGAAAAAGAAAATCCGACCTACCTACCTACCTACCCTAGATTTTCAAACGATGTAACCTGAAACACACTTTTTTTTGGGCCTTACTTGATCGCTACAAGGCTTTGTAAGAATATGTTTCTTTTAATACTGCTCCTGAATATTTCATTGTGTAATAACCCTGGGACGTTTCCCTGTCGGCTGGGTCTCGACCTTTGGGTCGTGGATGGGTCATGACCATGACTATCTGACTCTACAGCCAATGCTCCTGATAAAAGGATGAGCACCAGCCCAGGTCATCAGCCCGACCCTCGCTATACATAATGTCGCCAGACCTAGAGTCGGGTCATGTTGAATCTCTTTGCAATGCTATACTGCAAGACAGTGTGCCAATGCTGGACGCACTTTATACTTTATAAGGTTAGGTTTTGGCAGTATAGGGAGAGTCTACCTGACGCCAGTACTTTTCCCTGTGATGCTAAGACATGAAACTTAATTATCGAAACACAATTTCCTACTTCTGGAGGCTCTTTCAGAACGGATTCATCAGGCGTGAGAACAAAATATCCACTATAACCCTACGACAGCAAAAGAAAATGCCCATGAACTCGTGATGTGTTCTGAAATACCACCCTGAAGGGACATCTTCAACCTAAAATCTTTCTAAAGAAAACTTTCTTGAAAGCAAACTTTCTTTAAAATATTATTGCGCATGACCAATATCACATCGCATTGACAGGGAGCATGCAATATGAAAAGATGCACAATGATAAATTTGTCCTTAGCGTCTGGGAGAAGATATCAGATTATTAATATAAATTCTCATAGGGGCCTGCTCTCTCAATTCATTTTAAAGCGAATCTAGTTGGTTCAGGTTACTTCATCCACAGTCAATGAGACTCTACAGTCTTTCAAACTTTTGGTTATAGGTTTTGAGACAGAAATAATGTACATTTTTCTGTTTGCAGTATTTAATAATCCTTGCTAATACTTCATTACAATATAAGTAGCCATATGACTTACACACTCAGTGCATGATTAACTCTTACAGCCATCGCGTTTAAGAGGTATGGTACTATTTCACATAGACAAGTGACCACTACTTGTGATATAATCTGGCTATAGCTGGAACAGTTAGATGCCTTTAGTATATAGTCTGGCGACTATGCTACACTAGAAGCAATCAGTTCTTCACAATGCTCCCCATACAAATGCTATCCAGGCAGGCGGGATGTGACTCATATACTGCAATGCTCATATATCAGTATCATAGAGACAACAAACTAATATAATGCATCTCTATACTATATACCCTCCAGGTTTGGTCTATTCCTTCCAATGCAAACACCCCCCTACTACCTGATCTCCTCTACCCATCTCCACAAGAACCTGCAAATCACCCAGCTCATTTATATACAGACCTGATGGAGCAAGCCCCATTCTGATGAGCAGTCCGGTATCAGTAGGCGGCCAACACTGCACAATAGCCTCCAGCGTGTTGATCTATCTCCAACTTAATCCTATAATTCTAACCCCTGGAGGAGCACCTCATCTAGATATTATGTCATGGTTGTGTCTCATGAGATCGGGCCAATTGAAATGTCTTTGACCGGGTGCCAGCTTTGGCGGGGCACCAGCTTTGACCAAGTGGCAGCTTTAACCGGCCACCATAAAAAAAGTATTTAAGAAAAATAAATTTCTTGTTTGATATGTAAGGGATAAAATAAAGAAAATGGTGGTGGTTGTGTCTTCATATTTGGCTTTGCCTGCCCTAAATAAACCGTTTTATGTCAGTCAGTCAGAGCTGGCCCCCCGGTCAAAGAGTTGAAAGACGTTTCAATTGGCCCGATGTCATGAGACACAGCCTAATATATTACTTGGAGGGCACGCTTGACCTCATCCAAGGGTAGTAGGCCATGGGCTGATGGCACCCCTCGTGCACCCCCCCCACCACTCAACTAAATCACATTTTTCTTGTCCCTTAGGGTCCCTAGAACAAGATTCAAGATGTTAACATTGAATATCTTGGGATGCACTACCGGTTTTGGCTTGTTATCCATGGGCGGGGTCATACCAGTTCTCGGCCTGTTTTTAACTCACAAAATATAGGAGGTATGTTCAGATTTTGAAAACTATAATACCACCTTCCAGTCAGAGAATCTCTAAGCTAATAGGCTCATTTGAAAGAAGACATGATTTCCTTTTCATGGATAACTATTATAGGCATGAGGGTTGAGAATTGGCTGCATCACAGGCTCCGGAACATCGGAGTTTAAAATCACAAATCACTAATTTTTACCCCAACATGTCATTAGGCATGAAAAACATACATATAACAACCCCTTATCCCACATTTGAACACCCAATCTTCCATTGGATGATGAAAATACACCCTCCTGATTAAGTTGGGCCATAGAACAGCCTGTTGTGATGACTACAACCAGACTTATTGGCTTAGGTACATGGACACTGCCTTGATCCAACGGTGCTTCATTTCATGTTATTTTGGATTCCACTTAATGTAAAAGCTCATCTTTTTATTGTAGGCTGTTTATAATGGGTTGAAATCTGACCTAAAAAGTATGCTGATTAAGAATATGGCTAGTGCTGTCAAATTAGATTGTGCAAAGAGGCTGTAAATGGTAAAAATTCAAGATGGCGGCTGATTAATCTAAATGTTGCTTCTCAATGTGTATATAATGAGTCTAGAAAGATTCTAATGAAACCTACCCCCAGTAAATCTACCCCAAGGAAAACAGTGGGGCATTTAGCTTGATAGTACAGCCAGTGGTTGCCTAGCAACAGTGTGCTTGCATAGCAACCAACACAAAAAAGTAGGCACGTAGAGAGCGATCACTGTAGTATTTCATAAAAGTCCATGGACATGTGAAAAGAAGTATAAACCCACTTCATATCATCCTTTTAAGGAAACAGAGTACATGAAATACATCCATCAGAACCAATAGATGCACACAAATATCATAATATTTCATCAGCATCCACATCCAGATAAGTGCATATCCCAACTGTGTATCATATCTTGAGTAGCTCAGGGTGCAGGTAATGTAACCATCAGTAGAGTGGTTTCTTAGAAATAGCAGATTACATAGCAACCAAGGGAAAATCCATTTCTATGTGTAAAGACTTGAAGGTTCCCCCAGGGTCTGAATACAAATTCCTCCTTGGCATTGTAAGACTCTGCAACACCGCAGGAGAAAGTACTATGGGCCCATTACTTTAGAAAGTTCCAAGCCACAACCTCTATGGGAAGGACTAGATTTATAGGTCTGCTCTCATTGCTGAGAGTGCCATCAAGGTCTGGTCACTCCATCCAATTACCCACTCCCCCTAGGCAGAGTTTAACCCTTTAAGGCCGACCCAAAAAAATATTTGCTGGTGAAGGGGCCGAGACATTTTCATAGGAACCCTCCCAGGGCCGAGCCTTTGCTGATTCCCATAGAGTTATGATGACTAAAGTCGATGCACGGCCAGCCATGGCATCGACTATAGTCGATGCTCGGCCAGCCATGGCATCGACTATAGTCGATGCTCGGCCCTAAAGGGTTAACACACCACCCAGAGTGTGATCAGCTCACCAACCTAGAGACCATATAGTTGTTTAGGCACCTGGATCCATTATGCCAACATGTGCAGATTTTTGTTTCATAGTGATAGGTATCATTGAATTAATTTTTATTATTGGTTAGCACCACCTGCCATTATCCTGACAATGATTCCCTCGTACAGGATCCTGTTGTCTGCATACACAGCGTTCTTTTTTCCCCGTTCTTCTTCAAGACAGCCATGCTAGCCCTGCGGGAATCCTTCCTCAGCATCACCACATGTGACAAAGAGAATGAGATACTCACTATACTCATAACTACATTTAACCCTGGTTTCAATGGCCTCAGGCTGATCATTGGGCATAACCGGGACATGTTGGAAAAATCTACACAAGAAACCTCCCAGATTTTCCCACAGGAAACCCAAATCCATGAGGAACTACCTGTTCAAGTCAACGTTGAGGCCTCTGTCAATCACACTGATACCGCACACACACCAATACATTGCCTGCGACAGTTGTAGCTACTGCACATGTCTTGACACAAAGGCCAGGATCACATGCATTGCCTCCAGGAGAACCTACATCAGCTACTACAATATAAACAGCTGCACTTCCAACCTTATTTACTGCCTACAACACCCATGCAAATATGAGCATCAACTTGACGCTGGATTTGTCACTAAAAGCACTCACATACCAAAGTCAAACACTTTAGTGAGAGTCATGCTATGCTGGACCTTCATCTAGAGTCTCCAATCACTCAAAATGACTCAAGAGTCTGACTATACTTGATCCTCATGCCAGAGTGTGGTTGCTGGACTCTTGCAGCCTGGAAGAGTCCAGCATTGTATTTTGCGATAGTCCAGCCTGTTATTGAAGGTACAGCATAGCCTGATCCTCACTAGAATGGCTCTTGACCCATCTATTAAAGTTCAGCAGAGCCTGACCCTTGTATGATAGTGCTATTGGCAACATTGGCTGATGCTAATATATCCCTGGGTGAATGTACATGGGACAGACTATGACCCAACTCAAAAAAACATTTTGACAAGATTACCTTCCCTAAAAGAGACTCTGATGCCAACAAAGAAGCTAACAGTTCCGGTTTCCATAGACCAGACAGATATTGGAGCACATTTCAGATCACCAGGCCACAATATACATCGTAGATTTTAACTATGCATCACAGATTAGTGAATCAGATTAGAGAAATCTCTCTGAATACAACTGGATTCAGAAACTCCACACACACAACAGCACCACTAGGCCTAAATATTGGAGGCACTAGCCTCGAATAGTCTAGACCTTAAACATTTACCTGCATAAGGCCTATTGTTCACCGTGACCCCCTTCTTACAAAATTGGTATTGGTGTCAATAGCAACTGGTGGTCTGACATCCCATAGGGTCCACATGATACATTATTGCAGCCCAATCATAATTGCTTAGGAACTGCAGGTGATGGAGTTAGGTTTCAAGCATTTCTCATACTAGTAGTAAAACATCATGCTTTTATATTTTACTTTCTATAAAACATCCATTTAATCCCTATATAGGAGCCTGTTAATGATGTATCCTGAGTAAATTGACTCTCACATTTGAGAACACTACTTGTATCCCCCCCTACTCCCCAGTGGGGCCCAATCTCTCATTTCTGATGGCAACTCTATTACCACACAAAAAGGTGACTTCATGTTAGATGGAGCAGCCAATGCATAACAATCAGGGCAGCAAGTTCTGTCTACCTACCAATATTATAACACACCATTATAGACATCTGTCAGTGGAACCTTCTAAGAGAATCTGACCTAATGTTGCCCCTGGGTGCATGGTTATCTCCATAGGTGCCCTTATGCAGTGCAAAGGATGCCTTGCCCTTAGTCATGGCAGCAAACTCATGATTGACAGTCACTTTAGGCTTTTAATGCTAAACATGGTCTCTGTCCGCCAAGAAACCCTGAGTAAAGCTGTGAAGTTAGAGGTGGTTTGAGAGGGAATAAGGGGATGGGATGATAGCAACCCCAATAATGAGAATGGACTTTTCAATCTGTTCTGAATATGGGCTTTGTTGCTGTGCAAACCAGTAGTTGCTAGGCAACCATTGGTTCTGATGGATGTATTTCATGTACTCTGTTTCCTTAAAAGGATGATATGAAGTGGGTTTATACTTCTTTTCACATGTCCATGGACTTTTATGAAATACTACAGTGATCGCTCTCTACGTGCCTACTTTTTTGTGTTGGTTGCTATGCAAGCACACTGTTGCTAGGCAACCACTGGCTGTACTATCAAGCTAAATGCCCCACTGTTTTCCTTGGGGTAGATTTCCTGGGGGTAGGTTTCATTAGAATCTTTCTAGACGCATTATATACACATTGAGAAGCAACATTTAGATTAATCAGCCGCCATCTTGAATTTTTACCATTTACAGCCTCTTTGCACAATCTAATTTGACAGCACTAGCCATATTCTTAATCAGCATACTTTTTAGGTCAGATTTCAACCCATTATAAACAGCCTACAATAAAAAGATGAGCTTTTACATTAAGTGGAATCCAAAATAACATGAAATGAAGCACCGTTGGATCAAGGCAGTGTCCATGTACCTAAGCCAATAAGTCTGGTTGTAGTCATCACAACAGGCTGTTCTATGGCCCAACTTAATCAGGAGGGTGTATTTTTATCATCCCATGGAAGATTGGGTGTTCAAATGTGGGATAAGGGGTTGTTATATGTATGTTTTTCATGCCTAATGACATGTTGGGGTAAAAATTAGCGATTTGTGATTTTAAACTCCGATGTTCCGGAGCCTGTGATGCAGCCAATTCTCAACCCTCATGCCTATAATAGTTATCCATGAAAAGGAAATCATGTCTTCTTTCAAATGAGCCTATTAGCTTAGAGATTCTCTGACTGGAAGGTGGTATTATAGTTCAAAATCTGAACATACCTCCTATATTTTGTGAGTTAAAAACAGGCCGAGAACTGGTATGACCCCGCCCATGGATAACAAGCCAAAACCGGTAGTGCATCCCAAGATATTCAATGTTAACATCTTGAATCTTGTTCTAGGGACCCTAAGGGACAAGAAAAATGTGATTTAGTTGAGTGGTGGGGGGGGGTGCACGAGGGGTGCCATCAGCCCATGGCCTATAGTTGATACACAGTAATGTGAGGTGCCATAATCATGGTAATTGATTTATTATGAATTGTTTGTTGATGTGTAGGAATTACCCACTAGCCTCTTGAAGTACTCTCAAGCAACGACAGGATGTGACCCCGATATAATCGGCATTGACAAGTTTGTTCTACTATATTTGCTCTTGCTTCTCTTGCATTGCCGCCACGTCAATGAGAGCAAATATTTTTCTCCCTCTGAAAAATATATTTAGAACATCCTTATTTGCATTGTCTGATACATATTTACTATCATCTGTTGCTAATGATACCTCACTTTAATACGCTGTAACTGTTATCAGCCGGTTATAATGCTGCCCTCATCTAAGTCAAACTCAATAGGGCTATTTTCAAATATTAACAAAAAAGGGCATTCATTATCATGATCTCCTTTTTCAGGACCATCCAATAACCTAATCCACACAAAAACTGCATAGCTAAAAGACAAAATAGATTTTCACACTTTTCAAAGTGACACAGGCGATTCATAGTCATGCCTGATGTTGGATTAAAATTACAACCACTTTCATCGGGACATTTCTTTCTGTTTAATTCACACCACCTTCATATCTCAGCCCACTTGCTATGCATATTGACTCACTGGTCTTTCTGCCTCCCAGCAGAGAGCCTACCAGTGGGGACTTTCAGAGGCAAGTGCACAAACATTGTTGTGAGGATGTGTAAACTGTTAAACATGCCTCTCCCCTAACAGTCGTGCCGATCATGAACTGTGAGAGCAATGAATCTCAGCATTGTGGATGAAGACGTGCCCCAGGCAGCGGCCGGGGAACAGGAGTCAACTGTGCATACAGGCGCTATATAACTGCTATAGAGGCACTGTCAGTGTATATCGTGTTGGAAGGGAGAGGGAATATAAAGCGCTTGTATAAGTTTGGCCTTGGGAGTAAATGGTATTCTATACATAAAACCTGGGCTTGTAAACATGAGAGGTTAGTATATGATATACATATTATTGTGAAGACTCAAATACAGGGGCAAACTTAAGCTTATTAGCGCTCAGGGGCTTATTGATTTCAGTAAAACTTTACCTCCACCATAGGTTGTTTTATAATTGAAAAGCTTTAGGTGGTAAATATTAACTTTTATACCACTGTACATTCAATATTTTATTTGAGAACAGGATTTTGATAATATTTTGGATATCATTGCAAGGGTATGAAGTCATGACAGTGTATCAGGTCATTGTACTGGGTCATTTTCATTCCTGTTCAGATATAAATTGAGGCAATGGCTAGCACAATCTTTTTGCTGGGAAGTACTTATTGAAGTGTGTCTCTACATTGCCCCTCAATCTCAGGATAATAACCAGTCTCTGCTGGCAACCCGACTGTGCCGGTTGATTCAGTAACACCAACACAATGGCAATGGCACCAAGTAAACTTTAAAATAGAACAGTGGGAGTCGGTAACATGAATAATGTGTGCCTAGGCTATATGCATGGACTACATATATGAGATTTCATCTAAGAAAATGCCAACCCTCTCTGCCCTAGGTGCTTTTTCTGTGTGTTAGTCATAGATAGGCCAGATGCAAAGGCACTGTATGTGTTTGGAGATTGGGATGATTTTTTTGTCTTGAAGGAATATGACATTTGTTTTTTAGCATAGAGACCTTGACAAGGAGTATAGGTGTAGACACTTATATAGTACCGTCCTAAATTACTATAGAAATAAGTTCTTGCTGACCCACTATTGTTCACCAAATCATAGGGCAGGAGTGGATGATTCAAGACAATTATCAATTTGAAACTGATTATTTTTTAAATATATTTCTTTACAAAGGAAAATCTCTACAACCTTAAATGTAGAAATACAAATAAAAAAAAGACTGCTGAATATATGGTGTATTGATGCATGGTGGAGTCATTCATGAACACAATATAGTACTTAGCAGTTTAATGTACATAATTTTACAGAATTGCACTGCTAATATATCTTTATGCATTGTTGAGAAGTACTAACACCAATGGAGGGGGCATGAGGTGTGTGATAATGGTGAATAGGCTCCACTGAGGTGACTGGAAAAGACCACAATGGATGGAGATGGATATTAACGGTGGTGTAGGGCCAGCTGACTGCACCCGTTCTGCTCTGTCATGCAGAGGACCTCTTTAGGCCTGATCAACCATAACAGAAGGCATCTGTTGTCATGAGGCGGGCAGTAAGTGGACTCGTAGAGCCATTACTTAACCCTTTAAGGATGTGATAGTGATGTAAATAGTAATGTCTTTTGTCATGATGATGCATGAATGCAGCTCTGGCATGTAACCCATGCATTATGCTGAGAACCTACACTGTTGATATACCACCTGAGTCGGCATGATGTAAAAATGCAGACCAGCGAGTGGCTCACTGGGGCTGCATTACGTGGTGCTTCATGATGACAAAGTGTTTTTTGAGATGACATACCATCCTTAAAGAAGCAAGGGTCACAGACAAGCGGAAATGGTCCAACAGTATTTTATGTTAAAGTATTGCTGTCTGTTGGATGTTAACACATTTATGTTCTTGAACAGATGAGTATACATGTGTATGGAGTTCAATTTGCCTTAAAGTTTGCACAAGCACATGCACATGCACCAATGTGCACCCTATGCATGGTGTTCCCATATGGATGATATTTTGGGATTAATTATTAGGCATTACTGTTTTTGATTTCTGGTTGCCATGGTTATCTAGGACATGTGACAACTTTATAACTATGTTAAAATGATGTATCTCAATGATACCTGTAATTTGCGATATTACATGACTGGATGTGTTGAGAAATTATTTTTTCTTTATCAAATCACATAGGAATTGACTGATTTATGACTTTAAACATTTTCGTCAGCCATCTTGGACGCCATCTTGATTTTCTGAAAGCCCTCAATGATGCCAGCCGGGCAAAAAAGTATATGACTTCCTGTGCCCAAATCAGTCTTAATCTCTTTGTTTTTTTTATTGCAAGGTTGTAAGGATAATTCCCCCTGGCAACTAGACTAATACAAATTTTTGAAATCTACCGTGCACATGCTGGTACTAAAGTTTAGGCAGACTCCATACATGTGTACAAACATGTGGGTTCGTTATTAACACGGAGAGGTGGTAACAAGGTGTAAAGAGATGCCTGGCATATCTTGAGAATGAGACATGATTGAGTTGACATGCTTTATATTACATTCAAGCTCAATGGCAACCCTTTCAATTCAGATCTTTGCACTTGCAACTATATACAGTTTAAAATGGACATCGCAATATAGGATTCCAATTTGAGAGGTCTACAAAGTATTACGTGTATGGCTAAATCGCAATGTTTGTGATGAATCTTGGATAGCTTGAACAGTAACACACTGTTGGGGAGAAGGTATATGTCTAGTCTATATTCTATATTCCCTCGAATCTGCTATACAAGAGACAATCTGTTCTGCACAATGCACCATATAAATGGGAACTTGGTGGACAGGAAAATGACTCATATATAGTATGATAGCCACAGAACCAGCCAGTTTGTACAGGGCATCCTCCCCTATCCCCTATATAGTGCCTTAGTGTCTCTATGATATATCTGCCCAAGCTCCTCCATCTCCTCCTACACAAAGACACACATACCTGCCGAGCCAGCACCCACCAAGCCACACATTGACTAGGACATGTCTGGAATATTACCCAGGTCCCTTAAATACCAACTTGATGGAGCTAGTCTGTGTTTAAAGAGCACGAGCCAGTAGACAGGCAACACTGCACAATGTCCTCCTGTAGCTTGAATAAAGCACCAATGAGACCTGCACCTTTAGCCCCTGGAGGAGCACCTCATCTCGTTACTGCCCACCTGCTGGACATGGGCCAAGCTCTCTAAAAAGAAGGCCTGCTGTGACTTTGAATGAAGCTTTTAAATTGGTGGTTTGTAGGGGAAGGGGAGGGGTTTGACGGCTGTGTAGTTAGGAGGTTGTAAGTTGCTCTGCAGTGATTTGGGCTTGGGTGAGTTGGGGACAGATCAGCTGGGAAGGTATAGTAATATATATGTGACATGTACTGGGGAAAAAGGACCTTAATGCACCCTGCACTAAGATCCCTTTTCGCATATCGTGTCACATATTATGATTGCAAGAAAACAAATCAGAGAGGGCAGCAAGGACAGTTCAGAGAGATGGCTGAAGTGGTGCATGATATCTAGCCCTAAAATATGTTTGTCAGTTCTAAGAGTGGCAAAGGGATTAGAGATGTGTTTATAAAAGGAGGAGGATGAAGTAAAGTCAGGAGGAGGGCAACATACAGATTGACATGAAAAGACATTGCCAGCAGCAAAAGCTGACAAATCGAAGCAGACATTTTATGATATTAGTCGATGACTTTTACTGTAATATGCCAGTTTGAGTTCAAATCTGATAAAAACTATAGGTTGTGAGATTAGTCCTTACTCGAAATGGTCTATCAGAAGATAGGTATTCCAGTATACCAAATGTCAAATAACTTACAAGTTTATTTGGATAACTCGGATTAAGGATCTGCCACTGGAAGTTTTGGCATTTTTGGATAAAAAAATTCATTTCCATTTTTTTTGCTCTTTTCCCCTCCCCCATAATATTTGCTGTAAACGCCATTAATCCAAGTTATCAAAATAAGGGTGCCTTAATAGCGATAGTAGAAACAGCAGGTGGATGTTATGTATGTATAAAATTGGTTAATGTGTTACAATAACAGTCATAGTTGGATTTAGATTGTGCATGCTAACAATAATACACAGATTTCCCATCCAGACTGCGACCAAGTTTACAACTATTCTCCTGTGTGTAAGCAAATAGACTAAATGTACACACATACAATATAATCTGACTCGATACTCTATGTGTGACTGAGAGTAAGGAACTAGCTCACATTAACACTTATGCTGATTCTAACTAGGATCCCTAATTGTGACAAGTAGTCATGATGCTCCTTAGTTAGATACAATGATATGACCACACTGTCCATACTAACCTCAATAAATGAAGGTCCCTTCATACCATGCATATAATATGTAAATCCCTGTGCAATTACCAAATCCACAAAAATACTCAAAAGACAATCAAGGTTTTCCTGTTTTCTAAGTGACAGAGACAATTCTCAGTCACGTCCAATAGTGGATTAGATTTTCCCCCTTTTCAATTCACACCAGGTTCATATCTCCACCCACTTACTATGCATATTGACTGCAGTGTCTGTCTCCTGGCAGAGGGCCTGGTAGCAGGGCCCTGCAGAGGCAAGTGGCCAAACACTATTGTGAGCATGTGTAAACTGTTCAACATGCCCCCTCCCTTCCCACATTGCCTACTATGATCTGTGAGAAGGATTGATTTCACCATTGTGAAGGGAGACGTGCCTGAGCCAAAGGCTTGGGGGCAGGAGTGAACCATGGGTTAGGATGTTATATAGCTGCTTTAGGGGACATGTCAGTGTCTAATCATGGTCCATAGAAAGGAGAGGGATATCTAATGTTTGTGCACACTTAGTCCTTGGCTGTATTATATATATGCTACACAGCTATTGGCGTACAAGCTTGTATGGTAGGAACCTCTTGGATACTGGCAATTGTCGGATAGAGAACAAATCCCACTGTATGTAGATATTTTACATTGACAAATAACCAGTAAGTACTTGTGATAATATCTGGTTTGCTGGAACAGTTACATTCCTCTAACATTACAAGTCGCATGAGTATGTTATACTATGAGCACTAAGTTCTGCACAATCGTCCATAAAGATGTTATCCAGGCAGATGGGATAGAGACAACCAACTAGTATAGTACATCTCAATGCTATACCTGCCACAACCTGATCCATCTCTTCAATTCAAAGACACCGCCTCCCAACCTCATCTAACCATATCTGCAATGCTCTGCCCTGACTATTATCCAGCGCCATTTAGATACTGACTTGATAGAGCCAGTCTCCATCTAATTAGCAGTCTTGGGACAGTAGATCCAGCACCTTGATTTCACTCCAGGCCAGGCTTCCACTGCCTGGGAGATGTTCCTGTATGTTGATTTGCGAATGCCATCCGAGTTTGTGTTTGAAAAGAAAGTATAGCATATCTGCATTTGCACTTGCATTAGTCAATCTTGCATTCGCAAATCCACCTGCTTTATCACTTTTAGTATAAAAGCAGTTTTTAAACAATGTGCGAATGCGATGTGTAGCCTTAAGACTCTCTGTGCGAACGCCATATTTCATGTTTCTAAACTGATAGTGCCCCCAACCTCAAGGGGTGGACATGGCCCATAGAAAATAGGGAAATACTACAAAATGGTACATTTGAAATGTTAGATGTATTCTTGTTATCAATTTTATGAATTGTGTTTATGATATTTAGACTGTAAAAGTTATATATGGTATTTTTTAATTGGATCCTTGCATTCAAACATCCATCTTCTGATACATATATGCATTGAAATATAACAGATACATATATCCACCTGGATGACAACATGCCTGACACATTATAATACCGGTACATGTTTTTAACAAAACGACAGACACAATCTATAACATCATAATGGACGCATGACCATATGACTGATGCATGCATGACATAAAGTTGTCTCTGTTGATACAGTTTATTATGTCTGCACTTATAGACCTAAATTGTCAAGCTCCCCCCCCCCTCATCTCATTGGATAGCTGCCACTCCTACCGCCGTATACTGTATACAAAATGTGTCCATCCAACATCTGTTCCTTGGATTTACATTTACAGATGGTCCCCAAAACATGAGAGCTCCCCCCAAGCAATTATGAACACCAATCCAAATTTGTGTGTCACAGTACCCATTCGCAAATGCAAATCTTATAGATCATAGTGAAGGCATTTGCGAATGCAGTTTTAAAAACACAAAGTATATTCACCCATTTTGCATTTGCAAATCAGCTTTCACACAACCGGCGAATGTCATCTAAAATCCAATCATATACTCTAAACGTAGGTATTTTCGCTGGTATAAATTTTAGCGGATTTGCTAATAATTACAATTTCGCCAGGATTTAAATTCGCTGATTTTGAAAGCTGGTATTTACAGAGCTATCATGGATAAATTTTTGCTCTGTACATATTTTCGCGGATTTTAAAATCAGCGAAATCAGCGAAAATATGTTCAGCGCGAAATATATTATGTTTACAGTAGGAACACCCCCTGGAGGAGCACTTATGGCAAGCCTAATAGGTAAACTTCCCTTAAACCCAGTTTATGGGTCCTTAACTCGAGTTAAGGTCCCTTAACTCGGGTTAAGAGCCCTTAACTCAAGTTAAGGTCCCTTATCCCGGGTTTAGAGACCTTAACCCAGGTTTAAGGCCCTTAACCCAGGATAAGGGACCTTAATTTGGGTTAAGGTGCTCTAAACCCAGGATAAGGGCCTTATTCCTGGTCTTAGTCCCTTATACCAGGATTAACTAGAGAAAGGGTGGGTTGTACAAAGGGTGGGTAAAGCTGCTACTTAATCCTGGTATAACGTACAAAGGATGAGTAATGTACCAATACCCATCCTTTCGTGAGAAAGTGTGGGTATAGGTGCCCATATACCAGGATTAACTCCCTTAAACCAGGTTTAATACCACAGTATGGGTATATCTACCACTACCCACCCTTACTGGAGAAAGGGTGGGTTTCACTTTATCCAGCCTTTCTCTTACCCACCCTTTGGCCACATAGTATGGGTTTCACTAAGTGTGGGTTCTTACCCACACTAAGGGTGCAAAGGGTATTTTAGGGTGGGTATCACTAACCCACACTATGTGCCCAAAGGAGGGGTATAAACCCACACTTAGTGTGGGTTTATACCCGCACTAAGTGTGGGTTTGTAACCCACACTAAGGGTGCAACGGGTGGGTAATAACCCATACTAAGTGTGGGTTTGTGGAACCCACACTAAGGGAGCAAAGAAAGGGTGGATAAACCCCCCCCCCCCCACATACACACACACACTCCACACACTGTGTACGTGTAGCAGCAGTATGGGGTACCCAGGACGGGTAGGAGGCACCTAGTATGGGTATGGGGTACCTAAAATCGGTATGGGGTACCTCGGATGGGTATTGGGGACCTAGGACGGGTATGAGGGACCTAGAATGGGTATGGGGTACCTAGTATGGTTATAATACATATAAGAGGAGTCCGGGGTACCTAGGATGGGTATGGGGGACCTAGGACGGGTATGAGGGACCTAGGATGGGTATGAGGGACCTACCTAGGATGGGTATGAGGGACCTAGGACGGGTATGGAACCCCGAGGATGGGTACTGGGTACCTAGGATGGGTATGGGGTATCTAGGATGGGTATGAATGACCTAGGACGGGTATGGGGTACCTAGGACGGGTATGGGGTACACACAGAAAATTATGCGAGTCACAATGACTCATCTACCCTAGTCAATGGGACTTTGACTCACTTCTTTGCTCATTTGACTCTCCCATGTAGTGAGTCGAACCCCATTTGACTCATTTACCATTATTGACTCACTTGCTCTGCAGAGTTAAGTCGGTTTGACTCTGACAACAGCAAAGTCAAACTAACTTTGACTCTTTTATCAGAGTCAAGTACACTTTGACCCATATATACTGCTATACCCACACAGTGTGTGTTGTTGGCTCCCTTAGTGTGGGTTACAAACCCACACTAAGTATGGGTTATTACCCACTCTTTGGGTACAAAGTGTGGGTTAGTAACATATACATATATATACCCACCTATCATACCCACCCTTTGCTCCCTTAGTGTGGGTTATAAACCCACACTAAGTATGGGTTATTACCCACCCTTTGGGTACATAGTGTGGGTTAGTGACATATACCCACCCTTTGCTCCCTTAGTGTGAGTTACAAACCCACACTGGGTACAACCCCACACTAAGTATGGGTTAATACCCACCCTTTGGGTACATAGTGTGGATAAGAGAGACATATACCCACCCTTTGCTCCCTTAGTGTGAGTTACAAACCCACACTTAGTGTGGGTACAAACCCACACTAAGTGTGGGTTAATACACCTCCTTTGGGCACATAGTATGGGTTAGTGATTTTGTACATATACCAGGTATTTGGTGTACCTAGGGTGGGTATAACTGTAGAAACCCACACTAAGGAGAGCAAACCCACACTAAGGAGAGAAAGGGTGGGTTAGGGTACCTAGGAGGGGTTATATGGGAGATAGGGTGGGTATAGCTCAAACCCATCCTTAGTCAACATATCATGGGTTAGGGACATAAACCAGGATTTTGGTCCTTAAACCAGGATTATGTCTGTTAAACCCAGTTTAACTCCACAAAGGGTGGGTTAACTCCCCTTATTCCTGGTTTTAGTCCCTTATGCCCAGTTTAAGTACTCTAAACCCGAGTTAAGGCCCCTTAAACTGGGTTTAATGCCTTATACCTGGATTAAGGCCTCTAAACTCGGGATAAGGCCCATAAACCCAGTTTAAGGGCTCTAAACCCGGATTTAGAGCTCTAAACTCGGGTTAAGGACCCATAAACTGGGTATAAGGAAAGTTTACCTATTCAGCTTGCCATAAGCACTTCATCTTGTTATGTTACATATTACTAGGAAGGCATACTTAACGTCAGTCCCACCTGTTTGATCTAAGGGGATGTGACTTTGAAAAGAAACCACTTAAACCATAGACTAGGGAAGGTGTATGGTGGGACGATGAGTTGCCGTTGGGTGTGCTGGGGAAACACTGCCCTTAAGATGTTCCATTGGGGAGCAAATATGACGGAAGTTAACTGCGAAAATTAGACCGACAATGCAGAAATGTCTTGAATATTTCCTGTATTTACTCATAGCCAAAATGCACTGTATCATGTCATAACATGCACTGCATGATGCCATTAAACTGCATGACGTCATTACACTACATGATGTCATTACACTATGGTTATAGTGCCTGATGTCACTACACCGCATGACGTCATGATAATGGATCATTTTCAGTTTTGCCCAAATACAGAATGAAGATAAAGCCGCCATTTTGCGGGTAATTTCCTATGGCAGCTATATCTACCCATTGCTTCTCAATCTTAGTTTTATTACAACTCAGTGCCTGATGGCCATGGGTAACACCAACAAGATGGCAATAGTTCTCTGTAAGCCTTAGAATAACGGGAGGCTGTAACATGAATAGTGAGTTCCTTGACCATGCATGGACTACGCATGAGTGAGAAAATGCCAATTTCCTTTGCCCTAGGGGTTTCTGTGTGTTAGGCCTAGATAGGCCAGATGCAAAGGCACTGAATTGATTTAAAGATTACCTCTCTTCCCTTTTGGCTCTACATTAGCTTATAAGGATGACTTTATTTTTGAAGCAATTTGACATTTGTTCTTTTAGTATGGTCGAGATGCTAGTGCGGTCCTACACTGCTATAAAAATAGATTGTTGCTGACCCACTATTGTTCACGAAAAATCACCCAGTGTATCACTTGTATACTATTGCTCTGTTTATGAAGAATATTTGCCAATGCAATTCATAGGTTTTCTCATACAAGAGGCACACACTCTATGTGTCTGTGTGTATTATGAAGATGTATACTAGATATATGGTAGACAAGGACCAGCAACAGGAGGGTCTATAATTAAGTTACAACACAAGTGATTGGCTTGCATGTAATATATGGCATACACTGATAGTTTCCAGTGTTCTCAAAGCCAACTTTCGTATTTATAAGGAGCATTACAGCCCTATTCTAGACTACTCCTATAACATGTGTACCAGATAGGTCGGTGTTGGGTGTTGTAAACGCTTTGTTGAGGGGATAAGAGAAGACCACAATGGATGGAGATGGATGTTGGTGGTGGTGGAGGAGCAGCTGACTGTACCCGTTCTGCTCAGTCTTGCAGAGAACCTCTTAATGCCTAATCAAGCATAACAACAGGCATCTTTTGTCATGTGTCCAGGTTCAAAGTTTTAACCTTATTTAACCCTTTAAGGACAGCATAGTTTCTTTAAATAGTTATGTGCCCAGTGGGTCCTTATCATCATTATGCATGAATGTAGCTCTGGCGAGTAACTCGCCATTTATGCATTCAGGCATTATACCAAACATACAATGATGATATATACTGTGGAAGGGTGGCATGACTATCATAAGCGAGTTCCTCACCTGGGCTATCATAGTGCATCATGATGGCAAATGTTGACATGCCATCCTTTTAAAAAGTATTAAGGGTCGCAGACCGAGGCTGAAGTGGTCCAACAATGTCTTATCTTAAAATGTAGCTGTCTGTTATGGACATCGACAGATATTCTTGAACATATGAGCAGGTGGGCTTCTTTCTATTTTCATCTTTAGATCTTTGCACTTGTATATTATAATTATATGGCATAGGTATGTATATATGAAGAGAACATTTATGAGTAAGAGCCAAATGTTCAAATATCTTGAACAATGATAAATACTGTTAGTGAGCAAATATTATGTCTAGGTCATTATAAAAGCACCCAGCTAGCACAGCACAGCCTCCTCTATCCTGTATAGTGCCTTAGTTTCTCTATAATATTATGCTCAACCTTGTCCATCTGCCCACAAAGACACATGTACCCTGCGAGCGGGTACCCACCAGGACATGTCTGGAATATTACCCGAGTCCCTTAAATACCAACTTGATGGAGCTAGTCTGTGTCTAAAGACAACAAGCCAGTAGAAGGCCAACACTGCATCTCCTCCAGTGCCTTGAATGAAAGTACACTTTGAAGGAGAGTACACTTGACCACGGCCCCCACCTGCTATACTGGGACCAAGCTACCTTAGAGTGGAGCCTGCTGTGACTTTGAATGAAGCCTCTAAATTGGTGGTTTGTGAAAGAAGGAGAAGGGGTTGCTTGCTGTTTAGTGGGGAGGAGCTGTAGTTCTGCAGTGATTTAGGGTTCCGGTAGTTGGGGGGAGTGGACGGAAAGACTGCCCTTAAGCTGAGGATTTATAGTACTGTAGGCGTGCTTGCAAGAAAGCACAAATAAATCACACATCAGAGAGGGCATCAAGTACAGCTTAGACAGATGACTGATGTGGTGCATAATATCTAGCCCGGAAAATATGTTTGTCAATTCCAAGAGTGGCAAAGTGATTAGAGATGTGTGTTTAAGAGGAGGATGATGAAGTAAAGGCCAGGGAGGAGGGCAAAACGGAGATTGACAGCAAGAGACATTACCAGCAGCAGAAGCAGACATCAAATATATATGTCCAACTCATATTGAGGTCATAGAGTACTTGATATTTGATTTGAGTGTTTTTGACATAGCTCATGATTGTATTCAATGAAGTGATCTGTGTGACTAGTCTTTGCATGAAATGGATATGTCCGTCAGAAGTTACTACAATCATGTACACCAGCATAGAAAATGTCCAATAATTCATCTTGTACAAATACAATATTATCTTTGCACTATATGTGTTTGACCGTGAGTTAGGAATTAAATACTTAGCACTTATGCTTGTTCAACTTTTCACTAGGATCCCTGTACACCTACTTGTGACAAGTACAACTAGATACATTGAAAAAGCTATACTAACCTCTACAAATTAAGGCCCCTTCATACCATGCAGAACCCATTTCAATTCCCAAATCCACAAGAAATAGTGGAAAGACAATATAGATTTTTCCACTTTTCAGTGATACAGGCAATTCTTTGTCACGTCCAATATTGGATTAGATTTTCCTTCCATTCAATTGTCACAGCTTTATATCGCAGGCCACTTACTATACATATTGATTGCACTGACTGTCTCCTGGCAGAGGGCCTGGCAAGTGCTCAAACACTATTGTGAGCATGTGTAAACTGGTCAACATACCCCCTCCCTTCCAGCATTGCCTACTATGATCTGTGAGAAGGATTGAATTCTCTACTTTGCAGGGAGACGTGCCTGAGCCAAAGGCTTGGGGGCAGGGGTGTACTCTGGGTAAGGATGTTATATAGCTGCTTTAGGGGATATGTTAGTGTATAATCATGATCTATAGAAGGGAGAGGGATCATCTATAGTGTTTGTACAAGGTCTACAAGGCAATAAGGCTATATGGCAGAAACCTCTGGGATACAGGGGGTATTTCTCAAGTCTGTGCGATTCATCAGACATAATATACAGCTTAATTGTCTTAAGGATATACTCAAATAACATCTGCATATCAATAATTCAATTTGAATAATGGTTCATAAAATATAATCAATGATAACACATGTTTGATTCTATACATAGAATAGAGAACAAACTCCTTTGTATGTAAATAAAACCTCCCATTGTGGACCATAATAAATTATTGCTTCTGTTATTAGGCAAATGACAGCTAACACTAGAATATCTGAGTGTGTTATATTGTCTCCTAGGACCATATTGATGTTACATTATTACTGCAATGTGTTTCTTATATAGACTGATGGCCCTAATTCAAAGAAACCTCGCAACTATCAATTTATATCTTTGTTGCTAATGGATAATAATGTAGAATTGCTGGTGCTAGGCAACAATGTGCCATAGTGATCTTTGGAGAGGGAGCAGAGCAAAATGCATGCAGCTTGACATTTCAGATTTTGTAACCGTTATCGGGGACACAATACGTAACTATCTTGTAAGGGATGGATGCACATTTACACTGTGCACCCTCTCAATACATCAAGGATAAAGCCATAACTTGTGTAGTTCACTTTAATTAGTAGTCTACCAACACTGATAACTTGCAGCCCAACCATCTCATCGCCCACCCTAACCCAGTCCTATACGTTTACATATAAGGCCCTAAGCCCCTGCACTTATTAAAACTTGTGCTCATGAATATATGATACAGACACACATAAATGACAGTGGAGCGTCATGCACTGTGTAGAAGGTACAAATAAGGCTCGTTGCCCACTCTTCTTCAGAATTAATAGAATAATTTACTAAAACATCCTAGTTCATATATTTTTCATGGCATTTCTACTCTTAATTGCTAGTTGCCTTTAAAACTGCCTACTGCTACTGTCAGTCTAGAATAAGGTCTCCTTGCATTGATTATATCCGCCAGAACTATGTTGTCTGGGTAGATTACTGCTGTTAGACCTCAAGTCTCATTCGCCAATGGCCTCCTGATGGGATGAGCTTTACATCTAACATAGTGTAGAACATTAACCCTCTCATTCCACAAGTAGCCACTGTATCAAGGCTTTAGTACAAGACATAATGTCTTTGCATATATTTAATAGCTAGTCATCGCATATGTAATCCAGTAATATCCACCATGAACCATCCATCCATTTCTCTTTACTTTTTCTAGCAATAAAGGAATAAGTATCTGAAATAGGTTGTAATGTTGCCACGTTCTAGCTAATAATCATTTCGGTACCTCCTCCTTGACTCCATGATTGGTGCTATTTTTCTCCCACTACCCAGTGGGCACAGAACACTGAATCAACATTGTTAAAGGGTTGTCAGTGTTGATTCAATGTTGATGCAATGTTGATTCAACGTTGGACTGAATTTTGTGCCCACTGGGTATATCTCTCCGCTTCCACAATGTCTCTTGATTGTTGTACTGCATGTATAGTCATTGTCCTGCTTGCGGTCATTGTACTGTAGTTCGTTGAACTTCTAGATTTGAATTGTTTCTCTAGAAGTCTATGAAATAGTTATTGCAAAGGCTTGAAGCTCTACCCCCATCAACTAAACTTTGCAACACATATGCCTACTCACACCCAAGCAGACAAAAGCTTGCACAGTCCTTTGATGCAGGAGATTCCTTAAACTCAAACCCCATGATACACTTTATACCAGAGAGTTTCTGAATTTTAGAACCTGTTGTGATTTGGAAACCGTCCTCCAAATTGCAACAACATTTAATGAAAGTACAATAGGAAGGCATAATGTGGCTGATGACTGATCACAATATGGTTCTGGTACTTACTAGGCCTTTGTAGGACATGAATGAGAGCCTGTTGCATGAATGGTGCATTTCTGTACCATGAATCTACGAGACTTCATCAAAGTAAAAAGCCAATTCCCTCTGCCCTAGGCTTTTCTGTGTGTCAGGCGAAGATAGTCCCCCAGCAAAGAAACTATATAACTATTGAGTTTTACTGTCCTCATTTTTGGCTAGCCAATTTGCTTTTCTTTATGTTGCTTTCCAAAGAATTCCTGTCCTTAGGGGTATCTGGCATCGTTTGGGTTTCATTTCATCATTACATTTATAGACACAGAGGAAGCTTACTAGGCATATAGAAGCTTTGGATCTGGATTGAGTAATATTTTCTAAAAACTTAGCTGGGAGCTTAAATAAGCGTATCACATCTTGCCTCGGGCTTAACACCAGCCCATTATTGTTTTTTCTCATGAACCTCTTAAAGACATCTCTCTAAAGTAACAAGGTAATAGAACAAACAAATGGTTTATATGCTGGTCTGCAACATCATAGATAGCTAAAGGTTTGAGGAGGTTAATTGCAAATCCTACTTTTATTTTATCATGATTACCATCGCATTTAAAATGTACACATTAGTTGGATTGTATAAACTGGGCCTGGCCCTATACATATACTTTAGGATAAATAGAAGAATAACAAACAAACACAAACCCAGATAACGCTTTTGGACGCCCATATGACACATAATAACAAACTTATTACCAGAGGTAAAATCCAAAGATTTTAAAATGTGTTTGTGATTCACAAAACTCAAGTCTCCAAGTTTCCAGTAGTTTTCAATAGAGGGTTGATATGGTTACTTCTATAATGCCACACTGAGGTCCTGAATTGCCTACACCAGAGAAAAAGCTGAAATAAATTCCTGTGTTATCTAGAGTATTTCCTAAGCCACATTGATCAAAATGTTATAAAAAGATGTGTGTACACACATATTATTTTTTGTGAACATAATATTAAGCAATAAAGGTGTGATTAACTAATGCTCCCAGCTGCCCTTACAGAAGGACAATAGGACTATGGCCTACTGAGTGTTTCACAATTTTGGGCCGACTAGTCAAAATACCAATAGTTTAATTCAGGTAGGAGAGAAATGATAAATAGTTACTTTGAAAATGGGTTTACCCTAATTTTGATAACCTGACTTTTAATCTGGTAAATAATACAGGTGTCAGGAAAAAGTCAGGTTAAAAACGTACATTACAGAAGCTCATCAGCCGGCAAGACAGATATTGCTAGCCTGTACCATTATGAGGCTCCAAGGTTCACGCAGTTCTGAGGGTTTTGTCATGATGCATGAACGCAGCCCCAGCAAGTAACTCACCACTGCTACTTTCAAGCATCATGCCAACCCTTATGGGGTGAGACACTACTGAAGTGTTGGCATGATGCACCATTGCAGCATTTACTACAGAATAACTAAAACTGTTATAACTTGCCACCCAATAGCTCTACATTAGTGTGTTTTAACTTATTCCATTTTCTTCCCAATCTATTTAAGACTACATCGGATATATATACGGCATATGTTTGGCTCAAACTCCTGACTTATGTTGTTTTAGGATAGAGGAAGGACAAATCAGAAAGTTCTTAATATATTTAAACAAGTTCATATTATTGAAAGGTATATATCTAGGCTCCTTGGAACACTTTTTGATACATCTCTAACCCTAGCGGTTCATTTTTTATTGCCTCACAAACTCGATTGTCCGTTTTCGGGTGACTCCGAGACCAAAATAAGGTGATTATGTACATAATGTCTTAAAGTACATAACAGCAACTAATAACTTTGTTTACAAACTGGGACAACATATATCTTAAGGCATACCAAGAATGGATACCCTCAGAAAAATAGTTTTTGAGATACAGCTCAATGAATATTGAAGATTTATCAAAAATATTAAAATTTTAACAACATACTCTCATGTTACCCTAGTTCACTCAAAATGGTTTGATTAATTGTCAAAATCACTCTACAATATCCTGATGGTGTATACTTTAGGAAATATGGACCATTAGGATCCTTCATTGAACCTACTTGGCACAGTACTGGCCTAAAAAGCGGCTATTTCACCTTATTTCGGTCTCGGAGTCACCCGGGTGACTCCGAGAACAAAATAAAATATTGTATAAATGTAGGTTAGATTAGTGGAATCATCAGATTTCTGGTTTAGAGCATTAGAGTGGGTGGATAGGAAGCAGTGGCACTAAAGATAACTAAAATATATAGGATATTAACAATTCTGTGTGGGTTTTACTATTACCAGCAAGGCGAGTGACTCCGAGACTAAAATAAGAGGGTGACTCCGGGACCAAAATAAGTATCACAATACACATTTGGTCCTGGAGGCTGGAATATTAGATTTTTTTCAAAATTTCTTTTTTCTGGCAAAAGACACAATAGTTACCTCATGATCTGGGGTACAAGGGATACTGTTTGAATCTTGTTTATTTACTGTATAGTGGTATCAAAATGAAGGGACATTTGAAAATTTTGCTGACAATATACACTTAAATGGCTGTGGAGAACAAAATACGGTACATATCTAGTGAAATCCTTGTGAATCAATTAACTATACCATAGGCCTAATAGAAAATGATATTAGGGATAGGCTGTTACTGTCTTACTAGACATGAGAGACATGTAAAACATGTCATTTAAAGGGTTTTTAAGGTTTAAAGGGTTTTTGGGCCTTTGGAGGGCCTAAAAACGAAAAATATTGGGCCAATACACAAAAAATGAAAAAAAATCCCGAATTGTTGGGATGTTTTCTCACATATACTAAATTTTTGAAAAGATTGGTGCAAAACTGGTTATTCTGTAGGGCTATAAGCCTGAAAAGGGCCAGAAATAGCCAAAACAACATAGGTCAGAGGTTTTAGCCGTTTATGTTATTACAAAAATTTAAACTGGTTAAAAGGTTGCACCGCCTGTGAGAGAAATGTCAAGGGCTCTGCTTGGAATCATGCCTGCGAACAAGTCGCTGAATGGTTGAGTCAGGAATACAAGCTAAATTAGCATAACAAGAGATGGCATGTGTGGGGTATTGCAGGGAGATCGAGGTAAGGGTTTGGCCTTTATTGGTGTATATGTCAGTTCTTGTCTAATGTTGGTTCTTGTCTTCCTTCACCCTAGGCTATGAGCAGCAACTGTAAATAACACTAAAAGGGTTCCCCGACGATCTGTGCCCAGTCGACCATCAGCTGTGACAGGGGTGATGAAGGGGCTGACCCTTACAGGAGAAGAGCAATTCAGAGGAGGGGTGTGACCAGTCACCAAACTCCATACAAAGTAGCTTTAAAGCGACTGTGTGAGATGGAGACAGAAAACATCATAAAAGGGACAGTTGGAATTATACAAAGGGAACATAGCATTGGTATAATTTTCTAGCCGACTCTATTGGCTGAGATGTGTTTTTTTAAGGGAAGCTATATCTTAGTGTTAAGCATTGATGCTACAGGATGTAGCTCAGGACATCCATCATGCAACATTGTGTAACATCAGTAGACCACTGTGGACCATCCATCACTTAAATGTTGATCAATCTATATAAATCTGGGGGGAAAAGATCGTCATTTTTTTGGGGGAGGGGAGCTGGTATACCTGCATGGTTTTAGGTTGGCCCATGATAACACCGTGTGGCATGGTAGGTTCTCTCTATATATTATGTTTGGTGTATCATTCCATCACTTCCGAAATGCATATAACAATTTAACATATTTGCTGGATTACACTTTATATAATTTATTCATACAATCCAAATAAACTGTAAGGAATGGGCATTATAGTATAAGACCCAGGTGGTGGTGCACGACCCCCGCCGTTCAAAAATAAAAAGGAAAAGCCAACATCCCCCTTCATCTATGATATTACATTGACTTACTTGATGTGAATAACCCAAAACATAAATTAGCATGACAATAACATTTACATCACATAGATAGACCTGGCAATATAAGAAAACTCTTGATTTGTATTATGTCCTAAAGCATGCAGGTATGTTTGCTGGGATGGGAAAGGACTGTCAAAAAGAGAATCCGACTTTCAAGTTCAAGTTTCAAGTTTCAAAAATTTATTTTCTATAACCAACAACATTTACAAGTAATAATTCCTCGTGTGATATTTACAATTTTTCCTTTGTTATCATAATATAATGAATTAAATCATTGCATTTGATACCTTATATGACCCTGGACTTTGTGATTTATAGACAAAAAGGCTGCTTCTCAGTAAACTAGTTTTCGTCAGCCACCTGTATGTACATTTGTATTACTACAATTAAGATTATGAGTACTGCCCAAGGCAGCACAGTATTAAGATAATACGATCATATATCATATCTCAGATTGATTAACCTTATGGGATCAATCCCGTATTAATACCAGATGCAAAATTATATTATTTGCAAAAAACTATTTGTGGAGTAAAAACTCCACATTACATTGGTAACTATTTACACCATTATTGAAATCTATATCAATGTTAGCATATGTACAGTACATAATTATATCTATAATTATTTTGCTAGGACAAATTCTAATCTGGATAATTAAAATTT
Source organism: Harmothoe impar (assembly GCA_947462335.1). NCBI lineage: Eukaryota > Metazoa > Annelida > Polychaeta > Phyllodocida > Polynoidae > Harmothoe > Harmothoe impar. Next base: position 63,573,312 of record OX381712.1, on the reverse strand, counting down.
AACAGGACAGTACATGGTCGTTCAAAAGGTATAATGTAATAAGTCACTAAAATAGGAGTACATACGGCATGTGAGAATGACTAATTGCGTATAAAATGTAAAGAGATATTGTTCTGTATATAACTACCGGGTACACAATTGTAAGTATATATAATTAGATAACAGCTTCCAATAGAGATTACTGCTCCAATGACAATTCGTTCATTCAATAAAAACACTTGTTGCTTATTATATTTCCTATTATTTTGTAATAAACACAATTTACAAACGGAGAAAACTAATTATGTAATACCTGGGTTACCTGGTATAAGGTCTCTCAGATTTTGAGAACGCTGTAATTTTGTTAATAAATTAGAATTTGATTGCGAATACAGAATACTACCATAATCAAAAATTGGCAATATATAAACCTCATATATTTTAATAAGTGTATCAGAACTCAAAAATCTACCTATCTTTATCAGCTGATATGTTCTATATGCTACTGTTTTCAACTGATTTCTCATGAATGGTTCATAACTCAATTTTGGATCTAAAATAACTCCCAAGTATTTATAACTTGAGACTCTTTTTAGATTTACATTATTTATGGTCAATTTTATATTTTTATAGCATTTTACATTTCCAAAACCCATATACTTGGTTTTATCAATATTTACAGTAAGCTTATTTTTGTTACACCATTTCACAAACGCATTTATACCTTCTTGCATAACATTAATAGCTACTAGTTCATCTGGATGTGAAGTGTACCAACTTAGTTCCGAGGGTTTCTGCACACTAATTGGCAATAAGACACTTCCTTGAAGAGATAATCTCAAGAGAAATGAACTAAAAAGATACTGAAAAAAGAAGAGTGAGATTCAAGTTACCCTTGGTGTTGATGCATTATCTGAGAACATGACAGAACAGCCATTTAGATAAACTTTAACTGATGACAAAATATAGATGAGCCATTTCATTTCCCCCTCTCCCCCCATTTGAACACTATGCAGAAGACCATCAAACACAAAATGCTTCAAAGTGTACTTTCTCCTCCGGCTCTAAATGTATTGCTGCTCAGGTTTCCTTCCAACTGTCGCACCCATCTATAGGAAAAATTTATATAATGGGGATGGGGGCATAGTTCAAATAAAGACGAATGGCTTCTGCTTGGAGATATACCTTTGTGATTGACATGGAGCTGGAAGGGAAATTGGACTTTCCTTGCAAAAACCCTTTACAATCGGACCAATCTGATTTCTACACCTGCTACACGTTTATATATTGAGATACATGATATGTAGGGATGTCATTGACATCCAATTTATGTCGATGATGATAATTGACATATGGTTGCCGATATATCAATGTATTGCAATATAATATTTAAACTGTCAAGTCCATCTGAAACACTGTTTTCTGCCTTAATAAGTTTGGGGAAAAGTAACAAATATAAAGGTTGATGGTAGCTGAACACCAGCTCTATCATTGCTACTGGAATGTTCACATAATAATTATCGATATGGAACACAAAACTTAGGGATGTCATAGATACCTACCAAATACAAATTTTGGTATTTTTGGATTTCCCAATTATCCTATCGACAAAAGGGTTAAATCGATACACTTTTTGACCTAGTTTTTACCCTTGAAAAAAGCTTCAGTAAAATGTTGACATAAGGAAGATTATAGCATTTTTGGCTATCTATTTGCATGACGAAATTCGGGCCCTAAAGGTCTCATAGAAAGACATAGTTCTTCTGTATAACTTAATGTATAACTTTACAATTTAACAACTATAGCCTATGATAATATATATGACAGGGATGTAAGTCAGGGTAGAGAGAAAAATCTGAAAACTAGAATCTTGCTGTAACAATGTCAACTGACTGCACATCAAACTTATACAGCCTGTTCTGGTTCCAAATGGATAGGCTACCTCTCTAAAGGGAGAGGCTACCTTTCATTCTGGTATGAATTTAGTTCCTTCATTCCTCACCAGTGAGCAGCACCAGCAGTGCCTGAATATTAGCCAATCAGAGGTCAGGGATCCATTTACTCCTTAGATTTAGCTTTCAGATTTCCCATTTTCTGAAATCCTGTCTGAATATTTTCTGAATTTGTTCTTTGGACACTGCAGTGGCCCTGTTGACATGGCTATAGGTAACAATATGCACTTAACAAAGGTATAAGAGATGAATGCATTCAGAATAATGTCTCATCAGAAAATACTTCAGAAAGAGAAATGTTCTGAAGGGACTTTCTGACATTCACTAAGGCCACTCAAAAAATAAAGTTGTTTCTCATCACCGTGCGCATCATAAAAATCATGATTTGGGGAAAACTTTTTTTTTTTTTTTACAGTTTTGATGAAAAATATGTTAAATTTGCCAAAATATTGGCAAATTTGGTATCAAATTAAAGCTTATGCTGTCAGCAATGCAATTAGCTAGGTGTATCTTGCATTCTTACAACTTTTGCTGATCAATAAACTCCAAATTACTAAAATTTGAAAATTGATCGCGAAATGTCCAAAATTCCCTATGTAAATTGCCCCGAGTAAAAAATAAGAAAAAATATAAAACGCCCTCGTCATATTTTTTATTGCTTGGTGATGAGAAACAATTATTTTTTTGAGTGGCCTAAAGGTCTGAAGTCAGACAAATTTCTGAAGACTTACATCCCTGATATGAATGCGAGTATTATGAATTCCATATGGGCTTGAGAAACAGGTGAGAACATGCCTTTTGAGTGTTATTTATGTGTTATTTATCTGTATCGAAAATTGAAAAAAATCAGACTTTCGAGACCAAAATAGTGATACTCGAAATCGGTATAAATTGGATACCAATGACATCCCTAACAAAACTTTTGTGAGGTAGGATAAAAATCTGATCTAAGGAGGGGGGAAAGGATAAGTATCCCATCTGTAAGCTCAACTGTTAGCTTAAAAGCAGTACCGTATTCAACGTAATAAGCGCACACCCCCTAATAAGCGCACACCCCCCATTTTTGGCCGATTTTTATACTATAAATAGCCAAAAATGTCTCAATTTTTGACCCCAATTAAACTTTTAACTACTAAAAGGTGTCCATAATCATTTTTTAAGCGCACTGTGCGCTTATTACGTTGAATACGGTATGTCTATTAACCCCCCTCCCTCCCTTACTAAACAGTAGAGAACACCCTTCAGGGTACACTGGATGCAAGCACATGTATTCTGGTACCATGATATAAATGCATACCTTGTTTTTCCCACTTGAAAAGAACAATTTCTCATAAAAAATATTTATATAATTATATTGACATATCAAAAATGTCAATATATTATATTGAAATATTGACATAATAGCGATATGTCAATATAACGAATGTCAATGACATCCCTAATGATATGAACCCAAGGCAGATAAAAGTTTCTAGGAACGGCCCTGTTTTGCTATAGATAGGGTCGAGTAAACTTATACACACTATCAACTCACCCCGGGTAAATGACATTGATACTACACCATATTCATCAATGTTCAGTATTGAAACGATTGTTGGGATCACTAAATACAAAAAGAATTATACATACAAAGCTGTTTTCTTTCACCATGATTGATACTTCCCATAGTAGTGTGCAGTATATTGGGAAGCTTTTACACTTGACACTTGGTTTACTGCAGGGCATGCCGATGGATTGAGATGGATAGTGGAGGTATAGAGGGAAGGCAGCTGGCTGTACCGGCTCTGATCAGTCATGCTATAGGCTATCCTATAGGCCTGATTAACCAGCCCAGTGATCTGCAGTTGTATGGTACATTGTGGTAGGGCTGACCCCTATCATATTATTTATGGTATTAATTAAGGCGTTGAATATGTTCACAAATGGCTGCCTGACTTGTGTGTGCTTTATAATAGCCATGCTTATTTGGACAGAGTAGATAAGTATTTTCCATGTATCTGCATACGATTTTCTCAAGAGTTTTTCCTAGAAGATAATCCAGAAATATCCACCATGAACCATGCACGGAGAAGTTATTTCTCTTTACATACTTTCTAGCGATAAAGGAATATATTTCAAGAATCGGAATTAGGTTGTAATGTTGCCACCTTCTAGCTGATAGCCCATCTTGGTAATTCCTCCTAGACTTCATGATTTTTTTTAAATGTTTTATTAGGTTGAATAAATACAGATACATCGAAATAAATAAATGCAAATGTATCTAAACCCAGCACGGGCGCATTGCCCTACTCCCGCTAGGACCTCTCATATTCCTTCCATTATCAATCGTACATGTATAGTTGGATATGACTAACATCATAGTGTCTTATCATATATACCGTATGATTAGCTTTGTATTACAACCACTAATACATAATTAGAATGATGAGATGAGATGAGATGTAGTAATAAATGACGAGAACATAAGATGATTTTAGTTTACATTCATAAAACATGTAGGGTAATTCTTCTTAATAGCAATTTTAAATTTGTTAAGGCCTTCAATTTCCGTATATTCTGGCTTCAACTCATTCCACCTCTGAATGCCCCTGTACAAGGCACTCCTTAGCACTATTGGCTTCAGGGATCTGGGGAGGAGCAGTCTTATACCTTGACCTCGTCGGGTGGGTAAATTTCTATTATCCTTATATTTTTCTAATGTTTTTAAAGTATACGCATAGAAAAGAAGATGTATATCTCTTCTCTGCATTAGCATCATACATTTAGATTTGTTATGTAATTCTATTGTATTAAAAAGCGGATTTTTCTCTAGTTTAACTTTATAAATAGTGCGTAAGGCTTTGTTTTGCAGTCCCTGCAGCTCAAGTGACTCTCCTCTCAGATCTCTGTCCCATATAAAATCAACATAATCAAAACTTGGAATAACCATTGATTTATATCATAGTTAAGGCTGCGTCCTGGTCAATATGATCCCTCACTTTTGCAGATTGGTGAATTTTATGTCTGATATTAGCGATCGTCTGCTTTCTGTGCTCTATAAATTTTAAAGCCGGATCTAAAGTTAGGCCTAAATATTCAAAAGTCTCAACCTGCTCGAGTGGCACACCATTTAGGGTTAATTGAGGACAATCATTTATATTACCATTATACAACATCCATTTGGTTTTCTTCTCATTAACCGTTAAACTATTAATCTTACACCAATGCGCTAATTTATCTAAAAGGGGCTGCATTGACACATAATTATGTACAGAAATTACAGCGTCATCTGCGTATAATGTAATGTCAAAATTCCCTATTCTAGGTAAAGAGTTTATATACATAGAAAAAAGCACAGGACCACAAACAGAACCCTGTGGAACGCCATAAGGGGTGGGTTTAAAGGATGAAGTATGATTATTAGCAACCGTACATTGACTCCTGAGGGTCAAGTAGCTCGTAAACCATTTCTGCGTATTTTCACTAAGTCCAAACATGGATAATTTTTTCATTAAAATCAAGTGAGAAACAGTATCAAACGCCTTCTTATAATCGAGATAGAGGGCTATTGTTGGCTTATTATTAATTATATTTTCAATTATATTCCTAAGGTGTTCATTTATAGCAGTGACTGTCATTTATAGCAGTGATTGGTGCCACGTTTTCTCTAAGAACCCATTATATCTCACCGCTTAGAACTGCAATGTCTCATTAAAGTTCTACTGCATGTAGTCATTGTCTTGCTTGCAGTCATGGTATTGCAAAGGCGTGAACAACTTCCCCCATCCAATAAATGAATAAGCTTTGCAACACATATATTCTTACCCACACCCAAGCAGACAATGATTAGGATGCTTGGGCAGTCTTTTTATGCAGGAGATTCCTTAAGCTCAATTCCCATGATGCATTTTACACCATAAAGTTTCTGTAATTTTGGAAACTAAACTAGCTGTTGTGATTTGCGGACCTTCTTCCAAATTGCAACAAATGTACAATAGGGAGGTATAATTGCCAACAATCTGTTGCAATTTGGACCGTAACATCTAGCATCTCAATATTTAAGTACTATTCCTTGCTTCAGTGGGTGACATATATGTCATACAGTGGGATTTGGAGTAAGTAACCTTGCCATACTAAATCCATTGCAATATGGAGTGAATGCAAGCCTCCCAAATCACAAAAGGCTTAAATTGCAGAGAATTCGGAGGCATATAAATCATCATGGGATTTGAGTTTTACCAAAGCAATGTCAGCACATTCGTGCTTAATCCCATGATAAAAGCCTGTTTGTATAGAAACCCACCTGTGGCTGATGACTGACTAGGCCTCTGTAGGACATGAATAAGAGCCTGTGACATGTATAGTGCATTTCTGGACCATGAATGTACGAGACTTTATCAAAGTAAAAGCCAATTCTCTCTGCCCTAGGCTTTCCTGTGTGTCAGGTAAAGAAATCCCCGACACAAAGAAACTTTACAGTTATAGAGTTTCATTATCCTCCCTTTTGCTTTGCAAATATGCTTTTCTCTATGTTGTATCGAAGAGAAATCTTGTCCTTAGGAACTATGGCATGGTTTAGGTCGCATTTCATCTATTACTTCTTTATTCTCCTGTGCTTCTGCAATCTACTTAGCATGGCATTTAAATAGACACAGAGGTAGACTATCTCTCTAGGCCGACAGAATCCTTGTATCTGGATTGAGTAATATTATCTAGAAATTTAGCTTGGTACCTAATGATTATAAGGATAAATAGTGCTTGGCCTACTAGCGTCAGCATTGAAGTGCAACCTATAAACCGAACCCAGGTCCCCTTGACTAAATTAACAGGTTACACTCTATAAACTCTACAGCTCTTTTGAATAACAAGGTTCTACAATGATCCGAAAATTGCTCAGGTCTAAACTATGTAGCCATCTCATTGGCAGTTTTCACTAAAAGTTATTGGCTCAAGAACTGTCAAATTAGGTTTGATGTGTCATTGAGCAATCAAAATGAGACTATTTTCAGTAGAGGAAATCTATCGGTAAATTCTATCCTATGGGTGTATTTTTATAGACCTTAACGGAGCTACCTTAATGCAATTTCCAAGTAACATTTCAGTGTCTCTGTAAAGCAATCAGTTCAAATGGTGAGTTTGGATCTTAGCACATTCAACCATAAACCCATAGAATGGCACTAGACCCCTAAAAACGACATGGCGGCATGGACCATTTTGAGGCTTACTGGCATGGAACGTGAGGAAGAAAATAATAATCAATAGGGCGACATGGTCATTCAAAAAAAATAGAGATAGAACATGTGGACCCCATCAAGGGCCGCTGTAGAACGTCATATATGTCAATGATTCAACAGAGTGACATACTATGCTTGGGCTGTCTTGGCTATCTAGTGCTATTTCATGATCTTCAAGTCAAATTCCTACAAAGTAGCTAACTATTGGGACTCACCACACTAATAATTATGTTTGGATGTATCCTATTTTCTATTTAATCTATTTGATAGTAAATCGGATTATATGGCGTGTTATGCCCATTAATACACAGAAGGAGTTGTCTGGTTAAAAGGTTACATCTCCTGATGTTAAGAGTTCTCCTTGGAAGTATGTAAATGTACCAGTCGGTGACATAGCAAGATATGGCATGTGTGGGGTATTGTAGGGAGATTTAGGTAAGGATATGAGTACATATAAAAGACATGTCTATATAACACCATTATGCCCTGCTTTTGGCCTTTATTGGTGTATATGTCAGTTCTTGTCCAATGTTGGTTCTTGTCCTCCTTCACCCTAGGCTATGAGCAGCAACTGTAAATAACACTAAAAGGGTTCCCCGCCGATCTGTGCCCAGCCGACCATCAGCTGTGACAGGGGTGATGAAGGGGCTGACCCTTACAGGAGAAGAGCCATTCAGAGGAGGGGTGTGACCAGTCACCGAGTGGACCTCGATACAAAGCCGCTTTAAAGCAGCTGTGTGGGATGGGGACAGGAAACAGCATAAAAGGGACAGTTGGAATAATATGAATGAAACAGAGCATTGGTATAACTCTCTAGCAGACACTACGACTTAGATGTGTTATATGAAGGGAATGTATATCTTAGTATTAAGCATTGATGCTATGGGATGTAGCTCAGGACATTTATCCCGTGACATTGTGTAACACCAGTTGACCACTGTGGACCATCCATTTGAAATGCTAATTGTCTATAGGAATCTGAGGAAAAGATCACTTTTTGAGGCTGATATACCTTCATGGTTTTACATTGGCCCGTGACTAGACTATGTGGTTAGGCTCTCTTTTATGTATGGTGTAGCATTCCTTCAATTTAGAATGGATAGAGGGAAACAGTTTAGCTAGATATCACTTATATACTTTATTCATACAATCGAAATAAGAAGGTTTAGCCAGACTATGAAGTTTACTGTAAGGAATGGGCATTATAAGACCTGGGCGGTGGGCATGATGATAATGCACTGACTTGATGTGAATAACCCTGAAAATGATATAAACAAAATAAATAAACATGACAATAAAGTTTACATCACATAGATAGACCTTAAAATATTAGGAAACTGTTGATTTGAATGTTATATTGTGTACTAAAGCAAGAAGGTGTGTTTACTAGGACGGGAAAGGAAATCAAAAAGGTGTGTTTACTGGGATGGAAAAGGAAATCAAAAAGAGAATCCAACGTAGTTTTGAAGTTTTCTGCACACTATAATTGGCAATTACACATTCCCTTTAATGGATGATTATGTACCAAAACTAACACAGTCATACTGGAAAAAGAAGAGTGACATTTAAGTTACCCTGGGGGTTGATGCTACATCTGAGAACATGACAGAACATCCATTCAGATAAACTTTAATTGATGACAAAATATAGAAGAACCGTTTCCTTTGTTCCCACCACTTTGAACACTGGGCAGAAAACCATTAGACACAAAATGATTCTATACTGAAAATCCATATATTTAAGAAATCAATCAGTACTAGTGGCTATCCCAAGTTCTTCATACGGTATTCATCCTGCATTGGTCAAAATGATGAACAAAAATGACTAAGACAAACTAGTGCCTTAGTCAAAATGACCAGCCCTAATACACATAAAGGTAAAAGACCAGGTGGGTTAGTCAGTATGACTGACCTAACATAGGTGACTAACACAGGTTGATTGTATAGGGAACCAGAAAATGACTGAGAGACCCTTTGTCGTATTTTAGCTCCCTATATGCCCAACCTATGTTAGTCAACGCTATCAGGATAGTGAAACTGACGAACCCGCCCGGGTCTTTTCATCTTAAGGCATATTAGTAATTTTGACTAAGGTGTTTGTTTTGACTTATTCATTCTTTAATATTAGTTCGTCATTTTGACAATGTGTCTATGGCAAAGCTGGGATAGCCACTAATGACTAACCTATAGATTATCTGTGCAAGTGTATTTTTCCCTGTGGCTGTAATTGTAACGCTGCTCAAGATTCCTTACAACTGTTGCACCTGTGGGTGAATTCAAAAATATACATCGGGGAGGGCATAGTTCAAAGAAAGATGAATGACTTAAAAAGTGGGTGTTCTGCTTGGAGATACCTTTGGGATTGACATGGGGCTGGAAGGCAACTGGGACTTTCCTCAGCTAAAACCCTTTACAATTGAGCCAATCTGATTTCTACATCTGCTACACAAGTTGAATAAATGAACCCAAGACAGACATAAGAGGTCTGATTCAGGTTATATGATCTGAGAATCTAGGCTAGGTAGGCCAGATTAAAAGATGTTCTTTCTTTTAAGCTTTGGGCCCCAAAATTACCCAGAAATTGACTCGGACAGCTGAATCGACTTGTGGGCTGTTGCCTAACCTGATAACTCAGACTCATGGCCCATCAAATTGATTCTAAAACAGCCCAAAAATTGGGTAACCGTTTCCAGCGTCAGCCCTGTTTTTCTAGATAGGGTCAGGAAACAATAAATACATCATTGTTACTTCTTGGACCAGTCATTAGTCACATAGATATATAATTTGGTAATTCCTGTTACAGATACATTGGAAAGATGACAAAACATTCTATAGAGTAGGCTACATAAACATATAATTATATGGAAGACAATTCTTTCAGTGATGGCAATTATATGGGCCCCAGTGACAAAAGACATCTGGGGAATATAGAAGTATATCTATGACCCAATAGAAACCTCTTTTTGAGTATTCCTTGTCATTCATACACAGTGACACAGTAAAACCATATGTTATCAAAGCCCTCAGCTGACCATTTTTAGACTGTTTTATATTGATCAATACTACATCATATCCATCAATGTTAATTACTGAAACCATTGTCGGGATCACTAGATACTAGAAGAATAATATATACAAAGCTATTTTATTTCACCATGATGGATACGTCCCATAGAAGTGTGCAGTATATTGGGAAGCTTTTACATTTGACACTGAGTTTACTGGAGGACATGCAAATGGATTGAGATGGATAGTGGAGGTATAGTGGGAAGGCAGCTGGCTGTACCAGCAGCTCTGATCAGTCATACTATAGTATAGGCCTGATTAACCAGCCCAGTGATCTGCAGTTGTACGGTACATCGGTGATAGGCTGACCCTTAGCCTTGTAATAGTTAAATGTGACGATTCTAGGTCTATATGATTTTTATTACGGGATACAATGCATTTAAACCTTGTTCACCATTTTCATTGATAGGGACTAATGACATTTTTGAAAAGAATTTAGCACAAAAATCCCAGGAGTATTTTAGCTCATGATGTCTCCTTTTAAAGATTATGGCAGCCGCGTTAATTGCTAATTCCCTTCCGGATGGGTCTTTTCCCTTGTCTGGTCACAATATTCCAAAATTCCAGACGTTTTCCACCAAAAATTGCATCGTTGGATTATAGCGTATCGCAGTGTTAAACCCCCAGCGCCCCTATTTATAGGGCTGAGTACCTGTCCCCACTGCACTCCGACTGTCACTGGAGGGGTACCGAGATTTACCCCTTTAAGAACAGTGCTGAAGACAACAATCAAATAATCCTACAAGTACATGGGAAACTTCACTTGTCACGTTCTGCAGACATTGCAGCAAGGTGCCTCCCAAATAAATCAACATTCTCATCTGCAGTTAGTGGCGTCAAGCGTTAAGTGCTTTCGGAATTCCGCAAATTAATTGGGAATTTAGTGCTGATTGCAACTAATATGCAAAACAACTTGAACGTGCACGTATCATTACCACAGCGCACAGGTAAGACATTCGTAGTTAATGAAACACCTCTCTTCATTGATCAGTTCATTACCCATGACTATCTATATTTCTGTTTGAAAGCATTAATGATTCTATCATGTGGTATCACGATGATAGAACACAACTTGAATGAGCTAGGCTATGATACTTACAACGTTGACTGAGGACATGTCTGTATATGGATGTATCGAGGGTCCAATGTGACAAAAAAGAAGTAGCCCACCTATTCAAAGGTGCGTGAGGACAACGCTCTGCAAATGCTCTCCTTTGCAGAGAGGGATCGCATCATGGACTAGGTTCGACTTGTAGACGTAGGACGCCTCCAGGAAAAAGCTACCGAAAACTAGATCAAGGATCCTATACGCCTCTTGGCTAGATGACTCTACAGTAAAATGGACACATACGCACTAGCTCTCGGATGTGTGCGACCATGCATTCTCTGTCTTATCCTTAATTTTAAGTGCATTATTTAAAAAGAAAACCACCTGACTTAAATGCATAATTCTAAATGAATAATCCTAAGCGCATAATCTTAAAAAGTACATTTGTGAGTCAATCTAGAACTGTACAATGATTGTGCTATCGGGGCACATCCTCTGAACCACCCTTTTCTCTTGCTTGCCCCGAAGCCTATATTTCTTGTACAATGCAGCCAGTCACCAATGACACCGCCTACAGTTTTCTATTTAATCTAAAGGTCTACACAGGGAATGCATTTAAAACTATGCTTTTAAGATTTCTCAGAGAATGGATGTCCACACATTCCCTTCAGAGGCATAGTATTTGCGTAAACTCCCTAATATCTCACTCACACAAGTGAATGTCTGACTTACACAAGATCTTGGAACTGATTTCTCATCCCTTCGTTCACACCTTGTATGCATGGCCATTTCTATACTGATTCTTTGTTCTGATTGATCCATGCATGTCCACAGTTCATCCTATGGAGATTTATATCCTGATTTTATGTGACTCACTGGGTACTACCTCAGCAAATGATTATTGTTATTGACAAGGCAATTGCTGCAATTGTTACAAGATCGCCCTAGGGTGAAAATTTCCTTTATTGATTTGAATTGGAATGGTACACAGTTTCTCTGTGTGTACATTGTAGCTCCACGGTTGTTGGAAGCAGTAGAACGATCTAAGTGTATCTGCATGTATGTATTACGTACGTTATAATAATGTCATAATATTATCATGACACTATTCCAGTGTGGTATTCAATTTGCAATAAGATTATTGCAAGGTCTACACGTTGGACCGAATACACTAGTACTTTTCCTATGCTCAACACTGTTCTGGACTGTTGAATCACCACAGCTCATACGCTGTAGCAAAGATAACCCTAACCAGTGCTAGACTGCATCGACAAGGCCATTACTTATGCGAGGCACAAGACTGGGACGCCTTAACAGATACCCGGAGGAAGGTCAAGGGAGGCCGCGCTAAACAGCCAAACGGAATAACATAAAGCTGACGGTTATGGCACACTGACAGGCAAAGGTCATAGCCTGGCTAAGCTCTTTTGTCAGATGTACTGTCAAGGATGTCGCTGAACTACTGATTGTGTTGGCATCATAGTAGTTTAATACTGGCCTTTTTTTTGTTATAAAGTTCATATTTACAGTTCCCCAGATGGGTCCCCTCGTATTGGGAGGATGAGCTAGTGAGAACTTCTAACAATTTGTCCAACCAGCATAGTTTATCTGACTCAAGGAAAACAACGTAGTAAGGCTATTCCTTTCTAGAGCAGCTAATTGCTCTGGGGGTAAAAAGAAGAAATTGTGAATCCGACCTCTGTTTTCTCTGCATAAGCGAGGCTGTTCTCGCTGCCAGGGCTAAAATTCAACCAATAAAAAACTGTAGATTATTCTATTCTGCAATAAGGGGATGGTCGAGATATAAAATGATATTCTTCGGAAGGTAATCGAGTAGGCTTACTTGGAACGCTCTGTACCTGCTAATACGTGTCTTACAGGCGCATTATTGATGTAGCTGCCAGCAACTGTTTATTGCACTCAAGATTTATCAGGCGGAAGGTAATGTTCTCTAAAACTACAATTGTGACCCAACAAGCAAAAAGACCCATCTGCGGGGGATTTTTAGTACTGGCTTTGGCCACCAGGGGGCACCAGAAGGGCTAGAGAGTGCATAATTCAAGTAAAAATGCTCTAGGCTAATTTTTTGTGTAGAATTCAATAGACTTATTATAATTAATCTATCTTTACTGCAAACATTCCATATTTGGAATGCAAAAAGAACGTTTTCTATGGAAAATTAGCATATTAGACATTTTTTGGTTGCCATGGAAACCATTCCATTACACAAAATGGAAGATAATTGTCCCGGTTTCTTAAATATCACATCACTTACTCAAAACTGAAAACAGACTGTCAAAATTCTTTCTAGAACCAAATTTAGACTAAAAAATACCATTTTATTTGGTTATTTATCAATAAAACTGGTTTTCTAAAATCATCGCTATTTATTATGGGATGCGACGCTTTTAGAGCTTATCTACCATTTTCCGTTATTGATATGTACCAATCTTTGAAAATCAATTCCCACAAAACTACCAGGAATTCTTTAACTCATGATATCTCATTTTAAAGGGTATGACACCAACTTTAAACACTTATTCCTCCCCGGATGGGTCTTTTCCCTAGCCTGGTCACAGTCATGTGTAATAATGTCCACAATGACAATGCCTGTCAGTATATATGACAAGTTAACCTACTAATCTCGCTGGTATCCTACTGTGTGCTTACCTTGCTTGTGGACTGAACTGAACGACTGCACTCTTAACAAAGGGCACACCATATAAGAACCTCATATTAGAGCCCCTCTGCTCCTATATAAATGGATCAGTAGTATACTTTAATGAATCAGTACCACACACCTAAAGACATGAGAAATTTACTTTTCAGGGAAATTTATCTCAGAATTGCATTTACCGATCCATGCAATATACCTTTGACATAATTTGATGTCATTTTTCAAAATGGTGCTTATTGCGCTTTGGAACCAAACTCTTTATCTACATGTAAACACTTTTCATTTCTTATCGTTAGAACAGAGGTAGTACTATGGTTAACCATCAAAACAAATTGATTGCACATATACTTTTAATTATCATTACCAAGCGAGAAGTAAACAAGCTAGTAGTCCACTGAACCAACGAGACATGAATAAGAAAATAACTAGGTAATAGTAAATTCAAGTATGCCAGATCATAGTTAAGCATTTACAAGCACATCATGCTTTGCTCTTATCCTACTCTGTCGCTCTACTATTTGGATACTGTCTTCCGTACACTGAAAACTCTATGGGAGAAAAAGTAATCAAGGGTGAATACTTCTTGTAATCACGGTGATTGTGACACAAGTGAATACTTGGTAATCACTAGAGTAATCATATGTGATGACCTTGGGTCATCACCATGATTACTTAAAAAAACGATGACTAATTTTATATAATTTATTTCTCTGTACAACAAGATATCAATCCCTAATAAGTTTATAATCACCCCCTCATCTTGTCATCATACTCTGATTGAGAGCACTTCTAGTCCTCAGAGCAAGCCTAATAAGGCATATTTGTGAATACAGTACCATCAGCTTATTCTTACATTAGTAGATATGGTTTCAGGCACAAAAGAGGTATGTATGTGTACACATGTGTATGATTTTGATAGTTTTGCAAAAATTTTACTTACAAATAACTTGAGTTCCCTATGTGCCAATATTCTATATATATATCATTTTATATGTTTCTATGATTAGAGTTGATATAGATATGAATCCAGATATATCCTAGAGTAGGAACTGCATGTTCTATTACTGTCTGGTAGAGCCCCCTAGTGGCAAATATTCTAATCAAGATGATGACTTTGGGTAATCACCGTGATTACCTCAACTAATCAACTGGCTATGATTACCTCAACTAATCAACAATGATTAGTTTTACATATGCCTGAGTTTTCAGTGTACCCCACATATTTGTTTTGAAATGTTGCTTAATCTTTCTTTACAACATCTCCTTGGAAATAACATGTTAGGTCTCACATTAAGCACATTCCGTGAAAGCACACCTAGTAAGGAAATTCTACACCTCAATGTTTTCGGTGGAAAAATTGAATTTGTAAGCACTTCTAGTATCCATTGTAGAGTGTGGATTTATCATATTCTTATACTTTCTGAACATAACTGAAATACGAAGCTCATTTCTTCTGCCTATAAGCTGAAGAATCTCGGATGAAGACCATCAAAAGTTTTTCTTTTCATTTTGCACCTTAAATTAATTTTTAAAGTCTGATTTTGTAAGACGTATATCCTGTTAATAATGGTAAACCTGTTTACTCATAGTCTAAAATGAAGGAGCGATAATCAGCAAGAAGAGCATAGTTCTCTCATTCCGAATCCCCCTTTGGCACCTCTTGCCCTATGACCCCCAAGGAAGCTGTTTCACAAAGGCGGTATTTAGAATATTCAAAAACAAAGTGTTTCTAAAGCACCACCGCTATTAGAATAAACTTATGAGTGTTCAGTGGGTACACTAGTGGCAATTTAATGTGTACGAGCACCTTTATATTCCCAGCAACACTGAATAGTCTCTTACATCACTTAAAATTCGTATTCATTAGCTGATTGTTTAATATACCCCTGCTGCAGAACAAACTTAAATAGTGTATTGACAGGGTGACATTCATATCCAATAAACTGATAAATACAACCATGATAATTTTACCTGTGTGACTCCCATTCTGTGTGGGATAAATAGTACGAATCTAACTAACTCTGAAAACTCACTGGGGTTGACTGTGTGGGCATTGACTCATATCACCGAGAAAGACGCATGAACAACGGAGAAGCTTACCTATTGTATAATCTTCTTATATTCCATTAATGCATTCTGTTCTCAAACTGAATAGACTGCAGCAGCAGTCAGCTATAATGGTATAGTGAATTAAATAATCTATTGTTTGCCTGTAATCTGTAAGAAAAGTACGGGTTTCCTCAGTTTAACCTATAGAGCGTAGCCCTCCTTGCTTCAATAGTATGCCCGTTCTAACATTGTTCTACAGCCAGGTTTAAAATGCTGTCCTAAAAGAATAGAACATTATGCAAAGTTTGCTTCATTGAGGTTTTATAGGAATACTTCATGTGACATCAAATCAATATTTCCCTGCTGCCCGTCTGGGCTGTGCTGCACGTGGGGTTGGGGGGTGATCAACTTTAAATGCACACACACAGAAAAGTGAAAGTCATTGTCGCTGCCTGTCTGACTCTCAGGTGAGGGTTATTTTAGCGACAATGACTCTCACTTTTCTGAGGGTGCAAGGATGACCTCAGCCGGAGTCTCGACACCAGACATAATAAAATCTAGAAATAACATATAACTCTCTTTCTTAGCTTTTAGGTGACCTAAACATCGCAAGGTTGATTGCGTCGGTGTTTCAGGCTGGTTTTGATACAAGCTCCCCGAAAACTGCATAATGATTTCTCACGAATCGTGAACCTCCTCTCCTACACCCGGACATTTTAACCTCCATGGGCGTTAACACTTAAAGACATGAACATGGGCAGCTGATGCTCCACTGTCCGGTGGCTTTAGCCTTACTGGCCATAGAATTTGCCCCCAACGATCTACGATGTCCTGAACAGATCCATGGGACTATAGCAATGCCGTTGGGCATTAGTGGCTGAGTTACATGGGAGCAGAGCAATCTCCAGACTACCCTTTCTCATTCTAGAGTGCACTTTGTGATGCTTCCCATGGGAAGTTGTTATAATTATTACCAGAACACAGCTCACCCATGGTTGACATTTAAGGTTCGAGATCATATTGAATATGAAAAAGGTTCTTAATTTTGTTTACTGATGTTTGAAGCATACCATGAGGATATTCCTCAGGGTCCAACTAGCACAACGAGCAAGGAAAAATATCTAAATTATGTAGTTGTTATTAAAGAATCAAATCGTAACAGATCCTTAGCAGTTATAGCTCTCTGCAGCACTTACATCTGTTGCAATTCAGAGGGAGGTCTCTATATCGCAACAGAATTCATAATTGCAGAAACTTTCAAGCATAAAATACAACGTGGGATTTGCGCTAAAGGGTCGTATATTAGGGAGAAGGAAATAGCCATGTGGCATAACTGTAGCACGATGATATGCTACTAACTAGCACAGTGTGCATTAAGGGCCCTTATCCCTGAGCATCTCATAATAGCAGGGCAAGATCCAAAGTCGGCTTAGTACTATATCCATACCTACTTTTTGCAAAGTAAAGTTGATAGTGTAATCATTCGAGAATTTTAATGTGTTTTTCTCCCCTTTTCTCATATGTATTCTTCTAGACAGAAGCAGATCGAGTGAACGTGAACGTGGCGCACAAATAGAAACATCTGCGTCATAGCACGTCTGAGAACAGTATAAAACCGCTCCTGAAGATGTATCTAACTACCACCAGCAGACCATACTTTGTTTTACTGCACTTTAGTAGCAGATATATAAACTTATGTCACAGATGCGCATTTTCTGCTTTTCTGTATAAAACCAACACCATAGATGCATTGTCCAATGGATTAGACCTGCCCATAAGGCGACCACTTCGGCCCTAAATACCATAATTTATTGCCCCACTGCCAAATCCACATCCCCTTTACTCTAATCTCCTGGCCTGGCCTAGGTGGAGAAGCAACACTATCAGTACAGCTTAACTCTTCCGAGGCCGCTGCTTCAATACATCATGCCCATTATCGTCATGATGCATAAATGCAGTCCTGGTGAGTAACTCGCCAGTGCTGATTCATCCACCATGCCAACCCTTCAGGACTGTGTTAGTCCTATGGGGACGGCATGATGTTTAAATGCAGCACTGGTCAGTTACTTGCCAGAACTGCATTCATGCATCATATCCTCAGAGAGTGTATTAAAGCACTATGTGGCCTTTAAAGGGCTAGAGTATTGAGATAGGTGTGGGGGAGGTAATTTCCTATGTCGTTGTTCAGGCCCCGGGTGTTCTATCCATCTCCTGTGCATTTCCTATGAACTGCTTTCATGTGGCAGTGCTGCATATAATCTAGTAAGGTGGGGAAGGGAGTAACTAGAACCTTCTTCTTATGGCACTCTTACATTTGATAATAGGTACTGCTATAATGAGTATAGGTGAACAAGAGACATATCAAAGAGGGGCTTAGAGCTGTAATAGAATGTTTAATGAATGCCTTAGGGATGGTTAACTCAGGGTAACTAAGGGTTAAATCAGGCCTTTGCGCTTAATTTACTTAGGCAATCGAATGATATCCCAAGTTTTGAAACACAGCTAGCAAATGGGATTATAATAACTATACATCCGGCTTACCTTGTGCTTTGCCTTTGGTTAATATATCAGCTTCTTCTTTTCCATTAGTACGGTATAGAAATATCTTGGTAGGGTTAAGCCTCCCTCCTTACTCCCAATGGCTGGAGCTTATGTGGATCATGAACATGAACATGTGAACCCGATGCCCCAGCGTCCAGTGGCTTTAGCTGTGCTGACCATAGAGTTTGCCCCCAGCGATCTATAACATCCTGAACAAATCCATGGGACTATAGCAGTGTACTGGGTGATCAGGGGGCACAGTGTATATGGATGAAGAGCAACCTCTGCACCACGTGCCTGAACCGATTACAATCTCCAGACTGATGTTCTGATATAGTACTAACAGTGTAAGAAACTATTTGTCATAACCTCCCGAGAAGTGCTGTAACTTGGCCAATATGGGAAATCTGAGTGAAATTAATTGCCACAAATGATGCAGACCTCATAATCCACAGTGCTGGTCCAAGGGCTTAGCCACTTTTATTTTTGTTTTGGTGACCGAAAGGATTGATGATGCATTTTTGTCCAATTCTATGCTGAATTCAGAAATGTGAGTCTTACAAAAATCTACTGGGGCTTTCTAAAGAGAAAATTAAATCAAAGTTAGGGACAATTGCTTTTCCCGGGGTGGATTTTTTCTCTTTTGGGAATGGAGATATGCCTATAACAACAGAATACAGCTATCTATACCCAGGTGGATGTTCCCAAGGGTCAGGTATCAGCTTTTGACTCTTCTATGATCATCAGATCCATAGGTTCACTTTCAGCCCCCTCTATCAACCTGGAAGCAGTACCAAGACCAATTTTCACTGGAACCCCCATAAATCCAAGGTAGCTGCCAACTGGGCCTTGATTTTTATCATTCTACTCCAAAATTCTTGTTTACCAATGGAATTAGTTGTGTAATAGCTCAAAATCATGGTATTGGTGAGAACAATCAGCACAGAAGGGAAGGAATGACATCACTGGAACCCCCTAAATCCAAGATTGTCACCAATGGGGCAGTGATTTGAACATTTTAATCTAGAATCCATATTTATGTTTTTTTTCAGTCAGTCGGGCTGACCTCTTGGCATGGCTTTGTGCTGTGTCTAAACTTATTACCATGATTCGAACTATAGTAGTGCCTGTGTCTTAAGCATGTTGAGGTCTAAACATGTTTAAAATCTAAATAAATTTCTATGTTTGTGTCTTCGAATCTCTCAGTTTCTGTTTAAATGTGTTTATCTGTAAAAGGTTTGAAAGTTAGGTGTTAAGTAGAGTTGCCCAGGAGGGCCAAAAAGAAAGAAAAGTGAAAAGTGGAAAGTGGAAATTAAAAAGTGGAAAGTGCAAATCAAAAAGTGAAAAGTGCAAATCAAAAAGTGAAAACCATAAAGCGAAAAGTGGTTTGCAATTTGAGGTTTACACTTTCAAAGTCACAATGTCAATCTGTCAACGGTTTGTGACAGGTTTTGCCCCATTGTATTCAAGGATCAAAGGTGTACATTTTCTGTCACAGATTGACCGTGTACTGGGTGATCAGGGGGCACAGTGTATATGGATGAAGAGCAACCTCTGCACCACGTGCCTGAACCGATTACAATCTCCAGACTGATGTTCTGATATAGTACTAACAGTGTAAGAAACTATTTGTCATAACCTCCCGAGAAGTGCTGTAACTTGGCCAATATGGGAAATCTGAGTGAAATTAATTGCCACAAATGATGCAGACCTCATAATCCACAGTGCTGGTCCAAGGGCTTAGCCACTTTTATTTTTGTTTTGGTGACCGAAAGGATTGATGATGCATTTTTGTCCAATTCTATGCTGAATTCAGAAATGTGAGTCTTACAAAAATCTACTGGGGCTTTCTAAAGAGAAAATTAAATCAAAGTTAGGGACAATTGCTTTTCCCGGGGTGGATTTTTTCTCTTTTGGGAATGGAGATATGCATATAACAACAGAATAGAGCTATCTATACCCAGGTGGATGTTCCCAAGGGTCAGGTATCAGCTTTTGACTCTTCTATGATCATCAGATCCATAGGTTCACTTTCAGCCCCCTCTATCAACCTGGAAGCAGTACCAAGACCAATTTTCACTGGAACCCCCATAAATCCAAGGTAGCTGCCAACTGGGCCTTGATTTTTATCATTCTACTCCAAAATTCTTGTTTACCAATGGAATTAGTTGTGTAATAGCTCAAAATCATGGTATTGGTGAGAACAATCAGCACAGAAGGGAAGGAATGACATCACTGGAACCCCCTAAATCCAAGATTGTCACCAATGGGGCAGTGATTTGAACATTTTAATCTAGAATCCATATTTATGTTTTTTTTCAGTCAGTCGGGCTGACCTCTTGGCATGGCTTTGTGCTGTGTCTAAACTTATTACCATGATTCGAACTATAGTAGTGATTCGAATTATGGTAGTTCAATGATGGCGTCGGGTGAGCTCAGAATCTATTAGAATAATGCAAATATTTGAGGGACATGTATTGCCTAAGATTTTTTATTATAGTATCAGGTGTGATAGGCCTACAGCTGAAACAGCAGGATGTATCGACTTTAGTGATGTCTACACAATGGCAATCCATCATGTCACGTCTGAATAAACTAAATTAAACACGTCCTATTAAATCCTGTTTACAGACTCTCCTGTGGCCGTCTTGAATTACTATATTCAGTGCTCTAGAAACTACTGCTATAAAAGCTACACCAAGTTCTATGGTAGCAGGTGTTGAAGCAGGTAATACCCTACCTTATTGTCCAGGGTGTTCAGACCATCGCCAGACTGTTGACTTATTTAAGGCTATTCATTATCCAAGCAACTTCCGCAGAAGCAACTGGAGCTGGACTAGTTACTTGTGGTATGATTCCTAGAAGGACAAATGATGCTCGCTGGTGCCATGGGTAAAATAGCTTGGACTTTCTTAGTATTGTCAATTGGAAAGCCGACCTGTTTCTTTTTTAAACTGAGGCAACTTGACCAATCATTGGTGACTCAATAGGTTTCATGTCTGGGCAGCGTTAATTGGATTTTTCTAATATTCACCCTGGTTTGACAGTGGAGTATAACATTGACATCCTTTATTACCATATAGTGCTTACGACCATGTTCATGCATCTTAAACTCCTAGAGTCCTATCTCTGTCTCTCTATTTGTCTGTCTGTCTGTGTGTCACTCTCCATCATTTCCTGTTCACCCCCCCCCTCTCACCCTTCTGCCTACCGCTGTATATGATGAGCCCAGAATGGCCCATCAAGGGTCATAATCAACGCATACCGACCACGGCGGACATGAGGATGTCAGCAGGTCTCCGCGGGCTGACAAGTAGATGACACGGCTCAAAGGTTAGGCGGAACAAGCTCCAATCCAGCTGCTTCCCCGCTTCTACTCTACTGGTCCCCAGCTGAAGCTCTCCAAATGCCAATAGTTCCGCCCTTTTGGGCGTAGCCACAACTCTGCTGTCACTTCATGGCGCTCCTATACTAAACTTTCTCGCTTTTCAGTACTGGGAAAGGATGCTCCAAGTGGAGGTGCATGGAACATCCTATCTGCAAAGCTGCTCTTATTAGGCATTGCTGCTGTCATAGGACACCACCTTGAAACGACCTTTATTGAACGTGGCATTATAATACTGTGGAACAGTGTCGTATCATTTTATATTTTTCCCCATAAATCTGAGAACGAGTACGTCTATCTCTCTACTTGTGCTAATGTGCTATATTCAGATGTGTTTACCTCAATCAGATGGAATGGCTTCTTGTTTTAACCTGGCTATGGCTATATGACCCCCCAGTTTCTATTAGGTAGACACAGGCATAAATAACCTCTAATTCTATGGTGTGTCTTGGGGGATAAGGTAGGCATTTAAAAGTGGTATGGCAGTGACTATGTTACATGCAATGAAAGATCCAGGCAAGACATTGCTCCTGCTCCGGCCTAGACTTCAAACTGGTACGTAATTGTAATATGATAAAATGCCAATACCTCAACATGGGGTCATTACACTATCGACACTCGTATTGATATGGAACACAATAATAACAATAGGGATCGGATGACCTGGGCAGTGGCAGCTCATAAGGCATACTAATACTTCCACATGAACGGTCAACAATGATTAGGGCATGAACCGACGTATGTACACCACCCATGGTATTGAATTCACGATCAATCTTATTCAGAATGTTGGTAATTCTATGCCAAGCAGCCATGATTATCCCACAAAATACTTGTCCCGTGCGATGCAAGCCATGTGGATGTACAGAAACACATCACCGGCACAAGCTTTAAAGCTGGGCCGTCAGGGAATAAGTTCAGCATTTTTCATACATAGACGAAAATAATAGTTCCACCAGAGGGCAGCAGTGTTTGGACAGGGGAGGGGACCATGAGCATTGTCCAGCTACAACATATTCACCCTATCTTGTGCCTGTAAGAGCTGAGCTCCCAACCCTTAAGAGCCCTCTTGTGAATCAAAACTGAACTATATCCAAAAGTGTCTTTGGCCTCACTTCAACCATGATGGTCAAGCTTTAACTATAAAGCTTCTCTTGAAATATATGACTTAAAAACCATTCACTGAATTCCGTGTGGAAATACAGCCTATAAGGATTATTATGCTCTTTTCAGTGGATTATAAAATCAGATAAAAACCTGGTTGAATCACAAATTTTCTTTACAGGATTGAAAGGAAGAAAACAGATCCCGTGTTTACGATGGCAGCTGACTGGCACTGCCATCACCCTTTCTTCTAAATGCCAATAAATGTAACTTTAGAGCACAAGGGAGTGGGGGAATCGCACCCCAAGCAAGAAACCGCCTACATGTGTATATAAATATTTTATAGTCAGATCTCAAAGTGTTGACAGTAGTATAACCGGCCTAAGCCTAAGCACTTCTATAATACTTATATTTCTCAATTTCCAGAGATACATATTAAGTTTTAGCACCTGCACACACATTTCAGCAATATCTTATTTTAAATATTTACCATTTCATATCGGTTTTTGCTGGAGGGAACAGAAGAAATCAGAATATGCTGCCCTTCCTCTGGGTGTTTCATATTACGCTGAGGAAAATGTCCCTGGGCTGGTTCTGTTCCACACTGCTATTACCTGAAACCACCTTCTGATAAAGCAATAAGCCCACAGACCCTCAGATAAACGTTTCTTTCCTAAAGGAAATCCTGCTTTATTGACACTGCAAAAAAGGTGCCTGGGTCTTAAGCATGCTGAGGTCTAAACATGTTTAAAATCTAAATATATTTTTATGTTTGTGTCTTCGAATCTCTCTGTTTCTGTTTAAATGTGTTTATCTGTTTACTATATAAAGGGTTTGAAAGTTAGGTGTTTAGTAGAGTGGCCCAGGAGGGCCAAAAAGATAGAAAAGTGACAAGTGGAAAGTGCAAATCAAAAAGTGGAAAGTGCAAATCAAAAAGTGAAAAGTGCAAATCAAAAAGTGAAAACCAAAAAGCGAAAAGTGGTTTGCAGTTTGAGGTTTACACTTTCAAAGTCACAATGTCAATCTGTCAACAGTTTGCGACAGGTTTTGCCCCATTGTATTCAAGGATCAAAGGTGTACATTTTCTGTTACTGATTGACCTGTGCAGGCATTTTGTAGACAATTGTAATCATTATGAATGTGTAGCTGCTGAGTACTGTGAAAGTACTAAATTTCGCTGGGTATATATACTTCTACGATTTTCGCGGAAATGAATAATCTGCGAAGTCTTTATATGGTCAAGTATAGAATAAATACCCGCGAAATTGCCGATTTTCACTATTCCGCGAAAATTTACACCCGTGAAAATAAGTACTTTCACAGTGGACATCAGATCCACAAATTCTGGTAAGTGGCCAGATTGAACAAAAGTGAATATGTCAATCACTATAATAATATCCCTCAGCTACATAGCTCATATAACTTACTTCTCAAAACTCAAATCTTGCCTGAGGTTCGCGTCACGCTGTTCTCATGTGGGGTTATAAACGAACCGCTGACAAGAACTTTCAACACAAATGAAGAGTTCCAAGACTTGGGGCATAGGTAAAAAAACTAATTTCAACTTCAGTAGTTTGAAACGTGACAAATAACAATAATATCATTTACACTCCACATGCGTGCCTTCGAAGATTCCATCGTGCTGAGATATGTTAAGCTCTTTGCCATCATAAGGCACAAATGCCACCCTAAATATTCCTACCAGAGATGCATTCCAGCATCATGCCATCTCTAAAGGGTAAACTCTAAAAAAAAAGGTCATAATGCATTCATGCATCCTTGGCAAATAGACTTACCAGGGCTGCATGTATGGATTACCATAACAAAGGGCATAGCAGACTAAAGCGATATGCAGCACACAACGGGTTAAAACTGGGTACCGATTAATCAGCTGCTTCTCACAGCATGTTACACCCACATCACACCTGTTCCGCCAGACAACACTGAGACAATAGAATCCAGGGCTCAGAACACAAAACTGGCCACATGCATGAGCAGCTCAGAGCGGCTCACAGACAATCCCCGAGTGTCCCTCATAACAAGGATCAGCTGCTCAGCAAGATTAGCAGAGCATCTGTTAACTATCTGAGATGGTGGATAGTGCTCCATCAACCCTTAAGGGCTGCATCTATACATCATGACAACAAAGGGCATGATTCATCATGGCAGCATGCTGTCTTGAAAAGGCCTTGTGTCTCAGCTTTTGTATTTTAGACAAAGCTTGGGCCAGGAATTAAAGAATTGTTGATTTGTACAATATGATGTTGCTGCTTGGTTATGGCTATTTTAGAATCAGGGAGAGGACAGGGGTGGCACCCTTAGGAATGTAGTATCCAGACTCTTTCTTGGCAAGAGCTTTGTGATCGCAAAGCTTAGACATGGTCATGGGAATAATTTAGGATCCTTTCTTATACATATATGCTGCCTCTGTTCAGGAAATTCAGTCTGGATTTCTTCTTCAAAAATGTATTAGGGGTCTCATAAGTCTTTACCCTAAGCTCCCCCCCCCCCCAAATATTAACTCATTTAACATCGGTGGTTAGAGTATTCCATCCTGTCCAAAGCCATTGTCAATGGAGAGAGATATTGATAATAACAAACACTGTTGAGAATGGATAAATAATGCCCCAGGTGATATGCTGATTACAAATTGGCAGGGCACATGTCTCCCACCTCAATCATCTGTTTCTGATAGGAGATAAATCTCTATCTGCAGGTCCCAGCAGTTGCTTTATCACACCCCAGGGATAAGATAATATGATGAGTGAAACAGCTCTAGGGACAGTCAGTTGGGTAATGGCAGCATGTAAACCTGACTGGTGCAAATATGGCCAGCAGACAGCTTCAAAAGCCAATCAAGTATTTAGAAAACCAAATTTCACTGGTCCGATAAGTGCATTGACTGCATGTCTGTGATCTAAAATGATTTTCGGAATGCTGTCTGCCTGTAATGACATTTCTTTTCTGTGACTTACTTTCTGTGGGTCATTCTCCATATTGTCACTTTGTAACATGTTCATGTATTTATATTCGGTTGTACATCAAAGAACAGTACACATCTCATAAATCGTTTAAAAATGGATGAGGATGGAATCATCAACCTTATAACTACAATACCTGCACCCTTGACAATTCGGCCACAAAATCAGAAGCATAGCAAGCATTGAAAGTTCTACACAATAAATGCCTATCCTACACCATCGTTTTTTTCTGTAATCCTATTACAGGCCACTAAACCTTATGGTTAAGGATCTCAGAAATTGGAGGAGGGGGGGCGAGTTTGTTTCTTTTTATTTCTAATTGTATATACACCCCTAGGAGGTGGTTATATTTAAGAGCTCTTTTTCTCATTGAGAGCCTGGGTATCTAGCAGGATCCGTACCCACAACCTCAGAACATTGAGCCCAACAGCTAACCGACTGCTCCACCGGGACTCATGCAATGATACTAAACGGCCAATAGTATATGTAGTGCTTCTGCCTTTTTAGCTCAATGAGTAATGTTATTTAAAAAAATTGAGGGGTTCGAACCCAATTGGTCCCAATGCCAACGAGAAGTACCCTGTATGCTAGCAGCAGGACCAACCAGTCACATATGTTTGAGCCTGTTAACTAGGGCCTATGTTGGTGAGGGATTGTCCCATTAGACAATGTAAAGAGTGCTGTTTGGTTGGTGCTGCTGTTGTATAAATCGGGGGCTCCGCCCCCGCACCCCCTTTTTTTTTCTTTTTCTTGTTTTTTCTTGAAATATCAGAAAAGCCAACTGGCTAACTAGGGCCTATGTTGGTGAGGTATTGTCCCATTAGATGAAGTTAAGAGTGCTGTTATGTTGGTGCTGCTGTTGTATAATTCGGGGGCTCCGCCCCCGCACCCCCGTTCTCTTTCTTTTTTTCTTTTCTCCTTTTTTTCTTGAAATAGCTGAATAGTCACAGAAATAAAAAAACGTGTATCAGGCATATCAAAATTTCTGCTCCACATGGGATTCGTGCCCAGGGTCTGGGAGTCTAAACCAGAAGTGCCATGTACTCAAGGATTGTGACCTCAGAGACCACCTGTGAGTGTTGGTTCATGGTTAGTTTATATATGGCTATGCTGTATCAGAATGAGGCTACACTCTTCAAGCATGTGCTCTGATCATTGTATTTCTATGAGAACACACAGAGGATATGTTTGATGATCATATAACCTCCTAGGAGGGTTATACAGGATATCCTCCTAGGCCACATGTGTGGAAAAAGAGCTGTTATCAGGCTATTTTACATAATCAATCTATGAAAGCGGGCTGTATGTCGGATATACTCCTGGTGTCTCAAGTCAATATCATTGATATAAGCCTCGGCCTTCGGCCTTGGCTTATATCAATGATATTGCCTCTCGACCCCCAGGAGTATATCCAGTACATACCGTTTGTTATAAGAATGGTAAAATCATAGTTATTTCGAGCCTATGCCCGCCGGCCACCTCAATGACAGGAACTTGAAATGAAGTAAAAAGATGACATATTAGGGGACAGAAATTGTATTAGCTAGACACAAAGCAAAGAGGAACAGTTTCTTTGGATTTACATTATGAACATTGTACCAAGTTGGTTAGAGGCCGTTTTCTGGGCAATAAAGGCACATAGGTAGAATATGGAATCTATTCAGTGACATTAAGAGCTGTAGGTTGCCTGAGGCATGTACAGCTACAGCTTTAAGCTGAAGCAATCAGAGCCAATCTGCCACGGTAATCTCATAGATGCAAACAGGTAACCCCCTTCTATTGATACACTGTAAAAAGTTGGTTGACATTCTTGTAGATGTACAGGAGATTCTATTGTAGGTGTACAGTCTATGGTAGGTAAACAGTAGAATCTACTGTAAACCTACAGTAAATTGTACTGTAAATTCATTCTACAGTGGATTCTGCTGTAGATCTGCAGTAGATTTTACTGTGTACCTACATTAACTACTTACAGTGTATAGTAAAAGTAATAACTGAATTAGGCAGTGTGCATACTTGGCAAAAGAAAAAAAAAGGTTATAACAAAAATACACTTGACATGTCATCAGCCCTAAGTACAATGGCATCTGACTGGTACTGCCAACGCATTAACTTGTAAACTTCAAAAGTGCAAGTCATATGCAAAATCAGACCACACCTCAACCAAGAAACCGCCTACAAGTATTATAGGCAGATCTCTAGTTCTTGACAGTAGTGTGACCTTGCCAGACATTTACTTCCATACATCTCAGTTTCCGGCTTTGAGATATTGATTACGTTGCAGGCTTTGCTCACTCATTTCACCAATATCTTGATTTACAAGTTTACCATCCCATATCTGTTTTTGCTGGAGGAAACAGGAGAAATGCGAATATGCCGTTCTTTGTCCGCACGTTTCACGTTACATTGAAAAGAATGTCCCCGGGCTAGCTCTGCTCAATACTGCCATCACCTGAAACCGGCTTTTCATAAAGCAATAAGACCCGCAGGACCTCAAATAAACAGATCTTTTTCCCTATTCGCAATACTTGTGTATTCAGATGCGTTCAAGTACAGATAACATTACATTGTACTGTTTGACACGGAAAATGTATTATAGAACTCCATGTAAAGCCCGCCAATTTATGGACAATGTGGTTCATCAAATAAAAGGTACCAATCCTTAGGAACCATGTAGCCACACTAGCTATCATAACGTGGTAAATGGTCAGATCGCATTTACAAAAGGTGAATATTTTAATCACTACAATGCATGTTCTCAGCTACACTGATCTCATGTGGGATTATAAAGAAAAACAGCTCACAAACACTTTTTGCACGAATGAAAAATTATGAATAGAAACTGAAATCCGAGGAAAGAACACAGTAAGTTTATTTGATTCAACTACCTTGGCTTAAAAATGATACTAATCACACTCCACATGTGTGCGACCTACAAAAAAGATTAGCCTGTTTAAGCCCTTTACCATCAGATACATGAATGCTTCCTTGGCGAGTAACTCCCCGTATTGCAGGGTTGACACACTTTCAAAAGGTTGTCATGATGCCTGGGTGAGTAGACTCAATGGGCTGCATTCATGCCTAATGAAGTCAAAGGGCATAACACGATGCATCTTTTAATGAGGTAAAATTGGTACTAATTAATATTTAAAACTGCCTCTCATTGTAGGTTACACCCATATCACACCTGCTCCAGCAGAAAGAACTTGGACAATAGAATCCAGGGCTCAGAACACAAAACTGGCCACATGCATGAGCAGCTCAGAGCAGCTCACAGACAATCCCCGAATGTCTCTCTTAACAAGGATCAGCTGCTCAACACATGTAAAGGATGAGCAGAGCATCTGTTAGGCAATAAAAAGGTTTGTTTTAGGTAACATGGGAGGAAAATGCAGGGTCGTTATATGCAAAATCAGACCTCACCTCAACCAAGAAACCGCCCACAAGTATTATAGTCAGATCTCCAGTTCTTGACAGTAGTGTGACCTTCCAGACATTTACTTCCATACATCTCAGTTTCCAGCCTTGAGATATTGATTATGTTGCAGGCCTTGCCCACTCATTTCACCAATATCTTGTTTTACAAACTTACCATCCCATATCTGTTTTTGCTGGAGGAAACAGGAGAAATGCGAATATGCCTTTCTTTGTCCACACGTTTCAAATTACATTGAAAAGAATGTCCTCGGGCTAGCTCTGCTCAATACTGCCATCACCTGAAACCGGCTTCTAATAAAGCAATAAGACCCGCAGGACCTCAAATAAACAGATCTTTCCCCCTATTTGCAATACTTGTGTATTCAGCTGCGTTCAAGTACAAATAACATTTACATTGTACTGTTTGAAATGGAAAATGTATTATAGAACTCCATGTTAAGACCGCCAATGTATGGACAATGTGGTTCATCAAATAAAAAGTACCAATCCTTAGGAGCCATGTAGCCACACTAGCTATCCTAACGTGGTAAATGGTCAGATCGCATTTACAAAAGGTGAATATCTTAATCACTACATAGACAAAGGTGCACGAGTTTCAGTCTGTTGTCTGGGTTATTTCACGAGTTGACCTTGGGCCGTATTTCACGAGGCCGTAGGCCGAGTGAAATGCGGCCCAAGGGTCAACAAGTGAAATAACCTAGACAACAGACTGAAATGAGTGTCCCTTTGTGTTTATTTTTTGTGATTTTCGATTGAATTTACCAAAATTATCATGGGGGGGCCTATAATAGCCTATTTCTATCCCGTTTCTGCCCCGTTCAAATGTAAACAAACCGGCGTTTTGATGACGTCACAGGGCCGTGAAATACGGCCATGGGTTATTTCACGGGGGTGTGAAATACGGCGCTCCTTGGTTAAGTTAATGGGACTACTGTATTTCATAAAAAATAAAATGCATGTTCTCAGCTACACTGATCTCATGTGGGATTATAAAGAAAAACAGCTCACAAACACTTTTTGCATGAATGAAAAGTTATGAATAGAAACTGAAATCCGAGGAAAGAACACAGTTAATTTATTTGATTCAACTACCTTGGCTTAAAAATGATACTAATCACGCTCCACATGCGTGCAACACACACAGAAAAGTGAGAGTCATTGTCGCTAAAACTACTGCCTGACTCTCAGGTGAGGGAAGTTTTAGCGACAATGACTCTCACTTTTCTGAGGGTGAACCTACAAAGAAGATTAGCCTGTTTTAGCCCTTTACCATCAGATACATGAATGCTGCCTTGGCGAGTAACTCCCCGTATTGCAGGGTTGACACACTTTCAAAAGGTTGTAATGATGCCTTGGCGAGTAACTCCCCGTATTGCAGGGTTGACACACTTTCAAAAGGTGGTAATGATGCCTTGGTGAGTAGACTCAATGGGCTGCATTCATGCCTAATGAAGTCAAAGGGCATAACACTATGCATCTTTTAATGAGTTAAAATTGGTACTAATTAATAGTTAAAACTGCCTCTCATGGTAGGTTACACCCATATCACACCTTTTCCAGCAGAAAGAACTGGGACAATAGAATCCAGGGCTCAGAACACAATACTGGCCACATGCAAGAGCAGCTCAGAGCAGCTCACATACAATCCCCGAGTGTCCCCCATAACAAGGACCAGCTGCTCAACACATGTAAAGGATGAGCAGAGCATCTGTTAGGGCAAAAAAAAGGTTTGTTTTAGGTAACATTGGAGGAAAATGTAGGGTCGGTAGGTCGGAAATTTTTTTAAAATTATTTTTTTAACATGAATGCACTGGCCAACTTTTTTGGATACACAAAAATTGACCAAGAAAGGGTAAAAATGCAAAAGCTTCTTCAAAATTGCATAAAAAAACGTAGGGTCGGCCCTGTTTTGAAAGTGTCGCTCCGGTGACCTGAAACAAACCTTATTTCTTTTGGCCTTGGCAATTTGATATGGTGCTTGGTGCCACATTAACCATGCAGGGACCACATAGTGATATGATGCAATAATGGCTTTGTCCTCATGTCACAGGGATGCAGCTAATTTACTCATGCTGCCTGTATCCATGCATCCTCCTGACTCTGTTGGGATGTTGCAACCCTGTAGGGTCGGCAGTATGCTTGAATGCAAATCTGGTGAGTTACTCGCCAGAGTTACATCCATTTATCACAAAGGACATAATGCATCAAAGCAGGATGTGGCCCTAAAGGTTTGTGGTTCAGTTAAGTGTCCTGAGGCAAGCTTTAATCAAGAATCAACCAAGGCTTTAATTAAAGTAGCATTCATGTGTCTCCTCAGTAAAGACAAGAAACAACACGTGTGGTACTAGCTATTCCTATTTGGGTTATATTTTACCAGCTTTAGAAAGATCTGTTCTATAATGCACACATCTTTGAAACATAGTTATAACAGCACCCTTATGTCAATATATTATTTTAGTTTTTTACATCGAAGTTGTATAATATTGTATGTATAGACATCTTCTTATGACTCAGTATCGCATCTGATGAGTTGTGTCCTAATTGATTGATTGATTGATGATATATTTGATTTTATCCTGAGCAGATACATATCCGTCATAAAATATATGGTAGTATTCCACAGTATTTGTATGGTTTTAATACCTGTCCATGAAGCAACTGTTAAATGCATTCTGCATTTATAGGTTGTAGGACTGTCAAATGTTTAGATCGCTATATATATTTAGATACAGCCATCTTAAATACATGCTCAATTACACATCATCATATCGTCACCTCAGTGGAGAAAGGTCGTAAGTGAAAAAAATGGTAATTTTTTTTATTTTTGAAAATGATACCCCATATTTAGATTCACATGGAGAAATTGGAATTTTTCAAATCTGGGCACCCTAAGGGGTGCTATAGAGCAATACACAAAGGTCGTAACTGCAAAGCTGCTCATATTTTCAGTGGAGAAAGGTCGTAAGTGAGGCAGTAAAGGGTCGTAACTGTAAATATCTCCATTAAAGTCAGTGGAGAAAGGTCGTAAGTGAGAGATATCAAATGATGTCTGCGTCTAAATGGCTCACATGCTGATCCATTGGTGTCTTCCATGAAGAACATGTACCCCCCCCCCATTTTATTATCTAGTTCTGAACTATAACCCCCACCCCCTTACCCACACCCCCCCCCCCCCCCAAAAAAAAAAAAAGAAAGAAAGAAAGCATAATTTGGTCCGTTATTTGATCATTTCTATCTCCAGGAAAGTAACGATGTGTCTCTGATTTGATTCAAGTAGGGGCAACACACTCTGAAGGGGGGGGGGGGTGTAGCAAGGCACGACAGGTACAAGTTAGATATCTGGTGAAGGCAGGGTATAGGGTTATTTATGTATCAATAAAAGGATTCCCATACGTCATACAGCGATGACATCATGGCCTAGAGGGGGTAGGCCTACGGGCAAGAGTAAGATGACTGTGGATCGCTCCAGTATAGGAATGCATAGGGAGACACTGACCAAGTGGCTGCTTTTCTCTCAATTAAAAGAGAAAAAAGGGGTGTTCTGATTCTACATCTAACAATTGATATGACTTTGGGTATTCCAATATACAATTCATAATATAATATACAATGCAGCATATATACATGATATGTGTACATGCATGATCAAAGGGTAGGGAATAGGCCTAATAGCTAGAAAGAATTCGAAATACAATTGGTAAGTCAGTGGCACTGTTGTATTAAAATTCGCTGTCATGAACAGATAACATCCAGCGCTCTGCCTATCAGCTTCACCACCTCCCTGCCCCCCTCACCCACCACCCAGTGGTGGAATAGGTTTTGAAAGGGGGGGGGGGCGCTAGTGGAAATTTCACTAACTAACAAAGTTTTCCCCTAAACCGGGAGGAGGGGGTACCCCATCCCAACAGCTCCTACTACATGTACATGTGTACTATGTTATTCAGAGTAAAAAATGACTGTGTATGTCATGGATGCAAAATTATGAATAAGATCGTTTTCGATTTATTGAGGAAATCATTTAATATAAACCGCTCAAAATCACCAGGCCATACACCATAGAAACATCTCAACCAGTCTTTGAGTATTTAAAAGAAAAGACCAGTATAATTTCAAGTGGTTTTCAATTAGCAGTGCTGGGATTCTTTAGCAGTATTCTGACATACATACTATCTAAATATGCAGCATTAAGCAATTAAACTTGAACGTATCATTCAGAGAGTGACGTCATAGAGGACCAGAAATTAGCCAAACACACTCAGGCCATCTTAATTGATTGGTCTAGACACAGCTGTAACGACTCTTTGATTGGTTGATCGGTAATCTACACCAATCTCAGGCTGTCTTAAGGGCCAATTAAAGGCCACTCAAGGGCCACTCATAGTGCAGTGCAGGTGCAGACGATTTTCGTTTTCTAATTGTCATATTTGCATTGGCTCTTGTGGCCTTCTTAATAAGTATTTTTTACAAAATATGTGACTAATGTAGGCCTATGTAATCATCTGACTATGGGGTCAAACTATGACGGTGTAGTCGCTATTGACTATAGGATTTACCATCAGTGCATAACCCAACTAAGCTTGGTAGTAGGTATCATCGGAATTGAGCTAGAACAATTAAAAAGCATTAGTTGTTAGGGACCCTTCTCATGTGTCACTAACAAAAAAAAACATGTCTTTAGTCACTCAGCTATGAGCACAGCGTGCAGAGAAAATGTTGAATGTCCAGACTTAAAATGGTGCATTCTTATCAATCTACTTTCTAATAATTCTTTGCATGTCAATAAGGCCAATGTCACATATCGAATTCAAGAAATGCCCCATGTCACGTACATGGCCATGAGTCATGCCAATTTTAAGAAATGGCCATGTCACCCTGTCGCCATGTCGGATTTAGGGGGTCTAGGGCCATCTGCTGAGCAAATAAAAAATTACTATGGCTAGTGCTAAGTAACGAGTTCCCTCAGTAAAACGTAACACCATTAAAATCCTTAGATTCCCTTTGGTGGGGGTAGGATCAATTGGTTGAAATTGGTCAAGGATCAAGTAAATGTGTGTTGCTAGGCAAAAAAACAATTAGAATCGCTGTTGCTAAGCAACCACTTGTCCTAGTAAAAAGATCAATAAGCTAGGGGAATTCCTTGGGTTCAATATGAGGGGGGTAGGTAAGGTTAAAACACTGCTATGGGCAGCATTAAAGCTGTTTCTATTCAGTTACGACCTTTCTCCACTGAGATCTAGGTGGTTATCCTTCTTTCTTGCTCAGTGGAGAAAGGTCGTAACTGGATTTATAAATGGTCATGTGACCAAGGAAACCATTAAAACTAAAAGAGATTATTTGCATTCTTGGTAGATATGACCTAGGGGTATGAAACTACTTTGTAAAAAAGAAAACATTAGCAAACCTTTCTTATTACAGATATTAGAGCATTCTAAACATCACTCTATTTCTTAAAATGCCTTTATCTCAAAACTATAGTTTTTCACTTACGACCTTTCTCCACTGAGGTGACGATATAATTAATAATGGGTCTACACATGTGGAAGGCAAAAGTACTGTGCCCGTGTATATGATATTTGACGATGAAAGAGCAACCCTGCCATACCTGTACTCGATTTTGGCCCATTCTGTTAGTGACTCAAATTGCCTTTGGGAGGCTGCCTTGTAATTATTCATTGTATTCAGATGTTAGACAAGACACTTCCGCTGTCCCAGCACAGGTCTAAAGTGAACGGCGGATATTAGGATCCATCCCCTGGAATGAGGTGCCCTGGGATGGGCTGGGAGTGATCTAGCCAGCTGATGGTGAGAGCATTATGCAGTGTATAAAGTTGAAAGGGGCAAGCCAAACATGTGCAGCTTAGACAGCCATATTGCTAATATCATATACAGTAATGCATGGGTTTGTGTTCAATTTCAATTTCAAAAGCTTTTTATTACTTGCAGTTTCGAGCCGAGAGACCCTCGAGAAATATTGCATCATAATTTTATTAATACCGTGATGATTATACTTGCAGTGTTTTGAAACGTCTCATGAAAAAGTGTCTTCCATTTTCTGAAATTTGACTAACGGAATAACATTGGAGTTACATCCAGTTTTGGTGGCATA
Organism: Harmothoe impar; assembly: GCA_947462335.1. Taxonomy (NCBI): domain Eukaryota; kingdom Metazoa; phylum Annelida; class Polychaeta; order Phyllodocida; family Polynoidae; genus Harmothoe; species Harmothoe impar. Next base: position 63,537,774 of record OX381712.1, on the reverse strand, counting down.
AATATTGCTTTCATGTAGCTCATAATATTTATCCCTTTCTCAGCCTATTCAATTATGTTACACCAAGGCATGCTACACACACAGAAAAGTGAGAGTCATTGTCGCTAAAACTGACTCTCAGGTGAGGGTAGTTTTAGCGACAATCACTCTCACTTTTCTGAGGGTGTAGGCCATGACAGTACCCAGTGGGTACAAAATTCTGTTCAATGTTGAATCAACATTGAATCAACATTGAATCAATGTTGACAACCATTTATCAATGTTGATTCAATGTTCTGTGCCCACTGGGTAAGGGGCTAAACGTGACCAATTTGTTTGCCTAAATTAGGTGAGTACTTCCACCCTATTGGTTTTGGATTTATTTTTTTGTCTTTCACCTTTAGAGGTTACTAGAATTCTTTTTTACATACTTCCACCCTGTTGGCCAAACTCCATAGTATGATTTATGAGTATGCATATGGGATCTGGGGACCGATATATAATTACTGCCCCAAGTGAGAGAGGGAGAGAGGGAGAGAGGGAGAGAGGGAGAGAGGGAGAGAGGGAGAGAGGGAGAGAGGAAGAGAGGGAGAGAGGGAGAGAGGGAGAGAGGGAGAGAGGGAGAGAGGGAGAGAGCAAGAGAGCAAGAGAGCAAGAGAGCGAGAGATATGCAGATAGCAGCGGAGAGAGAGTTGATTTGCTTATTGCAAATTGGATGGGCACTCTTCTCCCACCTCAATCATCTCTTTCTGATAGGAGATAAATCTCTATTTGAAGGTCCCAGGGATAAGATAATAATTATGACTAGTACAGCTCGATGGCTAGTCAGTTTGGGAACAAAAACGCTATTGACAGTTCGAACTGTCAATAGTGGAAAATATTTCTCTTATTATCAGTTCACACTGTCAACAGTGGAAATTATTCCTGTTATTGACAGTTCCTCATGTGAACTGTCAATAGTGGAATATTTCTGTCCTATTGACACTTCCCACTGACATTGGAGTCAAAAAACGTTTTTTTCACCAAAATCGGTTTTGCCCCCAAAATCGGTTTTGGACCCAAAATCGGTTTGAGACCAAAAAACGCTTTTAGACCCACAATCGGTTTTAGACCCAAAATCGGTCTTGTATCCAAAATCGGTTTTGACCCAAAATCGCTCAAAATCTGTTTTGTCCCCAAAATTGGTCAAAATCTGTTTTATCTCCAAATCGGTCAAAATCTGTTTTGTCTCCAAAATCGGTCAAAATCGGTTTAGGAGCCAAAATCGGTTTCGCCCCAAAAATCGGTTTTGCCCCAAAAATCGGTTATGCCCCAAAAATCGGTTTTGCCCCAAAAATCGGTTTTGCCCCAAAAATTGCCTTTTCCACCAAAATCGCCTTTTCCACCAAAATCGACTTTTCCACCAAAATTGACTTTTCCACCAAAATTGACTTTTCCGCCAAAATTGACTTTTCCGCCAAAATCGACTTTTCCGCCAAAATTGACTTTTCCGCCAAAATCGATGTTCCACAAAAATCGATGTTCCACCAAAATCGATTTTCCACCAAAATCGATTTTCCACCAAAATCGATTTTCCACCAAAATCGATTTTCCACCAAAATCGATTTTCCACCAAAATCGATTTTCCACCAAAATCGATTTTCCACCAAAATCGATTTTCCACCAAAATCGATAAGAGGAAAGTTTTCCACTATTGACAGTTTGAACTGTCAATAGCTAAGCCAAGGTGGGCCGGCTATTGACAGTGCAAACTGTCAATAGTAGAAATCAATCTTCTTATTGACAGTTCGAACTGTCAATAACAGAACAAAATTCCCTTATTGACAGTTCAAACTGTCAATACCAGGATATAATTCCCTTATTGACAGTTCACACTGTCAATAGTGGAATATTTTTCTCTTATTGACAGTTCCTTTTTAGAAGTGTCAATAAGAGAATCTTTTTTCCTTTGTTGACAGTTCAAACTGTCAATAAGGGAATTATATCCTGGTATTGACAGTTTGAACTGTCAATAAGGGAATTTTGTTCTGTTATTGACAGTTCGAACTGTCAATAGTCACGGCCGTTTGGGAATGACAGCATGTAAACCAGACTGCTGGCAATATTGTCAGACAGCAATTTTTTTCAGAATTGTGATTTCCTATCATATTTTCTCACTGCTGTCAAGTCCTGTGAAACAAGTATGTTTCCTTACAGTTGCCACGGTGTGACATATTCACATTAGCTCCGGTTTAAGTCAAGTTATAGTGCGTCCACTAGGCATCATAAATTTCTGCCCAGACTACCTGGGGCATAGGTGAATGAGATATTCGTTTGATGGACGCCAAACAAGCTGATATTTGCCAGTGGACACAGCCCTATTGGGTTCCAATAGTTTAAACCCAGGAGGTTGAGATGAAGTAAGGAGATGACCAATGAGAAGGCAATGCAGTGAGGAAGCGTTGTTGGCTTTAGATTCTGGACATTATGAAAAGCTAAATAGAGGCCCTTTTCCTGCCAATAAAGGCAATATGAAATCACTTCAGGGACATTAAGAACTGTGGCCTGCTTGAGGCATATCCAGCTGCAGCTACAAGCTGAGCCCATCACAGCCAATCTGTCACGGTAATCCTATAAATGTGAACTCATAACCCTCTTCTATATACTCATATATTGTAAGGCCAAATAAAAAAAAGGTGTGTTTCAGGTTAACCGACCCTACCTAGGAAAACAGGGCCGACCCTACCATTTTTTATCCAATTTTGAAAAAAAAATTATACTTTAGGTCATTTTATGGCAATTTAAGAGTTGTTCTCATAATTTACAAGTCGAGGCGGTCATTGGCGAGTCGACATTAAAGTTGGTGGGTCAATTTCTAGGTACTTTTCAGGCCAAAGTAAAAAAACAACAACTCTCCCCCACAACTCTAAAGTGACTGCAAATCATTAGGGAGTCTTAGAATAGGAGTCATTATAGAGTTATTTTAGAGTCCTGCTAATGTTAAGGAGTCATGTTAGAGTCCTGGGGAGAGTTACCACAGTGATCAAGTCGGGGGTCACAGTGATTCTACTTCTTTTCTGTGTGTACCTTCCCTAGATCTTCAGACCATGTAACCTGAAACACACCTTCTTCTTTTTTTGGCCTAAGCAATAGCTAGGTTCCAAAGGCAAAAGTTTGGCAAAGGAGGTAAACTCAGGAGAGAAGTTGATGTGACATCTTTTCAACCCTTTCAGGGTCCCATGAAGCCTCTATTGGTGTGATACGCGGATTGTGTAGCAGTGAGTGCCCCACAGCACTGCATCCTGCTGACCCTTTGGTCCCTTAGTAATCAATCACAAAACAACACTTCTGTGTCTTCCTGGCCACACAGGTTTCGCCAAACCTTACCATGTGTGCCTTTGGCCAGACTAGAAACACATGAAAGGGAACACGCACATGTTCTAATGCATAATGTATGTGCAGTCTTTGTCCCCTGAGGATTGCAGCTTGGGTCCAGTTAAAAATACAAAACCTTGAAAGTTTCTAAATATTCCTTAGTAAAGGTCCAGAATAGGGGCCTTGTGTCCTAATTAGGGTCTATATTGACATGCATTCATTTTCATGTTTCCTAGAATAATATTCAATTACTATGTCTTTTAAGTCATAGGTAAGAAAACATGTTTGCTCCTCTTGAGATGTATTGTTGAAAGATTATATTTTTCAGTTGAGGACATCTGATGACAGTGACCAGGGGCGTGGCAACCGAGGGGGACGGGGGAGACATGTCCCCCCACTTTTGACCAATTTAAAAAATGGTCAAACCAAAATGGTCAAGTAAAAAGTGGTCAAAAAGGGTCAAAATACCCCTCAGTCCCCCCTACTTTGAAACTGCTTGCCACGCCCCTGATGATGAAAAAAGTAAAGCGCCCGGAATTAGGGCTCAAATTGACATGCAATCATCCTCAAATCCCCTCCTTGAATCATGGCAGTATATAGGGGCAACCAATGACTGTCTGGACCAGATATCAGCCAACCATAACTAATGCACAATCAGCGCTATATAGGAGTTTCCCTATCTAAAAGCAACTGTAATATGCTCTACCTGTAGGGGTCCAGCTTTCAAAGCATTGGTAATTGCAATATTATCTCAACCCCCCAGCAGACCCTACCCTCTTATCCTGTTATTGGCAAAGATTGGCAGGGGGTCTGCAGGCACAAATAAGTGACTCAATATATCACAGGGGCATACAGCTTATCATGTTCCAATGTTACCAATTGCAATGAACACTCATAACAGCACGTTCCTGATCGGTAGAGATGGCTTTGTCCGTTATTTCAGACTATTATGCTAGGTAGGGTTATTGAAATAAAGGAATAAAGCTAAGCTGTGGTATGTGTTTCCTTAGGTCTTCTATCTGAATGGTTTTGGTTGATGCAGCACCAATATTGTGACCTATGTCCAAGATGGTACAAAAAAATATCTGTATTTGTATAGGTGTAGTATTTGCAGTAGAACCTCCGAGGTGTAGCCCCAAGGCATGTAGACCTTTAAGTGGTAACCAACCTGGGTCCGAACCCCATCAAAGCAGGGTTTTAACTAGGAAAGATTCCACAAAACCTCCTCAGGAGGTTATGTAGCAAAACCTCCGGACAGCACCCACAAAACCTCCGGACAACACCCACAAAACCTTCCGACAGCACTTACAAAATCCCCGGATGGTATCTCCAACATCTCCGCTTAGTGTAGCAGAAATGGAATATGGAAATAAACCTAGAATAAGAACAATAGGACCAATACCTGAGCGGAGAACAAGGTTCTTCATAAACATGCTTCGATATATATAGCTCTTTGCTGTGCTTAGCATCATAGGACATTACCTGGTAGGAACCTAATAGTATGTGTTGATAATTCCCCTGCCATTACTTTTATATCCTTTGTATTGAAAAATGGTTATCAATGTCCCTGATTTCTGTATATCACTCTCCCCTTTGATCGGTTCGATTGCATTTGCTATTCAATATTTATTCAATACAATTTGGTCTTATACTTGTTGATGGAGTGGTTACATAATGTATGTCATTCTTAAGCTACACACCGATGTTATGTGGGGAAAAAAGTGAAATTTATTTAAAAAATAATAAAACTGGTTCATGCAATTCCCCACTAGCTGGATGTCCACTGGACAGCGCCATATTGGACTGGTCCCAGTATGCACCCTCTCCTTTCCAGTCACTAGCTTCAGCAAATCATGTGGACCAGATCAGGGGGCTAAAGCTCTGCTTGGAGAGTGGAACTACTACATTCCCTGCATGCTAGGACACCTGCAATCTTTTACCTGTCCAAGATAGGGTTGTGGTTAGGACAATGGACTCATGACTAGCAGTACCTAAGTTCAAATCCCCTCCAGGCTAGGTGTGGTGACCATTTTAACCCCATTGGTTGCAAAGGCCTGCACCAAAAGTTTTGGCAAAACGTTTTTGTAAAACATTTTATGAACCTTTGCAAAAGGTTTGGGTATAGTCTTTTGGTAACCACTTTTGGTAACCATCTACGTTACACTAAAAGCCACACCAAGAACCGAACCCGGGACCCTTAGATTGGGAGTTCCAGGCTCTCCTGGTTGAGCTATCGAGGCTGCTGGTAGATCTAGGTACAATAGGTAAACATAAACTTTGTTATTGATTATCCTCATTAATGATCAATGCTATTAGGGACCTTTAGCAACCACGTAAAAGCTCATTAGGGACCTTTAGCAACTTTGTAAAAGCTCATTAAACACAGACGTATCCTTTGCCTTCAGCACTACTACGTCTGCGTTTAATGAGCTTTTACGTGGTTGCTAAAGGTCCCTATTGATCATTAATGAGGAGTAGTATAGTATGTATCGGAACGGGACTATAGTTAACTACTGTTTATTACTCAATCGACATGCAGCCAATCAGAGGCCTCCATTTGGTCACGTGACCCCCTCATTTGCATAATTACGTAATAGGCCACGCCCCCTCATTTGCATAATTACGTAATAGACCACGCCCCCTTGATCACCAGCCAATCAGAGGCTTCCATTTGGTCACGTGACCCCCTCATTTGCATAATAGGCCACGCCCCCTTGATCACGTGACCCTTTCATTTGCATAATAAGCCACGCCCTCTTGATCACCAGCCAATCAGAGGTCGCCATTTGGTCACGCGACCCCCTCATTTGCATAATAGACCGTGCCCCCTTGATCACGTGACCCCTTCATTGACATGATAGACCACAACAACATCACGTGACTATCTTTGTTTGTAAACAACACCACGTGGCTCTCTTTGTTTGTAAACAACACCACGTGGCTCTCTTGTTTGTAAATAAGACCTACTAAGTTTAGGCATAGGTAACAGCAGTGTTTGTAAATAACGCCTACTATGTTTTCAGTCATAGGTGTCTAGAGCAGCAGCAGCAGCAGCATCTTCAGCAGCAGCAGCAGCGGCAGCCGCGTCATAAGTGTCTAGAGCAGTAGCCACGTCATAGATGACTAGTGCAGCAGCAGCAGCAGCATCTTCAGCAGCAGCAGCAGCAGCAGCAGCATCATAGGTGTCTAGAACAGGAGTAGCAGGAGTGTCATAGGTGTCTAGAGCAGTGGCAGCAGCAGCAGCAGCAGCATCATAGGTGTCTAGAGCAGGAGTAGCAGGAGCGTCATAGGTGTCTAGAGCAGTGGCAGCAGCAGCAGCAGCAGCATCATAGGTGTCTAGAGCAGGAGTAGCAGGAGCGTCATAGGTGTCTAGAGCAGTGGCAGCAGCAGTAGCAGCAGCGGCAGCAGCAGTAGCAGCAGCAGCATCAACAGTAGCTTCAGCAAAAGCAGCAGCAGCCGCGTCATAGGTGTCTAGAGCAGCGGCAGCAGCATCTTCAGCAGCAGCAGTAGCAGCAGCGGCAGCAGTATCTTCAGCAGCAGCAGCGTCATAGGTGTCTAGAGCAGCAGCGTCATAGGTGTCTAGAGCATCAGCCGCAGCAGCAGCAGCAGCGGCAGCAGCAGCCTCATCAGCAGCAGTAGCAGCAGCAGCAGCAACATCTTGAGCATCAACAGCATCTTCAGCAAAAGCAGAAGCCCGTAACTTAGCATCATGGGCATCAGTCATAGCCGTAACAGCGACACTGCGACTAGCATAAGCAAAACAGGCTATTTTTTTAGCAGCTGTACAAGCATTAATAGCATTAGCCCTAGCAGCAGCCGCAACAGCGACACTTTTAGCAGACGTTGCAGCATCAGTAGCAGCAGCATCGGTAGCAAGAGCGGAAACAGTAGCAAAAAGATTAGCAGCACGAGCAGCAGCGGCGAGAGTAACAGCAACGTTGTTAGCAGCATTGGCAACTTCGTATGCTACATGTGTAGCACGAACAGCGATACGAGCTTCACGTTTTGCACGAGCAGCAGCATTAGCTGCAGAAGTAGCCCTCACACTTTCCAGCCACCCGTACGAATCTTGATAAAAACCAACTTCCACCTTACGAGCTTCACGTTTTGCACGAGCAGCAGCATTAGCTGCAGAAGTAGCCCTCACACTTTCCAGCCACCCGTACGAATCTTGATAAAAACCAACCTCCACCTTGCTACTTGTTGACTCATCAGTAAACATGGACGTCTCCTCATGTGGTGTTGTCGCGGCTCTGTAGTAGTGTTGGGATTGCTCACATTCGGTAGAACGTAGAGTGATTCCTGATGACGCCATGCTGAAGGTGGTTGAAGAAGTGTGTGGGACTCATGTTTCACTCTCGCTTATGTACTAGGCTCCGAGATAAGCTTCTTAACTCAGGAGGAAAACTCTCACTAGGAAGGCGACCGGCTGTCTACCTGTGTAGGCGCGGGTTCGTTACATCTTTAATCCTGTTCGACCCTCCGAGGAAATACATGAAAAAAACAAAAGACTCGAATCCGCAGACAGTAGGAAGCTATAAGGAGCTTAACTCGTGTTTGATTTAAGCTGTCTACCACACGCACGCGCTTGTAGTCACAGCTAGAGTGGCAGACTTCTGTCCGCCCGCTGGCGCATGACAATCGACTTTAGACACCCCCTGTAGTTTGTTTTTTTGCATACACAGTTGACTAGCATCTTAAGCTCTTACTCAGCTATAAGCCCATATACATGTAACGCGCATTACTCTTCTTTATGGTAATTATCAGATCGATTTAAGGGTGGAAAGGGCTTAGGTGATGTAGATCCCTCTCTAGCTGAAAACAGGCTTAGACTATAGCATGTAGGCAGCTGGCCGCGTTAAACATCCCTGTAGTTTTTTGTATACACTCTCGATCCCCTCTCTAGGTGAAAACAAAAGCTTAGAAGATGAGGTGATCCGGCCACCGGCTGGCGCGTCACACCGGGCGTTAATCACCCCCTGTAGGCTTTGTATACGCTCTCTAGGTGAAAAACAAAAAAGCTCCCTCCACGGGCTGGCGCGTCACACCTGTCGTTAAAACGCCCCCTGGAGTCTTAGTATACACAGGTGCCCCGCCTTATCTATTCACCAGCTATAAGCCCATATACGTGTACATGCGATTTTTGATACCCTCTCTGGAATAGGGTGGGGCTCAAGGTGAAAACAAGATTAGTCCATTCGCTCTCTCAGCTATATAAAGAGCCTCAATTGTTCTTGCAACAGCACTTCACCACCGGTACACTATCAGTCACGAGGCAGATGTTTGCGGCATGGGTCATACAGGTTACCTACTAATAGCGGTTTGGGTGAGTAGATCACTTTTTTTCCCCTAAAAAACCAAAAAAAAAAACCCACTTATGACTCAGGTATGTATATGTAGCACTGTTAGTGTAAGTACACAGTAGAATCTACTGTACTATAGACTCGGCCCTCTGAAGACGGCGGAGCGCGTTAATGCGCGGGTCTGTGGCGGCGTCACTTGTTTTTTATTCTAACTAAAAAGTCAGAAGTCGATCTACGACCTATCAAAGACAAATTTGTGATAAGTTCAAACTAAATAAGAGACAGTTTGAGCGTCTCTTAGTCGCTGTCAAAGATGCGAATAACGAACGCGCTGAGGGCGGGGTTCAGGTCACGTATAGTTCCTTGCTCTTTCGTCAGATGGCGCCACAATAGGGGATTTGTACATTCCTACGATGCTCGCGAACATTTCAACGCATAATGAGCTATATAGGCAACAAAGTGTGCTTCTGAATATATTAAAATATAAAAACAATTCAATATTGTGTATTTCTGATAGAAATGAGGCAGTTTCTTTGAATACCAACTAAACTATAGCGAGATGAAAAATACCACACCATATCTAAGGCTTTATAAAAGATACATAGGCAGAAACTCTCGCCGAGTCGGTAATCTGAAAAAAGAAACAACTCGTTGTGCCACAAGGGCCCCCACCCAACGGGGGCCTTTTGAGCTCAGTCATGTTGTTTCTCAACACTAGGTGTAATTAATTACGCCCATGTTGAGTAGCATCTACTAACCAACTGACAGTGTCAGTTGGTTGGCCCCTCTTTAGGGGCCACACAATAAATAAAGAATAGAGACCTAAGGGAACGTTCACAAACGTCCACCCTTCCTACGGGGTGGGTGGGTCTTTGGGTTTAGTGACAAAACAGCGACATGTCAGCTCTCTTTTTTTTTTCCAAGTCTACATATTATTTATGATTAAAAAATTAAAAAAAAAAAACCACGATAATAAAGTGCGCTGATCAAAAACTGAATAGAAAAATAACCAAAAATAGGTTGGTAGCTGATCGGTCGTTGTCACACGGTGCAGAAAATTTACTGCATATCGGACCAGGGGATAGTCTGGCAGCGACCCGCCACCCCGTTCACAAGCTGTGTACAGCACCCCGTTTCTCTTTGTCCATATTGGCTAAAAAAAAACAGGACATTGTTGACTTGGCTATTTTACCCGTCTGGGTCTTATTATTTAAACACCTCGTGTTGACCCTGTGGGGCAGCGGGTACATGGAATAAACGTGTCCAAGTGCACGCTATCTAACACATAACCGAAGGTTACTGAGTTATGTAATAATAGTTATGTAATAATAACTGACCTATGAGGTCGCCAGTCAGTTTGCCGTGATTATTTTGACACACTCTCAGTTACTCGTAGCACATCTAATACATAATTAGACTCAGCCTCATATAAGACAGTCTCGGCCACGCAGGCTGCATATCGGACCAGGGAGATAGTCTGGCAGTGACCCACCAGCCCGTCCACAACCTGTGTACAGCACCCCGTGTCTCTTTGTCCATATTGGCTAAAAAAAACAAAAAAAAACAGGTCATTGTTGACTTTGGCTATTTTACCCGTCTGGGTCTTATTATTTAAATCACCTCGTCTTGACCCTGTGGGGCAGTGGGTATATGGAATAACCGTGTCCAAGTGTACTCTATCTAACACATAACCAAAGGTTACTGAGTTATGTAATAATAACCACCCTATGATCCTATGAAGGCGCCAGTCAGTTTGCCGTGATTATTTTGACATACTCTCAGTTACTCGTAGGGTATCTAATACATAGTTAGACTCAGCATCATATAAGACAGGCTCGGCCACGCCGGCTGCATATCGGACCAGGGAGATAGTCTGGCAGTGACCCACCAGCCCGTCCACAACCTGTGTACAGCACCCCGTGTCTCTTTGTCCATATTGGCTAAAAAAAAAAAAACCAAAAAAAAAAAAAACAGGTCATTGTTGACTTTGGCTATTTTACCCGTCTGGGTCTTATTATTTAAATCACCTCGTCTTGACCCTGTGGGGCAGTGGGTATATGGAATAACCGTGTCCAAGTGTACTCTATCTAACACATAACCAAAGGTTACTGAGTTATGTAATAATAACCACCCTATGATCCTATGAAGACGCCAGTCAGTTTGCCGTGATTATTTTGACATACTCTCAGTTACTCGTAGGGTATCTAATACATAGTTAGACTCAGCATCATATAAGACAGGCTCGGCCGCGCCAGCCGCATATCGTACCAGAGGGATAGTCTGGCAGCAACCCGCCATCCCGTCTACAATCTGTGTACAGCAGTCTGGACCAGACCACCAACTCTGGGTATAGCATTCTGGATGCCTGTAGCAAGACTGGATCTAACCCTTTAATAGTCGCATAGCGCTTTAATATGCAGTGCCCGTTGTCGTCATAAGTCATGAATGCGGCACTCAGAGTTCCTCACCAGGGCTGCATGCATGCATACACTGGCATATCGACAAAGGGCGTAGCGCATTAAAGCACTATTGCCACCTTTAGCATTAAAGCGCTGAGGGTTTTATTTTTTTGATAGTGTAGAAACCAATATCTGTCTAATTAAACCCCTTATCAGTGCTGTTTTTTTTTCACATACAAAAAGAATTAGGTAATGGCGCTGCAGTACTCTGAAAAGCGGTGGCGGTGAATTTCCATTTAGATCTTGAAAAGGGGGGCGGTCAGATGTCGTCAAGGCTCTGATAAGTAGGGCAGTTAAAATCATATGATTACATTGAGCTAATTTTCTTGCTGAAAGGAATGAATAATTGTATTTGTATAAAATTCACACACACACACACACACACACACACACACACACACACACACACACACACACACACACACAGGACACCTGATGATCTCCACACGATGACCTGATTGCTCTTCCTAAAAAAAAAAATGCCCAACTCGATCTACCTACTCAACAGGGTTTCAGTGTATAGCGTATTAGGGTTTTTCTGATGCGTATATTATATTGAGATTGATTTTCAACTTTTGTGATCAGTGGTTGGTCCTTAAAAGGACCGTTTGGTAGAGAGAGGGTCGCAGGGACCTTGCTGCTGAAGCGGAGGGCGTGGTCATAACGCGTGGCAGTCCTTCAGCAGCTCCTCCAGCACGGCGGGCGGTAAGCCTTCCTCCATGCAGACTTGCTGCTTGACCTGCTCCACGCACCGGCGGATGAGTTGATCAGCGACGTTCTCGATCAGCTCATCCACCACACCCTCTGCTTCAGCAGCAGTCCGCTGTCTCTCCTCTCTCTGTAGCGAGGCTACGAACTGCTTCTCCACGGCCGCATCGATCATAGATCGAGAAACGGCCACGAAGTTCTGTCTCTCCGCCTCCTCTCTCTGTTGCACGGCTACGAATTCCTTCTCCACGGCCGCATCGATCATAGATCGAGAAACGGCCACGAAGTTCACTCCGTGAGCCATTTTGTCGAACTGACTTCCTAGCCACCTGAGAGATGCTGACGTCACACTATTTTCGACGACGCTATGACGCGCGCGAGGTAGACAGACGACGTCGTTTCACTTCCTTATTTGGAGTTTGGGATCTTTTGACACCGAAGTCATACCGTACGGTCGCGATAAAGCAACTAGTGTTGAAAAGCGTGCCGGTCTTTTATAAGCGCCGGAGTATAAGAGCCTCCAAATGTTTTTTCTCAAGCACTAAAATCGCGACTTTGAATAAGCGCCAGCGCCTGGCTTGTATATAGCTCCTGAGTAAGAACTTCACCGAATTGAAAAGCCCTCCCTCAGAGCTCTTAATCGCGACAGTACGGTACAAATCTGATGTCAACCCGCGCCAAAAACAAAAAGGGTGTTCCGGTCACACGTACCTACGACGAGCGACCTTCAGCTATCACCACGTGAAGAGTGGGAAATAAATTTTGTACGGCAAGAAAACTGAAAACTGATAACGATTCCATTAGATAAGTATTTGGTTCCAATCTATGGCGAGATATTTCCACCAAAGCGATTGATTTATATGTCTGTAAGGTTCAGCTCTCCAACACTCTCCAATGTCCGCCAGTGCACGACGGTCGCCGCCCATCATTAGTCACAACTAAACTTCTGCTGGAGAGTGAAAGTTACGTTGAGTCTTGAGGTGCGCAGAGATACTATCTGCCGCAGCCTGATTTTAGTTCCACGCTATTTAGATAAACGCCCCATTTAAAATCTCTCTCTCGATCCTAGTAAAGGAAAAAAAAGGCTAGAGTTTATCATGGACGCGTCTCAGTTTTAGTCAAGCTGTAAAGTGAAGAACCAGAGCTTGTACATATTCCCACGTGAGGGTTGACCCCGCGGGGCGTTCAGTTAGTACTGAGTCTATACTCAAGGTCAAGTTCCACTCTCTAAACAGAGCTTTAGCGACTCCGTCATATAGACTAGACTGCGCGCGCGATTTTTTTTTTTGCTGAAGCAGCTAATCGATGGAAGAGTAGAGAACAGGTGCTCGACTAAAAATCTGCTTCAGAGGCTTGTTATCAGGTATTAACAGTTAAATCAAAATATTTCAAAACATCCAGAAAAGCAGAATAACATGTCCTACGGGCTACAGCCGGGCACTGACGAGCAGACGGCGCTGACGTCATTTCAATCAGGTCACAGGGCTCTTTAGACACCTTTTCTGTAAGACCCGTCTCATACCTTAGTATATAATACCGTAAACACCGGTGATTAGTATATGATCACATTGGCAGTCGCGGATCCACGAAGAGGCTGAATAAGCCTCGAGCGGACCCGCCACTTGCAATGTGACATAATCTTACCATGCGCTTTTGTTTTGTTTTTGTTTCTATTTACAACAGCAAACATTTCAAACAACCTATTGTTTTTTTTTAAAATGATGAAAAATCAGCCAAAAAAAAAGTAAACATTTTAGAGCTAAATTTGTGGAGGATAGCCGGACATGCTGATGTCACTAGACCCCTAAATTCGATATGGTGACATGGGCATTTTCTTAAAATTCGATACGACGACACGGGCACGGACATCTAAGTGACATGGGACATGTGGCATTTCTTGAGTCCCACATGTGCCATGGACCATAGTGACATGAGGAAAAAAAAAAAATGTTCAAAGAGTGCATCAGAAAAGTGCCATTTCAAGCCTAAACATTTCGCCAAATTTTTTTTTCTCTTGGATGGTACTCGGCTTTGCAGTGTCTGGGTCCTTAAAAATGTACCAGAATGCTCAAATTCGGGTTCTAAATATTTTCAAAAAACGTTTTCTCCCTTAGTGACGTGTGACATGGGCATTTCTTAAATTCGACATACGGCTGCATGGGGAGGACCCACCCGTCAAGGGCCCCATGATGACTCATACCCGCCGCGTTCAAACTAGCGTGGTGGTTATAGGTAGACCTTCTTTCAGTATCCACGTGACCAGATCCATCGCCGTCTCTTGAGCAACAGTAACCAAGGTAACTAGGGTTATTGTTATCCGGGCCGTAAGACGACAGTCTAAGACGGTGTGTGGTCGCGTTTTGCTCTCCCTAATACTCTAATTCAAGTCGAGTTACCGCTAACCCCTACAAAAAGAGGGTCATTTGTGTAATTCAAAAGTCGTTCCTTTGTTAGCAATGAGGGGGTCGTTCTATTCATTGATTTTTTTTTTTTTTTTTTTTTTTTTTTCTTTTTTTTTTTTGTTTACAACAACAAGTCAAAGTACAGTCAATCAACCGAGATCCTTTCTACTCCGTGGGGGTGTAGAAGGATCTCCCCCCTGAGGTTACAAAGTCACCTCTTTATTTAAAGGGTTACGGGTCGCAAAGTCCCTTTCGCTTTCGCTTACAAGTCACAAAGGCGCATGAAATATTCAAGTCAAAAAGTCAAATTCATCAACTATCAGCACAGTCGTTTGAAAGGCATCAAGTCACCGAAAAACTCCTCTACAGTCACCTCCGACTCGCCTCCTCCCTACCCCCCTAAAGGGGGGTAGAGAGGAAGCGATTCCCTAGAGATCAGATAATTTTTTTTTTTTCTCCCGAGCAGACCCCAAAGGCCCCCCCTCCCCCCCAAGTGCCCGCCCACCCCATAAATAGTGCCCCCCTCCCCCCCTCCCCTCCCCATGCATCTTAAAGTGCCCCCCTCCCCCCCTCCCCTCCCCTCGCCCCTTATAGAAGCCTCCCATTAGCTAGTCCAAGTCATGTGACCAAAAGGGAAGCGTAGTCTGTCTATTGTCTATATTATGCAAATGAGGGAGGGGGTCAAGTCACGTGACCAAGGGGGTGTGGCCTATTCTCTAAATAAAGAGCGCTTCCGGTCACGTGACCAAGAGGGTGTGGTCCTATTATGCAAATGAGGGGGTCACGTGATCCATGATTATGCAAATGAGGGAGTCACCTGACCAAATGGAAGCCACTGATTGGCTGGTGATCAAAGGGGCGTAGTCTACTATGCAAATGAGGGGGTCACGTGATCAAGGGGGCGTGGTCTATTATGCAAATGAGGGGGTCACGTGGGAGTCACGTGACCAAATGGCGGCCCTGATTGGCTGGTGATCAAGGGGGCGTGGCCTATTACGTAATTATGCAAATGAGGGGGCGTGGCCTATTACGTAATTATGCAAATGAGGGGGTCACGTGACCAAATGGAGGCCTCTGATTGGCTGCATGTCGATTGAGTAATAAACAGTACTTAACTATAGTCCCGTTCCGATACATACTATACTACTATGAGGATAATCAATAACAAAGTTTACCTTTTGTACCTGGACCTACCAGCAGCCTCCATAGCTCAACCAGGAGGGCCTGGAACTCCCAATCTAAGGGTCCCGGGTTCGGTTCTTGGTGTGGCTTTTAGTGTAACATAGATGGTTACCAAAAGTGGTTACCAAAAGACTATACCCAAACCTTTTGCAAAGGTTCATAAAATGTTTTACAAAAACGTTTTGTCAAAACTTTTGTAACCAATGGGGTTAAAATGGTCACCACACCTAGCCTGGAGGGGATTTGAACTTAGGTACTGCTAGTTATGAGTCCATTGTCCTAACCACTAGGCTATCTTGGGCAAGTAATAACAGGTGTGTCCAGGTACAACCAACGCATAATACACATGTAGAGGCCTAGTGTAATCATTGATCCACTCTCCCCCCTGATGTTTGGCCCCCTGAGACCCACACTGCTAGTTCTAAGTGTCCCCAATTGTGGCAGCACTGGTATCCCGCTAGTGAGGAATACGTTTGAACGCTTAGAACACATCGTTTTACACGGGGGAAAGAGTCAGTTTACTTGTACTATTTCTTTTCCAGCGGTAATCTTGCATAATCTCTTGCACATTATTTTCCCAATTTATCAACACATCATGCGGGGAATGTTCACAGAAACCCATAAACGAATCATCGGATTCAGGCGGGAATCAAGTAGGATGTTCTAAAAATAATTCAACCTCCTTTCTCCATCATTTTAAACCCTTCAAACAACAGTCCCACAAACGAATTTGCAAATAAAATTGTGAAATTCAGAAATCAGGCGGAATCTTGCCGCTTCATTCAGAAGAAACAATTAATGCATCTGAATTGGCTTGGCATTTGACCATGTCTCGGGAAATCAAGCCTTAACAAACCCTTAAAATGAGATTTAAAAAAAGTTGCTTAAGTTTAACACGACAAGAGAGATTACAACAGTTGTTTTATGCTCATACATTTATGAAATTAAAGAAAGGCATTGTAAGCGTTATTATGACTTAAAGTGCTTTGTAATATGGGGAGGGTCAATGATCAAGTGAATTATTTGACAAATTGATTAAATTATATAATTGTATAGGAGAATATAGAGTCCCATTCCCATTCACATGTGTGTAAGTGGGAAGTAACCCCTCCAAGTGCAGGCCATGTGCTGGTCAAAATTGCCTTTGCTGCCATAACACTAACATCAAATTATACTTTCGCCGAAGTTTTACCAAAATCTAGGGAGGTCATCTTTGTAATTTTTGGTAATTTTCCACCTGAAGGTATTTTCTTGGGTTTCCCGAACTGAAATAATTTTGTCAATATTCAGAATACTCTCCTAAGTTTGATTTGCAATATCTTAGGTTTGGAGCAACGATATGAATTTAAGTACATTTTATTTGATGATTATACTTTTGAAATACATAGTAAAAGTGCCTTTCTTTGTTTATCCTGGTAAACAAAACCAACAACAAAAACAAGACACCAATTCTTCAGCCTACTGAAAGACCTATTTATCTATTTCTGCAGACTTTTGCTTTCATGCAATCCACTCTTTAACTACCCCCAACACATACGTTCATATTCAATCGGCATTGGCAGGTTAACACATACAGACTTGTTGTTTTACATGGGATGATTTAACATTTGTGTGCACTGTATTTGCTCTCAGTTCTCTTTCCCATAATCAATGTAGCAGGTCGGTCCAAATGTGGCTTTACGGTGATTATCTAGTTCCCCTGAACAGACGAGACGCCAGGAGAGCTGTTTTATCCACAGGAACTGGGGTAAGTGGATACACAGTCTCCCGCCTTATCAATAAGTTGTGTAGCTGACTTCTCAAATACCATGCACTTATCCCATTGGTGCTGTTATGTGTGCTGTGCAATACATCTTCTCTAATGGTGCACCTGGGTTATATAAGTGGCAGGCCACAGCATTCATCCTTCTACTGTAAGGGTTGCAGTATTTGGGCCTCTAGGATATCCCTTAAGGCTTCTGACATTGCGCCATCTAGCGGTGACAATCATCCCAGCTACATACATCTCCCTCTGTCTTTGGAGCGTTCCGAGCGACTTACAATATCGTGAGCTTATCCGGAAATAGAGGATCACTACCTCAGGTCCCAAGTAGCTAGGGGGGAGATTATCATCTCGAGGAGTACGGCGTTCTGTTCACCACTATATTGCTACACCACATTGGGTATATGCATAAGTCAGTGTATCCTTATCTTGTATCCTTCTAAAGCATTGCACTATCGTACAATAACCCCATAGTTCCTCTTGTTGTGTTGCAGTATCTTGGAATGACACAGATGGGAGTATCTGCATTAAGCTCCTCAGCAGGCTGCAGCATCATCCTACACTGCATCAAGTACTGGGAAAAATGTTCAATATTTAAAATGTAAACTTGCATATTATAGAAGTACTTTTTTGATTAAACGTTCTATCAAACGCTGTTACCAACTACCTGCGAAGGATAATTTCTGTCAGAAATAAATCAAAGGAATCATATAGATTTGATCACCTCATCCCACTTCCCAGAATCTTTCCAGGTATCAGTTTCCTAATGAGTTGGTGCGTGGGCCGATATTTTCAGATGCAACCGAGGGGAAAGTAATTCATATATAGCCAGCAAGACTATAGTGAAGATGGCTAACATTTTTACTTTCAGTTTTGAAATATGTGGTATTTATATCACGTTTATGGAAAAGTCATTCTCCAAAACTCAAGAATGCATGATTTTATATCTATTTCGATATCACATTCGAGAAACACCCAGCACAGAACGAAAATCAGTTTCCCAATGGGGCTGCGGAGTTTGGTCATTCTAGTATTTAAGCATGGTAACTATATTTCCCCATATCAAATAAGGCTCCCATTACCTCCAGTCAATATTATTGATGTCAGCCAAGGTTGCATATAATGCTACCGTGAGTGTATCCAGTACGTATTGAATTGACCCTTCAAATGATTGATTGGTATCTTGTGTAGGCGTTATTTGCCACTAGGTTAAATATAATTATTATGTAATAACCCAATAATCAAGCTACATATGGCTGAACCTTAAATGACTGAACCAACAGTCACGCGAGCTAAAGATCTTTGGGAATTCGGACAGGGAAGGAGAAAGATTGCTTGGTATCAGAGTAATCTGGAGGTGTTTAGTTGATTTTCATGCTTTAATACCAAAATGCACAATTCTTATTAAAAAACGAACGGATCAACTGGACTAGTGTTCATTTATAGTCTAGAATTAAAATGATATGGATATCATGTAAAGAGTGGAGGGTTATGAGTAGCTGTTATGGGGCTGAGACGGACATTATTATTGTAATCATACACTGGGCCTATAGGTCAAATCCCACAACACGAAACATCAGCCAGAAAGTGTTGTTTATTGACATAATAACAAGGGGCAACTGTTGCCAATATTGTAAATTGGAACACTTGTCCCCTGACTTTAGGGCTCTCCAAATCCCACTGTACCCGATTTGGACTGGGAGAGTGTTACGATTTGGGCCATGTGGGGTATGGTGTGGGGTTTAAAATTGCAACAGAAGGGACTTTGAAATTCAAATATTAAGGAATGTTGATGCAATTACAATACCTGCAACTATATACATCCATTATATGCATAGCTAAACACTATAAATCACAAAGCAAATCCCCTGTATGTATGGAGCATGCATGTGGGATTTGGGTAATGATCAGTGACACAACCATTGCGATATAGCAAGAAACCTTGACATATTCCATTAAGCAACATTCTCAAGGCCTTCTGGGGGAAAATATCTAACTTTTTTGATCCTTGGGATTTCCCAAATCACAAAACAGAGGCTACACTTTCTTGCCAATTTAGGCCTGTCTTAGCCAATATAGTGCCCAAAATCGGCAATAAGACCGATTCACAACATTTTCTGACCCTCCTTCGCGTTGTGGGATTTGACCTTATTTCTCAAGTTTGTACGATTCATCGCTTATTTTTACATGCTAAATATTCAGTCAGAATGTAGGATTACAGCTGGATAATATTAGCACTTCTATGCATAGCTCAATTATCCAGGTAATTGGCACCCACAGATGACCACCATCTATATTAAACTGCTTTCGTCTGGAGCTGTAGTTCACAACGATAGTCCGGAGAGCATAATAATATTATAGCGATGCTTCTGGTTTCTCAATATGGGCGGCCATGGTAGTTCTGAGCTCGCAATGTATCTTGAGATTAAGGCAGTGACCACACTCACACACACCATAGCTTACGGTGAACAAGCTGCAGTACGCGAGAGCAGAACCAAGGTTTTACAAGCAAAGAGGACCTTACCCTGTATTCTGCACAAGCTGGACGATTCATCTATAGTTGAACAACAGGTTTGAAAGATTCACCTATAGGTTGGCGGCTTTACACCTTGTGAAAGGTCCCTATTTATCTAAAGATATAGGACAATACAGTGTAAAATTACATGCAGTAATATTTGATAGTTAAAAACCATCAGATCCCCTCCCCCAGTTGTAAAATAATGAACACTCCCTTAAGCTACTGCCTTAACTTTACTAGATTATGACTGTTATCTTATTGCTCCTGGAACCTAACCTTCTTCTACTGACATTGCTCCTGGAACCTAACCTTCTTCTACTGACATGCCACATCAGTCAGAAACCTTCCAAATAATTTCACATTTTCTTACAAACTGCAGCAACATTACAAGAAAGCTTCTAAGACATCTGATAGAATCTAGTGCCCCTCAGATATGATATTACTATGTGGGCCGTGCATCTCAAAGTGTACGATTTCACCTACCAGAAAGTATCTATACTACTAAGCCTGAACATAGAAAGGTAGCTTAGTTTAAATGAGACATTCATTAAATTTACGATATGAAGGTGGGGTATGTGTGGCCCGATATTGGCTTATAGCGGGCTACAGGCATCCGGCAGCTCTCCAACATAGTGTTAGTATCTCTGACTAACCCTAAGGTGCTTTAATGCGTTATCCCCTTAATAGTCATGATGTATGAAGAACTCAATAGGGCTGACCTTTCTAACATTATGCTGACCGAAGGGTTGGCCGGATGTTGAAAACAGCCCTAGTGAGTGGACAGCAGGCCAGGGTTCTATTCATGAACTATGGCATCCAAGGACATAGCACATTAAAGCACTATGCGACCCTTAAAGGGTTAAATCCCCATGACATCTCACTCCAAGCATTGGGCCTATTGGCTCATTATGGAGGCAATCCCTGTAAGGTGGTGAGGGCCTGTGGTGCTCGTGCATCATTAGCTGGCGGATCATTAGCTTATTCTTCTAGAGCGTGAAGCCACATTGAGCACACTACACAGATGTCTATACAGTGAGCAGTAATGAGCACACTCTATACATTGCCTTATGTAGCACCAAGTAGGGTCTAAGCAGCTCAAGATGTAGCCAATCAGTGAGCCATTACATACTTATGTGTTATAATAGCAGGCGGTTGTCCAGGATTGAGTTGTGCATCATCTAAGCAGACCATCCCAGTATAGAATTCAATACCAATGGACAACAACATTCTGGATAAAGGCTTTTAGTGCCGGATTTCTTCTTGAAAATGAATATTTCGTCCCCTTCACTGCTGACAAAATGGTATTGTATAAAGACTGCAATACCCAAAAATACTAGCTTTGTGGTTATGGGATATATATATATGAGATTGAACTCTATGAAGTTGCGGGGCCTTTTTACCTAGCATCCCCAAAGGCTTAATCTACAGGTCTCTGGGCTGATTTTACACAGGGAGCATCACATACACTCTCCCTCAACTTTGGTACTTTCTATCTCTTTATAATTTGCAAATTGCATCTTGATTCTTCTCAGATGAAGGCAGTGGTCAGAGACGGGTATTCTTCACACAAGTGACAGCCCCTGTTAATTAGTCTAGACAGCTATAATTACAGTTGTTCGTTAATACTCATGATCAACACCAACCGAGGGACTTAATTAGTTTGTCTGGACAGACCTTTAACACTACTTGACTTCTCAGGATGCATACAACCAGTAGATACCTAACCCTTCTGTCCACAACTCTCTGGCAGCCGATGGCCCCATCTGAGAGTTGCAGCAGTAAATAACTTACCATCTTATCAACGGGTGCATAAGGGCCAATGATATCTGCCTGAGGAACTTGTGGAAATAGCGGCCCTTATCCGCACAAGTAACTGGCAAGAGAGGCGACCTGCACGAGGGTTGAAATGTTTTACTCCAACCTTCCTCACATATCCACCGCAACCCGCCGGGGCTGGACATATCCTTCCCCCCCCCCCAACTGCACCCTCAGCCTTCCACCTTGTTGATGAATGGCTCTGCATTGGTGCATCATGCCACTCATTCAGGACTATATAAACCTCATAATTGTAGACTGGATGATGCATGTACATATACACTGTTAGAAGTAAGTATTGTTCTTGTACAGCAAATATTGGCGGCAACTTTGGTTCCAGTAAATTCTGCTGTAGACCTACAGTAGATTCTACTGTAGAAGTGGACCTGAGTTCTAAAAGGGGTCACATATATTCAACATCTTGGAGATTTGAACCCCCAGCTTCAGATCCATAGTCCTGAACCATGACCATGTCAGGTGCATTGAAACACCTTCTTCTTATGTGTGAATGGTAAAGAGGTCAACACAGGATCCCTGGGGGCAATTTTAGAACTAGACTGTTCATGTCTTAAGGGTTGATATGAGAATTACCATATTGCAGTAATGTGCTAATAAGTACTGAACTACCATTAGTTGGTGTAATCTTGATGGCCTATGTTTTTCAAAGTAAATTTCACTATCTTTCCTGCAGATTGTAGAGATACATTGGTTTTATCCTAGGCATATTTCCAATAGTAACACTTCAGTGTACCAAAATATATTATACTTTAAAATTGCATCAGGAGAAATGTAGCCTGTATGAGAGTTCCCTCTCGGGACTGGAACCGCTTACCCTCAGACTACAGCACCCAAGGCTGTACCGACTGAGCTAGAGGGGCAATCACTTATATGTAGCCTGCATCAATAGGCTTTTGAAAAGATCAGGTCATACTTTAGCTGTAGAGGATGGTACTCCCTCTAACCTCTCTACTCTCTCTCCCTCTGGTTGCCGGTTATGGGATTCGAACCTGCGTCTACAGTAACAGAATTGTACATGCACAGCGAAATTTGCTTTATTATTTTTTACAGCTAAGGTACTGTATAGTCACAGGACATTTTGCTGTTCACGAACAACACCTTTTTACAGTGTATATAGTGCTTTGATGTCCTTTATGCCTCCATCATTGGTACTTGCAAAAGGAGCTCTTGCGAATATTGCTGGTGATGCATAATGCCTAGACTATGATATTTCCCTGTTTGTACTGTGAAATGCTAAGTCAATATAACAAGGATGCATGTGTGTTTTAAACTGATGTAAAATTAGCAAACGCTTTCATCATTCTGCAAGTCCTGAAGTTTTAAGGCTATTTCCCTGGAGTATAATACCTCTTAGAAACATTGGACTGTTCCAAATGCCATATGCCGGATACAATAATGGGCTTCAATCCATCATGTTTGGGGTCTGAGCAATATTCATAATGTACATACATGTTACATATTTCACAGGGAGGTGATTATTATTGCATTACATGCAGAGCGACTAGTTTCTATTACCAGTTGTAGAGGCAAACATCAATATGAATAGGTAATTCTAAGGAATGCATGAATTACATTTTCATTAGGTTGGCCAGAGAAAAAATGGTCTAAAGGTACATTATCCTCCCACTGTAGACTGGCACGTGGCAATGACATTTTAACCACTAATGATCCTGTCTTCAGAGACTGAAGACAGGTCAAATTGTACATGAGAAATTTGAAGACTGTAAAAATCATTTTGTAGATCAAAGAATAAAGATTTCTTCAGATATTTGAAGATTTCCTTTGGGCGACACAATATGACTAAAGATAATTTTTCCAGCTGTATAAAAGACGACTGGTTTACAACTCCGCCATGGCATGGGATTTAATAGACAATCTAGAACCAGGATAATGAGTTGCTCCTGAACAGAGGAGAGCATTAGTTCCCTTGTCGATACGGTTCTATCCTCCTGTCCCCTCATTATTTTCACACCTGGTACTTTTACTAGATATTGTAGCCATCAATTGGTACGGACGATGACACTGCAATTAGGTTCCTCTATTGGAAATTGTTAGCTTGGGGCGGACTTATCCATTCAGATATTGGCAAGTGATACTTGTGGCATAGTTGATGAAGCCATATATTCCAAACAGCTTTTTTGTTGTAGAGTGTCATTATTTAACATCTGGGGTTATTGACACACTATCTGCTGCAGGGGAGGACAAAAAGGTAATTCTGAAGCCCATGTTTATACTTACTATGTGTACAGTAAAAAGGGATACTTTATATGGGTGGCATATAGCAATAAGAAGACAGACTGACATAATGCTTGAATAGGTTGTTTTGTCAAGGAGGTAGACACTGCATTAATTATGTAAGCTCTCTATAGAATAAATGAATGTGCAGAAGTTAATACAATCGACTTGTACCTGCAATCTCAAGGAACCATGACCATGCCTTGTTAAGACTAGAAACAAACACACAAATCGCCTAGACCCCACCTAACCACATACTAAAAGTGACTCCATCAATTTGTTAGTCTTGGACATCCAGAAATACAAGTTAGGTCAAAAGATTTGAGCAAAGGGGGGAAATCAATTTTGTCACATGATGAAAATTCCTGAACTTCATACTTCTGAAGGACACAGCATGGGTGATGTCATTTTGGGATCTTGTCAAGTAGATCCACTGCAGGGGGTTAGAATCTGTGATTATGCTATT
Organism: Harmothoe impar; assembly: GCA_947462335.1. Lineage (NCBI taxonomy): Eukaryota > Metazoa > Annelida > Polychaeta > Phyllodocida > Polynoidae > Harmothoe > Harmothoe impar. The sequence continues at coordinate 63,513,573 of OX381712.1, read as the reverse complement.
CGAGTTGGACTATGTGACACCCCACACCAAAGCCAGGAGAGAGGGTAGGGAGGCTCTGGGCAATTATTCAACGAGTTGGTCATTCATTAATCAAAGGCTACTTTGTGTGAGCCTCTCCCAGGTCACTGGCTCTCAGCACCCTGTGCCACCAACCCCTGAACAAGTTACTCTTTCTTGACCCTGCTGCTTATTGCTGGTGTGGCTTCCATTAATTCTTCAACCTCACCACTAACATGCCACTTATCTTGACTAGGACAGTGCTAGAAATACTACATGTAGACCCTGAGCCTGCAAGAATGCCGCTTTACCTCTCTGCTAGTTATCAATGTTTGAATATTAACTTTACAACTCATGATTGCAAAACGAAAGTGTATTAGACTGTCAATATAATCATCTATCTGATAAAGACAGTCTTTTCACTCGGTCTGTGTATTTAAAATGTGTATATATGGGTGGCCTTCTTCCAAAAATGTGTATTGTATTAATTGTGCTTTCCTTCATAGGCTTGTACATTCTTTAGATAGCTATCTAGCCTTTTAAACACACTTATTCCTAGATAAGGAGCCATCAAATATCATCTCAAAAGTAAGTAAGGCTCTTGGCCTATATAATCCATGATTTCTATAATTCATAAGGAAAATGGCCAACCCATGCATACACTATGGGCACCTTTCATCAAACATTGTCAAATTCAGACTCCATCTATGAGTCTGTATCTTTCAGTTTGAGTATTTCTCTAAAATCTAGAGTCGACTCATCAGTCCACAAACACAATGGTGAGTTATTCCGGAGAGCTCAGTGCAGTCACTTTGGCTCATCTTTTGTTTCAATAGAATCACATTATATGTCTTAATCCTCACCTCTTGAATGATAACATTTGACCTATTGTGTTGCATTTTAATGAGCATTTCAATGGTTTAACAACAAGAACTTTATGACCAGCTACTGATGCTGACAATCAGGTTCCCAGATCAGTGTGTTGTAAGGCTGCAAAGAATGCTGAGCTGCTCTGAGCAACAAGTTGATGCTGTATTCAGCACTGTCTGTATGTATACGGGAGGTAAGGGGAATTGTTGTCTGTCCCTGAATAATGCTGTTTACTCTCTTTATCATTCAGTTTGTTACCTTCAGCTATGAAGTTGATCTGTCTGCAACACTGCTTTATCAATCAATGAATAGTCACATCAAATCAACATCCTGCGAACTTCCCTTCTATTCAGGTTTATGATGGATGTGGCATGATAATAGAGGGCCAAAGTAAAAATAAATTTAATTTCAAAGAAATAGCCGGTGACTTACTTTGAGGGCTGATTTTGAGAGAATGCCAATTCGGATTTTCGTAAGAAAGGCAGATCTGAATTCGTGAGATTTTTTTACAAAAGAGTCTGCTGTCAAATCTTTTGGTGCTCAAAACATAAAAGGATCTGTAGTCTGGCCTCTTGGACTATATGGTGAAGCACTCCAAAAAAATCTCTATCCTCTGAAGGACCACATAATGTTTCAATGTGCTTTGATCATTGTCCTCATGATGCATGTATGTAGCCCTCACGGGTCTAATAGCTAGAACTGTATTCAGGCATCATGCCGACTGCTCGAGAGTACATGAATTCTGTATGGTTGGCAAGATGAACAGAATCAAACAGACAGGGAAATCCCATTAATGGCTTAAGATGAACATGATAGATTATGACTTGACAAAATGGGAAATGCTGTTTCAAATGTCCAAACCAGTCATGAAGCCATGGAAATTGAAAGATCAAAGGGATATCTTAACACACAAACTGTAATATATAATACTTCTTAAATATACCTGTACTTCTATCGACTACATAGACCAAGAGCCCCAGGAATCAATCCATGCTAACAGTTTCCTCTGCGGTAGGCTCTGGACGACATTTCAAGGGGCAGAGCCGAAGTGAACATATGGCCCAAGGTGTTGAACTGTTAGTTTGGAGAGAGTCAAGTGAATCACTGTATGTTGTCTTCTCTTTTCAATGGAAAAATTAATGCCATTTGAAGTTTGGCCTCACATATATCTTAAAAATGATGCCACAGAAGAGAATGTGACCATGGAGTATGCAATCCAGTTCCTCATGCCCCTGTCGAGGATGGGGGTTCTAAGCTTTACTATAGAGACATGAAAAATTCCCCAAGAGCACCATCCAACTTATGAATCATATTTCAATGCAAGATCAAGATCCTCGTTTCTCTTGATCATCTCATTTGCAGATTAAAGCCTGCCTTCCACTAGTAATATTTGCCCTCCCATATCGCATGTTTGATACTAAAATTATACAGGTCACAGATGCCAGTTCTTGGGAAATTGCTATTTATTTTAAACTAATATAAATCCACTTAGACAAGTTGAAATAGGTACAATATTCTGAGGTGGTCTCACTATAATGAGAAATATTTTGTGCAATGACCAGATGCTACTCTACAGACTTTCATCCATTTATAAGGGATGATGTTTAATTGAAATTATTACCTTGCAAATATGTCCCATGACTATGTGGAATGCAGTCTTTACAAATTAGTGTCAGTAGCTCCCCCTCCTCCGATTTCCCCCTGTGTGTAGCTTTATCCATGCAGCGTGAAGCCTCAATAGGCACCAGGTCTATGCCTGATAGATATAAGAGGGTACCACCTTCATTAGCCCTTTGAGGGTAACATGGTGCTTTAATCTTTAAAGCCCTTTGTCGTGATGATGCATGGATGCATGCCTGGCAAGTAACTCATTAGTGCTGCATTAAAGTGTCATGTCAAACCTTTGGGTTTGATCTGACAATCGGCATGAAACATGGTTGCAACCCTGGTGAGTTATTTATCAGGCTGTCATTCATGCATCAAAGTAAAAAAGTACATACATAGTGTATTAAAGCAGTATGTGGTTCTTAAAGGGTTAAACTTGTGTGCAAGTTGCTGGGTGGCAGGCGATGTAGGAGACATGAGGTGAGGCGGAGAGCAGACGAGGCCTGGAGGAGGCTGTTATCACATGACTCAGACACTGAGGTGTCCTCAGGCCATTAGTGATGCTTTTTACATTTTCTCTTTTTTTTCTGGCAAGTAGACATAGAGTTTCATAATTATGTCCTAGGAGAGAATAAACATATTCTATATTTATGATTGTACACCTGCTAGAAGGTATATGTTGGTTTAAGCATTTTCCTTTTCAGCCCAATAACAGTTACTGTTTCAAATTCCAAATGAGTAGAGAGGCCTGGTGTGAATGCTACTTTTTATTCCCTACTGCATCTTTTTAATGTCGCATCTGCACTTCAATTCAGTAAGCTCATGATGCGAGTACCTCGTATTACCCGATTGTTATTTTTTTTGCGAGAGATTGCATTCAAAAGTAAATGGGCTGCACAACGAATATCTGATAAGTCAGGTCGAGTGATGACTTACAAAACAGTGATGGTTTTATAACAGATGCATCCTTCCTATATGGATCAGCCTCCCAGGGGTATTTGTTAACTCCCACTGCATTATGTATAGCCTTTAGTGATCACAAGGCTTAAATAATACTAGGCTCCTCCCACAGTACTGCAGAGTACTCTCTCTCTCTCTCTCTCTCTCTCTCTCTCTCTCATTGGCTTCATTGGCTGACACTCACCATCCTAATGTGTAATTCCCATGCCCATATGATATAATTTGTTGATGCATTGTAAGGAAATCACACATTGAGTTAGGTGACACTGTTAGAAAATTAACTATGTTGCACTTACATTGATAATGTATGCCAAAACGCTAATGTGCCACATAAATACAAGGCCTTATCCCATGAAGGCGGGTCAACTCCAGAAACTTCAGAAAGTAATTGAAAAGGAAATGATCCTCATTCTTCAAAATTAATTTCTTAATTTCTTCCCATGGTATTGCTGCATGTTCTATCCTCAGTTAAGCCACTTTGTATTTTCCCTGGATATAAGCTATTAAATAATTTTGGAGATGCATCGTAGAAGATGCATAATTGAGTAGATGCATAGTAGAATGTCCGCTACAAGGCTATTTCAATCATCCTTACCCACATTCAGAAGCTGAATTAAGATTCTACTCTGAGGCTTTTAATTGTACTACTTAAGGAGTCTACACAGAGTGAGAGTAGCAGTGCTTCATAGGCAATCCCCATCAAAAGATGGCAAACTAGATGAGCAAATCTATCAACCATGAATAAACAATCTATCTAAATCAGTAATAATAATGAACAAAAAATTAACTGTCCCTAAAGACACTGCATTAACACTTAAGGACGGCATAATGCCTTCATGCATCATGCCCTCTGTTGTCATGATGCATGATGTAGCCCTAGCAAGTCACTTGCCAGAGCTGCATTCAAGCATCCAGCCGACCCTCCAGGTTTGAGACACTTATATAAATGAAGGGTCAGCATGATGCATGAAGACAGCACAAGAGAGTGACTCGCTGCATCATAAAGACAATCTTTTAGCGATATGCCATCCTTAAAGTGTTAACTGTACTAGATAATGAGAGCAGATCAGAGGGGGTGTCATACACAGAGAAAAGGAAGGGAGTCATTTCAGAGTCTGAACCGAGTCTAGCTGACCTGGACTCCCTTCAGAAGAGGGTCAGAACCTACTGACTCCCTTTGGTCAAATCACATCTCTCTTGACTCAGTTTAAAAAGGGAGTCAACCTTAATTGGACTCTCTTAAGGGGCAAAGGGAGTCTAGGCATAGAATATGTGGTCACCAACAGTTGATTCTATTGTGTCCTGCTAGGTCGTAGCACCATGCCCAAAGTTGTAGTTAGCTGGAGCCTAACATCTATATGTGCACATATACTCATGAAAATTGATAGTTACTCTTACTATGAATAGTTGTAGCATGAATATCTAGTGTCAGCTTCTAATTTGATAAAATAATTAAGAGTCTGTAGCATAACCATGATGTTTAATGTATATAACCTTTAATAGACACCCTGTTTGTGGGAATACAAAAAAAGTTAAATGCATAGCTATTCAGATGTACATTCATTTTGATTAATGTGAATTGAGGCATCTTGAATAGATATCCCTCTCAGACCTTGCAACAATATAGTATGAAAGATGAGCTCTGGTAGCAGCCATTAGACCTATTGTATAGAGCAAAGGAGACTGCACATTACCATTGTAATCAATGTACAACTTCCTTCATAAAGGGAGTCAAATATACGTTAGACTCCCTTTACAAAGAGAGTCAAAGATGAGGTGGACTCCCTTTAACTAAAAGGGAGTTATTTTGAAAGCAAGGACGTGGACTCCCTTAAGGGAGTCAAGTGACTCTCTTAAGGTAGTCACAGTGACTCTCTTCCTAAAGTGCTGACTCCCTTTCAGTCACAAAGGGAGTCATTCTGAAAGCAAGACCTGGACTCCCTTTCTGACTATCTTCCTTTTCTCTGTGTACCTAGATCTATAATTACGTGGCACCAACGTACCAGGCGCCATTCAGAATAAACTGATGTGACATCCAATACGTTGATATGAAGAAAGGGGGATATCATGTGGCCCAATATCAGCTAATAGTGAGCTCCACTCTCTCCAGCATAGCAGAGTGTTGGTATCTAACCCTTCAGTACTTTAATGCATTATCCCCTTAATAGTCATGATGTACAAGTAACTCACCAGGGGATGAATTCTAACAACATGCTAACTGAAGGGTTTTTGGCATGATGTTGAAAGCAGCTGTGGCAAGTGAACAGGCCAGGACTACAATCATGAACTATGGCAACCAAGGACATAGCACAATAAAGCACTACACGGCCCAAGAAGGGCTAAATCACCATGACATCTGACTCTGAGTGTTGGGCCTATTGGCTCATTACGTAGGCTATCCCTGTAAGGTGGTGACGGCCTGTGCTGCTCTTGCATCATTAGCTGGGGGATCATTAGCTTATTCTTCTACAGCGTGAAGCCACATTGAGGACACTACACAGATGTCTACACAGTGGGCAGTAATGAGCACACTCTATACATTGCCTTATGTAGCACCAAGTAGGGTCTAAGCAGCTCAAGATGTAGCCAATCAGTGAGCCGTTACATACTCATGTTATAATAGCAGGCTGTTGTCCAGGATTGAGTTGTGTATCATCTTAGCAGATTTTCCCTATAGTATAGACTGCAATACCTGGACAACAGCATTGTGGATAAAGGGTTTTAGTCCCTGTTTTCTACTGGAAGATGTACATTTTATCCCGCTTCACAGCTGACAAAATGGTATTGGTTAATGCCCCCTATACCTGTGGACACTAGAGTTGTTGGTATAGGATAAAAAAGGAATTGAGTGGCAAACCCTTTTACCAAGCATCACCATGGGCTTAATCAACAGTTCCCTGGGATGAAATTACATAGGGAGCCTCTCATACACATCACTAAACTATGATTATTTTAAGAATTTGCAAATTTGCAGCCCCATATATGAGAGTTGCAGCTGTAACTAACTTTCCCTCGTATCAGACAATGTATAAGGCCAAGACTGTATAATATTTTCCTGATTTAAATCGACTGTTCCAAGGGCCATATGTCGGATACAATTATAGGCTTTAATCGATCCTGTTTGGGGTTTATTAGCACAATATCTTATTCTTCAAGCATTAGATTTTTGACCACATTGTATGCTTCAACCACAGACAGGGACTCCCCTGTATCCCCAGGGGATACTTTGTAAGAAACCATCATGCTTGATCATCCCCCCGTCCCCCAAGGGATGCTTCATAAGAAACCAACTACACTGGATACCTGCCCAATAGTTAGGGTAGGGGTTAGAGTTAGCTTAGTTCTTTCTGATTACAGTTAGGGTTAGGCATAGGGTTAGCTTTCTATCGGGGGGACCAGGGGAGTCCCTGTCATTGCATGTAGAAGAAGATATCCCCTGAAATCTTCTTCTTCAAGCATAATATATTGTGCTAATGGGGTTGCTATATCCATAATGTATGTTAGATATTTCACAGCGAGGTAAGTATCATTGCATGCATAACAGGCAGAGAGACCAGTTTCTTGTCTCATGTAGAAGTAATCAATTTAGCACCCTGTTAGTTGTTCTCATCTGAACAAGCAGGGTCGGGGGTCAGCTTGTTTGGTAAACTGGCCTATACAAATGTATGGCCGGAGTCATATTACGTGACTAAACCCCCACCCTCTGGCTGGTGATATCATTTGTGAATGTTCCCAAGGTGCCGCTAGCACAGTCTGCATGTGCAGCTACACTAGTGACTCAGAGCCAGACACTGCTAGGCAGTACTCCTGGTGTACAGATCTGTCATGGCATGGGTTTAATAGACAATCAAGAATGAGGATAATAAGTCACCCCTGAACAGAAGAGAGCTGTAAACTCATTGGGGAGGCCTGGGGTCAACAGTCGGTGAGCAATAGACCAGTCCAGACAATGTAGGACAATGTCAGGTATACTGATTGTTTCCGGGGGATCTCTGTTACATAAGTTTCCTTGTCCAAAAGGTGCTATGGTGCTGTCCCGTCATTATTTTCGCACCTGCTACTCAGATATTGTAGCCGTCATTTGGTATAGATGATGACATGGTAATTAGATATCTCTATTGGGAATCGTTTGCTTGGGGCAGATTTATCCATTCAGATATTGGCAAGGGTTGCTTATACCATAGATTATGGAGCCACAGATTCCAAATAGTTTTATGTATAGGGCTCCATTATTTGAAATCTGCTGCAGGGGAAGAGAAAGATTTAGTTCTGAAGTGCATGTTTATACTAACTATGTGTGCAGTGAAAAGGTATATTTTATATGCATGGTAAATAGCAACAAAAGAATCAATATAATGCATTAATAGGTTGGTTTGTCAAGGAGAAAAAGACACAATAATCATGTGAGCTCATTATAAATTTCAGACTAGAGGTAACACAGTTTCGGCTAGAACCAGCCTAACCATTTGTTATGTGTTTTCACCTAACCAGTCATATCTTGCAAAAACGGATTTTAGGTTATAGAGATCAGATCGCAAGCTTGATTTCACTTTTAATTTCATCAAGATACAATTATTTCTTGCTTTCTAGTGTTTTTTCATCAGTGTAAACAGGTGTGGCTTTTTGAATATATTAAAATATATATAGTGTACATTTATGGCAACAAAATCTATTGTTGGGTGTATTTAAGAATTTTCCACTGCATATTGAACAAAATGTATAACAGCGACAAGGAACTATCGTAATCAAATTGATGAATTTGGGAGATTTTGACAGGAAAGATATTAATCAATTAAAATGTAAAAAAACCACTTGAATTCATGAAAATCAATATTTTTAGCCTTTTGACCTCATCTTCTCTGGTCTAGGATGTGCGAGATACGACTGGTTAGGTGAAAACATTACATTTAGTAAAAGTGACCACTCGACAGGGGGTCATTCCTCCACCAATGTGTCAGTCTCAGACTTCCAGAAAATACAAAGTCAAAGGATTTGCGCAAAGCCAAGGGGAATAAATTTATTTTATCACACAATGTCATGAAAATGTATTGTCAAAAACTGCATACTTCAAGTGACGGACACCGCATGGGTGATTTCATTTCTGGACCTATAAAGGAGATCCACTACAGCAGGTTAGAATCTCTGATTATGCTATTCAAGTTGGACTGTGGTGACACCCCACATCCCATCAAGGAGAGAGGTCAGGGAGGCTCTGGGCAATTATTCAACGAGTTGATCACTCAATAATCAAAGGCTACTTTGTGTGAGCTTCTCCCTAGTCACTGCCCTCAGCACCCTGTGCCACCAACCCCTGACCAAGCTACTCTTTATTGACCCTGCTGCTTATCGCTGGTGTGGCTTCCATTAATTCTTAAACCTCACACTAACATGCCACTCATCTTGACTTGGACAGTGCTAGAAACACTACATGTAGACCCTGAGCCTGCAATAATGCAAGAATTAACTCTCTGCTAGTTATTAATGTTTGAATATGAACTTTACAACTCATGATTACAAAACAAAAGTGTATTAGACTGTCAATATAATCATCTATCTGATAAAGACTGTTTTGCTAGTCACTTGGTCTGTGTATTGAAAATGTGTATATATGGGTGGCTTTCTTCTAAAATAGTGTATTGTATTAATTGTGCTTTCCTTCATAGGCTTGTACATTCTTTAGATAGCTATCTAGCCTTTTCAACAAACGCATACCTAGATAAGGAGCCATCGAATATTATCTCAAAAGTAAGTAGGGCTCTTGACCTATATAATCCATGATTTCTATAATTCATAAGGAACATGGCCAACGCATCCATACACTATGGGCACCTTTCTTCTAACATTGTCAAATTTGCTATAGGAAATTCAGACTCCATCTATGAGTCTGTATCTTTCAGTTTTAGTATTTCTCTAAAATCTAGAGTCGACTCATCAGTCCACAACACAATGGCGGGTTATTCCGGAGAGCTCAGTGCAGCCTCCTTGGCTCATCTTTTGTTTTAATAGAATCACATTATATGTCTTAATCCTCACCTCTTGAATGATAACATTTGGCCTATAGTGTTGCATTTTTATGAGCATTTCAATGCATTATGACCAGCCACTGATGCTGACAATCAGGTTCCCAGAACAGTGTGTTGTAAGGTTGCAAAGAACTGCTGAGCTGCTCTGTGCAACAGGTTGATGCTGCATTCAGCACTGTCTGTATGTGTACGGGACTCAAGGCGAATTGTCTGTCTGTACCTGAATAATGCTGTTTACTCTCCTTATCATTCAGTTTGTTACCTTCAGCTAGAAGTTGATCTATCTAATCAATGCATAGTCACATTCAAATGAAGACTCTGGGAACTTCCCGACTATGGATGTGGCAGGTTGGAAATCCCTTTATGGTGAAGCACTCTGTCCCCTGAAGGACCACATAATGTTTCAATGTGCTTTGATCATTGTCCTCATGATGCATGTGTGTAGCCCTCATGGGTCTAATAGCTAGAACTGTGTTCAGGCATCATGCCGACTGCTCGAGAGTACATAAATTCTGTATGGTTGGCACGATGAACAGAATCAAACAGACAGGGAAATCTCATTAATGCCTTACATGATAGATTATGACTTGACAAAATGGGAAATGCTGTTTCAAATGTCCAAACCAGTAATGAAGCCATGGAAATTAAAAGATCAAAGAGATATCTTAACACAAAACATGTAATATATAATACTTCTTAAATATACCTATTGACTACATGGAACGAGAGCCCCAGGAATCTATCAGGCTAATTAACAGTTTCTTCTGGGGTTAGGGTCTGGACGACATTTGAAAGGGTAGAGCTGAGGTGAATATACAGCCCAAGGCTCAAAGTGTTGAACTGTTAGTTTGGAGAGAGTCAAGTGAATCTCTGTATGTTGTCTTCTTTTTTCAATGGACAAATTGATGCCAATTGAAGGTTTGCTTCATAGCTATCTTAATGATGCCACAGCAGAGAATGTGACCGTGGAGCAATCCAGTCCTTCATGCCCCTGTCGATGATAGGGGCCTATGCTTTACTATAGAGACATGCAAATATTCCCCGAGAGCACCATCCAACTTATGAATCATATTTCAATGCAAGATCAAGATCCTCGTTTCTCTTGATCATCGAGCTCATTCGAAAGGAGTATTTACAGATTAAAGCCTGCCTTCCACTAGTAACATTTGCCCTCCCATATCGCATGTTTGATACTAAAAGTATACAGGTCACAGATGCCAGTTCTTGGGAATTTGCTATTTCTTTTAAACTAATATAAATCCAGTTAGCCAAGTTACATTAGGTACAATATTCTGAGGTGGTCTCACTCTAATGAGGAATATTTGTTGCAATGAGAAGCTGCTACTCTACAGACTTTCATCCACTTATAAGGGATGGTGTATAATTGAAATTATTACCTTGCAAATATGTCCTATGGCCATGTGGAATGCAGTCTTTACAAATTAGTGTCAGTAGCTCCCCCTCCCCCGATGTCCCCCCGTGTGTAGCTTTATCCATGCAGCGTGAAGTCTCAGCAGGCACCAGGTCTATGCCTGATAGATATAAGAGGGTACCACCTTCATTAGCCCTTTGAGGGCAACATATTACTTTAATCTTTAAAGACCTTTGTCGTGATGATGCATGGATGCATGCCTGGCAAGTAATTCATTAGTGCTGCATTAAAGTGTCATGTCAAACCTTTGGGTTTGAAATGTTCATCAACAATCGGCATGAAACATGGTTGCAACCCTGGTGAATTATCTATCAGGCTGTCATTCATGCATCAAGGTAAAAAAGCACATACATAGTGTATTGAAGCATTATGTGGTTCTTAAAGGGTTAACTTGTGTGCAAGTTGCTGGGTGGCAGGCAATGTAGGAGACATGAGGTGAGGCGGAGAGCAGACGAGGCCTGGAGGAGGCTGTTATCACATGACTCAGACACTGAGGTGTCCTCAGGCCATTAGTGATGCTTTTTACATTATCTCTTTTTTTTTCTGGCAAGAAGACATAGAGTTTTATAATTATGTCCTAGGAGAGAATAAACATATTCTATACTAATGATTGTACACCTGTTAGAAGGTATATGTTGGTTTAAGCATTTTCCTTTTCAGCCCAATAACAGTTACTGTTTCAAATTCCAAGTGAGTATAGAGGCCTGGTGTGAATGCTTCTTTTTATTCCCTACTGCATCTTTTTAATGTCACATCTGCACTTCAATTCAGTAAGCTCATGATGCGAGTACCTCTAATCAACGAATATCTGATAAGTCAGGTCGAGTGATGACTTACAAAACAGTGATGCATCCTTCCTATATGGATCAGCCTCCTAGGGGTATTTGTTAACTCCCACTGCATTATGTATAGCCTTTAGTGATCACAAGGCTTAAATAATACTAGGCTCCTCCCACAGTACTGCAGAGTAGACATGTATGGTTTAGTCAAGTGCTATCAAAAATGCAAGTTATTTCCAATGTTCTTCTCTATATGTAAATAATGTAATTCTGTATGACTCCTTGGGGAGGAAACTGCTTATGACTGCAACATGGTCTTGTACAGGTGATCAGATAACTAGATATAAAGTGTAATCAATTAAAATACAAAACAAAATACAGTCAAACAGTCAATAGTTGAAAAATGTCCCATTATGAAGAGTTCAATGTGTCAATATAGTGGAAAATAGTCCTGTATCATGCAAGAAAATCAACAATTCTCAATGAGTAAAACTAAGTTGTATCATTGACAGTTCCAAAAATGAAACCTTTAACAAGACTTTTAGTATATATTCACATTGAAGTTTTTAATAACAGCATCTCATTCTGGTATTGACAATTGTGAATTAGAGAATTGTAATCTGCCATTGACATTTTAATTGCCAATAGTCCTCTCTCAGGTGGCACTGTTAGACAATATCAAATTAACTATGTGGCACTCACATTGACAATGCATGTCAAAAACGCTAGTGTGCCACATAAATACAAGGCCTTATCTCATGAAGGCGAGTCAGTGATTCCATTTTCCAACATAGTTAGACAGTAATTGAAAATGAAAGGACCCTTAGTCTTCAAAATTAATTGTCTCACATAGAATGACACGTGTATTGGAAGGACCAAGTCACAAATAAGAAATAACAATCAATGCTGTACCTATTTCAAGATTCTATTTTTCAATTGAAGATAACCTATCTCTTCCCATGGTATTGTTGCATGTTATATCCTGAGTTGAACCACTTTGTATTTTCCCTGGATATAAGCTATAAAACAATTGTGGAGATTCATCGCAGAAGATGCATAGTTCAGTAGATGCATTGTAGGATGTTCGCTACAAGGTTATTCCAATCATCCTTACCCAAATTCAGAAGCTGAATTAAGATTCTACTCTGATGAGGCTTTCAATTGTACTACTTAAGGAGTCTACACAGAGTGAGAGTAGCAGTGCTTCATAGGCAATCCCCATCAAAAGATGGCAAACTAGATGAGCAAATCTATCAACCATGAATCAACCATCTATCTAAATCAGTAATAATAATGGACAAAAAATTAACTGTCCCTAAAGACACTGCATTAACACTTAAGGACGGCATAATGCCTTCATGCATCATGCCCTCTGTTGTCATGATGCAGCCCTAGCTAGTCACTTACCAGAGCTGCATTCAAGCATCCAGCCGACCCTCCAGGTTTGAGACACTTATATAAATGAAGGGTCAGCATGATGCATGAAGACAGCACAAGAGAGTGAGTCGCTGCATCATGAAGACAATCTTTTAGCGATATGCCATCCTTAAAGTGTTAACTGTACTAGATAATGAGAGCAGAGCAGAGGAGGTGTCATACACAGAGAAAAGGAAGGGAGTCATTTCAGAGTCTGAACCGAGTCTAGCTGACCTGGACTCCCTTCGGAAGAGGGTCAGAACCTACTGACTCCCTTTGGTCAAATCACATCTCTCTTGACTCAGTTTAAAAAGGGAGTCAACTTTAATTGGACTCTCTTAAGGGGCAAAGGGAGTCTAGGCATATAAGAAGGGAGTCACCAACAGTTGGTTCTATTATGTCCTGCTCGGTAGGGTAACTGGTAACTTAGGGTGCAAGGACACTTAGGGTGCAGACATTTAGGGTGCGTGGACACTTAGGGTGCAGACACTTAGGGTGCATAAAAATGGACATGTAGGGTGCAGAGACACATAGGGTGCAAACACAGGACACTTAGGGTGCAGAGACATTTAGGGGGCAAATTATAGGACACATAGGGTGCAAAGTATTTAGATGCTTTAAGCAATGGAAAATTTAAAGACTCTTTAAGCAATGGAAAATTGGTAAATTGTAAATTGTGGGAGAAATTTATCAAAACTTGGGGTGCAAATTGTAAGTATTGTGGACTATAATTTGGGAAAACTAATGTTTAATTGATCATTATTTCGGTTAAATTGGTGAGAATTGAAAATAACATAACCGCTATTTTAAAAATGGGGACAGAAATCTGACAAAAATATAGATTACCGTATTCGACGTAATAAGCGCCCTCCCCCTAATAAGCAACCCCCCCTTTTTGGGGCATTTTTAAGACTAGAAATAAGGCTAAAATGTCACGATTTTGGAGACAATTAAACTCTTAAGTACTAAAAACGCCATAAAAATAATTTCATAAGTGCCCTGGGCGCTTATTACGTCGAATACGGTATAGTACGATTTTGGGATGGAGGGAGTACGATCAATACTATTTATTTTGAAGCAAAATATGGCCTCACCCTGCCCCTCCCCCCCCCCTGGTGATGCCAGGTACAAAGGCCGCCCCCTACCCTAGCAGGTGTGAGCGCTATCCCTGCCCTTTCTGGCTAAAACACCGCCAAACTTGGCGTAAAATGCCTTCATTAAGGTGGGTCGCTGCCATTGCAGAATGGACTACTGCGCATCTTTCTGCGCATATGACTTAAATACGTCAAAATAACACTATTTTTGGTAGAGGTATGCTCAGACTAGTTGTCTATACTGAAAACAATTTTTGGACAATTTCAAGCAAAATTGAGGCTTTTATGGCACATTATATTTTAAATGTAATAATTAAAGGTATTTTAGGCATTTTATACAATTCTTCAGAAGATTTTATTTATGAAGTAATAAAATGCATTTAAAAGAGTATAAAAGACAATAACTTCTTTAAAAATATCCATAGCTACATAATGAAACCATTTTACATGCAGATTGTTGGGGATTTACCCATAATGCAATGCTTCAAAGATTTGATTTAGTCCGTTTTGCATTACTTTTTTACTTTAAAGAGCCAAACCCCTCAAATTATGCATGGGACCCCATATCAAAATTACACTTATTCATCGGTAAATGATTTGAGCAATCTTTTGGGAAAGTTTAAGAATAATCTGAACATTTTCATAACTATTTTTCTTTGATTATGTAAAGAGATAGTGAAAATTTATTCCTATTCTTCTCCAAAAGATGACATTTTTACCCAGAATGCAAAGTGATAAAACTCTAAAACTATTTTTAGAATAAAGGTATATATCCTTGTGTTCATTGTGTGACGTTTCAATATTCTGTGGTTATTGGTTGATAAAAAATAAAGTCATAGGAATTTTTACATTATTTTCGTACTTTTAATGTAAAATTGAAATACTTTTATTTTTCAAAAATCCATATTTTAAAAAGTAGCTCGGGACCCGCTATTTTTCTTTACATTTTCCGTTTTCAAATGATTTAGGGTTGCCTCAGAAAAAAAATTGTGGAATTCTGAACACTTTGATTCAATGGGATCGACCCACCTTAAGCCATGGAAAGTTACAATAACTAAACCTTTGTACAATATATAATTTGTATATGGATAAATAGATAATGCCTTTATGACAAAATACTTGCACCCTAAATGTCTTGTGATTTGCACCCTATGTGTCTCTGCACCCTACAATACATGTCCATTGTTTTGCACCCTAAGTGTCCTGCCCTTTGCACCCTAAATGTCCCTGCACCCTATGTGCCCATTTTCATGCACCCTAAGTGTCTGCGCCCTAAGTGTCCACGCACCCTAAGGTACTAGTATTCCTAGGTCGTAGCACCATGCCCAAAGTTGTAGTAAGCTGGAGCCTAACATCTATATATGCACATATACTCATGAAAATTGATAGTTACTCTTACTATGAATAGTTGTAGCATGAATATCTAGTGTCAGCTTCTAATTTGATAAAATAATTAAGAGTTTGTAGCATAACCATGATGTTTAATGTATAAAACCTTTAATAGACACCCTGTTTGTGGGAATACAAAAAAAGTTAAATGCATAGCTATTCAGATGTACATTCATATTGATTAATGTGCATTGAGGCATCTTGAATAGATATCCCTCTCAGACCTTGCAATAATACAGTATGGAAAGATGAGCTCTGGTAACAGCCATTAGACCTATTGTATAGAGCAAAGGAGACTGCACATTACCATTGTAATCAATGTACAACTTCCTTCATAAAGGGAGTCAAATATACGTTAGACTCCCTTTACAAAGAGAGTCAAAGATGAGGTTGACTCCCTTTAACTAAAAGGGAGTCATTTTGAAAGCAAGGACGTGGACTCCCTTAAGGGAGTCAAGTGACTCTCTTAAGGGAGTCACAGTGACTCTCTTCCTAAAGTGCTGACTCCCTTTCAGTCACAAAGGGAGTCATTCTGAAAGCAAGACCTGGACTCCCTTTCTGACTATCTTCCTTTTCTCTGTGTACCTAGATTGATTATTACGTGGCACCAACGTACCAGGCGCCATTCAGAATAAACTGATGTGACATCCAATACGTTGATATGAAGAAAGGGGGATATCATGTGGCCCAATATCAGCTAATAGTGAGCTCCACTCTCTCCAGCATAGTAGAGTGTTGGTATCTAACCCTTCAGTACTTTAATGCATTATCCCCTTAATAGTCATGATGTACAAGTAACTCACCAGGGGATGAATTCTAACAACATGCTGACTGAAGGGTTTTTGGCATGATGTTGAAAGCAGCTGTGGCAAGTGAACAGGCCAGGACTGCAATCATGAACTATGGCAACCAAGGACATAGCACAATAAAGCACTACACGGCCCAAGAAGGGCTAAATCACCATGACATCTGACTCTGAGTGTTGGGCCTATTGGCTCATTACGTAGGCTATCCCTGTAAGGTGGTGACGGCCTGTGCTGCTCTTGCATCGTTAGCTCGGGGATCATTAGCTTATTCTCTACAGTGTGAAGCCACATTGAGGACACTACACAGATGTCTACACAGTGGGCAGTAATGAGCACACTCTATACATTGCCTTATGTAGCACCAAGTAGGGTCTAAGCAGCTCAAGATGTAGCCAATCAGTGAGCCGTTACATACTCATGTTATAATAGCAGGCTGTTGTCCAGGATTGAGTTGTGTATCATCTTAGCAGATTTTCCCTATAGTATAGACTGCAATACCTGGACAACAGCATTGTGGATAAAGGGTTTTAGTGCTGGAAGATGTACATTTCATCCCGCTTCACAGCTGGCAAAATGGTATTGGTTAATGCCCCCTATACCTATGGACACTAGAGTTGTTGGTATAGGATAAAAAAGCAATTGAGTGGCAAACCCTTTTACCAAGCATAGCCATGGGCTTAATCTACAGTTCCCTGGGATGATATGACATAGGGAGCCTCTCATACACATCACTAAACTATGATCATTTTAAGAATTTGCAAATTTGCAGCCCCATATGAGAGTTGCAGCTGTAACTAACTTTCCCTCGTACCAGACAATGTATAAGGCCAAGACTGTATGATATTTTCCTGTTTTTTTTTCTGTGAAATGCTAATCAGATATTACAAGGTTGCATTCATGGTGCAAACTAATGTAAAAGAAACAAACACATTTAGCATTAAGCAAGTCTTAAGGTCAGAAAGCTATTTCCCTGGAATATGATAATACCTCGTAGAAACATTTGACTGTTCCAATACAATCGAATACAATTATAGGCTTCATTCAATCAATCCTGTTTGGGGTCTATTAGCACAATATCTTATTCTTCAAGCATAAGATTTTTGGCCACATTGTATGCTTCAACCACACACAGGGACTCCCCTGTATCCCCAGGGGATACTTTGTAAGAAACCATCATGCTTGATCATCCCCCAGTCCCCCAGGGGATGCTTCATAAGAAACCAACTACACTAGATACCTGCCCAATAGTTAGGGTAGGGGTTAGGGTTAGCTTAGTTCTCTCTGATTACAGTTAGGGTTAGGCAGAGGGTTAGCTTTCTATCTGGGGGACCAGGGGAGTCCCTGTCATTGCATGTAGAAGAAGATATCCCCTGAAATCTTCTTCTTCAAGCATAAGATATTGTGCAAATGGGGTGGCTATATCCATAATGTATGTTAGATATTTCACAGCAAAGTAAGTATTATTGCATGCATAACAGGCAGAGAGACCAGTTTCTTGTCTCATGTAGAAGTAATCAATTTAGTTCCCTGTTAGTTGTCCTCATCTGAACAGGCAGGGTCGGGAGTCAGCTTGTTTGGTAAACTGGCCTATACAAATGTATGGCCCGAGTCATATTATGTGACTAAAACCCCACCCCTTGGTTGATGACATCATTTGTGAACGTTCCCGAGGTGCCGGTAGCATAGTCTGTGCAGCTACGCTAGTGACTCAGAGCCAGACACTGCTAGGCAGTACTCCTGATGTACAACTCTGCCATGGCATGGGTTTAATAGACAATCAAGAATGAGGATAATAAGTCATCCCTGAACAGAAGAGAGCTGTAAACTCATCGGGGAGGCCTGGGGTCAACAGTCGGTGAGCAATAGAGCAGTCCAGACAATGTAGGACAATGTCAGGTATACTGATTGTTTCCGGGAGATCTCTGTTACATAAGTTCCCTTGTCAATAAGGTGCTATGGTGCTGTCCCCTCATTATTTTCGCACCTGCTACTCAGATATTGTAGCCGTCATTTGGTACGGAGGATGACATGGTAATTAGGTATCTCTATTGGGAATCGTTTGCTTGGGGCAGATTTATCCATTCAGATATTGGCAAGGGTTGCTTATGCCATAGATTATGGAGCCAGGGATTCCAAATAGCTTTATGTATAGGGCTCCATTATTTGAAATCTGCTGCAGGGGAAGAGGAAGATTTAGTTCTGAAGTGCATGTTTATACTAACTATGTGTGCAGTGAAAGGGTACACTTTATATGCATGGTTAATAGCAGCAAAAGAACTAATATAATGCATTAATAGGTTAATTTGTCAAGGAGAAAAAGACACAATAATCATGTGAGCTCATTATAAATTTCAGGCTAGAGGTAACACAGTTTCGGCTGTGTTATATATTGTTATGTTTTTTCACATAACCAGTCATATCTTGCAAAAACTGATTTTAGGTTATAGAGATCAGATCTCAAGCTTGATTTCACTTTTAAATTCATCAAGATACCATCATCATGATCAGTTCTTGCTTTTTAGTGTTTTTTTCATCAGTGTGAACAGGTGTGGCTTTTTGAATATATTAAACTATATAGTATAAATTTATGGCAAAAAAATCTGTTGTTGGGTGTACTTAAGAATTTTCCACTGCATATTGAACAAAATGTTTAACAGCGACAAGGAACTATCGTAATCAAATTGATGAATTTGGGAGATTTTGACAGGAAAGATATTAATCAATCAAAATGTAAAAAAAACACTTGAATTCATGAAAATCAATATTTTTAGCCTTTTGACCTGATCATCTTTGGTCTAGGATGTGCGAGATACGACTGGTTAGGTGAAAACATCACATTTAGTAAAAGTGACCACTCGACAGGGGGTCATTCCTCCACCCATGTGTCAGTCTCAGTCTTCCAGAAAATACAAAGTCAAAGGATTTGCGCAAAGCCAAGGCGAATAAATCTATTTTATCACACAATGTCTTGAAAATGTAATGTCAGGAACTGCATACTTCAAGCGACGGACACAGCATGGGTGATTTCATTTCTGGACCTATAAAGTAGACCCACTACAGCAGGTTAGAATCTCTGATTATGCTATTCAAGTTGGACTGTGATGACACCCCACATCCCATCAAGGAGAGAGGTCAGGGAGTGTCTGGGGAATTATTCAACGAGTTGGTCATTCATTAAAGGCTACTTTGTGTGAGTTGCTCCCTAGTCACTGCCCCTCAGCACTCTGTGCCACCAACCCCTGAACAAGCTACTCTTTATTGACCCTGCTGCTTATCCCTGGTGTGGCTTTCACTTTGCTGTCTACCCTCACCACTAATATCTTGACTATGACAGCACTAACTGTAGAAAAACTACATGTAGACCTTGAGCATGCAAGAATGCCGCTTTGACTCTCCACTAGTTATTTCTAGTGATTTGGTCTCTTTATTCAAAATGTGCATACATAGATGGCTTTCTTCTAAAAAATGTATTGCATTGATTGTACTTTCATTTATAAGCTTGTACATTCTTGAGATAGCTATAAACCCACTTGTATCTATAAGGAGAAATCGAATATCATCACAATAGTGAACAGGGCTCTTCATGATTTCTAAAATTTACAAGGAACATGGCGAGCACATGCATACACTATGGACACCTTTCTTCAAACATTGTCAAATATTGAGCAACAGGTTGATGCCGCTTTCAGCATTGTCTGCATAAATAACAGGGGAGGTGAGGGGAGTTGTCTGTCTGTCCCCTAATGATGCTGCTTGGTCAGTTTATCATTCAGTTTGTAACCAGAATCAGTCTACAGCACTCCTTTATTAATACAATGAACCTCCACCTTAACCACTCAATGAACATTCGGCAAACTTCCCCACTATTCAGTTTTAGGATGGGTATAGCAGGTTTGCTATTGGAAATCCTCTCATGGTGAACACAGAAGCACTACAAAGGAATCTCTATCCCTTGAAGGACAGCATTATGTTTTAATGTGCTATAAACATTGTCGTCATGATGCATCTATGTAGCCCTTGCATATCTAAAAGATGCTTTAATGGAGCACTGGCAAGTAGACCCACGGAGCTATATTCATACAATGAATGACATGATTCATCAAAACGCTATTTAGCTCTCAAAGGGTTAATCTAACACACCCTGCTTTGTTTCCCTTTGATGAGGCTAGCCAGACAGCATGACATGTTTAATAAATGTCAGAATATTCTAATTAAAAAGGATTAATTAGACAGGGAAATCACATTAATGGCCTAAGAACATTGCAGTTGTCATTATTAGGATAGACATGAAGCAAGATGGGGAATCACATTTCAAATGTCCAAACCAGCGATGAAGCAATGGAAATTAAAAGATATCCTAACACATTGGCTACAACTTATAAGACTTCTTGTACAAACATGTCGTTTTTTATTGACTACATTGATGGAAAGTCACAGGAATCTACCTATACTGGCAGTTTCTTCTGGGGTTTGACTGTGGACGAAATGTCAAGGGGTTGAGGCAAGGGCAATATGGCCCAGGGCCCAAAATAGGGTAGAAAATGTTGAAATGATAGTTTAGATAGAGTCAAGTGAATCTCTACATAATTATACATCTTCTTTGGAAAACTTCAAAATCAATTTTAAATGCCATTTGAAGATCAGCTTCATAATCCTCTTGTGGACGTTATTCTGGAAAATTTGTTGCTTGTCTCTTGATCGTCTCACCAGGAAGCTCTGTAGCAACGCTAACAGATTAAAGCCTGACTTCCACAAGTAACAATTGTCCTTCAATTTGGCTGATTCTGTCTTCTCAACCCAAGTCTCCCGGATGACCATCTCCATATTCCATCTTAATTCTTTGCATGTATTGCCCTATAATTATATACATATATGATGTCCCCCCAAAATTTCTAATAAAAATTTCACATAGTTTCCAAGTTTTGGCTCCCTCAGTCAGGGCGGGATGTCTGTTCTGGTAAAAAAAACCACCTCAATCCGAAACAGGTTGAAATTATCAAACCATACCCATTGTGTTATGTCTTGATGCACAGAGGCTGGGAAATAAGATATAAATCAGTGAAAAGTAACAAAACTTTAAATAATCAAAAAATTGTCAAAACTAGAACTGTTCCCCTAGCAGCTTAATCTTGAGACTTGTAACTAAGATAAATGTGGGGCTTGTCAAGGTATGATACTTGTTTCTTGGAACAGCCCACAGGTGGCACCACTGGTGGCTAAAGTTGGGCATGATGCATTCATGAATGCAACCTTGGCAAGTAACCCACTAGTGCTGCATTCAAGTGTCATGCCGAACCTATTGAGTTACTTTGCTGGACGATCAGCATGAAACATGGATGCAGCCCGGCGAGTTACTTACAAGCCATGCATTTATGCATCAAAAGTAAATACATAGCGTGCTAAAGCATTGTGTGGTTCTTAAAGGGATAACTTGTGTGCAAGTTGCTGGGTGGCA
The DNA here is from genome assembly GCA_947462335.1 of Harmothoe impar. Taxonomy (NCBI): domain Eukaryota; kingdom Metazoa; phylum Annelida; class Polychaeta; order Phyllodocida; family Polynoidae; genus Harmothoe; species Harmothoe impar. The sequence continues at coordinate 63,491,747 of OX381712.1, read as the reverse complement.
GGCGATGTAGGAGACCTGAGGTGAGGCGGAGAGCAGACGCGGCCTGGAGGAGGCTGTTATCACATGACACAGACACTGAGGTGTCCTCAGGCCATTAGTGATGCTTTTTACATTTTCTCTTTTCTTTTACTGGCAAGTAGACATAGAGTTTCATAATTATGTCCTATGAGAGGATAAACATATTCTATACTAATGACTATACACCTTAGATGGTATATATGTTAGTTTGAGTATTTTCCTTTTCAGCGCAATTACTGTTTCACAGTCAAAGCTAGTAATGGCCATGTGTGAATGTTACTTTTTACTCCCTAGCTTTTTTATGTCGCATCTGCACTTCAATTTAGCAAACCCATGATACGAGAAACCTCTAATTACTCAAGCGTAGTTTCATGTATTTAGTTCATTCACAAGAGAGTGTACAACCGCTGTGTTATAAATCGGCTTGAGTGGTACATTTGACTCCTCCTGCATTATGTTTGTCCAGTAGTAATCACTAGGATTAAATAGTACTAGCCTCCTCCCACAGTATTGCAAGTAGACATCGTTCAGTCAAGTGCTAGCAAAAATGCAAGTTATTTCCAACGTGAAACTTTTAACAAAATCTTCTCTCATTGGCGGTGCAAACTTTTGATACTGGCATTTTGTTCTTCTATTGACGGTTTGAATTGTCCATAGTCCCTTGCGGTCATGAGTCCAGCATTTTCAGACTCAATTAAATCACTTTTGGTATGCTGTACCTCTGATAACGAGTTTGTCAATGATCCTGCAGACTAAAAAGACACAATATACAGACTTGACAAAAATGAATATTCACATACCTCTTAACTATATGCTTGAATGTTCAGCAGCATCAGACTTCACCTACAAAAATGAGTAAACAAGGTCATTGCATGCATATATGCCAGACTCACAATTCAGAAGAAAGGTGTAATTTGTTACTGACATACACAGGATACACTACAGCCGTCCCACGCAACAACAAACAGTGTTGCTGGTAAGCTGTTAAACATTTCCTGTCATCCTCTTGGTGCTTCTGAGTATCCAAAATATTGACAACTTACAATAATTATTGTTATATGCTTAGATTTCTCAGAATCAAGGATAGCCCTTCATCCGAGTCGTGTCTTCAAAATTAATTGTCTCACATAGAGAGACACTAGTATCGTTAGGACCGAGTCACAACTGATAAATAACAAGCAATGTTGTAACTATTGCAGAATCCTATTTCTCAATTGAAGACTATTTCTGCCCATGGTATTGTTGCATGTTATATCCCTTTGTATTTTCTCTGGATAAGCTATTAATGGGTACACAGTCTTGACAGCTAAAACCAGGCTGAAAATGGAAAATAAGAGTGACAGTGCCTCGCAGAATGTCAGCTACAAGGCTGTGCAGGTCATCCTTACCCACATTCAGCCGTTAACACTTTAAGGATGCATGTCACTAGATGTCGTCATGATGTACAAATGCAGGCCCAGCGAGTTACTTGCCAGTGCTGCATTGGTGCATTATGAAGACCCTTCGGGGATGTCTCAACCTGGGTTGAATGCAGTCCTGGTGAGTTACTCGCCAGGGCTGCATTCATGCATCATGACAACCAAGGCATGATGAATTAAGCACTATACCGTCCTTAAAGGGTCAAAGAAGCCGAATTAAGATTCTACTCTGAGGCCTCCCGCTGGCAGCCTTTCTGTCTGCACTACTTAAGGATTCTACAGAGGGTGAGAGTAGCAGTGCTATATAGGTAACCCCATCAAAATATGGCAGCTTCATTTGACAAACTAAATTAGCCAATCTATCAACCGTGTATCAGTTTAGCCATTGTAGAGGCAACTGAACACCCTTCTGTTTCAGACACATAATATCACAGTACAACATTATGTAATGATACTGATGAGCTATTCAAATCGGTAATATACCACTCAGCCACTTGTGAATTTTCCCAAAGGTGTGAAAATGACCTGCAATCCTCATTGAAGAAATGATGCTGCATATTTACTTCCACCATTTGCCGCAAAGACAGTGTGAACCACATTGCGCAGGGTGGTATCAACTCTTGTATGTATACAGTTTACTATTTAACAGTTCAATGGCCAAGCAGAAAATGGCCTTCATTATTGATCAATGCTATCGCACTAGTTGTGAAGGCCCAGGTGCTGCTGCCCCGACAGCAAGAGTGGTTGCAGAGTGTGGGGGACTGGTACTCGGGGCTTTATATAGGAAATGTGGGGGTTCAATCCCATTTTTCTCATCAACGATTTTCATTGGATAGAAAGTCTTCATTAATTAGAAAATTAGTTGTTCCCACTTTCATTCCTAGTATGGGCTGACAATGGTGTCCGTGATGCTCTCACTGAATGACACATTCAATCAGGTTAGATTGGGGAGCACTGGCAGTGGACCCCAGCTCCAGAAATACACTCCCCTTCAGGAAATCCTATGTTGGGCTTGAGATTTAGGCATCCCTCACCTATGCAGGTCATGCAGTCCTGTCCTCCATGTCAATGACCATGGGCGTGGGTGTGGCAGACTCCCAGGAGTCAAGCATCTCATCTATAGGTACTTACAGCTACCAATAGGTCCATGGTGTTGATTGGTACAGGCCCACTAAAGGGTACATTCACCTAGCAACAGCCACATACAGTGAGTCGGATGCCTAAATTTGTAGTTATTCATGCACAATAAGCCCTCTACCTGTCCTTTGTTGGTTAGAATAATGGTTACGTTGCCATATGGGAAAAATAAATACAAATTCAAGTGTTCACCTCAAGGTATGCTGTTCACAATACGCTCAAATCCCACGATGCTATCTATGCCTTCTAAACTCTTGCGATTTGAAGCTCTTGCAATTTGGGAGCCTTGCATTTATTCTTAATTGCAAGAGTTCTATTGCAAGGTTGCTTACTCCAAATCCCACCGTACAATGTATATTGCACTGCATCCTTGCAATTGTGGCATATATTTATTAATTGCAATATAGACATGATTTCAGGTCAATATGCTCATGTTGCGAGAGAAAATGCCAAATTGCAGAAAGTTTTCACATGAGCAAGGGAAAATGTCTAAATATCTGGATGTTAGAGTAGGCCTAAAATTGCAGCAGATTCTTAGCTGTTAGAATACTTCTCAGTTGTAGTAACATCTGTTGCAATTCGGATCAAGCTGGGCATATGGCAACAGATTCTGTTATTGCAGAAACTATCTGGCAACAATTGCATCGTGGAATTTGAGCTATAGCTCTTACGGCTAGTTTCACATGGTGTATCTGATGTGTTAATTATTGCGACCAGAATCTTTGTGATATAGGTTCAATTCTCAATAATGATTTTCTTCATCTTTTGTATCAGATTTATCATCGATAATTCATATATGCTCATAGTCAACTTAGTCCAACATAACTTCCGTCGAGGAACTATTCTACAAGATAAGGAGTCGGCATCTGCAGAATATTCCTCATTAAGGGCCATTTTCCATTACATTAGCCGATTTGGAGGTGATCGGCAAGCAATCGGCAGGTAGAGCCACAACAATTACGATATACTGCAGAGTGCACTTGCCAGCACGGGCCACCACTGTGCTAAACCTGGGGGGGGGGGAGGTCAGGTGTTTCTGTTCACAGAAACAGGGTGGTCAACTCTATGTTCCCCCTCTGCTTTGAGCATAGCATTCTTGTGAAAATGTATGCATTTGAATGCATTAAGATGCCATAATCTAATGGATTTGCATAATAAATAATATTACTGGGATGCAGAACACACAATTTTGCATTTAACTGGAGATATACCCACATTTAGCAAAGTCCCCCCTCTGCTTTGTGTCAACATTGCTGCAGTCCTCAAAGCACATGGCCTGCATACCTACAACACTGTGGGGAGCAAGGAAGGGACAGGGGTCTGTACACAGGTAGCCAAGTGTAGCAGTCACAGTGGCCCACACTGTCCTACCTGACGGTAGGACTAGGACTCTGATTGGAGACAAAGGTCAGTTGGTGGGCGTGCTTGCCAGAGGTGTATACCTGCCGATCGCCTGCCGATCACCTCCAAATCGGCAAATGGAAACTGGCCCTTACCAAGGAGGTACATGTATCCAGTTAAAATTGCCATACTATTCCTTTTCATAAAATGGTTGAACGTTTCCCAGTTTTGTTAGCCGGTAAAAATATAATAGATCCTAATGACAATACTTTATAAATGATTGAATCGTGCATCCTGCTCATTAGTACCGTAATATTGAATGGTCATAGTTCTAGCGAATCCAGTCTCTATAGTTTTCTAGATAAATGCAATGGGGCCCTTGTTCTTGTTTAATTAGATTTTAAACCTTGGGGAACTAATGAATTGCCAATGTGGCCAGCGTCTCTGCTATCTGTCACATAGGACGTTGTGTTAGGGAGAAAGGGATTTACTAATGAACCTCGGGGGTCTGTCAGCATACTAAACAAATGGATCATTTAGATCTCATGGGACTACTTTAGGCATAGGGCAGGATATATATGATTCTGACGCCTAGGAGTGCAATTTATTTTGTATAGCGTAGGGGTGTGAGTGTGCTGTAGTACCAATAGGATTGAGGTTAAAGATCGCCAGATAATATTTGGTGATTTTCTAATGTTAGTTTCTAACATAGTTCATCTGCCTCTAAGTATTCTCCGAGTCGCCCTAGACTGTAGGGGGCGCTGTGCGCAGAATCGGCGGCCATTTTGTTGGGGGACGTCTTGCATTGTTTTGGTCTGACAAACTCCTAAATTTGCCGAATTTTGGTTAATGAGACAAGAGTTTGGCTTATAAAACATATACACCGCCAAGGTAAATGTACATTTCTCGATCCATCCGAGATTATTTGTTGATCTAGGCCCTCATTTCATCATTATCAACAAATTTGTATGCTACGTCTGGACACAACAACGGTATACGTCCCCCAGGGAAATGGCGGAAATTTGACAGGAAGTCGCTGTCAGACTCAGAGTATGGGGAAATCTAGAGGCTCTCATATTTTTATTTAACCACTATACATTATCATAAAAATAACTGCCGGGTAATCTGGAACTCAAATGAAGGGGTGCATTATGACCAATCAATAACTGCATTGACTTTTTACTGAGTATAGCATTTGCTCCCTAACCACAGCTCTCAGTGTTGCCTTCTTAAATTTACTATGAAGAACTTCTATACCTCAATGTTTACGTTGAGCGATGGTAAAATGAGCAATTTTATTACACAGTTTAAATCTGGACCAGTTGAGGTAAAATGGCATTTTTAATGCATTGTCTTTTTCATTATATTTTCTTGATAAAGGATAATGCCACACAGATAAGATAGAAGCTGCTAAATTGTTCAATATACATGCACATTCCGTATGTGAACACATATATTCCAGCTACCAGTGCTTAATGATGGATGAAGGAGGGCACTTTGAATGGTTCATTCCCTGGTCCGCTCCCATCACGAAGCCAATAGTGACTGGACCCAGGCCAATAAGGCACTGAAACGACGTGATTCTATTCCCCAAATTGCATGTCCCTTGATGGCCTACAGACCCTTTCCAGTTACCAGGATAAGGGGGACTATTGACTTAAAGCACAATAAGGGCTGACATTAATGTACAGCAGGCTAATGGAAACAGTAATCAAGGCCTCTCTATGCTAAATGCCCTCGGTCAAGGGCAATTGGAAGTCATGACCCTGACCAAAGTGGTATTGGTAATTATTGGATAAGGCTTGTTAGTGATGTCATCATATCAAATCCAGTGCCCGTTGAATCTAGATGTCATTGAGCTCTTACTAGGTATTGAATTACACATAGCTGTTGCGGCCAGTCGCAGTAAGCTTCAGAAACCGTTCGCTTGTGAACAAGGAAATATCTAGATATCTAGATTGCAGTAGTAATAGATCCAACAGATACAGGGCACGCATGCCCCCCGCTTGTGGTTACATGTATATGTTATAGCAAGCCGTGCATATTGCAACCAATTTCTGAACTGGAGACAATAAATCAAAACAATTATTGCATCAGGGCGTTTGGTCTTAAGAATATGTTCCCACCTACTTCCAACATATAAGACTATGGGCTAAACGTTACTATACCAACGTTACCAATGTTCACTTCTCTTTATCCTACCTATTTCCAAAAGTCTCCAAGGAAAGTCTGATTACCACCGATTCGTTCGAATGGAACTCCATTTGAACCCTATGAACTTTAAGAAATGCTTGCACACAATTGTATTATCTTCATGGATGTGAGGGGGTCTAATTATCACCTATTTGTCCGAATGGAACTCCATTGAACTTTTAGAAATGCTTGCACACAAGCATATTTTCTTCATGAATCACCATAACAACCTTTACCCCATCCCAAGGAGGTTTCAGACCGGGGCCAACAAAGTAAGGTAGGCACGTATGTTTTTTTACTGCCAGATAACATTGGGTAAACAGAAACACGAATGTCGATTCAATTAAGGATTTTAACATTGTAGATCACATTTGCCTGGAACCAAAAGTGCAGGCACACTGAACTTGGGACAGAATAGCAGAATAGTGCGTGGGTTAATATAGGTGGCTGATGCTAGTGGTGGGATCTTCTCCTTACCGTTTGAGGTTGTTTTGGTGTCCAACAAACTAAAATTAATCTAAAATCATAACACATTCTAGCATTGCATACCGATAATACAGTTACTTAGAACACTGATGTAAGGCCACTAAAAAAGAAAGGTTTCTTATCACCAAGGTCGGAGAACTCTGATGAGCGAGGTGTTTTTCCCTCTTTTTACTCGCAGGCTAAAATGCGTAGGATAATTTACGTTTCCAAAATTCACTTTATTGGTTTAGAATTAATTGTTCTGTAAAGGTAGAGAAAATATATATCACTGCATTGCTGGCATTTTTAGCTTTAATTTGACACCAAATAGACCCTATGACAATTTTTGTCCTATTTTATAATTTTTTTAATAAAAAAAATTGGCAACAGAAAAGATTTTTCCTCAAAACCTGATTTTTATGTTGCGTGTGATGAGAAACCATTTTATGTTTTGAGCGGCCTAATGGAGAAGATTAACATGACGAAGGACCCAAAAGTAATTTTCGATCTAAACCATCAGATAAATTTGCATCTGGTGTTCTGCAAGTAGAACATAAGGCCAGTACTTTGTGGAAACTGCCGTAGTGTTATCTTATTAACGTTGGCTACGACCATAACACTTTAAGGGCTGCATAGTGTTTTAATGCATTAGGCCCTCCATCATCAAAATACATGAATACAGCCCAGACGAGTAACCCCCAGTGTTGTATTCAAGAATCACACCTGCCCTACAGGGTACACATTCTTCATGATGTATAAATATAGCCCTGGCGAGAGCCGCATTCATACATCATTACAACAAAGGGCATGGCACACCAAAACAGTATTTAGTCCTTAAAGGGTTACCGAGCTATAATGGCCACGACACAGCTGGTGTCAATCTGGGACCTATAAAGTGGGACCAACACAACACGTGGCACATCTAGAAGTGATTTTACAATGCAGGATGGACTGCAGCGACACCCCATACTGCAGCCAGGCAGGAGGTCAGGGAAGGCTTGAGGAATTATTCACGAGCTGCTCGCCTGTTATAGGCCACTTTGTGTGGGCTGTTCCTCTGAGCACTGCCCTCCATTACAGTGAGCTGCTTGACCCATCAAGTTCCCCATGAGTGTTCTGCAGAACAGGAAACTCATTTGTTAGAAATATAACATAAGGAATATAAGGAATTTCTTTTAGAGATGGTCATTTTAATTAAGCCAATGATAGCATGATGTCTCCAACTGTCAGTGTCGGATACCTCCAAATGTCACTCTATACCCAAATCGCTTTTTCTTAAATGTAAATCTAATTAAAATGACCATCTCCAAACATGAATATGTAACTTATATGTTTCCCATTAATTAGATCACGTATCAAGCCAATTGTAATATTTATGTAATGCATTGTTAAGATTATAATTTTAGAAGACTCTTTTAATGACAGCTCATACATGACACATAAACGCCCCTCAAACATCTCATTAATACACTGTTTCCAATTGGGGAAAAACATTTTCTGTTCTGCAAAACAATCAAGGTCACTCCCCATTGTCCCTGTTGCTTATCCCCTTGTGTAATTTGCAGTAGTGATTGATACTGATGCCCAATGTTTCATTGTGGTATTCTGTTTTTGTGTGTGTGGTTATGAGCTTTTGTCTCATTGCATCAAAGGCAATTACGTTTCTTCTCCTAGAGCGACGTAAATAATGTCAGTTGCTCTCAAATGACCATTTACAGCAGAATTCATGATTGCAGAACAGATAAGTATTGAAATGTCACCATGACCTGGCTTATAGAGATGTTTGCCCTTGGGATTTAGTCTTCTGACATTGAGGTTCTACTTAAAATCTTTACTGACATAATATGAAACAACTAATGGCAGTTTCGACTCAAAATTGATCAGAGTAGGATACATCTTTACATCGATTGGAGGGTATCAAAAGGAGTCTCCATATGTTGCATACAAATATTATTATGTTGATTATTAATCGTTGAAAAAATATCCTACACAAGACAGAGTGGGGAAAAGGGTGTGTTTGAGGCAGCATGGTATGACAATATACCCTATATATATATATATATATATATATATATATATATATATATATATATATATATATATATATATATATATATATATATATGTATATATATATATATAGGGTATATATTTATATATATATATATATAATATATATATATATATATATATATATATATATATATATATATATATATATATTGCAGGGGTTAACGTCCAGACATTCAAATCCACTATATTTACTTAAATCCCCCGAAATTGTATGAATGATCTAGATATTATGCAGCTATGTTAAGGTTGTCTAAGGCACACCCTATTTAACCCACGGGCTGGACTCTGGGGTTGGACTGCGCAGTAATGAGCCCACTCAAGCAGTCCCTACATGCAATCATACAGCTCCCAATGTAAACACCAAGTAGGGCCTTAGTAGGCACAGATAGAGCTCATCATCTAGTGCAGCCCTTAGCAGCAGACCACTTGGTACATCAATCTGTAACTCCCTCAACAACTCCCTGGCTAGTTACCAAACAAGTTACCAACCTGCTTTCCCCAACTAATAACCTTTAGTATGGATGAGCTGAGTGTCCTAAATGATTCATAATCTTCACATCAAACTTTATAATGTTGAAAGCAATGATTTAATTAGTTTCCTTTTGAGGAAACATAAACAGCTCTCAAGTGGATTATTCAAAATATTCGTATTGGACAAAATCAATAGGCGGGGAAACTACATTGAAGTTCAGTGAAACTTGGCTGTCCTAATAATAATATTAGCATATTCTACCCCAAAGGTTATGAATTTCAATGTCTGAGGATTCACAAAAGAATGGAATTAGGACTTGCATACAGATAAAAGATTCATTAATTGCCAAACCCACGAACAGATGGACGCAACATGTTAATCAAAGGATGGAACTATCAGGAATTTGTGACAGTTGATAAGTACTGTCAGTGATAGCTTAATTTAACTTTGATATTAATTGCCAGACCACCATAGCAATAATTAATAAATGAAAGACTAAAGAGTGCACATCTCACTATGCAGAATCATCTATATACATGTATTCTGTATATATTATACATGTATAAAATGTAATACATCACTTGTGACATTTAAAGTTATTACTGCTATATCCAATAGTCCCCCGCTCACTGGTTGTCTAGTGAAGCAGCACAAGGCCTCACTGGACCTAGTCTTGACCGGATTGATATCAGAGGGGACTCCATCCATTAACCCATTAAAGACTGCATAGTGCTTTAACACATTATTCCCTTTGTTATTTTGTACTAATGCAGCCCTGACAAGTCCCTACCCAGAAGTGCATTCAAGCATCATGCCGACCCTGCTGGGTTGATGCGCTCCCAGCCATCACTATGGGCCTGTTAGTAGACTCCACAGGCCTACATTCGAGCAGTATGACGACTAATAGCGTCACAATTCTCATATTGAAGGATAATTCAGCCCTTAAAGAGTTAACTGCATGGCAGGGGAGTGGGGTAGACCTGAGGTGAGGGGGATACAGATTACTGTGGCTGATGAGGCCTGCAGGATGGTGCTATCACATGACTCACAGAAACCAAGGTGTTTCCACCTGATAAGTACAAACAGACCAAGCTGGCCCCACCTTGATCTCTGTTCCCGAGCATCATCGGGGGGAAGTGACGCAGTCATGGCCCCTTAGATACCAGCGGTGTCCGAGGACATGTCCGAGGACGAGTTGGGGCCAGCTTGCAAACAGACGTGTTGTGTCACTAGATTTTGTCCTTCTTGTTTCAAGACTTTGGCATCTAAATAGCTTCCTTATTTCACCTCAAAATAAGAATATACCAAAGAAATTTTCCGCTAATGAGTCTACATATGAGACTTCTAGACATGATTGGCTGATGAAAGGTTGCATTTGTTATTATGATGCAACAGAAAAGATGGTTAGATGTATGTACATAGACAAAGGCCCAGGGAAAGGAGGTCTTTTTGGATCCTTCCTCTCAAGGTGAGACTGTACCAGTATCTCATGAAGCTATTCTTTTGGTCCATGGTAGTTATTTCGGCTGTGTCGTACTAACCCAAAACTCTACGCTAATGCATCTGTCCTGGGTACACCTTGAGCGTATGCCTGTCTTGTACGGCCTCGAGCGTGTAGCACAAGAGGGTCTTACAAGACAGGCATAAGCCGCGGTGATCCACTGCCGCGAATTTGCTGCTTATTTGCCGCGAATCACACTCGTGCGAGTAAACACAGACAAAACTTTCCAGCAGTGGATATCCTGCTGGGAGTACCTGAGACAACGTCGCTGTGAGTGCCGTACGGCCTGCGAGTAAATTCCCAGAAATCTAAAAGTTTTGATATTTGCGAGTGTACTTGCAAGTGCCTGTTGTACAACTACATTTGCAGCAAACTCACGGCAGTGGATCATCGGCTATACACAAAAGGTGTACAAGGGTCCAGACTGCAGTATCTTGTGGTTTTGGCTTTATTATACCTCCCCAAATGGCCCACTTGCTTACATTTGTTTCCAATGAGGAAATTGTATAATACTACCACGTGCATGGCACCACAACAGCTGTAATCAGGTCAAGGGTCTGTCTGTATCATGCACATTATGTTAGCTACAATGATTACATTTAATACTAGTTACCCATGGACATTACGTTAGATACATTTTTCTAAAGACAATAGAAAACTCTTCACATCTAAACTGTCTATAGGTCTATAACACACGCTGTTCTGGCACTTAGTCTCTGGTCCGGGGCCTTATGGAGGCTTGACATCATTATGCGTTATAGGCCTAGAGCCGGGGCTTACAGTCTCAACTTGAAGAAGATTCTGTCCAATTCTCTATTATAAAATAGAATATTATGTGAGAGTTATTTGCCTGAGTGTTAGAAATGAGAGTGCAACAAGTTTAACCCATAGGTTAATCTAGAGGGTGCAATTTCCAGGGGGGAGGCACTTCTCCCTGCACTATACACCCATGGCTAGTCAGAGAAGTGGGCATACAGCCCTGTGCCCACACAGCCATACAGACTTATATTGTTAGGAAATAATAAATGTGCAGCATTGATGAATGCTGCATTTAAGAATAATTTGAAGTGGACCAAAATCCAAGACAAAACGTCTCATAAAATATATGCTCATCCTCCTTGACATTCTTTTAAATAGATACGGTTTTCCTAAGTACATCTGCAATGGCTCCCAACATTTTATTTTAGGGGATAAATCAATGATAAACAATTTGTAATCTGCCTGCCTGGTTTTAGCAGAGTGTAAAGTTGTATTTTCGCGAATCATTTCCCACAGTATTTGGGAACACTTGATAAGGAAAAATCAATGATTGATGGGAATGGCTCAGTATCTACCCTAAGCATACTACTCAAGGTGTTTTATCTCAGTCTAGGGGACTTTTACCAAATGGGCCTTCTACTAAAATATGGAAGACTCCCAGACAGCATCAAGATAGGACGACACTTTCCTCTCTTGACAGCAAATCTTTTTTGAAGGTCCCCTTGTAAAAGAGGTCTCCATTCTAGTATATATATATAATCTGTATTATACCTAACTATAGCCTTTATACTTGTTTGGATGCCAAATTGCATTGTCTATAGTTTTAACTTTAATGAAATGAAATGTATGATGTTTGAGGCACTAAGGTGCAAGAACATATAATTACTAAATAATCACAGCGTACAGAGTGACTTAATTAACAGCACTAAGCAGATTAATTCAAATCGATCAATTTAATTCGAAAAGTGTTTATTCTGTAATCAGGAGAAATATAAAAGTACAGACAATTATATTTGTTTCAATTGACTTACACAGAAGGTGATTTACTGTTATTCCGAATACGATAACGCATTAATTTTTGACAATTTAACAATTCAAACTTGTAATAGGTTTGACAAAATACCCTGATCATTTGACATTCAGAAGAAAATAGTCATATGGATTCATAAACCTAGTTTGTGGTAATATGCCAAAGATCATATATATCCCCACCTCTACAAACTCTGCCTTGTAACAATCCTATAGAGTAGAACCTCCTGTATACTCTGCATCTAGTAAGCAAGTAGGCAATAAGTGCAGCTTATAGGATCAGGACAAAGTTCTAAGATACATACTAAAGTACTCAAGTCATTATATTGTATCATATTATTTAGACCCACTTTGAGGCTTATAGGATACTCCAAAAGTCTTTGTGTGGCTCAGGAGGATTACTTATGATGATGAGCCCTCAAAGGTATTGTGAGCTGATTAGCCCCAACGGAGTCATTGTGTCACTGGATATTGTCTTTTTCACTTAAAAGGCAAGGAGATAATTATAGATTTCCCTAATCCTCTGATCAAAAGAGGATTAGTGAACAACAGAGACCACTGGTAAGTAGAAAGCTGATTTTAGATTGATATGTTAAACATAAAGACAATGACAATCACAAGATTAGAATAGGGTAAAATCAGTAATATGAGGGAGTGACTCTCTATCTGTTTATATGTAAATATCCGTAGCATCCATATTGGCCTCACATGAAGGGTGCAACACTAAACATGGTGAATTGTCTGGGCTTGTAGAAGTAGTTCCCATCCTCCAGTAATGCAGAAGTAAGGGGATGGGAAGAGTGTTGCGATGGCTATTGACTCTCTGGAGGAGCCTCCTGGGCCAAAAGGGGACCCATCAGGAGAAATGCCACAGCTGTTTGGATTGGCTGACGGAACCAACAACTGACCCTGGCTGATTTGTATATGTGAATGTTAAGTACTCACTGGCAGCAGATATGTCCTACATGGGACCCAGATATAAGGGGGTCTAGATAGGGGGTCCCCATGTCGCAAGTTTATTTTAAGAAATCACCATGTCACCTGTCACTTAAATCCCCATGTCCCATGTTGCCTATAACAGCTCATCTGTCCAATGTCGATTTTAAGAAACACCCCATGTCATGTCACTTATCTTTTTCCTCATGTCACAAAGCTCCATGTGGCATGTCGATTTAAAAAAATGGCCATGTCACCGTGTTGAATTTAGCCATCCACCCCATATATTATATTTCATGAGAATGATGGCCATTTAGTGAGAAAATGCCTGGATGATAGTATTTATTTGATAAGGTAATAACTTTTTTCTTTTTGGAGTTCTGTTACATGTGAAACTCAAACCTCTGTATTCTCCTGCATAATTAATATTCTACATTAAACCTAGCCTCTATTTTACATAAAGGCGATGTTATACTGCGATGCTTGCCACAATTTATGAGGTGTGTTTTAAATTTGCTAAATAATATACTCAACATGTAGCTTAAGTTTTTTTACAGCACACACAGAAGGCAAAGCATTCCTATAAATGTGTGACTTTTAAAATGCAGACTGTTATTACCAAAGGTCTCATTCTCATATTAAATGGTTCATTTTCAAATAGGCGATAGGGTTGCCTAATAACCTGCTGCGATGATCGCCAGGTAAAACTTTTCATGCAACTGAACATGAAGTCCTCGGCTCAATACAGCTCAGAATAAATCCTATGGTATGAAATATATACCGATATAGATCATAAAGGCATGTTCTGGTTAGCAATATTGAGTTTATAACATATTTTATTCATAGGATGACTTTACAAAAATCTGGAATATTGTTATCAGTACACCATAATACAAAATACATATTTGAGAGAAATGATAAGGGGTTTCTTGGTGAGATAGCGGCATTCTAAGGTATAAATCCAACTATCAATTTACAACATGCGAGCTAACCTTTAGAAGATTGTCAATTTATATTTTCTCATATGATCTCAATAAAATAAATAATAAAATGGGGAAGATGTGACGAGGAAAAATCCAAGGATCCTTTGATTGATGAGAAAGGCCTGGTATATACTGTTGCCACTCCAATCAATGTATTTTTATGTCTGGAGGACTTTCATTGAGTAGGGCTCCTAAAATATGAATTACTTCCAGACAGCATCCAGATAGGGTTGATCTGGCTACTCTCTTGGGTGATGCTTTAATGGCGACTTATTCTAATTTGTGCCATCCAGAGGAGATATATTTCATATTCATAGGATAATTTGGTTAATCATGAGATCAGTCTTGGGACTAACTCTCCCCACCATTTGGGACAGGCAGTAAACCCTTCCAAAGCCAGATATGGGATTCCAACACACTTATGTACATGAGGAGTAGCTTCTAGGTGCTCCATAAATAGAGGTACAGTGAGTACTGAGGCCAAAAAAAAGGTGTGTTTCAGGCAACATGGTCAGAATTTCTAGGGTAGGTAGGTCAGATTTTTTTTTCCCATAGAGAGAGTAATGAGTCGTGAATTGACAAATATCAAGAAGTTAAAGCATGTTCCTCTTAAAAAGCCATTTTCTGAAGTTAATCAATTATTCAGGCCTCTGAGGTCACTGGGAGCTTTTTTTCTTTGAAAAAAAATGTAAAAATTGAGGTAAAATAACAAAAAAAATCTTTAAGAAAATAAAAAAATCTCCAAAATTGGGAAAAAAATGCTAGGGTCAGCCTTTTTTTTAATCTAGGGTCGGGTTGCCTGAAACACACCTTTTATTTTTTTTGGCCTGATCAGAAATTTACCTCTCCTGAATCTTTACCAGATTATTTTTGCTTAGCTTATAAGCTCCAGACTCCACGCAAATACATATGTGAAGAGGACTCAGTACTGACATTTGACATTAAGATCAAGATGACTGTATATGGCAATGGTGTATATCGACTGGAATGTTAAAGAATGGGCAAGGTGTTGCTCTACGTCACCAGCTCTTGACCACTCTATTAAACACATATTTATAAAGGTCATCACTCTAAGAATGTAAGGGGGGTCCAATTATCACCTTAATGTGCACATTCAACTCGCACTTATCAGCTTTTTGGAATAATTTCACACTTATATTCTTATCAGCATGAAAACCTTGGCCACATCCCAAGGAGTTCTCAGGTATGCAGCAACACTCCACATTGCATCCAGGCAGGAGGTCAGGAAAGGGCTGAGTCATTATTCATGAGCTGCTCACCAGTTATACTTATAGCTCCCTTTGTATGGGCTGTTCCTTTGTTTACCCCCTCCATTACACTGAGCTGCTTGACCCATCAAGCTCCCCGAGCATAAGAACTTTGTTAAAGAGATGGTTGTTTTAATGAAAAAAGAGTGAATAAAAGGAAAGGTCAGCTTAAGATTCCTTCAAATATCCTCCTAAGCTGAAATGTTTATTCAATTGATATAATCTAAAGGGAAATAAAATCACCATCCCTTCTGCAAAACACACAAGGCTTCTCCCCCATTGTCCCCATGTGCTGTGTCATTATTATGTTATATTATGGCATTCTTGTTTTTTATGTGTGGTTATGAGTTTTTATTTCTTTGAATCAAATGCAATTGCCTTTCTTCTCCCAGAGTGAGTTAATCATTTCAGTTGACCGAATCATCATTTGCATCGTAATCAACGATTGAAGATCAGTATTAAAATGTCACCATAACTTGTATGATACTATTTGATTTTCCTGCAGTTCAAATCTTCAATCTTCTTTCAAGTCTAACCACCAGCTTTCCCCAACCAATAACCTTTAGTAGGATGAGCTGAGTGTCCTAAATGATTTATTATCTTCACATCAAACTTTATAATGTTGAAAGCAATGATTTAATCAGTTTTCCTTCGAGGAAACCTAAACAGTTCTCAAGTGAAGTATTCAATAAGTTTCAAAATATTCCTTTTGGATAAATTCAACAGACAGGAAAACTACATTGATGTTCAGTGAAACCAGGCTGTCCTCATAGGAATATTAGCATTCTACCCCAAAGGCTATGAATTCCGATGTCTGAGGATTCACAAAAGAATGGAATAAGGACTTGCATACAGATGAAAGATTCATTGCCAAACTCACGAACAGATGGACGCAATGTGTTAATCAAAGGATGGATCTATCAATATCAGGTATTTGTGACAATTGATACTGCCAGTGATAGCTTCACTTAACTTTGATATTACTTGCCAGACCACCACAGCACACCTCACTATGCAGAATCATTTATATACATGTGTTCTGTATGTATTATACATGTATATAATGTAATATATCACTTATGAAGTTAAACGTTATTACTGCTATATCCAATAGTCCCCCGCTTATTGTTTGTCTAGTGAAGCAGCGCAAGGTCCCACTGGACCCAGTCTAGACCTGATAGATATCAGAGGGGACTGCATCCATTAACCCATTAAAGACTGCATAGTGCTTTAAAACAAGTCGCTACCCAGTAGTGCATTCAAGCATCATGCCGACCCTGCTGGGTTGATACACTCCCAGCCGTCATCATAGGCCTGTCAGTAGACTCAACAGGCCTAATATTCGAGCAGTATGACAACTAATGGCATCACAATTTTCATATTAAAGGATTACTCAGCCCTGAAGGAGTTAACTGCATGGCAGGGAGTGGGGTAGACCTGAGGTGAGGAGGATACAGATTACTGTGGCTGATGAGGCCTGCAGGATGGGGCTATCACATGACTCACGTAAATCAAGGTGTTCCCACCTGATTAGCCCAGAGGTGTTGTGCTACTAATTTTAGCCTTTCTTGTTTTCAGACTTGGACTGTTTAACACATTCACATAGTAACTGAGTTATAATATGACATAGATATTGACCCAGCTATATAAAGGATTTAATGAAAGAGTAAAGAGTGCACATCTCACTATGCAGAATCATTTATATACATGTGTTCTGTATGTATTATACATGTATATAATGTAATATATCACTTATGAAGTTAAACGTTATTACTGCTATATCCAGTAGTCCCCCTAATAACTACCATGCACCGCGCCACAACAGCTTTAATCAGGTCAAGGGCCTGTCTGTATCATGCACATTATGTTAGCTACAATGATTACATTTAATACGAGTTACCCATGGACATTATGTTAGATACGTTTGTCTAAAGACAATAGAAAACTCCTTCTTCACATCTAAACTGTCTATAGGTCTATAACACACTCTGTTCTGGCACTTAGTCTCTGGCCTTATGGAGGCTTGACACCATTGGGTGTATAGGCCTAGAGCCAGGGCTTACAGACAGTCTCAACTTGAAGAAGATTGTGTCCAATTCCCTATAATAAAATAGAATATAATGTGAGAGTTACTGGCGGGAGTGTTAGAACCGAGGGTGCAACAAGTTCAACCCATACATAGCCATACAGACTCCTATCATTGAGAAATATGATTATCATATGCTAGGTAAAATAAATGTGCAGTATTGATGACTGCTGTATTCAAGAATAAAAGTAGACCAAAATCTAGGAGAAAATGTTTCATAAAATATATGTTCATCCTCCTTGACATTCTTTTAAATAAATAAGGTTTTGCCAAGTACATCTGCCATGGCTCCCAACATTAAATTTTATTCTAGGGTATAAGTCAATGATAAACAATTTGTAATATGCCTGCCTGGTTTTAGAAGAGTGTAAAGTTGTATTTTCGCGAATCATTTCCCACAGTATTTGGGAACACTTGATAAGGAAAAATCAATGATTGATGGGAATGGCTCAGTATCTACCCTAAGCAGACTACTCAAGGTGTTTATCTCAGTCTAGAGGACTTTTACCAAATGGGCCTACTACTAAAATATGGAAGAGTCACAGACAACATCCAGATAGGACACACTTTCCTCTCAAGCAAATTCTTATTGAAGGTCCCCTTGTAAAAGAGGTCTCTAATCTAGTATATAATCTGTATTATACCTAACTATAGGCTTTATAATTGTTTGGATGCCAAATTGTATTGTCTATAGTTTTAACTTTAATGAAATGAAATGTATGATGTATGAGACACTAAGGTGCAAGAATATATAATTACTAAATAATCACAGGGTGAAGAGTGATTAAATTAACAGCACTAAGCAGATTAATTCAAATCGATCAACTTGATTCGAAAAGCATTTATTCTGTAATCAGGAGAAATATAAAAGTACAGACAATTATATTTGTTTCAATCAACTTACAGAGAAGGTTAAAACTTACAATGAGTTATGAATTCATTTTGCACATTTGTTTACAGCACCTCCATTTAATTTATACTGTATGAGCACTTATAGAAAAGACAGTCGCAGTGACTTTACTTGGGAAATAGGGAGGGAGATGGGGAAAAAAAGAAATGGTGGATGCTGACTGTACAGAGGCCACTTCCCTCTATTCCTGCTTTTTATCTTTCAATCTCCCAGTATCCGAGTGGACCTTTTGTATGTTTATGCATTGACACCCTTAATCTGTGGAGGTATGAATTAGGAAAGACCCAAACACAGCTTTCAGACAGTCTGGATTCCACAGCTGATGACAGGGCCAATCTAATGTCAATTGCACAAATATTGTATCAAATAAAGACATAGGAAATTGTATACCAATTGACTATAAACGGAAACAATAAAACCAATAACAACGATGAATTATTTTCCTGGGATGAAACTGACACCAGTCTAATATGTAACCTTGCATAAGGATTTCGATACATCCAATGCAAAGGTGTCGTTCGGCACGATGTGAAAAAATAGTAGTACTTTTTGTGGGTTTACTCTGTAAAACCCAATGGTGATTCACTGTTATTCCAAATACAATGAAGCATTGTAAATATCAGCCATTTCACAGTGAATACTTTTTATATGCTAACCTAATTTGGATTGATGTAGATTCACCATAGATTTATCTACTTATGTGTAATCCGAGAGGGAGCCACATATAGTATCTTCCAAAGATAGGTGGCCTGGTTTGTAAGACTATTTTTCTGTGAGCCCTTAAAGTGGTGTATACATGTTGAAATAATGATGAATTTCAATTCATAGATGTTTGATAATTTAGCTGTTCAATTCTGTAATAGGTTTGACAAAATACCCTGATCATTTGATATTCAGAAGAAAATAGTTATATGGATTTTTACACCTATTGTGTGGCAATATACCATGCATCATACATATACCCTCCTCTGCAAACTCTGCCTTGTTACAATCCTATAGAGTAGAACCTCCTGTATAGTCTGCATCTTGTAAGTGAGTAAGCAATAAGTACAGCTTATAAGATCAGGACAAAGTTCTAAGATACATACTTAAGTACTCAAGTCATTATATTGTATTATATTATTTAGACCCCCTGTGAGGCTTATAGGATACACCGAAAGTCTATATGTGGCTCAGGAGGATACAGATTACTGATGATGATGAGCCCTCAAAGGTATTGTGAGCTGATTAGCCTCAACAGAGGCATTGTGCTACTGGATTTTGTCTTTTTCACTCAAATGCAAGGGGATATAGATTTCCCTACTCCTCTGATCAAAAGAGGATGGGTGAACAAAAGAGACCATTGACTGATAGAAAGCTGATTTTAGATTGATATGTTAAACATAAGGACAATAACCATCACAATATTAGAATAGGGTAAAATCAGTAATATTAGGGAGTGACTCTCTAGCTGTCTATATGTAAATATCCGTAGCATCCATATTGGCCTCACATGGAGGGCGCAACATTTAACATGGTGAATTGTCTGGGTACTTCCCATCCTCCTACCAGTAATGCAGAAGTAAGGGGGATGGGAAGAGTGTTGCGATGGCTATTGACTCTCTGGAGGAGCCTCCTGGGCCAAAAGGGGACCCATCAGGAGAAATGCCACAGCTGTTTGGATTGGCTGACAGAACCAACAACTGACCCTGGCTGATTTGTATATGTGAATGTTAAGTACTGACTGCCAGCAGATATGTCCTACATGGGACCCAGATATAATGTTTCATGAGAATGATGGCCAGTAAGTGAGAAAATGCCTGAATGATAGTATTTATTTGATAAGGTAATAACCTTTTTCTTGTTGGAGTTCTTTTACATACAAAACTCAAACCTCTGTATTCTCCTGCGTAATCAATATTCTGAATTTAACCTAGCCTCTATTTTACATGAAGGCGATGTTATACTACAATGATTGCACAATGTATGAGGTGTGTTTTAAATTTGCTCAATAATATACTCAATATGTAGCTTCAGGTTTATTTTACAGCACACACAGAGAGCAAACCATTCCTATAAATGTGTGACTTTTGATATACAGACCGTTATTACCAAAGGTATATCTCATTCTCACATTGAATGGTTCATCTTTCAAAAAGGGGATAAGGTTGCCTAATAACCTGCTGCGATGATCGCCAGGTAAAACTTTTTGTGCAACTGAACATGAAGTCCTCGGCTAGATACAGCTCAAAATAAATCCTATGGTGTAAAATATATACCGATATGGATCATAAAGGCATTTTCTGGTTAGCGATATTGATATCAGTAGGCCTACACCATAATTATTACGAAATACATCTTTTAAAGAGATGATAAGGGGTTTTGTGGTGAGATAGCAGCATTGGAAATGGTCTGACGATTCTGCCAGTCATTCCAAGGTATAAATCAAACTACTGTAAAACCTTGAAAATAAACCCAACTGGCATATGTGCCGCACCTGCACTCTGGGCTGATCCTATAAGCCGCACTAGCGATCTGACTTGCGTCCAAGCCCCGGCTTATATGCGAGGTTTTACGGTATCAATTGACAACATGTGAAATGACTTTTAGAAGATTGTCAATTTATATTTTCTTTTAATAAAATATGGGAAGTTGTGACGAGGAAAATTCCAAGGATCCTTTGATTGATGAGAAGGGCCTGGTATCTACTGTTGCCACTCCAATCAATGTATTTTTATGTCTGGAGGACTTTCATCGAGTAGGGCTCCTAAAATATGAATTGCTTCCAGACAGCATCTAGATAGGGCTGATCTGGCTACCCTCTTTGGTGATGCTTTAGTGACGCCTTGTTCTAATTTGTGCTATCCAGAGGAGATAATCTTTCATATTTATAGGATAATTTGGTTAATCATGAGATTAGTCATGAGACTAACTCTCCCAACCTTTTCTCCTCTGGTGCTCCATAAATAGAGGCACAGTGTGCACTGATCGGAAATCTACCTCTCCTGAATCGTTACCAGATTATTTTGTTTAGCTTATAAGCTTCAGACTCAACCCAAATACATATGTGAAGAGGATTCAACACTGAAAGGAGCAATGTACCTCCATTGAGGGGCGTCCCTCAATTGAAGTATGGTTATATCCCCCCCCCCCCTGTGACACAGTCCCAACGCTTCCCTCACTGCATGGGCAAGCTGTGAAGATGCCGGCCTGCTCACACATCCCACCCTGGCTGTGTGTTGTTCTTTTTAGCGCATCCCACCCTACAATTGGTCGGACAAACACAAAGGGAGGTGCAGGACTATCTGCCGCCTATGGCACAGGCCCGGCAGTTGCTCAATCGAGGTTTGGGGTTTCTTTGATTCGAGGGTAGTCTCAAACCTGCTCATGACTTACATACAGTACTGATATTTGACATTAAGATCTGGATGTGTATGGTAATGGTGTATATTATCGACTGGAATGTTAAACTATGGGTGAGGTGTTGCTATACGTCAAAATCTCTTAACCACTATAATAAACACATAATTTATACAAGCCATGACTCCAAGAATGTTAGAGGGGTCCAGTTATCACCTTAATGTGCACATTCAACTCGCACTAATCAGCTTTTGGAAATAATTTCACACTAATATTTTCTTTCTTATCAGCATGAGAGCCTTGGCCCCCACACCAAGGAGTTCTAAGTAGTATGCAGCGACACCCCACACTGTAGCTAAGCAGGAGGTCAGGAAATTGCTGAGTCATTATTCACGAGCTGCTCACCTGTTATAGGCCACTTTGTGGGGCTGTTCCTTTGTTTACCCCCCCCCCCACTCCATTACACTTAGCTGCTTGACCCATCAAGCTCCCCGAGCATAAGAACTTTGTTATAGAGATGGTTGTTTTAATGAAAAAAGGAGTGAAAAAAGGAAAGGTCAGCTTAAGATGCCTTCAAATAATCATCCTATCCTGAAATGTTCTGTCTTCTAATGTATATGCAATTAATAATCATAATCTAAAGGGGAAATGGTATCCTCATCCGTTCTGAAAAACACACAATGCTTGTACCCCATTGTCCCTTTTGCGTAACCCCCATATGCTGTGTCATAAAAAATTTATATTATGGCATTCTTTTTTGTGTGATTATGAGCTTTTATCTCATTAAATCTAATACAATTGCCTTTCTTCTTCCAGAGTGAGTAAATCATTTCAGTTGACCAAATCATCATTTGCATCGAAATTAACGATTGCAGATCAGTATTAAAATGTCACCATAACTTGTATGATAAAGATTTGCCCTTGTGTTTCAGTTATCTGATGCTAGCGTACTATTTGCTTTTCCTGCAGTTCAAATCTTCAATCTTCTTTCACGTCGAACCTCCATTCTTTTGCAAAGTACATAAAATTAGTATCAAACAGGACAGAATACCAGTTACCCGGTGGCCACTTGTCTTCAGTGACTGATTGTACCAATCTGTAGGCTATAAGGCTCCTTCGCTGTATTTCGCGGTCAGATTGGTACACGTCCTATAACTACTACTAATCCCCAAACCTTACCTCTCGAACCCTACCTCTCGAACATAGGGAAAAGAGGGGCTCAGGGGTCTGGGCCCCTTATCAGAATTTAAGGGGGCTCAAATACTACCTTTTTGTACATATCCAAAATAACTGTGTATATGCACCCTCAGGCATAAAAGCCGAAACTTACAACTAGTTTTAATGGGTTCCCATGCCCCCCCCCCATGAAGATTTGGTTCCTACGCCTCTGTAAAGCCCCTTTACATTTCAAGCAATAGTATGGACGAGCTGAGTTCCATGAAGGAGCTGAGTTCCATAAAGGATATCTAAATAGGGTTTGAGACAACTCTCGCAAAGTTCAAAAGGAAGCATTTGATTTAAGGCACTTTACCAGGTATCTTTTCGGGAGATCCAAACAGCTTTCGGGTGAATTATTCCTACTGGACAAAATCAAGAGACAGGGGAACCGCATTAATGTTCTGCAAAGACTGTGGCTGTCCTCATTTTGAGCACTAGCATTCTATCCAAATATTATGAATACCGATGCCAGATTCCACCAAAAACTATTAGGACTTGCATACAGATGGAAGATCCTTGCCCGATCGCTCAATTGACACAATGCATTATGCAAGAGCTAGAACTGTGAGGAATTCGTGACAGTTCAACTGCTGACAGATTTGCTTTGCTTAAATAGTAATTGATAGACTGTTACAGCAAATGTTAATTTGGTGAAACTGCACACATCATATACAGCCATTCTATGTTCCTAATTCAAGATCAATTTGTTAATTGAAAAGAATAAACATGATTAAAGCTACATCTTGAAATGATTATCCAATCAAAAAAAATGTTCCAGGTGTGTTTATACAGTAACTACAATTTAAGGGAGGGCCATAATGTCCCAGTCATCATGTGCATCATATCATTCTACAGCAGGAGTAGCTTATTCCCCAACCCTCCCTGATCATTTCACCATCACTGTACAATTGAGGCAACCAACCTGTTTCAACATTGATGTACTGTTCAAAAATGCTGTTGGGTATTGATCAACCTTAAATCAACAATGTGTGTCCCACCTGCTCAACTTGATGTCTAGACAACCTACTCCTTAGCAGGACATTTATTATGCTTAATCTTATTTTTTCCTGATTGTCAACTCTAGATAGTTTTCTCATTAGTGTGCCCCACTATGTTGTGTACTCTGATAGCATGAATCCCTCAGGCATCTAGTCAAGACCTGATAGGTGTCAGGGGGTTATTGCACTCATTAACTTTTGCACAGGTTCCTATGTGGCAGGGGAGTGGGGTAGACCTGAGGTGAGGAGGATACAGATTACTGCGGCTGATGAGGCCTGCAGGACGGTGCTATCACATGACTCACGGAAACCAAGGTGTTCCCACCTGATTAGCCCAGAGGTGTTGTGCCACTTATTTTTGCCTTCCTGTTTTCAGACTTGGACTGTCTAGCACATTCACATAGTAACTGAGTGATAATATGATTTAGCTATTGACCCAGCTATTTTAAGGATTTACGGATGCTGCAATGATTTGATATTAATATTATTGTCTTGACAAAACAGCAACGTCCTGTTTGTGTGAAAAACTGCAAAACCTTTTCCTGTAAAATCATCTCAGTGTGATGCTATGTATTTTTTTAAACTGTCAGGTGTGTCACATTAAGGCATAATATGGTTTAGGAAGCATAACAACAAAATCGAGTTCAAATGTAAAATCAGCCCATACCTGCAATACCGTCATTCTTACAATGAGGTGCACTGGATGCCAGCGCCTCTTCCAGCTGTTTAAGCTGTATTTTCATATATTTGATATGCAAGAATATTTCCTATGGGAAATTAGCACATTCTCCTAATGCAAGTCCAAAACCTACATCTAATTATTTATCTTGAAAAGTAATGAAATGCTGAGCCATCGTATTAGTTTAAAGTAGTTACGCAAGTAGTTTTACAGTATGGGAAATGCTTAACTAATGATTCATTTTAAGTAGTTTAAAATCAAAGCAATGGAAACTCTTCTGAAAGATAATTACTATCTTTGGCATGCTCTTCAGGAAATCAAGTTTGCCAAGTAGACCTGCCATAGCTTGCAATCCTGGTTTTTAAAGAGTGTAAATTTGTATTTTTGTCAATCATTTTCCAGAGAATATTGGAAAACTAGATAAGGAAAAATCCATGGATCCCATGATTGATGGGAAAGGCCAGGTATCTACCCTCACCATACTACTCAATGTGATTTATGTCTGTCTGGAGGACCTTTATCAAATAGGCCCATTCTTAAATTCCTGGCAGCATCCAGATAGGACCAAACCGGCACGGCCATCCTCATCCTCTAAAGCAAAGTTTTATTAGGTCCCCTTATAACCCATGGAGAGATTATTCTGTAATCTGAATCGGTTTTGGCTAAATAGCCTTTAGACTTGAATGCGGTCTATTGCATGGTCTATAGCTTTAACTAAAATGAAATAAAATTATATGCAGGGGCACTATGCTGCAAGACTGCATAATTGCTAATAGTTAGATCATTGATAGTAAACTGCAATTAGCAGAGGAAAGATGCCGGATGGTAAGTAAAATTTGAATGCAACAAAGCATCCAAATTTGTACATCCACAGACATTTTAAGGCAATAACTATTAGTTTATAGCAGTAATTAATTTCACTACTCTTTGATAAAGATCAATTCATGAATCAAAGTTATAATTTAGGTTGCAAAACAATAGTTCATGCATTTCAGTTTAATATGATAACAGAGTGATAGTGGGTGTATACTGAATAATAATACAGTTCTGTCTACCACGCCAACAAAGCAGTCATGGCACCTGTTCATACCCTAATAAAAAGAACACTTCTCTTTCTGGCGTATCCTGTCTAAGCCTACAAATAGAGATGTTGTGTGGACTGATCCGCAATTAAGCCGCCCTGAACAGTCAATTTGCCCAGTTGAGAAGGTCTAGATTCCACCCAAATACATGTGTGTAGAAGACGTGTGTGTCTTTGAACAACCTGGCTGCTCAAAGACAGGTCTGTAAATACATGTAATGTCTTAACAGTCCCAGAACCAACAGGCATTAGCAAGATAAAGAAGTAAATAAAGTTGATAAATGTATACACTGTAAATACACTATTGTAGATACACAATAGAATCAACTTTAGTTTAACAGCAACTACTGTGGATTTACAGTGGATTCTAATGCCTACCTACAATAAACTATACACCCACAGTAGATTCAACTGTATACCGACAAAAATGGCAACCAACTGTTTTCAGTGTAGGGCTGAGAGAAAATATAGAACGGATATGGAAGTGTTGCAGAAGAATGCACAAACACAAAGGAGAAGGGGGAGCATTATGTTTTAGACACACCCTCAGTCGCTGTTGATTAAGGATGATTACGTGCATGCTGGAACCGCACTGAGTAGGGATGTGTGGATTGCAGACTGAGAAATTTATAATTAGACTAAAATAAACATGTCATATTATCAATACATGGTAATAGTAGTATCTTGCAAAATAATGAACTTCTCAGAAAATATCTCAGCTTCTATTAGTAATAGACGTTGAGTTTATTGGTATTTTGGCTATAGTATGAGGATCTTCTAAAATGGAAAATAAAATAGAAAGTATGTAGCCATAGTCCTGAATTGTCTGAGATGACTTCAAACAGTTGACTATTCTCCAGAAGCTGAGCAAGAACAGCTGACTGGCCTGGCCCAGTAGGTGAGACCCACAGTCACATTTCCACAGCAGGGAGGATAGGATAGCCTGACAATTATAAGGCCAGAGCCAGACACCAGTTATCCTAAGGACACACCGCATCCAGGGTACCCTCTTTGTTTGGTGGGGAGAAAACCACTTCAGAAGGTCCAGCTCTTTAAGATGATCCAACCCCTGATTTTAGGGAGCCGTAGTCGTTCTTCACCCTGGCTCCCCTCCCCCTGTCTCTTCTATAGAAGGGTAAGTTATGAAGCCATTGTGGGAAATGACCCCGCTCTTTAAATCATAGAACATGCATTTTTACGATGAGCATAACAAATTCTTGCCTCTCACTTTTTAAAATAATTCCCAGAAACATAATCTGCTATCGGTCCCATGACACTTCAGACAATATGTTAAAAGCCCTGCATTACCGTCAAGAGGGTAGGAGCAGGCAAGTTATCCACCTGACAATTACCTATCAGCATACACATGCTTTTTGAAGCAATTTTGCAATTATCATCTTGAAATTTACTTGATTCACTATGCATTAATTACTCATAAACTCAGCAAACAGCTGTTGCGAATTCGATAGAATGTTTTATGAAAATGCTGAATGACAGTAAGGATCCATTAGAAATGTATTGGGAAATGTCTTGATTCATCTGTGGAAGGACATGGGAATAGTGTTTTAATAGTATAGACTGTTTGAATGGTCACTCTTATTGCGATGAAACTTCAAACAGATTGCATTTTGGCCTGGTTCCATGCAAATTGCCTGACTGGATTTATTGACTACGTGTTTACACATGGGGGTGGAGTGTTGGTCCCCCCACCACCCCACGAGGCCCCCAGGATCGCGCAGCGATCTGGGGGGCCATGAACGTTGGTCCACTGTTTTCAATGGGAAATGCACGGCCAGCCATGATAGAACCTGATATTAACCTTTGCCATTCCTGTAGCAGTGTATGATGGGCACAGAACAGACCTGTGTTGGGGCCAGCTCAACTACCTTGATGGATCCCTTCCATTTTGTAACTCACTGTAAACTGAAGAAACATCCAACACTACAGATCAGCAGGGGTTCCAGGAGAGGTAAAGATTTATTCATGAGTTGCCTGTTCACCAAAAAAGCACTTTCTTCAATCTGCTCCTCTGAGCACTCTCCTCAAAACGCTGAAATGCTCAACTTCTCCTGGGGCTACTCTGAATCATCCCTGCTTTTATCCTTTCTTTTCCCAGTATCCCAGTGGATTCCATGCATGAGTAATTTATCTATTGCCTCCCTTAATCATTATACTGTAGAGGTGTCAACTAGGACAAACCAAATGGTCATTAGCTTGTATTCTAAACCAGAGGATATGGCTAATCTAATGTTGACCAATTGCATACTTTGGATCAATTTTACGGATGCATTTTCATGTGTGACCTTTCACGAAATGAACATGCCTATCTCGACCAGGGAAGCTACAACACAGTGTACATGGATCCTTTCCAAATGTCCAAAAATGGTTATTTTTCCAGGAAAGACTAGTCATATGAAAAAGATGGAATATGCCCTATGCAAGTTGTACTTCGGCTATTTGAAATTTAGACTATGCACATCAGCCAAGTAACTGAGTAATAGTAGTACTTTTCATGTCCCCTGCATTGTTTATATTACCCATAAAGCTGGGCCGGCACTCATTTTAAGCCTAATAGCTGTCAAGGAGTGCCCCTTTCATTAACTTGTGTGCGGGATCTTGCATGGCAGGGGGTGGAGGAGACCTGAGGTGAGGAGGATGCAGATTACTGATGATGATGAGGTATCCAAGGTGTTGGGAGCTGTTTAGCCCCAATGGAGGCAATGTGCCACTGGATTTTGTATTTCCTACTCACAGGCAAAGACAATAGATTTGCCAATCTGCCTCAAAAGAGGATCACTGAGCACCTGAGACCACACTGATGAACCAAAACATCTTAGGTTTTCAAAAGGTCGTCCTATAAAAAGACTTCTGTCTCTCCTTGGTGACTTTCATAAAATGCATGAGTTAAAGTTTTTGCATCTGATGACCTGCCAGGTTACCATCCAACTAGATAAGCATTGGGATGTGTAGCCGGATACACATTAATTGCACGGATCATATTAACTATAACCCCACTCCATCAGAAATCAGTCATTAATAAGTGCTGGATAGGAGCCTCCGTGGAAATCTAACATAAACCCTATCCTGCGCCACTTGTTGCTGTACCTGGTCAAATAAAACTGCATTTATAAAAATCAAAAATTATTCATGACATGGTACCTAATGGGAAATAATCATCTATACAATGCATACATTTTACTCACTCTGTTTTTACAGATTATCGATTCACAGTTCAATGATAACAACAATTATTGTATGGATAGTCATTTGCTTTCGTCTTAGAAATATCTACTCATGATTATACACCGTTTTGTCATTCTATTATGTGCCACATAATACTCGTATCAAATAGTGTATAATGATGGATATACATGTGACACCATTGGCCTGTTCCGTGTAACTGAAGGGCTTTCAATGTGTCCTATTCATAACACTACAAAGGGCACTGAGCTGAGTTATGTCGATGACGTAGGGCTTCAAACAAAGGAACGATATACACCATAGAGCCTCTAGTGATTTCGATTGATGCTTTACCAGGCCTATATAAATCATCCTGGATAAACTTTGCCATCCCACATGGTGTGCTAATAGTTCAATTGAATGCCACACACCACTGAGTGTTTACAAGTGCACCGACTACCAAGTACAGAATAATACATTGTACAATGAGCTGCAAAATCCAGCCCTTGTAAATAAATGGTGGAAGGAAGGTCAGGCTTGAAGGTTGGAGACGCATAGCTTTTAACCGTAATGTAGGATTTAGAGGCAGCGGAGGTGGAGGAAACTTGAATCTAGCAGCGACAGTAAAGTCATGTTATTAACTGGATCTGACCTTGGTTGAAAAGAGTAGAACCAATTTAATGGTGTGGAAGTATGCTAGTAATTATGCTTGATCTTTTCTAGATTGCTAGTACGGTTGGTCCATTGCATTAATGGAACCACTGTCCTCAAATGCACATCAACAGCATTACAGATGTTTTTAGGTCGTTGTCCAGGTTGACCTAATAAGTGGAAACCATTAGTTATCGAGATTACTACACTACTATCGTCTACTAAATAGCGTACCAGACATCAATGATGCTTGGTCCCAGAAATTTAAGCATGGTAAGGGAGTGTTATTCCATATTAGTTTAGTTCTAATGTGTTTGTGAAACTGCTAATGTTGCTTCCTTCTCTGTGTTAATATCGCCCCTATTATAGTTCCGATATGAGTTCCCCACACATCCTCTGTTCCCATAGATGGCAGTTTCGATTTAGTTAATCAGTTAATTGGATATAAATAGTGGTGCAGACAGGCAGGCTCTGTTCTCCTTCTTAGTCTGTGGTGCCTGTGGCAGCCTGATTGGCACTCATGTTTTATTGACTTAACTTAAATTAGGCTAAGAGCTTAATGAGTGTGGTTGAATTAATATCAGAGGCAAAGTTGGGAGTTTTGATACCCATTAGTGAACTTTTACATATGGCGTATCTGGCTAGTGGGTGGAGTGGAAGGGGTTGTTTTTTTTCGTCAAGTGACGATACTTGACCATGTACCTCCTTCCGCTCTTTCTCTTTATCCTTGCTTTGTGTCTCTTTTCCTGTTTACTGTACACTTTATGTAATGTGTGTATAACTTCTCTATTCACATTACCTTCCTTCACTCTTCTGTTTGTCACATGACCTTGTGCTATCTTATGATGCATGTAATATCACGCAAAGAGTCATAATAAAGCTAATTAGTTTTCCCCATGTTAGTAAAGGCTATTCTAATAATGTTATCAGACAGTCGTTCTTCAGAGAATGCCAATTAGTCCTACCAATTCAGATGCTGTTGATTGAAATGACATAAAACCAATGCGCTTTACTATTGTGAGTGACTCTTAAATGCTAGACATTTCCAATGTGCATTAGCTGGGACATCCATGAATTGAATTTGTTTATTGAAAAAAATCGCACTGTAGCGGAACGTTGTTCGTTGATCACAAGATGGATTTACATCAGCAATGCACGGTACTTCTGAAGATGGTCAACAATATAATGATATTATAGCTTGTGAGAAAATCTCAGTGTTATAAATAATATGAGCAGGGTATCCATTTGAAACTACATCAAGGTATATAGTGTATGTTATACAGGATCTTTGAGTGGCAGGTCCTCAATAGCATGGTTGAAACGGTGGTTTGTAGGAAGCTTCTAAACTGTGTCCTTTAACGCATCCTATAGAGATACTCCCCCGTAGTAGGCAGACTTATGATGGAAGCTAGTTTTTGCCCTTCTTTTTTTTTCAAAGTGCAAACATAAAAGATTCTAGAGGGCTAAGACAGGCTTCATTTTGTAGAATAAAGAAAACAGACATGGAGGTGTTGCTGTTGAATGCACAAAAAAGGGAAGGCGGAGCATCTCTAGAGACACACCCCTAGTTTCTGTTGATTGAATTAAATTACAGGCGTGGTGTTATTAACAGAAGGCTGCAATGCAATTACTCTATTTCACAGTTTTCTAGCTGAACGTGACATACACATAAAAGCATCGTGCAATGGACTGCCCTCGGCAAGATACAGACTGGAAATGCCTCCGAGACTACAGAGATTTTAATTAATCACTTTCCCATTTCCCCATTACCATTTCCTCACAGACTTAATTAGGATGGGCATATGATAAAGCAAATACAATTTGTATAATCTGAGACTTTTGTATGTTATCTACATAATTGTATGCTGGACTGTTTTTACATTAAGACTAGTACTTCCAATTTGTATTAAGACAGATGAATACTAAAGACATATTTTGGGCAATACTAAGCTATTTATTCCACTCCTCTAGCAGGATCTATATCAATATATGAATAAACTTCATTCCTATAACAGTAATCATCTTAATGTCACTAATTCTGTAACTCTTCTTTTTGAGAAGATGTATCTCGCCAGCCAAGTTGACTGTGGTGTACTTGAATCAGGACAAATGAAAAGAAGAATAGGCAATTTGATAGAATACACAATTTTATATGATGTTGCACGTTATTCTAATCAGTCTAACAGTCTGATCAGGTGTGGCAAGAGATAGGCTTATACAAATGGGATAATGGACACGCCCCCATTTTTTCCGACCCATATTTGCTGTCAAATACGTACATGGCACAAGTGGCCAGACCGTAGATCAAGTATGGCCTACCTATCGCTTACAATATGTTGAGACTCTGAAATAAAAACGGATCTAACCAAGTTGGTGTCAAATGGGCAATCTGCATAGGTCTCTAATATAAGAATCTCATGCCATGTTTGCCATACCTACACAGCTATCCCTGCACTGAATCTCTTCAATCTTCTGACAAAGTGATGACTGGGTCATTTTTGTACTTGTCAAATGCACCAGCTCTGCATAGTCATGAAACATTTTCCAATTAGTATATCATAATAGGAATACACAATGAATGGACTCCAACATTATATTTCTAATTATGGTGAGTATAAGTGCTAGCATTATGGTATAAACCTAATTGGAAAAGTGGTTCATTGGAGCTGCCAATGTCTCTATGAGACAAATTATTATTAAAGCAATGTGCTTGGTAATTACTTTTGCCTGGAGTTTCATGCGAAGTACCCATAATTTAAACATGCCAAACATAAGACTGTGTCTTCTTGTTGTGTTATTCACTACATTTTTTATTGCAAGGTTATTGCAGAGATTTCACAGCCAGTACAATTTACTGTTGGGATCTATGTCCAGTGATATAAAGGAGGACCTAATAAATGCACTGCACCCAGAAAATGCTTATTTTTATATTATATTGTAGGATAGGGCAATTTTTTAGGATAAGGGCTTGGGTGATAGCCCTTACATTTCAAAACCTACCTCATATATTGGTTTTGTAGGATAAGGGCAATTTTGTAGGATAAGGGCATGACTGATCGTACAAAATACATAGGTTTTGTAGGATAAGGCCAACGTTTTGTAGGATAAGGGCTGATTTTGTAGGATGAGGGCCTGATTGACAGCCCTTATACTACAAAGCTATATATTATTGTAGGATAAGGGCAATTTTGTAGGATAAGGGCATAACAATACTGCCAAATCTGTAGAGGAGCAGCATGTAAAGCAGGTCCCACAGCCCTTAGTCCTGGTCAGGATGACAGTGTCCACTCCACAAACATTTCACTCTCAGTGTTCATGCATTCTGAGCAGCTCCAATCATGGGTGGCTTCAGAGTGATTTGCTCGGTAAGGAGGGGAAGATGCCCCGACCTAACCTTCTCCAGTGCAATATAGAGCAAATCAGCAGTAGGCTATTCATCATACTAGGATCTAGATGAATTGTACAATGATTACCGTCCCACATGTTGGTACCCTTATAGTAACAGTCGGAGTGGAGCCAGGACAGGTGCTCAACTCTATAGGAGAGGGCCGTGACTATTGACAGTTCGAACTGTCAATAACAAAATAAAAATCCCTTATTGACAGTTCGAACTGTCAATACCAGGATATAATTCTCTTATTGACAGTTCAAACTGTCAATAAGGAAAATTCTCTTATTGACACTTCCAAAAAGGAACTGTCAATAAGAGAAAATGAATCTCTTGTTGCCAGTGTGAACTGTCAATAAGGGAATAATATCCTGGTATTGACAGTTTGAACTGTCAATAAGAGAGAAATATCCCACTATTGACAGTTTGAACTGTCAATAAGAGAAAAATATCCCACTATTGACAGTTTGCACTGTCAATAGCTGGCCCACCTCGATTTAGCTTTTGACATTTTTAACTGTAAATAGTGGAAAACTTTCCTCTTATTGACAGTTCAGACTGTCAATAGTGTGATATTTTACTCTTATTGACAGTTCAAACTGGCAATAGTGGTAAATTATACCGTTATTGACAGTTCTTCACCGAACTGTCAATAGTGGGAATTTCCTCTCTTATTGACAGTTCCTATAATTATTTTTTATCAAATACGGCAGCCCTATTGATTTAACCAAGGAGTGCCGTATTAAACACCCCCGTGAAATAACCCACAGCCGTATTTCACAGTCCTGTGGCGTCATCAATATGGCGGTTTGTTTACATTTGAACTGTGTAGAAAGAAGCCTTTTTAGGCTCCCCCCTACCATAATTTCGGTATTTTGAATCGAAAAAAATTAAAAATAAACACAAAGGTACACTCGTTTTTATCTGGTGAAGGGTTATTTCACGAGTTGGAGGCCCACCTCCAACAGACCAAAACTTGTGAACCTTTGTCTATTTACTGTCATAACCCTGAGAGCGATTTTGGTGTTAAGTTCGATTTTGGTGTAAAGTTCGATTTTGGTGTAAAGTTCGACTTTGGTGTAAAGTTCGATTTTGGTGTAAAGTTCGATTTTGGTGTAAAGTTCGATTTTGGTGTAAAGTTCGATTTTGGTGTAAAGTTCGATTTTGGTGTAAAGTTCGATTTTGGTGTAAAGTTCGATTTTGGTGTAAAGCTCGATTTTGGTGTAAAGTTCGATTTTGGTGGAAAAGTCGATTTTAGTGGGAAAATCTTTTTTCAGTGCATAACCGATTTTTAGTACATAACCGATTTTCAGTGCAAACCTTGATTTTGGGGGCAAAACCGATGTTGGGGGCAAAACCGATTTTGAGGGTAAAACCGATTTTCGGGGCAAACCGATTTTCAGTGCAAACCCCGATCTTTGGGGTAAAATCGATTTTGGGACATATGGGGCAAAACCGATTTTGGTGAAAAAAACACATTTGCTAAAAAAACAACACTTTTCCTAAAAAAACAACACTTTTTGACTCCAATGTCAGTGGGAACTGGCAATAAGACAGAAATAATCCACTTTTGACAGTTCGCATGAGGAACTGTCAATAACAGGAATAATTTCCCCTGTTGACAGTGTGAACTGTCAATAACAGAAATATTTTCCACTATTGACAGTTCGAACTGTCAATAGCGTTTTTGATAGGAGAGTTTGGCGTATGGGTACCAAGCCATCCTGGTTGCATTGCCTGCCTTCTATTCAGTGGATAAGTCAACAGATTGATGATTGTAGAGGATCTACAGTTGTGGCTAAATAAGCCCGGCAAAGCCTAGGCTTCTTATGGTACCATCTATCCTGCGTTTTTATACAAGAGGACTTAATTAAAGTGCAAGAATTGCCTGAATTCTCGATTCAATAACGATATCTACTCTGTGCTTATGCAAAGCCTGCACTTATTTGTGACCCCTGCACTTACTCAAGCCTTTACAGTATTTGCTTTGTCCAGGAGGACCTCTCCTTCTCCCCCTATCGGCCTTATTAGGACAAAAAGCAGCCCAGTTCCTCTACGCAGACGAGTTTTAATATTTATACCTCAACAATATAGTCCAGTTTTATTTAAGGCTTGTTTCCACCAACAACATTACCCTTTGTCCAATTACTTATCTGTCATTCATGCCATTTTGTATTGTAATATCATAACTGTTGGTAATATCATGTTTCATAGATCATGGAGGCATCCTAAAATGAATACCAAGAGAAACTCAGGATCTGCTCACGGACGCATTGACTATTCAAGTGGCATAGTCACCGAGTGTAGTCACACTCACAATTATAGTACTGTTCTAGTCTGCTATGTGGGAAGTGTGAGTGGTGAGAATGCCTTTTTAACAAAGGCTTCGGACACCTTGCCTCTTGGTCAAATATCCCTTTGTGATCTGCCTCCTTTCTTTACTGCAGTTGTTCATCATTCACCTTTATTGTTAAGACACCATGAATAATGGATTCCACACTGCCTTGGTGCCTCACTTTAAATGTCAACTTGTTTTATTTACGTCTGTTCTCCAATGTTCATTTATGTAATGATGTCATGAGACTTCAGGTGAATCTCACCACTGCCTTCAGAGGGGATGTGGGCTTCAGGTAAAATTATATTTTCCCCATTCCTCCTCATGTTTGTGCTGTCAAGATCTGGATATCCTTCACTTCAGTTGATTCCCTTGTTCTCAAACTATTCCGTTGCATTCTCTTTTTACCACTCTAGCCCATCCCGGATCTAATCTCATTCATATTCATAGCCTATAGTCATTAAATAAATCAGTAGGATTCTTCTTCCAATGGAGCTGCCCTTGCAATAATGCAAAGTAGCAATGGGCAAGTTATCATCTGAATGGTGTTTTTCCTTCCTTATGAAGAATTGAGTTTCTCTTTTCTGTTTGTGATCATGTGGAAGGCTTATCAGTAGGTGGCGCAGCTTTCCTCAGTACTATAATACTAAGACGATACTTTACATAATCACCCTCCTAAACAGCAATTATGAGTAAATGTGTCCATGATCTTAGGAACTAGGATAATAACATCATCTCAAGCACCCTATTCCTATTAACTAGGTTACATTTAAAGGTGAAGGCCCAATGGTCTGAGATTTGTGCTTACACACTCAGAAAAGTCAGCGTCATTTTGGCTAAAACCACTTTCAGGTGAGAATGGTTTTAGCCACAATGACACTGACTTTTCTAAGTGTGTAGTATATTGGATAAATTCGTAGCAACATAACTTTGAAAACACAAAATCTCTATAGCTGACACTGAAAGTCTACCTGCATTGTAAAGGAGGAATAGACTCAATTAAATGCTTCCAAGGCATAAACATAACTATCAGATTGCAGATAGGCTAATAGAATGATTATACTGGCACAATTATGTGCATAGGCTACATTGTTTAAAGGAGATGGACATGATTATGTACTCATCAATTACATATCAATGCAAGTCATTCCTTTTAGGACTTAGACCAATAGATCCTGCTGTCTTTAATACCTTGCCATCAGATGCTCAATTATCAAAATATATGACTAACTGTAGCTTGTTGGTTTCCTGGAAACAATTTGACTATCAAGCAAACTATAGCTAGACTATGCCTTCACAGTCCTGTAAGATGAGAGGGTGTTGACTGTTCACGTAACCTTTAAATTTTGCTTTGAAAAAAACATGCTCTCCTTCTGTGTTCCTCAGGTGAAGAGGAGTGCATTCCATTTGTCTATGGATTTGTAGGAGGGGTGACTACCATGCTTTATCGGTGCGCTATTGGCGCCTCCAGTGTTCCTGTCTAGAAAATGGTCAATTCCATCTTATTTGACTAAT
This sequence comes from Harmothoe impar, assembly GCA_947462335.1. Classification (NCBI taxonomy): domain Eukaryota; kingdom Metazoa; phylum Annelida; class Polychaeta; order Phyllodocida; family Polynoidae; genus Harmothoe; species Harmothoe impar. Next base: position 63,454,774 of record OX381712.1, on the reverse strand, counting down.
CTATAATATCATTTTAGCTTAATATGAACCTTGGTGATTCTCTTGGTACAACTGTACATAGATTCAAACGATAGAAAAACATTGTTAAGCTAGATCAATCAAACACCATGGGTGAATGGGGAAACTGTACGGCCTGAGAGGTATGGGGTCAGCTTATGAACCGCAACCCAAAATTCCACCAGGTTATATGGCATTGACTGTGGGAATGGCACAGTATAGCAATTACATCAGTCGACCGGAAACGACCACACAGCTATAACAGTATGGTATCTCCAGCTGCATGTAAATGTCCCACAAGGCTTTGCTTGTCAACAAAGTGCAACAATCACCCGTTAGCCGATGGCAAAGTAGAGTATGTTAAAGATACATTACCACCTAAATCGATCCAAAAACAAGTTATGAAATAAACCCAATATCATAGACTTCCATTGTCATTTCCTTATCATATTCACAGGTCAAAAGAGAAATAGCATGCTGTTGCTGATATCGGTGACTCGCTGTACTTTTAATGGATTGATCCTGGGACAAATAATTGCTGAAACTGGACTCTTCGACCTCTAAAACCCCGCTGGTTTTCCAATCTTTGTTTTCAGTACTTTCTCAGCTTTCGGAATGAAGCTGTATTGACCAAAATGAAATCTGTGCATCATGAACAGAATATTGCTGCCTGACATGCAGCTAAATTGTAAGTTTTAGAATAATATTGCAAATGGATTTATTTCCAATACAAATGTGCTTGTGTGCTACTAAAATAAAAAAAAGGATTGCGAAACTGATGCATACACTGAGGGTTGAATCACATTTTGAAATTTAGTTTTCAAGACTTAAAGAACTTACAAAACAAATACATATATATACAAAACCAAGAATTAGAAATTCAAGACTGTGGTAACAGTATGGGCTATTAATATTTATAAATATTTTGAAAGTATGTCCAATCCCGTGATTTCACTAGATTGTTCATGTATTCCAGGAGTTTGGGAAAGGATGGGGGTGTGACTTAATTAATGTTCTGAAAGTATTAAAACATTAAAATGTACAGAAAGATAGGGAGCGCACACGTCCCCTCACTGTCAATCCATTGATTTCCCTGCCCTCAGATAATACAGGCTCTTATATTCCCTCTCTACTACTCCAACCCATCCCAGATCTATTCTCATTTATATTCATAGCCTAGTCATTAAATATACCAGTGGGCTGCTGATGGAATTATCCAAATGGAGATGCCCCTGCAATTATGCACAGCAATGACTCAGAGCAAGGCTGCAGCTGAATCAAGTTTCTCCTTTCCTCGTGGGCAAAAAATTGACTTCCTCTTTTCTGTGCAAGCAATTAGTGTTTTTTGGTCATGTGGAAGGCTTATTAGTGGGTGGCATGTTTGGCTTCAGTTGTGCAGTATTTAGACAGCCCTTTACAGAATAACCCTACTAAGCAGCAGCTATGTAGTAACGGGGCATGTGTCAAGAGACTGATGTTGGAAAGTAGGATGATAACAATATCGTAAATAACTGTATTTCTATTTCTATTCATGAGGTTACATCTAGAAGTCTCAATACTAACTGCAGTGAAGTATATGTTTGATATGTTAGACATATTTATCTGTGGCAACATACATTGCAAATACAACATCAAAGTTGATATTGTTACGATAAGAAAAAGTCTGCAACTTAAACTAAGAACAAACATCTCTATCAGACTTTCACTATGCCAGTAGAATATAACAGGACACCATTCTGTGTTGAGCTCATATTGTCTAGAGGAGATGAACATGCTAATAACATAGGTTTCTACTTACATCGTATGTAGAAAGTCATTCCTTATAACAGTAGTTCTGCAGAAGAATAACATGAATTATGAGATAAGAATGTGAGCAGGCAAGCAGAAAGGATGGTCCCCGCGGGATTAGTTCCGATTTTAGCCACCAGGGGGCGCCACTATGGCCTAAAATGAAAGAATTAGGCTAAAAATTGCTCTTGGGTACTTTTTTCTGGAGAATTCAATAGGATTCCAAAAACATTCCATTTTGGGCAAAAAGGTTCTTTATTTGGCAGGTAAAAGGAACGTTTTAAAGTCTAAATGGGTGTGCTTGTTGATATGTGTTGCCATGGAAACATGATTTTTATTCCAAATAGAGGAAATTAAGACATAAATTGATAAAATGATTTGTGAGGATTGCCATGGTGAAAACAGAACAAAATTATGATTACTAGACCGAATTTTATGACTTAAAGAATGAAAATGTATCATAAATTTCTAATTATCATAAATAATGCTAATTAAATAGGGATACCTTGGACAATATGAGACATAGAGCTTATTCGGATTTTGGAAGGGGTGATGCCCACACATATTCATGAAGCCATTTCTCAAAGACTAGAAATAATATCTTCTGGTGTAATATTTCACTGGAAAGCTTATGACGTCAATTTCAAAGTTGGCTTTTTCCTCGGAGTACCCTTTTCCCTTGCCTGTACACAGATATCAATGTGTGTTCCCCTAGGCTTAGCTATAACCACCGGGTTTATTCTTACTTTGATATTCGACCATCCTGCTGTCTTGATGAATTACATATTGAATACCAAATTTTTATCAAAGCTAAATATCGATAGCAATCTGTTGCTTTCCTGGAACAAGTTATTTGCAAAGTAATCCTAGTACATGTGAACATTTACAATAATATGCCAAATGGAAATCCCGAAAAGATGAGATTCCGATAAATGTTCAGCGTGAATGTGCACTGAGATTGATCCCATATAAAACATATCATAAGCTACAAAACCTTCCATGGGTTTCGGCCACCACTGGAAAAAAAAGGATATTTATGTTTTCATTTAACATGTTTCAAAGCTTGTATCAGAGCCCCCTATTCTGGTCTCTTGATAACACTTGGCCCTATACTCAAGCCATACACTGGTATACAGCAATAAGTCATAATATCCTGAATGACAGGACTAGTCACATTTCCTTACTATGTATATTTGGCTGCAGTGTCTGAAGGATCTGGGGTCACATTCCGAGCTGTAACCCGGATTCCACCAGAGTATAAAGCATTGGCAGAGGGTATGACACAGTAGCATTTACATCAGCATACCGGAAATTGAACAGTTATGATGGCATGGTGATGTGGGCAGGTCACGTGGGCAGTGCGGCATGAGCTGCACAGGAGGGAACCAGACAACAATGTCCTGGTGGCATCTAAATCTCCCACTGGGCACTGCTTGTCAGCAAAGTGTGACCAGCGCCCATTGAGCTCATGCAAAGTGATGGATAAAGCATCCTCCAGCCACTGCTAACAGTAAAGGAGGCTTACACTCTCCACGCAGATGTTCCCATGCCCTATTTGAACAGATTTTTCTTAGCTTAGGTTATTGATTTCTGGTACAATAAATTGTTGCAACTCGTGACCATAGAGCATATTACCTTGAAGTGTGTGTGTTTATGTTTATTGGGGGCTTTAGTCCAAATATAGGTATGCTTAGACAGCAAATAAAGGGCCTTACATAACGAAAAGGATTGATTACAATATTGTTCATCTGCAGAGTAAAGTAATAGAGTACATATACATTGAGTCTCTATAATAGAGTACTGACATCCACATGTCTGTATAAATGGGTCAGATCAGTGGGTTTTCTGCATTCCTACAGCTACAGAATAAAAATTAATTTTCCAATTTTTTAATTTCTTTTTTTTTGTTTATTACGAAACACTCTAGGCTTTTAGAGAAAATTAAAATTGTTCATGTGCGGTGATTTTTCTCTGATATATGGGTCCCCAAAGGTGAAGAAAAAAGGGCAAAAATCAAGATTTTTAGGCCTAAACACATGTTTTACCAGGTCCCCATGTCACCCTAGACCTTGTAAACCTTTCCTAAACTACATTTCCTATTAGCTATATACCCGATGTGGATAATCAACCTTAGTTCAATGGGATGGTGACCCTTAATTTTTCGCCTAGGCCCTAGATGTTCATCAACTACTAGTCTCGGAGGCATCCGTAACAGTAATGTTTGGGCCTATATCTTCAATAATAATATTCACTACATTTACTAAATAGGTACAATACAATAATACAGTACAATACAGGTATATATACCTGTATCTTCAATATGATTGCACTAGGCATGATGGCTATACATATTGTACATGTCTGCTTCTGAGCAGGAAATGAGGCTTCCCTCACGTCATCTTCTTGAGAAGTAAGTAATAGGATTTTTGTCAGGTGCTGTCAGTTAGATTCATGAAGTGAGATCCACCAAGAGCGATGTGATTAGGTCCCTGCACTGGCAAACCTGGCGATCACTCTCCTTCAATGCACAGCATCCTTCCATCTAGTGAGATCACATCATCATAGTAAGCCATAGACAGGATATTAATGGATAGGATGAGAAAGAGAATGCTGACTAGATCTAAATAAACATGAGGGAAACATTAGAGTGGTAGTATCTGAGTTTTCCTTAAATTCTATAAATCTAACCTAAAGCACTACAACAGGATAACATTCAGGGGATAGAGGTCAAACAAATGTGTTCCTCGGGAAGCAATATGCAGATATGTCAGAAAGGGATCCCAAATGGCCCAACTATAATAGCATTTTTAGGTGTATTTTCAATGAGGAAGTAAAGTTGCACAATTATTCCAAACTAGCTATATATTGGGCAATAAAATCTCATTTTAACAACATTTTAAGAAATGAGGGGGGTATCTACTCCCTTAGGCCACTCCAAAAAAAAGTTGTTTCTCATAACGAAGCAGTGAAAAATATGACGAGGGCGTTTTATTTTTTATTTTTTATTTCTATCTCTTTTTACTCAGGGCTTAAATATATGGGGAGATTGAGACTTTGCAGATCAATTTTTACATTTAAGTAATTTGAGTGTTCATTGATCCTAAAAGTTGTTTTAATGCAAGTTATTCCTAGCACTCCATTACTAACAGCATAAGCTTTATATCCATTATTGTATGATGGAGTCACATCTGTCCCATACCAGACTAATTATATATAAGGGGCATCTGCTTTTATAAGGCCAGAGGCTTGTTTACATAGCCACCATTGCTCTATGACTATGTGACCACTGTGCTGGCTTCTGATCGGTGTAGGGCCCCAAAAAGCGGACCACACGTGGCTCTCAGGTGTGAAGGTTTTCCTTCTTTGTTTGTAGTTGTACCAATAACGTTAGGTTGTGTAATAACAGTTGATACCGAATCGGCCAATCCCCCCCCCCTAATTTTAACATATTTTTCATCAAAAATGTAAAAAAAAGTTTTTTCCGGATCACGATTTTTATGATGCGGGTGGTAATGAGAAATAACTTTTCTCTTTTGAGTGGCACAAAAACTATAGCAGTCTTACAGATTGAATACATATGCACGACTTCTGTTGACATATGAGGGCAGTCCTACTATATGTAGCCTACATATAGACAACTTCCTAAATAACCATTCACTGGGAACAACCCTTCCTTATGTTTTCTTCTTGTGACCTCCGGTGTACATAATAGTATATTCTGCTTAGCAAAGCAAGATCCAAGTGGTTGTGGCCATAGAGCTTTCACTCCTTTCCTATCGGAAGGAGGTAGCTAGTGGTCTATGGGAGTATATATGGGTGCTGGTTATATAGCAATGTGTACGGCTACAGTACATGTAAATCTACACTGGCTCTGCTAGAACTCCTTTAACCTTTGATGGGAAACATAATTAAGCCATATTACATACAGAAAAGTCAGCATCATTGTCGCTAGAACCACTCTCACATGAAAGTCAGGCAGGCATGTGAGAGTGGTTCTAGCCACAATGACGCTGACTTTTCTGAGTATGTAGCTTTGCTTCAGAGGATGAAAGTTGGTACCACTTCAAAAGCTGTTAATAACCAATAACCCATGCTAATTCCCTTTGCTGACTTGAAAAAATTATACTAGGCCTTTCCAATTGGCATTGGTGGTAGTATAGTAAATATAAAACATGTTTTTATACAAACAGATTTCCACGGGCTAAGAGAAGCTTCTTTTGTAGAACAATTAAAACAGACATGGAGGTGTTGTAGGAGAATGCAAAAACAAGAATAAAAGGCAAAGCAGACACACTCCTGGCCTCTGTTGATTGAACTTTATGTATGCATGCTGCTCTCCAGTAAATTAGTGTGAGCTTGTTCTGGCCTAGGGCATACTCGAGACAATCTAATAGGTTTGACTCAGGTATACCCTAGGCTTGCACAAGCTCGCTTTATCTTGCTGGGTATTAGCAGAAGGCTGCAATGCAATTATTTTATTTCCACAGTGTTCTAGCTCAGCGTGACATGTTAGAGGCATTCAGCAGTGGATAGCTCTTGGAAAGATAAGTGCTTGAAATGTGTCTCCGAGATCGTAGAGATTTTGATGAATCATCTTCCTATTTGCCCATCAACTTTTCCTCAGAGACAAAGTTAGAATGAGCATAGGGTCAAGCAAGTTAATTAACACGATCTGGCCGGAATAATAAACACAATCATAAACAAATAAACACAGAATAAACATGATTGCGCCCAGTGTCCCAGCCTTGATAGCCATCCATTATTGGTTAAATATCAATTTAGCATTGTATATAAATTTCATCTCCTCTCAATGAAATCACTTTCGAGAAATACTAAGTTGTTTATTCAGCTCCCAGAGCAGGATCTAAATGAATTTATTAATTAACTTCATAACAAGAATGGTCATCATCTTCATGTCACTAATGGAGACACTCATTGACCTTTGACTTCTTTATGTGAGAAGATAAAATGTAGCCACTATTGTTGACAATAGTGTGCTTTAATTGTGATTAGTGAAAAGAAAAATGTCATAAGTGCTAAACAAGCACAATGCACTGTGTGGCATGTCCTGAATAGATTGGTTTATATAGACAGAACAATTGAAAAGTCTGCATGCATTTCCATCAAATAACCCCTAATTGTCAGCAGTCAGACCTCAGACTCAGTGAAGCCTGCCTATCACTTACAATGTGTTAGCGCTCCTAAATAAACAGGATCTGATCAAATTGATGTCAAATAGGCAATTTGCACAGCCCTGCGAAAAATGAATCCTATGCCATTTTTGCCACACCTACGCAGCTATTCCTGCACTTCATCTCTTTGTCCTTCTTTTGTTTTGGCATTGTGATCGATGGGTCATCAAACATATTTGTGGAAAGCAACAGGCTCATGATAGCCATGGATAGTTTTACACTTCCAAGTGAATGTTGGTAGATTGAGCACCCTATAAAAGGAATTCCTATTGAATGAATTACACTCAATCTATTGGAATTCATAGAATCTAAAATTGCAAAATGCCTCATCAACTCTCCGTCAGTTACCTTTATTACCTGGATAACAAAACGCAGGCATGACGTATACAGATACAGATATGCATCATGAAATAGTGAAATATCTTTTGGGCATATTCTATTGTTTGTACAAATTTCTTTTGACAGACCCTAAACAGACATTGAATATGCAATTCAATTTACCAAGTTCACTTTCTTGTTCAGCAATATCAAGGCCTTTCCGCTATCTAAAGCTACCCACATCTGTATATTCTGTGGAGGAGCTTCATGTAAAGCAGGTCCAGCAGCTCTCAGTCTTGGTCAGGATGACAGCGTCAACTCCACAAACATCCCGCTCTAAGTGTTCATGCATTCTGAGCAGCTCCAATCATAGCTAGCCTCAGCACGAGTTGCTAACTAAAGAGGGGGCAGTTGCTCTGCACTAACCTTATCTATTGCATTGTAGTATAGGCCTTTGTTGGCAGTAGCTTATTCATCACACTAGGCTTGCCCATTTTAGAACACTGATCCTGCTTTAAAATGTAATGCAATATACCATTTTCTTTTTGATGCATTCATGTATTATGCTGTCCCCTCGGGAGTGTATCAAATGCATGCTGCAATTGTGAGTTACTCACCAGGGCTGTACTCATGCATCATGCTTACAAAGGGAATAATGCATTGATATTACCCTGTTCCATCACAATGATCATTTTTAAGTATAAATCCATCCCAGTTGCAAGGGCTGCCTTCCATTCAGCTGCTCAGTGTACAAGTCATTAGCCCTTGGCAATGTGCAATCTGTAAAAGATTTATGTGTTTTGTTTAGAAGGTCGTCTACCTCTAATTAACTGTATCAGGACAATAGCAACGCAGTTCCTGTACACAGATGAGACTTAGTGTTGGACCTCTACCTTGCCTTTACAGTATTGCTGAAGATGTTTAAAGATCATTTCCACCGAAACATTTGTGTCTCAATAATCATTCATCTGTCATCTAGACTAATATCTAACAGATATAAATATCAGGTGTTGACCACTCACAAATCAAACAACAGTCACTAAACATTCAAAGTGGGTGCCATTGATGTCATGGTTGCTGGAAATATCATGGTTCACTGATCACTGTGAGATGCAAGTAGGAATACTAAGAGAAACTCAGGATCTACTCAAGGCTGACCAGGTCAGTTAACACAGTGGGCCTCAACATTTGCATATGCAGCCTGATTGAACACACACGGCGGGCGAAGGAATTGGAAAGTGTCTGGCCATCAGAGCTGCCCTGTGTCAACAAGATTTGGCACTCAGGGGCTGTGATCATCATGCCCCCTGTCTTTACACCCACCATCCCTTTGTCATCTTCTTGCTTTCCCTTGTCACCATTCATCTCTACTGATTAGTTACCTTGAATTTAAGTCTTTTCAAACTGCCTTTCAACTCTCGAATTGTTCCTTTTGTTCTGCAATATTTCTTAGGGCAGTGATGCAAGGAGTCTTCGGAGTGTATATCACCGAAGACTAGATAGAGAATGTTGGCATCAGATAAAGCTCTGTTCCTCATTGTTTCTCCAAACATCCTGTCTATTCTACATAATCTCTTTGTGTCTCATACTTCCTCCGACGCTCAAATAGGCTCATCTTCCTATGTTTTAGATATGGATATGCCTCTACAGAGTTCCTCACTGTCAATCCATTGATTTCCCTGCTCTTATACTATGCCCTTGCATTCCCCCTCTACCACTTAAAACCCGCCCCAGATCTAGTCTCATTTATATTCATAGCCTAGTCATAAAATGTATCAGTTGGTTGCTGATGGAATCATCGAAATGGAGATACCCCTGCAGTTATGTTCTGCAATGATTCTGAGCAAGTCTGCAGCTGAATTAAGTTTCTCCCTTCCCAATGAGCAAAGAATTGAGTTTCTCTTTTCTGTGTGAGCATTTATCGTTTTGGGGGTCTCGAAGGCCTATCAGTAACTTGCAAGCCCCTCCCGGGTCATGCAGCATTTAGACAGTACATTGCACAATCACCCTACCCTAACAGCAGCTATATGGAATCTTGGTCATAGATCAAGGGACTGATTTGGGTAAGTAGGATATAACACTTTATCAAATACCTTCTATTCATGAGGTTAAATCTTAATCATAAACTGTTGATGTACATTTCCCCATGCTATACTACAAGCATTGGTTTTATAAGTAACTAATTTCCTGCAAAGTATGAAGTCGTGATAAAATTGTTATCAAAAACCAAATCGTAAGCAACAATAAATATTGCTAGTAATGTGTTGATTTCAATTTGACCTTTTAGTATAACCTAATAACTGAAAGGCCATAATATTAACTAAAGGCATTTTTTCTTGAACTGTAATACAAGGTACATCATAGTGTTTAATGCATTAGCCATGGGCAACTGGTATGTTGTCCTTTGCACAATCCCTTCCCATTATCAGCACTATATGAAAGCTGAAATTTTTATGATAGAAAATATGAATTATGCAAGCAATCCAAACAATAACCTCAATCTTTTGCAGTTAATGGAGATAGCTGTAACTGCATACGATGCAAGGCCTTCTTACAAGCTACAGGAACCAAATCATAACCCCATTCATACACAATTCCCCAGATTTGCGAATTTTCATGGAGTTTGATTAGCCAAAATGGACTTTAAGGGTCCAAGTGGTTGGAAAAGGCCTATCCTAGGAAACCCCCTTTTCATAGCTTGAATATGTAGTTTTCACAAAGATGGTCAGCTATAGTATTGATCTAGTATTGATCTAGTATTGACACAGGTTTTGTAATCTAGATTGACCCTTTGATGATTTGAAAGGTTTTTAAACAACATGTTATAAAATATGTTTACCCTTTCTGTGCCATGTTATTGACATATTTTAGGTATTTTGAGTTGAGGCAATCTGATGGAAAACAACATGTGTCTGGATATAGGGCCTAAATTGACATCCATTCTCATGTTCTTCGGAACAGTGGAGAAATAATAATTATTGATCTATATTTAGGCCAGATGTAAAACAACATGTTTGCCTTCGTGTGTAAAGGTATCAGGATATTTCAGATATATTTAGTTGAGGAAACATGAGGAAACCCACTAAGTGTCCGAGGACTAGGCTTGTTACTCTAATTGCTGTCACCCACACATTGGCAGTTGTACACCTGTATGTTTGATACCATTGCACTGGGGAGCATGGTTATGGCTTGTACACGTCTGCCGCATGAGATGACCCAGTAAACAAAAAACGTTATACAACATTTTATAACGTGATATAACGTTAAAAAACGTTTCTCCAAGACTCCCTACTATGGCATAACGTTATATAAAGTTTTATAACATTATTTTTAACGTAAAATAACGTTTTTTTTGTTAGCTGGGGAGGGCTTCCTCTGTGTCACTTATTAAAAAGGAGGCAATAGGATTCTTTTGTCAGGTGCTGTCAGCACAATATGAGCTATGAAGCAAGAGGGATGTTATTAGGACCCTGCAGTGGTGAACTTGCTAATCACTCTCCTTCAATGCGCATCATCCTTCAATGTATGGGTATCATATCATCATAGTCAGTTATAAAGATCATATGGAGGGGCCCTTGTGTTTCAGTTATCTGATGCTAGGGTACTATTTGATTTTCCTGCAGTTCAAATCTTCAATCTTCTTTCACGTCGAACCACCAGCTTTCCCCAACCAATAACCTTTAGTATGGATGAGCTGAGTGTCCTAAATGATTTATTATCTTCACATCAAACTTTATAATGTTGAAAGCAATGATTTAAACAGTTTTCCTTCGAGGAAACCTAAACAGTTCTCAAGTGAAGTATTCAATAAGTTTCAAAATATTCCATTTGGATAAATTCAATTGACAGGGAAACTATATTGATGTTCAGTGAAACCAGGCTGTCCTCATAGGAATATTAGCATTCTACCCCAAAGGCTATGAATTCCGATGTCTGAGGATTCACAAAAGAATGGAATTAGGACTTGCATACAGATGAAAGATTCATTGCCAAACTCACGAACAGATGGACGCAATGTGTTAATCAAAGGATGGATCTATCAATATCAGGTATTTGTGACAATTGATACTACCAGTGATAGCTTCACTTAACTTTGATATTTATTTAATGAAAGAGTAAAGAGTGCACATCTCACTATGCAGAATCATTTATATACATGTGTTCTGTATGTATTATAGATGTATATAATGTAATATATCACTTATGAAGTTAAACGTTATTACAGCTATATCCAATAATCCCCCGCTCACTGTTTGTCTAGTGAAGCAGCGCAAGGCCTCACTGGACCCAGTCTAGACCTGATAGATATCAGAGGGGACTGCATTCATCAACCCATTAAAGACTGCATAGTGCTTTAAAACAGTATTCCCTTTGTCATTATGTGCGAATGCAGCACTGACAAGTAGCTACCCAGCAGTGCATTCAAGCATCCTGCCGACCCTGCTGGGTTGATACACTCCCAGTCGTCATCATAGGCCTGTCAGTAGACTCCACAGGCCTAATATTTGAGCAGTATGACAACTAATGGCATCACAATTTTCATATTAAAAGATTATTCAGCCCTTATGGAGTTAACTGCATGGCAGGGAGTGCGGTAGACCTGAGATGAGGAGGATACAGATTACTGTGGCTGACAAGGCCTGGAGGATGGGGCTATCACATGACTCACGGAAATCAAGGTGTTCCCACCTGATTAGCCCAGAGGTGTTTTGCCACTGATTTTAGCCTTTCCTGTTTTCAGACCTGGACTGTCCAACACTTTCACATAGTAACTGAGTGATAATATGACATAGATATTGACCCAGCTATATAAAGGATTTACAGATGCAGCAATGATTTGATAATGATATTATTGTCTGGAACAAACAGAAACGTCTTGTTTGTGTGAAAAACAGAGAAACTGTTTCCTGTAAAATCATCCCAACTGATTAGTACAAACAGACATGCTGTGTCACTAGCTTTTGTCCTTCTTGTTTCAAGACTTTGGCATCTAAATAGTTTCCTTATTTGACCTCAAAATAAGAATATACCAAAGAAATATTCCGCTAATGAGTCTACTAGACATGATTGGCTGATGAAAGGTTGCATTGTTTATTATAATGCAACAGAAAAGATGGTTGTATGTATGTATGTCTGTACACAGACAAAGGCCCAGGGTAAGAAGGTATTTTGGGATCCTTCCTCTTGAGGTGAGTTTATACCAGTATCTGATGAAGGTTTTCTTTTGGTGCATGGTAGTTATTTTAGGCTGTGTCATACTAAACCAAAACTCCACCCTAATGCATCTGTCCGTGTACACCTTAAGCATTTGCCTGTCTTGTACAGCTTCAAGCACATAGCACGAGAGGGCCATACAAGACAGGCATACACAAAAGGTGTACAAGGGTCCAGACTACAGTATTGTGTGGTTTTGACTTTATTATACCTTGCCAAATGGCCCTTTTGCTTACATTGTTTCCTCAGGAGGAAACCGTATAATACTACCACGTGCACCACGCCACAACAGCTTTAATCAGGTCAAGGGCCTGTCTGTATCATGCACATTATGTTAGCTACAATGATTATATTTAATACTAGTTACACATGGACATTATATTAGATACATTTTTCTAAAGATAATAGAAAACTCCTTCTTCACATCTAAACTGTCTATAGGTCTATAACACACTCTGTTCTGGCACTTAGTCTCTGGTCCGGAGCCTTATGGAGGCTTGACACCATTGTGGGCTATAGGCCTAGAGCCTGGGCCTACAGACAGTCTCAAGTTGAAGAAGATTGTGTCCAATTCCCCATTATAAAATAGAATCCTATGGGAGAGTCACTGGCATGAGTGTTAGAACCGAGGGTGCAACAAGTGTAACCTATAGGTTGATCTATAGGGTGCAATTTCCAGGGGGGGAGGCACTTCTTCCTGCACTGTACGCCCATGGCTATAGTGACAGCAGTGGGCATACAGCCCTATGCCCACACAGCCATACAGACTCCTATTGTTAGGATAAATTATGGTTATCATATGCTAGCTATAATAAATGTGCAGTATTGAAGAATGCTGCATTTAAGAATAATTTGAAGTGGACCAAAATCTAGGACAAAACTTCTCATAAAATATATGTTCATCCTCCTTGACATTCTTTTAAATAGATAAGGTTTTTCCAAGTACATCTGCCATGGCTCCCAACATTGAATTTTATTCTAGGGGATAAATCAATGATAAACAATTTGTTATCTGCCTGCCTGGTTTTAGCAGAGTGTAAAGTTGTATTTTTGCGAATCATTTCTCACAGTATTTGGGAACACTTGATAAGGAAAAATCAATGATTGATGGGAATGGCTCAGTATCTACCCTAAGCAGACTACTAAAGGTGTTTTATCTCAGTCTAGAGGACTTTTACCAAATGGGCCTACTACTAAAATATGGAAGACTCACCGACAACATCTAGATAGGACACACTTTCCTCTCAAGCAAATTCTTATTGAAGGTCCCCTTGTAAAAGAGGTCTCTAATCTAGTATATATAATCTGTATTATACCTAACTATAGCCTTTATAATTGTTTGGATGCCAAATTGTATTGTCTATAGTTTAAACTTGAATAAAATGAAATAAATGATGTATGAGACACTAAGTTGCAAGAATATATAATTACTAAATAATCACAGCGTGGAGAGTGACTAAATTAACAGCACTAAGCAGATTAATTCAAATCGATCAATTTAATTCGAAAAGTGTTTATTCTGTAATCAGGAGAAATATAAAAGTATAGACAATTATATTTGTTTCAATCGACTGACAGAGAAGGTTGAAACTTACAATAAGTTATGAATTCATTTTGCACATTTGTTTACAGCACCTCCATTTAATTTATACTGTATGAGCACTTATTAAAAAGTCAGTCGCAGTGACTTTACTTGGGAAATAGGGAGGGAGATGGGGAAAAAAAGAAATGGCGGATGCTGACTGTACAGAGGCCACTTCTCTCTATTCCTGCTTTTCATCTTTTTATCTCCCAGTATCCGAGTGGACCTATTGTATGTTTATGCATTGACACCCTTAATCTGTGGAGGTATGAACTAGGAAAGACCCAAACACAGCTTTCAGACAGTCTGGATTCCACAGCTGATGACAGGGCTGATCTAATGTCAGTTGCACAAATATTATATCAAATAAAGACATAGGAAATTTTATACCAATTGACTATCAACGGAAACAATAAAATCAATAACAACAATGAATTATTTTCCTGGGATGAAACTGACACCAGTCTAATATGTAACCTTGCATGAGGATTTCGATACATTCAATGCAAAGGTGTCGTTCTGCACATTGTGAAAAAATAGTTGTACTTTTTGTGGGTTTACTCTGTAGAACCCAATAATGATTCACTGTGATTCCAAATACAATGAAGCATTGTAAATATCAGCCATTTCACATTGAATACTTTTTATATGCTAACCTAATTTGGATTGATGTAGATTCACCATAGATTAACTACTTATGTGTAATCCGAGAGGGAGCCACATATAGTATCTACCAAAGATAGGTGGCCTGGTTTGTAAGACTATTTTACTGTGAGCCCTTAAAGTGGTGTATACATGTTGAAATAATAATAATTTTCAATTCATAGATGTTTGAAAATTCAGCTGTTCAATTCTGTAATAGGTTTGACAAAATACCCTGATCATTTGATATTCAGAAGTAAATAGTTATATGGATTTATACACCTATTTTGTGGCAATATACCATGCATCATACATATACCCACCTCTGCAAACTCTGCCTTGTAACAATCCTATAGAGTAAGACCTCCCAAGTAAGCAAAAAAAACGTTATACAACATTTTATAACGTTACATAACGTTAAATAACGTTTATCTAAGGCTCCTCACTATGGTATAACGTTGTATTAAATTTTATAACGTTATTTTGACGTAAAATAACGTTTTTTTTGTTAGCTGGGTCCTGTATAGTCTGCATCTTGTAAGCGAGTAAGCAA
Organism: Harmothoe impar; assembly: GCA_947462335.1. Lineage (NCBI taxonomy): Eukaryota > Metazoa > Annelida > Polychaeta > Phyllodocida > Polynoidae > Harmothoe > Harmothoe impar. The sequence continues at coordinate 63,439,488 of OX381712.1, read as the reverse complement.
TAAGTGCAGCTTATAGGATCAGGACAAAGTTCTAAGATACATACTTAAGTACTCAAGTCATTATATTGTATTATATTATTTAGACCCCCTGTGAGGCTTATAGGATACTCCGAAAGTCTATGTGTGGCTCAGGAGGGTACAGATTACTGATGATGATGAGCCCTCAAAGGTATTGTGAGCTGATTAGCCCCAAGGGAGGCATTGTGCTACTGGATTTTGTTGTTTTCACTCAAATGCAAGGGGATATAGATTTCCCTACTCCTCTGAATAAAAGAGGATGGGTGAACAAAAGAGACCATTGACTGATAGAAAGCTGATTTTAGATTGATATGTTAATTTAACCTTAGAGGCCCAGAACTATTTGACCAAAGTTAGATATCTGCAACATGATTATTGTACCATAAGTGAATCTGTAATTTGTTTTCTTGACATAGGGTTCATATTTAATTTCTTGAAAGCTGTGGCCATAACCTTTCTCACGTTATGCCCCCTACATGAAAAAAAAAAGATTTTAGTAACCATAGCAACTAGAAATGTTCCATTTGTTAAATTTGTCAAACTTTGTCTTAGATTGGCTGTGTTTGGAGCCATGTAAGAACCTTCTTTTACATTGCCATGGAAACAATGGAATTCTTGACTCACATTTCCAATATGATATAACCTATTGAGATCAGTTACATAGTTTGATGTGTTTTTTCCATAGTGCATCAACAGATATATGATGGTGACCAAGATGACAAATAATGATATTGTCACGGGGGAGAATACTCAGCCTCAGCTAGTGGGAAATCTTGGAACTGAGAATATTTATTGCCATTTTCCCTCCTTAGTTGCTCTAAAACTGTCAATATCTATTGAATAATGAATGCGAGCACATATATGAAAGGCTGAGGTCGACCCGGAGACAGTGGTGTGTCTCACAGTGTCATACACTCAATATATATGTGCTAGAACTATGTATGACTTTAGATATGTGCAAAATACGCCATTTTACGCCATTTTCACGCCACTGGGCCTCTAAGGGTTAAACATAACGAAAATGACCATCACAATTATTAGAATAGGGTAAAATCAGTAATTTTAGGGAGTGACTCTCTAGCTGTCTATATGTAAATATCCATAGCATCCATATTGGCCACACATGAAGGGCGCAACACTTAACATGGTGAATTGTCTGGGTACTTCCCATCCTCCTGCCAGTAATGCAGAAGTAAGGGGGATGGGAAGAGAGTTGCGATGGCTATTGACTCTCTGGAGGAGCCTCCTGGGCCAAAAGGGGACCCATCAGGAGAAATGCCACAGCTGTTTGGATTGGCTGACAGAACCAACAACTAACCCTGGCTGATTTGTATATGTGAATGTTAAGTACTGACTGCCAGCAGATATGTCCTACATGGGACCCAGATATAATGTTTCAGGAGAATGATGGCAAGTTAGTGAGAAAACGCCTGAATGATAGTATTTATTTGATAAGGTAATAACCTTTTTCTTGTTAGAGTTCTTTTACATACAAAACTCTAACTTCTGTATTCTCCTGCGTAATTAATATTCTGAATTTAACCTAGCCTCTATTTTACATGAAGGCGATGTTATACTACAATGATTGCCACAATGTATGAGTTGCGTTTTAAAGTTGCTAAATAATATACTCAATATGTAGCTTCAGGTTTATTTTACAGCACACACAGAGAGCAAAGCATTCCTATAAATGTGTGACTTTTAATATATAGACCGTTATTTCCAAAGGTATATCTCATTCTCACATTGAATGGTTCATCTTTCAAAAAGGGGATAAGGTTGCCTAATGACCTGCTGCGATGATCGCCAGGTAAAACTTTTTATGCAACTGAACATGAAGTCCTCGGCTGGATACAGCTCAAAAAAAATCCTATGGTGTAAAATATATACCGATATGGATCATAAAGGCATTTTCTGGTTAGCTATATTGATATCAGTAGGCCTACACCATAATTATTACGAAATACATGATAAGGGGTTTTGTGGTGAGATAGCAGCATTGGAAACGGTCTGATGATTCTGCCAGTCATTCTAAGGTATAAATCCAACGACTGTAAAACCTTGCAAATAAACCCAACTCGCATATAAGCCGCACCTGCACTCTGAGCTGATCCTATAAGCCGCACTAGCGATCTGACTTGCGTCCAAGCCGCGGCTTATACGCGAGGTTTTACGGTATCAATTTACAACATGTGAGATGACTTTTAGAAGATTGTCAATTTATATTTTCTTTTATGATTTCAATAAAATAAGGGAAGTTGTGACGAGGAAAAATCCAAGGATCTTTCATATTCATAGGACTAACTCTCCCAACCTTTTCTCCTCTGGTGCTCCATAAATAGAGGTACAGTGTGCACTGATCGGAAATCTACCTCTCCTGAATCGTTACCAGATTATTTTGTTTAGCTTATAAGCTCCAGACTCCACCCAAATACATATGTGAAGAGGATCAACACTGAAAGGAGCAACGTACCTCCATTGAGGGGCGTCCCTCAATTGAAGTATGGTTAACTATATACCCCCGCCCCCCTGTGACACAGTCCCAACCCTTCCCTCACTGCATGGGCAAGCTGTGAAGATGCCGGCCTGCTCACACATCCCCCCCCCCCCCCCCCGGCTGTGTGTTGTTCTTTTTAGCGCATCCCACCCTACAATGGGTCGGACAAACACAGAGGGAGCTGCAGGACTATCTGCCGCCTATGGCACAGGCCCAGCCTTTGCTCAATCCAGGTATGGGGTTTCTTTGATTTGAGGGTAGTCTCAAACCTGCTCATGACTTACATACAGTACTGCTATTTGACATTAAGATCAGGATGTGTATGGTAATGGTGTATATTATGGACTGGAATGTTGAACTATGGGTAAGGTGTTGCTATACGTCAAAATCTCTTGACCACTATAATAAACACATAATTTATACAAGCCATGACTCCAAGAATGTTAGAGGGGTCCAGTTATCACCTTAATGTGCACATTCAACTCGCACTAATCAGCTTTTGGAAATAATTTCACACTAATATTTTCTTTCTTATCAGCATGAGAGCCTTGGCCCCCACACCAAGGAGTTCTCAGTAGTATGAAGCGACACCCCACACTGTAGCTTAGCAGGAGGTCAGGAAATTGCTGAGTCATTATTCATGAGCTGCTCACCTGTTATAGGCCACTTTGTGGGGCTGTTCCTTTGTTTACCCCCCCCCCCTCCATTACACTTAGCTGCTTGACCATCAAGCTCCCCGAGCATAAGAACTTTGTTATAGAGATGGTTGTGTTAATGAAAAAAGCAGTGAAAAAAAAGGAAAGGTCAGCTTAAGATGCCTTCAAATAATCATCCTATCCTGAAATGTTCTGTCTTCTAATGTATATGCAATTAATAATTATAATCTAAAGGGGAATAGTATCCTCATCCGCTCTGAAAAACACACAATGCTTGTACCCCATTGTCCCTTTTGCGTAACCCCCATATGCTGTGTCATAAAAATGTTATATTATGGCATTCTTTTTTGTGTGATTATGAGCTTTTATCTCATTAAATCTAATGCAATTGCCTTTCCTCTTCCAGAGTGAGTAAATCATTTCAGTTGACCAAATCATCATTTGCATCGAAATTAACGATTGCAGATCAGTATTAAAATGTCACCATAACTTGTATGATAAAGATTTGCCTTTGTGTTTCAGTTATCTGATGCTAGCGTACTATTTGCTTTTCCTGCAGTTCAAATCTTCAATCTTCTTTCACGTCGAACCTCCATTCTTTTGCAAAGTACATAAAATTAGTATCCAACAGGACAGAATACCAGTAACCCAGTGGCCACTTGTCTCCAGTGACTGATTGTACCAATCTGTAGGCTATAAGGCTCCTTCGCTGTATTTCGCGGTCAGATTGGTACACGTCCTATAACTACTACTAATCCCCAAACCTTACCTCTCGAACCCTACCTCTCGAACATAGGGAAAAGAGGGGCTCAGGGGTCTGGGCCCCTTATCAGAATTTAAGGGGGCTCAAATACTACCTTTTTGTACATATCCAAAATGGTTTTAATGGGTCCCCATGCCCCCCCCCCATGAAGATTTGGTTCCTACGCCTCTGTAAAGCCCCTTTACAATTCAAGCAATAGTATGGACGAGCTGAGTTCCATGAAGGAGCTGAGTTCCATAAAGGATATCTAAATACGGTTTGAGACAACTCTCGCAAAGTTCAAAAGGAAGCATTTGATTAAAGGCACTTCACCAGGTATCTTTTCGGGAGATCCAAACAGCTTTCAGGTGAATTATTCCTACTGGACAAAATCAAGAGACAGGGGAACCGCATTAATGTTCTGCAAAGACTGTGGCTGTCCTCATTTTGAGTACTAGCATTCTATCCAAATATTATGAATACCAATGCGAGATTCCACCAAAAACTATTAGGACTTGCATACAGATGAAAGATCCTTGCCCAATCGCACAATTGACACAATGCATTATGCAAGAGCTAGAACTGTGAGGAATTTGTGACAGTTCAACTGCTGACAGATTTGCTTTGCTTAATTCAACAGTAATTGATAGACTGTTACAGCAAATGTTAATTGGGTGAAACTGCACATATCTTATACAGCCAAAAACACTTTATTAAAACCCATTCTATGTTCCCAATTCAAAATCAATTTGTTAATTGAAAAGAATAAACATGATTTAAGCTACATCTTGAAATGATTATCCACCATCACTGTACAATTAAGACAACCAACCAGTTTCAACATTGATGTACTGTTCAAAAATGATGTTGGGTATTGATCAACCTTAAATAAACAATGTGTGTCCCACCTGCTCAACTGGATGTCTAGACAACCTACTCCTTAGCAGTACATTTATTATGCTTAATCTTATTTTTTCCTGATTGTCAACTCTAGATAGTTTTCTCATTAGTGTGCCCCACTAGGTTGTGTACTGTGATAGCATGAATCCCTCAGGCACCTAGTCAAGACCTGATAGGTGTCAGGGGATTATTGCACTCATTAACTCCTGCACAGGTCCCGGCATGGCAGGGAGTGGGGTAGACCTGAGGTGAGGAGGATACAGATTACTGCGGTTGATGAGGCCTGCAGGATGGTGCTATCACATGACTCACGGAAACCAAGGTGTTCCCACCTGATTAGCCCAGAGGTGTTGTGCTACTTACTTTTGCTTTTCCTGTTTTCAGACTTGGACTGTCTAGTACATTTTCATAGTAATAAAGTGATAATATGATTTAGCTATTGACCCGGCTATATTAAGGATTTACGGATGTTGCAATGATTTGATAATAATATTATTGTCTTGACAAACAGCAACATCTTGTTTGTGTGAAAAACGGCAAAACCTTTTCCTGTAAAATCATCTCAGTGTGATGGTGTTTTTTCTTTAAACTGTCAGGTGTGTCACTTTAAGGCATAATATGGTTTAGGAAGCATAACAACAAAATAGAGTCTTTTATATCAAATGTAAAATCAGCCCATACCTGCAATACTGTGAGCCGATAAACGTTTATTCTTACACTGAAGTGCACTGGATGCCAGCGCCTCTTCCAGCTGTTTAAGCTGTATTTTCATATATTTGATATGCAAGAATATTTCCACATATGACACTTTCTGGTTGCCATTATTACTCAAAATGGGAGATATATAGCTGAAAGTCAATATTTAGAAGACGACTGTCTTAATGCAAGTCCAAAACCTACACCTCATTATTCATCTTGAAAAGTAATGAAATGCTGAGCCATTCTATTAGTTTAAAGTAGTTATGCAAGTACTTTTACAGTAATGGGAAATGCTATACTAATGATTCATTTGAAGTAGTTTAAAATCAAAGCGATGGAAACTCTTCTCCAAGATAATCACTGTCTGTGGCATACTCTTAAGTAAATCAAGTTTGTCAAGTAGACCTGCCATAGCTTGCAATCCTGGTTTTTAAAGAGTGTAAATTTGTATTTTTGTCAATCATTTTCCAGAGAATATTGGAAAACTAGATAAGGAAAAATCCATGGATCCCATGATTGATGGGAAAGGCCAGGTATCTACCCTCACCAGACTACTCAATGTGATTTATGTCTGTCTGGAGGACCTTTATCAAATAGGCCCATTCTTAAATTCCTGGTAGCATCCAGATAGGACCAAACCGGCTCGGCCATCCTAATCCTCTGAAGCAAAGTTTACTTAGGTCCACTTATAACTCATGAAGAGATTATTCTGTATTCTGAATCGGTTTCAGCTAAATAGCCTTTAGAATTGAATGCGGTCTATCGCATGGTCTATATCTTTAACTAAAATGAAATAAAATTATATGTAGGGGCACTATGCTGCAAGACTGCATAATTGCTAATAGTTAGAGCATTGATTATACACTGCAATTAGCAGAGGAAAGATACGGATAGTAAGTTAAATTTAAATGCAACATAGCATCCAAATTAGTACATCCACAGACATTTTAAGGCAATATCAATCTATTAATTTATAACAGTAATTAATTTCACTACTCTTTATTTCACAAATCAAAGTTATAATTAATTAAGCTATAACAGAGTGATAGTGGGTGTATACTGAATAATAATACAGCTCTGTCTACCACGCCAACAAAGCAGTCATGGCACCTGTTCATACCCCAATAAAAAGAACACTTCTCTTTCTGGCGTATCCTGTCTAAGCCTACAAATAGAGATGTTGTGTGGACTGATCCGTAATTAAGCCGCCCTGAACAGTCAATTTGCCCAGTTAAGAAGGTCTAGACTCCACTCAAATACATGTGTGTAGAAGACGTGTGTGTCTTTGGACAACCTGCCAGCTCAAAGGACTGGGCTGTAAATACATATAATGTCTTAACAGTCCCAGAACCAGCAGGCATTAGCAAGATAAAAGAAGTAAATGAAGTTGATCAATGTATACACTGTAAATACACTATTGTAGATACACAATAGAATCAACTTTAGTTTTACAGCAACTACTGTGGATTTACAGTGGATTCAAAAGCCTATACCTACAATAAACTATACACCCACAGTAGATTCAACTGTGCACCCACAAAAATGGCAACCAACTGTTTGCAGTGTAGGGCTGAGAGAAAATTTAGAACGGATATGGAAGTGTTGCAAAAGAATGCACAAACACAAAGGAGAAGATGGAGCATGTTGAGCATTTTAGACACACCCTCAGCCTGTCGCTGTTGATTAAGGATGATTACGTGCATGCTGGAACCGCACTGAGTAGAGGCGTGTGGATTGCAGACTGAGAAATGTATAATTAGACTTAAATAAACATGGCATATTATTAATACAAGGTAATAGTAGTATCTTGCAAAATAATGAACTTCTCAGTAAATATCTCAGCTTCTATTAGTACACTCCCAGGAATGAGATGCCCGGTCTGCGTGGTCAGAGCATCATAGATGGCAGAGTTGTTATCATTGCTCCAACAGAGAAGGCAAGATTGCCTTATTTCTAGTGACTTGTGAATGCTTAAACTTACACATGATGATCATAAGCAATTAACAAGGCTGTAACCATTTATCGTTCAATGTAAACCCCACAGATTAGTGAGAAATATGGATTTTTTAATTTCATGGTGATGCCCGTAACACACTGCCACTGATGCCCGTAACACATTGTCAGTGCGTGAAAGTGATGCTCCGTACCACAGTTCTTTTGGTGTATATACATGTATGTAAGTGTTACTGAAATTGGTCCAAAATTCAGATTTCTGTGTTTTTTGCCTCCATACTATTCCTATTGATTTGTATACAATAATTATGTAAGATAGGGGAAATGCAAATAGATTCCTTTATACAATCACTTTAAAATACTAAACTAAGGTAGCCTCATATAATTTCTAGGTAGCTAGTAGTATAGTGCAGATAATTGTATGCCTGAAATTGATTATTTCAGAACTCACTATACACCTGCTCAAAATGGCCGTTCTGATATAACCGCAAGTTGCAGGGGCACTTATACACAACAGTATGGTATGAGAAGTTGTGGTCACCTATTCATACATCTTGTTTGTCATAATCAGTAGATCGTAAGGGCTCGGACTGTCTTTGGGGAACTTTTTTTGGGGGGGGGACCAAGCCCCCCGACTTCCACAAGAATGTTATGAATGTCATGGAAAATTGAGATTTTTGTCATGGAGGTGAGCCTCAAAGATATGCAGAGAAAAATCAACATGAGCTGCAAGTGCATCATAAATATTGATGAGAAGACAATTACATTCAAGAGAAGGGCTGTTCCAAATCATAACCATGAGCCAGACTCATCTGTTCATGCGCCCGTGGACAGGGCATCATAGAAATGTGTTACGGGCATCACAACAAATACTTTGATATGTGGCAAGGGCATCACTGATCAATTCTAGGATGCCCAATACAGTACATTTAGCCTCCTATTGCAGTGCAAATACTATCCAGATTGTTTGTACTGATATTTAAGCCATACCTACTGAGTTGTACGACCTGCCACCCCCCATAACACCCTTAAAACTAGCAAAAACAAGCCTCCATTCAACCTACCATCCGCCATCTTTGATGCTCTGACCACGCAGACCGGGCATCTCATTCCTGGGAGTGTAGTAGTAGACGTTGTGTTTATGGGTATTTTGGCTATAGTATGAGGATCTTATAAAACGGAAAATAAAATAGAAAATATGTAGCCATAGTCCTGAATTGTCTGAGGTGACTTCAAACAGTTGACTATGCTCCAGAAGCTGAGAAGGAACAGCTGACTGGACTGGCCAAGTAGGTGAGACCCACAGTCACATGTCCACAGCAGGGAGGATAGGATAGCCTGGCAATTGTTAGGCAAGAGGGTACCCCCTTTGTTTGGTGCGTAGAGAACCACTTCAGAAGGTCCAGCTCTTTAGGATGACCCAGCCCCTGATTTTAGGGAGCCGTTGTCGTTCTTCCCCCTGGCTCTCCTCCCCCTGTCTCTTCTATAGAAGGGTGAGTTATGAAGCCATTGTGGGAAATGACCCCGTTCTTTAAATCATAGAAAATGCATTTTTATGATGCCTCTCACTTTTTTAAATTATTCCCAGAAACATAATCTGTTATCAGTCCCATGACACTTCAGACAATATGTTAAAAGCCCAGCATTAATGTCAAGAGGGTGGGAGCAGGCAAGTCATCCACCTGGCAATTACCCATCAGCATACACATGCTTTTTGAAAGGTTCATTTATTTTGCAAGCAATTTTGCAATTATCATCTTGATGTTCACTTGATTCACTATGCATTTATTACTCATAAACTCAGCAAACAGCTGTGGGGAATTCGATAGAATGTTTTATAGAAATGCTGAATGACAGGCATAAAGTTCCATTAGAAATGTATTGGGAAAGGTCTTGATTGATCTGTGGAAGGACATGGCAATAGTGTTTTAATAGTATACACTGTTTGAATGGTCACTCTTATTGCGATGAACCTTCAAACAGATTGCATTTGGGCCTGGTTCCATGCAAATTGCCTGACTGGATTTATTGACCTGATTTTAACCTTTGCCATTCCTGTAGCAGTGTATGATGGGCACAGAACAGACCTGTGTTGGGGCCAGCTCAACAACCTTGATGGATCCCTTCCATTATCTAACTCACTGTAAATTGAGGTAACTCCCAACACTACAGATCAGCAGGGCTTCCAGAAGAGGTAAAGATTTATTCCTGAGTTGCTTGTTCAACAAAAAGCACTCTATTATATCTGCTCCTCTGAGCACTCTCCTCAAAACGCTGAAATGCTCAACTTCTCCTGGGGCTACTCTGAATCATCCCTGCTTTTATCCTTTCTTTTCCCAGTATCCCAGTGGATTCCATGCATGAGTAATTTATCTATTGCCTCCCCTGATCATCATACTGTAGAGGTGTCAACTAGGATAAACCAAATAATTATCTTGTATTCTATGCCACATAATATGGCTAATCTAATGTTGACCAATTGCATACTTTGGATCATTTTAACAGATACATTTTTCACTGCTTATATGAAGAGTCAAATTTAGTTGACTCTGTACGATTAGTGTCAACTCAAATACACTCTGTACTAAAACTCAAGTTGACTCTGCATATAAGCAGCTCATAAGCAGTTTTACTCTCTACTTTACCAGAGCCATGTGGGAGACACAGTTACCACCTTTACTTTTCTGTGTTTGTGTGACCTATCACGAAAGGAAAATGCCCATCTCGACAAAGGGGAAGCACCAACACAACGTGCGTGGATCCTTTCCAAATGTCCATCAATTGAAAAAAAGGGTTATTTTTCAAGGAAAGACTAGTCATATGAAAAAGATGGAATATGCCCTATCATAAGCCTCTAGATGCAAGTTGTACTTCGGCTATTTGAAATTTAGACTATGCACATCAGCCAAGTAGCTGAGTAGTAGTACCTTTCATGCTCCCTGCATTGTTTATATTGCCCATAAAAGCTTGGCCGGCACCCATTTTAAGCCTAATAGCTGTCAGGGAGTGCCCCTTTCATTAACTTTTGTGCAGGTTCTTGCATGGCAGGGGGTGGAGGAGACCTGAGGTGAAGAGGATACAGATTACTGATGATGATGAGGCCTAAAAGGTGTTGGGAGCTGATTAGCCCCAATGGAGGCAATGTGCTACTGGATTTTGCATTTCCTACTCACAGGCAAAGAGATATAGATTTGCCAATGTGCCTCAAAAGATGATCACTGAGCACCTGAGACCACACTAATAAACCAAAACATCTTAGATTTTCCAAAGGTCGTCCTATAAAAAGACTTCGGTCTCTCCTTGGTGACTGTCATAAAATGAATGAGTTAAAGATTTTCCATCTGGTGACCTGCCATGTTACCATCCAGCTAGATAAGCATTGGGATGTGTAGCGGGATGCACATTAACTATACTGATCATATAATATTAGCTATAACCCCACTCCATCAGAAATCAGTTATTAATAAGTGCTGGATAGGACCCGCCGAGGAAATCTAACATAAACCCTATCCTGCGCCACCTGTTGCTGTACCTGGTCAAATAAAAACATATTTATAAAAATCAAAAATTATTCATGACATGGTACCTAATGGGAAATAACATCTTTACAATGCATAGAAATCGTTCTTGCAGATTAGCGATACACAGTACAACGATAACCATTAATGTATGGGTAGTCATTTGCCATCGGGTCAGATATATCTACTTATGATGATAAAAAATACAGCTTGTTTAATTCTATTGTGTGCCATATAATACCCGTATCAAATAGTGTATAATGATGGATATACATGTGACACCATTGGCCTGCTTCGTGTAACTGAAGGGCTTTCAATGTGTTATGAAAATTCAGGCCCCATTCATAACACTATAAAGGGCACTACGCTGAGTTATGTCGATGACGTAGGGCTTCAAACAAAGGAACGATATACACCAGAGAGCCTCTAGTGATTTCGATTGATGCTTTACCAGGCCTATATAAATCATCCTGGATAAACTTTGCCATTCCACATGGTATGCTAATAGTTCAATTGAATACCACACACCACTGAGTGTTTACAAGTGCACCGACTGCCAAGTACAGAATAAAACATTGTACAATGAGCTGCGAAATCCAGCCCTTATACATAAATGGTGGAAGGAAGGTCAGGCTTGAGGGTTGGAGACGCATAGATTTTAACTGTAATGTAGGATTTAGAGGCAGCGGAGTTGGAGGAAACTTGAGGCTGTGTCTCACGACCTTGGGCCAATGTTTTCATCTCTGACCCGGTGCCAGCTCTGACCGGGTGCCAGCTCTGACCGGGTGCCAGCTCTGACCGGCCTGAATAAAAACGGGTTATTTAGGGCAGATGATGATTAAAATGGGCAACTAATTACTAGTTTAAAGGGTTATAACATCCAATAACCTTTTCAGCCAAATTCTATCTACATCTGCCCTAAATAACCCATTTTTATTCAGGCCGGTCAGAGCTGGCACCCGGTCAGAGATGAAAACATTGGCCCAAGGTCATGAGACACAGCCTTGAATCTAGCAGCGACAGTAAAGTCATGTTATTAGCTGGATCTGACCTTGGTTAAAAAGAGTAGAACCAATTTAATGCTTTGGAAGTATGCTAGTAATTATGCTAGATCACTTCCAGATTGTTAGTACAGCTGGTCCATTGCATTAATGGAACCACTGTCCTCAAATGCACATCAACAGCATTACAGATGTTTTTAGGTTGTTGTCCAGTTTGACCTCATTAGTGGAAACCATTAGTTACCGAGAATACTACACTACTATCGTCTACTATATAGCGTACCAGACACCAATGATGCTTGGTCCTAGAGTGGTATTCCACATTAGTTTAGTTCTAATGTGTTTGTGAAACTGCTAATGTTGCTCCCTTCTCTTTGTTAAAATCGCCCCTATTATAGTTACGATATGAGTTCCCAACACATCCTCTATTCCCATAGATGGCAGTTTCGATTTAGTTAATCAGTTAATTGGATATAAATAGTGGTGCAGAATGGCAGGCTCTGTTCTCCTTCTTAGTATGTGGTGCCTGTGGCAGCCTGATTGGCACTCATGTTTTATTGACTTAACTTAAATTAGGCTAAGAGCTTAATGAGTGTGGTTGAATTGATATCAGAGGCAAAGTTGGGAGTTTTGATACCCATTAATAAACTTTTACATATGGCGTATCCGGCTAGTGGGTGGAGTGGGAGAGGTTGTTTATTTTGGGCAAGTGACGATATACTTGACCATGTACCTCCATCCCCTCTTTCTCTTTATCCTTGCTTTGTGCCTCTTTTCCTGTTTACTGTACACTTTATGTAATGTGTCTATAACTTTCCTATTCACATTACCTTCCTTCACTCTTCTGTTTGTCACATGACCTTGTGCTATCTTATGATGCATGTAATATCACGCCGAGAGTCATAATAAAGCTAATTAGTTTTCCCCATGTTAGTAAAGGCTATTCTAATAATGCTATCAGACAGTCGTTCTTCAGAGAATGCCAATTAGTCCTACCAATTCAGATGCTGTTGATTGAGATGACATAGAACCAATGCACTCTACGATTGTGAGTGACTCTTAAATGCTAGACATTTCCAATGTGCATTAGCTCGGACATTTATGAATTGAATTTGTTTATTGAACAAAAGCGCTCTGTAGCGGAACGTTGTTCGTTGATCACAAGAAGGATTTACATATAGCATTTTGGATTCAGCAATGCATGGTACTTCTGAAGATGGTGAAAAATATAATGATAATTATAGCTTGTGAGAAAATCTCAGTGTTATAAATAATATGAGCTGGGTATCCATTTGAAACTACATCAAGGTATATAGTGTATGTTATACAGGATCTTTGAGTGGCAGGTCCTCAATAGCATGGCTGAAACGGTGGTTTGTAGGAAGCTTCTAAAATGTGTCCTTGAAGGCATTCTATAGAGAGACTCCCCTGTAGTAGGCAGACTTATGATGGAAGCTACTTTTTGCCCTTCTTTTTTTTCCAACGCGCAAATATAAAAGATTCTAGAGGGCTAAGAGAGGCTTCATTTTGTAGAATAAAGAAAACAGACACGGAGGTGTTGCTGTTGAATGCACAAAAAAGGGAAGGCAGAGCATCTAGACACACCCCTAGTTTCTGTTGATTGAACTAAATTACAGGCATGGTGTTATTAACAGAAGGCTGCAATGCAATTACTTTATTTCACAGTTTCATAGCTGAACGTGACATACACATAAAAGCATCCTGCAATAGACTGCCATCAGCAAGATACAGACTGGAAATGCCTCCGAGACTACAGAGATTTTAATTAATCACTTTCCCATTTCCCCATTACCATTTCCTCACAGACTTAATTAGGATGGGCATATGATAAAGCAAACACAATTAGTATAATCTAAGAGTGTTGTATGTAATCTACATAATTGTATACTGGACTGTTTTTACATTTAGACTAGTACTTCCAAATTGTATTGAGACAGATAAATAATAAAGACATGTTTTGGGCAATACTAAGCTGTTTATTCCACTCCTCGAGCAGGATCTAATCAATTTATGAATACTGGTGAACTTCATTGCTATAACTGTGATTATCTTAATGTTACTAATTCTGTAACTCTTAAACCTTTCACTTCTTTATTGGAAGATGTATCTTGCCAGCCCTGTTGACTATGGTGTACTTGAATCAGGACAAATGAGAAGAAGAAGAGGCAATTTGATAGACTACATCATTATATATGATGTTGCACGTTATTCTAATCAGTCTAACAGAGCTTTCATGTACCAGCTGACTAAAGTATAAGTAGTGAATAGCGAAGATAAGTGCTAACAAGCACAATGCATTGATAAGGTGTGGCATGTCCTGAGTGGATAGGTTTATTCAAATGGGATAATGGACACGCTCCCATGTTTTCCAACCCATATTTGCTGTCAAATACGTACATGGCACAAGTGGTCAGACCGTAGAGCTAGTGTGGCCTACCCATAGTTTACAATGTGTTGAGACTCTGAAATAAACCGGATCTAACCAAGTTGGTGTCAATTGGGCAATCTGCATAGATCTCTAATATAAGAATCTCATGCCATGTTTGCCATAACTACACAGCTATTCCTGCACTGAATCTCTTCAATCTTCTGACAAAGTGATGACTGGGTCATTTTGTACTTGTTAAAGGCACCAGCCCTGAATAGTCATGAATCATTTTCCAATTAGTATATCATAATAGGAATACACAATGAATGGACTCCAACATTATATTTCTAATTATGGTGAGTATAAGTGCTAGCATTATGGTATAAACCAAATTGGAAAAGTGGTTCATTGGGGCTGCCAATGTCTCTAAGAGACAAATTATTATCAAAGCAATGTGCTTGGTAATTACTTTTGCCTGGAGTTTCATGTGAGGTACCCATAATTTAAACATGCCAAACCTAAGACTGTGTCTTCTTGTTATGTTATTCACTACATTTATTGCAAGGCTATTGCAGAGATTTCACAGTCAGTTCAATTAACTGTTGGCATCTATGTCCAGTGATATAAAGTAGGACCTAATGAATGCACTGCACCCAGAAAATGCTTATTTTTATATTATATTGTAGGATAGGGCTATTTTGTAGGATATGGGCTTGGGTGATAGCCCTTACATTTCAAAACCTACCTGATATATAGGTTTTGTAGGATAAGGGCAATTTTGTAGGTTAAGGGCCTGACTGAATTTACAAAAAACATAGGTTTTGTAGGATAAGGGCAACTTTTTTGGAGGATAAGGGCTGATTTTGTAGGATAAGGGCCTGATTGACAGCCCTTATACTACAAAGCTATACATTTTTGTAGGATAAGGGCAATTTTGTAGGATAAGGGCATAACAGAACTGCCACATCTGTAGAGGAGCAGCATGTAAAGCAGGGCCCACAGCCCTTAGTCCTGGTCAGGATGTCACTGTCCACTCCACAAACATCCTACTCTCAGTGTCCATGCATTCTGTGCAGCTCCAATCATGGGTGGCTTCAGAGTGAGTTGCTCGGTAAGGAGGGGAAGATACCCCGACCTAACCTTCTCCAGTGCAATATAGAGCAAATCAGCAGTAGGCTATTCATCATACTAGGATCTAGATTAATTGTACAATGATTACCGTCCCACATGTTGGTACCCTTGTAGTAACAGTCGGAGTGGAGCCAGGACAGGTGCTCAACCCTATAGGAAGGTTCGGTGTAGGGGTACAAAGCCTTCCTGGTTGCGTTAGCTGCCTTCTAGTCAGTGGATAAGTCAACAGATTGTTGATTGTAGAGGATCTACAGTTGTGGCTTGAATAAGCCCGTCTAAGCCTAGGCTTTTTATGGTACCATCTATCCTGCGTTTTTATACAAGAGCACTTAATTAAAGTACAAGAATTGCCTGAATTCTCGATTCAATAACGATATCTACTCTGTGCTTATGCAAAGCCTGCTCTTATTTGACACCCCTGCACTTACTCAAGCGTTTACAGTATTTGCTTTGTCCAGGAGGACCTCTCCTTCTCCCCCTATCTGCCTTATTAGGACAAAAGCAGCCCTGTTCCTCTACGCAGAAGAGTTTTAAGATTTATACCTCAACAATATAGTCCAGTTTTGTTTAAGGCTTGTTTCCACCAACAACATTACCTCTTGTCCAATCACTCATCTGTCATTCATACCATTTTGTATTGCAATCTCATATCTGTTAGTAATAATATTTCATAGATCATGAAGGCATGCTAAAATGAACACCAAAAGAAACTCAGGATCTGCTCGAGGACGCATTGGCTATTAAAGATGCATAGTCACCGAGTGTATCACACTCACAATTATAGTACTGTTCTAGTCTGCTATGTGGGAAGTGTGAGTGGTGAGAATGCCTTTTTAACAAAGGCTTTGGACGCCTTGCCTCTCGGTCAAGCATCCCTTTGTGATCTGCCTCCTTTCTTTGCTGCAGCTGTTCACCATTCACCTTTATTGTTAAGACACCATGAATAATGGATTCCACACTGCCTTGGTGCCTCACTTTAAATGTCAACTTGTTTTATTTATGTCAATTCTCCAATGTTCATTTATGTAATGATGTCATGTGACTTCAGGTGAATGTCACCACTGCCTTTAGAGGGGATGTGGGCTTCAGGTAAAATTATATTTTCCCCATTCTTCCTCATGTTTGTGCTGTCAAGATCTGGATATCCTTCACTTCAGTTGATTCCCTTGTTCTCAAACTATTCCGTTGCATTCTCCTTTTACCACTCTAGCCCATCCCGGATCTAATCTCATTCATATTCATAGCCTATAGTCATTAAATAAATCAGTAGGATTCTTATTCCAATGGAGATGCCCTTGCAATAATGCAAAGCAGCAATGGGCGAGTTATGATCTGAATTGTGTTTCTCCTTCCTTATGAAGAATTGAGTTTCTTTTTCTGTATGTGATAATATGGAAGGCTTATCAGTAGGTGGCACAGCTTTCCTCAGTACTATAACACTTGGACGATACTTTACTTAATCACCCTCCTAAACAGCAGTTGTGAGTAAATGTGTCCATGATCTTAGGAACTAGGATAATAACATCATCTCAAAGCACCCTATTTCTATTAACTAGGTTACATTTAATGGTGAAGGTCCAATGGTCTGAGATTTGTGCTAGATTAATCAAATATCCATGGGTGAATGAGAAAACTGTAAGGCCTGTGAGAGGTATGGGGTTACCTTATGAACCGGAGCCCGAAATTCCACCAGGTTATATGGTATTGACTGAGGGAATGGCACAGTATAGCAATTACATCAGCAGACCGGAGACAACCACACAGCTATAATAGTATGGTATCTCCAGCTGCATTTAAATGTCCCACAAGGCTTTGCTTGTCAACAAAGTGCAACCATCGCCCGTTAGCCAATGGCAAAGTAGAGTATGTTAAAGATACATTACCACCTAAATCGATCCAAAATCAAGTTATGAAATAAACCCAATATCATAGACTTCCATTGTCATTTCCTTATCATATTCACAGGTTAAAAGAGAAATAGCAGACTCCAAATTTCTCATATAGACTTGCAGGCACTTGATATATGGAAACATATTAAATGAAAAAAAAAATTGCCCAGAAATAGCTGGTAATGTATCTTTAAGTTTCCATGTGTGTTTATTTTAGAAGTAAGTAACAGGACTTTTGTTGCAAATCACTCCCTTTCATTGCACATCATCCTTCCATTTAATTGGATCACATCATAATAGAAAGGATAATGGATAGATATGATGAGAAAGGGATGACTTACTAGATCTAAATATATTTAAGGAAAACATGCATATTGAGATAAAAGGATAAATGTAAAAAAAAACAAGAAAATACCCAGTGAGATTATTTGTGCCATTTATATTGATTTACAATACAGACATTGTCAACAAAGGGTGGGAATCAACCACTTGCATATATCCCAGACCTCCAGGTTATTCAAGCTGAAAATCCCCATGTGATGGAAAGTGCCTATGTCCATTTAGATACTGATAAATTGATCTTCATTCTGACCTTTGTGCTGGCATGCATCAGAATGTAATGGTTTGGACAGGCAACAGTGAGCAATGGGACCCAAGGCAGTCAATGCAGCCAACAATGCACCAAAGGAGAGAACTTGAAGATGAAGGTTAGGTCAGGGTGCAAGTACCAGGTGGGTGAGGTTCACTCACCAGAACAATTGCGAAATGAGCAGTAAAGGTATTCTCCCAGGCAAATACTAATGGGGTGAGGAAAATCTGAATGTTAAATCCTCTAAAAAATGGCAGTTGTTTTCGCTAAAAAAAAGGGTTAATATTCTTTGGGATTTTCCATATTGGCCTCCCCTCCGCATTGAATAAACTATTAATTCACCTTGATTGCATCAATTTTGATAAATTACCATGCCCTGCTATGTTGGTTTTAATGCTGTACTTATTTGCCTTTCATTTTCATTTCTTTTTAACGATGGATGAGCAGCCGTTAAATATAAAGTGGCAGACTTGACCTTCAGGACACAACTGCACAAACATACTAGAACCTATGGTTATGGGTCCGAGGACAAGCCATATCATCTTTAGATAATTGACAATGACAATTAAAAGTATTATTGAATAAAGCAATTGACATCATGTTGTCCGAAGAAATCGCAATCTGCAAACCAACTCAAACTAACTTTTCCATTGTACTTGGTTTCACTAAAAATTGATGATATCCTATTTAAAGCTGTGTCAGGTTTTGATTAATTTCCTCTTAATATGGGAGGGCTCAATACCTCATGCCCCCTGTACAGGTATTGGTGCACGTTTCCCATGCTTTTGCTGATAGCGGTGACTCTCTGTACTTTAATGGATTGATCCTGGGACAAATACTTGCTGAAACTGGACTCTTCGACCTCCAAAACCCCGCTGGTTTTCCAATCTTTGTTTTCAGTACTTTCTCAGCTTTCGGAATGAAGCTGTATTGACCAAAATGAAATCTGTGCATCATGAACAGAATATTACTGCCTGACATCCAGCTAAATTGTAAGTTTTAGAATAATATTGCAAATGGATTTATTTCCAATACAAATGTGTTTGTGTGCTACCAAAATAAAAATAGGATTACGAAACTGAGGATTAAATCACATTTTGAAATTTAGTTTCCTAGACTTAAAGAGCTTACAAAACGAATACATATACAAAACCAAGAATTAGAATTCAAGACTGTGGTAACAGTATGGAATATAAATATTTTGAAAGTTTGTCCAATCCCGTGATTTCACTGGATTGTTCATGTAATCCAGGAGTTTGGGAAAGTATGGGGGTGTGACTTAGTTAATGTTCTGAAGGTATTGAAACATTAAAATGTACAGAAAGATAGGGAGCGCACACGTCCCCTCACTGTCAATCCATTGATTTCCCTGCCCTCAGATAATACAAGCTCTTATATTCCCTCTCTACTACTCGAACCAATCCCAGATCTATTCTCATTTATATTCATAGCCTAGTCATTTAATGTACCAGTTGGTTGCTGATGGAATTATCCAAATGGAGATGCCCCTGCAGTTATTCACAGAAATGAGTCCGGGCAAGGCTGCAGCTGAATCAAGTTTCTCCTTTCCTCGTGAGCGAAAACTTGAGTTTCTCTTTTCTGTGCAAGCAATTAGTCTTTTTAGGTCAAGTGGAAGGCTTATTAGTGGGTGGCATGTTTGGCTTCAGTTGTGCAGTATTAAGACAGACCCTTACATAATAACCCTACTAAGCAGCAGCTATGTAGTAACGAGGCATGTGTCAAGAGACTGATGTTGGAAAGTAGGATAATATCGTAAATAACTGTATTTCTATTTATATTCATGAGGTTACATCAAGAAGTCTCAATACTAACTGCAGTGAAGTATATGTTTGATATCTTAGACATATTTATCTGTGGCAACATACATTGCAAATATAACATCAAAGTTGACATTGTTACCATAAGAAAACGTCTGTGATGTGTAACTTATACTAAGAACAAACATCTCTATCAAATTTTCACTATGCTAGTAGAATATAACATGACACCATTCTGTGTGAAACTCATATTGGTTAGAGATGAACATGCTAATTACATAGGTTTCTACTTACATTTTATGTAGAAAGTCATTCCTTATAACAGTAGTTCTGCAGAAGAATAAAAGGAATTATGAGATAAGATATCAATGTGTGTTCCCCTAGGCTTAGCTATAACCACAGGGTTTTACTCTTACTTTGATATTCGACCATCCTGCTGTCTTGATGAATTTCATATCAAATACCAAATTCTTATCAAAGCTAAATAGTGATAGCAATCTGTTGCTTTCCTGGAACAAGTTATTTGCAAAGTAATCTTAGTACATGTGAACATTTACAATAATATGCCAAATGGAAATCCCGAAAAGATGAGATTCCGATAAATGTTCAGCGTGAATGAGCACTGAGATTCATCCCATATAAAACATATCATAAGCTACAAAAATAAACTTTCAATGGGTATCGGCCAACACTGGAAAAAAACATATGGATATTTCTGTTTTCATTCAACATGTTTCACAGCTTGTATCAGAGCCCCTTATTCTGTTCTATTGATGATACTTGGCCCTATACTCAAGCCATACCCTGGTACACAGCAATAAGTCATAATATCCTGAATGACAGGGCCAGTCACATTTCCTTACTATGTATATTTGCCTGTAGGGTCTGAAGGATCTGGAGTCACATTCCTAGCTGTAACCCGGATTCCACCAGAGTATAAAGCATTGGCCGAGGGTATGACACAGTAGCATTTACATCAGCATACCGGAAATTGAACAGTTATGATGGCGTGGTGATGTGGGCAGGTCACGTGGGCAGCGTGGCATGAGCTGCACAGGAGGGAACCAGACAACAATGTCTTGGTAGCATCTGAATCTCCCACTGGGCACTGCTTGTCAGCAAAGTGTGAGCAACGCCCATTGAGCTCATGCAAAGTGATAGATAAAGCATCCTCCAGCCACTGCTAACAGTAAAGGCGGCTTACACTCTCCACGCAGATGTTCCCATGCCCTATTTGAACAGATTTTTCTTAGCTTAGGTTATTGATTTCTGGTACAATAAATTGTTGCAACTCGTGACCATGCAACATATGTCTTTGAAGTGTTTGTGTGTTTGTGCTGTTTTGGGGCTCCAGTCCAAATATAAGTATGTTAAGACTGAATATTATAAGGCGTTACATAAGAAAAGGAAAGGTAACATTATAGAGTGAAGCATTAGAGTCTCTATATTAGAGTACTGTCATGCACCTATTGGAATATACCTCTATACATACAATCATTGAGAAGTAAGTAATAGGATGTTTGTCAGGTGCTAGCTGTAAGTTAGATTCATGAAGTGAAAACTGGTATGAGAGATGTTTTCAAAAGACTACAGTGGCTTACTTTTTAACGATCACCCTCCTTCAACGCACATCATTCTTCCATATAGTGGGATCACATTATCTTAGTCAGCCATATACAGGATATATAGATGGATAGGATGAGAAAGAGAAGACTGACAGGGTCTAAATATATCTAAGGGAAATATAAACAGACACACATATATATATATATATATATATATATATATATATATATATATATATATATATATATATATATATATATATATATATATTGAGATGAAAGGAAAAGGAGGATGAGGAATTTTGTATCATAAGATATCAAGGCTTAGCTATAACTATGGTATTAATTCCTGATTTGATTATTCAAACCATCCTGCTGTCATATAGATAAGATATCAAATTTGTATCTAATTTAAATGTTGTCAATTATCTGTCGATAACCTGGAACAGGTAACGTATGATTGTGCGATCACATTCACGGAATGTTGTTGTTGAACAAATTTGTTGAATGCAAAGTAATCTTAGTACATGTTCAGATTTACAATGATATGCCAAATGGAAACAGGAAAAGATGACATTTCTATAAATAAAGTTTCACAGGATGAATTAACAGTACAGGAGCTCAAACATTTATCTAGTAATTAAACCTAGTAACATAGCAACGGATTGACAACATCAAATGAAAAACAAGTTTCATCATTTTTAATGTGTAAGTCATGGATTACTGGTATGTGATCCATCATGTTGTCCCCTGCACAACCCCTCTTCGGATAGTCAGCTATGATAATCAACCACTGCTGGAGAAAACTGTATGGATATTTTAGTTTTCATCCAACAATTCACACAGCTTATATTAGAGCCCCTTGTTCTGTTTTATCGATAATACTTGGCCCTATGCTGAAGCCATGTACTGTAGTCAGCAATAAGTCACAATACCCTGAATGACAGGACTAGTCACATTTCCTTACTATGTATATTTGCCTGCAGTGTCTGAAGGGTCTGAAGAGTCACATTCCGAGCTGTAACCCGGATTCCACCAGAGTATAAAGCATTGGCTTAGGGTATGACACAGTAGCATTTACAGTTGTTTCTCATCACCAAGCAGTGAAAAATATGACGAGGGCGTTTTATTTTTTGTTTTTTATTTTTATCTCTTTTTACTTGGGGCTTAAATATATGGGGAGATTTAGACTTTGCACATCAATTTTTACATTTAAGTAATTTGAGTGTTCATTGATCCCCAAAAGTAGTTTTAATGCAAGTTATTCCTAGCACTCCATTACTAACAGCATAAGCTTTATATCCGTTATTGTATGATGGAGTCACATCTGTCCCATACCAGACTAATTATATATATGGGGCATCTGCCTTTATAAGGCCACAGGCTTGTTTGCATAGCCACCATTGCTCTCTGACTATGTGACCACTGTGCTGGCTTCTGATCGGTGTAGGGCCCCAAAAAGCGGACCACACGTGGCTCTCAGGTGTGAAGATTTTCCTTCTTTGTTTGTACCAATAACGCTAGGTTGTGTGATAACAGTTGATACCGAATCGGCCAATTTTCTCCCCCAATTTTAACATATTTTTCATCAAAAATGTAAAAAAAGTTTTTCCACGATCACGATTTTTATGATGCGGGCGGTAATGAGAAACAACTTTTCTCTTTTGAGTGGCACAAATACTATAGCAGTCTTACAGATTTAATACATATTAATACATACGAGTTCTGTTGAAATATGAGGGCATTCCTACTATATGTAGCCTACACATAGACAACTTCCTAAATAACCATTCCCTGGGAACCCTTCCCCATGTTTTCTTCTTGTGACCTCCGGTGTACATAATAGTATATTCTGCTTAGGAACTAGTGGTCTTTGGGAGTATATATGGGTGCTGGTTATATAGCTATGTGTACGGCTACAGTACATGTAAATCTACATTGGCTCTGCTAGAACTCCTTTAACCTTTGATGGGAAACATAATTAAGCCATATTACATACACAGAAAAGTCAGCATCATTGTCGCTAGAACCACCCTCACATGAGTGCCTGACTTTTCATGTGAGAGTGCTGACTTTTCTGAGTATGTAGCTCTGCTTCAGAGGATGATAGTTGGTACCACTTCAAAAGCTGTTAATAACCAAGAACCCAGGCTCTTTCCCTTTGCTGACTTGAAAAAATTATACTAGGCCTTTCCAATTGGCATTGGTGGTGGTAAAGTAAATAAAAAACACGTTTTTATACAAACAGATTTCTACAGACTAAGAGACGCTTCTTTTGTAGAACAATTAAAACAGACATGGAGGTGTTGTAGGAGATTGCAAAAACAAGAATAAAAAGCAAAGCAGACACACTCCCGGCCTCTGTTGATTGAACTTTATGTATGCATGCTGCTCCCCAGTAAATTATTGTGAGCTTGTTCTGGCCTAGGGCATACTCGAGACAATCTAATAGGTTTGACTCAGGTTTGCCCTAGGCTTGCACAAGCTCTCTCTATTTTGCTGGGTATAAGCAGAAGGCTGCAATGCAATTATTTTATTTCCACAGTGTTCTAGCTGAACGTGATATACACATAGAAGCATTCTGCAGTGGATAGCTCTTGGAAAGATAAGTGCTTGAAATGTGTCTCCAAGATCGTAGAGATTTTGATGAATCATCTTCCTATTTTCCCATCAACTTTTCCTCAGGAACAAAGTTTGAATGAGCATAGGGTCAAGCAAGTTGATTAACACGATCTGGACACAATAATAAACACAATCATAAACAAATCAACACGGAATAAACATGATCGCGCCCAGTGTACAGGGCATTCGAGCCTTGATAGCCATTCATTATTGATTAAATATCAATTTAGCATTGTATATAAATTTCATCTCCTCTCAATGAAATCTCTTTCTAGAAATTCTAAGTTGTTTATTCAGCTCCCAGAGCAGGATCTATATGAATTTATTAATTAACTTCATAACTAGAATGGTCATCTTCTTCATGTCACTAATGGACACACTCATTGACCTTTGAGTGAAAATAAAAATGTGATAAGTGCTAAACAAGCACAATGCACTGTGTGGCATGTCCTGAGTAGATTGGTTTATATAGACAAAATAATGGAAAAGTCCCCATGCATTTCCATCAAATAACCCCTAATTGTCAGCAGTCAGACCTCAGACTCAGTGAAGCCTGCCTATCACTTACAATGTGTTGAAGCTCCTAAATAAACAGGATCTGATCAAATTGATGTCAAATAGGCAATTTGCACAGCCCTGCGAAAAATGAATCCTATGCCATTTTTGCCACACCTACGCAGCTATTCCTGCACTTCATCTCTTTGTCCTTCTTATATTTTGGCATTGTGATCGATGGGTCATCCAACATATTTGTGGAAAGCAACATGCTCATGATACCCATGGATATTTTTACACTTCAAAGTGAATGTTGGTAGATTGAGCACCCTATAAAAGGAATTCCTATTGAATGAATTACACTCAATCTATTGGAATTCATAGAATCTAAAATTGCAAAATGCCTCATCAACTCTTCGTCAGTTACCTTTATTACCTGGATAACAAAACGCAGGCATGACGTATACAGATACAGATATGCATCATGAAATAGTGAAATATCTTTTGGGGATATTCTATTGTTTGTACGAATTCCTTTCACAGACCCTAAACAGACATTGAATATGCAATTCAATTTACCTTAAGCTCACTTTCTTGTTCAGCAATATCAAGGATTTTCTGCTATCTAAAGCTACCCACATCTGTATATTCTGTGGAGGAGCTGCATGTAAAGCAGGTCCAGCAGCTTTCAGTCTTGGTCAGGATGACAGTGTCAACTCCACAAACATCCCGCTCAAAGTGTTCATGCATTCTGAGCAGCTCCAATCATAGCTAGCCTCAGCACGAGTTGCTTACTAAAGAGGGGGCAGGGGAAGTTGCTCTGCACTAACCTTATCTATTGCATTGTAGTATAGGCCTTTGTTGGCAGTAGCTTATTCATCACACTAGGCTTGCCCATTTTAGAACACTGATCCTGCTTTAAATTTAATGCAATATACCATTTTCTTTGTGATGCATTCATGTATTATGCTGTCGCCTCGGGAGTTTATCAAATGCATGCTGCAATTGTGAGTTACTCACCAGGGCTGTACTCATGCATCATGCTGACAAAGGGAATAATGCATTGATATTACCATGTTCCATTGCAATGATCATTTTTAAGTATAAATCCATCCCAGTTGCAAGGGCTGCCTTCCATTCAGCTGCTCAGTGTACAAGTCATTAGCCCTTGGCAATGTGCAATCTGTAAAAGATTTATGTGTTTTGTTTAGAAGGTCGTCTTCCTCTAATTAACTGTATCAGGACAATAGCAACGCAGTTCCTGTACACAGATGAGACGTAGTGTTGGACCTCTACCTTGCCTTTACAGTATTGCTGAAGATGTTTAAAGATCATTTCCACCGAAACATTTGTGTCTCAATAATCATTCATCTGTCATCTAGACTAATATCTAACAGATATAAATATCAGGTGTTGACCACTCACAAATCAAACAACAGTCACTAAACATTCAAAGTGGGTGCCATTGATGTCATGGTTGCTGGAAATATCATGGTTCACTGATCACTGTGAGATGCCAGTAGGAATACTAAGAGAAACTCAGGATCTACTCAAGGCTGACCAGGTCAGTTAACACAGTGGGCCTCAACATTTGCATATGCAGCCTGATTGAACACACACGGCGGGCGAAGGAATTGGAAAGTGTCTGGCCATCAGAGCTGCCCTGTGTCAACAACATTTGGCACTCAGGGGCTGTGATCATCATGCCCCCTGCCTTTACACCCACCATCCCTTTGTCATCTGCTTGCTTTCCCTTGTCACCATTCATCTCTACTGATTAGTTACCTTGAATTTAAGTCTTTTCAAACTGCCTTTCAACTCTCGAATTGTTCCTTTTGTTCTGCAATATTTCTTAGTGTAGTGATGCAAGGAGTCTTCGGAGTGTATATTACCGAAGACTAGATAGAGAATGTTGGCATCAGATAAAGCTCTGTTCCTCATTGTTTCTCCAAACGTCCTGTCTATTTTACATAATCTCTTTGTGTCTCATACTTCCTCCAACGCTCAAATAGGCTCATCTTCCTATGTTTTAGATATGGATATGCCTCTACAGAGTTCCTCACTGTCAATCCATTGATTTCCCTGCTCTTATACTATGCCCTTGCATTCCCCCTCTACCACTTAAAACCCGCCCCAGATCTATTCTCATTTATATTCATAGCCTAGTCATTAAATGTATCAGTTGGTTGCTGATGGAATCATCCAAATGGAGATGCCCCTGCAGTTATGCACTGCAATGATTCTGAGCAAGTCTGCAGCTGAAATAAGTTTCTCCCTTCCCAATGAGCAAAGAATTTAGTTTCTCTTTTCTGTGTGAGCATTTAGTGTTTTGGGGGTCTCGACGGCCTATCAGTGACTTGCAAGCCCGTCCTGAGTCATGCAGCATATAGACAGTACATTGCACAATCACCCTACCCTAACAGCAGCTATATGGAATCTTAGTCATAGATCAAGGGACTGATTTGGGTAAGTAGGATATAACACTTTATCAAACTCCTTCTATTCATGAGGTTAAATCATTATCATAAACTGTTGATATACATTTCCCCATGCTAAACTACAAGCATTGGTTTTATAACTAACTAATTTCCTGCAAAGTATGAAGTCGTGATAAAGTTTGACCTTTTAGTACAACCTAATAACTGAAAGGCCATGATATTAATTAAAGGCCTTTCTTCTTGAACTGTAATACAAGGTACATCATAGTGTTTAATACAATAGTCATGGGCAACTGGTATGTTGTCCTTTGCACAATCCCTTCCCATTATCAGCACTAAATGCAAGCTGAAATTCTCATGATAGAAAATATGAATTATGCAAGCAATCCAAACAATAACCTCAATCTTTTGGAGAAAGCTGTAACTGCATAGGATGCCAGGCCCCCGTACAAGCTGTAGGAACCAAATCAGAACCCCTTCATATAAAATTCACCAAATTTACGAATTTTCATGGATTTTGATGAGCGAAAATGGACTTCGATTTGTCAGAGCTCAAATATGTAGTTTTCACAAAGATGGTCAGCTATAGTTTGATCTAGCATGGTGGACACAGGTTCTGTCATCTAGATTGACCCTTTGATGCTTAAAAATGTTTTTAAGCCACATGTTATAAAACATGTTTACCCCTCCTGTGCCATGTTATTGGAATATTTTAGGTATTTTGGGTCGAGGCAATCTGATAAAAAAAACAAATAAGTGTCTGGAATTAGGGCCTAAATTGACATTCATTCTCATGTTCTTTGGAAAAGTAGATGAATAGCTGATCTATATTTAGGTCAGATGTAAAACAACATGTTTGCCTTCTTGTGTAAAGGTATTTGGATATTTCAGACATATTAATTTTAGTTGACAGAATATGAGGAAACCCAATAAGTGTCAGAAGACTGGGTCTGTTACTGTAGTTGCTGTCACCCACACATTGGCATGAGTGGTACACCTGTATATTTGATACCATTGCACTGGGGAGCATGGTTATGTGTTGTACAAGTCTGCTGCAGGAGATGAGGGCCTCCTCTGTGTCACTTATTAAAAAGGAGGCAATAGGATTCTTTTGTCAGGTGCTGTCAGCACTATATGAGCTATGAAGCAAGAGGGATGTTATTAGGACCCTGCAGTGGCGAACTTGCTAATCACTCTCCTCCAATGCACATCATCCTCCAATGTATGGGTATCATATCATCATAGTCAGTTATAAAGATCATATAGAGGGGTAGAATGAGAAATAGAGTATTGTATGGCTCTAAATGTATTTAAGATCAAACTGTATTTGAAGAGTTCAGATGGAAAACAACATATCTCCATCCCAGAATTGAAGCATATAGTGCTTTTTGTAAAGACACCCTTGGGTGAATTATTATACTTTGGTAATGGAGTGTATACTGAGCAGTTCCTAATGATATAAAAAAATTGTTTGAGGATTATATTTCACTCTCCCTGATCTTCATTTTTGTCATATTTTTTTTTACTTATTTGTAGAATGGCTCTTATGAGGTTTTGCATCCAAACTCTTCAATCTTAGGCTCTGCTATGAGATTATTTAAGCACCATTTTATGAAAGGTATTTCAGTTCAAATTACTACTATTTAGGCACCATACTCTGGATAGCTCCCATCCTGAGATGAAATCTGCAGTGGAGCTCTGAACGTTTTTGTGTAACACTTTAGAATGAATGGATTGAAACAAAGTATCGATTGAAGCAAAATATCACCAATGGATCAAAATCCATACCACTCTTCCTAAAGTGGCACCTAATGGGATGAATCTAGTTTTGGTAAATGCTTATCATCCTGTAGACTGTGCTGTTCTATGGTTATAAATGATCATATTGATTGGCAAGACTGATGATGTCAAAAAAAATACAATGGGAGTAGAACATATTCATATCTCAGACTTCTGGGTTTGTTCTGTGTGATTGGAAGTGCCTATCTCCATTTGCATACATCTTTTATCTACCTTCTGACCTTTGTGATGGAATGTATCAACATGCCATGGTGTAGGTGAGCAAGGGGCGGTTGATATTAACAAACTGTGCCCCTTGGTCTGTCAATCATAATACAGAAGTGGCACTACTCAGGATAATGAATCAAAGAGAGAGAGTCAATACACCCAAGCAGGAAGCTACAGATGAAGGATCAAGCAAATGACAATGATGAGGTCAATGTTGAAATAAACAGGAAAGAAATTCTCACCGGCAAATAATAATGAGGAGAGAAGATCTGAATGTACAATTCTTTTTGGGTAGAGATCTCTCCCTAGACACACAACATGTTAAGAATTTATCATGATTCACGCCTATTAGCTATATTGAAATGGTGGCCATTTTTGCCCCAATGTTTCTATATTCTATTCACTCATTTCCATGCCTTCTCATTTTCATTTTGACATAATTGGATGACAAGGACTCACATTCAGTGAAACCCTTAAATACTCTTTAGAAGGATCAAAGACAATAGTTTCAAATGAAAGAAATTGAAGCCCATAAAGTTGTTTTATATATCTAACCTTGACACTGGCAAGAACTGACAATATTTTGATGAGTATAATCAGATGTGTCATAATATGCAGGAGAACCATGCATTTCACGACCAGCTGACAGCACACGCTCCGTGTGTGTGAAGGGTTATTAATGCTCCTCATACATCCAACATACACATTTCAATTACAAATAACAATCTTTTGAATAGGCCTATTATAATCAAGGATGCAAAAATAATCAGACTACAATCTTTCTTTTGTATTTAATTGCATGGAAAAGAAATGATAGTCTTAACCCTATGTCAGGTTTCGACATCAGTGATCCACGATATTGGTAGTGAGATCAGACCACTAAATGCACAGGATATGACAGAATCAGTGTCAAATCAGTCCTCTGAACAGTCTTGGACCATACAAAAGAATACCTCATGCGGATATCCCTCTTATTCAATTTTGCACATAATGTATATACATATTATATATATATATATATATACATATATATATATATATATATATATATATATGCCTCTGACTTCTGACTGAGTTCAATTAGCTCTAAGTGTACTTCATTGTTCAGCTGTATCCAAGGCCCTCTCACTAGAGATACTCTACCTTTATGTGCAGTGAGGTGCATATAGAGCAGTGGTGACATCTCAGTCCTGGTCAGAACGTCACCCTCTACTCCAGCCACAAACCACTCAATATGTCCATGCATTCTGAGCAGCTCCAATCATGGCTGGCCTCAGAGTGAGTTGCTCGGTGAACAGCTGGGGAGGAACCTAGAGAGGAGGGGGAGAGTCGATGGCGGAGCTGCTCAAGCTTCCCCTTGGCTGGTGCTAAAGAGAATACTGACTGCTAACTAGGTTGCTAGAGTGCTCAAGTGTATCTATGTACATTCAAGTAACTATTTTAAAGACATAAGATGGTTCATGATATACATATTTCTTTACAATGAAGTACCATGCATATGGGCAAGTCTGAAGATAAGGCCATTCTTCACAAGTGTGAAATTAGTTTTTCCCCCGTTGCAATTACCAGGGTAATGTGGACAGGTTGTCGCCCTTATTATTGGGATGCACGTTTGCCTTGGAATCTAGACAGTGAATTCTTCTGAAGCACAGCCATGTGGAAACATGGACATTCCCTTAAGGCTGTCTCAAGAGGCAGTCACTGAAAATGGAATATAGTAATTATATTTTCTTTGTACTCTCATTTATATTTGTAGGGCTGCATACAAGGGGTCTCTAAGTGAGACAGTAAGATAGGTCGCAGCAAACAGTGTATACATGTATACATACTGCTTTCATAGTTATATACTGGACGCCTCTGTCTCACCTTTGATAATCAGTGATGCAGAAAAAGAGGGGGAGGGGGCTAAACACAAAATATGCCCCCCCCCAAGAATTTGCCAAGGCTTTATAATATAATTCTCAAATTTTACAGGTCAAGTGGGAGCTATTCCAATCTAGAAGTAGTGACTACACATTCAATACCTCCTGTATTCCTCCCATTGAATACACATCTTGCTAACTTGTAGGATCACATTATTCCATTGGGTCATGAATAAGACATCGATTGAGGGGAGAAACAGAAAGTTACATATGAAATATACTTAATGGAAGTGTTGTCAAAGGAGATTGAGATATTGGATATCACTGCCTGTTGTCTATTGATCCAAAGTCACCGTTTGTCAATGGCAACTGACTAACAAAATGTGTCCATAAATACAACTTTTTCTTTTAATTGAATGCACATAACTATTTTGTTGTCTCTGAAAAAAGGTGCTCTGTGAGATGTATTGCCAAGTGAAAAATATCTAAATTCAAAAATCTCAAATTCTTCTTTGTTTTTCCCAGTAAAGATGATTCTGAATCATCAACTAACATGATTGGAAATGTTATCAGTTGCAAGATCTGGTTGAATTAGGTGTGCTGGATTAAGCTTTAAATCAAAATGTATTAACTGTCTGATCTTTGCAGTGAGGAGCTGTGTCCGGCTAAAACCCAGTGGATGGTTGTCATTAACAAGTCTATGTGGGTTATTAAAAATATCTCCAAATGAAGTTTACCTTTTTTAGGCAAACTATTCACTCATAAAATGACCTCATGATATTTTCCAAGTTATGAATAATGCTCTTCTAAATTATATTTACCACCCTTATAAAAACCCTTAATAATTTGGATTGCAACCATACCAGGTTGTTTCTAGTGGAAGGCCCTCATGTGATTGGAAGTGCCTGCTTTCATACAGATGATCTGTCCTCTATGATCTATGTGCTGGCATGTACCAAGATGTCATGGTGTGAGCAGCAATGGGTAGTTGGTATTGATAAGCTGAGCTGGCCCCCTAGGTAGGTCAATGGTAATGACAATGTCATCTATGGCACTACTCAGAACAATAGACTAACGCCAGTCAATACAACCAAGGGGAGCCTTTAGATGAAAGGTCGGGCAGGCGTCAAGCAAAAGACCAGCTGGATTCAATGATAGATTAATGATCAAATACAGAGGAAAGCAGTCTCCCACGCAAAGACAAATGTAGAAATGAAGACATAAAAGCACAAACCTGATTACCAGAGTGCAGCTATTGTCCCTTTTTCGCCCCAAGTCACATCCATGCCTCCACATTGTTATTCTGTGTAACACAAGTTGCTGTTTGTCTACCCATCAGAAAAGATACTGCATGGGACTTGAATAGAAGGGCAGAGATCAACGTGAGGACGTCCATATTAAAGGAGGAATTTTCACTTCAAAGCGAGTCTTTCACTGAAAGTGCATGGTTCGGATATTTTGATACACCAGTATTGAATGAGTGGTAGTTGTCATTGTTTATAAACATGCATATTGAGATAAAAGGATGAATGTAGAAAACAAGAATATACCCAGTGAGTTTATTTGTGCCATTTATATTGATTTACAATACAGACATTGTCAACAAAGGGTAGGAATCAACCAGTTGCATATATCCCAGACCTCCAGGTTGTTCAAGCTGAAAATCCCCATGTGATGGGAAGTAACTATGTCCATTTAGATACTGATAAATTGATCTACATTCTGACCTTTGTGCTGACATGCATCCGAATGTAATGGTTTCAGCAAGCAACAGTGAGCAATGGGACCCAAGGCAGTCAATGCAGCCAACAATGCACCAAAGGAGAGCACTTTAAGATGAAGGTTAGGTCAGGGTGCAAGCACCAAATGGGTGAGGTTCACTCACCAGAACAATTGCGAAATGAACAGTCAAGAGATTCTCCAAGTAGTCTAGTGAATTAAGGGAACGAATTGGCATTATACTTTATTGCTGGATAAAAGTGCCAAAAGTTTTTTACACATGGTTTGAACCAAGAACTTTCACTTTTTTCCTTGCTCCAAAAGAAATTTCCATGCTATCACCGTTTTTCAGCCATTTTGAAATGTGATCACCAAAATCATTGAAATAAACAGGAAATCTTAATTTATAGAACTTTTATAGAAATATTTAGGGCTGAAACCATACAAGATGCTTAACTGGTAACTATAAATGTAGGTTAATATCCAAATCTAAATCATGCATTAAAAATTCAAGATGGCTGCCCTTCATAAAGATGACTGTCAGATCACATGAAACCATATTTTTCAGGTTCATTTAGCTGTTTCTTTTGATTTGAAAAAAGGCTGATTCAGGGGGAAGGGGGGGGGGGGTGCAACAGGATTGCCCCCACCCCCAACACAAAAAAAGAGAGAGGAGAGGAAAGATGGAGGAAAAGGAGAGAAGGAAATGAAAAGAAAGATTGGAAAACTAGCTCTTAATTTAAGAAAAGTATTTCAGGGGAGTAGATAGTATCTTTTCCTGGAGGGGGGGATTCATATATTTCTGAGCAGGTGGGGGAAAATGTGACTGGGGGGGGGGGGGTAGTTCTAGTTTTGCCCACCAGGGGGCACAGTGATAGCAAAAGAGTGAAAAATAGGCCACAAAATGCACTAGGGTACTTTTAATGTAGAATATTCTCTTCTAAATAATCGTTGGTGCAAGTGTTCTGTAATGTGGGACATAATGCATTTAAAGCTTATTAACTGTTTTCAGTTATACATTTTAACTCATGTTTGAGAAGTGATTTTGACAAAACGTGCAGAAATATTTGCTATATTTTATATAGATCCTGTACCAGGTTATTTCCAAATTCCCCTGAGAGCAGGGGCATCGCCACGCCTTCTGCCACCCCCCCCCTCCCCCCATTCCTCTTCTCAGGTTTGGGAGGGGGGCATGCTGCGGGCTGAGGGATTTCTTGAAGATGGAGGGGGGACGTGGTCCCTCCCCTACCATACACCTCCAATATCCCTCAACCTCACCTTCCATTCCATGTCCACTCTTCTCCCCTCCAGATCCCCTCCCATGCCCTGGCCTACCCCTGTGGCCTCTCCTCCCTCTACAACCTCTGTGTACTCAAGCCTAGGGAGAGGGAAGCAGTTGGAGGGAAAGGGAAGCATTAGAAAAAAGGACATTCAGGAAATAGGATGCAAAACAAAAGAGTGTAGATTCACAGTCTTCCTTTTTGAAAGAAAAATCAACTAGAACAACCCCTGACTGCTGGCTGCAAAGGAATCAATACAGCTCTCAGAACCCACCAGAAAGAACCCTTTTGCCTCTAGATCTCAAAAATATCCTGTGGGTAGCAAACTCGCTGTACCCTGCTTGCAACTTTATATGTGACCTTAAGTTTTTATAAAAGGTCCACAAGTTCAGTTAAGCTCTCCAACCACACCCCTTCTTTCCCCTCAAAAATGAGCCTCAATGCCACTCCCTCCTTCTCAATGTGTTCAAATATATGTTATAGGTGGGGGGGGGCATGCCTTCAGGTGACAAAAGTATTTTTCCAAAGGATCTCTCCCTCCAAAAAAATCCCAAACCAAATGATAGAGGCTAGATGTAGATCAGACCTTTCATACAGTGTGTGCAAAATTCATAAGAATGGACTATTTGAAGGCCATAAATTCAAAATTGTCTTGAGGGGGCATGCCCCCAAACCCCCCAGTGTGATAACTGCAATTCACTTGTGGTGGCTGCAGCCCTTCGTTTGCGGTGTTCTGCTGCAATACCCATTCCATAAAGATTGATCACATATCTCCCCTAGATAATCCTACTACTACCAATTTTGTAACCTAACAGGGTATAACATACATGCAAACACATAGAATTACCCTTAAAATATATGAGCGGTTAAAAAAGTACTATTGACTGCTTGTGAAAGTAATTAAAATGAAAGCATCAAGCCACAATTAGTTTTGCCTTTCAGCTTTAATTTTGCACCCATATTGCATTTTTTGGGGGCTGATTCTTTCATATTTATGACAATTAATGTCTTTTATGGCAATATTATTAGGTCTCAATGCTAGAAACCTGCAAAAGATTAACTTATAAAATTATTATTGTCATCTTTCACATTTTTCAGGAAAATGACCCAAAAATAGTGTTGCAGGACACTTTTTGCTTGGAGCAAGGAAAAATATTCAATAACATATATTTATCTACCTATAAACCAACTTTGGTACTTTTATCCAGAAATAAAGTATATTTCCCTTAATTCACTAGACTAAAGGCAAATACTAATGGGGTGAGAAAAATCTGAATGTTCAATCCTCTAAAAAATGGCAGTCATTTTTGAAAAAAAAAAAAGGGATAAATCGTCGCCCCAGTATACAAAGGTCGTAAGTGAAAAAATAAGATTTTTTTTTATTCTTGAATATTTTAATCTTTCCAATAAATTTCGTAACTGACAAAATGTAACTGACAAAGTGATGTTTTTCTCAGTATACAAAGGTCGTAAGTGAAGTGAAAATGATAACCCCAATGCATTTCATCATTAAATCAGTGTATTTTGTGGGGTTTTTTGAACCATTTTTTATAATTCCTATTATATGTGTACATTTGGATATTTTCTACAAAAATGTGTGTACTTTGAAGTGTTAAGGGGGTGAATTTAAGGGGGAAATGACTGAAATTGCTCATTTTAGCATAAATTTCACTGTTGCTAGGCAACAGCAAAATGTGTATAATTATTTTAAGTTACATAAGCTACTAAGAATGTAAAAGAATCATCTAGTGAGCATTAGACTTAAATTAATCGACCATTTGAACATTTCTTTACAGTTTTGGACTGGAGAAATAACTTACCACCTTTGTTTACTGATTAAATATACAAAGGTTTACATACAATTCAGTATACAAAGGTCGTAAGTGACCTAATTTTCCCCATTTTTCCCTCATTATTGTCATATTTACTAAGGAATTAGATAACATATTTTAGTATCGTTCATATAATATGTTTATACCTATTGTAGTTTACATGTAAGACAATTTCGGAGGCAATATAACATGTATTTTAGAAATTACAGCCTTAAGACCAAGTTGATTTTTCTTATTTTGCTTATATCTCAAAACATCAATTTTCCACTTACGACCTTTGTATACTGAGGCGACGAAATATTCTTTGGGATTTTCCATATTGGTCTTCCCTCCGCATTGAATATATTATCAATTGACCTTGATTGCATCAATTTTGATAAATTACCATGCCCTGCTATGTTGGTTTTAATGTTGTTTTTATTTGCCTTTCATTTTCATTTCTTTTTAACAATGGATGAGCATCCGTTAAATATAAAGTGGCAGACTTGACCTTCAGGACACAACTGCACAAACATCCTAGAACCTATGGTTATGGGTCCAAGGACAAGCCATA
Organism: Harmothoe impar; assembly: GCA_947462335.1. Taxonomy (NCBI): domain Eukaryota; kingdom Metazoa; phylum Annelida; class Polychaeta; order Phyllodocida; family Polynoidae; genus Harmothoe; species Harmothoe impar. Next base: position 63,403,355 of record OX381712.1, on the reverse strand, counting down.
TCATCTTTAGATAATTGACAATGACGTTTATAAGTATCAGTGAATAAAGCAATTGACATCATGTTGTCCGAAGAAATCGCAATCTGCAAAGCTACTCAAACTAACTTTTCCATTGTGCTTGGTTTCACTAAAAATTGATGATATCCTATTTAAAGCTGTGTCAGGTTTTGATTAATTTCCTCTTAATATGGGAGAGCTCAATACCTCATGCCCCCTGTACAGGTATTGGTGCACGTTTCCCATGCTGTTGCTGATATCGGTGACTCGCTGTACTTTTAATGGATTGATCCTGGGAAAAATAGTTGCTGAAACTGGACTCTTCGACCTCCAAAACCTCGCTAGTTTTTCCGAATCTTTGTTTTCAGCTTTCGGAATGAAACTGTATTGACCAAAATGAAATCTGTGGACCATGAACAGAATATTGCTGCCTGACATCCAGCTAAATTGTAAGTTTTAGAATAATATTGCAAATGGATTTAGTTCCAAAACAAATGTGATATATACACTGAGGATTAAATCACATTTTGAAATTTAGTTTCCTAGACTTAAAGAACTTGCAAACGAAAACATATACAAAACCAAGAATAAGAATTCAAGACTGTGGTGACAGTATGGGATATAAAAACTCTGAAAGTATGTCCATTCCCGTAATTCCACTGGATTGTTCGTGTTTTCCAGGAGTTTGGAAAAGGATGGGGGTATGATTTAGTTAATGTACTGAAGGTATTAAAACATTAAAATGTACAGAAAGAGTGCACATGTCCCCTCACTGTCAATCCATTGATTTCCCTGCCCTCATATAATACAGGCTCTTATATTCCCTCTCTACTACTCGAACTCATCTCAGATCTATTCTCATTTATATTCATAGCCTAGTCATTAAATGTACCAGTGTGTTGCTGATGGAATTATCCAAATGGAGATGCCCCCACAGTTATGCACAGAAATGAGTCCGGGCAAGGCTGCAGCTGAATCAAGTTTCTCCTTTCCTCGTGAGCGAAAAATTGAGTTTCTCTTTTCTGTGAAGCAATTAGTGTTTTTTGGTCATGTGGAAGGCTTATTAGTGGGTGGCATGTTTGGCTTCAGTTGTGCAGTATTTAGACAGCCCTTTACATAATGACCCTACTAAGCAGCAGCTATGTAGTAACAAGGCATGTGTCAAGAGACTGATGTTGGAGAGTAGTATGATAACAATATCGTAAATAACTGTATTTCTTTTTCTATTCAAGAGGTTACATCTAGATGTCAATACTAACTGCAGTGAAGTATGTGTTTGATATGTTAGATATAATTATTTGTGGCAACATACATTGCAAATACAACATCAACGTTGACATTGTAACGATAAGAAAAAGTCTGTGATGTGTAACTTATATTAATAACACTATGCTAGTAGAATATAACAGGACACCATTCTGTGTGAAGCTCATATTGGTTAGAGATGTACTTGCTAATTACATAGGTTTCTACTTACATTGTATGTAGAAAGTCATTCCTTATAACAGTAGTTCTGCAGAAGAATAAAATGAATTATGAGATAAGATATCAATGTGTGTTCCCCTAGGCTTAGCTATAACTACGGGGTATATATTCTTACTTTGATATTCGACCATCCTGCTGTCTTGATGAATTTCATATCAAATACCAAATTTTTATCAAAGCTAAATAGTGATAGCAATCTGTTGCTTTCCTGGAACAAGTTATTTGCAAAGTAATCTTAGTACATGTGAACATTTACAATAATATGCCAAATGGAAATCCCGAAAAGATGAGATTCCGATAAATGTTCAGCGAGAACGTGCACTGAGATTCATCCCTTATAAAACATATCATAAGCTACAAAAATAAACTTTCAATGGGTATCGGCCACCACTGCAAAAAAAAAGAAGGATATTCTTGTTTTCATATAACATGTTTCACAGCTTGTATCAGAGCCCCTTATTCTGTTCTATTGATAATGCTTCGCCCTATGCTGAAGCCATACACTGTATTCAGCAATACGTCATAATATCTTGAATGACAGGGCCAGTCACATGTCCTTACTATGTATATTTGCCTGCAGGGTCTGAAGGATCTGGGGTCACATTCCGAGCTGTAACCCAGATTCAACCAGAGTATAAAGCATTGGCTTAGGGTATGACACAGTAGCATTTACATCAGCATACCGGAAATTGAACAGATATGATGGCATGGTGATGTGGGCAGGTCACGTGGGCAGCGCGGCATGAGCTGCACAGGAGGGAACCAGACAACAATGTCCTGGTGGCATCTAAATCTCCCACTGGGCACTGCTTGTCAGCAAAGTGTGACCAGTGCCCATTGAGCTCATGCAAAGTGATGGATAAAGCATCCTCCAGCCACTGCTAACAGCAAAAGAGGCTTACACTCTCCATGCAGATGTTCCTATGCCTATTTTGAACAGATTTTTCTAAGCTTAGATTGATTTCTGGTACAATAAATTGTTGCAACTCGTGACCATGCAGCATATAACCTTGAAGTGTGTGTGTGTTTATGTCGGTTGGGGCTTCAGTCCAAATAATTATAGGTATGCTGAGACTGCAAATAAAGGGCCTTGCATAATGAAAAGGATATACAATATTGTTCATCTGGAGAGTAAAGTAGTAGAGTACATGTTAAATGAGTCTCTATAATAGAGTACTGACATTCACTTGTTTATATATACCTGTATTTTCAATATGATTGCACGAGGCATGATGGCTATACATATTGTACATGTCTGCTTCTGAGCAGGAAGTGACGCTTCCCTCACATCATCTTCTTGAGAAGTAAGTAATAGGATTTTTGTCAGGTGCTGTCAGTTAGATTCATGAAGTGAGATCCACCAAGAGCGATGTTATTAGGTCCCTGCACTGGCAAACCTGGCGATCACTCTCCTTCGATGCACAGCATCCTTCCATCTAGTGAGATCACATCATCATAGTAAGCCATAGACAGGATATTAATGGGTAGGATGAGAAAGAGAATGCTGACTAGATCTAAATAAACATGAGGGAAACATTAGAGTGGTAGTATCTGAGTTTTCCTTAAATTCTATAAATATCACCCTAAGCACTATACGAGGACAATATTCAGGCAATAGAGGTTCCTCGGGAAGTAATATGTCAGAAAGGGATCCCAAATGGCCAACCATAGCATTCTTAAACTTATTTTCAATGAGGAAATAGAATTGCGCAATTATTTAAAACTAGCTACTTATTGGGCAATAAAATATAATTTTAACCTTTTTTGGGGAATTGGGGGATTCCCAAAAGAAAGTTGTTTCTCATCACCAAGCAGTGAAAAATATGACGAGGGCTTTTATTTTATTCTTTTTAAATTTTTATCTCTTTTTACTTGGGGCTTAAATATATGGGGAAATTTAGACTTTGCACATCAATTTTTACATTTAAGTATTTCAGTGTTTATTGATCCCCAAACGTTGTTTTAATGCAAGTTATTCCTAATTATTCCTAATTATATAAAAGGGGCATCTGCCTTAACAAAGCTAGAGTCTTGTTTGCATAGCCACCGTTGCTCTATGACTATGTGACCACTGTGCTGGCTTCTGATCGGTGTAGGGCCCCAAAAAGCGGACCACACGTAGCCCTCAGGTGTGACGATTTTCCTCCTTTGTTCGCACCAATAACGTCAGCTGGTGTAATAACAGTTGATACCGAATCGGCCAATTATTTCCCCCAATTTTAATATATTTTTCATCAAAATGAAAAAAAAAAATTCCGGGTCACGAGTTTTATGATGCGGGCGGTAATGATAAACAACTTTTCTCTTTTGAGTGGCATTATTGCTTTGCCACAAAAACTATATCAGTCCTACAGGTTTAATACATAAGCACGAGTTCTGTTATACATATATATATATATATATATATATATATATATATATATGTCACGCGCAATATCGGAATTTGCGCAATATCGGAACTCCTACATGAACATAAAATGTATTATAAAATATATCAGTATACCCCTCAAACAGAATGGTATGGCAAGAAATGTATTTGCAAGGAGGTTATTTTGTATAATTTCGGGCCCAGGCACCCAAAGGTCCAATGTTTTATCACAGCAGATGCATTTCTGCCACACCTTATTCACAGCTACATACAGGTGTGACATCCATGTGGGTTCTCCCTGACTGTTTTCACACCTCCAAGATGCAGTACAGTATCCTCAAACATAGCTGAAATATATATTTATGTTCTATATCTATAGCTACAATAAAAACAGATAGGAGTTCTGATACTGTGCAATCTAACTATGGTGCAATTCCGGAATTGCCCTGCGCAGTTCCGGAATTGTACAGGGGCAATTCCGGAATTGGGCTGGTTCCTATTCTGCGCCTGACATATATATATATATATATATATATATACGAGGGCATTCCTACTATATGTTGCCTACATATAGACAACATCCTAAATAGCCATTCCCAGGAAGGCGTTTCACCGTATCATACGGAGGGTCCGTATGACGTTTTTTTGCGTTTCAGTTCATTTTTGCGTTTCAGCTCGACATGTCCGCATCTTACGGAAAAAGATACGGAGGCCGTATGTACATACGGCCCTCCGTATTCACATACGGCGATAATTGCGTTTCAGCTCAACATGCGGAGCACAAAAATTCCGCATCTTTGGCGTATTTAGTACAAGATATACGGAGGGGTAGGGGGGGGGGGGTGCTATGTCAAAAAATGCACATATACCCTGTTTTTTAGGGCCGTATGTGTCTTTTGTGTGCCGTATGTGACTTTTGCTCCATATGTGTCCAACTTCTACCTTTATGATCAAAGAAAAAAAGAATATATATATTGACTTTCAAAGAAATTATACCAAAAAATGTCTTTTCTTCTGTAACTCTGTTAATAATGGCCCTACAGAGCTAAAACTCTGCGTAGAGACTTCTTGTGTATAAACGCTGGTAGACAATAGCCATCACAGTACAGAGCTGGCATATCTCATAGTCAATCGAAGACCCTGACTTATTCTCAACTTGTTTACAACATTTCGGCAAAAGGGGGCGGTTCTAACGAGATCACCATGGCAACAGCGCCTTCTGATAGGACCGGTACCCCTCTGAGAAACTATGTATCAAAACATGGAGCGGTTCTAACAAGCGCGGACCTGTTAGGTCTCTGGGGACATATACATACCTGCAACACTGTGGTATTGATCACACTGTTATTCTGGCTATGTTCATCCTGTGGGCCTGTAATTTTAACACAACCCTTATGATACCTTTATCGATCCCCACACCAGAATTCACCTCGATATCTCAAATATTAAAGCTCTCGGGCCTTTTTTAGTAAAAGTGGACGGGTCTAACGCTAACCATTGAACTCCCATAGGACTGCTTACACCCAGGTCCGTGCTCTGGGTACATATACATACCTGCAACACTGTGGTATTGATCACATTGTTATTCTGGCTATGTTCATCCTGTGGGCCTGTAACCTTTACACAACCCTTATGATACCTTTATCGATCCACACACCAGAATTCACCTTGATATCTCAAATATTAAAGCTCTCGGGCCTTTTTTAGTAAAAGTGGACGGGTCTAACGCTAACCATTGAACTCCCATAGGACTGCTTACACCCAGGTCCGTGCTCTGGGTACATATACATACCTGCAACACTGTGGTATTGGACACATTGTTATTCTGGCTATGTTCATCCTGTGGGCCTGTATATTTGTAATAGAATGGCCCTAGAGGTATTTTAACGATTAAATAAGTTAAGTCCAACTACTACCCTCATGATAAAAAAATAAATAAAAAATCATATGGATTTTCGGAGAAATTACATGAAAAAGAGTCTTTTCTTCCATAACTCGGTAAATAATGGCCCTACAGAGCTGAAAATCTGCCTATAGAGTCCTTGTGTTTAAACAGTGGTAGACAATAGCTATCAGAGTACACAGCCTTTCCCGACCTTTCCTATCTCTTCCCCGACCTATCCTGTCTCTTCCCCGACCTATCCTGTCTCTTCCCCGACCTATCCTGTCTCTTCCCCGACCTATCCTGTCTCTTCCCCGACCTCTCCTGTCTCTTCCCCAACCTCTCCTGTCTCTTCTCTCACTTTCCCCTCATATACGGACCCTATGTATACCCTCCCTGCCCTACCTCCGTATGTCTATTGATATTATGACGTCACAGAGGGAATTCCCTAGGGGTTCCCCGGAATGTAGACTGGTTTTTGCACATTTTTCCAAAAGAGACAGGTGACAATGTCCGTATGTTGAGAGGGCCGTATGTTGGATGCCGCATGTTGTTATTTTCTACTAAAAGATACGGAGGGTATACGGAGGGCCAACTGAAACAAAAAAAGTAGTTTAGATGTATTTTGTCCGCATCTTGTCCGCATCTTAAGGCCGTATCTTGTTTTTTATATCAACATACGGTGAAACGCCTTCCTGGGAACCCTTCCTTGTGTTTTCTTCTTGTGACCTCCGGTGTACATAATAGTATAACCTTAGCACTGCCATAGCAGGCCAATGTGTATAGTAAAAAGGGCCCCCTATAAGCCAAGATTTTGCTTTTGCATCGGAAACAATACGCTATGGCAGTGCGCCCTTAGAAAGTACTGGCAGTCCTAAAGATATTCTGCTTAGCAAAGTAAGATCCAAGTGGTTGTGGCCATAGCTATCCATCTCATTACAAATGTGATGAATATGGTTCGACAATGCAATGATATATGATATCCTTGTAAAGTACAGGTTGATTAATAGCGGTTAAGCATTCATAATATCACACTATATGTGGCTCAATACGTGAGAAGGTACCTTCGCGGGGGATTTTTAGTACTGGTTTTGGCCACAAGGGGGCAGAAGAATAGCAAAATAGTGAAAGATATGCCCAAAAATGTTTTAAGGTAATTTTCTATGGAGAATGCAGTAGTCCTCTAAGAATTATTCCATTTTTGCTGTAAATGTTCTATATTTGGAATGTAAATGGAACGTTTTTCATGAGAAATAGGCACATATTACAATTTCTGGTTGCCATGGAAACCATTCCCATTTTTTAAATGGAGCATTTTGGTCCTAGTTTCTTGGATATCCCATCAGTAACTCAAAACTGAAAACAGACCTTGAAAATTCCTACTGAAACCAAATTTACATCAAATATTCACACTTTTTATGGATATTTTTCAGGAAATCTATTTTTTCATCAAGTCAATGTTTACCGGTAGTGCTAATATATATATGACAGATACAGGACGACCTAGTGGGGTACTGTGTGGCATTTTCCTGACACACTGCTGGGTATTAAGGCCCAACGTTTTATTACTAAGTAACAAAGTATTGCAATTCAACTGAAGAATGAATGAAATAATTGTACCATCACCAACATTTCTAAATGTCAAAAGCAAATTTTCCCGGTAGAGTAACGCGTCAACAGACGGTAACCAAGGAGGCGACTGAGTGGCGCGCCCCCTGGTGTGGGTTGGGGGAGTTACTACCCGCCTTGACACCCACATAAATGGGATTTATATGTCGAGTCAATGTTTACCGGTAGTGCTAATATATATATGACAGATACAGGACGACCTAGTGGGGTACTGTGTGGCATTTTCCTGACACACTGCTGGGTATTAAGGCCAAGGCGTAGCTCCCAGGAGGTGTATAGTTTTAATTCTGGTCAAACTCTGCCGCTGACCTGGCGATTAAGCCCGCCACCCGGAGGTCCTGCTGGATCCTTGTGTCTAGAGGTGTGCGCAGGTACTGCATGTAGCAGTCGCTGGACCAATCTCCTCTAGTCTTTATCTCCTCTACTGAGGCCCCTATGATTCCTAGGAAGGTCGCCCCCCCCGCTCTCATGGAGTGACTTGAGAATTCTTGGGGGTCCAGGCCCGCTCGTTCACATACTAATTTTAATGTCGATAGGTATTCCCTGTAGGGGACTGGCTCCGGGCCGGCCGGCCCAGGAATGAGGAATAACGCTGAGCTGCCCGGTGCTGGGCACTCCCTCACATGGCGCTCCACCCAAGCCACCGCGCACAGGCGTGTGTCCTCTACTCTGGAGACTGGAATTTTTACTGTTCTTTCTTTGTACTGTATAGTCTTGGTTTTTCGCAGTGTCACCATCATGCCCCACCCGTGTATCCTCACATCCTTTCTTAATAGATTTGCATCAGAGTCAGTAACTTGTTGTTTACGTAGGAGAGCCCTAAATGAGAGCAGAAGTGCGGCTTTAAACGCCACATGACCAGGGTTATTAGTGAGAAATGGGAAGATTGAGAGGATGTGGTGTGGGAGTATTGGTGTGGCCTGCTTCACATAATCTCCAAGCATTCTACGTGCACCTCTTAGTGCTGCATAAATCTTGTAGTCTTTGTAATCCACAGGTGGCTGACCCAGTGCCTTGAGGTGGATTGATAAGGCACTGACATAACCTTTTATGGAGGAATACTTCAGTGTCCTGGACAAGTAGCTCACATACAACGCCACCTGTTTGGGTGGACATGGTATTGGGTCCAAGAAGTCTTTAAATTCCTCACAGAATTTCCTGTATTTCTCTAGCTGTGCTGTTTTGGTTTCCAGCGTGGCGCTGGAGTAGCAGTTGTCTATCAGCTGCTGGCAGTCGTTGTTGAGCTCCCTCCATTCTGCAATGAGAAAAGGTGAGAGCAACATAAGACACCCCCTTAGTCTGCCTCCCTTATTCTGCTCACAGATGAGGGGTCACAGAGGCGGCTGAGTGCATCACAGATGATGTTGTCTTCACTTCTGATATAGACAGAGGTGATCTCCATATTTTTTGATACTGCCTCGGCGAATATTTCTCTGATCCATTCCATGGAGGTCTTGTTTTTGCTCTTGCCGCTGCGAAGTGCTGCTACCACCTGGGTGTTATCTGATACCATGCAGAGGGTAAGGTCTTTCCAATGTTCCCCCCAGTGCCTGATTGCCACCAGGATTGGCCATAGCTCCAGGACGTTGATATTGTCGTCCTCCTCTGGGATTACCGGTACCTCCCCTTTGTGGTGGTCTGGGATCTGGATGGCTGGTTTGTCCTTTTCTGTGACTGGTTCCCTCCAGGGTGCCGCTAGCCAGTCACTGCCATGTGTCACACCATAGCCCCATGAGGTACTGGAGTCACTGTATGTCGACAAGACGGGGGCGGCTGACCCCAGGATGGCTGCTGAGCCGTTGAACTGCTCGGCAAAGGTAATCCACCAGTCTAAGTCCTTTCTCAGTTCCCCCCCTACTTTAATTTTGTAGTACGGTTTGGAGATTGAGTTGATGACGTCGTAGATTCGTCTGCAGAAGACCCTGCCTCCCCTCACCACTTTGCTGGCGTGGGCAAGGAATCCAACTGTCTTTTCCAGGTGCTTCCTGGTCACCTTTTTCTTTCTCACTGTCTCCCTCAGGGTCGCCATCATCTTCGCCATCTTGTCTTCTGGCAGTGTAAGTAGCATTAAGGCGCTGTCCACATCAATGCCCAAGAACCTCACTTTTTGGGCAGGTGAGGTTAATTTCTTGAAGCTGATGCTGAACCCGATGAACCTGAGTGCGGCAATGAGTATGTGCTGGTCTTTTCTGCATTCTTCCTCTGTGTGGGCGATAATGCAGTAGTCGTCTGAGTAATTGACAATTGACCCCGCCCCCCTCCTGTAAGCTGCTCTGACGACAAAGTCTGATAGCTTACTAAAGGTGAAGGGAGAGCTGGCCAGTCCCATACTCAGCCGGTGGTCTTTCATGGTTTCTGTGCCTGACTCAAACTCCCAACTCAGTCCCTGCATACTGCTGCTGTCGGTGTCTATGGAGACTGAGCGGAATGCGTCAGAAATGTCGACTGTGGCTAGCCAACTGAATCTCTCCAACCTCTCCGTGACAGTGTCTACTGAGTTGTATTTGAATTTCAGACAAACTTCATCTGTATAGTTATTAACACAGTCTTGGCCCTTGGCGCTGCAGTCTACGATTGCCCTTACGCCCCCTCCCTCCTTTGGTATGGCGCCATAAGCATGTATGCACCGGGGTGGGGTGTTGACAATAGACAGAGCCCCAGAGTCTAATTCTAGCTGGATCTTCCTTGTCATTGCGTCATGGACCTCGTCCTCTTTGACTGATGTGTAATTCTCCACTCTGTAGTTGGAGGGACATTCTTTATTAATGACCTTGAAACCAAATATGGCTCCATGTAGGATGTATGACCAATCTTCGTCCACCGACCCCCTGAGACAGCATTCCGCCAGAATCCTGCATGGGTGTAGACAAGTTGGCATTCCTCCTATGGTGTGTGTGCATGCACATATGCCCTGCACACACTGTTTATGTAGCGTGAACTTGGAAGACTGGATCTGGTTTGATATGAAGTTGGTTGCTGAGACAGAGATAGGGTACTCATCTTCCCCTTCCCTTTTCATACACAACCATTCTGCACCAAGACACTTCATGCCTTTTTTGATGCATTTATCACAGCCAGCCGCCTCTATCCCCACATACTCTGAAGCAGGCAAGTCACAAGGGTCTTTGGGTGAGTAGACTGCTCCCCAAAGCCCTTCGGGTCCCCCCGTACAAACAACAAGGGGGGGTGTATCAACATTGAGATCAACATCACAATCATACAAGTTTTCAAACAAAGAAACAATTGGCAATTCAACATAAATATCACTAGTGTGGGGGGCTGAGGTGGGTTCACTGGCTGTGCCCTCCCCACCCCCCGTTACCATCTCAGGCTTGGAGTAGTCCTTGTCATTGCTAAGTGTCGTCCTCGGTGCCACGCCCCCTTCTGGGTGCGTGTGTCGGCGTCAGTCCCTCTTGGAATGTTGAGCTTGTTGTTGCTTTGGTTGCTGACTGTTGGAGCGTGACGGCTGGTTTTCCCAGCAGTTTGGCTCGTTATGGCCCGGCCGACCACACTTGTCGCACTTGTGGGCAAACCTACACGATCTGCTCGTACATCCCTCGGGGTGGAAGTTGTAGGCTTTACATGCCGCCCTTCCCCCTCCCCCGCTGGCGTTGTGTGTGGAGCTTGTAGGGTGGGCGGTTTGTTTACCTTTACCGCTGGAGGATGCGGCCATCCGCTGAGCATGAGCTTGCCTGGTATTCTCATATGTGAAGTGCTTCATGACACAGTCGTGGTTCACCACAAACCTCTCCAGGCCGTATTCCTCCACCTTCTCCCGGATCCCTATGTCGTAATCCACCATGGCTCTGTCCATGTACGTCCTTGACCTTGCTTTCTGTGCCACAAAGATCATGTGGCCCAGGTAGCGGCGGTAGTCACCGACTTCCCAATCCTCCTGGTCGTAGGCCCAGGTTGACATGGCCTCCACCAGCTCGTCATAGCGTATCTCCTTGGTGTCCTTGTTGGATAAGTATCTCTTGATGTAGTTGTACTTACTCCTATCTCCCCTCGAGTGTGATCTCGACCTCGATCTTGATCTGCGTCGGTCCCGGTCCCGTGTTCTGCGGCGTTCGTAATCCCTGTCCCGGCTCGTGCGGTGTCGGCTGGCACTGCGCCGCTCGCTGTGGTTGCGCGACCTACTGCGCCGCTTTGATGCCCGCGTCTCCTCTTTTCCCGCGCCGGCACCCCGGTTGTCCTTTTCGGGCGGCTCGTCGGGCGGCGATTCCTCGGCCTTTTTCAGGTCGCTGGTCAGTTGTTCGATCCTCCTCTTCAAGATGATCTTGTTTTGCTCTTGTTGGAGCTTCTTAAGCTGGTCCACCAGGTCTGACTCCTCCTGTGACAGCTCCGTCTTCGCCAAGGCCTCCTTGACCGCTGTTGACTCTACCTCCATGTCCGTGTGTTTTCTGGTAATCCTGTTTGGATCCCTTCTAAACACCTCACAGCCTTCCCTGAGTGGTGGGATGTGTGAGGAGCCGCAGGCTGAGCAATATTGACTCTTTGGCATGTCTTCCCCCGTAATTTTAGTGTTTGCGGGAGGAGCCGCCAAATGCGTCCGTACACAGCAAATTTTCCCGGTAGAGTAACGCGTCAACAGACGGTAACCAAGGAGGCGACTGAGTGGCGCGCCCCCTGGTGTGGGTTGGGGGAGTTACTACCCGCCTTGACACCCACATAAATGGGATTTATATGTCGATTTAAGTAGTTATCATTGGATACCGTGCATTTAGAGCTTATCTGTCGTTTTTAGTTACAAGTAACAACATATGTTCAAGATATGATTCTGACAAAACTACAAGGAATATCTTAACTCATAATATCTCGTTTTAAAGATCTTGACACAAACTTAAAATTTGTCAATTCCCCACTCAGTATCCCTTTTCATGTGCCTGGCCACATATGTATGGCTACAGTACATGCTAATCTACATTGACACTGCTTGAACCCCTTTAACCTTTGATGGGAAGGCATATTAGCTGGCTTTGTTGCTAGTAAAAGCTATTCACACGAAGTGATAACTCAGTTTTGCTTTAGAGGATGATAGTTGGTACCACCTCAAAAGCTGTTAATAACCAAGCACCCATGCTCTTTTCCTTTGCAGACTTGAGAAGTGAGCAACAATTATACTAGGTCTTTCCAATTGGCATTAGTGGTGGCATAGTAAATAGAAAACTTGTTTTTTATACAAACAGATGTCTACAGGGCTAGGAGAAGCTTCATTTTGTAGAACAATTAAAACAGACATGGAGGTGTTGCAGGAGAATACAAAAACAAGAATAAAAGGCAAAGCAGACACACTCTCAGCCTCTGTCGATTGAGCTTTATTACATGCATGCTGCTCCCCAGTAAATAAGTGTGAGCTTGTTCTGGCCTAGGGCATACTCAAGACAATTTAATGTTGCTGGGTATTAGCAGAAGGCTGCAATGCAATTATTTTATTTCCACAGTGTTCTAGCTAAATGTGACATACACATAAAAGCATCGTGCAGTGGATAGCTGGAAATGTGAATCTAAGATAGTAGAGACACAGACTAAGTTAGGATGGGCATAGGGTCAAGCAAGTCAATAAACACAATCTGGATTAATTAAAACATATTTAAGTTATCTACATTTTGTATGTAGCACTGGGGGGGAAAGGTATCTAGACAAATCTAAGTCAAATCACATGTCCGCCTCAGTTATCACTTACCCTCAATGTTCATATAGGATATCCTTTCACCTTTATATATAAATTTCACCTTCAGTGAAGTCAGTTTTGAGAAATACTAAGTTGTTTATTCAGCTCCCAGAGCAGGACCTATATGAATTCATTAATTAACTTCATAACTAGAATGGTCATCTTCTTCATGTCACTAATGGAGACACTCATTGACCTTTGACTTCTTTATATGAGAAGATAAAATGTAGCCACTATTGTTGACAATAGTGTGCTTTAATTGTGATGAGTGAAAAAAAAATGTGATAAGTACTAAACAAGCACAATGCACTGTGTGGCATGTCCTGAGTAGATTGGTTTATATAGACAGAACAATTGAAAAGTCTGCATGCATTTCCATCAAATAACCCCTAATTGTCAGCAGTCAGACCTCAGACTCAGTGAAGCCTGCCTATCACTTACAATGTGTTGAAACTCCTAAATAAACAGGATCTGATCAAATTGATGTCAAATAGGCAATTTGCACAGACCTGTGAAAAATGAATCCTATGCCATTTTTGCCACACCTAGGCAGCTATTCCTGCACTTCATCTTTTTGTCCTTCTTTTGTTGAAGTGATCGATGGGTCATCCAACATATTTGTGGAATGCAACAGGCTCATGATAGCCATGGCTATTTTTACACTTCCAAGTGAATGTTGGTAGATTGAGCACCCTATAAAAGGAATTCCTATTGAATGAATTACACTCAATCTATTGGAATTCATAGAATCTAAAATTGCAAAATGCCTCATCAACTCTCCGTCAGTTACCTTTATTACCTGGATAACAAAACGCAGGCATGACGTATACAGATACAGATATGCATCATGAAATAGTGAAATATCGTTTGGGGATATTCTATTGTTTGTACAAATTTCTTTTGACAGACCCTAAACAGACATTGAATATGCAATTCAATTTACCTTAAGTTCACTTTCTTGTTCAGCAATATCAAGGCCTTTCCGCTATCTAAAGCTACCCACATCTGTATATTCTGTGGAGGAGCTGCATGTAAAGCAGGTCCAGCAGCTCTCAGTCTTGGTCAGGATGACAGCGTCAACTCCACAAACTTCCCGCTCTAAGTGTTCATGCATTCTGAGCAGCTCCAATCATACCTGGCCTCAGCATGAGTTGCTTACTAAAGAGGGGGCAGGGGAAGTTGCTCTGCACTAACCTTATCTATTGCATTGTAGTATAGGCCTTTGTTGGCAGTAGCTTATTCATCACACTAGGCTTGCCCATTTTAGAACAATGATCCTGCTTTAAATTTAATGCAATATACCATTTTCTTTTTGATGCATTCATGTATTATGCTGTCCCCTCGGGAGTGTATCAAATGCATGCTGCAATTATGAGTTACTCACCAGGGCTGTACTCATGCTGACAAAGGGAATAATGCATTGATATTACCATGTTCCATCGCAATGATCATTTTTAAGTATAAATCCATCCCAGTTGCAAGGGCTGCCTTCCATTCAGCTGCTCAGTGTACAAGTCATTAGCCCTTGGCAGTGTGCAATCTGTAAAAGATTTATGTGTTTTGTTCAAAAGGTCGTCTTCCTCTAATTAACTGTATCAGGACAATAGCAACGCAGTTCCTGTACACAGATGAGACTTAGTGTTGGACCTCTACCTTGCCTTTACAGTATTGCTGAAGATGTTTAAAGATCATTTCCACCAAAACATTTGTGTCTCAATAATCATTCATCTGTCATCTAGACTAATATCTAACAGATATAAATATCAGGTGTTGACCACTCACAAATCAAGCAGTCACTAAACATTCAAAGTGGGTGCCATTGATGTCATGGTTGCTGGAAATATCATGGTTCACTGATCACTGTGAGATGCCAGTAGGAATACTAAGGGAAACTCAGGATCTACTCAAGGCTGACCAGGTCAGTTAACACAGTGGGCCTCAACATTTGCATATGCAGCCTGATTGAACACACACGGCGGGCAAAGGAATTGGAAAGTGTCTGGCCATCAGAGCTGCCCTGTGTCAACAAGATTTGGCACTTAGGGGCTGTGATCATCATGCCCCCTGCCTTTACACCCACCATCCCTTTGTCATCTGCTTGCTTTCCCTTGTCACCATTCACCTCTACTGATTAGTTAACTTGAATTTAAGTCTTTTCAAACTGCCTTTCAACTCTCGAATTGTTCCTTTTGTTCTGCAATATTCCTTAGTGTCGTGATGCAGGGAGTCTTTGGAGTGTATATCACCGAAGACTAGATAGAGAATGTGGGCCTCAGATAAAGCTCTGTTCCTCATTGTTTCTCCAAACGTCCTGTCTATTCTACATAACCTCTTTGTATCTCATACTTCCTCCAGTGCTCTAATAGGCTCATCTTCCTATGTTTTAGATATGGATATGCCTCTACAGAGTTCCTCACTGTCAATCCATTGATTTCTCTGCTCTTATACTATGCCCTTGCATTCCCCCTCTACCACTTAAAACCTGTCCCAGATCTATTCTCATGTTTAATCATACCCTAGTCATTAAATATATCAGTTGGTTGCTGATGGAATTATCCAAATGGAGATGCCCCTGCAGTTATGCACAGCAATGATTCTGAGCAAATCTGCAGCTGAATTAAGTTTCTCCCTTCCCCATAAGCAAAGAATTGAGTTTCTCTTTTCTGTGTGTTTTGGGGGGTCAATGGAAGGCCTATCAGTGAGTTGCAAGCCAGTCCTCAGTCATGCAGCATATAGACAGTACATTGCATAGTGACCCTACCCTAACAGCCGCTATATGGAATCTTGGCCATAGCTCAAGAGACTGATGTGGGTGAGTAGGATATAGCACTTTATCAAATCATATCATATAGTGTTGCATAAGTCATGCGCAACTAGTATGTACTCTAGTATGTTGTCCTTTGCACAATCCCTTCCCATTATCAGCACTAAATGCAAGCTGAAATTCTTATGATAGAAGATGTGAATTATGCCAGCAATCTGAACAATAACCTCAATCTTTTGCACTTAATGGAGAAAACTGTAACTGCATAGGATGCCAGGCCCCCTTACAAGCTATAGGAACCAAATCAGAACCCCTTCATATACAATTCACCAAATTTACGAATTTTCATGGATTTTGATGAGCGAAAATGGACTTCGATTTGTCAGAGCTCAAATATGTAGTTTTCATAAAGATGGTCAGCTATAGTATTGATCTAGCATGGTGGACACAGGTTCTGTCATCTAGATTGACCCTTTGATGCTTTAAAATGTTTTTAAGCCACATGTTATAAAACATGTTTACCCCTCCTGTGCCATGTTATTGGAATATTTTAGGTATTTTGAGCTGAGGCAATCTGATAAAAAACAATAAGTGTCTGGAATTAGGGCCTAAATTGACATTCATTCTCATGTTCTTTGGAATAGTAGATGAATAACTGATCTATATTTAGGTCAGATGTGAAACAACATGTTTGCCTTCTTGTGTAAAGGTATTTGGATATTTCAGACATATTACTTTTAGTTGATGGAATATGAGGAAGCCCAATAAGTGTCAGAAGACTGGGCCTGTTACTCTAATTGCTGTCACCAACACATTGGCTTGAGTGGTACACCTGTATATTTGATACCATTGTACTGGGGAGCATGGTTATGTGTTGTACAAGTCTGCTGCAGGAGATGAGGACCTCCTCTGTGTCACTTATTAAAAAGGAGGCAATAGGATTCTTTTGTCAGGTGCTGTCAGCACAATATAAGCTATGAAGCAAGAGGGATGTTATTAGGGCCCTGCAGTGGTGAACTTGCCAATCACTCCCCTTCAATGCACATCATCCTTCCATCTGTTGATATCATATCATCATAGTCAGTTATAAAGAGCATATGGAGGAATAGAATGAGAAATAGAATATTGTATGGCTCTAAATGTATTTAAGATCAAACTGTAGGCTGTGTCTCAAGACCTTGAGCCAATGTTTTTGTCTCTAATCGGGTGCTGTCTCTGACCGGGTGCCGTCTCTGACCAGGTGCCGTCTCTGACCAGGTGTCAGAAAAAGGTGTTTTAAAAAGAATTATACTCATGTATATAAGGATTTGTAAAAACGTTATTGCGGTTGTTATATAATTATAATTACAATTAGCCTCCTGCTGTTGGTATTTTGACCTTATCAAGCCAAGCGGGTCAGAGACGGCACCCGGTCAGAGATGGCACCCCGTCAGAGACAGCACCCAGTCAGAGACAAAAACATTGGCCCAAGGTCGTGAGACACAGCCTGTATTTGAAGAGTTTGGATGCAAAACAACATGTCTCCATCCCAGAGTTGTAGCATTTAGTGCTTTTTGTAAAGAAACCCTGGGGTCAATTATTATTCTTTGGTAACGGAGTGTATACTGAGCAGTTCCTAATGATATGAAAATAGTAAATCTTGGAAAAATAGTTTTAGAATTATATTTCCTTCATGATATTCATTTTTGTCAGATTTCTGTACCTATTTTTAGAATGGCACTTATGTCGTTTTGCATCCAAACTTGTCATTTTGAGGCTCTGTTATGATATTATTTAAACACCATTTCATGAAAGGTATTCCAGTTCAATTTATTACTATTTAGGCACTATACTCTGGATAGCTCTCATCCTGAGATGAAATCTGCAGTGGAGCTCTGGATGTTTTTGTGTAATACTTTAGAATGAATGGATTGAAACAAATTATCGATTGAAGCAAAATATGACCAATGCATCAAAATCCATACCACTCTTCCTAAAGTGGCACCTAATGGGATGAATCTATTTTGGTAAAGACTTATCATCCTGTGCTGTTCTATGGTGCTGTTCTATGGTTATAACTGATCATATTGATTGGCAAGACTGATGATGTCAAAAAAAATACAATGGGAGTAGAACATATTCATATCTCAGACCTCTGGGTTTATTCTGTGTGATGGGAAGTGCCTATCTCCATTTGCATACATCTTTTATCTACCTTCTGACCTTTGCAATGGAATGTACCAACATGCCACCGTTTAGGTGAGCAATGGGTAGTTGATATTGACAAACTGTGCCCCTGGGTCTGTCAATCATAATACAGAAGTGGCACTACTCAGGATAATGAATCAAAGAGAGAGTCAATACACCCAAGCAGGAAGCTACAGATGAAGGATCAAGCAAATGACAATGATGAGGTCAATGTTGAAATGAACAGGAAAGAAATTCTCACCGGCAAATAATAATGAGGAGAGAAGATCTGAATGTACAATTCTTTTTGGGTAGAGATCTCTACCTAGACACACAACAAGTTAAGAATTTATCATGGTTCTTGCCTATTAGCTATATTGAAATGGTGGCCATTTTTGCCCCACTGTTTCTATATTCTATTCACTCATTTCCATGCCTTCTCATTTTCATTTTGATATAATTGGATGACAAGGACTCACATTCAGTGAAACCCCTAAATATTCTTCAGAAGGATCAAAGAAAATAGTTTCAAATGAAAGAAATTGAAGCCCATAAAGTTGTTTTATAGATCTAACCTTGACACTAGCAAGAACTGACAATATTTTGAATAGTATAATCAGATGTGTCATAATCTGCAGGAGAACCATGCATTTCACGACCAGCTGACAGCACACGCACCGTATGTGTGAAGGGTTATTAATGCTCCTCATACATCCAACATACACATTTCAATTACAAATAACAATCTTTTGAATAGGCCCATTATAATCAAGGATGCAAAAATAATCAGACTACAACTTTTCTTTTGTATTTAATTGCATGGAAAAGAAATGATAATCTTAGCCCTATGTCAGGTTTTGACACCAGTGATCCACGATATTGATAGTGAGATCAGACCACTAAATGCACAGGATATGACAGAATCAGTGTCAAATCAGTCCTCTGAACAGTCTTGGACCGTACAAAAGAATGCCCCATGCGGATATCCCTCTTATTCAATTTTGCATATAATATATATACATATTATATATATATATATATATATATATATATATATATATATATATATATATATATATATATAAATGTCTTATACCTTACGATATAGTTTGACCTCTGACTGAGTTCAATTAGCATTAAGTGTACTTTATTGTTCAGCTGTATCCAAGGCCCTGTAACTAGAGGTACTCTGTCTTTGTGTGCAGTGAGGTGCATATAGAGCAGTGGTGACATCTACTGAGTCCTGGGTAGGATGTCACCCTCTACTCCAGCCACAAACCACTCAACATGTCCATGCATTCTGAGCAGCTCCAATCATGGCTGGGCTCAGAGTGAGTTGCTCGGTGAACAGCTGGGGAGGAACCTAGAGAGGAGGGGGAGGATAGATGGCGGAGCTGCTTAAGCTTCCCTTTGGCCGGTACAATAGAGAATACTGATTGCTAACTAGGTTGCTAGAGTGCTCAAGTGTATCTATGTACAGTCAAGTAACTATTCAGACGTCAGATGGTTCATGATAAACATATTTCCTTGGGAATTTCCTCAGAATGAAGTACCATGCATTTGGGCAAGTCTGAAGATAAGTCCATTCTTCACAAGTGTGAAAAAAGTCTTTTCCCCCTGTGCAATTACCTAGGGTAATGTGGACAGCTTGTCGCCCTTATTATTCGGTGGCACGTTTGCCTTGGAATCTAGACAGTGATTTCTTCTGAAGCACAGCCATGTGGAAACATGGACATTCCCTTAAGGCTGTCTCAAGAGGCAGTCACTGAAAATGGAATATAGTAATTATATTTTCTTTGTGCTCTCATTTATATTTGTGGGGCTGCATACAAGGGGTCTCTATGTGACACAGAAAGATAGGAAGCAGCAAACAGTGTACATACTGCTTTCATAGCTATATATCGGAAGCCTCTGTCTCACCTATGATAATCAGTCATGCAGAAAACGAGGGGGAGGGGGCTAAACACAAAATATGCCCCCCCAAGAATTTGCCAAGGCTTTATAATATAATTCTCAAATTTTACAGGTCAAGTGGGAGCTATTCCAATCTAGAAGTAGTGACTACATATTCAATACCTCCTGTATTCCTTCCATTGAATACACATCTTTCTAACTTGTAGGATCACATTATTCCATTGGGTCATGAATAAGACATCGATTGAGGGGAGAAACAGAAAATTACATATGAAATATACTCAATGGAAGTGTTGTCAAAGGAGATTGAGATATTGGATATCACTGCCTGTTGTCGATTGATCCAAAGTCACCATTTGTCAATGACAACTGACTAACAAAATGTGTCCAGAAATTCAACTCTTTGTTTTAATTGAATGCACATAACTATTTTGTTGTCTCTGAAAAAAGGTGCTCTGTGAGATGTATCGCCAAGTGAAAAATATCTAAATTCAAAAAATCTCAATTTATTTTTTGTTATTCCCAGTAAAGATGATTCTGAATCATCAACTGACATAATTGGAAATGTTTTCAGTTGCAAGATCTGGTTGAATTAGGTGTGCTGGATTACGCTTTAAATCAAAATGTATTAACTGTCTGATCTTTGCAGTGAGAAGTTGTGTCCGGCTAAAACCCAGTGGATGGTTGTCATTAACATGTCTATGTGGGTTATTAAGAAGATCTCCAAATGAAGTTAACCTTTTTTAGGCAAACTATTCACTCATAAAATTACCTCATGAGCTTTCCAAGTTATGATTAATGCTCTTATAAATTATATTCACCACTGTTATAAGGACGGTAAATGATCTAGATTGCAATGAGCGAGTATGGAACATCCATACCAGGTTGTTTCCAGTGGAAAGCCCTCAAGTGCTTGCTTTCATACAGATGATCTGTCCTCTATGATCTATGTGCTGAGATGTACCAAGATGTCATGGAGTGAGCAGCAATGGGTAGTTGGTATTGATAAACTGAGCTTGTCCCCTCGGTAGGTCAATGGTAATGACAATGTCAGCTGTGGCACTACTCAGAACAATAGACTAACGCCAATCAATGCAACAAAGAGGAGCCTTTGGATGAAAGGTTGGGCAGGCGTCAAGCAAAGGACCAGCTGGATTCAATGATGGGATCAATGATCAAATACAGAGGAAAGCAGTCTCCCACGCAAAGACAAATGTAGAAATGAAGACATAAAAGCACAAACCTGATTACCAGAGTGCAGCCATTGTATCTGTTTCGCCCCCAGTCACATCCGTGTTTCCAAATTGTTATTCTGTGTAACACAAGTTGCTGTTTGTCTTCTCATCAGAAAGGATACTGCATGGGACTTGAGTAGAAGGGCAGGGATCAACGTGAGGACGTCCATATTAAAGGAGATGTTAAAGGGGCATTCTCACACTAGCCACATAGTAGACTAGAACTTTACTAGAATTGTCAGTGGGATACGCTTGGTGATTATGCCACTTAAAGGGGGAATTTTCACTTTAAAGCGAGTCATTCACTGAAAGTGCATGGTTTGGATATGTTGATACACCAGCATTGAATGAGAGTAGATTAATAAGTGGCAGTTGTAACTGTTTTATAAGACAGTTAAAAAGGTAAGGGGCTACATATTTTGTTTTCTTTCATCTTTTTTTTTGTGTAGGGGCATGAGTGTTTATCTCGGGGCTAGGTTAGTAATGTCTATCAAAGTTTTCTGGATGATTTGGATTCATAGGTTTTTTCCCCCTTTAAGTTGGGGGTCCATTGATATGTGGGAATAATTTGTAAACTCTGTATCATTGGTGTAAAGTCCTTTTTTGTGCTTTGCATCTTGTGAGCTTCGACTCTATGTTATATCTTGCCAATCTCACTTTTTCCTGCATCCTGCTTTCACCGCTCTTCTATACTGTTGTTGCTTCTCTCGCTCCTGTCAAACTACCAGAAAATTTCACACTACACAATATTTCGCAAACATAGCCCCATATAAAACAAAATAATATGCAGTTGTCATATGAGCCTTATTATTGGAACTAACCTAAAGAGGGAAGCAGTAGGCTATATGGACAAATAAGCAGTTCTTTGTATGAAGACCTTAGCCTAGTTTTCTGTTCATGCCAATGAGGACCTGAGAGTTGTTCTACACTAGATGGGGCTTCAAGTAGTCCAGGTAAACGCGATCCCAGTTTTCTTACATGTATTTACACCTGTAGAAAACATGTATGAAAACTGGGATCTCGTTTACCTGGACTACTTGAAGCTCCATCTAGTGTAGAACAAATCTCGGGGCCTCATACTGTTGTCATATATCTGTAAGAAAAGAATATTATATCCATAGGAAAATCTCTCAACGTACAAGTTGAGGCCAAATCGATAACTACTATACTCGATCTTCTGTGACATGTTATCCATGAATAATTTCAACACAGTATTTCAGTAACTGTACATGTATGTAGTTATTCTTTTATGATTAGTTAGAGTCTTTGACAAAATGTGCCACAATTGTTCAAGGCCATACAATAAAATACCTAACTAGCCTTTAACAAGTTGGTAACAATGGGTGCAGCCATGTAAAATTCGCGTTTAATGGGATTTACTGGCCTAGTGCAGGTTCAATATAAAGAAATTGCTAATAATAGTGTCAAATATCACCTTTAATGTGCATTGTGAATGTGATTTGGAATTCCTATGGAAGACATTCTAATACCAATGAATGGGCATAGGGTCAAGCAAGTTAATGAACACAATCTGGGTAATTTACGATGTATCTAAGTTATCTACACTTTGCTTGCTGTACTGTTTGTCCGTCAAGGATAAAGTATCTAGGCAAAACTAAATCAAATCAGATGTCAGCCTCAGTTATCACATGGCTTAAAGCTCTGTTTATATATCAGATAATTTTAGGATCAGATATACATTATCATCATCTCCTCTCAATAAAGGGAGTTTTGAGCAATACTAGGTTGTTTGTTCAGCTCCCAGAGCAGGATCTTTATGAATTACTGCATAACTAGAATGGTCATCATCTCAACGATAGTGAAGACACTCATTGACCTTTGACTTATTTATGTGAGACCATAAAATGTAGCCAGGATTGTTGACTATTGTATACTCTATAAAATCATGATGAATGAAAAGTAGAATCTTTAGGCATTCTGATAAGTGCTGTGCAAGCCCAATGCACTGTGTGATCTGCCCAGAGTAGATTGGTTTATATAAAATAGACGACCAACAAGTCCCCATGTATTTCCTTTAAATAGCCCATAACTGTCGGCAGTCATACTGTGGCCAGACTCTAGACTCAGTGCAGCCTGCCTGTCATTTACAATGTGGTGAAGCTCCTAAATAAACAGGATCTAATCAAATTGATGTCAAATGGGCAATTTGCACAGACCTGTGAAAAATGAATCATATACCATTTTTGCCACACCTACACGGCTATTCCTGCACTTCGTCTCTTTGTCCTTCTTTTAGTTTGGCATAGTGATCAATGGGTACTTTTATGTGGAAAGCGCCAGGCTCAACATAGCTATGAATCCTTTTATACCTCCAAGTTGGTGTTGGTAGAATGATTAACCTTTTTTATAAAGGGAATTCCCATGAATTAATTACACGACAATCTATTGCAATTAGTAGAATCTAAAATTGCAAAAATGCACTCTCCATCAATTACCATTATTACCTAAATGTACAAAACACAGACATGTAGCACACAGGTATGCATTATAAAATAATAAAATAGCTTTTGAAGATATTCTATTGTTTGTTTGAATTCCTTCAACAAACCCTAAACAGAGATTGAATATTCATTTTAATTACGTTAAGTTCACTTCCTTGTTAGGCAATGTCAAGGACTATCTAAAGCTACCCACATCTGTATATTCTGTGGAGGAGCTGCATGTAAAGCAGGTCCAGCAGCTCTCAGTCTTGGTCAGGATGACAGCGTCAACTCCACAAACATCCCGCTCTAAGTGTTCATGCATTCTGAGCAGCTCCAATCATACCTGGCCTCAGCATGAGTTGCTTACTAAAGAGGGGGCAGGGGAAGTTGCTCTGCACTAACCTTATCTATTGCATTGTAGTATAGGCCTTTGTTGGCAGTAGCTTATTCATCACACTAGGCTTGCCCATTTTAGAACAATGATCCTGCTTTAAATTTAATGCAATATACCATTTTCTTTTTGATGCATTCATGTATTATGCTGTCCCCTCGGGAGTGTCTCAAACTCATGCATCATGCTGACAAAGGGAATAACGCATTAGTATTATTATGCAGCAATCACAATGCTCACTCTCAAGTACAAAATCATCCTAGTTGCAAGGACCTTCCATTCAGCTATATGGTGTACAAGTCATCAGCGCTTTGCAATGTGTTTTGTTTAGGAGGTTGTCTTCCTCTAATCAACCATATCAGGACAATATCAATACAATTCCTGTACATAGACCAGATTAATCCCTCTACAGTATTGTCCAAGATATTTTAAAGATTTACTCACCCAAACATTTGTGTTTTAATAACCATTTATCTGTCATTTAGACTAATATCTAATGGAAATGAATAGTGTCAGGTGTTGACCACTCAAAAATCAAAGAGTCACTAAACATTGAGAGTGAGTGCCACTTATGACATGGTTGTTGGAAATATCATGGTCGACTGATCACTTTGAGATGCCAATAGGAATACTAAGAAAAACTCAGGATCTACTCAAGGCTGACCAGGTCAGCTAACAACGTGAGCCTTAACATTTGCATATGTCTCCTGATTGAACACACATGGTAGGGGG
The DNA here is from genome assembly GCA_947462335.1 of Harmothoe impar. Classification (NCBI taxonomy): domain Eukaryota; kingdom Metazoa; phylum Annelida; class Polychaeta; order Phyllodocida; family Polynoidae; genus Harmothoe; species Harmothoe impar. The sequence goes on along the minus strand of OX381712.1, from coordinate 63,378,674 downwards.
AGGAATTGGCAAGTGTCTGGCCATCAGAGCTGCTCTGTGTCAACAAGGGGGTTGGACACCAGTGTTAGTATAACTGACCAGATGTGGCACTGAGGGGCTGTGATCATCATGCCCCCTGCCTTTACATCCTACATCCCTTTGTGATGTGCTCCTTTTCCCTGCTTCAATGTGTCACCATTCATCTCTACTGATTAGTTTCCTTGGATATAAGTCTTTTTACACTGCCTTTCAATTTTTGAAATGTTTCTTTTAATTACTTTTTTATGCAATGATTTATGTTGCTTTATGTAGTGATGCAAGGAGCTTTAGGGCTCAATGTCACCAAAGACCAGATAGAGAATGTGGGGCTCAGATAAAGCTCTGTTTTTTTCTGTCTCATACTTCCTCCAGCCATCTAATAGATACTTGTACCTTCCTATGTTTCAGACTTCGATATGCCTCTACAGAGTTCCTCACTGTTAATTTATTGATTTCCCAGTCCTCAGACCACACCCTTGCACTCCCTCTCTACCACTTAAACCCATCCAAGATCTATTCTCATTTATATTCATAGCCTAGTAAATATATTGGTTGGTTGCTGATGGAATTATCCAAATGGAGATGCCCCTGCAGTTATGCACAGCAGTGATTCTGAGCATGTCTGCAGCTGAATTCAGTTTCATCTGTCCCCATTAGCAAAGAATTGAGTTTCTATTTCTATGCAAGCATTTAGTGTTTAGAGGTTCTATGGACGGCTTATCATTGGGTAGCATGGTCATCCCCACTAGTGCAGTATTTAGACAGTACTTTGCATAATCACCCTACTTAACTGCAGCTATATTGAAATAGGATATAACATTATCCCAAATAACTTTATGACGCTACGTCATATCATAAACTGTACTTTTCCCTATGCTTAACCACAACCATTGGTTTGATTAGTATTTTCCTGCAAAGCACAAAGTCTTGATAACATTGTTTTCAAAAACCAAATCATTAGCAAAGATAGATATCACTAGTACTGTGTTGTGGTTTCTTGGAGGCAATTTGACTTTTTGGTAGAACTTTGAATTATTAACTGATAGGCCTTATTCATGAAAGACATTTCAACATGAACTGAAATATAATATACATCATAGTATTTCAATGCATTAGTCATGGTCAACTGGTATTTACTGCATTATGTCGTCTTTGCCCAATCCCTTCCATTGTCAGCACTACATCTGCGCTGAGATTTATATGATAGAAAATATGTATTATGCAATATCAATTTAATCTTCTATTGTACTGCAGAGAACCATATGAACCTTTATGCTTTCATCTAATATGTTTTGCAAACACATCAGCAATTGTTGTCCGATCTATTATAATGCCACTATAACTAAAGTTATACACTAGTATACATCACTAAGTCATGTCCTGAATGACTCAGTTAGTCACACTTCTTAAAGGTGTATGTACCCCTGAGAGGGTGAGAGGTCTGGAGCCACATTCTTAGCTGTAACCAGACATTCCATGACAGTATAACATCAACTGAGGAAATGACACAGTAGCATTTCCATCAGGAGACCGGAAATTGAACATCCAGTTATGATGGCGTGGAGGCCTAAGTAAGCAGAACATCATGAGAAACACAACAGGGCACAAGACAATGATATCTTATGTCTCTGGCAGAATCTAAATCTCCAACAAAGCAGTGCTTGTCAACAAAATGGAGCTTATGCTCCTCAAGAAGAGGTTCCCATACACTATTCCATCAGATACATATTTAGGCTGTCGGTGTGGTTCAGGTAATTTTACATCAATATGTGGAGTTCAGCTATCCATTATTGTTTTAAAGTGGTTAGAAGGGTAGTACATAGCCTAGAGTTATAACCCCATATGAAACATTAAACTACATCCTCTGCACCTAATGGAAAATTTGTCACTGCATAAGATGTCATGCAGTGTGGCACTTAGGTGCAAACTTTCTCCTGGCTCCCCATGTGGGATGCATACCTACTCTCGTTCCCAAATCCTTCCGAAGGAAGGCTCTGGTAACAGCCAAATGACCTTGAACTTGGGATTTTGCTGGGTCTGGGCAACCCCTGCTGGTATGCATACCAAGCATGGAGGCCTCCCTACAAGCTACAGCAACCACATGTTAGCCCTTTCATATACAATTCACATTCAGCGAATTTTCATGGAGTTTGATTAGACAAGATAAGATGCCCTTTAAGTTTAAGGGACCATTCATTCACAGAGTATGGAGTAAGGGGCGCAGTAGTCGGACAGGCCCTATCTTTGGACACCTAGTTGTCAAAATCGTGATTATACGGTTTAAAAGTGTAATTTTACTGCTTAAGTATGTAATTTTCACAAAGCTGGTCATCTATAGTATTGGTCCAGCATGGTTGACGCTGGTTTTGAAATAGATTGACCCTTTGGTACTTTGAAAGCCAAAATGTGATTAAGCCAAAATGTGAGGAAACCCACAAACTGTCTGAGGACTATGCCTGTTACTCCAGTAGCTGTCGTTCGCACATCGGCGGGAGAGATACACCTGTAATTTGATACCGTTTCACTAGGCATGATGATTATGACTTGTACATGTCTGCCGCAGGATATGGTTGCTTTCTTTGTTTTGCCTAATTGAAAGGAGGCAATAGGATTCTTTTTGTCAGGTGCTGTCAGTATGATTCATGAAGCAAGAGGGATGTTATTAGGACCATGCAGTGGCGAACTTGCTAATTCTCCATTAATGCACAATCATCCTTCCATCTGATGGGATCACAAAGAACATATGGGGGATAGGATGTAAAATAAAAGATTTACTGGCTCTAAATATAGTGATTATTTTAAAGCTGTTTCATGAAGCTTCAGTTCGATTCACTATTATTGAGACACTATACTATGGAAATAGTATTGTATAGTATATCTCCAGTGCAGAGGAAATCTGTGGTGGAGCTCCAGATGTTTTTGTATAATTCCTTATGCAAGTGAATGGAGAGCAAATGGCTTGATTGCATCAACCTGATGTCCTAGTCAAGTTCAAACCACGGGAGGCTTCAAAATCCATACCAGTTAGCTTTGGGACCCAGGAAGATGAGTCTAGGTATGGTAAATACCTATCATCCTGTAAACGATGTTCTAAGTGAAAATATAACACATACATGTCACTGACTGTTGCGTTTCTCTCTTGCGGAAAATCCCCCTGTGATTGGAAGTGCCTATCTCCATTTGGGTACAGCTTTGATCTACTTTCTGACCTTTGTGCTGGAATGTACCAATATGCCATGGTATGGGCAAGTATAATGGGTAGTTGGTATTGATAAACTGTGCCCCTGGGTCAGTCAATCATAATACAGAGGAGGCACTACTCAGGATAATGGACCAGAGGCAGTCAATACACCTAAGCAGGAAACTTTAGATGAAGGGTTGGGCAGAATCAAGCAAGTGATGAACCAATGTTAAAATGATGGGACCAATGTTGAATTGCGCAGGAAAGAGGCTATAATGATGACAGACATAATTTTGGTCACCCTAATTCTTATGGATGTCCCGCCATTCCATTTCTCTTTTGACATATTTGGGTGGCAAGAAGCTCAATCATAGCAATTACATGCTTACCTTCAGTGAAACCCCTAAACACGGTCTAGAAGGATCAGTGCAAGTAGTTCCTAATGAAAGAAATTGAGTTGTTTTGTAGTTAACCTTGACACTGGCTTTGTATGCACAAGAACTATGCAATTCAGAGCCAGCTGTCAATGCTTAGTGGGTGGGAAGGGAGTACTGGGTCAATGGGTACTAGTTTGGTTGGCATGTCCTTAAAATGTCTATCCATCTTCCACATACGTCCAATATACACATTTCGATTATGCATAACAATGTCCATTAAAGCTATATTTTTAATAGGCCTATTGGCCATATTTGCTCTAGTAATCAAAGATGCAAAAATAGTTAAACTAGAACCTTTCTATTGCATTTCGTTGCATGGAACAGATATGATAATCCTAACTCTCTGTCAGGTTTTGATTAACTTTCGCTCAATGTAAAGGAGCTCAATACCTCCTGGCAATTACACAGGTGTTTGTACTTGATTCCCACACTATTTCCAATACCCGTCACCTGCAGCCCAATAGATTGATCCTGGGACATATAATTACTGAACCTGGACATCCAAAGCACGGACAGTTTGTTTGCTGTTTTTCCAATCCTCTTTTCAGTTCTTTTCCACCAGCAATGGGGCCCTGTAATCTGGGTTGGCCAAAATGCTGTTGCACAGTGCTGGTTCTGTACTGTGAGAAACTCCCACTCTGAGAATTTTATAACTTATTAAACATGGAAATAGCAGTCGATGATAAATCATCATGTAATTTAGGGAAACGGTAGTAAATGTTGTCATTCAATCATCATTGTACTCTAGTCTGCAGCCATATTCATTGTCTAAAACTATGCTATGACAAGAATTCTATCTTGATGGCAGGTAGGGATATTACCCTCTAGCAAAGGCTTCTTTAAATCATGCATGGTATCCACTGAAATGGTAGGATGTGGTGGCTATCAGGGATAAAGGGAATTTGTTTCAAATAATAAAATGACTTACATAATTATGTCATAAAGAAAGGTACAAAGACAGAGAAACAAAACATTTGGGCATACACTCAGTCCTCATCATTGAGTAGAAGCAATTTTCTTTTCATCTTTTTCTATCTCCTGGCCCGTTCATTCCTGGATTCACATACATATTGAAGATCTAAGGCTCGATCAACTGTAGGGGAGAGAGGGGCACGTTGAACCACTTTTGCACATTTATATTTTTCATGACTTTATAAAAGTCATCTGGACTTCAATCTTGGATTCAGCAGCTCCCATATATCATTGCAATATATGATCACCTATGGTAAAGCAAGTATGGTGTTGTTTTTTTGTATTTATTTTGAATTTTCGAAAAAGAAATCGTTGGGTGGTCCAATGTGCCCAATGCCCTGGGCAGGTTGACCAGGGCCACCTTTAACCACATATAATGGTTCAAACTATCAGCAATCATCTGAAGATTCCAAGTCAATGTTGGCCATAAAAAAACATTATTGAAATTAAGAAATGCGGAATTCTGTTGTAATCTTTCCATCAGATATTCTGTTACTGATACAATAATCAAATGAGACCAATGCGCCACCTTATTTGTAATGCGATAACATCATTAAATGAACAGGATAGAATCAGTGTCAAATCAGCCATCTGAACAGTCTCAGACTCTACATTTGTTATGCCAACATGGCAATCCCTCCAATTTAATTTGCAATGATCTGCTTAGTCGCGGATAGTGGTCAAAATAGTGGCATGTATGCCTTACCTATGGAATATAACATTCAATGTATACTACAGGGCTCTTTCTATAAACCAACCAGATAGGTAGGAGGCAGACTTGAAAAAGTGCATAAATGGTCCATTACATACTAGAAGCTAAAGGAATCTAAAAGTCAATAGATAGAAGTGAAGATAGAAGTTTAAGATAAATATCGTAAGGAGCTGTCTTTTCCCTTCCATGTTTGGTGTGAGGTAGGTCTACTGAAGTGGACTTGCATTGGGTATTTCAATGAGAGAAATATCATTAGTACAAATTCCCACACTATAGTTTGCCTGCTAATGGTCAACCTCCATTTGTCAATTCTATATGGGAAATGTATGAGCTAAAATGGCCGAACCACCAGAGTGGATGCTGGCCATGACTGAAGAACTGAGTTTAATTACCTCTAGGTTCACCTTACTGTTCAGCTGTATCCAAAGCCCTCTAACTGTTGCTACAGCACCTTTATGTGCAGTGGGGTGCATATAGAGCAGTGGTGACATCTCAGTCCTGTGCAGAACGTCACCCTCTACTCCAGCCACAAACCACTCAATATGTCCATGCATTCTGAGCAGCTCCAATCATGGCTGGCCTCAGTGTGAGTTGCTCGGTGAACAGCTGGGCAGAAGACTATACGGGAAGGGGAAGGTGGATGCGGGAGAACACTGACTGCTAACTAGGTTGCTCGAGTGCTCAAGTCAATCTATGTATAGTCAAGTAATTATTCTAAATACATCGGATGGTTCCTAATAAACCTATTTCATTTGAAATTCCCTCACAATAAAGAAGCACGCAAATAGGTAAGCTTGAAGATAAGTCCTTTCTTCACAAGTGTGAAATTGCATTTTTTCCCCTGTGTAATTACCTAAGGTGATGTGGATGGCTTATCGTATTTATTGTTGAGAGGCACGTTTACCTCAGAATCTAGATAGCAATTTCTTCTGAAGCACAACCATGTGGAAACGGTGGCATTCCCTCAAAGTTGTCTCAAGAGGCTGTCACTGAGATATGGGATTTAGTAATTATATTTTGTTTGTGCTTTCATTAATATTTGAGGGGCTGCATACAAAGAGTGTATAAGTGAGATAGTAAGATAGGATGCAGCAAACAGTTTTTACTGGTTTTGTAGCTACATATATTGGGCTTCTGTCTCACATATATATAATGATCAGTAGTGCAGGAAACAGGGGTGGCCCCTTAACACAAAATATGCCTTGAATGGAGAAAGAGAAGATTACCCATGGAATATGCTCAATGGAAGTGTTGATAAAGAGATTGAGATATGGGGACAACACAATAACTGGAATATTTAATGGCAAGCCCAAAACAGAAGGAGTTACAGTTAAAATATAGTTTGATTTTTAAAACAATGGCGTCTACTTGTCGACTATCAAATTGACTCTAAAATAGCCCCAAAATTACTTAAAATATAAGTATCTTCTAGAAATTGGATAAAAATGTTTAGGGTCGGCCCTGTTTCACTAGGTAGGGTAAGGTAACCTGAAACTTACTCTTTTTGAATTTGGCCTAATATTGGATATAACTGTTCATTGCCATAAAATCAGAAGTTACCTTTGATCAATGACAACTAACATAATTGGAAATTTCATCAGTGGTACAATCTGGTGGACTTACGTTTTAAATCAACATGTTTTATCTGTCTGATTTTGGCTGCATAGGCTTGAGTGCGACTGAAGCCCAATGGAATGTGGCCATCAAAAGGTTTATATGTGTGTGTGTGTGTGTGTGTTACTTGTTTGATAAGTAGACCAGCCAATGAACTTTACACAAAGGACTAACACCAGTCAATACAGGAAAGAGAAGCTTGTAGATAAAAGGTTGGGCAGGCGTCAAGCAGCATACTGATTCAATGATGGGATCAATGATCAAATACAGAGGAAAGCAGTCTCCCACGCAAAGACAAATGTAGAAATGAAAAAAATCACAAAGCACATGGCTGCTCATCTAGGGTCTAGGTAGGCAAGTATATCTAATTAAACCACTTTTGAAGATAACCACGAAAGGCACTGACGGCCTGTCCAAGATCATTATGCTTGTACTGGAGATAACGTTATGCCTCCTTCATTATAAAACTGCCATGGGTAAAGTTAATCGGATTCTATTGACAACACTGGGTGCCCTTCACACATTATCAAAACTAATTTTACTCATTTCACACTCCTGGAACAGCTATGGCAGAAGAAAGCCTCACATAATGATTTTCCAGGTGATTTGGATTCAGAATGGGTATTATTCAAGTTGGAGTCATCGACCGTTGTTGACTGGTCTCCTCTGATCCATCCATCCATTCCTATTCCTATCCATTCACTGTCTCGCTTTGCATCTTGTGAGCTTCTCATCTGACCGTATCTCTCCTATCCCCACCTTTTCCTCAGTCCAACTTTTACCACTCTCTATATACCATTATTGCTCCTCTCGCTACTGTATAGCTGCCAGACAATTTCATACTACCTAACGTTTCTGCAAACATAGCCCAATGCAAAATACATTAGATGCAGTTGCCATATGAGCCTTGCGATCGGATCTAACCTGAAGAGGGTAGACTATATAGACAAACATGCAGTTTTTGATATAAAGATGTTAGGCTTATCTTTGATGCAATCCCCCACTGTTATCATCTTGTCTGTATAGATAAAAATAACAAGCCCTAGCTGTTTGACAAATATCTATAGGGAAATCTATAAATGAAAATATTACTGTGCCCTTTCTGTGACATATGTTATCCGTGAAGGCCTCTAGCACAGTATTTCAGTTACTTCTACCTTCTACAGAAATTGCAGATCATAATTATTATCATGCGATTGATCACATCCATATTGCACTGTTACGATTGGAAAGGGTCAGGGTATTCAAGAAGTGATTCCGAAAGGCAATGTGCAAAACTTGAGGGAGGTCATAATGTTACAACACCAAAGTAACCTTTAACGATTTGCTAACAATGGGTGAACAAATGTAAATTTTTGGATTGAGGAGATAATTATGTTGGCCTCGTACTGGGCTTAGTATAATAACATTTCTAATTGTACCGTCCTTTAATGCACAGTATAAATGTGGTTCAGAATTTCTTGGAAGACGTTCTTCTGATCCCATTAGAGCGACTGTATCTGAGGATAGGGGCTTTAAAAACAAGCCTCATAGAAAAAAATAAAGTACTTTGTTAGTACGACTCCATTTGTCTGATGTAACACCACTGTGCTACTTTTTGAGTTTACTCTAAATCCACGTGTTGATAATTTGCTGTAAATACCGGGTTGGGCCATAGTGGGACCCCCCTTCATATGCCCTACTAACTGTCCTGTCTACTGAGGTCCAATAAAAAGGGTCATTTAACATTGTAGCAGATATTGCCTCTTTTACATTCTCTAAAACTGATATCAGCTGACCAATTCCGTCGTTTTATGTCTTCAACCCTCTAGTTCAGAGCACCTCTTTGTGTGATGCACACCGAAAAGTAAAAGGTTTAACGGTAGCTTCCATATGGCTCTGAGGACGACAGAGTATTAAACAACTATTGACTGTTCTTATAAATATAAAGGGTCAACTTGAGTTGGCACTAGTACAGGGTCAACTCAAGTGGACAATTACAAGCAGTGCATTAGTGGTTTGACTCCCTATTTTACTTGGGCCACGTGGGGGAACACAGTTGACACCTTTACTTGAAACTGAGGAGACAAGGGATTTAGCATACTTAAATATTTCTCCCAAAGGCCCGAGGCTATAGTTTCCGCCATCTTGTTTCTCGCATGAACGACTCAGATTTCCTAATCTTGAGCCAGCAACAACAAGGACATCCTGCAGTATTCATATGCACAGGACAAAGACTCTTACACAAGGCTGTTTTTTATCATTTATATTTTATAAAAGTCCCGTATCAAGAAAAGGATGTTTCTTACAATTCAGGCTAAATGTTCCTCCTTAATAAGTAACCAGGAGACTGTGATTGTGTCAGCTGTATAACAGAAACCTCCCCTCGCCGTCCATGGGTTTACAAATGCTGGTACAGCCTTTCTACTGCTTGTCTCAGAACTGAGGGTTTATAGCTTGGGGCAGTGCTATTCCCAGAGGACACCCATGGTTTTACTGTCCTCTCATGCCCTCCTGTGTATCGGGCGATCTTATTGTAGATGCATCCTTGCTCTTGATAGAACAGGGGATGCCTATAAAGGGCCACATGTGGTCATCTTCAGTTGACCATTGCAGATAACATGCTTGGGTCAGCCCGGGATATTGGCAGATTGATGGTGAGGGTTCTTGTGTAGTGCCACAGTAGCGCTACATCAGCAGATAAGGTGAGGATCCCCAGAGAACAAAAAGGATGCCTGGGTTTCAGGTTACATGGTTGGACAATCTAGGATGGGTAGCTGGGCAGGTTAGATTTTCATTAACACCCCAGAATATATTTTGGGACTGTGGCGTTAACTCGCAATTATTACACTTACACCCAAAAACATCTATGAATTGAAATTGAATAAAATAATTTGTTCCTCGCCTTTTTTTTTCTAGGGGTCAGGTATACTGAAATACACTGTTTTCTAGCCTAAAAAAGTTCACCATTAGCCATAGAGAAGAATAGAGAAGGAAAGAGAAGGAAAAACGTACCACCCGGGGCTTTGGTACGTTTTCCCGTACTGCACGTGTGGTACGCTTTTTACAGCTCTAGACCAATCAGAAAGCAGCATTTTGGTCATGTGCTATAACAATGGCGGCGATGTAAACAAAGCAGACGACGATGTGAACGATGCAAATTAATGGTATAAACAACTAAATTGGCGATGTAAACAACAACTAAAAGGTAGGGGGGGCTGAGAATTTGTCTTCTGGTTTGTATAAAGGCAGATGCACCTCGGGCTGGTGCGGCCCATACGTGACCTCATCATGCAATACTAGCTATGTATATAAAGTGGGTTCTAATGAGATGAAAATGGATAAATCTTGGAAAAATAGTTTGAATATTATATTTCCAGTTTTGTGTCAGGTGGTAAACCCCTTGGAACTGTGTTTTCACAACATGTACTTTGTGTCACAAACGTCCCATGTTACAGACTGACACACACTGGCACAGTGTTCTGGACAGATTGAGACGCCATAAGAGCTTTTTCAATACATATTCACACATCATAATACAATGTACAATAGCAGAAATGAAACTTTCAAGCCATGCCATGTATTTTGCCTTCATCAGCACAGCGGACTGAAGTATAGAAAATCTGAAAATCTAGAAAAATGTCTAATTCCGGTAGGAATCATAACCTCTGCGACGCATACATTGTAGGATGAATTTAGACATAGCATTAAATACAAAAGGACCTGAGGCCATACCAAAATATAAGCAACCATCCTGAAAGAAAACATCGCCATCACCATTATCAAAGTTCCACCTCAGGCCCTGGAATTTCCTGTCTCAATAGTGACTATGGAGACCACGATATGCGTCGCCTATGTCAGTGCAACACATTCAGGCATTGTCACTTTAACCCCCAGCGTGCATATGAATAACATTCACCTTGGGGGTATGGAAATGACTTGTCGGACCATAGTTTGTCAGAGCGAAACAATATATTTGTGTATTGACAAGTAGTTAGTACTCTATATTTTGTCCAGGTACTTAATGAATACTTGGTAATGCAGTTCATACCAAAATAATCCAGTGCGTTATTGTTTACATGTAGGAGTTGTAAGACACAGAGCACGTGGGCCTGAGGGCTGAGTGTAAAGAGTGAACCCCAGGCCTACATATTTCGTGCCACAGGCAGGGGTGGCGGAATCATGGGTGTGTGTGGGCGGAGGGGGGGGGGTAGTCTAGGGGGTGTCCAGGATTATGTTGCATGGCAAGTTGTAGATGGACCCAAAGGGTAACAGGTAGAGGAGGGCGGAATTGCTACTCACCCTGGTGTTAGCCCCATGCAGAACTTGGTCTGGTTCAGGAGTAAAATGAATATGGAGTGGTCATATTCCAATGCAGTGGTGCCATCTATGGCAGTTTGGGGAACTAGTTACTGGGGCAGCATGCTAAATAGAGACAATCTCAAATATCTTTTTCAGCCACAAGCACTGAAGCTCCCTCAGAGTTCCATATGCAAGTTTACACAGGGCATATCATTCTGTTTATTTCCTTTTTTAGATTCAGTGGACCTACCCTTCAAAAGTCTCAGTAACTGTCTAATCCTTGGCTTCATGGACAGCCAATATTAGGTCAACTAGCCTAGATTTCTCTATTCTCAAACATTGCATGCCTCTAATATGCAGCAGGCACATAGGGGAAAGTCTTTTTGATATGGATGTATCATCGGTTAGTTGTCACATGTGGTAGTATTAGAGAATTATGGCATTTTCTCAGACATGCTGGGTTAGAGAGATAGCAGCTCAATGTTGTAGCTGGAGCTGTCTTTTTTTCTCTTTTCAACAACGACAATGGCATGGATACATTTGGGTTTATCATCACACTTCTGTATCTTGCATTGTTCTATTTCTGCTAACAATCTTTCGTCCATAAATTTCTTATTACTTTCTTTAAGAATAGAGTAATAATAATTATTCTGTTATTGTATTCGCAAACATAGTCAATGTTGATATTATTCTATACCCAAAGACTGCACCTTCAAGTAGGTAATTCCAGTTCTCATCTCTCTGACCCCACATGAAACACTTGGTGAACACTCTACATAGTATAAGTGTAATAGGGGAACTATCTACGTCATATTTACAGTTACAGTAACCAGAAAACCATAGATACACTCATGTGAACATGTAGCATGTAATCAGCTGGCAGTGGCCAGCCAGTATTGTATACATTCCTCAAATCTAGGTAACACTTTATAATTTGCAATCAACATACAATTCCACCAGGGTTAATGACTCAGCATTGTCAACACCCCCATACTCAACCTGTATCTGCACAGCGAATTATACTGTAGATTTACAGTATAAAAGGAGGTAAAAATCTACAGTATAACTCGCTGTGCAGCTAGAGTTACTTCTGACAGTGCACATTACCAGCAGCTACCTGAATATTCAATACATTCAAGTCAGATATACTATTAGTGTTAGGTTCAGCTTCAAGTACTGGTGTGTTGGTAATGCTGGAGGAAATATCCACAGGTCAGAGGGACCCCTATGCGGAGTACATACAGACATTTTCACAGGCACTATCTTTATGAGTAGGATCTCCACATTTTAAAGAAATGTGACCAAATATACACCCTTTGCTATCACCCACCACCCCAATTATACCAGTTGCAGGGCATGTTATGTCCATTCTCATCAAGTCTGAGGCTCTGGGCATTCTTTGGGAGCATTATACTGCGGATTTGGGTACTGCGTTAAGTTTATACCCCTCCCCCTGAGTGTACCTTTTTTCAATCTATATCAAATTACCGTGAGTAAATCATGACCAAAACAGAAGGCATTGACATCCCCAACATGAACACAATGCTCCCTCAGGTCGGCATCATATTCAGCAAACTGGGCCTTATCATAGAGCCCTGTCGACGCTTTGAAGGATAAAAAACCCAGGTGAGGGAGGAATATTTTCATATCCTCCAGGATGCAAAGCACCCCTTCATTTACACCGACACATGCACAATATAATGAAACATGGTTGAACCGGAAAAAGAATATACTGCATGCTCAAAATCATTTGGAATTTTTGGACTTTTTGGTAATCTGATTCCACAAAGGAAGAAACTTTCCAAAGCATAAAGAAAAATCACAAATATGATCACTGATGATTGTGTCAGGTGTTAATTAATTCCCCATCAATATGGGAGAGCTCCATATCTCATACCAGGTCTACAGCTCTTGGTACACAGTTATCTGCTGCTGTTTCTAATACCCATGACTTGCTGTATGAAAGATAGATCATTGAAGAGAGGGAAAATGAGGTATAATGGTGTTCTCGAGTTCTAATTGGCAGAGAGTCAGTTTGCCATATTTTCATTCCAATTTTAATTATTTTCTAAAAATCATGAACAGAATATCGTGCTGCAGAAAAGAAGTCCGTTCAAATGAAAAAGAAAGCTTAACAGAATTGCTGCTGCATTCCTGTACAAATAAAAGTATCAAAATTTGTAGTTGGATTTATCCCTCTACATTATGTGTGTGCCCCCGCACATTGATACTGATGGAGACTGAGGGCTAAATAATAATGCACATTCCCCAGGCTAAATATAAACTCCCCACACAGATAGTCTGAAAGCCCCAGCGCTTCTAAAGTCTGTAGTGGCTGTCCTAGGTTGTTCATAGGGACATTGCATGGTCAGGTATGACCAAGTGCTATTCAAGAACGACTAAGGCAAAACAACATATGACTAATACCTTACTCAAAAGGGCCAAGATGGAAAGACTAAGGTGAGTTGGTAAGTACTGGCCAACCTGACAATTTTAACTAACATAGGTTGGTCATGTAGGGAGTCAAATGATAACTGACTTGGGTGAGGCACTATAGTGACTGAAAGATTGGTCGTACAGGGAGCCAAAGAACTCTACATTGTTATGAGTAACGTTCATTTTGCTACATTACTCATAGACAGAAAAATACATGGACAGCTGGAAGTTCGAATTTAATTTGCTTAAACAGTGAGGAATGTAATATCAGTTAATTGTTGCAGCATGTTAACTCACCATTAGAGTGAGTGTGCCTACAGATAGGGATAGGGAAAGTTCATCTCAGCAGGATGGTCAGTAAAACTGTACTTCATTGCTATTGTTCCATTCTGCTCTTGTTTTCTATCATTTAGCCATTATATGATCTAATTATACAGAGCACTTTTGGTGTGCTTTCTCTGAATCCACATTGAGAATTTATCGTCAATACTCGATTTTACACTTCCTGAAGTCGTTCTGCCCTGTGTACTAATACCCAACATCAAGGGTCATTTGGAATTGTTGCAGCCATATAACCTCTCCTTTTCACTCTCTAAAATTGATCAATTCTGAGCTTGTATGCGGGAATCCTACAGCTCAGGGCATCTTACTGTGTGCGGGAGGTTATTCTTGAGCACACACTCAGAACAGTCAGTGTCATTGTCGCTACAAACCACTTTCACCACTCAGAGAGTGGTTTTAGCGACGATGACACTTTTCTGAGTGTGCATCTGAGTATTTGCTCAACATCTTTACACACTTCCCGCCCCGACCCCTTACACATCTCTAGATGTACACTTACCCCTACTGAAGACTATTGTGTTTAATGTACTCATTTCACAGCCTTGCAATTGCATGAAAACTGTCAAGTAGTGGTATACTGACTGTATACTGGAAAGGTGTGGTAGAATCATTTTGAATAACATGGGACAAGTTACAGAGAAATCATGTGGTTGACATTTGGTGTAGAGATTGTAATCTCTGCAGTAATAACATAAACTGGCAACCGTTGGCCTACACCTTCAAATTCCTTTAGGCTAAGTAGACAAAGAAAATGGAGAAGATGGATATTTTATTTAACTTGCTGTCACCTATTCTGGCCTCTGTCAGCCCTAGCCTTTGCCGGCCACAAGCATTCAATGTGTACGGTCCCCCTGCGCCAACCTTATAGCTCCTACTATAATTTATTTCTTCTGGCACAAAAGGCCATGGCAAATTCAGGTTCTCCAGCTGTATGTGTTTTTATCCTTTTTTTTTGTATTTCGAGTGAGCAACAACAGAAATATCCGGTAGTTGTCATATGCGCCCCGCAAAGGCTCTTAGACATGACGTTCTTAAGGGCATCGATAACAATTCTGTTTTTCTTTTGGCTGTGTCTCACAACCTTGGGCCAATGTTTTTGTCTCTGACCGGGTGCCGTCTCTGACCAGGTGTCATCTCTGACCAGGTGCCATCTATGACTGAACGCCACTTTGGGAGTTGTTATCTTCTACCAACAGCAGGAGGCTAATCATAATTACATAACAACTGCCATAAAGCTTTGACAAACCCTTGTGTATATGAGTATAGGTTAGAAATTTAGAAAATCACTTTTTTCTGACACCAGGTCAGAGACGGCACCCGGTCAGAGACAAAAACATTGGCCCAAGATCGTGGGGCAGCCTTATATGAGTCTGGTATTACAGTTCAGGCTAAATTGTCCCTCATTTCTTAGTAACCAGGAGGCTGTGATTGTTTCAGCTGTGTAACAGAAAGCTCCCTTCACTAGCCATAGGTTTACAAATCTTGGTCCCATTTTCCCATTGCTTGTCTCAAAGCTGAGGGTATATGGCGCAGGGCAACGCCATTCCCAGAGGACATCCATTCGTTCCCCGTCCTTCTGCTGACCTCCCGTGTACAGGGCAAAAGAAGCAACCTTGCTGTTATTTAGACATGTGGCCCTTTTTATAGGAACTGTCGTTGCTGGTCCTGAGTCTTTTACACTATGGTGCCTATTCCCGATCTGATATTATGGCTCCCAACGGCTACTATGCATTAGATGTTACATTGGCTGCCTTGGTTAATCTGTTTTGAAGGGGAGATAAGTAAAATACATTGTAGAAAGGGACTGCGTGGAGAGATTCCCATTGCTTGTCCCTTTAAAGGCTGCATGGTGAATTAATGCATTATGCTCATTCTTTGTCATGATGCATGAGTTCAGCCCTGGCCACTGATTGTTACACTCCCTCGGTATGATGCATGAATGGACATCGAGGCATTTAGAAAGTTTGATATAGTCCATAAAGGACACAATGGTAATTTATTAATGTTACTGTGCAGCAGAAAAGATGACTATATCCAAGACACAAAAGAGCAACCTTTTATCAAAATAAACATCAGAGGTATGATCTAATGCACAATCTATGGATAATAAATGCCATTGTTATCAGGTTAATCTTCCTATCACTATCTATAACAGTGGTATGCCTAGCAATAATAAGAACCAAGGGACATGCCCCAAAGTGTCATTCTGGTATCTTAAGTAGCAGCTGGTAGAACTGTATCAGCAAAAAAGGCAAGAACCCCAAAGGCTAAAGGAGAGGTGTGTTTCAGCTTACATCTAGCGTATGTAGGTTAAATATCTATCTACACATAATATGCCTTGAAAGTATTCCAAATGGACTCTTGACCTCCAGCCAAATTGTGTATTAGTGCATTGACTCGTGGATCACTATACTGATCAAAGAATCCCCCCCCCCTCCCACAATATGAAAAAGGGTCAAAATCCGATAGAATTATTCCTCTTTGCTTCCCCTGGGGGCCGAGACACAACTAACGAACCTTACGTTAAATCAGTCATTAAAGCAAGTGAGCGAGACACAACACATTTTGCGTTATTTTTTCAACTCCGAAATCGTCCAAAATTTGCGTTAAGAAAAAAAACCCGCGCAAAGTGAGACAGAACGAAGACATGCGTTATTTTAATGGCGTTGTGATTTTTGATTGGCGGTAAAATCGGCCAAATATCCAGATAGTATTTTTTCCACTTGGATGTCGTAACGCAAGTTGAAAAAAATGGGAACCAGTGTATTTTTGTTGAATAAAAGGCGGGAAAAAGAGATAGTGCAGCGTCTCTGTGTAGTCTGCAACATGGCGAGAGCCAGGGACAGCCTGGGCAGGACCCGCAGGCGCTGTAAAGTTCGATCCTCCCCTATTTCGTTGTATAGAAAGGACGAATTCGTAGCGCGGTACAGATTATCCAAAAAGGTCGTGTGCAGTGTGGTTCGTTGGTGGCGGAAACATTCGTATGCAAAGGGCCTACCTAATGGGGGTGGGCTCACCCATATCAACCAGGTAAGTAGACAATAAAAGATGAACCCCTCTCCTTTCCCACCTTTAAATTTGCTTTATTTTACCTACTGTTTCCCTTCCCCCCCACTTTTTTTATCTTATTCCCTCAGAAATATTCCATAAAAAAAAAAAGGTATACACAGTACGGTCCCCCCCCATACAACCCCTTTCCACATAACACAAAATAGCATAATATAATTATAATTCTTATATCTCTTTATTTTTCCAACACAGTAATCCTATATTGCAATATAGTATAGCATTAATAAAATACTTGAACAAATTTTTTTTCAGTTTTGCTTAGCATTGCGGTATTTCGCCACGGGGGCACTTTACTCCGTCTGTGGAGACACGCAACACGTTTCCACCTCCCTTGTCGGTCGGGCTGTGAGGGACGTGAGCGACTATTTCTACCAACACCAGGCTCAATACATTCGCTGGCCAGAGACCCTGCAGGAGGAGATACAGAACGCGGAGAGGTTCTACAACCACAAGAAGGCCAAGACCCCTCAAATCATCGGCATTGTTGATGGAACCCACGTCGCGATTCGCAAGCCCAAAGTTAACGAGAGCACCTACGTTAACAGAAAATTATACCACTCCATAAATGCCACGGTATGTCTTATCCCTTTTAAAATAACCCCTTCCTTTTGTCATTATATTTTTTTACCCTGTCATGATGTAATGAAATATGCATTGTGTTAAAATAAAATGTAGACACTGTACTATCGTATCTGTCTGAATACAACTGAACCTTAACTATTATATTACAGTTCATCTGCGACTACGACAGGTGGATAATCCACATAGACCCACGCTGGCCTGGTTCCGTCAACGACGCCTATGCTTTCAAGACCAGTTACGTTGGCTACCAAGCTAGGTTAGGGGAGGACGGAGAGGATGGGCCGCTGGGGAAATTCGTTCTTCTTGCAGACTCTGGGTGAGTACATAATGTAAAATCAACTATGTACTTTTAACCCGCTACACCGTTTTTACTTATCATATCATACCACATGTTACCGTATATAAAATAAATATAAAATAAATCCAAAATAAGACATGGCAACGGTACCATTCTGTGAAATATATGACACATCGCCAGCCAATTAATACAATAAAACAACGGCATATTTCAGCTACGCGTTGCAGAAGAACGTTTTTGTTCCCTACAAAGTGCCGCGCACCGCTAAACAGAGAAAATTCAATCGCTGGTTCAAAAAGCTTCGGGCACGCATAGAACAGAGCATTGGCGGTGTGAAACAACGTCTACGGTAAGTGAAGGTGTTAGACAGTGAGGTGCGCTAAATAACGCAATATAACAAATCATATTTTACCTGGGCCACTTGATGTAAATAACTTTCTTTCTTTAGTGTAGAGTCTTTAGTTGTATAGCAGTGCATATGATACAGAACCAAACATGGCAGTACAAGGTAGAACTGTTCCCCCTGCATATAGAACAGGTGGTGTATGTCAATAGTTCAGTGCAGTGTAGAACATATAGTCTGAGTTGCACTGTGTGTCATACTTTGTTGCAGAATTCTTGACTCCTCCAGCGGATACCTCATGCACGACCCCGTCCGGGCAGCGAAGATCATTGTCACGTGCTGCTGTCTACATAACCTCGCGATAGACCACGGCATCGCTATCAAGGAGCACCCGGACGATCCCTGGACACCCCGCATGGAGCGTTTGGAGCAGCCCCCACAGACAAGGCCGGCTGATGTGGACAACCAAATAAAGGCAGTGCGAGACGCATATGTGGAGAAAAACTTTTAATTTCTATTTTCTCTGTGTATGATGTATAGTCTTATTCTTTCCTTTTTTTCTTTTTCCCCTTTTCCCCACTCTCCTGCTTTATTTTTCTTTCTTTTTTTTCATCCAATTTGGCATTTTTCAAAATTGCTCCCTTCTTTGGTTTACTGGTTTTCTTTTTCTTTGCAGTGTGATGTAGTTGTTGCATTTTTTCAACTTGTTTTTCCTCTTCCAGTTGTAATTCCTTCTTCATTTTTTCTCTTATGACCCTGAGTTCCAAACGTTCCTTTTTTCTTTCCTTTTTCATTTTTTTCTCATGCATCTGCTTCCTTTTTAGTTTTTTCTCCCTCTCCACTCTGCGGTCATTCTTATCCTTGTAGTTCTTGGGAACCCCAAATTTCTCCATTTGCACAGCGCTGTAATCTGGCTTGTCTGCCCTGTCTGGTTCCCATATCAGCTTGGCGTTCTTCTTGCTAGGGGTACGCTGCAGGTGTCCTATCTCAGCCTCCTCTATACCGGGTATGCCTGTCATAGAAA
The DNA here is from genome assembly GCA_947462335.1 of Harmothoe impar. Taxonomy (NCBI): domain Eukaryota; kingdom Metazoa; phylum Annelida; class Polychaeta; order Phyllodocida; family Polynoidae; genus Harmothoe; species Harmothoe impar. Next base: position 63,359,365 of record OX381712.1, on the reverse strand, counting down.
GTAATGTTCCGGCTATAGTGTGTCAGAATGTAAAGAAATGTAAATCATATTTGTATTACACGATTTAAATAAAGTATGTTATTTTTTTACTACAACGCAAACTGCGTTCAAATACTGCGATATGTGAGCAGGCAAGCAGAAAGGATGCTCCCCGCGGGATTAGTTCCGATTTTAGCCACCAGGGGGCTCCACTATGGCCTTTTTTGAATGAAACAGGCTAAAATTAGTTCTAGGGTACTTTTTTCTGAAGAATTCAATAAGATCACAAAAAACATTCCATTTTTGTTTAAAAGCTTCCATATTGGAACCTAAAAAGAACGTTTTGAAGCCTAAATGGGTACCTTTGTTGATATGTGTTGCCATGGAAACAAGATTTTTATTCCAAGTCGAAGAAAAAAAGATCCTCTTTGATAGGATGATTCATGAGGATTGCTACGGTCAAACCAGAATAAAATTATCATTTCTAGTTCAGATTTTATGACCTAAAGACTGAAAATGTACCATAGATTTCCAATCCTTTTAATTATGCTAATTAGATAGGGATAAATTGGAAAATATAAGACTTGGAGCTTATCGGGAATTCGGAAGGGGGAATGCCCCCACATGTTCATGTAGCCATTTCTCAAAAACTAGAATGAATATCTTCTAGTGTAATGTATCATTGAAAAGCTTATGACATAAACTTTAAAGTTGGCTTTTTACTCGGAGTACCCTTTTCCATTGCCTGTACACATATGTTTAGTTGTTGTAAATACATTAAGTGTTTTAGCTGTGGAATGAGATGCGTTGTTGTACATACCTCTTACTGCCTCCTCCCGGAGGTAATCCAGAGCCTTCCCCTCTGGCTGTTTCAGCTGCATAGATTTCTTTATTACACCTTTCCCGGTGGTTGCAATAGCGAACTTCAAATCGGTGTACTGAAAAGCATCATAGCATAAAAGTAAAATACTGTGAAATGTTACGGTATTTCATTGTAACTCATCCTTCTTTTATATATTTAGTTTCATCGCAGAACGGGCAGAAATATAATGAAAGTACATCATATCTTAATTTTCTGCTATATCTACCTAGCTGGAAGACAGCGTTGTACGTTATAAGTTGTTACCAAATAACGCATGTGTCATCCATTAAACCTTATTCTTCAGTCTTGCTATATGACAGCCAAAACACATCGCGTTAGGCATTAACGCATCTGTATCACATGTTACTTTTTCTGTACTATGTACCTACAGTAGGGACAGCCGACATGGCATGTTTAATTTATTTATTGGATGCAAAGAAGCACGTACCTTCTTTTTCACTCGTTGTGAGTAGTCTGCCGTCTTTGTTCTACACTGGTGGATGGTACGATGAGTGTGGGTCACGGAGTTGACATAAGCTGTATATAGGAAAGGAGAATAATTGTATTGTCATACAAATTGTTGTATAAAATAAAACACTAATTTATTTGTATCACTTTACTGTACTGTGTCCCTGTCTTCATATTTTATGACAATGTTATTACTAAATGCAGAGGGAGGGGTAAAGGGATAGCCAGAGCAACACAACTCACCTGCTACATCCTTCCATGCCCTACGCTTGACATCCTTCCCCCCACCGGGCCCATCAAAGTAATACTTTATGGCGTCGCGGTTGACGTTCACTGCTAGCATCAGGTTGTCAACCTCCTCTGTTGTCCATCGCGTCCTTACTATCTCCATGTCTGACCTCATGGGCCCCTTCTCGTCAAACACTTCCCCCCCATCCAGCAACTCGTCCTCTTCCTGCCCAATGTCTGAGAGGCTGTCCTCATCACTGAGGATCTCCCCCACAACCTCTGTGTTGCAGGAGGTGTTGTTCGTGTTTTCTGCAGCAGCTGGCACATAATCATAGAGGTGGCCCACCCCCTCCACAGTTTTAGCTGAGTCATTAGGGGCCGGGGCAAGCCCTGCCGCTACAACACGTGGGGTGATGATCATCTGTTTTTTCCTCCTCCCATGTTTCTTCTGCTTCACACGTTTCTGTGGCAATGAAAAGAAGAAAAACCCTATTACTAAACCTATACAATATTGGCGATAATTTAACGCAACTTGTCGACTTGCGCTAAGGACGTGAATTTTTGTAAGCGTTTTCCCATGGGAAACATGGAATAAATGTGAGTTATTTTACTACCTGGACGTTCTCTGAATGGCTGGTGAAAAGGGGGAACTTACCTTGTCTACCTTGTGTCTCATTTTATCCTTATTCTTCACCATTTTTTGTCCGTGAAGCTGTAGTCGATAACGCAACTGAATACGGTACGACAGTGTCGCTACCTAGCAGCAAAATGTAGAGACGGACAGTTTTTGAGTAATGTGGCGCCCCCTGACATGTAACCCAGCTGATATAAAAAATAGTACTGTCCCATTCACCGTGATTGTGCATGCATCATGGCTTTTTTTTCCTGTCCTTTCCCTGTTTAGAATTTAATCTGTATAGCCCGAAATAAATCACAATATTTGTCTGAACAAAATCCAATTGGAACACGGTGGGTATGTGAACGGCGTAGTGCAATGAAACTTTTATTTTTTATTTCAACCCCTTCCTTGCCGTTGACAAGATCTTATCTCACGTGGTGTCTTCACAGCAGGTTAACTTTACTTTGGTCAGGTATGCTCTACAGTACCATGGATCCTAAATGGAAAGGCAACATGGCCTGTGTAAAACCTTAATGTTCTATTTCATGCATCACATAAAATTAAATCTATATACTGACATGAATACAATAGAACAAAATTCTGCGTACTGTTCTATAATGTCTGTTAAACCCTGTGCTCCCTTTCAGTGTGCGGAAAGTCATATCCTTACATTAACGCAATATACTGCAGAAAGTAAAAAGCGACCTGAATTAAGGGTCATACCTACATGGGAGATTAAAATAATTTGTGAGCTGTCCTCCTTCAATGGAAATATTACATACACATAGTCAAGTGAGGTAGCATAAACGGTAGCACCACACAGATTTTGTGGTCAACCTTCCTTCTGTGTAACATAGTAAGATTGATGCCTCACAAAACATCCCTTGGATAAAATAAAATAACGATACTCATACAAAGTGCTATACTGTAATGTTCGGTAATTGTCCTGCCAACTTTAACTCTGTCTTTTCTACAAAGTTGGCTAAAAGATATACTAAACGGCATTAAAAGACACATAATGATGTGAACAAGTGCTGTGAACCGTCCCGCTGTATATCACAGGAAAATACTGCGTTAAGTACAACACCACTAAACAGCTGAACACTTAACGTCTAAATAGAGGGAAAAAAACTCCAAACTTGGTTACGCTAATATCTGCACCACTTTTCAGACATAGGGTGTATGCCCTGGCTATAATAAACAGTAAGTTATCTTTTTTCTATCCTTTCTCCCATCACTGGGATGTTCCACACAATTTTATCTGTTCCTCCTCCTTCCATATGAGAGAAATGAAGGGGCACAAGCTGGGGAACACTTTATGTCACTAGTTCTTTTTTTTTCTCCTTGGCAAACGTAGGAGGGTGTTCTTGGCCTTCTTAGTAGCCGGGGGGCTAAACAGACCCAAATATTGTAGTGCCTCAGCACCTTGCTCCGCACCGAATTGAGGCACGGTTTCTTTTTGGGCACTGTCCGGCTCCTCCTCTGCTTCAACAAATGTTACATTGTGCCTTTTCTCTTTCCTGACATTTTGCGAGGCAGGGATGTTGTTAGGGGAGTTTGTGCTGCATGATGCAGCCACCTGTGAATGGCCCACAAGTATGGGCTTCAGTGTTGCCTGTGTTTCCGTTTGAACCTCTTCCGTTGCTCCAACCTCTGGTCCTGTGACCTTTATCTCCTCTATCGAGTCCTGTGGGAGAGGTTGCTCTGTCCCCCGTCTTTCAACAGGTTGCTCTTCTTTCGGATTTAGCTGCAATATGTCTTCTGTGTCAGATCTGTTTTGTTCTACCTTCACCTCTCGCTCCGTCTGTGGAGCAGCATAATCAGCAGGACTCTCCTCAGTTTGTACTGGGCCCAGTTTATCCTGGGGTGTGTCTCCAGCACCATCTCCCTCACCACTGTCCTCTTCTTCCTGTGTGGCCGGCTCATCATGGGGTGGGTGTGCATGGTCCCATGCAGCCTGCAGCACTGGCGGCTCGTTCTCTGCATCAGAACTTGCCTCGCCCTCATTCTGTGTGCTAGTGGAGGGCACGAGCCCCACGTCGGCCCGCCACACCATGTCCTGCACTGTAACACACCGGAAAATGACGTGGGTATTAGTGACAGGAAGACATTTTGGGACAGCAGTATGAAAGGGAAAATAAAACAGTGTCTCTCTTTGTCATTAGTGATAAAACAAATCCTGCTACATCTGCATTCATTTTAACTTGACTGAGTTGTACATGATACATATACTATGCTTATGACAGGGTACGGTGAAAAAAGCACAGTATAATGGCTGGCACCTATATAGCGTACATACAACTGTATTTAGAATTTCAATTGGCGTTAAATAAACATGGTTCATATTGGGCAGCAGAGTGAGGTACTGTGCCTCGACATAGACATAAACAGGTATGGTCCACTGCTGCATTAGCACATACACCGTCTTCACATATAACGTAGCGCTATAGCGCGACGCTCTGACCCCACCCCCCAGCCCCTTGTATGTGCACTGCTGCTGAGTGTGAAAGCTGGGGGGGGGGAAGGACACTTATGTACGCACCTTGTGATCTAGTACAATGTATATGTAGTGCAAGGGAAAGGGGGAGGGGGGGGCAGAGTTACATGTACAAGTTTAACTCCCCTTTTCTCCTAAATGCAACACAGCATCGACCTGGTGCATCCACAGGCCTTTAGAAGGGATATCCATCTAATACCTTATATCATTAGTTTATTCCACTAATTTGTAAGAAAGATCACAAATTTGTTTTAATTTAAGCTGTATATACATTGACTCATGCATCTCAGTATAACACTACGGTGTGACAACTTGTCTGTGAGTGTATGCTAAATAGCAATACGGCTCTGTATGTAGCACCGACGAGGGAGTCCTGGTTAGCTGTCACCTGATAAACTAGGTGTAAATTCCATTATGTTGGCCTTGGCGCTGTGCTGTAACGCACCGAAAATAGCGCAAATTAGGTGGGATATTCCAAATACTCACAGTTTATGACCCGTGTCCCAACAGGAACCTGAATGTTCTCTCTACCGGGGGGGGGGGGACTTGAGCCTGTGCTGCGACCCTCTGCTGTACAACACCATCAACTACGCGCAGCGTCTGATGTATGACTGCGGAATGAGAGAATGTTTCATTAATTTTCAGGTTTCCTTCTATTGCGCTATGTACACTGAAACTGTTTAATGTGGGTGATAAAGGTAAGGCGTTAAGGCAGTTCTCACATTTTAATTTAGCGCGGAGGACAGTGGCGTTAAGTTTTAATTTTTTTTTAAAGCAGCAGTATTGAAAGAGAAATAAGCTGCAGTTTTGTACAAGTATTTGGATGGCCTGTTTTCCTGCTGAGACTTACCGTTTAACATATCCTGCACTGTTGAACTGAGTATCCCATGTTTATTCAGCATCGAGTTTTGGTTCTTTCCTAAGAGACGTCCTGTCTTTGCTATATCCGCGACTGCTTTCCGAAGAATGCCGTCGCTCTCGGATTTTTGGTGCTGCAAAAGAATTTTGGCGATGTCACTTTGGTTCTTCACCACGTTTGCAGTGATCTTACTCAGGCGGTCTTTCTCTTCTTTCATGGCACTGCATACTGTCTTAAGACCAGTTAGAGCCTCTGCAATGTCGGACGTTATCGCCTTAAAAATTTCTTTGTCCTCCCTGCGCTCCATTTCTACAGAGGTTAACAGACTCTGCATAGTGGCCAGAACTAGAGCGGGGTCTGGCACAGCCTGCTTGGCGGGGCTGGGTTGTGCAGCACTGCTCCCTACTGTGCTGGCGTCGTATAATAGTTTCTTCTTTGCGGAACCTACATCTGCACTTCTGGCGTTGATTTGGCAGGTGTCTCTAGGAGAGCGGCGCAGGCGGGGTGGTGGGGTAATGTCAGGTAAGTTGGGCGAGGTCTCGATGGGAGTGGCGGTGAGGTCTACTATGTTGGTCTGCTTTGAAGTCGTTGGCGTCGAATATTGCACGGTAACCTCGTCTTCCGAGTTGCTGATAATAGGCCGGTTGCGTTCTATCTTCACCCCCTTTTTCACCTTGCTGCTCTTCTGCTCCACTTTTCCTGCTTTCACTGTCACTTTTTTTTACTTTGGGGTCCGCCTTTGTGTTTTTGGGGTCAGGTTTTGTCTTTATTGCAGGTGCTTTACTCTGTTTTTTGTCCCCTTCACTGTCCTGTTTTACACTTTTGGGACGTGGGGTACTAGGACGTGGGGTAGTAGTCTTACATTTAGTGGCAGCAGCAGGCGGTACGGTGGTCCGTTTTTTCTTTGTGTCAGTGCTGCCTCCCGGGTTGATTTCGGGATACAGTATCACCCCATTTGGCCCCACGATTTCCTTTTCCTCCTTCCATTTCAACAGTAATATCTGCAGAGGCGTACATCCTTTCTTTACCTTTTTGCCGTTCTTTAGAAGTTCTAGTAGGTGCTTGTTCTGCAATATATAACAGCAATAACGTCAGGAATGATATGCAGTGTTTTAAAATGGACAGGTTGCGTTAATACCGTACTACTATATTTCCCAGTTACGGTTAGGATAAAACAGCAGCATATTATTTCAATGTCATGGGAAAAAGCATGTAAATGGATAGGGAGGAAGGGGGAAGAAAAGGGGGGGGGATGGGCCTACATGATACATGTGACAAGTAAAAAAGGGAAAGTGGTTGCATTATTTTGTATAGCTCACCTTTTTTTTACAGCTGCCGTAGAAATCATTGATCTGCTTCTTCATTTGTTTCACATCCCTGCCGTTATTCGCGACAGCATTCACTAGGTCTGAAAAACAAGGTAAATGTTTCCTTACTTCAAATACCGTATAAAACAAAAGATAAGACAGAATAACTTTGTTTAACTTGACATAAGAAATGGAGTAGAAACAGGCAAAGAGAATTGCATGTTACTGAATTGCGCTAAATAATACACGTTAACTGTCTGGCCTGTGTCATGCCATGCCAGAGTAGAACAAGTGAGGTCCATATGCTGAGTGTGCCTACAGTTCATTGCGTTAATTTTTTTAGAACGGTATCTATATCATACTGCTACTTTTGGGAGATACGGCTTTGTACAGTGCGTGATAAAGATTTTTCCCTACCTTGAAACTCCTGCCAAGCCTTCTCACGGTCCTCCTTCTGGTTTTTGGACCTGGACTTCAGGATGCTCTGGAGGCAGTTTACATTAAAAAAGAGGGCGAATTGTTCACTAGCATTCCATTTTATGTTCCTGATTCTCACTGTCCCTTTGGCCGTATACTTGGCGCTACGGTTGATACATTGTCCTTCGTCATCCTCGCTCCCTGTTCCCTCCTCTGCCTCATTGTCACACTCTCCTCCTTCTTCCTCCTCTTGCTCCTCCTCACCATCGTCCTCCTCGTCATCCTCATCGTCACCATCATCATCATTTTCAGCGTACTCCTCCCCTTCCTCCTCCTCTTCTCCACCCTCCTCCTCTTCTCCTTCTTCTACTCCACTACCTTCCTCCTCCTCCTCCTCCTGTTCATTTTCTCCCTCTTCCTCATCGTCTGACGCGTCGTGATCGTAATCGGACTCGTCCGCCTCCGACTCCTCATTGTCAGATGCATCAGAATTTTTGCTGCTTGTGTCCTCAATATCTACCGATTGCTCGGTGTCGTCAGAGCTGCTCGGTTCTATTTCTTCCCTTTTCAGGGGTTTCTGCAAAAAAAAAAAAAAATACCGGTCAGTATGCAGTGAAACAAGGTGAACAACATAGCACAAAGATTCATCCTCTCCCCCAAAATAACGCAATATGTTTAATGCTGCGAACCCTCCCTTCTGTCATATACCATGCTCAGACTAAATTAGGGTTCCCCAGTACGTGTATTAATGTGGGTATTATTTGTACTGCACGGGGAGAGGAGGGAGGGACAAAATGCATACAGCGGTGTCATGTAGTACTCTATATCGCAAAGTCACTCAGGTTATAATAACTTGGTTCACATGCTACCGATTCCCACAGCGAAAAGACAGCTTGTTTGGGTTACTGGATGCAGAAGACAGAGCTAGGCCATAGCTAAATGCGGTGTCGGGACGATACCGACCCACTCCAGCACACCGTTCACCGAAATCCACCCATTATCGCCCCCTACGTCCCTTGCTCAAACCGTTTTAACTCGGTGTATAGTGCATGACAAGTCCCAAATAATGCACAGGAAGCTTCTTGGTTATTAGTTACATCATGTTATAACACACACAGGTGGGAGACTTACCTTTGGTTGGACTTTAGGCATGTTCAGGGGAGATCTGCTACTTTGCCGCCTTCTCTCGCGAGCACTCAGATACCGTACCGGAAGTGCGTATCCAGGTCATGTTACACTGATTTCCGCGGTACAGCTGGCGTTATTTCCCGCCTTAGGGCACTTCAGGCAAAAGTGTTGGGATTGCGGTATTTCTTTTGCGGTATTCACAACGCCTTGCGTTAGGACATCTAACAGAAAGTTATGTCTCGGGGGGGGGGGGGGGTGGAATGTACTTTAATATTAGCGGTATATTTTTTTTAAATAACGCAAGTGAAGTGATTAACGCCGCGTTTGTTGTGTCTCGGCCCCCAGATTTCCTATGAGTAGGTTATCCTGAGATACACCATCCTGAATATCCTTAAGGTTTAACATAGCGGTAATATCACCAGGCGCTTTGTGCTTCAGCTAAGATAAGCATATTTTTAGTATCAAGGAATACAATCGAATATCTTATCTGCCTCATAATCATTCTATTCAGACATTAAATAGTGTGTTAAAGATACCGACTATCCATTCATTTAAGTTCACATTTGGGATATTAAATATATTCACTTTAATGTGATACTATCACTTTCGATAAAACATGCTGATACCAGAGCACTTTGGATTTAGTGTTCTCTCGGGAGGTAGAATAGGCCTGGTTGTTTTGTTGGGTAAAGTAGATAGGGTGTTGGAATGCAGCGATATGTAAAATCTATAGGCCCTATGGGAGCAATATAATGTATTAGTTTGGCTTTGACTAATATCTGTGTCACCTCGCCATATACAACATGTGTCTTATCTGTATTAGGTGTGTTCTCTATGGTACTTGTAGAATTGGCAGCTACTCCTGGGTATTGAAATGTGGAAGATTTTTAACTTTTGTTACTGTAATTTTAAGATTTAGCATAAGATTTGCATAGGGTGCCATAGCACAGCTTGGATAAGTGAACTGCTTTCTATGTAAGCGTTCAATGAATTTACTATAATTCGAATGTATCTTTTGGGTCACCTGTAGCCCTTGTCCTTAATACAGGCGATTAACGTTGTGCAATTTTCAAAGGAGAAGAGGAGAAAAGAGGGGGAAAAAAAGAGAAGGGGACAATGCCATATCGACACAGACCTAAGTCTTTTGACCTGAGTCATTTGGAGTCTAGAAGATCAGTATTTCCTTGGGCGGGGACATGCTTCCAACCTCCCCTAGTATGGCCACTGCACTTTGTTTACACTGTGCTCTGCTTGCGCTGCACGCAGTAACAAACAGTCACTCCATGGTTGGCCAGGTTTGCCCCCCCCCCCCCCGCCCTTCTGGAAAATCCTGGATCCGCCACTGATATGATACTGCAAGTTCAAAACCATTGAGAAGAAGCCTAGTCGTAATCTTTTGATGCTGTGATCTAATTCAATAAAAAAAAAACTTTTCCGTCGTATCACAAACATTATCACTAATGATTGTTTCAGGTGTTAACTAATTGTCCATCAATATGGGAGAGTTCAATACCGTATGCGAGGTCTACAGTTCTAACTGCACAGTTATTGGATGCTGTATTTAATAGCTGTGACCTGTTGTACGAAGGATTGGTCATTGGACAAAGATATTATAAAACGTAGAGGTCTTCTTAAGTTCGCATTGGCAGAGAATATGTTTGCTACTTTTTCAATTCAGATTTAATCATTTCCCAAAAACATGAAGAGAATCTGTATTGCTGAAATGAAATCTGTCCGAATAGAATAGAAAAGCTAAATAGGATGGCTGCCTGCAGTCCAGCTAGGAGAAAATATCAGACCTTGCAATTGTATTCACTCCTATACAGATGTGTATTCACATTGAAGGGCAAATACTGCTAGAGCTCCAGACTGAGGGTTGAATAACATTGCAGTATTTTCCTCCAGTCTAATATAAACTCTCTCCAAGTCTCTACCTTTACAAGTAACTTCACTTTGCTACATCACTCATGTATAGAAAATGTTTGCACAGCTGGAAGTTAGACTTAAACGGCCTGGGGTCTCCTAAGATCATTTCCTACAATATGATTTTCAGTAAGATAAGTCTATCGCTGTGGCATGTCTAAGTACATGTATATTCAACTATGACTGACTCTACTTATACAATTGTCTCTGCAGCTTGAAAGACATTGACCTAGACAATAATAATATACACAGCAAGGTCAACTACTTTCTTTCACGCAATCATTGTACGTGGAAGAACGCTTTTTTAGGGCACTTCTTGCATTAAACGTTTCAGTCTCAATCTCAACTTAGTTTATTTTCAAAACATTCTTCAAAAGGAAACACCATTATTATAAATAATTATAGGTAGGAGTACAGCGATATTGTTGGAGTTAACATACCTTGTGACTATAGTTGATGTACACATTAGGTCGTCTGTCTGGAATGAGAACAATTCGTGAGAAAAATGTACGCTTCAATTGAGGTCATGCAGAAAGAATATTTCATGCAAAGGTACAATCATATATAGAAGGGGCTTATTTGCCAATGGGAAACAATTGCACAATTGCCGAAAGATAGCAGCTAAGACTAGCTATCTAGGCTAAATCATACTGTGTGAATCCTCTAGGATAGAGGCCATGTTTAATCATGATTAATGTTCTATCGTTTTAGGGGAATAGGAAAATTTCCCAAAGGTAATTATTAAATGATAATCATTACCACGGCTAAATCGTATTCATTTGTTGTTTTTGTCCAGCACTTTGTGTATAGACCGGGGTCCACACATTTAGACATCTTCAGGGTCTTAAAAGTGCCGGGGGATCGAATTGTGCCTTAACTCAAATGAAAATATCATCCATGGGGGTAGGCGTGGTGACAATAGTAGGGGCTCAGATGCATGCCCCTATATGAATTTGGATGATATAACGTGGAGACCAAAACAGAGGATGATTATCATCGGTGTGCACCCTAAAGGAATCATAAACTCTATGTAATTAATTTAGGTGGCAAAGTATTCACATGGCTATTAGATAGGGGACACCATTTTATAGCTTGGCAATCCACGGCCTATGGCATCTAACGTCTTAAATGAATTGATATCTCACACTGTGTATATCATTGGAATTGATCACACAAATTCAGACAAGTTGTGTACAGTTGAGTTGGTGAAAATCTATTAGGGGTAAAGGTAACATCCAGATAGGTGGGAGAGAGAGTAGTTGGCGTTGAGAGGTTTCGATTAAATCCATGAATCTTCTTCACGCACTATCTAAATTGCTACACGTAGCCTTGCCCGATAATGCCTTGCAAAACAGCAGGAAGTCCTTGGGTATCGCCTAAAGAAATTCAATTTCCATAACACCAGAGTTTCTCCCACCAAATGCGTACTGTGTAATTTCACCCTTTTTTCGATTTAAATGTATTACATTATGTATGATCCTCAGTTTGCAAGTGTACTGACTTGTGTTTGCCCTGGTTTCAGTTTGGGCACACATAACCCTGATCCACCAACAGTACGTTTTAAAGCCCCTGTGAAGCAGAGAAAGGCCTTTTATAGCCTGCCCCAAATCCACCCTCTCCAGCCCCTGATCCTGTCCATATAAAGGAGGCTGGAGTAGATAAGGGAGGGATGGGGCGGGGGGGGTCCTGCACCAAAAGCACCAATATGGTTACCAGTCCTAATGCCGGATACTTTAGTTGAATATATGAGCAAAAATTAAGTTCTAAATGAGCTGTGAATTCTTCTTTTCATTCAATCGCAAAGAAAAAGCTATGGTAATTTGGTTTTGTTTAGCAAAGTAATGAAAACGAACCAAGCCCCAGGAAATATTGATTTGCAGTTACTTTTCGAGAGGAAAATTGTGATAAGAACACCAATTTAAACCGAGCAAGTGAAGATATATGTACAAGAATGAGAATTACTCGAAATTCAAACAGTTCAAATGTCCAGGATGGCTAAGTGTTGACCCTTTCCTCATGCTGCATGCATGTTACAGTGGTCACGGCTGGGAACTCAACTACCGCCCCTTCACATCCATCCCCTTATAATAGGCCTACATGTCACGATAATCTCTGTGCAACGATACGATGTATGATAATGTTTTGAGACTGAGGATCTATACTTTGAAATGTGACCGGGTCAAAGGCCTTCAACCTGGCCGGGTTTCATGAGACACAGCCTGTGGTGTTTTACACAGGAAATAACGTTATTGTTAGACTTAGGAAATGCTATAATGACGATCTTGTTTAGGTGATCCTCTCAAGCGTACGTTTTCCTCAGAAGTACTCTCTAAAACATATTTGTTTGATAGATTATGTCTTAATGAAATCATATTTTCATTGAGAAAAATAGCATGGTGATCATCAATTTGTTATCGTTTTACTCTCAATATGTTGTTACTTTGCACGCTATGTGCAACAGACCAAAGGCATACATTTAGTATCATAATCATAATCAGCACACCAGTTAAACATGCAACATGATTTTGATCGTATTCGAAAGATGAGGTTGGTTAGGCCAAAAAAAAAAGAAGGTTTGTTTCCAGTAACCCGACCGGGTCTACCCAAGCAGGATCGGCGATTTTTTTTTTGTTTTTCTTTTGGCTACATGCTGTTTTTTGCGGCTTGGAAATCGGACAATTATTAAGGGTTTTAGAGCAAAAATTCTAATATAATCAGTTTTCCCCCAAGAAATTGGATGACCAAAATATTTTATACACCATTACATTTTTCATCTCATTTGCTACATGCCCGTTTTATGGTCCGTAGGTGGAATTGTAAAAAAAAAAAGAAAAAAAAGTCGTGGCACGATGTTCCAGGTGCTTACATGTTTGGTTGCCCCCCCCCCCCCCTTAAGGACATGCATAGGATTATTTTGGGGTTTTCTTACTACATGTCAGTGTTTATATTTCATAAATCAGACAATCATTAAAGATTCTAGAGCAAAATTGTAAAATAATAATAATATCTTATACGTAAAACCTCGCGCATGTGGCTCAGTCTCGCGGCGGAAGTCAGCTCAAAAAAAAAAATAATGATAATAAAAAAAAAATCCGACCGGCCGGGTCTATGCTCTGGGGGCATGTTACTGGAAACACACCTTTTTTTTTGGCCTTGCCATATGGGTGTGGACCACTAAATTCGACATGGTGACATGGGTCTATTTTGGTTTAGTGACATACGGCATGGGGTATATAAAAGATAGTGACATGGAACAAAGCTTTTTCATAAAATCAACATGGTAACATGACCACTTCTTAAAATCGACGGGTAAAATTGGCATCCCCCCATCCAGACACCCTGTCATTTATAAAAGTAGGTCTGATAGTGGAAGAATCGCATTACCTAGCTCTGACACCATTTGGTTGAACTTTCTGTAATTATATACCACTTAGACCTCTTTTTGGCCTAGTAATGTTTGCACACTTCTCCAATCAGATTGCCGCTCTATTCCAACACTACCATGACACTCCTGTCCTTTAGCGAAAACTGTCTGGAGAGTGAAGGCAGGTGACCTAAATATTCATCCAATTAGAAAAGAATGTATGCCACCACCCTATGTGTGGCTGCACACCTCAACCCTGAGTTTCTCAGTCGGAGAATTGCGTGCACCAGAGAACAGTGCCTGGGACGTTATAGAGGTGAGTTAAGGGTTTAAGGATTTAAGTGTCGCGGAACGCTTTAAGGGTTGGGGATGAGCCAGGAATACGTAAGCCACTGAATCTCGAAGTAAAAGAGCAATGCTTAGAGACAGCATTTAAAGAGTTTCTTTTATTCATCGTCCTATATGAGCCAGCTATGTTCGTCTGTCTCTCGATCACCCAACCATTTTCCAACCATTTCAAACTTTGTATACTTTTTCAATTATTTGTAGAAATTCATGCTGTGCTGCAAACATGTGTTGGATGTAAACAATGTTCGAAGTCAAAGCCTTGCACCATGCTTAGTCGATTTACAACTTAAAGATACATTACCACCTAAATCGACCCAAAATCAAGTTATGAAATAAACCCAATATAGCATTCTATTGTCATTTCCTTAAGGTCAAATCTTACAACGCGAGAGAGGGTCAGAAAATGTTGTGAATTGGTCTTATTGCCGATTTGGTCCCTATATTGGCTAAGACAGGCCCAAATCAGTGACAAAGTGTTGCCTTTGTCTTGTGATTTGGGAAATCACAAGGATCAAAAGAGGTAGATATTTTCCCCCAGAAGGCCTAGAAAATGTTGCTTATTGGAATATGTCAATGATTTGGTTTATATAGGGGGGACACTCCAAATATCTTAAGGCTAATTGAGAGGGAAAAGTGAGGATAAATCATACTGCGAAGTAACTCCTCTCAAACAGATCCATTAACCAGTCCTACACGCAACACTTTGCTTGCCTATTATTGACCACTGTGGGATTCGTAGAGGCATAAGATCATGGGACAAGTGTTGCGATTTACAATATTGGCAACAGTTGCCCCTGGTTTTTATGTCAATAATCAACACTTTCTGGCCCCTTTTACACGTTGTGGGATTTAACCTTTATCAACTGACAGGCCCCCTTACCATAGGAAAGCCATTTGCTATGAAATCCAGATGAAATACTGATTGGAGGGCTCTCTGGTGGCTCGCAGTTATATCTTTTGCATGCTATCATGGCCATATTCACAGGTCAAAAGAGAAATAACAGACTCCAAATTTCTCATATAGACTTACAGGCACTTGATATATCGAAACATAATGAAAATAAAAAATCACCCACAATTAGCTGGTAATGTATCTTTAAAGATAGCGTAAAGGCACCCAAAGGCGGACAGACTTTATTTCCAAACAACCGGCAATCATGTGATCATTATGGTACGAAATATATACATTGCTGGCCATGCGACCATACCTGGTAAATTCCCTTCATCTTACCTTCCCACAACCGAAGGATCTGTGAAGGTAGCATAATTGAAAAGTAATCAAATGCCATTTTACTGTTTAAATGTCCCAACTCATGTCTATAAACCATGCTCCTTAGACTCTACTAGTTGCATACATAACCTAACTCCTTATTCCTGGTGGATTTCTCACTGTGTGTTCGGTATGTAGGATCGGACTACATCGGTGCCTTTGTGAAGCTTCAAATTCAATTCAAGATATAATATATCATGAAAAATTTAAACTGCTTGTGTATTGTTCTTAGGGTGTCCTGTAAGGTGTCCGGAATAAGGTGCCTATATGTCCGGAATTAGGTGCCAAATTGACTAGTAATCAATCATGTCTGACCCATATTGCTAAGGAGGCAATAATTTCAAACCTAGTGTACTTTTATAGCAACATATATTTGCCTTTCATATGCCACTATCTAAGCATTGACAATTCCATTTGTGAGAAATTTGAAGATATCCACTAACTGTCCGGAATAGGGGTACTTTACTTTACAGCATAGCGACTGATATAATACATGTTCACTATACATGTACTTTCATAACTTTCTAAAGCCAGCCATTACGATTGTGTTCAAAAACCAAACGTCAGTGCATGTAGTCCTACACTTCTGTATGTATCTAATAGTTGAATACTATAGGAGTAGTAAGTGCACTGTAAGAAGTAAGTACTGTACACCTACAGCAAAAGTTGCTGGCAACTTTTGTTCCAGTAGATTTTGCTGTAGGTGTACAGCAACTGACTTGCTGTAAATTTACAGCAACTTCTACTGTAAATTTACAGCAACTTCTACTGTAAATTTACAGCAACTTCTACTGTACATCTACAGCAAAAGTTGCTGGCAACTTTTGTTCCAGTAGATTTTGCTGTACATGTACAGCAACTGGGTGCTGTAAAGTTACAGCAACTTCTACTGTAGGTTTCATATTGTTGTTCTCATCAATTTATATTGATTAATATGCATGCATGGAGAGTACTTTCCTGCATAATAGCTCAATCTCAGCTAGGATAATACACACTACACAATGTAATGGTTTAATCCTGCTTTAACCCTTTAAGGGCCGCTGCTGCCTCTGGGCAGCATCTAAAATACCCTTGAAAAACCGCTGCTGCCATAAGGCAGCATAATTGTTACCTTAGGGCAGCAGTATCACAAAATTTCAGCTCCTGCTATGAAACTAAGAATAAGAATTTTTGAATGAATCCAAAAATATTTAACATAAATATTATGTCCCCTTGTCAGAAAGGTGTAAATTCTGTCTCCAATACAACTTATTTTACTCCTTAGCCACTGTCCCAGGGAGCACATACTTGCAAAGTTGCATGTTTCCATGGCATAGGGCCGGTGGTTAAGTCCCAAATGACATTTTTCAGGGCCAGCAGGGAAAGGGTTAATACAGCTGAACCGTATGTGATACCAGCTTTTCCCCAGTCCAGGCACTTAAGCATTTTACTTTTCCCACCAATGTGGTGTCTATTCTATACTTTTGCTATCTTTTGTATTATTCATCACAATCATGCAAATATCAATACACTTTATGATAACTGCATTCAGTCTCTCTTATCCATTCTTAATTTACGATGTCTTGAGAGTTTGTGAGGCTTTATTTGACTCGGGAAAGGGTTGGGTGGAATAATTAATACAGAAATGGTCTACTGCTGCCACCTAGTGGCGGAAATCTACAGCACAATGCACTGTAAATGTACAGCAACATTGCCGGAGACCCAATTTACAGTACATTATGCTGTAATTATACAGCAAATAGTGCTGTAATACCAACTACATCAAAAAGTGCTGTAAATGTACAGCACATTGTGCTGTTTAAATACAGTAACTTCTTACAGTGTGTTGTGACCATGGTAACTTAAATGGCGACCTGTCCTGTCACTCGGTGCTCCCAACCCCATGCATGCGATAAGGAACATGGTTTATAGACTTGAGTTGGGACATACAACCAGTAAAATGGTAAATTTGATTTACTTTTTAATTCTGCTACCTTCAGAGATCCTTCGGTTGTGGGAAGGTAAGATGAAGGGAATTTACCAGGTATGGTCACATGGCCAGCAATGTATAGGGGTCAAGATGGACGTCCTGTGGGCGCATCCATTACTTAAGCTTGTAACTTGCGAGATAAGCGCTGATACAGCAATCACAATGGGTACAGGCTGTTACATAAAGCACCCAAAAAATTCTGCAGTGAAGGCCAGGGAGTCATCTGATTGGTTGATAATGCATCCAGCTACATGCCTATATATATATATGCCTTTACTCTATGTGTCCTCAAATAATGATACATAGGGGTCATAGTTCTTAGCAAGGTAGTCCCATATTTGCGTGTGAGACTGTTAGAGTGCCTAAGCCCCCCCCCCCCCCCAGCTCCCACCACCACCACAAGGAAGGTACGTTTCAGGCAACATTCTCCGAAGAACTAGGGTGTAGGTTTGAATTCTACCCCCCTTTTAAATGGCGACACCATCAGAAATGAGTAATGAATCGCCACATCGACTCACTGGTCATCAGGGGGACTCAATTGTTCTTCCGGTAAATGGGAATATCACTATAATAATATTATGTTTAGATATCCATCATAAAACACAATTTCCTGAAGTCAGACGATAATTTAGGCCACTGAAGTCACTTGGGATTTGTTTTTCAGAACATTTCCTAAGATTCAGGAAATTCGAAATATTGAAAATGATACATTTAAGATATCTCGAAATTGGGGGGGGGGGGGGGAGCTAGGATCGGCCCTATTTTTAAAGCTCATGTCGCTATGTATGTGCAGCATATCTAAAAGTGATAAAGAGATCTTATTACAAATGTTTGATTATTCACAGTGAAGCATGTAGCAATGCTCATGGAAGTTAGCCGTCACTATTATCTGTTATATTGCTTTTGTTAAATTTCTACTTAAATTGCTTCTGGTAAATTTATGTCCTATTTGCCTTAATCATTTCATTTTGTTCATTTCAGATCGGTGGCACCATGATCAAGATAAAGGCCAGTACTATGGCACAGGGCGGTTCAAAGATGACAAAAAAGATGGGCACAGAACTGACAGGAGTAAATATATATTATCATATGTAACCTTTTCCAAATTTGACACTTAAGAAAGGATTACATCATTCAAGCTGTCTCTAATCGTAATGATATAGGCAAGCCATGATGGGATAATAATTATCATGATAACCAGGTACTGTCAGGTGATGTCGGGTAGTGTCAGATGACGTCGGATAACATTAGGTAACATTAGGCACTGTTATATCTATCAGATCAATTACAGCCAGGTGACATATATAGGGTACTTTTGGATTTCAAATACAATTTCAGTGACTTGATTGTGTATCAGGCGCAGTGGAATCCAGGCTTTACAATGTTTCATCTAGGAGCCATAACCAATTAGCCGATGTTGATGTATTATGGGCCGATAAACCCTCAACAAACAGGCCCAATGTAGTACTTTGTAGTATAATTTTGTGGATGTATCTGCCTATAATTTTGATCACGGAGAAAATGGCGGCATCCGGCTAGGTTGGTCTACGCGCGCTCCGGACTGATTGTAAAAAATACAACAGTTAGACTTATTCCCTAAGAGCGAAATTAGCAGAACCGACGCATGAAACCCTAGTGATACCACCTACGTAGAAGATAAAAGTGTAAACATGGCGCAAATAGGAAGGAAACCTCCCCGAAATGCGGACGACTTACTGAGAGGGGACGCCACCTCGCTGGACATAGTGATAGCCATAAACGCGCTTGGCAAAAGGGTGACAGCGACAGAAAAGGCTCAGTCTGAGACGCAGTCAACTCTAGATGACATCAACACCACTCTACAAGGAATCCAAGCAACCAATGCTACAACACAGAAGGCAATGGATGCTATGCTGAGGCGGTTAGAAGGAAATGACACCAAGGTACATAATTTGACAGACATTATATCGTCAACTAGGGCTGTATTAAACAAGGTATCCGAGTCGGCGGACGCCCAAACAAGGCTTCTGACAGCTCACGAGTTCAGGTTTGAGAAGCAAGATGTCCAAACTAAAAAGTCTGTTGCTATGATTGAGGGGCTGGCCGAGCTCCCGGGGGAGGATCTAAAAGCTAAAATGTCTCAGTTGTTCAAAGATATTAGGGTAACCTGGGGAATGGAAATGGTTGATACCGTTGACAGAGTCGGCCCGCCACCCCGCAACCTTGACCCTACACCTGCCGAGGTTCAAAATGGCGAGGTAAACAACCCACGTCGAGTGAGAGCGCGCCCTGTCAAACTGGTCTTCACCAAACCTAATATAAAATCAGACATGATGGCCTCGCTGAAGTTCCTAAAGAACAATAAAACATGGGAGTATGTATCAATCGGAGATGAGCTGACAGAGAGGGAACACAGAGACTTTATTAACCTACGTACAATGTATTTCCATGCCAAGGCTGAAGGCTATAACTGCCAGTTGAGACAAAGAGCAGTTATTATCGATGGGATCTCATACTCTGCTGCAAGGTTGGACTCCATAGATAAACCCAATCTGGATATGGAAAAGGCTACCACCAGCGACACTGAAGATGGATACATGTTTAGGTCGGAACATAACCGCCTGTCCAACCTCTACCCCTTCAATATAAAGTATGGAGACAACCACTACAATTGCACAGAACAAGCTTTCCAGGTAATCAGGGCGGTAAACTGCGGCAGACCAGACGTAGCAGATAGGATCAAGGCGATGACTGACCCGTATATGATGATGAAGGCAGCCAAAGAGGTGAAAAATACTGCAGGATGGGCGAAGGTAGCGGAACAGGAACTGTACAAACTCAATGTTATAAAGTTCTCTCACCCTATCCTACGCAAGGTATTGACATCTACAAGAGGGTACAGACTGTATGAAGCCAGCCACCACCCGATATGGGGGGTGGGGTATCACCTACGTGAGTACAACCAGTGTAAACAAGACAACATGAAAGGTGCTAATCTGTTTGGCCTCATCCTGGAGCGTATCAGGGACTTATTCATCCGACAAGACGAAGAAGCTGAGAGAGCTAACCAACAGACTCCACCACCAGCAGCACTGCCACCTGTAGATGACGCGCAGAACTTGCCCCAGCAGCAGCCAGCACCCGCCAACCCGCCACCACCACCAAATAATAATACTTGAACAATATACCTAACGAGGACTCGAATCAAAAGTTAAAATCGTTAATTAATTAATTGTATAGAAGTATAGAAGTGCTATAGAAAGATTGTCGAGACACTGAGTTTTGAATCATATGTAACATGTATTAGTTTTAGAATCCAAATTCAAACCTATAGCTTTATTAGCAAAAAGTACCGGTAAAGACAGTATTAGAATGAATGTGGTGTGTGTAATGTTTGAAGAGGTTGAAATATACCGGTAGGGCTAAATCCAACATCTATCAGTTTGTAATCTGAATTTAAATCAATAGCTCTATTAGTTAATAGTGCCGGTAGAAACTCTATAGAGTGATCAAGTGTATGATATGTCTTGATAACATTAAAATACCGGTAGCGCCAAGCTGCTGAGTTGCAAAATACATGTAACATTGCATTAGATTTGAATTACCGGTAGTATGAGGTACCCCTAAGATAGCCTCGTATATTGAGCATTGTAAAATCTAAGTTGACTGTAAACATTCACACATTAATATGTGTTGATTTAGAATGAGGGAATCTCATAGAATGGTTTATATTGGTCTAAATATGTGATATGCCTTTGTGAAATTTAACTCTACAAGATGACTCGTGCGTATGATATGTTTGAAGGCATAAAAACACCAGTAGCGCCAAGTTGCTGAGTTGTAAAATACACGAAACATTGTATTATTGATTTGAACTACCGGTAGTATGAGCTCACAAGACGCGTATGCATGATGTACCCCTAAGATAGATTTGTATATTGAACCTTGTAAAATCTAGGTGACGGGTATACATTTATACGTTAATATGTGCTGACTTAGTAAAAGGGAATCTCATTTCATATGATGACATATGGCTTAGATATGTGATTGTATACACATTTATGCATTGATATGTGTTGAATTTGAAAATGGGAATTTCAAATAATGACGTATATTGGTCTAGATATGTGATGTGACTTTATGATTGATTTGTGCATTTTGACTCTTGAGGCATGTTGCGTTTGTACATTTATATTTACTAATTGATACATTAATATGTGCTGACTTAAAAATGTGTGTATATTGGTTAAAATTAACATGAATCTTTACGAGGCGTGTATACACTATCATATGTTGACCTCTAGAAATATGTAATTTATGTGCTAACTACTTGGAAAATGCCGAGTGTTGGGGAACATTCGTATCTACATAATGTATTCTAGTCTGGGGACGTGAAGGCTCACCTCCCACGATTAGTTCAGCATGAGGAGCCACAAGAGCAGAAACCTCATGGGGGGAAGGGGGGGTCTCCTTTTGGGTTTTATTTACAATTTTGTTTGGGCTTATAAAAGAATTTTGGATATTCTAAAGGCACACCGTGACATTTGGAACAATTTCAAATATAGGCGAGGGTAACCCAGATTTCAAAAAGGGCTTCTCGGTCGTGCATTTAAACGCTAGGAGTGTAAGAAATAAAATGTCTAAATTAAAAGCAGAAATTAGTAATTTGGATATCGACATAATATTATTTAGTGAGACCTGGTTAAATGATACAGATGAGGATGGTCTATATAGTTTTCCAAAATATAATATGTTCAGAAATGATAGAATTAGTATTTACAGAGGGGGGGGGGGGTTATGTGCTCATGTGGATGAAAATGTTTCTTGTTCTTTGAATAAATTTGTACACTTAAACCGTAGCAATGAGGACATAGAAGTCCAATGGTTGCAGTCAGTAAAAGGTAAATCAAAAAAGGCATTGATATGTAACATTTATAGACCACCAAATGGCTCGCTTTTACATTTCTGTGACACAATGCGGGCTTTATTATTACAAGTAGAGAGTCTAGAAACCTATGATGTATTTATTTTGGGCGACTTTAATGTAAACGCCTTGTTAAATAGCCCAGAAAAAAACAAGCTATATGAATTAATGGATCAGTTTAACCTGAAACAGTTGATAAATGAAATAACCACAACCTCTGGCACTAACACTTGCATTGATCTAATATTTACAAATTGTGATGAAATTATTTCTAGTGGTCCGCTTAATATTCACATTAGTGATCATTTACCGGTATATGCCTTACGTAAGCATGTCCATGTTAAACATGGTTTCAGGCAATTTAAGGGTCGTTCTTATAGGAATTACGATAAAAAAACATATCTAGATAGTATAGAGGAATGTAATTGGGACTACTTTGATGCATGTGATGACGCAACTGAATGTTGGAATATCTATGAGAATATGTTGAAGCGTATGCTTGATGTACTATGTCCAGTAAGGGAATTTAAGGTTTTGGACAAACCAGACCCTTGGATGTCTAATCTCTTATTGGAACGTATTAATGATAAAAATGATTTATTATATGATGCTAGGAGGTCTAAATGTGAACTCATGTGGCATAGGGCCAGGTTGCTCAAAAATGCAGTAGGCATCGAAATAGACGAAGCAAGAAACACTTATTATAAAAACCTCTGTGAAAATTATTTAAATGACTCAAAAAAATTCTGGTCCATTCTTAAGGACATTTTACCTTCAAGTAAGTCAAAATCCAAAAATATAAATTTAGTCGATGATGATACACCCATTACACTAGATGATACATCAAGCTTTATAAATACTTTCTTTGCCGAAATTGGACCGAAATTAGCCGCTGAACATGATGAACCCTATGCCTTTGAGGGCACCAGATGCCTTGTTGACATGCCTGCTATTAATTTTACTGATGATGAAATAATACAGGCTGTAAAGGATATTGATGTTTCAAAATCCTCAGCAATTGACTATCTACCAACCAACATCTTTAGAGATGCCGTGTTGCATAACCCGTCTAGGTTTATTAAGATAATTAATTTATGTGTTGAAAATTCAGTCATTCCGGACCTATGGAAAATTGCGGTGGTTACCCCTCTACCTAAGGGGGGTGACCCTGCAAATGTCTCTAATTTAAGGCCCATCAGTGTTTTGCCTGTGCCTGGGAAAATACTTGAGAGGTTAGTACACAATAAGTTAATGGCACATATAAATTTACATGGGATTCTAAATTCAAAACAGGGAGGTTACCAAAAAAATAAGTCTACACTTGATTCGATATCCACTTTCGTAGATGACATACTCGACAATAGAAATAGAGGCAATATAAGTTTAGCAGCATTTATTGACATTAAAAAAGCCTTTGACTCAGTAAATTACATAATCCTTTTGAACAAATTAGAACAATACGGTATAAGAAATAGAAATTTATCCCTCATTGAAAACTACCTCTCACGTAGGCAACAATGCTGCATTGCAAACAATATCAGGTCCACAAGGTTACCTTTAACCTGCGGAGTCCCTCAGGGATCTATCCTGGGACCCTTATTTTTCTTATTATATATTAATGATTGTATTTCGGACCAGGATGACCACCACACTATGCTATATGCGGATGACTCTGTACTATATGTTTCTGGAAAAAATTTCGAAACTCTTTCAAATAGACTAACAATAGCCTTAGATAACTTTGGATCTTGGACAAGGAAAAACAAATTAACAATTAATGAAAATAAAACTAAAATTATGACTTTTGCCTCAGAAATTAAATTGAAAAATCTTCCAAAACCTAAAATTAAATTGAACAACAAAATTCTAAAAACTGTTAACTCTTACAAATACCTTGGGGTCATCTTGGATGAGGAGCTAAAATTCACCAAATATGTTAGAAGTGTAATAAATAGTGTTCGCTTTAAGTCAACTCTAATGTACAGAGTTAGCAAAATGCTGCCTTCTAAGGCCCTACTAAGAGTTTACAAAACTCATGTTTTACCTGTGATTGACTACTGTGATATACTATATTTAAATTCTAATGTAGCTGCATGCGATGAGTTACAACGATTGCAAAATAAATGTCTAAAAACATGTTTATTCAAACACATATTAACACCCACAGAGACTGTACATGGTGAAGCAAAGTTACCCACCCTGGAAGAGCGTAGGATTTATCATTGTAAGATGTATGCCTTTAAAAGGGCACAATCCGATAAATATTTAAGAACCAAGACTAGAGAGACGAGGTTTTCTTCTGCTCCAGTTTTAAATTATGACATAATTCATTGTAAGGCATATGAAAATAGTCCTTGCGTAACACTTGCACAGGCCTGGAATGCCCTTAAACCAGAGACTAGAAACATTGTTGATCATGATATATTTAAGACAAAGATGTCAGAGCAATTGTATAAAACAGTGCCGATAATTAATTAATTACTTAATTAATTACGTATCCGAGTAAGTTAATTATTCGAGATATAATGGGTAATTTAAAAAAGGGTTTTGTATAAATGTATTTAATATTGAAATGTGATGCCGCGGCAAGTTTTCTAAGAAATACCTGTTATAATCATATATATTATGTATAACTGCATCTTATCATATGGACAACCTATAATAACTGCTAGCAGATGGGTTTGTCCATGTTCTTTATTTGGTCGCACCGTATATTATATTTACATAATCATTGAAAATTGTACCTGAGTATTAGACCAAATAAAAGTTCGAATTTGTTCAAAAAAAATAATGCACCCAAATCAGCTCATGGGTTATGGCCCTTAGGTGATGTCAGCTACTGTTGGATGTTTCGTATACAATTTCCGTGACTAGATTGTTTTGGCATGGTTGAACCCAGGCTGTATTCAACCACTCATCTAAATTGGGACTTAGGGCCATAACCCACTAGCCGATTTGGAGGCATTATCAGCCGACACACCCTCAACAAATAGACCCAATGTAGTACTTTGTACTATAATTTTGTGAATGTATCGGCCGATAATGCCACCAAATCGGGTAATGGGTTATGGCCCTTACTGCCAAATTAGACAGAAGTAGTTCTCTACAAATAGTTGTGTCTTTACTACAGATGTATAGTCAAAGTAATGGGAGCCGGTATGTAATCGGGATCTGTGTAACATGGGTTGTCCTGTTTGTGGACATCGCCTTCAACATTCTGGCAGTCTTCGATGTCGGCAACCTAGATTTAGGTATGTGAATCTTTATCTAATGTCTATAGCCACCTTTCACTCTGCTCTAATTAACTTGAGTTATAGTATACGAGGACAGTGTACATGCAATGTCCTTGAAATATCAGTAATTAAGCTATAATTGCATATTACTTACAAGTAATGGTAAAGCTTGTGAGGTACATAATTCTAGATGAATGTAATTATGCACTCATCTGAAGCATGAAATAGGCATGAAGCCATAAACCATTAAGCCATGAATGCTTAAATAGCCTATACAACCAAGCTCTAAATCATGTCTTATTCAGGGGTGTTTACAAGTAAAGTCGGAGTGTTCGCAGGATCGATTGAAATTGAGATTGCTCCATCAAGGGAAACGTTTATCATCTGGATATTTATCTACCTTTACCAGGTGGGTGTATTAATGGGTAGAATACCACACTCATGGATCCTCGTTACACACAAAATGCTGAATAAGGGAAATGAATGGCATCATTGTAGTGGTCATAATTTAATATCTGGACAAGCTGAGGTGGGAGGTGCAAAAAACATCTCCTTTGCGGGGGCGGATCTCATGGGGCAGTGGAATGCGCTGAACTATCTTACATGCACTTGATCTTGTCCTCGCTCCCCTCCTCTTTACCTAAGCCTGTAGTTTTTCAATACGACACACAAATTGATCCGTCTGCTTACCACTGCAGTAATAGCATATGTAGAAATAGATTCAAACAAATTTGAAACATATTGTCATTCTTGCCCATAAGCCCTAAATCCATAGCGACAGGAACCTGCGTTATAGCGGTGTCGCGCCTCTACCGTCTCTTTTTCGCCACTATTTCCCCCGTGTCCACAGCGACGCAAAATGGGAGCGTCATTGGTGTAATACTGTTTTAACGCATGTTCTTGTCACCGTGGACTTGGGGCTTATAATATATGTTAACAATAACATTATTCCCTTGCAGGTATGCTGGCTGATGTATGCTACGGCCAACATCTACAGAAAGACCCCGGACGGGGTGCGCCTCTACCTGTCTGTGCCCTTCACCCACTGGTCCACCTTTGTGTGTTACACTGTAAACCTGCTGAGTAACATTGTGTGGCTGCTGCTCAGGGACAGACACTACCTGGTACCAGCCATGGTGCCTATAACCCTCAATATCATCACCTGCATCCTCTGTACTGCCCTGTGTGCCCACGGTGCTAAATGGTAAGGTTGGATATGGGGTCGTTATACTCAAAGATACATTACCACCTAAATTGACCCAAAATCAAGTTATGAAATAAACCCAATATAGACTTCCATTGTCATTTCCTTATCAACTGACAGCCCCCCTTATCATAGGAAAGCCGTTTGCTATGTAAACCAGATGAAATACTGATTGGAGGGCTCTCTGGTAAACCTATTAATTCACTTTGAGAGCCTATGTGTTTTGATTGTTCATAACGGCCCCACTGCATGTCTCATTTCTGGTGGCTCACAGTTATATCTTTTGCATGCTATTATGGCTATATATATTCACAGGTTAAAAGAGAAATAACCGACTCCAAATTTCTCATGTAGACTAACAGACACTTGATATGTGGAAACAAGTCATGATGAAAATATAAAATCGCCCAAAATTAGCTGGTAATGTATCTTTAAATACTTTGAATAACTATTATTAGAATTATTATATGTGCAAGATTGATTCTACTATATTTTCCACTCTAATACCTTATTGAAACACTCTTCAAGCCACAAATGAGTAAAAGAGCTCGATCCAGTAACATTAGTCAATCAGTAAGATTTGGCCTTTAGGCCTAAGCACTTTTTAAGTCTCTATAAGCGTTAATCGATCTGTCTTACACGCGCGAATTCAGGTGAAGGACAAATTAATTCATCATGACTTTTTGATTCCCGCCTACCCCTACTCCTTCCCCTCACACCCATCAATAAGCTTAAGGATTGAGAAACTCAATCCAGCCAAATAGTGCAGCAGCGCACTTTGATGTGGGAGACAAAAAAGAAAAGCCAGACTGAAATCGGCGTGTCTGACCAGCTGCTGACAATCAGCTTTTGGGATATTTTATCAAACCTCTAGACTAAGGAGACATTGTTAGCCGAGTTGTCTGTAATCTACCTCGTGGGTTCACTCCCCCTCTCCTTGTCGTGCCTGCTGACAATCGCTCGATCATGTCCATGAGCCCTTGAAGTCCCAAATGATACTTATTATCCTTAAATACCTATGTTTGTCAGTTGTTTATTTTGAACTATTCTTTACAAATTCATTATCTAATATCCACAGTTGCCATACCAAACTCTGCGAAAAGGGTCTGCCGTCTGAACACCGTCTCACTATTGGACTAGCCGGGAATGGCTTTGCGCTGTTCGGCACATGGACCTCGGTGGAAGCTGTCCTCAACCTGAACCTGGTTACCGAGCAACACTCTGGGCTCCCTGAGATGGTCAGTGGTACCGCCTCCCTGTGTGTCCTCACCTTTGGGGCCATGCTGTGGTTTGTGGTTGACCTTGGAGTGACTGAGAAGTACACCAGATTCATAGGGAGCCCCTACCTGGTGCTCATCCTGTACCTGAGCAGCTCATTGGTGAGCAACTTCAGCCCCACCAGTCCCAACTCTGTCTTCTGTGTCATGTTAGACCTGGCCTGTGTCTTCATGTTTCTACTCAAGATGCTGCTCGTCTGGAGGCGTGAGAAAAAAGAGCCTGCCTTCCCCAAGATCGAGCTTGAGGCTATGGTTAAATTCTAACATACTACTGCAAGTGATATGCGCACTTGAGTTGAAAAGTTTATTTCGAAATGATAAAATGTATGAAAACTCACACATCCTAATATATATATATATATATATATATATATATATATATATATATATATATATATATATATATATATATATATATATATGTATAAACATATATATATATATATATATATAAGGCCCTTTTTTTGCAGATCGTGTCATATATATATATATATATATATATATTATATATAATTATAATATATGATATATAATATATATATATATATATATATATATATATATATATATATATATATATATCATGGTTTCCACATTATTCTTACTTTTTCCGTTGATAACAGAAGTACTGAAATGTTATGGTACTATGGTTTTGGGTGTAACAGCTATAGCTTAGCCTCCTAATATAGTCTTAGGCCAAATAAAAAAAAAGGTGTGTTCAGGTTACCGGACCCAACCTAGTATAACAGGGCCGACCCTAGAAATTTTTATACAATTTTGAAAAAATATTAATATTTCAGGTCATTTTGGGGCTATTTACGGGTCGATTTGACAGTTCACGAGTTGAGACGGTCGTCGCCGAGTCGGCATTGAAGTTCGTGAGTCTATTTCTGGGTACATTTCAGGCCAAATTAAAAAAAAAAAAAAAAAAATCTGACCTACCTACCCTAGATTTTCAGACCATGTAACCTGAAACACACCTTTTTTTCTTATTTTTGGCCTTAATAATCTAACTGACTTAGATATTACACTGTTCAACGGAGCACAAAGAACTGGTGGAGACCTGCCAAAGTTGCCTTCATTAAGGTCACTGAATCAAAAAAAAGGTGAAAGGTGCTCCATTGGTCCTATTTCTAAGATTATCTCCCAGGTCTATGATTATTTCCCAGTCTCGTTATTTTATGCACATTTATTCACCAATAGCAATAATAACAGATTGGTAGAACATCAAAAAGTAAATGGATTAAAATAGCTGTTGCATGAAACAAGGGTATTTTTCTACTTTCTGATGCAAAATAAAAATCATGAAACTGTGACTTACAACTTAAGTTGTTTTGTTACATTTTATGAGAGTTTGCAGGGGGCTGTTGTAGAAAAACAATGTAAGTTTAGCAACGTAAGTTTAACAAATTAAGTTTAACAACGTAAGTTTAACAACATAAGGCTCAGTCTCATGAGTTTGTAACAATTCAAACGTCTTTGACCGGGTGTAGTCTTTGACTGGGTGTAGTCTTTGACCGGGTGTAGTCTTTGACCGGGTGTAGTCTTTGACAAGGCATCATTAAAATGGCAGAAATAAGGCTTATATAGTAAGAAAAGCGGGGAAATAGTGCATCCATATATTGATACATATTTATAAATAAGTCAATTTTGTTTTATTTATATACTGAGCATACTATGCATAGTAGAACGTAATATTATTATTTCCCTCTGCCCGGTCAAATACGTCACTTTATATATAACTTTGAGTTTAAACAGCTGCACTGTGCATAGTAAGCTTAGTATATAAATATATATAATTTAACTTATGTTTCCAATAAACTTGTATGAACATATTATTGCAGTATTTCACCGATTTCCTTACTGTATAGGCCTCATTTATCCCATCTTATCACTCACCAGTCAAAGACTACACCCGGTCAAAGACAACACCCGGTCAAAGATGTTTGAAATGTTACAATCTCATGAGACTGAGCCATAAGTAGGGTGTCACAGAAAGTTTCTTTTTCCAAATAGGTGTTACAGAAAAAATTCACGTTGTTGATTTTACATTCATTAACATTGATTTTCATGTAAAAATTGGCACCACCTCCTGACATGGTGCTGTTATTTAACGTAAAAAGCTTAAATTTGAAGACATTGATATAAATTTGAAGATATTAACGTAGATAATCAAATATGTGTTAGTATTAATGTAAGTAATAATGTTAAGCATTAACGGTACTTCACTATACTTACCAGCTTACGCTTACGCTATTTTTTTGAATAGGTTTATTGACCATAAGTTCATGTAAAGGGATAACACGTTCTTCCAGCACGGTGAGAAGGAATATTACATTTTTTTTCAGTAACAGCCCCTAGGCTGCACAGTGTCAAAGAAAGAGAACACATATCAGCTTCTATGTCTAGACATGATTGTTTCGTACGAAACTTTCTGTCATCAGTCCAAAAACTACAGTGGGCGTGTTATACTGTCTGGCCCTGATGGAACAAAGACATGCTCTATCTCTGTGGTACACACTGTATGTGTTAGGTTATTACTGTATGATATTTTCTCTTCACAATTTGCTCATTGTTCCATACATCTAAACTATCAGAAGAGCTGTGGAGCGGCTAGACAAAGCGCATTACCCAGCCACATGGAAAATGCTAGCAAGTAGACTAGATATTGCTTTCTCTCGACATCAAATTAACTCAAAACAAACATGAGACAGGCCATGATTATTAGTAAGAAGTTAATGAATAGCGAGCGTGGGCGGAACTCGTTTACCCCCCCCCCCCTCCCCCGTCTCTCTGAAAGGTGATCCACATCTCTCAGACCCAACCCCCTCCTCTTTAAGCTTTATTAACGTACTGGCGTGTTGTTTCTTCTTTTGCTGAAAAGGGGTGACCAACCCCTACCCCACCCCTACAGCGGCCAAGTAATCGATGTCCCTCCCTCAAACCTTGTTTTTAGACACTAAACACTCCTTTATGATGTAAGTAACAATGTGGATCAAACCATGGAATGACTTTGTTAATTATATAAGGGCAAGGTATGCAGCCGATATGTCATAGAAATATTCTTGTGTAACCGCTCCTGCTGGCGGCATAATTATACAGGAAGTTGTGAGGGAATCACATGTTGAGTAACATAATGCTGTGAAGGGGATACATACTACATACTGCAATATGCAGAGTGTACCCCTCCCATAATGGTTGGTGTGGGGAAGGATCACATAAAACCCTTGCACCAGGCACATCCAACATGTAGGAAATAAATTCCTTGTCTCCCCTGCAGGAGTTTCTGTGCATTGTACTTTTACGAGCCCCCTAGAAAAACTAAAATAATACCCCCTACACATTCCCTACATGACAGTTGTATGCAGGCCATGTGACCAATACCAAATAACTCTTGTTTGCGACTGTTATGTTCCCAGATAAAGATGCATGGCGATGTATTTATATACTCAGTAAAGTGTATGCTTCATGGAATGAAGCATATGTACATGCAAAGGAGCTCTTTTGCATGTAGCAGATAATAACGTGGCACAATGTTTTGCACATATATACAAAGGAATATAACATGCACTGCATCATTAAAACCATGTCCTTTGATCTTTTACTTGTACAGAAAGAGTATAGAGTGTAGAAGTGTATGGCAACAGCATTACAAAATATCAGAGAAATACATAAGAGAGAACACATGGGGCTCCATCTCACCAGTTTGTAACAATTGGATAGTCTTTAACCAGGTGACGTCTTTGACCGGGTGACATCTTTGACCAGGAAGCTAGAAAATGCAATTTAAAAAGAAAAATTCCATATGTCTACTATTTAAAAATGTTTATGTGGATGGTTATTGCATAATACTTTGGACATTGCAGCTCTTCAAAGTCCATGTGATATAGAAAGTGACGTTTTTGACCAGGCAGAGGAAAAATAACATAACGCTACAATGCGCGTAATAGGGCCTACATATAAATATAACAAACTTGAAATAAAGCTGACCTAACTTATTTATTAATGTAAAAAAAAAAATACACCGGTGTGGATCCCTGTAGTTGGTAATGGTCCAGTGAACAAGGACAACCTTGACCCTGACCTAGGGCATACAGAGCCAGCAGGCCGGGAAGGCTTAGTATAAACCTAAGTAATACATAATAACCAACAGTAACTAATCATACCGCCAGCATTATACTTTTATAATTATGGGGTAATTATATACACAATAAATTTTCTTTCATATAGTGTGAAAATATCCTTTGACTTTTACCACCGATCTCTTACTACATATAGGCCTAATCTATGCAATAATAACTCTTCACGGTCAAAGATGTCAACCGGTCAAAGACAATCCAACTGTTACAAAGTTGTGAGACTGAGCCATAGGTCATCAGCCGAATACTGGTATTTTGTGTATGATCCAACATTTTACATACACAAAATATCCATAAGGTAGCTACGTATGGATATTGTATATAGTGTACAGTACATGTACTTACCTAAACCACCAGTGAGTTGCGTTGGCCATAGGGCACCTAAGTAGGTCGTGAGAACGCCTGAGAAAAAAAAATTGTGGTCCCCCATTATCGCTCGAAGGCTTGAAGGATGGGGGGAAATTTTGTTACCCATATAATATTATCTAAACTAATAAGGAGATTTGAGCTTTAAAATATCAGATCTGGGAACTATTTAGGCTACCCTACCCTCAGGTGTTTTTAGTTTTTTAACCGGAAAAAATTTACATCAATTTTGGCCTGGGCATTTTGCGGCAAATTCGCGAGACTTCGGTGCGCTATGGCAATTCATGATACATAATGCATACGGCTACTGTCCGTTTGGTGCTATACAGTAGAATAACGCATACCTTTTCTATAGAATCATGTGAAAAATCCCAATAACTTGACATACCATAGTCCATCACTCTCACCTATACCGCCAGGTGCACATAAGGGGGTGTTTTACATCATTAAAGTATTGTCATGTATAATCTGTCAATCTCAGGTTCCGCCTCCGCCAGGCTATTTAAGGTATAATAGGCCTATATTGTATTGTGTTGATATATGTCCCTATACTCCGACCAATTGATGTCAAATACACATTGTTATATCACTTGGTCAGAGGAGAATGGACAGTGTCACTGTCAGGTCCTGATGAAGCCACCCTGGGTGCTGTTTCTCTACATAATACGGAGGTCCGTATGATATGGACTTGGCCTTTAATGTTTCTGCTCGTCAAATGCGGAGATCCACATTTGTACGTATAAGTACCATTTGTGATACAAGAAAGTATAAATTTCTCTTTTTTTTTCTCTACACATCATACCTCATATTGTTTTCTGCATCATGTGGAGATCCATATTAGGTGGTGAAACAGCACCCTGGGATGGGGCAGCACCCAGGCAAATATCAGCGTCAATCAATGTCGCCAATACTACTCTCATACAAGGGTCAGACACTGCTGGACTATAATATATGGGTCAAGGGCCATTCTAGTGAGGGCCAGGCTATTCTGGACCTTCATCTAGAGTCTCTACTCACCCAAAATTGCTTGAGAGTCTAGTTATCCTCATGCTAGAGTCTGGCAATGCTGGACTCTGGGGAGAGTCTCTTTCAGCCTGCAAGAGTCCAGCATTGTCAGACCCTAGCATGAGGATCCAGCATACCTAGACTCTTCAGCATTTCACTGGCATTTCACTCTGTAAATAAAGCTGGAATTTATCTAGATTCTAAGGGCTGATTCTAGAAAATAAGAAATTTGAGAGTTCCTGCGACAGGAAGAATATGATGCCAATCTGGTCGTAGCAACACTACGTTTGTGCCCTCATATGATCTACTTTAACTCAGTGGGCAAAAAATTCAGTTCAACATTGGATCAACATTGAATCAGCGTTGTCAATGATGATTCAGTTCAACGTTAGATCAACATTGAATCAACTTTGACAATGTAGATTCAATGTTCGGCGTCCACTACGAACGTGGACACCATACTTAACTCGTGACGTATTAGGTTCCATCCACTTTCCTATCTGGGTTCGTTGACAATAGAATAACAATAATAGGTCTTTATGATATCCCACCTCCTATTGGAATACGACATCTCAACCCTGTATATAATAACCAGCTTCATTTAAAGGTCAGTCAGAGAAAATTGGTCAATGATGTACTTGACCTGCTCCCCCCACCGGACGTAAGATGTCAAGAACCTATGCCAACCATAATGGGATAGCCCTACCCCGAGGCAGTGAGGCCAGCAGGGAGAGGCACTCCCTTAGTTTCTCATTTCTATCCTTGACAAGACCTACGGGGAACCTGCACTCTATTATAGTGTATCAACCACCACCTGGACATCGTCTTTCCGTTGGCAGGACCTGTGCATGGATGGCTTCAAGATGGGTTAGGAGCTAATTTGGGGTCGATTTTTTTTCTGTTACACAGTCAAGAATAGTAGAGTATATACGTTAATTTAGGCTCTTTGACACAGTGTCAGTAGAATTTAAAAGCTTACACACACATTTGTATAGGCATTACGAATACAAATACAATGTGTAAGTGAAAAATGTAAATTGTCCCCAAATTAGCTCCTATTTCATCTTTCACTCAAACCTTTGAAGTTGATAGGGTTAATTGCGCCGACAAGAACAATTATATCAGGCATGGTAAAAGAGATAATTTGGACAATTTGACCTAACTCGAAGTTACCAGAAGTGGCAAATCTGGTAAATAAACATCAGCCTGGATACGCCATTGGGTCTTGATAACATAATTATTGGCCACAGTGCTTTTCTGTGTCTTGTACCATATTGTTTGCGTAACCACAGAGTGGTATATCCTTTACAGTAGGGTACTCTATTGTATATATCCCTTACAGGTTGTACGATACTCTATGGCGTAACATGTGTTAAATAAGCATATAATTATGAAGACACCAGGGAACCATTCCAAAGCTGCGCTGATTGTAGGTCGTTAGGTCGGTAATTTCTGTGCCAACTCCATTTTGGATGAAAAAAAGGTTATGCATCCGTTCATAACTAATAAGGCTAATGAGTAAGGTCTCATCTCGCACACTGTACAGGCACTAGTAATTGGATTGTGTTAGAACAGAGACAAGTCTGCAGTCATGTGCGCTTGTACGTGGACTTTAGCAAAGCTTTCGATTCAATCAATCACTCATTACACGTAAAGGAACTCAGGTCTTTAGTACTGGTGGATAGTTAGGCCAATAAGAAAGGTTTGTTTCGGGTATCATGGAACAAAGATGTAGGGTCGGTAGGTCGGACTTATTTTGTTTTTTTTTCCAACTTTTTTCCAACATGAAAGTACTAGCCAGCCATCTTGAAGTACGGTACCAAAGACCCTAAAAATTGACTTAAAAAGGGTAAAAATACGCAAATTTCTTTATAATTGCATAGAAAAGGTAGGGTGGGCCCTGTTTTGATAGGGTCGGTCGATGATCTGAAACAAACTTCTTTTCTTATCACCAAAACACCCTATAATTCATCAATCATATGTATCATCTTATCATGCAAATTATGGAAGTTGCCAAGTGAATGATGCCTTGGAGAATGTACAAACGTATCGAAAATCATGACAATAAATAAAATCTATTTTAGATCAATCTCATTCGATCGCTTACCTGAAGTAATTCTACCTCATTGTCCATTTGACAATTGATTTCTATCTGTTACAATAACCATCATTACAATAACTTACTACCGTAAATTCTCGCGTATAAGCCTAACTCTCGTATAAGCCGCACCCCGAGTTTCGGGCGATCCTATAAGCCGCACTGGCCATCTGATTATGGTGGCTTTAATACTGTACTATAGTAACAAAAACTCGCGTATAAGCCGCACCCAGACCATGGGCCGATCCTATAAGCCGCACCAGCGATCTGACCCTCGTACTAGCCGCGGCTTCTACGCGAGAATTTACGGTAATGGGTCAGCATCATCCCTTTCTATGAATCAATTTAGCTCCCCGACGGACAGCTGGGTGCCTTAAGGCCACACACAAAGACTATCAGCTTTGCAGACACCTGGTCATAAGTTAAAAAGAGTCGCATGTGTGCTTTTTATTTCATATGTACATAGATACTATGGCCGAAATCCCGCAAGCATGAAGAGGGTAACATAGGAAATATGCATTCAGTGGATTCACTGAAAATTTCCTTATAAGTAGCAATTAATGTTGTTTACCAATCATCTCTCATTCTGTTACAACACACTAGATGGCACCTGTGTGCGGTGTCTACAAAGTTAATTATAATCCCATACCTTAAGGGTCCCTGACACCTATGTTTAGATCTATATATACATACAACAGATGGAAGCACATATCATGTGGCTGACCAGGCTTGGGTTCTCTCTGGTAAATCTGTTGTGACTAGATTCCTTACACAGAATCAGTTATGGTCATTGTAATAGGAAGTGTGTACTCCATTCACCAGAGAGACATGTTTTCAACAGTTTTGTCAAGTATCACTAAACTGATTTACTAACTTTAAAAAAAAAGGGTTTTAAATGCCCACACGTAGCATTATGATCATTTCTGATTTTTATATTGAGGATCATAATTATATGAATTAATCTGTCCAAAAAGAAGATAAAGGGTACAAAATGGTATAAAACAGGAATATCAAATATAATTTTTTTTTAAAGCCCCCGTCTCGCACCTCGTCCCCCCCCCCCCCCCCAAAGAAATAATTAATTTTAAGCGGCCTAAGGCAATCTGAACCTGGCTGATATGAATAAATGTACTCTAATCTACAGTACTTTCCTTCGCAAACAACATCTGCAGACAGGAGTTGAGTGACATGCTTTACCAGTGTTTATCCGGACTATTTCAGGCTGGTGCTCAAACGTAACATTCATGCATATAGAGGGCAATTGCAGTGGGATCGCTGTGCCTCTCAACGACTGCGGTTTCCGGAAATGATGCCAGAGTGAATGGGAAAGGGGCCTTGGGTTGGATCAAGTAATGCCGTCCTAGGGTTAGCTTATTCCTCGGTCTAGCCATCCCAGGCACTTAAGTACTGGAGAATGTTGATCCACTGTTCATCATGCCTTTATGACAGGAAAGAGGTAGTAAGAAGGTGTTGACATTTCCTTTTCATATGCTGTCATTTTTCATACTATGCAGTAATTCAAATAGAAAGTATTGTGTTTCAGCACCACAGCATCATATAGAATGTTCTACACTGTTGTAATTCTATTTAGTTCTGTCATTTGATGAACCCATAGGTTGTGAGATAGGGGAGGGTTATTTAACAGGGGTGTGAGATCCGGATTTCTTTGGTTAATTTAATAGGACTGCTGTTGTAGTCTCCGTTAATGACATCAATGAGAAGGGTGTGTTTATTGAACCAACATAAAATCTCATTTCAATCATAAAAAACACACATAGGACACTGTGTTTCTTACATCTTGTGCACTAAACCTGATGTATTTGGAGCCCTTTTCTCTTAGGTAATCGTGGGTAAAAATGTCTTTGTCAACGGATTTCCAAAGGGAAAGAAATACAACCATACTCGTGAGGTATGCTCGATTACCTGAGACATAATAATGAATAAGAAAATTTAATAAGAAATATAAACATAATGAACACTCAGACGTGCTCATTACCACAGTATTCGTTAGTGGTAACGTGGTCGTTTCTAAAGAGAAAAAAGCTCTTGTATTCACCTTCCTTGAATTCAACAGAAACCATTATGTTCATCTTCTCAACACACCTTGAGACACCTTGAGGCAGTAACAAGTCACGTTTGGTGTACTGACAAGCCATAAGAGGGCGCCACAGACTCCGACGCTACGTATATACACAGAGAGAAGAAACAGCGTCAAAAGGGAGTCCAGGTTTCCTCCAGAATGACTCCCCTGTTTAGGGGAGCCCAGGTTGCCTAAGGGAGCCTAGGTGACTCTCTGGCTGACCTAAGGGAGTCACCTGGGGGAATCACATGACCCATAGAGCTATATGACTCCCCAAGGTGACTTCCTTAGATCAGGCGACCTGAATGCTGTTTCTTTTCTCTGTGTAAGTACATGCATCTTACAAGCAGAGTAATGTAGGGTTGTCTGTTACCTATATGTAAGCTATCATCTAATGTAGAGGCACAGGGCCGAGATGCAGGGCTGCATATTGTAGTATATCGACCCGTGGTATTACCAGCACCCCAGGCCCCCGAATGTCGTTCAGGATTTTTCAGGATTGGTTACTGTGTGCAAACATGATTTCAGGGAAAATACTTTTAAGACATTTTAAGATGTTGGGTGGTACTTTAGGGTAATACGAGTATATTTCAAGACCTCCATGTTTAGAATACTGCTGAGAAAGAATTAAAATTACACCAGAAGACTAACTTCTTGAGCTTCTATATTTTCAAAACTTTCTGACCATTTTCCTGGAATTTAAGTATTAACATGACCTTGAATAGGACATTACATTTACGTGGTGAACAGGGATGCACAATCCATCATACCGACACTTCGGGAGTGGATCGACCTTGATGAGTTGGCACAATGCTTGCATGCAGAAATGGTGAGTTACTCACCAAAGCTGCATCTATTCATTATAACGATATATATATGGCTCAGACCACCCTTGGAGGCTGCCGATAAGTAGGGTTCTGTGATGGGCAGCAGTGATTTCACAGTGGTTACTCATTGCTGTGTAAGCAGTAAGGAGTGGTCATTGTCGCCACCTGTAGGCTACACCTCCCCTCAACCACCCACACATACCCCACCTGGGTGGTACCGTATAAACCATTTACCAGGGGTATTTTTCACTTAAATCTCATTAAACCCCAGGACAACCAGGGGTATTTTTCACTTGAATGTCATTAAACCCCAAGACAACCAGGGGTATTTTTCGCTTAAATTTCATTAAACCTCAGGACAACCAGGGGTATTTTCCACTTAAATGTCATTGAACCCCAGGACAACCAGGGGTATTTTTCACTTGAATGTCATTAAACCCCAAGACAACCAGGGGTATTTTTCGCTTAAATTTCATTAAACCTCAGGACAACCAGGGGTATTTTCCACTTAAATGTCATTGAACCCCAGGACAACCAGGGGTATTTTTCACTTAAATTTCATTAAACCTCAGGACAACCAAAGGTATATCCCACTTAAATGTCAGTAAACCCCAGAGAAACCAGAGGTATTTTCAATCTAAAGTTCATTAAACCCAGGGGCAACCAGGGATTTTCTTTCTTGAATTTCATTAAACTCCAGGACAACCAGGGGTATTTCATACTTAATTCAGAGGGTCAGGATTCCGAAATTTGAAGACAATTTATCAAATTTTGTGCTTGGTTTTCAAGGAGCTCTTCAGCAGGCAGGAGGCAGGTGCAGGCAGGAAGTAGGCAGGTGCAGGCAGGAGGTGTGTTCCCATGGTCAGACAGCAGTGGACTGAGGGGCTCACACTGCATTCCCATTATATAGGGGGTGCAGTGCTGGTCATGTGACCAGAACGAGACTTGCCTCTGATTGGCTGAGGAATCAGTACTGCATTGACCACCATGGAGTGCACATGGGGAGGCAAGACGGCCCTGGGGCAGGTAGGGCCGGGTAGGAAACAGTGGGATGGGTTGTAGCCAGCCCTGGGGCAGGTAGGTCCGGGTAGGAAGCAGTGGGGTGGGTTGTTGCCGGCCCTGGGGCAGGTAGGTCCGGGTAGGAAGCAGTGGGGTGGGTTGTAGCCGGCCCTGGGGCAGGTAGGGCCGGGTAGGAAGCAGTGGGGAGGGTTGTAGCCGGCCCTGGGGCAGGTAGGTCCGGGTAGGAAGCAGTGGGGTGGGTTGTAGCCGGCCCTGGGGCAGGTAGGTCCGGGTAGGAAGCAGTGGGGTGGGTTGTAGCCGGCCCTGGGGCAGGTAGGTCCGGGTAGGAAGCTTCCTAGGGGCCGGGTAGGCCGGCTACAGAAGCCCTGCACCTGCCACTGTCGCCCACCACATCCCACAGCTTCCTAGGGGTGGGGTAGTCCGGCTACAGAAGGCCTGCACATCCCACTGTCGCCCACCACCTCCCACAGCTTTTTAGGGGTGGGGTAGGCCGGCTACAGAAGCCCTGCACCTGCCACAGTCGCCCACCACCTCCCACAGCTTCCTAGGGGAGGGATAGGCCAGCTACAGAAGCCCTATACTTGCCACAGTCGCCCACCACCTCCCACAGCTTCCTAGGGGAGGGGTAGGCCGGCTACAGAAGCCCTATACCTCCCACAGTCGCCCACCACCTCCCACAGCTTCCTAGGGGTGGGGTAGTCTGGCTACAGAAGCCCTGCACCTCCCACAGTCACCCACCACCTCCCACGGCTACAAGCCACCCCAGTCCTTCCTACTCGGTCCTACCAGCCCCAGGGCCGGCTACAAGCCACCCCAATATTCAAGGAATAATACCCCAGTTTTTTTCCATGGCAACTTTCAGACCTAAGTTTCCTAGGTGTTAAATCCCAATATACTCCATGGCAACTTTCAGACCTAAGTTGCAGTGGTTATAACCTCCAGTATATTCCATGGCAACTTTCAGACCTAAGTTGCCGTGGTTATAAGCTCCAGTATATTCCATGGCAACTTTCAGACCTAAGTTGCCGTGATATAAAATTCCAGTATATTCCAGGGCAACTTCGAGACCTAAGTTGTCATGGGGTATACTGAGGTTGGATGAGGTTTTCATGAGAAATAAGTAGAATGTATATCTCGTAAACCTCTATTTTCGTGCAGTGCTACCATAAACCTCTCCCACCCCTTCCACAACTTCCGTTTTCATATTTCAAACCACCATTCTCATCTCTGCCTCCGTCACCGCTACTACTACAATTTCTCCCACCCACCCACACCTTATTTCAATAGTCATTGACATTTACCATGTGTTCACAAATTTTACAAATTGTGTTCTTACCACTTATTAATTTATTCAATCAAATATATTACGTATGTCACATCAAATACTAAAAATGTGTCATCTACAATGTATAAACAAAACATGTGATACTTATTCATTGTAAAATGTTATTAAAATTGTTATATAAATAACAATAAATATGTTATTTCTCCAAGTCCTGCCTCCATTATCCTTCATTCATGTACAGCCGTAGGAGAGGGAGATAATGATCCAGTAGATGACAATAGTGTGCATTTATAGGGTATTATAATGGGAATTTAGAGCATTTTGTGTATCTTGAATAAGCACTGGTCTTAATAAGCGCAGGGTAAATGGTCTTATTGCAGTTCGCACATGATTCCTCCTATGTAGGCTACTAGTTAATGAACGAGGGACACTTTATTGATGAAAGTACAGTTCAGTTGTCCAAATGTATATTAAATATGATCCAACAGTTACGAATCAGTTGCCCCCCCCACCCGTATACTTGTATAGTGCCAATTGACAGAGTACTACACAGAATATTCTCAGTGTTATTTTCCTCCACCTCCTCCATCACTGGGATATGGGTGCTTTTCTCATGTATTACTCCAGTAAGTCTATCATTTCCGGCGCATTGCCACATATATACATTATTCTAAGTACATACCGTTCGGGGATTCTAGAAGTACTGAGATATAGAGCCAAAGTCAAATCTCATTAGTCCTCAGTGAGGCACGGGTGGAGAGGAAGTGGCAGCAAATATATCATTTCAGACTACTTCCATCCTGCTTCTATTATATCCTGGAAATATTACACACCAATGAGAATACTGATATACACCATGTATATATATACTGTACATGAATTATTTCATAAACGTGAGTATTGCACTTTTTGTCATCCTGGGACAACGCATATTCTACACAATGTTAAACCAAGCATATCCCCCGTACTCTGAAAACATTCCTCTGATGTAGTAACAGCCACCAGGATACCACAGGATAGATCAGATGGCAACTCAACTAATTATTCACAATATAACTGTGTAGTATATGTTTTTGAGTAGGACATACGGTGGGCTATCCTGAGTGTCAAAAGTGATGCAGTGAGAAATTTGCTGGGAGTTTGAGGGAAATTTTAGAAAATTTTGAAAATATTGACATGATTTGGTAAAATATAACACAGGCTGTTACCAAAATTCGCGACATTTTAGGGTACTAAATTCGCGACATTTTTAGGAATACCCCTTAAAAGAATGCCCCCCTCTAAGAATAGGGTAAAAAAAAAAAGCCCCCCCTTTGAATACCCCTAAAAAGATTTACCCCCCCCCCTCAAATGCTCCCCCCCCGCCATAAATAATGAACCCTCCCTTAGGTGCCAGCTCTACTCTCGTTGATGCCAGGGATGATTCTTGGGAGCAGAGGTATAGGAGGGGCCAGCTTGCGTCGACTGGCTCGGAATGGTGGGACACCGCAACGCCCATTCCCAATTTCCTTCATGACAGTGACACGGTTATAGTCGACATGATGGTGAAGGTGGGGTGGGGTGGCGGGGGGCGGTGGTCTGGGTCATGTACACACACAGAAAAGGGTGAGGCACTGCCGGACTCTTAGGTGAGGGTAGTTTTAGCGACAATGACTCTCACTTTTCTGAGGGTTTATTCATATACTCCAGGTACCTTGGGTGTTATACTTATCTATCTCGCTAATTGAATTGATGGGAATGCTTTTGGGGTTTATAAGATGTGCTGATGAAATGATACAGTTATTTACACCAATGGAGCAGTCGGAACGGACATGCCCCAAGCTATCATTTTTATGTAAGCTAGGTTTCCTTATGTATACACATTTAAAATGGCCCCATCCTGTGACCCTGTCCGACATGTGAGAGAAGGCACTAGTGCATGACTGTTTGGTATACAGCCCTTGTACATGCACATGGGGCCAATTTAGTTCTGCTTGGGCAGAATGCAGTATCTGGGGTTTGAGCAGATGGTTCCTTCCAACCAGGGCCCAACCAGGGCCCAACCAGGGCCCAACCAGGGCCCAACCAGGGCCCAACCAGGGCCCAACCAGGGCCCAAACCAGGGCCCAACCAGGGCCCAACCAGGGCCCAACCAGGGAATTCGGTAAACCAACGAAAACCAATCTGCATGGAGCCGGTTGGTTATGCAAGCTAGTTGCGTTCTGGACTGGGCCCACGTGGGCTGCCCGATTTGGGTCCAGATTTAGTAGTGATGAAAAGTAGACACAATTCCTGTTCCTTCAAATACCTTAACTACAAACTGAATATTGCTGCATTGAAACATCGCCATCTCAGCCCCCGATAAAAATGTTATCACTCCCTAATTACAAATGTATATATGCTCCATTCTAAACCCTTGTATATTCTATTGCCGAATTAGGCAGCCCAGCTAGAACGCAATCTGAGTCCTAGGTAGCTCATAAGGGCACACAGCAGAATCCAATGACCTAACCCATTTAGCCCAATCTGTGCAGCCTGAGATGGACCCATGTGGGCCCACACCACGGTTTTTGCTAGGGAGTACACCTACTACACGCTATATATCCTCGAAAGTGTTGTATAACAACTACACACTTGGTATTTCATTGGGAAGCACACATACAGAGCTGCACAGATTCCTGTGCTAGAACACCCAAACACCAAGGTAGGTTAACCCTTGATACGTCAGTGATCATCTTACCTAATATGTACATATATGATCAAGTCTTAGATAGGCTATGGGATAATTTTTCTGATGTATTACAGAGCCGACTTTGTTATGTTTTGGAGAAGGTTTGCCCTGGGTCTAAGGTCAGCCCGTCTGGGCTGGAGGTCGTATATAATTCAGCATTATTTGCACGTA
The DNA here is from genome assembly GCA_947462335.1 of Harmothoe impar. Classification (NCBI taxonomy): domain Eukaryota; kingdom Metazoa; phylum Annelida; class Polychaeta; order Phyllodocida; family Polynoidae; genus Harmothoe; species Harmothoe impar. The sequence continues at coordinate 63,315,809 of OX381712.1, read as the reverse complement.
CTTGATAATATATGATTACCTTTCTTCAATTTGTTTTCTCTCATAAAAGATAATCAGCAAACATTAATAGTTTAGTCTTTAGTATTATTGATGACTGACACCGTTTCACAATAAAATGCTCCAGAATATACAGTTCCTCTATAGCAAAGTCTCGGATTTCTCCGTATGGGCAGCCATGTTAGTTCTGTTATCGCCATTTATCGTGAGACCTAGGCAGTAACCAAACACTCACACACCATAGCTTCCGGGGGACAGGCTACAATACGAGAGCGGAACCAAGGTCTCACGAGATTGCTGGTGTCAGTGTAAACAGTGTGGGTGCGGGAACAAGTCCGATCCCGGTAGAGGCCTATAGCCACCCTTGCTTTAGACTGCACCCCTCCTTCCTTGAACCCGCCATTGCGCTGCGCTAAATTTATAATATGCTCTACCTGTCCATGTAGCAGGGGTTTGTAGTCGGCACAAGTCCACACACTATCCATATAAATTGATTGGTACATCAGATTATTTAGCTAAGATAAACTTAAAACATAACTTAATAAAGTGGACTATTTAATCTGATTTCCTTAAGCCAGCCCCGCCCTCGGCTCAGTCTCTGCTGGGGACCCTCTTTTATATTAATTTGCAAATTTGATTTCCGAAAGATTTTTGCTTTGTGATTAATTTGGTTTCCAAAAAAATCTAAATGGATAAACATGGGAGTCAGAATTAGAGTCTAACCCTATTCAATTAAAAAGTAATTTCAGTGTTTATACATTACCCATATGTCTAGGTTAATAGCCTCGGAACACGGCATATCTCTTGGGGTTATGGGAGGCAAAATCATTTTATAAAAACGGGGTAAGAACTAATACCCTTGGTGATGAAACAGAATTTCTCTTTTATTCACTGGGGACAAAATACTGCCTATCCAATTGCCAAGCCTATTGTCTCTGCTGCAAACAAATCCTAAATATGTATGATTTGCTATAGGCAAGCTAGTCCCAGATGTGTAACTGCTTGTGTTGACAAATACATGTGAATATGATTTTCTAGATGTTAGCATTCATGTCAATACATTTCTTATACTGCACAGCCTTTGTGTAAAGGCGAGTCTGCAATAAGCAACGGGGACAGAGTAGCCTCTTGATAAAGCGTTTGTTTTCATCATTATAAATTTTATCATATTATTTGTATGATCCATAAATATGTATGCAATGTACTAATATATACTATTTCAAATCTTCAATTCTAGATGCACAAGTCAGTCTATGTGTGGATGGTCATTGCCACATGGATAGTATTGATAGCAAATTTAGTTTTTATCGGACTTAACACTGCTGCTAATCTAGGTGGGTGTGAAAATAGATCATAATGATGATAACCAATAGTTGTGTATATATAATGTACAAAAGGGAAAAAAAACAATCAAGATTTCTTATAGATAGGGTAAGTGCACACTGAAAGGATAGTCCAGATTTTGTATACTGCAGTTATCAAATATGTGTCAATTGATGGTCCTGGAGGTCAAGGTGATCTTGAGTCCAGCTGTGTATAGTCCACTTGTCCTTATATCAGCAGGTTTTGCTTCTGACTAGTCAGCATAATAATTATGTATTATAATTTTGCCCCTTAATTGTGTTCAAAACATGCATTCTTTGTTGCATCCACTATAGGCCTATACGAAAGTACTAATGGTGAGATTTCGGATGAATTTGACTTGGATGTCACACCAGCATCATGGACCTTTTCCACCACCTGGTCTTTGATCTATGCCTATCAGGTAAGTCTTAATTTAATACAATTTCCTTGAACGCTTATCAGAAGAGGGCAAAATACCTAATTATTGTAAATTCCTAATTATTAGTCCACACTTAACCATGGCGTGGTTAGACTGACCAAGTCATGATGTCGAGGACATGATGTCGAGGACATGATGTCGAGGACATGATGTCGAGGACATGATGTCCTACTATGCTGCGGGGCAGGGTCCCGAGACAAAGTGACTTAGTCAGGGGCTTCTCGCATATGCGACATGGTTCAGACAACAAACAAATAGACAGGAAACTAGGCAGAAAATGCACAAAACCCTGCAAAACCTGCACCATAATCAGGCCGCATGTCTGCTGTCCAGTGACGTACAGTGATTGGCTGTAGCCATAGAGAAGATAGCATCACCTAGAGATGCATCATGATTTCAGCAAGAGTGACTTTGTCCCCTGACCAAGCTATGTCGCTTGGTCTATTGCATCAATGGGCAAGTCACGGCGGTGCGTGTTAGAACCTAGGTTAACATTCTGTGATATTTTGGCTATAAGTTGTATAAGGCGCACTGAACCCCGGACCTAACCCTGCCGAGTTTTGTACGCAAATGACGTTGTGGGTTCAGTGCACCTTTAAGCCTGAATGCTATTTCGTTTCAGGTGATCTGGCTAATCTATGCTACAGCAAACATATTCCGAAAGAGCCCAGATGGAATACCCCTCTACGTTTGTGCTCCATTCATCCATTGGTCTGTCTTTGTGGTCTACATGATTAATCTCATTGCAAGTGTGGCATGGACGTTCATCTTTGACAGGAGGCTCATCAATTTGTCTCTGATTCCAATTGCTCTGACAGCACTTACAATGTACATTACTACGGCCATGTCAATCTATGGAATATACAGGTAAGATCAACTGAATGTCTGATAAATAACATACCTTATACAAAATATCATGCTTTGCACTAGTTATCCTCAAATTCATCCCATTGAACTGAGCATAATAGTTTTTTTCATCTGTGGATTTACTTCTCATCAGGTACTATCCACTGCTGGCACAGAATGGGTTTAGGAAGGAGAACAGATATGTGTTGGGCCTGGTGAGCAATGCCTTTGCTATGTATGGCACTTGGGTCAGTGTAGCTACACTGCTCAACCTGGGAATTGTATTAGTCTACACCAATGGTCTCCCGAACCAAGCTGCCTCAACAATCGTCCTGGCCATCCTCACCGTGGAAATCATGATATGGGTCCTGCTTGACTTGGCCTTCCTGGAGAAGTTCACAAGATTCCTCTTCACACCCTACGTTGTTCTGATTATTGCTCTCAGTGGGGTCATTGCCAGAGACTACAATGGTAATGATCCAAATGACATATACAGTATCATGTTGCTGATAGTCGCCATCCTCATGCTCTGTGTTAAGATATGTCTTGTTGTACACCGTGAAATGAAAGATCCTGCATTCAAAAAGGCAGTGGTTCCTAGTACAACTACTATCATCTACACTTGAGTGGAATACTGACTTTTTGGATTTGATACTGTTTTCTATCCCAGGCTGAAGATTTCAAGGATTTTGTAAAATAAGATTTTTAAAAAGGAGCAGGAAGCCTCAATTGCTTTTTTATAAGCGCAAATGGTATTAAGGGGCTGACCAATCCGAGGGAAATAGACATCAACTACAGGTCATTTGTCCTTTTAGTCTTAGCATTCCCGAGTTATTTACTCGAGTATATCTATAATATTGTAATGTCTTCTTTTCACCACACCATCAGATAAACTTAAAGATACAGCAAATGGCCATTTGAATGGAGGCGATTTTCTGATATTGTACACTTTATAATTTGTAGAATATATATATATATATATATATATATATATATATATATATATATATATATATATATATATATATATATACAAGTTATGCCTCTGTATTTGTCATCGACTTGAGATGGTGAGTAAGAATAAAGACACTTTTCTTGAAGCACACTTCATTCCTTATGTTGTATCTATCATCATAAGTCATTGTGCTCTATAGACATACAGTGATCTAACATCTTGATATATTCATGAATATACAAAATAAAACAGTAACAGTAAATATTGAACTTTAGGGGGGATAACCTGTTGAAATAATAAACTTGTCATATAAATTGTGGTATCAGGCTCATAATTATTTGCAGAAAAATAATGAAATAGAGTAAAACTAAGCTGGTAATGTCCACAGCAGCCAGTATAGGTATAACCTAGAGTTTCATGGTTATATAAACCCTCCCATGGCCCACATAATACGATAGGACACTGTGTGCCCTTTTCTACCAATAAGAGACCGTGGCCTAAAATCACAACATGCATCGGTGCACAACTTACCCTCACTAGGGACATGGTCTGTATGTATACATGGATGCACATGCCAAGTATTCTCGAATGCCTTATTCACAACAACCATGTACAGCCTAACCTAAAAGGGGTTTGACTGACAAACACGGAGTCTGACTTTGTGGTGATCAGAGCACACCAACATACCAAGGTAGGTAGTCTTCAAATGCTTTAGTCAACATAACTTGGGGTGTGTGATTTATTTGGCTGCGATATGACATAATTTGCTGTTTGACATATCATTTACATAGATCCTCCCAACTTCCCCAGGAGGTGACTATTGCCATCTGAAAAATTAAATTCAAAAGCCTTAGGTACATCTCCCTTAAATAAAAAGAGGAGATGCGTATGTTATGTTTCAATGTATATCATATTTTACCATTTTATCAAGAACGACACAAGTTAGTGTTTTGTATATTTCTCAGGAAAAGCAGAAACTGTATACACAAGATAGACACGGGAGTTTTTCATCAATACTAGACATATAGATCTAGAGCGATATATTGAATAGTGATGTGTATTTATAGAGTTTTACTAAAGAAGATAATGAGGAATTCCCAAGCATATGACACTAGAAACATTCTTGTGTACCTACTGAGAAAATATGTCCACATATAGATCCCTGATGTGTATTTCAGGAGTTTCACTCATTCATAATTTAAAAAAGAAAAGAAAAAAGGATATGACACAAGAAATTGTTTTGTGTACTTCTCGGGAAAGACTGTCCATGTATTCTCGTTCCAGAATAACGTTCTTAATTCCCGTAGGGATCACGAGTCATGACACAAGAATGCCACAAGTTCCGCTTGAGATTGTGTTTGCAGGGTAGGGGGTCATAGCTGTACACATTAGTGTAGCATCTATGCTTGGTCAGCCATCCAGATATGAACCTCTCAGGTCGTGGTCTACTATATGGGCACATACTATACCTGTATATAACTCATACATTCATATATACGTATGTGGCCAACAATACCCATTATAACACAGTACTAGCCTTCTTTCTAGATAATGTTTTCCTGTCTATACCAAATACACTGCCTCCATCAAATAATTCTGAATAGACCTATGACCTCCCAAGGAAGCTGGTCATAAGAATGTGCTATTTGTCAGTTATGCATGTTTATTTCTGAATGAATCCCTACAAAGATCTATAGGGGCAGTGCATAATCTGAACCTTTACAACAAACACAATCACCATCTAATCAGCCGCGGAGGGCCCATGGCTATAGTTCAGGATTATCAATACCTGGTCGAGATACCTAGAGATAGATATCTACCATCAGTCTTTGAAAATTTACAATACTTTCTTTTGATTATCATTGTAAATATTACACCAAATCATTTTGGTATGTGTTGATTGCAGGAAGGAGAGGGGAATGGGATTGGCTAACAACGTTATGCTCCGTTCTATTGTCGACCAATATATACTTTGTGAGCATCTACTATGCTAAATATAATAGTTAAGGCTTAACTTCCCTTTTAGTCATCTTGAATTGTAATAAGCACATGAGTGTAGCATTCCCATATTTCCTGTGTAATAATGCACGTGCGAATTTAAATAAAGAATGCATTTACAGACTTGAAAAGAGAAGAATACTGCTTCATGCACGCCATGCCAGTGGTGTGCATGACATAACTGGGAAGAATATGGTGCCAAAACTCTAACACACTATCGTGATCTATTACCATGGTTGTGGTCCCACTGATTCATGAATGAACGACATATATACGTGTACCACAGTTGGCTAGGAGAAGAAAGGAAACGCCCAGCGTATATATTACATACATAGACATAACTTCAGACACCTGACATATATGTATACATGTACATCATACTTTGCGAGTTGAAGCCAGGTTATATCACATAAAGTCAAATGCTGTGTGTGATATAACCCGGCTCCAATGAGTGATATACATGTGTGTCAAAATGTGGGGTTTGGTGCTTACGACATATTCCCAATATCTAAAATGTACTTGTTGGCCATGGAGTTTGGTTGTACTCTACTCGTTGGGGCACGCAGTACGGAACTCCCGTAGGTTTAATATTGCGCGGACAGTCTTATCCATGCAATAAAAACGTATCACTAGTGGTATAAGTAAAATATGTCACAGCATCCCTGTGTATTATATTGGTACACTCAGGTGAGACTTGTGACGAGCCACTATAATGGATATAGAGCTGTAGCTGATCTAGGGTAGATTCACCATGAGTCGGACACATACCCTGAGACGGACAGTGAAATTTAAAGTTATTCATGTACAATACAACTTCTAGTGTGTACGCTTTGGAAAGAATACCACTGGAACTTCACCTATATCCACAAATAAACACCTTTAAATGTTTTAATAACCTCAAAATCAAGTGTCCGTCTCAAGGTATGTGTCGGGCTCCAGGTCAATCTACCTTATATCTATTAAATAATTTATATAGACACTGAGTAAACCATGTTGATATTGAACATCTACCACATAGCCTTCATAGAATCATACCTCTATACCACCATAGAATTCCCCAGGTCCCCTTCAGAGACCCACTGAGGTGAACGCCCATATTTGATTCCCAAATTGCTTTCACGAGTAATTCAATTTAAAGCACAATAAAGGGATGCAGCAAGATGAGATGGGGGTTGTAGATGTTGGGTCCTAACCCTATTCAAGAAGTAATTCCAGTGCTTAGACATCAAAGATAACTAGGCTAATAGCCCTTGAATATCGCGTATCCCTTGGGTTCTCATAGAGAGGCACTCTATTACAAAGGCAGGGTACGCCTTGATTTTGCTATCGGCAAGCTATTCTCACATGTATAACTACTAACTCTTGACAAATAAAAGTGAACATGTCAACATTTATCATTATCATAACAGCATTGGTAATGAATGAAGGGATACTGTGGCATTTATTAAAAGTTATTAATGTACTTTCATATGGAATCAAATGAGTCCCCATTTTGAATAAGGACTATGGCTAAAATCTACACTTCTACAGGTCAATAATACGAACATTTTTCACTTCAGATGCACCATTCAGTCTACACCTGGCTCATTATCGCCACATGGATATCATTGGGAGCAACCTTTTTCTTTGCAGGAGCGTCAATTCTCGGCCTGCAAGGTGAGCTTAGAACTAGCCATGATAATAATCGACCATTATCTTTTTTTTGACTACATATATACATATGTGTGTGTTTGTGCACTGTAAAAAGTTGGTTGCCATTTTTGTAGGTGTACAGTAGATTCTATTGTAGGTGTAGGCCTACAGTTGATTGCAGATAAACAGTATAATCTACTGTAAATCTACAAAAGATTCTACTGTAAATCCATTCTACAGTAGATTATACTGTAGGTCTACAGTAGATTCTACTGTGTGCCTACAATAACTATTTACAGTGTGTGTTGTTAGGGCTGTTACCCCAAGACAAGTCTACTAAGGCCACAGTATCCATTATGTTCACATAGTGATATTAATTTGTGTCCCATTTGCATATGGTTGAACTGGTGTTGGTTGTCAATTACTTGGTGTCTCAATATCTGTGTTTTAATTACGTCTCGTGGCATTCCTTGTAGAAATATATCAAAGCACTGAAGGCGACATCACAGCTGAATTTTACTTGGATGTCACACCGGCTGATCGGACTTTTCTCATATGGATCTTCATCTATTCCTATCAGGTACGGATACATACAGGTCAATTGAGAGACTTAATTTCATAGAATAGAAGGGAGGCTGTAATTCTTTTTAACTTATACGTGGATAGTAATAGATTATACTTCAAATTCTTGGCCCCTGAGAAGCATCTTCTCCGGGCACATTTTTTTAAACCTTTGTGTCATTTGTATTTCAGGTAATCTGGCTAATCTATGCTACAGTGAATATATTCCGGAGAAGCCCAGATGGAACACCCCTCTATGCCTGTGCTCCATTCATCCATTGGTCTGTCTTTGTGGTCTACATAATCAATCTCATTTCAAGTATTGTATGGACGTTCGTCTTTGATAGGGAACTCATGGCTGTGGCTCTGATACCAATTTCCCTGACAACGCTCACAATGTACATGGCCACAGCCATTTCGGTCTATGGAATATACAGGTAATATTACTAAAAACTGCAATGAGTAATATAATGTACATTGGAGTATTACCCATCAGGGGTACATCCTGAACAAACTGCAATGAATATAAAGGTCAATGGGCTTTCTTGTGTTAATTTTGAATATTGCCAAGTTCATTGAGGGAAAGTTAAACATGGATAAATTATAATTTGGACCAAAAGGGAGATAATTATCTTATCTGTGACAATTAATGACCATTGGAATATTTTCTTATTTTTTGTCATTTTATAGGTATGATTCTGTAATTTTCAATATGATGCCAAATAACATCACACAGTTTTGACTAGTGATACCAATTAGTTTTGTAAAAGGTTAAAGGGTTAATTGAAATAATGGTATAGGTTACCGTATTCGACGTAATAAGCGCCCTCCCCCTAATAAGCGCCCCCCCCCCCCTTTTTGCAGAATTTTTTCCAGATTTTTTTATGTGTTTCTGTGATTCTGTTATTGATCTTCTCACCTGTGTGTAAATGGAGCACTTCACACCTGTGCAAGTGTTAAGGTCAAGCCAAGTGTGAAGTAATAAGGGTGTAAGAAGCCTTTTAGATGCCACTGAGGTCTGTTAATGACAGCCATGGGGGGCGCTTATTAGAATGAATACTTGAGGCTGATTTTTTCACTTAAAATAATATTTTAAGCGCCCTGGGCGCTTATTACATCGAATACGGTATATGGATTTAACTGTTATTATCATATCAAACGAACCTAAACGTACTATGAATAACATTTGGATCTGTGGTTTTACATCTCATCAGGTACTATCCACTGCTGGCACAAAATGGGTTTAGGAAGGAGAACAGATATGTGTTGGGCCTGGTGAGCAATGCCTTCGCTATGTATGGTACTTGGGTCAGTGTGGCTACACTTCTGCAGCTAGGCTTTACCTTAGCCTATGACAGTGGTATCCCCCAACAAGCTGCCTCAACAATCGTCCTGGGAGTCCTCACTGTGGAGATCATGATCTGGGTCCTTCTTGACTTGGCCTTCCTGGAGAAGTTCACAAGATTCCTTTTTACCCCCTACATTGTTCTGATTGTTGCACTCAGTGGTACCCTTGCCAAGGACTATAATGGTAATGATCCAAATGACATCTATGCTGCCATGTTGCTGATAGTTGTCATCCTTATGCTCTGCGTCAAGATATGTCTTGTTGTACACCGTGAAATGAAAAATCCAGCATTCAAAAAGGCTGTGGTTCCTAGTACAACTACTATCATTTACACTTAAGTGAAACATAAAGCTTTTTAAACTGATATACTGTCCAAGGCAGCAAACAACAGGGATTTGAATAATATCGGGAAACATCAATCTATAATCACCTGATGCAGGCAATTCCAAGCCGAAACGTTGTGATCAATATATGATTTAACATGGTAAAATAAAAGCCACCATCAGAATAAAGTTTTGTCGTTCTAGTTGTGTCTATTATATAATTATATAATCAATCTATTATACTACCCATCCATAAGAGCTAGCCTATAATTATCCTCTTTTATTAGACCTTTTTTTCCTAGATTTCGTTAATGGTTCAATCTGGAATGTATATGTTATAACGCTATAACATCATGACTTAGTCCTATGATTTAACTTCCACATAATGCATAAATTATATTTAATCATAAAAACTCGTGCTTATGTATAAACATTGTTATTGACTTAATATAGATAAGAATAAAGACACTTCTTGAACCATAATATATTCCTCTTGTTTTATTCCATATCAGCATAATCTATTGAATGATTCAAAGAGGCCAATTTTGATATGCTAAATTGTTTTAAACAACAGTTAAATCTCTATACATAATTTAGATTGGTAGAGTGGTTTAGATATATTAGCTACCTGGCTATAGTTCTGCCATATTGTAAACTGCACTTTTGTGTACTGTATACAAAGTACTGATCGACCGCCGTCTATTTGGATGAGAGAAATGCTGACATGAATCGTAGTGGTTGGTCGTCTCTTTACCCTATTTGCATAGTAGAAACTTGAAAATTTAAAACTAGATGACAGCGCTACCTGAACTATCATATTGAATACCACTAATATCATCTCTCTAATATAAAAATAAAATGCAATGTTGATTGGGTTGAAAAATGTCCATATTGAAAAACAATACTGCCAAACCCTTTATTAACATCATATAGTTACTTTACATATAATCATACAGCACTTTGCTGAATGTGTAGCCTTTTATGGAGGGCAGTTGAGGGTAGGTTCTAGTGTAGAGATATTCCTATAGCACATGTTCACAAGGTGGTACTAAATAGGCGTGGTACAGACCGAAATCACACACATGCATGGTCAGCCATCCACATACATCAACCCCGTCAGGTCGTGGTCTACTTCTTACACGGTGACATACTACATACATACTAGTTAACCTGTATATAATAATAAAGAGATCTACGTATAGGGTGTGTGTATAGTGTATACTAGTACTAGTACATTGTATTACTACTCTAGTTTCTCAAGCTTCCACAGTGAGGCTCTGTCAGGCGATCTCCCCCCTGGAATAGTTCCCCCCCCCCGGAATTCTCCCCGCGGGATTCTTCCCCCTGGAATTCTCCCCCCTTGGAAATTTCCCCTACGAAATTCTCCCCCCTTCTATATAGGATTAAAGGATATAGGGTTTGTCTTGTTGAAAAGAAAAAAATAGAAGAGAAAAAAAGAGAAAGGGGGTGCGGGGGCAAAGCCCTAGATATACTAAATAGAACTTTCTATTACCCAATAATACTGAAGACAAATACTCCCCTGACGTGGAAACCTGGACAAAAGTATCAAACTGATGAGGGCAAGGGAGAGAATTCCGGGTGGGAGAATTCCAGGGTGGGAGAATTCCAGGAGGGAGAAATCCTGGGAGGCGAATTCCAGGGGGGGAGGGGGAATTCCAGGGGGGAGAACGCCTAGAAATCCCTCATCTTGAACTTTTGCTGGTTTGAGGCAATGCTTACTGCAATAGGAGCAGGGGAATCACGGAAGCCATGGTGTGCTACACACTAGACTTGCACTATGTCTCTTACCAAAACAAGCATATCGCCTAGTACAAGAGTGATACGAACTGTATGTGTATGCATCATGAAGGGATTACTGGGAAAACGTACATGTACTGTCTGGCTGTCAATTTCTGCATTGCAGTTTATGACAGGTATCCCTTAAGCCTAGAAGCACCAACGTAGGGAGGGAGCAGGTAGGTAGTTGGGAGGGAGGGAGCCAGGGAGGCAGGGAGGCAGGGGGCAGGGAGGCAGGCAGGCAGGCAGGCAGGCAGGGAGGGAGGGAGGGAGGGAGGGAGGGGGGAGAGAGGCAGGCAAGCAGGGAGGGAGGGAGGGAGGGGGGAGAGAGGCAGGCAAGCAGGGAGGGAGGCAGGCAGGCAGACAGGAAGGGAGGCAGGGAGGGAGGCAGGCAGGCAGGCAGGCAGGCAGGCAGGCAGGCAGGCAGAGAGGGAGGCAGGCAGGCAGGGAGAGAGGCACTTGAACTCTTTCACACACTGGTCATGCCACCTGTTTTGCTTAGGCCCAGGCGCCCTATCGCCATCACCGCCATTTAGCTCTTTATTGTACACATATTGCATGTATGTGTTATGCTCTTAGTCGTCATGCATGAATCCATGGCAATTATGCCAACCAATTGAGACTGCATTCATACATGAGTATCAAGCTGACCTTATGGTACATGTCAGCCGTATAGGACGGCATGATGCCTGGATACAGTCCTAGGGAGTAGAGAAAGGACTTAGCACACAATCGTATTATGCTGTTCTGAAAAAGCTACGTTACAATTTGCGCGCCTTCCGTCGGCGGTCCTAACCCCTTATGGACAGCATGACCATTTGCTATGCCGTGTCCCTTTGTCATCAATATACCAGAATGTAGTTCTAGTGAGTAAGTCGCCAGTGCTGTAACCATGCATCATGCAAACTCTATGGGCTTGATACACTCCCAAAGAGATCGCATGATGCACTAATACAGTGTGGTGCATCATGAGGATAAATCGGCATAGGACATTGATGCTGCCCCTAAATATTTAGGTATGCTGCCCAAGTTGGTGTCAGGGCGAACAACGGTGTAGACTTGCTACAGTCCTCAATACAGTCCCTAGTGTGACACACGTCGGCTTCTGTAGGGGAATAGATGAGAGAGCTCCTAGAAAACTGCTTATAGGGCCGAATGAACGAACATGTTCTACCCGGGCGGATGCAGGGGGGGTTCCTGTTTTTAGTTTAAATTTAGGTTATTTTAACTATTTTTTGATCCGCCGCTAGTCGCAGCACAACACCTTTTGGTACTTAGGTGTTTGGTGAACCCCCCTTTCAGATTCCTGTCCTTCCATGCTTGTAGCATTAGAAAGCCCTCGGGCAACACTTGCTGCAAAGTGTAGTGGCTGATGTCCCCTTTTTGAAGACAAGAATTCATTTTTTCTTGTATTAATCGTTTATCCCATCCTGTGTATAAATCTACATATTTGAACTATATAGTTAAACCCACACTAGATTGTGATCCCCTTTGCCTCTATGTAACAAATTAGGACACAAAACTCTGTTATTTTCTTTCTCCTTTTTCCCAAATTGTAATAAGTGTCATACACGCTACATATTTGTTGACATTAGGATAACCAGAATATCAACCCGCTACACTTTTTTAAGTGGGGATGAAGGTTATTCTTTCTTTTTTGCATTTTACATACTGATTCAACATTATATACTGATTGTGAACTCTACTCGCCTTACCCTAACCATAAGTTTCTCATTATAGTCTGAACGAGTTGTTTAAGTACAGCACCAATGCACAATATTACATATACTACCGGTATACATGTTCAAATGAGCTACCGTCAAGTACAAATGTGACTCTTATTGAGCAACTACAGGGTATTGTGTGATAAGTAAATCTCGAACGAAGATGAATGTAACTGTATGAATCAAATGCAAATAAAGATATTTAAAACAAAAAAAAAGACGCAGCCCTAGACAACACAATGAGGTAATCTGGTTAATCTATGCTACAGTCAATATCTTTCAGAGGAGCCCAGATGGAACACCTCATAATGCTACTGCCCAATTCATCCATTGGTCCAACTTTGTTGTCTTCATAATAATTCGAATCGCAGCCATTGTGTGGACGTTTGTCTTTGATAGGAAACTATACTGATTGCAACTCTGAATCCAATTTCCTTGCTTAAACTTACCGTCCTGTCCATCTATGGAATATACAGGAAACTCCTGTCACAACTGCGAAATTGCCACATCTAATCAAGCTTAATAGTCCATGTTACAAGCATTGAGTATGCCACGGTACTGCCAATGTACGAATTAAGATTCTTTGTTGGTAAATGGTTTTCTAAGATAACGTAAAAAGAATAAAGCTACTTTCCTTGAGCATGATCTTCCTGTAAAATAGCTATGAAAATGATAGCAAATTCACTATTCACATGCTCTTTGCGGCAGAATTGAAATGCAAGAGATTGTACACACTGTGCAAACAAAAAATGTGTGTTATATTATATTCCTCTTTGAGACATCAGTTAATTTATCGCTTAGGTTGTTTGGTGGGCCAAATAATTACCCTCAGCTTGATAATCCTACTCCTCATTGGTTTGTTTGTTTGTAACTCCTTTATTTAATCTGCACATACAGTAGGGCCAGGCCCTGTTTACGCAATGCAGCTCCGGTGTATAATTATCAGCGATGATATTCATGATAAAAATACATCAAATTCCTTAGGGGGATTGATTAGATTCTTCAAATAGCGATGTTTATAAGAAAAACACATTAATTATCCCGATCCAAGATGTCTATGGATCAAGGATATTCTTCCTTTTACCTTGTTACATATTTAAACCTACAAAGGTTAAAAAAGAGGTAATAAGCCATGTCAATTCTTGCGTGAGCAAGCTTTGACATTGTGCCTATCCCTTATAGGGCCGATCTTATGCCCAAGGCTGATGGAGAGTAGCCTTATTAAATTATAATCAGATGTTGATGTTTTTCCAACTGATTATTATTGGATGATGTTAGATCCAATAGAGAGCAAAAAATAAAGAGAAATAAAAGGGTTTTTTTGGCCTAATAATTTTTACCAAACGTTCATCGTGAGCTCTTGTTCTAATGTCTCTAACATCCAAGTTTTCATTTTCTTGAGAAAAGATAAAGGCAGCAGTGTTCATATGCATTTTTCTTCTGTCTTCTAGCTTATTTACACTACACTTCCTCAGACAGGGCTCGACATGAAATTCTTCATTGTTAAATGTGGTTTTGAGACCCCTGTTGAAAGCATACTGTAAATTTTCCAGAATAGAATTTGGTGTAACATTATATAATAAATCACCATAATCAATGGTGGGTAGTATCATGCATGTGAGAACCTTTGCACTAGACTGCTCAGACAGTTTTCTCCTTATTCTTCTCAAGAATCTGACCTTGTGGTTAACATTCCGGACAAGGTTTTTAGTATGAGCTTTAAAATTTAGGTTAGTATCAAGTAAAATGCCTAAATATCGATAGGTGAATGTCCTGTTTAACAAAGCACCGTCAAGAGATAGGGAGACCTTGGGCATTATTTTGAGGTTGGCTTCAGTACCCATATGCATAACCTTAGTCTTTTTTGCATTTAGCAATAGCTTATTAGCTTTGCACCATGTATTAACAGTGTTTAACTCAGAATTAATGGTATCTTCCACATTAGGAGTCAAATTATTATAAGGATAGTATAAGACAGTGTCGTCCGCATAATGCTGGCACTTCATGTTCTGTAGAGGAAAACCAAGGTCATTTATATAAATAATAAACAAAAGGGGTCCTAGAACCGAACCTTGTGGAACTCCACATGGAATTGGGAGGGTGTCAGACATCCTGCCATTTGCCTTAGTAGCTTGCACTCTATTTGTCAAGTAATTTTCAATGAGATTTCTTGCAGAAGGCCTAAATCCAATTTTTCCCAATTTATTTATTAGTAATAAGTGATTTATAGTATCGAATGCTTTCCGGAAGTCAAGAAAGATGGCAGAGGTTCCCTTATCATTATTTGATTCCCTGTATATGTTATTAGTGAATTTGATGAGACTATTCATAGTTGATCTCCCAGGTCTAAAGCCATCTTGATTTTCAGTAAGTACGTTATTATCATGGAGATGTTTCATTATCTGTTGGTGTAATATTTTTTCCATTAATTTAGAAGGCAATGGCAGAATGGAGATGGGTCTAAGGTTATTCACATCAGAGGCATCACCACCCTTGGGGAGTGGCTTAACAGTAGCTATTTTCCAGGCATCTGGGAAGGAGGCATTTCTTATCACTAGATTAAAAATAAATGTAATATGTGCAGGAAGAGCCAGCATAGCTATTTTCAATACACTAGTTTTGACTAGAGGAACACCTGAGGGTTTGTTTGGCTTTATCTTCTTAATTAGTTTTGTAACTATCTCCTCATCAGTCTCATGGAAGACAAAAGAGGGTTCATATACTGGAGGATGAAAAGTCCATGGCTCATTCAGATTTTTTGCTAGATTAGGGCCTATACTGGTAAAATATTCATTAATGTAATTGGCTGTATCCTCAGGCTTGACGGCTGTCTTATGAACATGGTGTATAAGATTGAAATAAATATCAGCATGTTTGGGATTAACGATATTGTTAAGAGCTTTCCAATATTCTTTCGGATTGTTTAGATTTTCATCTACTTGACGCTTATGCCAGGCTGCCTCTGCCTTTTTATTTTCCTGCTTGGATAAATTTTGAAGAAAATGTTTTATATTATTATCATCCTGGGATTTAGTTTTTTGGAAACGCTTTATGGCTTCATTTTTATCCTTAATTAGGCTAATGAGATTGGCATCCAGCCAAGGTTTTTTGGCTTGACTAAAGTTAAATTTTTTTACCTTACAATTTATATCCAGAATGTGCTGTATAGAGGCTATAAATAATTCCCAAGCATCAGTAGGTGACTCACAAGTCCAAAAATTATTCCAGTCTAAATTTCTTAACCTATTGATAAAGTCTACTTCATTAAATAGCCTGTAGCTCCTGCCAGTGAAGCTTAAGGGGATCTTGGGGGTGGGGATGTGTTTCCTTGTTACATATATAAGCTCATGGTCACTAATGCCTCCCATTGATCTAACCCCTGTACACGCTATATGGTCAGAATTTGTAAGAATTAAATCAATAATCGAATCATTCCCGTCCCGGTTTGGATTATAACGTGTAATTTCTTTAACTAACTGTCTTATCCCCAAACCTGCTGCTATGTTATTTAATTTGTCTTGATCTGGATTATTTCTTAGGTAATCAATATTGAAGTCCCCTAAAATAAATATTTCATTATATTTATCCAAATCAATATCATTAAAAGATTTTTTTATGGTATCTAATGCACTGGTAATGTTACCTTTTGGGGGGATATAGACATTAGCAACGACAATTCTGCTCATATTTGGCTTTGAAATGACTGACCACATAATTTCAATGTCCTTATTACTGGTATTATGTACAGATAGTTCATTACTTGATGTTAATCCATCTTTTGTATAGGTTAGTAAGCCTCCGTGGTTAATATCACCTGGGTCTGGTATTTGTCTGTCAAGCCTCTGAAGCGAATAACCCCTATGAACAAATGATTATTGGATACGCTCTCATCCAGCCAGGTCTCAGATAGAGTAATGCAGTCAATGTCAGAGTCCATAAAATAATCATGTAAAGTGGACATATCATTAAATATGCTTCTCACATTAAAGTGACATAAATGTAAGCCTTTAACCCCTTTAAGGCCTAGGTCAATAGACATTTGTGGTATCAGAGGACATACCTTCCCTGTAACACATAGTGAAAATAGGAATCCACTCACTCCCTTCTCTACCTGTACATGTTATACATACATTGGGTCTCATGCATCTAGTGCTGCCCATGTTGGCTGATGATAATCTCATTGCCAGGACTTCGAGAACTTGCATTAATTTGGGAATGCAGGTTGATGTGAATGACACATATTATTAATAAGACATAAATTTCACTGTCGGGGAAACAGTTTTATATAGGTTAGTAACAAGGATACAATGCCCAGGTCCTAATTTAAATGTCAAAGTTCCTTTTAGTTAGGACCATGGGGTATTGTTAGTACAATAAACATCAATAGGTACATTTATAAAGACAATGTAATGTATAGATAGAGCATTCCAGATCTACTAAGGGCTTGGCGTAGTATTGGTCTAAAATATACAGGTGCCCTATACATAACCAGTGGGTACATACTTCAGTCCATATGTTTCAATAGCGTCCAAACCCGACGGGTAGACGCGGATGTCCATAGGAATAACATAGCTTATGGCAGGCAGCCTTTCAAATCGGGCGCTGTAGGGTGTGGTAAGATCACAGTTAGAATTTAGTGGCGAAGGTCCGCGTCTTTGTGCCCGACCTCACCTACTATCCTCTACTGATCTCTTCATACAGAGCAGTCGGGGTACAATAATCAAGCACTTATATACCTACATACTCAGACATCATACTTACTCCCATACACACATCCACACACCCACATACACATACATACAATACAATTGCATCCATCTACCTACACACCTATATTACAACAACAGATCCTATACACCTACTTTTAATTAATGTTGAAGAGCGTATATTCACAGTCCGGTGTCGTTCAGTGTAGTAACACAGGGGTGACCTTATGGGTAGTAGTTCATACTAGAGACTGATCGGGCGTAGTGCTCTATAGACCAGTATAACAGCGATTCTATTTATATCACATATATAATCCAGGAATAGCAGCAGGGTTCTAAAAATAATACACTGTATTAGCGCCCGCGTCTTTGTGCCCGACGCCCACAGTGTACCACATTTAGCATAATTAAATAATATTGTTTTTAATCTTGTAACAGGAGATAGCATTGGTGGCTATGACACGGGCCCATTCCGTTTTGCTGTATGAATCTGGATGTATGCCGTCAGGTATCTTCTTATATTTGTGCACTACCTTACCCTGCTTTATATCATGAACAGTCTCGTTCAGCTTCGGGCCTGGATAACCTAGCTCCAAGTTGAGTTTGGTCACTATTTCGTTAATAAGTGGAATGGCAGTGTTAATGACCTCCTGTTGGATGGGGTAATCATGCTGTGCAGGTATGTAGTGTGAAGGGGCATGAGTACTGTTGTATCTGCTGTAGTTCAGGCCGACGAGTTTGGCGAATGCCATAGGGTGATGGAGGGAAGAAACATGTTTCATAATGTCCTCATATCTTCCAGTAACAACCTCTACTAGGTTGCCCACCTCATTAAATATAGGTGTTATGGTAGATTCACCATTATTGAGCCACTTAATTGTAGAAAGGTCACAGACCCCAACCATAACCACTAGCATATCATAGGTTCTGTTATGTAAGAGTTCAGATAGCTTGGGAATCATATCCTTGCATGTCAGTCCTCCAGTGGGCTCAACTTGAACATGTATAATCCCGTCATATTGCTTTGAAGTTAAGTGTCTGTTGATCTTATCTTGTAGGCCTTTGCCTTGGCTATCAGATACTACTAGAACTTCGTGCATAGTGAATTATGTGGAGTGTATACAAACTAACTGTTTGGCGGTGTGGCGGGGGCAGGAGGTAGTCCAGCAGGGCTGTCTGGCCGCGCTCTGGTAGGTGACTGGGTAGGTGAGGGGGTCGGCGTGCGCTGTACTATATCCTCAGCGTCGTCTTCCAGTGGTGGTGGTGGAGGGTCTCCTCTTAGTTCGCCTCTAATCCTCATAAGTAGCTGCCCACATAGGTTTCTATGCCTGTTCTGCACTGTGGTACCAGATTGAGTTGTACTTGAAGTAACAAGGAAACATATTACTTAAAAAGCTGTGGTGGCTCTGGAATAAATAACCACCTTTCAGCTTCAAGGTCTTGGCGCTTGCTGGTTTGATCTCTTCAGGCAGCCTGTCAATGTCCCCATGGTAGAACACCTCGCCATTCACTAATATGCTTCTCCCCTTCATTTTCACCTCATACTCCAGCGCCTTGGCTCTGGCGGTAATCACCCTCAAGTCACGCTGCTGAGCTGCCTCTTGGTCGGTGTAGTCGTCAGATATCTGGACTCCCCTCCATTGTGGCAGCTTTCCCATTTTGTTTATGTTAGTATATATAGTCCCTTTAGCATTTGGTTGGGAGAATCTAACTTTTATGGGTCTTGTAGCTTTGCAGTCTCTCTTAGGCTTAGGACCAAGACGTATAGCACTTGTAATATCTGCGCCTGTGAGTCCAGTTCCTAAGTCAGAAAGCACACTGATTATGGCAGCCCGGGGGTTTGGGTGGTCATCCTCTTTCAGGCCTCTGAACAACATATCACACTTTTGACTGTTTTTGTCTATTCGTTCGGTATGGGCCGATAAGGAATTCACTCTTGTGTTGGTAATGGCTTGGGTTTTGGTTATCTCGTCCAGCCTCCATTCTAGATCATCCGGAACTGTCTCTCTCCTCCAGGGCTTTGAGCCTAGCTTCAAAAGCTGAAAGCTTGGCGGAGTGATCGGTCACCGTGGAGATCAGTTTACCTAGGTCAGATGTATTTTTGTTACTGGCCTTAGTATTAGCCTCCAGGTGGGAAGAAATACCCTGGAGCTGGGTAGCCACCCTGTCCATTTTTTTCATAAAGGACATTTCTAGTTCGGCTACTGAATTACATGCTGGAGGGGGTACCACAGTGTTAGCTTTATCGGGAGACTGAAACATGTTCATGACAGAGCTTAACATACCCGTTTGTGAGGAGGGGGGCATGACAAGGGTCATTGTGGTGCTTTCTGGAGATGACGGGCTCGCCATGTTGATCAGAGTGTGTGTAGTGTTGATGGCGGCAGGTGAGTTGTCACCGGTGCGCTGCATTGAATCCACAGGTAGACGGGCTCGGGTATGACTTCTTGTAATTCTGGTCTTATTCTTATCCATTTGATGTTATGAAGTATATCCCTTAGTGCTTGGAGGGTTTATGGTCCATAATGTGTGGGTCTTTTGAGATTATTGTTACTGTTTCCCCTGTTTTGAACAACAACCCGCAGAGCCCTCCTCGTAGCGCGTCTTACCTGTCGGCCATTGCTCTATTTTGGTGAAATATTTGGTTACAGTTAAATCGCGTAAAGTGGTCGGGGATATTGCAGCCTCTCTAATATACGCACTTCATCTACTACGATATTGCCTGTGACCAGCAGTATTTTTCATCAACCAGATAAGCCTATACAAAGGCAAGGTGAAACTATTGTCATAAATAGAAAATTGCCATATCGAATCGAGCTGAAATACACAGTATTATAATTACGTGTTTGTGCATTAATTATTAAAAAAGTGAGGAGCCAAGCAGCCGGGCAATACAGCTTTACATATAGTGTATTAAAGAGAAAAGAATTATAAAAGGGTCCACTCATTGATATCCTGCTCGACCAAATACCCACGGTGCTCCATGGAAGATCGAGCGTTAATCCCATATAGCCCACTGATAACCTTTTTACTTAACAACAGATAAAAACGCACTTTAGTGACGACTGGACTAAGCTTTTCATTCGAGATGCTTTCTATTTCAGTCTTCAAGATCCAGGTTAAATTTGGAGCAAATCTAATCTAAAATTGTCTCTGCAGGGGGTGTTAATTAAACTGATTGCAGGTATAGGAACAGTGAACTGTGCACTCCGTCCATCAGGGGGCATTTTGAGATATTCCGACCGCAGAGGAACAATGCTAACTTATCAGCTCACGGGAAAGTGGCCTCTTTTGATATCATTATTGCTCTTTGATTGAACCCTGTACTTAAGAAAACGGCCACTTTTTTCAAGACCACAATACCCCATTGCCTTATCTTGGCAGTTCAGATTTCTATTAGGCTTGACAAAGTGATATCGTTGCGAACAGAGCCACATAGTTTATGATATTGATATGATTACATGTTCAACTTCTTATGTAGTTCATGACTCTATAAATACTTGCCTAACACATCAAATTCCCATTCATGAATACGTATACTAAAGCTTGAATTGATGATTATGGAAAAAAAGCTTTACAAAACAAGTAGACGTATGGGTATTATGACCTAGAATTTCCTGATTATATATGATATATATAAGTCAATTTTGCTGAAACTAAGACACTACATGCATCGATGCACACACAACCCTTGAGGTGACCCCACCCTACCTTTCAGCATATATACATATACTGGAGACCTCAGAGTCAGACGTCTAGTAAACCACAAGCAACCCCCGATCTATTTGAAAGATTTTCTTGGTACACACAAATACACTGGGATTACTAAATTCTAGGGACTGGAATACCAAAACGTCAAGCAAATAAAAGTGAAGGTAAGTAAACATTAGCTTGTATCCACAGCACCACAACTATAACTTTGTTCTAAATAGATCTACCCGAAATCCTCCTCTTGCCACGCCCGCATAGTATAACCTGCAATACCCACGGGCACTATTGTTGTGGGTTTAGGATAGAAGTGTCCAGAAAGCTTTGGGAACTTTAGTCCAAATGTGAGTGGACTGTGCTTTGCATTACCCTGGCTTTGTAATGTACTATACAAACTTGAAAATGAATGTGTAGTATCTTAAATACGTATACCATAAATTGAACTATTGATGTTATTTCATTTCCACATATTGAGGCACTTTGATGGAGGTAATCTGTATAGAGGCAAACGATCTACAGACTCTTTGACCCCCTGTTGATTGGTCTAGACATGACTATAATTACTAATTTGTACATTTCACCTCATCCAATTAAGGCCCCAAGTAGCATAACAGCCACTCAAATCCTGTCTTGATTGGGTGGAGAAATCTACATGATTGGTTGACACAAAGACAATCAACAGAAAACTGACCCCTCTATCCGTAACTCTCAGACCACCCCGGCTCCATCTAAGAGTTACAGCCGTAACTATGCCCGCACTGCTTTAACTATGGAGGGCGGTTTGGTGAGTTTGTGGGAAATATGTATCAATTGTGTACATGGACAATTCTAAGCAGTTTGATCCGTTGGATTCAAGATTGAAATGATATCATCAGTCTGCAATATTGAAATATGATTATGTTGAATGCTACTCAGTCCTTAAGGAATTTTGTTGATTATATTTATCATCATATTTATAAAACGGTTGACCGTGCACGGCACCATACAGCTGTAACTAGGTCAAGGCTACTCTCGTTCCCAAATCCTCCCAGAGGAAGGCTCTGGTAACTATGACCTTGAACTTGGGATTTTGCTGGGTTTGGGCAGTCCCTGTGGATAACTTGGAACCAGCGAACAGGAACCAGAAGGTTTGATGGTAGTTATACCATCAAACCTTCTGCTTCCATTTCTGGTTCCTCTTGAATTGAATTGAAATTCCTTTTATTTATCCTGGCAGGAATGTTGGCCTAGAAGACCGTATTTCACAAACACCAGGTTCCAAGCTAACCACAGGGACTGCCCAAACCCGGCAAAACTCCAAGTCCAAGGTCATATGGCAGTCACCAGAGCCTACTACATTGATCGCTCGATTACTGTACTCTCTTTGACTGTGATGAAAATCGCCCCACGTTGTGTTTTTTTGGTCAAATAAAATAATTAAACTACAAACTACTTCCTTCGGAAGGATCTGGGAAGGAGAGTAGGCCAAGGCTTGCATATTACGTTAGCTACAATTATTACGTTGGTTACACACACACATTACGTTAGTTACCCCAGGACAGTTTTATAAAGACGATAGATAATTCATGTCCCTTTACATCTGGACTGTCTGTTGTCATTAAGTGCACTTGTGCATTATAGGACAACAGAGAGAGGGAGAGAGAGAGAGAGATGGTATCAGAGAATAACAGATAGAGGTCTCATTTTAACTCTCTGTGATTACTCATATGCAGAGCTTGGTTCCAATAATAATTACAAAAGTAAAGTACAATCTTCTACAATAATGTTATCATAGTTGCTAATGAAGAAAAACATACATATACGAGGTACTGCAATACACATATACTTTAGCGTTAAAATGATAACTCCTTGATTACAGATGCACCATTCAGTTTACGTATGGCTTATCATAGTCACATGGATAGTTTTGGTTGCTACCATATTTCTCGCTACAGCAGCAAACTTCCCTATGTTAGGTAAGTCTAAACACTAAGGCCAAAAAAAGAGGTATGTTTCAGGTAACATGGAAAAAAAGTATGATCGGTAGGTCAGATTTCTTTTTCATTTTTTACTTTTTTTAAACATGAAAGTACTACCCAGCCTCTCCCAAGACCCTAAAACTGACCAAAACAGGGTAAAAATACGGAAACTACTTAAAAATTTCATTAAGCAAAACGTAGGGTCTGCCCTGTTTTGATAGGGTCAGTCGGGTGACCTGAGACCAACCTTTTTTTGGCCTAATTATGATATCTGTACTGAAGTAGTATAACTGACTGACTGTTTTCGGCCCAGCCGGGTATTGTATAGCTCGGTTTGGTGAGCCTGAGGACTAAAATCTGGATCTGTACAGATTTGTTCGAAATCCCTAACCCTGATTTCTAAGAGCTAGGCCCAACATTTTTCCAGCTATATGTACCGATGTCTTAAACAACTTTTTAATGTTGACATTCATGTTGGCACACATACTTGTAGGCTTATATTATAATTGTAGAGAAAAGTAACGTTTGAGGCCCATTTATTTTTTGATAAGCGGCCCAGACCCCTCTGCATCACCTTTCCCAATGTAGGAGGGATAAGGTTTGAGAATTCTGCTTTTTGCATTATATAGTAATGATAATATTTTCTGGAGGGCGCAAACATAATTTCTCAAGACCCCATTCTCTGTGATTAGCCCCCCCCCCCCCATTATCACCACGCCCCCCCCCCCCCCCCCAGTTTGTGTTTTATGCTCAATGGTACGATATAACTGATATTTTATAGTTTGATGAAATTTCATGCAGGTATATTCCAGGGCAGTATAGAGGCAGGGAATGGAGGTGAGCTGGAATTCAGACCGGCAGGATTGGTCTTCTATACAATCTGGCCAGCCATCTTTGTCTATCAGGTGAGTTCAGTCATCATTCCTTAACGATTAGAGTGCATTTAGATAGAGGCCATTATTTGATAACGTTGAAGGTGGATTATTTTCAACCACCCACCCCATCTCTTTAGAAGGACCGACTTATTTTTGAGGTCATCCCGCTTTTTAACTATTTTGCTCTCTAGAGGTCAGAAAGATGCATAAGTATGTAAACATATTTCTGTAATCTACACAGTTCTAAGGACTTTGTATTATGATCATGGATTTCCCAATTCTTAGCTGCCTTTAGCAAGTCACTAAAACTGTGGTATCTCCGTTCCAGGTCATAAGCATGGTCTATGCTACAGTGAACATATTCAGGAGGGCTACTGATGGAACACCCCTGTATGCCTGTGCCCCCTTCATCCATTGGTCTGTCTTCGTGGTCTACATAATTGGTCTTGCTGGAAGTGTGGGCTGGCTGTTTCTTAATGATAGGCAACTCCCACCTGCGGCTGTGATTCCGGTGGCCATTGCAGCCCTTGCCATGTTCATTACCATAGCATTGTCCATTTATGGAATATACAGGTAACTTACTGACATTTGTAATGAAAAAGCAATCATTATCCTATCAAAGTTAGTTTACCTTTATCTACGATATCATGCTACAATGTTTATCTTAACACATCATTCCATTGAGCCCAAGATATACATGAATTCTGAATTTAATTCCAATATTTGACACAAGATTACTCTCTTCAGGTACTATCCATTGCTGGCACAGAATGGGTTCAGGAAGGAGAACAGATATGTGCTGGGCTTGATGACCAATGGCTTCGCCATGTTTGGCACTTGGCTTACTTTGGCTACACATATCACCTTGGGCTCTACCTTAGCCTTCACCATTGGTATCCCTCAGCAAGCTGCCTCAACAATCGTCTTCTCCATCCTCACGGCACTGATCTTGATCTGGGTCCTGCTCGACTTGGCCTTCCTGGAGAAGTTCACAAGATTCCTCTACACCCCCTATGTCGTCTTGATCTATGCTCTAAGTGGTATCATTGCTGAGAGTTATGATGGGAATAGTCCTAATACCATTATAACTGTCATGTTGCTGACAGTTACGATTCTGATGTTGTGTTTCAAGATATGTCTTGTTATCCACCGTGAAATGAAAATGCCAGCGTTCACAAAGGTTGTGATACCTGCAACTACTATCATCTACACTTAAGCGGAACATTTAAATTAATGCTTCATCACTGACCCATGCTAAAAATGAAAAAGGAAATGAGAGAACAAAATATCTATCCCTTTCTGATAATGGCATTACATTCACTACTACACACTCGATAAAGAGAACCTACACCCTAATTTGTCCTCTAGGTTTTAGGGAATCCTGAGTTGTACCATTTAATTTATTATGATATAGCCTGTAGCTTCTAATGTTATATGATAACATGATTTCTCAAACTAGAAGAATAAAGTCATCCAAGGCTGAGAGCATTGCACATTTTAAGAATTTTTAACCTATACTTCCAGGATGCTCTAATGCTTCATATTCGCAGGAAGAGCTCACCCCCCTCCCACCGACATTTAGATATTGAATGATTTAAATCACTTCAAAGCATCATTCACTTATCTGTGTAGGGAGCGTTTCTCAATGTAAAGTATACGTGATCAAAATTTGATCAAATACGTATAATAAAATATAATTTTAGGTGGTGTTGCCATGCTTTCAAACAGTGTTCGTTAGTGTGATTTGTGAGAATAAAAATGACTTCATGTTCACAGCTGCACAAGAAAGGGAGATCTCGGTTTATACTGTAAATTCTCGCTCATGAAACTAGTTTGTATTTTGAGCCGCACCCTCTAACGTTGACTAATTCTATAGGCCTGACAAAGGGTCCGGATATTCCTAACTTAGTACATGTTGTACTAGCAAAAACGCCTGTATAAGCTGCACCCTACATAGGCATATTTGGTATCAAATTAAAGCTGGCTGTGACAGCGGATAAGGCCATGTTTAAAAAAAAAGTTTTGTTTCAGGTAACTTGGGAAGAAACTCTAAGGTCGATAGATCGGATCTTTTTCTTTTTTTTCTTTTTTTCTTTTACTTCCCCTCTAAAATTGACCCAAAAAAGCGTAGAAATGGGAAGTTTTTTTTCCCTTAATTTTGTATACCTAAAATTGACCTCAAATAAGTATAAAAATATAAACAATTCTCCAAAATTGCATAAAAAACGTAGGGTCGGCCCTGTTTAGATAGGGTCGGTCGGGTGACCTGAAACAAACTTTTTTTTTTGGCCTAAAGCATCTTGGGTCAAGCCTTTTGAATATTGCAATCCATTAGTTTACATGGCCGGCTATCCATAAAGGGGTTATAGATCGAGGGGTCCCAATGCATCCCATCCCTCTGTGTGCATCTTATGGAATAGGTATGACCAGTTAACGTGGGCATGCCTATGTCATAGGATGGCCAGTTGGCCAATTTGTCACTAGTATCACAGTGGGCATCCAATCCATAGCATGACCACTATCTACAGGCCCACTGCATGCCCTCCCTCCCCCCTGCCCTACCCTGCCAGCTGCGTCATTGTCCCTTTTGTAGGCAAATGTAACACTTACCAAACCCAGGACCAAACCCCTAAGGTCGACAGGGCAACATGGGCATTTACCCCCACACGTACCTGTCCCCCAAGTGTGCCCCCAAGTATCATTGGCGGGAACAATTCTCGGGTAGAGTATGTAGAAGTAGAATTGTGTAGTGATACAGTGCGGCACTCTGATTGGCTGGCTCCACAGAGGCTCTCACTTTAAGCATAAAGTCTCAACTTCAATATTCTCCAGCCAGGACACCTGGAATGTTAGTGTCATGGCGCGGTATTCCAATGGCCCGAGGGTAAGTCAAATGTTCTGTAACTTTCCTGTTTTCTTTTATCACAACAATTAAACTTTATTAAGCTGTTTTAACTTACAGTAATTCTATATAATAATGTGGAATGTGGACCCCTCATAGGGGAGGTTAATCTATATCAAACAAAGGTCATTGACGTTGACGTTGACTGTCACTGTGTCAGTGTTGACTGCTATTTTCAAGGACAACATGAAATCCTTCAATGAAAGTCATGAAGCCTATGCCAGTTTTTGTAGATATTAACACCCTTTTGGGATTGTCTACGATAACATAATACACTTAGTTAGATCTAGTGGGTAGGCTACTGTGAGTGCAGATGGGTCAAAAGCGACCTGGCGATCGACCTGGGCCGTTTTGGAGGCGACTTTCGACCGAAGGCAATAATAAAAACGACTTAGCGACTTTTGGTTAAAACTGACTATAAAATAAAGGGTCCAAAAAGCGACTTTGTGACATGGACCCCTTAATTTCGGCGACTTTCGGACTTCAGGGAGGGACCCATCCGCACCCCCGGTACTGCGCTTAGGCCTTCAGCCCGGGCCTTCAGTTGACTTGATATGACCTTTACTCTTCACTGTGGTCAGTATTATGCCTACAGCTTCGCCTTTGGCCAAGCAGGGGGTAGCCACTTTCGTACCCCTACTAAGCCTCCCGATCCTCTCACATCAGTAACCCCTTAGGGAGTGTTCATTTATTAGTGAAAGGGGCCGTGGTAGGTTTGGGGGGGGCGTAAAAATTTCCGACCCCTCCTGAGGGGGGGGGGGGGTGTAAAAATTCTGACCCCTCTTGAGGGGGGGGGCATAAAAATTTAAGCCCCTTCGGCGAGGGGGGGGGGGGGCGCTAAACGTTCTATGCACTCTCGAGGGGGGAGGGCGTAAAAAAAATGTCACCCCTCCGCGCGAAATCTCACCACCCCCCCTGTAAATGATAAATGAAAACTCCCTTAGGGAGTGATCATTTTTTTAACAACAGGGGGGGGAGGTGGGTTTCCGCGCGGAGCGCGTGAAATTTTTTACACCCCCCCGGTCAAGGGGTCAAAATTTGTTACCCACCCCCTTAGGGTCAAAAATCGGCTCGCGCGCGGGCCCTTTGAAGCATAGTAACTTGCGGGATTTTTGGCTCAAAACAGGTTAAATTCCCCCCCCCCAAGAGGGGTCCAAATTATTTTGCCCCCCCCCGGTCAAGGGGTCCAAATTTGTTTGCCCCCCCCCCAAACCCACCACCCCCCCTGTTGATAATAGATGATCACTCCCTTAGAGACAGGTAACCATTCTAAGCAGGGGGGTGCAGGGGGGTCACCTCCTCAGGTCGGAAAGTCCCCGAAATTAAGGGCTCCAGGTAACAAAGTCAGATTTTTTACTGTAGCCAAATTTGTTCCAAAGTCGCAAGGCTGCTTAAAATAGTGTACCAGGTCCCCTGACAACCAGGTCGATTTTGACCCCTCTGGGGCGACACAGAGAGCCTACAGTGGCCTGTAACCAAACGTCAACGTACAGGGGGTCAGAATTACCCGAAATATTTTTCTCTCTATTTTTCTGGGGGGGGGGGGGGGGAGGACGCCGGCGGGTAGACTGTAGAGCACCTACCATTGGCAGGGGCCTATTATCGTCATATTTAACACCATTCAAGCCATAACCCAGAGGATACTTATTTTTTAGAGATGTACTGAAAACTGAATGGCACCTGACGGTATTCACTACAATTATGACAAGCCTTTTCATACTTCACTGTTATTGGGGATGGTTTATCTATAGGCCTATTTGAGAAAAGATAGGCCAATCATGTAATGACCTTTATGCTGACCTTATCAGGTTGATTAAGAAAATATACATTTTGTTAAAATTGTTTAGTGCATAAATATAGCAAAAATATAATGTAAAAATGGCACAAATAACTATAGTAGGGGTGCCGATAATATACTTCAAAATAAGCCCATGGAGCCTATTATTGTCACACATAGAGATATTGGCTTCATATGGTATACGCTGTTTCCCTCGGTTGTCGGGTAGACTCCTCGTCATTGGTGCGAGAGGCAGGGAAACAGCCAACATATGGTATTGAAATTAATGGGAAATGTATTTTCGGATTTATTATGATAGAATAACATTCCAAAAGTATGTCTGTTGCTGTTATTAGATTGAAAACTATGTTTTTTAAATTTTGAATTTTTCTACATTAAAGTAAAGGAAAAAGTGCTTGGTTCTTTCCAAATATGACTGGGATAGCACACTGGAGTGATGGCCTCCAGAGGGGAGCTGACTGTATGCTGTAAACATATTTTTCCGTTTGTAAGCCCAGGCTTATACTGATTTCAAAGGTAAATTAACCCAGTTATAAACAGGGCAAGCTTATATTCCGAGCAGGGTTATATTCTTTTTTTATCTCCTATATTCATTTAGTTCAAAGAGCCACTCTGGCAGTATGCCTAAAATTGTCATACATTTTCATTATATTTACTTTTTTTTTCTGGATATTTCTAAAGCTATCACGACAAATTACAGTGTCGCCCTTCTTGAAGTGTTCCCAGCTAAAAGCGTGGTACTTTGGCTTGATTCAAATAAAAGAATTGTGAAAATATTCTGACTACAAATGAAGTTATGCCCTGTTGAAGGAATTGTATTAAGTTGCCTTCTTTGAACAGTGTTATACAGGCCCTGTATAATATAAGACCTAGTACCACTTTTGATGCTAAAAAATTCTCATGTAGAAGTTAGAACGAGAGTCAGAACCCCACTTAGGCTTGTAGGATTTGTCCAAACTCTAGGTGCGGCTCATACTAGAGTTTTTTCTGGTATAGTACAATACTAGAGTCAGCATAATCAGCCCCCTGTGTGGCTTATATGATTGTCGCAAAGTCTAGTTGCGGCTTATATAATTGTCGCAAAGTCTAGTTGCGGCTTATATAATTGTCGCAAAGTCTAGTTGCGGCTTATACGAGAGTTAGGCTTATATGCAAGAATTTACGGTAGCTTACATATAGGAGGAAATATGGTATTTTCACATGTATAAATTTGCTATAAAGTGCAATATTGCGTGTATTGAAATGCACGATTTTCTTGAATATGGTATTAATATTACTACACTTGATAAATCTTTCTTGTCTAAATCATATTTTTGTTTAATTTCCACAATTTTTGCGGTAAAATATTTTCTATACACTGTAGGCATACTTACTACTGAAACGCCTGGTTTCCTCATCAGTAAGAGGAGCTGGAACTTCACGTCGAACTGATGGTTGCGGCTTGTCATGAGAAGTGTCATTGGCACTTGTTGCATGTAGATGGCCAATGTCAGTTAGGCTAGCCTCCTCTATGAAGTCTTTGGACGGTTGATGCAGTGTTAATTTACCGCTCCTGTAGACATCACATCCTTCAGACTTTCTTGATGCAGTGACTCGAATACTAGTATTATAGCTTGCAGACGCCATGTTGATCAGTCGACGCACCCGGTGTGTGCTGAAACCGCTTTTTCTGGAAATGTTTGAATCAAATAAAGGCAGCTATTTAGACTTGCACAGATGAAATCCATGAAATCCACAGAGGTGCGAAAAGTTATTATAAACTGGTATCAAAAGTCCCGATAATGATACTATAGATGTGGGTCATTGGATTTTCCTGATTTGAAGAGAATATATGGCTTCTAGATTCGGTGAGTAACTCAACGGGGTTGCACTATTTCATTCATGCAGCTTGGTTCAACTGACACTTTTTGGGAAATTGTCTCACTGTTACCAAAAGGGCTTGTTACCCTGATGTCATGTAAGGTTAGAAATTCTCATGGCATCTGCCATCAAAATAATTTGCACTTGTAGTGAAAGTGAAGTATTCTGCGTTTGATGTGTGGCACATGTCGAAAGGCAAATATATGTAATAGCGGCTAAAGTTCTTGTGCTTTGTTCATATGCTATACCTGTGCATTGAGTAGAAGAACTAACATCCAGAAAACACGATATGTAACTCCAACGTAGCGTAGAGGGTTGTCTAGGTATTTTCTCAACCAAAGGTCTAGGTCTGGGGCGGGGGGGGGGGACCAAATATGAGTCCCAGGCATCTGGCCCCTAATACACATAGCCCCAGGACACATAGCCCCAGGAACATGGCCCCATAGACACTTAGCCCCAGAACATAGATGGACCCAGGACCCTTGGCCCCAGAAAATATATTGGCTATATTATTGTTGGACATTGAAAATCTAGTAGCATATTCCCCTACATAATATGCCATTATGTTTGGTGAACGTTGGTAATCGTGGGTATAAAAGTGTGTATTGCTAAAAGTGAAGGTTGACACAAAGATGGTATAATTGTCAAAATGTTGGTCATACCCACGACCATGAAAATGCGCCCACAAGCACTAAATGGTCCTTTATACAATGCCAGTTTATGAGAGACCAAAAGGTCATTATAGACTGATTTCTCCCATAATATTCAGTCCTTACACCGCACATTATATTGATAACAGTAGATCTATTCAAATTCAATTATTGGTTTGACATTTTAAGAAAGTTTAAGTGAAGAAATTCAATACATTCAAATATGTCTCATTTCGTTGAGGTTCATCACTCCAACTAGCCATTTTCCTCTTTTTATCTAATAAAGGTTACATATTTGCCACAAAAGGTAGAACACAATGTGCAGCTCATTAAAATTAGCCCTTTTGGGCAAAGATGATGAACATATGGACAAACATATATTACAAACACATGACCAACACACGACGAACATATGACAAACACATGACAAACACATGACAAACATATGACAAACATATGAAGAACCATCTTCATTCCGACCCCATCTGAGGGGGGGGGGTGTAAAAAATCCTGACTCCTCTTGAGGGGGCGTGCGTAAAAAATTAAGCCCCTTTTCAACAAAAAAGCCTGAGCATTACTATAGTTCAAAGGGGGGTGGGCGAAAAACTGCAAGGCCTGAAATATTGGCCTATTTCTTCCATTTTAAGCCATGGTGGAGCCCCCTGGTGGCCAAAATTGGTACTCATCCCGCGGGGATACCTCTTTCTGCTTGTCCACATATATATGATGAACATATAATGAACATATGACGAACATATAGCCTACAGATAAGGGAGGGACATGAATATTAGAAACACACAGCAAATGCTAAGACATGGATCAATAGGGAAGAGGGGGGGGGCATGAGTCCTGGGGCCATTGTAATATGGGGCCATGTAACCTGGGGCCATGTGTGTCTGGGGCCAGATGCCATGGAACGCCAAAAAATTCCAACCCGCTCACGCGAAAATCAACCGACCCCCCCCCCTGTTGTTGATAAATGACCACTCACTAAATTCGATATGACCTATTGTTGAAATCAACATGCTACATTAGGACATGTGACATGAGGCTTAAACAGTTAGTGACAGTGGACATAGTTAAAATGGGGGTGCAGAGGGGTCACCCCCTCAGGTCGGAAAGTCGCAGAAATCAAAGGCCCAAAGTCGCAAAGTCGCTTTTTTAGACCATTCTTACTATAACCAAATTTGTCGCCAGGTCGCTTAAATTATTGCACTAGGTCGCCAGGTCGCCTAGGAAACAGCACAGGTCGCCAGGTCGCTTTTGACCTCTCTGAAGCCACTAAAATTGACTTGAGACGAGAGCATTATCTAGTGACATTGACATGTGACCCCGCATGTGACATGGGCTTTTCTTAAAATTGACATGCGATAAAGTGACCCCCCCCCCTGCCCAGCATGGCTAGGCTATGATTTATGGTGAGATTGAAAAATGGATGTAGCTTTGCTTGTAATAGGAATATTTACAAAATTCTTTCAGTTCTGGAAAGCCTGAAGACGGGAGAAACCGGGAGAACCAGAGTTGACAAGAAGCTGGGAGTATCCGGGCGTGAACCGGGACAGTGATGTTAGGCCTAGCTGTGCATAACAATATGGTTTCAAATTTCACAAAGCCACAGGGTGACATTATAGTCATTGACAATGTCAATGCCAAGGGGCGATAATAGGGCTATCTTATGTTTACTGGCGAAAATATATGACCGCAGACATTGAATAAAATCAAAATACACAACGCTAACATTAGCTGAGAAACATTGGGGGATGTGTAACAGATCTATAAATTATATAACTTACCTGATGACTGGATATTTATAGGGCTTATGGCCTAGTCATTTCAAGCAGATGACGTGAAGACGTCCTACCCAGCCAGCTGGCTGAGAACGTTGTTAGTGTGGTCCCAGGATGTAAGGCCAGAGTGGAGGGCCCTACTTTGAGTCCATGGGCCGGCCAATGAAATAGCAGAGGTGAAGAGGCTCGGGTGGTGGGGAGACTGTGCTTTAAAATGTAGTGCCATACATAATGAAATAATGCCTTGAATTAGATTGGGAAGTGATGTAATTCTGCCCATACATGTGTTGTGAGAAAGGACCGGGAGGCTTTAGTTGAAATTAAGAGGAAGAGCTAAAGTAAATATTAACCACTGCTTGAAACGACCATGCGTCACGATTGGCTATCTACACTGGCACTCTGCTCTCCGCTTTGTGTCGCAGCTTGTTATAGGCTTCCTAGACTTTAGTCTAGGGACTTATCACAAGCGACGTCCAAATGGTGTCCACTATTCTGCATTGAAAGACTCTCCTTATTGGGCATTGAAATTGTATTTACACTGGATTCAGCAGATTAAGGGAGTGTTCACTTATTAATTACAGGGGGGGTGGTGAGATTTCGCGCGGAGGGGCGAACATTTTTTACGCCCCCCCCCCCTCGTGAGGGCGCGTGTAACGTTTTGCGCCCCCCTCGCCGAAGGCGCCGAAATTTTTTCGCCCCCCCCCCCTTTGAACTATAGTAACGCCCAGGCTTTTTGGCTAAAAAGGGGCTTAAATTTTTACGCCCCCCCCTCAAGAGGGGTCAGAATTTTTTACGCCCCCCCCCCTCAGAAGGGGTCGGAAGTTTTTACGCCCCCCCCAAACCCACCACCCCCCCCCTGTAAATAATAAATGAACACTCCCTAATGTATAGAATTATGTAAGATAAATCGGAAAATACTTGGTTCGGTCCAAAAAGTAAGGGAGTGATCATTTTTTACCCCTCCCCATGGGTCGAAAATCGGCACGCGGGCAGGCCCTTTGAAGCAGAGTAACGCGCGGGCTTTTTGGCCCAAAACAGGTTAAATTTTTCGCCCCCCCCCTTTGAACTATAGTAACGCCCAGGCTTTTTGGCTAAAAAGGGGCTTAAATTTTTACGCCCCCCCCTCAAGAGGGGTCAGAATTTTTTACGCCCCCCCCCTCAGAAGGGGTCGGAAGTTTTTACGCCCCCCCCAAACCCACCACCCCCCCCTGTAAATAATAAATGAACACTCCCTAATGTATAGAATTATGTAAGATAAATCGGAAAATAGGCCTACTTGGTTCGGTCCAAAAAGTAAGGGAGTGATCATTTTTTACCCCCCCCCCCATGGGTCCAAAATCGGCACGCGGGCAGGCCCTTTGAAGCAGAGTAACGCGCGGGCTTTTTGGCCCAAAACAGGTTAAATTTGTTTGACCCCCCCAAGAAGGGTCCAAATTTTTTACACCCCCCCGGTCAAGGGGTCCAATTTTTTTGCCCCCCCCTATTACGTCACCTATGTTTCAATACTGCAAAAAAAACAGTTGATTTAATAGGCCTACAATTATTACAATATGGGCCAGTGGGTTGTTGTTCAGGGAGTGATACTTTTTTGACCCCCCCCCCCCTCCCCCCAGTCCAAGGGGTCAAAAATGTTTTCGTTTATCAATTACAGCAGGGGTAGCTTTGGGGACCACCTAAAATCCAATACTAAGGGAGTGTTCATTCATTACTCACAGGGGGGGGTAGTGGGTTTGGGGGGGAGGTGTAAAAATTTCCGACACCTCCTGGGCGTAAAAATTTAAGCCCCTTTTAAGTAAAAAAGCCAGTGCGTTACCATAGTTCAAAGGGGGGGGTGAAAAATTTTCGCTGCCTTCGCCGGGGGGGGGGCACAAAAACGTTCTAGGCCTACACGCTCTCGAGGGGGGGGGGTGTAAAAAGATTTCGCTCCTCCGCGCGAAATCTCACCCCCCCCTGTAATTAATAAATGAACACTCCCTAAGGGGGAGGACAAAAAGTTCTGACTGCTTGAAGATGGGGGGAGGGGGTTAAAATAAGCCCCTTTTAACAAAATAAAAGCCTGCTTTTTACCATAGTTTGAAGGGGGCATATATTTTTCACGCGCTTTTGGCGAGGGGGAGTGCAAAAAAAATATTCCTGAGCTCTAGGGGGTGGTAAAAAAATTCCCCATACCACCCCCAATTCAATAATTCGCAAATCTCTCTTACTATGCTTCAAAAGGGTGAGATATCTCTTTTTTTTATGTTGGGAGCTAGAGGGAAGGGGAGGGGGGAGAGGGAAGGGAAGGGGTGGGGGAAGAGGGGGAGGAGGGAAGTGCATGCAGTGGGCCTGTAGATAGTGGTCATGCTATGGATTGGATGCCCACTGTGATACTAGTGACAAATTGGCCAACTGGCCATCCTATGACATAGGCATGCCCACGTTAACTGGTCATACCTATTCCATAAGATGCACACAGAGGGATGGGATGCCCAATGTCGGATGTCAATTTTAAGAAATGGCCATGTCGCATGTCACTTATCAATGCTCATGTCCCCTGTCATATATAAGAAATGCTGTCCCCTGACCTTTCTTTTCTTTTTCAAAGTAAATCATTAGTCAATCGTTGATCATCATGTGTGTATTTAGAACCCACTATATAGTTTCCCTATCTATAAGCATGACACAATATATTCCCACTGATACATACCGTTGGTCAAATCGTAAATAATAGGAGAAGACCGGAATCATGGTACAATCACCAAGGGGCACTTCCCATCTTTTCTACAGTAATTATGAGTGAACATCACCTCAAAGTTGATACCCTTATCATGGGAAGCAGATCGACCAAACTCCATCCTTTTCATGTGAATTGAGCTCAGAATATGGAATTCATTTAGGCTTGAAACGAGGGAGACCAATAAAAACGTCCCCATATCAAGATGACCAGTAAAAATGATAGAACCCCACATAAAAGGTAGGCCTCAAACATTCCCTTATATCTGATATGTTGAGAATAGAATGAAAGTGTCATTAGAAAGTCTTTTGGATAATTATACCTTACAATATACCTTTTACATCCTAAGTTGTCATAAAAGCACCACTTTTGAAGGACCTTCGCTTGTCCGTGCCTAGGTTTCAAAAATATCCTTTCCCTTGGAATCGTGTTTATACCTTTATATAGTATCCAAAGCTGAGGGAGTGCCACCACCCCGGAACAAACAGCAGATATACCTAGAGGTATGGCCTACAACTCCAAGGTTATATAAAGTGTCCTATCTTTCCTGAAACTAGGACACTTTCAACCTGTGCGCCAATGGGAGACGACTGTATATACAACATGCAACGATGCACGACCAACCCCAACGTTATTCACCTCCGACGTCTATAATACTGGAAACCTCAGAGCTAGGAGCCTTAAAACTGGTGAATGGCCTACTCAAACTTGAAGATCCAACCTGTATAATACTGGAAACTTCAGAAGAAGCCTTAAGTCTGGTGACAGGAGAACCCAAAGCTCAAGGTAAGTAACACGCAGAGCGACGTGGGCATTTAGGGGTTTAATGAAACCGACATCAGGTATGAGAATGAGACAGTGGCAAAGGACATTTCTTGACAGGAGACATTGGCATTCATTACAGTACTAGTTTTATAGTCGACAGGGGAAATGAGCATTTCTTGAAATCAACAGGGGACATGAGAGGCCTCCCCGCCATACCCAAGTCCCCTATCCGATGTCCAAGGCTCTCTCTCTCTCTCTCTCTCTCTCTCTTGCTCTCTCTGTCTTTCTCTCTCTATATATATATATGAAGCGATCCGTAAAGCTAGGTCATGGGCGCGGCCATAAGTTGGTCATCAAGGAGACTCCACTATAAAAAGGGCTGGTCCAACGTGTGGCGATTTACCTCTGTAGAAATTAGATATCACTTATGATGGTATTAGTGCTTGGCCATGTGGAGTTTCGCGCACATGGGATGTTAATTTTGTCCAACCAAAATAAATATCTTTATTGGATCGCTAGGAATGCAAAATCACCTCTTGGAATTTTTTTCCTTTTTATGGTTGCCGTGGCAACCATTTTCCTTGACAACACCAAAAAATGACAGAAAATGCCTCTAATTACATCCAAATTTCTGCCTAGGAACCATATAAATACATCATTACTAAACATTTGACAGCATAAAAACTTCTTTATGTGAATTTGATCAAATTTATCAGTTGCATATATTCTGTCTCGAGGTATGTGAACCTATTTTCTAAAATGTTGTCCTCTATCTTGGTTGCCATGGCAACCATCATTCCTGGCAACACCAGAATAGAAGATGACTCCCTCTGCAGGGACATTTGAGCTAAAGAAATAAATAGTAGGGTCTGTTAAGGTTGATTTTGGGTCAAAGGGGAACCGGCTGGACAAAACTCTGAAATTTTAGCTATTAGTTCATTTTGACCCACTTTTTCAAACTGGACGGGGAGCCAGTGTGAATTTTCATTGGAACCCCCTGAAATCCAAGATGGCCGCCATATTTGGAATATTTTTCAATATTCTGCTATAAAATCCTTGTTTATTGACCAATGAAGTTGTGTAATAGCTCAAAATGACTGTATAAATGTGGGCTAACAAGGAACATATTTTTTGTTATGATCTGGCTAATATGGTCACCATGGTAACCAGATAGATGTAAATATTGATGTATTTTGCATATAATTTTGCTATAATATCCTTGTTATATATTTTCCCGGGCGACTCAATTAACATTGATGCTGTGATGGTACCGTCAGTTATATATAAGAGTTGCTCCACTCATACTATGTGATAAACAAATAGTATCACGTGAATAGCACGGAAGGGATTCAGTTGGGGTAAACTCTCAGGCAAGTTTCATTATTGGTGATTAACGGTAGATATTTCCCAGCATAGTTTACAAGACACTAATCATTAATAGTGCGTTATATAATTTCTAGATATAAAGTCCAATTTGGCAGTGCTATAGTTATAGGGATGATTATTATTATTGGAAAAAGGGGTTGTCCCTCTAAGAGCGAGACGACGAGTATACTTGTAGGAAGCTGAAAACCCTATGCAGTGATTACAAAGACGCGAGTTCCCTTTGTATGTATGTATATACACTTGGCCTATAAATGTAGATGTATTATTGCAGATGCACCGTTCGGGTTATGTCTGGCTTATCATAGTCACATGGATAGTTCTGGTGGCTACAATCTTCCTCGCTACAGCTTCACAATTTGCTGCGTTAGGTGAGTCTGGACACTAATTACGATATATGTACTCCACGGGCATTATTTCGTAGCCGTTTGCAGCCTCAGCCATGTATTATAGTGGCGCCCCTGGAGAGGAAAGGTTACACTACCATCTACAATATCAACCACGACTTGCGTGTACATGACTTGCATGTCAGGTCACAGTGCTGTTGCGGGAATTGCAGAGTAAACTTATGAATTGCAGCATAGACTTGCAGACTTGCCAAATCAACCGTAAATACCTCATCAATAGCGAGCTCACAATTCCTTTTTCAAAAGGCAAAATTGAAATTAAGGCCCGTCGGCCCCCTGGATCCGCCAATGCTATGGCCATGATATTCAGCAAGTTAAACATTTGTATTCAATTGCATTGTTGTATTATATATCATTATATTGTTGCATTTCGTGCAGGTATATTCCAGGGTAGCGTATCCGATAGTACTGCTGACGACTTGGATTTCAACCCAGCACGTTGGGTCTTTTTTATAATATGGCCTTCCATTTTCGTCTATCAAGTGAGTTCATCAGCTATTCTTCACTCTTTAAGATCCATCGTTGCGACTTTCCTAACTTTCCTAAAATAGCATTAGCGGCCTTCATCACCGTTTAATAAATCCTAACGAAAAGAAAGATATGCATAGTTTACGCTGATTGCCCTGTCACACAGAAACAAACGTGTATTATGGCCAGAATCCATCCAGACATTAGGATTTCCCACCATACAAATCTAAACTCCCTTTACCATACACCATAGCTTGCAAAGCCTTTGTGTTATTCCCATGCCAGATAATATGCCTGACATATGCCACGGTGAACATATTCAGGAGGTCTGCAGACGGAACACCCCTCTATGCCTGTGCCCCCTTCATCCATTGGTCCACCTTTGTGGCCTATATGATCGGTCTTATTGGCGCTACGGCTTGGCTGTTTGTTGATGATAGACAAATCATCAAGGCTGTGGGTGTGATTCCTATTGTTATCTCCGCCCTCGGAACGATTATAGCTACTGCATTGTCTATTTATGGAATATACAGGTAACATTATTTTAAGTTATGCATAAGAGAAACTGGATCAGGTTGAGGAGCTATCATAATCATCTCAAATAAACTCTTTTATTGATATTAATAAGCCTTGTATTGTATAATATGATTACCTAACAACAGTCCTATTGAAATTTTAATTAACATTAAACCCAACAATATATGAATCTTGAGTTCACATTGCAATACATGACTTAACATGTTTTGTTCAGGTACTATCCATTGCTGGCCCAGAATGGGTTCAGGAAGGAGAACAGGTATGTGTTGGGCCTGATGAGCAATGCCTTCGCTATGCTCGGTACATGGCTGACTGTGGCTACACATCTGCAGCTGGGTGCTGCGCTAAGCTCCGATGCTGGTTTCCCTCAGCAAACTGCAGCAACAATCATACTCTCCATCCTCACTGTGCTGATCTTGATCTGGGTCCTGCTCGACTTGGCCTTCCTGGAGAAGTTCACAAGATTCCTCTACAGCCCCTATGTTGTGTTGATTTTTGCTCTCAGCGGTTTTGTTGCCGCGAACTATGATGGGAATGATCCAAATACCATTATTACTCTCATGCTGCTGATAGTTGCGATTCTGATGTTGTGTGTCAAGATATGTCTTGTTGTCCATCGTGAACTGAAAATGCCTGCTTTCAAAAAGCCAGTGATTCCTGCAACTACTATCATCTTTACTTAAGTGAAGCAGTGGAGCCTTTAGGGTTGCTACTTTCCTTATTCCAGGCTGAAGATGGAGTAGTGCCATATTTTGAAAAAAAAGGTGATGAAAGCATTAATTGCAATTATAAATATCCTTGGGTATATTACCTATTTTCAGCTCTATGTCAAGAGAATAATTTCACAATGACAGTAAGCTTGGCTATTCAGCTAATTCCATTGTTTATATCAAAATACATTGATGAGATCCAACCCTGAACGTTATTACACCATTTTGAATTGGCCTGGTAATTATCTGCACTGTATCCGTTGACAGAATACGCATATTCTTTGAAATATCACTCTTTTTAGATAATCTTAATCATGGTATATGGTGGAAGAAGATAATTGCACTGTTATAAGTTTCTATAATCTCCCTAATTACCTAGCTAATTAATCTTAACGGCTGGGTGCGGCAATATTGTCTGAGGCCAATAATATATTGTTGTCCTCATGAGTGTTAACATTCAAAATGCAAATGAGAGACATTAAATCCTGTCCACAAAATCATAATTGCCATAAGCAATGGAGTTGTTGAGAATAAACCATGCCAGTGTGAGCACACAATATCATGCTTGAATTTGTTGTTTGTGGTTAAATATAACTTTACCATATTTAACATGAATAACACCATTAAAGTCAGTATTTCAGCCTGTGGGCAAGGTTGGAAAAAATTATTAGTAGCAATACTGTTACTTAGTATATAGATGTATCTTCTTTTTTTTTTAAACAATATCAATGGCTATTGACTTCGGGTTTGTACATATGCCTTGTTGGTGGGAGAGGGAGCCATTCCAGTAAACGAAACAAATGGGTATATAATGTCATATAACGTTTCCCTGAGGCTCCTTAGTGTAGCAAAACGTTATACATTAACGTTAAAAACGTTATTTTGACGTAAACTAATGTATTTTTGTTGTCTGGGATATTGGACCTTGTACAAGAAATTGCCAGCGTATTATTTTGAGGCATCTGCCCTAAGACAACCGTAGGCTGTACAGGTTCACAGATAGGAGCAACAGCGTCAAAAGGGAGTCCAGGTTGCCTCCAGAATGACTCCCCTCTCTGGGGGAGTCCAAGTCGCCTAAAGGAGCCTAGGTGACTCTCTGGCTGACCTAAGGGAGTCTATGGCAAGCTGAATAGGTAAACTTTCCTTATACCCAGTTTATGGGTCCTTAACCCGAGTTTAGAGCTCTAAACCTGGGTTTAGAGCCCTTAAACTGGGTTTATGGGCCTTATCCTGAGTTTAGAGGCCTTAATCCAGGTATAAGGCATTAAACCCAGTTTAAGGGGCCTTAGGACGAAGACCAGGAATAAGGGGAGTTAACCCACCCTTTGTGGAGTTAAACTGGGTTTAACGGACATAATCCTGGTTTAAGGACCAAAATCCTGGTGTATGTCCCTAACCCATGATATATGTTGACTGAGGATGGGTTTGAGCTATACCCACCTTAATTATCTCCCATATAACTCCTCCTAGGTACCCTAACCCACCCTTTCTCTCCTTAGTGTGGGTTTGCTCTCCTTAGTGTGGGTTTCTACAGTTATACCCACCCTAGGTACACTAAATACCTGGTATATTTACAAAATCACTAACCCACACTATGTGCCCAAAGGAGAGATATTAACCCACACTTAGTGTGGGTTTGTAACCCACACTAAGGGAGCAAAGGGTGGGTATCACCAACCCACACTATGTACCCAAAGGGTGGGTACAAACCCATACTTAGTGTGGGTTTGAACCCACACTAAGGGAGCAAAGGACGGGTAAAGGGCCATACTATACAGACCTATCATGCCCGACTATAGTGCCCTATCCCCGTCCCAGGTGGCCTATATATCGGTGTTTAGTGCCATAATTATACCCACCCTTAGTGCCCTATGTCCATCATACACCCATCCTTAGCGACCTTGTGCCTGTCCTTAGTGCCCTATACACGTTTTTAGTACTCTATATCCATCCTCAGTGCCCTATGCCCGTCCTAGGTACCCCATACCCGTCCAATGTCCCCCATACCCATCCTAGGTGCATCATACCCGTCCTAGGTGCCTCATACCCGTCCTAGGTACCCCATACCTGTCCAATGTCCCTCAGACCCATCCTAGGTACCCCATACCTGTCCTAGGTACCCCATACCCGTCCAATGTCCCTCAGACCCATCCTAGGTACCCCATACCTGTCCTAGGTACCCCATACCCGTCCAATGTCCCTCAGACCCGTCATATGTACCCCATACCCGTCCAATGTCCCTCAGACCCATCCTAGGTACCCCATACCTGTCCTAGGTACCCCATACCCGTCCTAATACCCTATACCAATCCTAGATACCCCATACCCGTCCTAGGTGCCTCATACCCGTCCTAGGTGCCTCATACCCGTCCTAGGTACCCTATACCAATCCTAGGTACCCCATACCCGTCCTAGGTGTCTCATACCCGTCCTAGGTACCTCATACCCATCCTAGGCACCCCATACCCGTCCAATGTCCCACAGACCAATCCTAGGTACCCCATGCCTGTCCTAGGTACCCCATTCCCCTCCTAGATGCCTCATACCCGTCTTATGTACCCCATGCCCGTCCTAGGTCCCTAATAATCGTCCTAGGTCCCTTATACCCGTCCTAGGTCCCTCATACTGCCGCCTATGGCCGCCTCACCTACACAGTGTGTGGAGTGTGTG
Organism: Harmothoe impar; assembly: GCA_947462335.1. NCBI lineage: Eukaryota > Metazoa > Annelida > Polychaeta > Phyllodocida > Polynoidae > Harmothoe > Harmothoe impar. The sequence goes on along the minus strand of OX381712.1, from coordinate 63,272,948 downwards.
TGTGTGGGGGGGGGGGGGGCTCCCTTACTTAGTATGGGTTATTACCCAACCTTTGGGCACATAGTGTGGGTAAGTTATATCAACCCACCCTTTGCTCCCTTAGTTTGGGTACAAACCCATACTAAGTGTGGGTTATTACCCATCCTTTGGGCACATAGTGTGGGTTACTGATATCAACCCACCATTTGCTCCCTTAGTGTGGGTACTAACCCACACTAAGTGTGGGTTATTACCCATCCTTTGGGCATATGGTGTGGGTTAGTGATACCCACCCTTTGCTCCCTTAGTGTGGGTAACAACGTACACTTATGGACACTTAATGAAACTCATACTATGAGACCAAAGGGTGGGTAAGAGAAAGGATGAGTAAAGTGAAACCCACCCTTTCTCCAGTAAGGGTAGGTAGTGGTAGATATACCCATACTTTGTCACTAAAACCTGGTTTAAGGGAGTTAATCCTGGTATATGGGCCCCTAAACCCACCCTTTCTTACCAAACGATGAGTATTGGTACATTACTCATCCTTTGTACGTTATACCAGGATTAAGTAGTAGCTATACCCATCCTTTGTACAATCCACCCTTTCTCTAGTTAATCCTGGTATCAGGGATTAAGACCAGGAATAAGGCCCTTATCCTGGGTTTAGAGCACCTTAACCCACGTTAAGGACCCTTATCCTGGGTTAAGGGCCTTATACCTGGATTAAGGTCTCTAAACCCGGGATAAGGGACCTTAACTTGGGTTAAGGGCTCCAAACCCGAGTTAAGGGACCTTAACTCGAGTTAAGGGCCCATAAACTGGGTCTAATGGAAGTTTACCCATTCGGCTTGCCATGGTAATCACCTGGGGGAGTCATTTGACCCAGAGATCTATTTGAAGTTAAATACATCGATTTGAATATGCATAAAATTACTATCATTATACTTTTCTTTTGTCATCAAATAGGCCTACTAAATAACCTACAGACATGTACCGTCTTGATAAACCTGCCTACTCCTAAGCCCTATGGGGAAAAGCCTGCAATCTGATTAAAGTACGCAGCATGATGTCTGATATCGCCAGAGATGGCCAAGATCTAGGCCAGGGTGCCTTCATGCAGGTGTGCAAGTATAGTTGTACCCACAGGCGTACTCTGAGTCCTAAACCTATGGGGGAGAGCTGTGATATGTAGTATATACATGAAGGCCTGCCACCTGGATTTCGGCCATTTTATCTTTATTGTTGTTGTTTGTGGTGTTGCCTATGGTGTAAGGGGCCCGACTTAACTTCTTCCACATATAATAAATACTCAAGCATAGGTAAATAGATAAATATATTTTTATTTACCTTATATAAATTGCCTGTATTTGTGTTAGTTAGATTGATATTTTTCCTATAAGCCTAAAGCTTAATCACACAGTGCACTGCAGACTGCCCATGTGGAAAGTGCTCTGCAGCTATGTTGACACCCAGATGAAGGGGGACTAACAGAAAATGTGATATTCTGCACAATGTCATGTAAAATATACATTCATGGGGTCTGCATATATTTTGTATTTCTATATATGGCAAACTGTGGCAATGCATATAATTGTATCTTACTCCAGTTCTGCATATGCACCCCATCATCCAAGTGTCTAGATGATCGAACCATCTCAGTGATGGGCCTTTCTATATTTAGAACAACACACCTCTCCCCCCACAGGCTTAGGACTCAGAGTACGCCTGTGGTTGTACCTGTTCGGGCGGTTGTTGCACCAGTTGTACCTGTGCTTGGCATGGCTCACTATATCAAGGTGTCTTCACTATGCCACCTTATGTAAGGCATCTTTATAAGGGACTGGTCATAATTTTATTACAGGGGGTGGACTTTAGTGTGAGTGTGCACTTCATACACCGCCCCCACCCCCTCTCACCCATCTTTGGGAGGGGGCGATACTTTCAACCCCCCCCCCCTTTTTGTTGAACTATAGCAATGCATTTTTTTTATATCTGACCCCCCCCCCTACCTCTAGAGAGGTCGACATTTTTTAGATTGCCGCTCAAATCCAGTGAGCCCACCCACTGTGTTAAATAACGCCCATTCCCTTATATAACAAAAGGTTATTTATTCAAAAGATGTTTCATAACCGTTCAACCCCCCTGTTCAAGGCCAAAGGAACCTGTCATGTTTGTACTCTGACTACCAATAGAGGGGCAGCAAGTCTTAAGCTTATGCAACAAATCCCATTATATAAAGACGAGGCCAGTAGTCCCGTAACCAGAGCTGGGCCAATGGAAAGACAGGGAACCATTGCCAAATAACAGGCACATGGATTAGGGAAGCAGCAGACCCTGCAAAAGAGGCATATTTCAAGAGTTTCATTCGAGGAATTACTAAAAGCTATGGCATATCTTTTTATGTTCTCTAAGGCTTGTGGATGGCGAAAAGTGATGTTGTGGTGATGAAAGCTTGGGCAGGCCCCCAAAATCCAAGATGGCTGCCAAAATGTTATAAATTCTTGAAAATGATAAATCTTTGGTTGTAACTAACATAGAAACATAATTTTAGGTTCAAAACATACATTTCTAAGGTCAAGGAATTCAGATTTATCATTGTTGAGAACCTAGGTGGCAGCCATCTTGAATTTTTAATGAGGTCAGGCACCGAAATATCTGAATTTATTTTAAGAATGTGATTTCTAGTTCTTATCAACATGTAGAATGAATTCATAGTTCAAGAAACATTATTTCTGATGATAAGGAGTTGCTATTCAATACTTAGCATCATGCACGTGACAGTCATTTTGAATATCTAATGAGATTGATGTTACAATGTACAAACTCACATATGAACAGCCCTAAGACCTGTTCCAATACACGCAGACCTCAATTCAAACCCAATCATTTATGTGCATTTCTTAGGTCAAGGAACTCAGATGTAGCCTTGTTGAGAATCTAAGTGGTAGCAATCTTGAATTTCTAATGAGATTTGAGCTGTTGAGAGTATCTGGAATAAGTTGAAATCATATATTCCTGGTTCTAATCATCATAGAAACCCAATTTATAGTTCTGGAATAGAAGGCTGGATATTGATCATTTTAATATCAGAAGATATATGCAGGGGAAGGGAGAGGCAAGGATAGGCATTGGAAGGGAGTGGGATAGGCATGATGGTTGACAGTAGAATTGACAGGTAGAGCGATAGAAGGATAGTTATAGGGATAGACAAGGGAATAATAGACGGCTAACCCAATATGTAAGGAAAGGCAAAGACAGACAGGTTGTATAGCTAGAGACATAGGCAGATGGGAAGAGGTGTAGGGGATAGGCTGGGAAGGAGAGGCAGGGACAGAGGCCTTACACAATTCCAGAACTGCTCCACCATTTAAGAATTCTCAAACTGCACGGCCCTATGTATGCGCAGAATTGTGTAGGTTCTAACTTTGGTCAAAGTTTACAGCCTGTTACATAATGCCACATGTGTCCAGAATTGGGAGGAGGAGGCTGCCACCTGTAGGGTGAGATGTGGTGCAGCTCTCATTGGTCCTGGAGGATTACAGATAGGTGCAATATCAGGACAAGCAACTCCTACCATCTACCCCCTTGGACATCTACCCCCTAGAATTTTACCCCCTTAGGACCTTTTCTCCCCAGGACATCCTGCCCCTACATATTCAGTGCTTTGGCTGGGGCTCAAGAGGGAAGCAATGTTATGGTTTGTAACCCCAAACTAGCAGGTGGAAGGATATTTAGCTCCTGAATATATAACCCCCAACAATAACCCCCTTGGACCTTTACTCTCTAGGACTTCACCCCCTGGGACATCAATCCTCTTGGGCAGATATGTACCCCTTGGACTTTTACTCTCTAGGACTTAGTACTACCCCTGAGGACATCTTCACCTCCTCATGATGTGACTCAACCATATGGGCATGTGGATGGGGTGGATGTCCCCCAGGGGTAGTACTAAGTCCTAGAGAGTAAAAGTCCAAGGGGGTAGATATGCAAGGGGATAAAAGCCCTATGGGGTAGATGTCCGAGGGGGGTAGATGTCCTAGTGGGGTAAATGTTCACGGGGTAGATACCAGTAGGTAAATATCTTTCAGCTCACTAGTTTCGGGATTGCAAGCTGGAACACGTCTGCTATCTACAACCACAGGCAAAGGATAGAGTATGGAGGGGGTAAAAGTCCTCAGGAAGTAAAGGTCCAAGGGAGTAAAGTCCTAGGCGGTAAATGTCCTAGGGGATGGATGTCCAAGGGGCTACATGGGAGGGGCTACATGTCTTTAGGGTAGATGTTTGGGGGGGGGGGACTTGTCCTAGAGCCGTTGGGGGCAGGCACATACATAGATGAGAGATGGTGTAACTCTCATTGGTCCTGGAGGACTAGATGTGGGGTGGGGGGCAAACATGTACATTGTAGTACAGTGAATATAGGTAGGGTCAGGGTAGCCCTCATTGCCCCTCCCACCCATTGTATGTATATCATACACTCTCCACCCTCATCCTGGGCATCACATACTTTGAGTCTAATACAGATCTGATATAGAATAATGTGTGATGGTGCTAGGAGACTCCTATCTAGTGTTGTGGGTAGCCCTCCAGACCCTTATATCAGGAGGAGTAATAGACATGTGGCATTATGGTACATTGCATCTCCAGCTTCCCTCCTCCTCTTAAATTTCCTAAGCCTTAGCCGCACTCTAGAGCTCTGTGGGAGATTATATCTCTTTAAGTCTGATTAGGTACCTGACCCCCTGATACCTCTGTGATTGGGGGACGGGGGCCCGGCCCCCTGCCTTGGGGGTCATGCCCCAGACCCCCTATACATTTTTCAGTATGTCACTTTTAAAGCCCAGAATCGCGCACCCTACTGAGCTTTGGTCAATTTGGCCGTGGCGCCCACAAAGGCAGGTTGCTTCCGACACTCCTGTCAGATCTTCCAATGCCTAACCTCATTAAAAATCCAATATGGCTGTCACTTATACATGTATAGCTTTTGATAAAGAAATGCACCATTTTAGCTTTAGGTGTGTTTCTGTGTTGACAGGATATTTCCTATTTTGATAGGATCAGATAGTTCATAATTGTCAATCTGATTTTTCACATTGTGCCATCAATCTCATTAAATATTCAAAATGGCTACCATATCATGCTCAGCCTCAAGTCAACTCTTTATCATAATAAATATAGGTTTCCTGAACCATGAAATGGTTCTGCATGTTGATAATAACTGGAAACCACATTTCTAAAAGAAATTCAGATATTCGCTGCCCGACATCATTAAAAATTCAAAATGGCTGCCACTTAGGTTCTCATAAACTATAAATTCGAATTCCCAGATCTCATCAATACATATAGCATTTAAAATTGTCTATCTATGCTGATTATAGTGGATGTAGAATCTTTATCATGGAATGGGAGACAAAATTAATATTATTTTTGCTTTTACCAGAATAACAGAGAATATGTGTAATCAATGGCCATTTTCATATAGCCTGCACGAGAAATCACGACCACAACATCACTTTACATGGTTGCTAGGGTCCCATCAACATAAAAAAAAACATGCTGTATCTTTCAGTAATCTTTCGAATTAAATCACATCTGATGACCCTGCTGCTGCTCCTCTAGATGTGCGTCCCTGAGGGCAAGCACGTTCACAAACACGAGATCTGAGGATACATATACATGGATATATATACGGCTTCATACTTCTAGGACGCCACAGCCGTATAGGAGGAACCTGGAGGCAGGTGGACAAGGAGGGGCATACAGCAGCATTTCGAGGATAGGCATTATTCTACTGACGTTAAGGTATGTATTTTGGAACTACCTACAATTATATCATACTTAACTGAACTTATATTTTATTCTTATACATGTTTATAAACAAAGCTTTTACTCATTTTTGTCTCAGGTGCCAGCTGCATTCAGTGCTATTCTTAGGGTACTTAAAATCGAGTTTTAACATATATATATTTTTAATAGGGGCGGAAATTTTGACAGCTGTTTTTATTGAAAAGGCCAAAAAAAGTTGATGCGGTCCTTTGAAACAGGTGCGGGCACTATTCGCAAAGCTCATAACCAATTTTGGCCGTATAGAAACGAAAACGGCAGTAGAAAAAAACTGATAATCACCAATAACAGATATTCGGATATATAGTGTGCCCCACCCGCCACTTTGAAATTCCTGGATCTGCCACTGTTCAGCTAATGTTTCCATCAGAAAATGTATAACACTGGTAAAATGAGCAGTAGAACCTGCTGTAGTTCTGCAGGATATACACCATTATTAGTGTACACGAGCAGTAGAATCTACCGAGTGGCGTTTTGGGTGAAATTTCGATTTTAAGTGTCATATGTTCCCCAAAAGTGACCAAGGAGTATCCCCCTTTTCAAAATCCTGGATCCGCCACTGCTCCTGTTGGTTTACAGTAGAAAGGATGGTATTTGGGGTTTGTTGTTTACAGTCTACTTAGCACGGCGTGCCCTATATCTATATACACAACCCACATGCTGGTACAAAGCTATTCCTGTCTTCTGTCGGATCCTCCATTGGCCTCCAGCTTTACCCATTGAGTATGACCCAGTACTAGTATACACATGTGCCGACCTACATTATGGCCTAGCTAATGGACAGCCCCACCCATGCACCCATCCAAGGTTATATTACATCCACTATTAATATAATTGGCTGTCACTGCTTCAACTGAATCCAAATACTGCCCTGGATTTTATGTGTATACAAATATAATATATACATAGTCACTATTCCGAATTAGCAAGATGATCACTGTACAACGCCTTTATGTTCATTACATTTTATACAAATTACATACCAGTCTTCATTGGATTTATTGACTGCATGTTAACACGAAAATTTTAGACAGGGTTTGCGCTGAACTTATTCATGTGACAGAACGGCTATATATGCAATTACATCCCCTTTCTTTCGTGCAAAGGCTTATCATGGTAAATGTTCAACAGTATTATTTTGGACATACTTTTCATAAATTCCATAGACTAAAGATTACATCCCCATTATGCGGCAGCCTAACTAATCCCGCGATAGTCCCAAAGGTGGCCACATTAGAGGGGTTGGACCAGTTTACGATAAACCATCATGTTTTGTAACTCATAATCGAGAACAGAATCATCAATAACTAAGTAAAGTATTGAAAGAAGGGTGCTGGGTCTATATCAATCTGGTGCAACTATCTCTTATATAGGAGTCAATATGTAGCCCCCTTACCAGTTAGTTAAACCGTGGGTCAATGCAATGGAGGTATAACTGCACAAAGCAGTGCAGGACAAGGGGCTATACATTGCCTTTCAAATGTTGTTTTGTTACCAAACAAACTTTATTATGTAACCGTAATATTAACATTGCTCGGCTACAAATCAAAAATCTCAGAATTATGTCACCACCTTAGCAAGGGTTTTATAGTAAGCAAGTGTTGTTTCTATGGTAACCCGACAATGTGCGTATAGATGTTGCTATGGAAAAAGAATGAAGTATACATCATCAAAAGTGGACAGTTCTTTTTTCATATAACAAACCACAGCTCTGGGTTTGAGATATAATAGCTGTAGTTCAAATCCCATATATTCTCTAATCTATAATATAGATTATATTATATTCTCCATTCCCTTTATAACACATAGATGAAGCTCGGACAGCACCACCTTGGCTACATATTGCTTCTAGCGGCAACATGGCTGACACTCGTTGTAACATTTTTCTTCAACGGACTGGCAAGTACGGATGCGGAAAGTTTGCAATGGGGTATGTTGATTTTAACGTATTTCAATGTATCAATCAAACATTTTGTCTCACCTTGATATGTCGAAATCGAATTGCCTGTAGGTACATAAGCCGAATGTGTTATTCCAATACACAATTTACTTTGGATCAGTATGCATGTTGGGAAAATTGATACAATGCTATTCATTTATTATTGCATTCATAACAAGTCAACTAATTTGCCTTTTTGAATTCTCTCTTGATGCAGGGGTTTTCACAACCACAACCGGAAATATCTCGGATGAGTTTTATCTTGAGATCACACCTGCAGGTTGGACGTTCACTATATGGGGGCTCATCTATGCCTATCAGGTACACATAGCAATATCTTTGTAGCATTTTCTATCAAAAGTTAAAACTAGTTAATATTATTATCATAACAGAAGGAAGGTTCTTTACAACCGAATGGAACATATTAGGATTAGATGTAGCAAAATAGAAAAGAGCAGAGTCTAAGCTCAATAAATATCATTACACATAATTAGACAAATTAATGATAGTTTTTTAATACAATATCAGCAGCAGAATTATGTGTGACATCATAATAATTCATACAATTTGAACCACAACATTTTCCTGCAGGTGATCTGGATGATCTATGCAACAGTCAACATATTTCGCAAGGCTTCAGATGGCACCCCTCTGTACGTTGTTGCCCCCTTCCTCCACTGGTCCCTGTTCATCGTCTACATCGTTAACCTCATCTCTAACTTTACCTGGCTACTGCTCTGGGACAGGAAGATGCTCATTGCAGCCTTAGTGCCTATCGCATTGACTGCCCTTACCATGTACATCAATTCCGCTCTCTCCATTTACGGAGCATTTAGGTGAGAATTCTAGCCACTTCCTTGTACATTTGGGAAATTAATTCTGCCAATCAAAATGTACAGCTAAACTTTGATGATATTTGATAAATTCATGAAATTTAGAATGATTATGATAATTCTTGTCATATTTGTCATGAGAACAATTTATATCATGAATTAAAGAATTGATAAAGAGAGAACACATTTATGGTTAATTTCATACCATGAATGCCTAGCATTTGAGAGATGTACTCCAACTTCAATGTCCTGTGGTTTGTTGTAGGTATCATGCCATACTCATGGAGAAAGGTTTCAAGCGTGAAAGCTGGCTCATCATCGGACTTGTAACCAACGCCTTTGCCATGTACGGTACATGGGTCAGTGTAGCCACTCTGCTTAACTTCGGCATGGTGCTTACCTACCGCGCTGGACTTGCTCAACCCGCCAGCTCAGCGGTTTGCCTCTCAATCCTCACATTTGAGATCATGGTCTGGGTCCTGGTGGACTTATCATTTTTCGAAAAGTACACACGATTTATCTACACACCCTATGTTGTTCTGGTTATGGCACTGATTGGTAGTCTCTCTAAGAACTTTGATGGAAGCAAACCCAACTCAGTGCTGACTGTTATGCTGCTTGTAGTCACCTTCATCATGCTGGCAATTAAGATTTGTTTGGTTATCTATCGTCAGTTAAAGAGACCAGTGTTCAAGATGGAGAAGGATGTAATTGTCCCCGCATAAAACTAGTTCTTAAGATAAGGCTAGTTAAATGAAGGCATCTCGATATTGTATGAAACAGCTGACCACTCAAGACAATATTCTCCACCATGACTACTATATTTCATTTTGTGTAATTTCGGGTCATGGTTATACAATGAAAAGTCGGATGATACCTCAAATTTAATGTCTATTTACCATCATGCCATACCGATGTAGTGTCGGCGAGTACTTAACATGTATATTATCATATATATATCAGTTACAGGACAAAACACGTCACACATTCTGTTGTGTCACATGAATGTAGCATTAGAGTCACCTGTTAGGTATATTTTGAATCGTCCACTAATCTAGTTTCAAATTTGATAAATGTCATATTTCAATCAGAGGGTTTTTTTTTTTTTGGGGGGGGGGGGCTGTTCCTCAAATTTATTCACAAGAAACCAAAGTATCCTATTCCATTTATAGGACAAATGTACATAACTCCAACAGGCGTTGGTGCAGCAGGCTGATATCAAAAGAAAATATGATGCATTCAACACTTGCCAGTTACTCAACAGGCCAGCATCCCTGTACTGATCTTATCACTGCATTTAGGGACCATATATGCTACCTTAAATGCTTATATATTTTTATATAATATGGACAGGTCCATATATTTTCTCGAGCTTTTTTGTGTGTTTGCTTGACCATGGATAATGTAAGTCTATGATATTTCATTCTGCACAAATCTATCATTTATAATGTGTCATGTAGACCACATACATATAATATATACATTCTATTTCTATTTTTTTCATTATCATTCTGTTGTTGAATAAAGTGTATAGTATCACTGATATATGTTATTGTTTACTCTTGGAAAAGAAAACCTTAGAATTAGAATATCATTTCTCCTTCAGGATACTTCAGCTGACATGCATCAGCAGAAGCGTATCTTTACACAAACAACAGTATTAATTCTCCCATGGAAGCACAGATGAGTTTCTTGTGCTATGTTTGTCTTCCACACTATTGAAATTATTTTAATCAACTCCAACTTTACTGTCAATATTGGCTCCGTTAATCACTGCCACATACTTAAGCCCTACCTATTAAAATTCAGATGACAAAAATTACGCACCTCATATACTTGGAGGCTTTTGTCACACTGCAAGGCAACATTGTCTGCTGCGCGGCTGAACATAATTCATATATGCAAATATGGTTTGTCAGCTAGCCTATTCATCCAGAAGTTATATCCACATACCAAAGTACCTAAGAAGCAATGATATACAACTATATATAAAACAATAAACCACCGAGTTCATACTGTACGAGAAGACTGTACATAGATAACAAAAAAACTAATATATCATACCTAACAGTAGTCTGCACTGAAAACTAGCATGATCAGTAAAATGTTGTCTCTGCAATGTTGTCAATGCTCTGCAAAGCTACAACTACAAAATACATCGCAGGGTGTAACAGTTTCATATTTTCCACCATACCCTTTTGGCATTGGCAGCACTATCCCAGAATCTAGGAATACAATCTCTAATTGTATTAACCCTCCAACAGGGTCATCACCCTCCCAGTCTTGATGTGGTCTTGATTAAAGGTACATCAATGGTTATAGATTAGCCACAATGTGTAAAGATGGTGATCATAAGGGAATGCATATATACAGAGACTACTGTGACCCCCTGTCATTGTACATGTCTTATAATAGAAAGCTATATCACTTAGTGTCATGGAGCAGATATCCTGCACTATAGTGTCAAACAGTTAGACCTCTACTCTTAAATGGCAAAAATGTAATGTTTAAAATGCGGTTAAAAGGCTAAGGGCCTGGCAGTGGTCTGCAGTGACAATGTTTACATAGATCTAGCTTTCCAATGCGCATCAAGTTGCCATTTACCTACATGTGAGACGGCTTCCTCTGTGATTAATACTCTTATTTTATCATCCTACTGTCCGTATTAATTACGTGGGCGAAGAAGGCATCCATATAACCAGCTTCATCATTTAAAACTAATGTAGGCTTAAGGTAGACAGTTACATCATTATAATGGAGTAATTATATACAAGTATAATGCAGACTTCTAAGTTCAGTCAGTTGCGTAAGGATTATGCGGAATAATGCTTTCGGACATTTCTGATGCCTTCGTGTTGTCGTAACCGTAGCTACTGTTTTATACCATTTAGATAGCCACTTGGAAGAACCGCACTGCAGGGCTCAAACCAGCAGTCACAAGTGGCACACTAAAATTGGCACCCTTATGAGTGCCTGTCTGAAATGACTCTATTCGATTTTGCTCCTATTCAGCCCCTATTAGAGATAACAGAGCCTGCACTAGCTTATTGAAAAGCTCTTTTAGCCAGCTATCTGCTACTTATCATTGGGAATATATTTGATTGTAAGTCATAATATGGCAATTATCCAAATATAAAGGTCAACTTTATCTAAGCAAATTTTATTGAAATATTCATGGCCCCTTTGTATTAACATGCGGCCCTCTTTCTACATATCAATAGTATGCTACATGTCCGTTTCCAGCCTCCTGCGTGGAATCCCAAGAGGTTTCCTGCATTCCCCTAAATTAGTCATGTTCTGTCTTGATATACCAGTGTTAAGCAGTCTGGGTATCCCTATGTAAGCCCATTGGTAAGATGTTAGATCCTAACACCAGATGTCACCGGTGAGTCAGGTTGAGATCTAATCTGTGGTTTCACCACCTGTGTCTGGTATCACTTTTCATTTTAATCAATAAAAGAATGTGCTATACAAGTCACATATTATAGGATTCAGGTTTAATCAGTGAGATATATAAAAACAAGTAACATTGTAACATTGTGCAAGCCTGATATGTCATGTTACCTTGCAATTAAAGAGAGAACAGAGTGTCTCTAGTAGTTGGTGCCAATTTGCCACACCAAGCTGTATACATTTGTATAGCACCAGCTTGCTTCTGCAGCCTATGCATGTTCTGGTTGATTTCTTCACTTCTACTTAGGATACAAATGTAATTCCAAATGTTCTGAGAGGGGGTCAATGTGCTCTATCACATGATTACAGTCAGAATATAAAAAAAATATCCAAGTGCCTAATTTAGATACAATATAGTTTGAAGTCACATATAAAACTAGCCCACGTCGTGGGTGGTTCATTATATGAATTTGCAATTAGTAAATATGAATATAATTGTGGAACTTGGTGGAATTTCATCAAAGAAGATTATGTACCAAAAGACTTTCAATAATGTAACTAAAGAGATGTATGTAAGAAGGGTGCGGAGAGTGTAGCGGCCACAGTATATATATAATTACACAATTCCTAAGCAGAATGAATCATGCTACAATCAGGTTGTAGATATCATATATCATGATAATTACAGTGTCTAGGCAGACAGTCCACAGGGAGTGCTATATTTGTTTAAAGGAGAGACATCAGAATGAGTCTTACATCTTATCACCCTCATTGTCTTTAATTTCTCTGGAGAAATGGTTTGTTCTTTCTATTCTAATCTGCACTGGGAATCCAGTATTACTCTAACCTAGTGTCATATAGGGACACCGACTGGCCAATGGGCGAAGCAGCGAACGGAAGATATCGGACGGAGTTAGACAGAACTACTGTCTTCCAAATAATGAAACGTCAACAGTTGAACGCCTGAATGACATGAAATATTCAATACCCGAAGAGTGAAAACCGGGTAAATTATTTTGCTAACTGCTTGGAAATCTGTGGTATATATAATCAGGGAGGTCAACTCCATGTCTCTGATATAATCAATCTTTTAAATCTGGACTCTATTATAAAGCTAAATGCAATACGACCTCTAGTTTTGGTATTGCAGATATCCTGAACAATCACTACACGCACCCACCCACCCCCCCCCCCACCCCATCAATATACCTTGTCAATGACGGTCCTTCAGTAGTCTCTATACCTTACACACAGGAAGAAAACTATAGCTGTAATTGTCCTTTTCCAATAGCATCTACCCCCCCCCCCCCACCTCATTGCCTCCAGGGCTGACATAGTGCCAAGAGCCCACACTTGTGTAAACGACATAGTCGGGCGCATGTGCCTTAATAGAAAGCCCTCGGCTATACCTCCCATGTGAGAGATCTACAGTAGTCTATTTTTAGCATGCAGCTCCCCCAGATCGTCACTGGAGTAGCTCCTGTCCCTAACCCAGCAGCTCCTGTACCCTCCAGGCTAAAAATCAATCGAAGCAACATATATAAACATTGCTTCTCCGTGTTAGATTGATCTGTAGCTCCAGCCTAGCTACAAAGTCCCTGCTTCTGCAGCGTGCAGGCCTCGGAGAAACCAGAGAGGTTGCTTTATTAGATTCTGCCATAATATTGATAGACCGCAAGGCTGTCTTTCTGTGTGTACATATACATACATATATATACATCTATAGGGCATATACGTCTGCCGTCGTTGATCTAGCTCTAGCAGGAAATCGCTTTCCATATAGATAGAACATATATATCACGAAATGACAGATCTACGAGCTTGCCTTTTTTCTATTTCCTTGATATATATTTTCCATTTCCCCATGCAATTTTTCCAATGCAGAACTAAGTATAATCTGTAGAAACTAGAAAGTTAGGTGCATGGGTGTACTGCTTTATTAGATTTTCCAAGAACATAATAAGGGCTATAGAAACTATACGACAATGAATAAGGTGTTATAATCATAATCATCCACTATTTGGTAGACATTTTCATAAGCTTTCTTTGTCTGCATTATGTGCATAGCAGTTGTAATTCCTTGTCCCCATATAGTGCTCATCACTCTTATACTCGTTCCCTCACTCCAAGTACCCATACATTCTAAACGACATTCTGAAGCCAATGTTAGGAAACACTAATTTGATATTGGGAACCCCTCACTGTTTTTATCTCTGAGCCCATGCAGTTCACCTTTTTATCCGTTAATCCATTTATACAATTATCTGTTTTTGCATGTCTGAGTAGATTATGAACCCGTCGGTCCTTCACCCTTTAATTGCTTTAGTTTTTAATTGTGCTTCGCCTTTGGTCGTTATGATGTATGCACTCAGTCCTGGGGGTCGATTCATAACATTGTACTACAGCTCAGAAAAGCTACGACCATAAAAAAACTTGTCTGTAGGGAAAAGAGAGCAAATCGTATTTTTTCTACGGGTCGAAGTGAAGGAGTCATGCAAGGCAGTCGTACAGAAAAATGTGGTACATTTAACAATGATAATCATAGGACACATTTCCTTTACTTGATCGTGTTACTAGCCATTAGAAATTTGTTGTAAAAGTAATTATGCTAAAAATATAATTATTACAGAGTGCATAAGAATATAACACACACTACGATTTAGAGGTAAATTGTTAGATAATGATTTTCAAAAAATGGGTAATATTGTGAATTTATGAGGCACTTATTCTTACAGGTAATCTACATGTAGATAGCAGTCATTACATGTTGGTTTTGTACAGAACAAACCATTATTAACGATTTTTTAGATGCCTGAGATGACTTTAGAGGCTGTCTCAGCCGTCTGTTGTGCAATGGGCATTTTCCCGCTTACAACCATCATATACAGGTAAGCTGTGCAATAGGACAATTGGGAAATTTGCTACAACTTTCTTTTGAAATGCAGCCCTTTTTTTGTACGACAGCATTCTACGATTTTCTTGAGATAAGCTAGTCATATGAGATAAGCTGGTCGTAAGTGTGGTTATTTTTCTCCACCCTTACAACTGCTATATAGGTGTCGTAGGTATGGCATAAAATGACCCGTGGACGATCAGCAATGGTCGTAGCAGTAAAACGGCCCTCTGTGTCATAGAAACTTATGAATCAAGCCCCAGGCCTACCTATTTGCCCTCGCTGCATACATGCATCATGCCGACACATCGCGACTGCATCAAACCCGTAGGCGCAACATGATTATCATGAATGCAGCACTGGCGAGTAACTTATCTGATGAGTAAATCACCAGTGCTGCATTCATACATAATAACAACCGACAGTATGGTAAATTAACGCACTATGCGAACCTTAAAGGGTTAACAGGGAGGCCATACCACATACAGCCACAGGGCAATCACCACTGAGTCCCAGGTGGCATGGGACAGGTTCTTATATATATGCATCATAAAACCATATCAGCAAAGATATTGAGAACATGAAATATGCACCTGTTCATGTGTGTTTATCCACACTGCTATGTCATCTGATACAGGCCTCCATCGAGTACGATGACTGGCACCAAGACAAGAGGCCACTCGGGGGTAAAAAAAAAAGGTTCCCAGACCTCTTTCTTTAGCTAACATCTCATTTATACAATAAAGTTCTCAAGAAAAGCCTCATGTTTTTATACATCATCTTGTCATTATGTTTACAAAGTTAACATGGAAGTTTAACTATCCCACTGCCAATTAAATCCTATATTTGGGAAATGTATAACTTCTTCGTGACCTCCTATTTATTCATTTTATAGATCTTACCCACACTTCCCTTGGGTAGGGTGTTACATGGGCCGCTGAAGTGCGTCCCCACAGGGCAATTATAGAGAGAATACTGACATAGGTCCATACATATGCTCCCCAAAACTTTAATATGCATTCCACAATATCAGTTGAGCCCTTTATTTAATCCCAATGAATATCTGCTCCTGATATGCATAATGATTCTTATGTTGTGTAATAATTCTTTCCTATCTTTTAAGACCTGTGAATGTACAGTTACCCCTGAGTCTTGGCACTGCATGAGTGGGTAGCCTGTGGCACCTACATCTGCAGTAGGAAAGCTATATACATGGCCTCAGTCTATGTCGAATATGGGAGAATCTATGAAATTCCAAATAAATTCAAAGCTTCTGGCAGTTTCTATACATATTGGGGTATCCCATGATTGGTGCACATTTTTATTGTAAGCAATAGTTTAGCTTTTATGACATATTATGTAAATTTTTATCACCATGCATCAACTTTTTAGAAGATGTGCATTTATATCATGAAACTACACATTCTGATGAACAGGATGCATGAAAGAAACATGATATAGCTATAGCCAAATCTCCCATACTTGAAGTCAAAGTAGCCCTATATCCCCTCTATATTCTGAGTATACTTATGGTCATGTTAAGGCTATAAATCCTTACACAAATAACACCTCAACCATAAATAATGAAAGACACACATTTATATAAAATGATGGTAAAATAATCAACAGTCTATTTGATATACTTGTTGAGCTATTAAATCCTACATTGAATGAACATTCTACTCCCAGTGCCTGTGGCTGCCTGCAGGGTGGCTACTCAGCCCCCACCACCCTGCAGTGACCACTGTGTGCCCTCAGTGTGAGTGCCATGGGCCTGGTTGGTTATGTATAGAGCAGCAGGGGTAAAAATATAAGGACTTTTCCAACTTTACAGCTCTCTCATAGCTTTAATACTACAGATATCCTCATTTTGTTTTTTGCATTGTCATTTTATATCTTTTTTCTCTCAAGACCATTAGATGAATATACTGTGAGGATCATAGTTCATTTTCGATGTAACACCCTACCCAAGCCTTGGGTCTGGCTGTTATCCGTAATGTTGAAGTAAGTGGCCATACCACAGACGTTGGCACAATAACCATTGATATCTCTTTGCATTCTCTAGTCGATGCCATACCAAACTGACAAAATCCTGACTTATTTGCAATTCTCAATAAAATAAACGTAATCACTGTATGGATTGTTTTTAAATATCATTCCATTAAAATAGGACCACATTCACGCTGTTACAAAGAGATGCTTCTACGTGGCTGTCACAGTAGACTGTGGCGACATTGTGGCGCAGTGGAGAAAGACGGAAGCTCTTACTTAAGAGAGGCATGGGAAACTATACCTCTCACGACAGTTGTAAATAACTTAATCAATGCAGTCCAACGATGCATTTAAGGCCACTTATGGTATGGTTATCGCAATATTTGATTGATCAATTCTTCTTAATAATCAAATAATGTAAAACAAAAAATACATGATACCTTCAATAGTGTTGCAAGGCTATCTTCTTTGATATTCCTGCAGTGAATCTTTTGGATTTATGCTAAAAATTAATACAGTTAGCTGGGAGGATGAGACCTTTTTGCAGGTATTTCCCCTAAGGACGATGCTTTGCTGAATCCCAAAGAGTTATGATTACTATAGTGGAAGCGCAGCCATGGCATATAGTTGATGCTCGCCCACAAAGGGTTTTAAGCACTGCTCATGAAGAATACAACCAGCGGAACTGATGTATGGTGGGGGAATTCAGCATGGATCGTCATAAAGTATATTTACAAAGAATAGTGCTGCTTTTTGGTCAACCAACAGCTCTTTCCCAAGTCCGCCAATGCATTACTAGATTTCTATTCTCTCCGGAATTCCCACAAGACGCGTTCCCCAATACTGCCACTAATATTTATAAATGTCATAAACTAATACTTAATACTGAAAGGGATTCTTATGCAAACACACATATCTGTTCACACGAGGATGCCTCTATTTTATCTCCGGCAATGCCAGTATGAACTTACAGTAATATCCAGAGTCAATGCATCATTTCTAGTGCTAGCTCAAAATAATGATTGTATATATATATATATATATACATATATATATATATATATATATATATATATATATATATATATATATATATATATATATATATATATATATATATACATGTTGTGGAGAATTTGCATCCATATACTTGCTGACGAATGCATTGAAATATCTTGGCATTGGCAAAATATTGACACTGGTTTGGACAGAGCCAGTATACAAAAGGTGTGTAACTATGTCCATAAGACCGCCTAGTCAGTACAATTCGTGTCGCTGAGTCTCCACTATCTAAACTTAACAATAGGACACACACATTGTTGAAACTCAGTCACAGGCCGACATATGGCAACCTCAACGCAGCCTTTGATAGAGAATCCCACCGCAGTGGCGCCCCCCTGTGGAAAAGGGGAGAGGCTTGATTTGCCTGAGGCATACAACGGCCCCTCCAAGGTTCTCAGTATGGCTGTGCTACCCCAGGTGGTACCTGCTGTGTCAATGGGGTTGTCGGTCTCATGTTGCAATTAGCCAAGGCATCTGAGAGAAATAGAGCGTCTAATAATTGGTTCAGAAATCCAGGTTGAGATCGAATAATTTTCTAATTGTTCACTGGTATTCAGTCTCTATCCCATTACAGTCAATCTACTGTTCAACAAGTGGACAGTTAAACCCTACACCAGAGCGCCTGTCGGCGGTATTGAGGATATGCATGCACAGAGAACCAGTGTTGGCTAGTGCTTCAATACCCCTGGTCAGAGCTTGTGTGGCGTATTCTATTTGTGGAACCGTAGCCTACACCTGACCATAAACATTATGCTCCCATGGGTAAATATGGGGATCAAAACAAATCATTATACTGACCTTACTGACTGCACCCGACACAAGCACTGCACATCTTGCCACAAGGCACTGCATCCCCATTGACTCTCATCACACATACCCCAATCACCTATTAATAGAATACTGGACACAAGCTCTGGTCAGGACTATAAAGTATGCCTTTCTCTCGTCACTATCAGACTCAGTATGGAAGCAGTGCTAACAGGTATATCCATGCCGACCCTTAAAGGCGCAAATCTCGGTACCCCTCCAGCGGCAGTCGGAGTGGAGTCGGGACAGGTACTCAGCCCTATATATAGGGGTGATGGGGCTTTAAGGGTGTATCAACCACATAGGTTCGGCATAATGCTTTCAGAATACCGCACTGACAAGGTAATTAAACAGACCTATGCTACAGCCAGGGTTAAATTTATGAACCATAACGACAAAGGTTATAATGAATTAAAGCAATATATGTGGCTTTGAATGGTTTATGATATTTGTTTTAATACCTAGCGGGAATATTAGTCTAGACCATACACTACTAGAATAGACTGCCTGTTCCGAATATATAATGGGTCATCACAATTTGATATCTCTTGCTTTTTCTTTTATGTTCAACTCCCCAATCTCTCTTGCTAGTGATGCCAGTCCATCCCTAAGTGGCCATCCACCAATGGACACGCAATTAGTTGATCAGAATGCATTAGATGATTTCTTTGTGCTTCTGATATTGCACCCAAATGGGGATGATGCTCTTTCATATTTATGTTAGCCATGGTCCTTACTCTCATGTTCGAGTCATGTGGGTTACATGCGGCAAAGATATGGCTAATAGCACACACACACACCCCCTTGAGAAGCTATAAGCCCCTGACTAGCTGTACCTCTGAGTGATAGTACAGTATGGGTGGCAGTAGCATGCTTACTTTGTAATGTGGATGTCGTTTGTATATTGAATATACCTTATTGTTTGTTGCAAGAAAACAGTGAGAATAAACGCACCGCAGGAGAATGACGATATATCCGATATGGAGTTTGCAATTAAGACCAGTTAAATCCTGGCAAAAACAGAAAGCATTAGGTGGAGATATTAAATTCATTTTCATAAAATGAGTAATAACCTTGCAATACACTTAAAAGGTATTTGCATTGGTCGTGCCTGTGCGTGTGCGCAGTAGAATGCATTATTAGCTCTGACCGGGTGCCAGCTCTGACCAGCCTGAATAAAAACGGGTTATTTAGGGCAGATGATGATAGAATTTGGCTGAAAAGGTCAATGGATGTTATAACTCTTTAAACTAGTAATTATTTGCCCATTTTTATCATCATCTGCCCTAAATAACCCTTTTTTATTCAGGCCGGTCAGAGCTGGCACCCGGTCAGAGCTTGCACCCGGTCAGAGCTGGCACTTGGTCAGAGACAAAAACATTGGCTCAAGGTCGTGAGACACAGCCTTGGTCGAAATCCTCACTTACCAGTTTTTAGATGTTATCCATTAAGTCTCTAAATCATTCTAAAATTGAAAATGGGGTGGGATGTGTAGAGGAGAGCAATATTAGCCTTCAGCAAAGGGCAAAGCGAATTCAGTTTGCTATTATTGTTTTGTTTAGTTTTCAAAAATTATGCAATCACAAAGCACAATGGCAAATAAGAGCATAAAAAGATTAATATCCATTCCATGAAACCATACATGTTTGAATCAGTACGTGGTAATGGGAAATTGAAAACCACTCTGGTATTCTTTTTCCCAGATATGAATATTTTGTGTCTCTCAGTATGTAGGTTTGTGCCCCCCCCCCACTCCCTGCTCCATATCAGGTGTTAGACTGACCAGATTTGAGGAGTTTCACAGCACAGAAGATGACACTTCACATCAGTTACAGCTTCAAGTACAAGGGGGGCAGCAGCTCCTGTCGGCTTATTGAAGATCGATTGGTGACAAGAGGGTTGTAACCTCCACCTCGAGGGCCCTGGGACCACGTGCGGCTCTGGTTCAGAGCTCTGAGCTCTGAGAAGCTTCTGCAGCCAGAGGGATATTGGATAGCATTGAGTGACCACTTCTGAGGATGGTATTTGTCAAAACCCTGGAGGAGGCTTCAAGTGGATGCTCACCCACCTTTACATGCCTGTGTCATGGGTAACCCTCCCTGTCCTGTGTCCTCAACTACTAGTAATGCCTGACCTGGCCCCTTACCACTGTCCCTATACATCTTCCTGCTATAATGGTGCCTGCTCCTCCTTTCACCCATCCCATCCATCCTCTCCCCCATCCCAGGCTCACCTTGGATTCACTGCATCATTTCCTTCTCTTTCCTCCTGTCATCTTTCAGCAGCCACAGTCCCCTCCCCTTGCACACCTCCCCACCCCTCCTCTTACAGACACCCTAACCACCTCAGAAGGATCAGACATCACTGAAGTCTCTCCACTCATATGAAACACAAAACCCTTTTCATTAGGCGTTTATTTAACGTCCATTTACAGGGCTATCAATGATGAGGCAAGTTTTTTAGCCACACATGTTAACAATAGGATTGTTTTGCCCGCACATTTCTGTTTGACATTAATAACAGAAGGTTAAACGCTACTTTCTTTTCCCATCTGGATACAATATTGAGTAAATGACACTTGATATACATGTTCATCTCTGCTGGTTAAAGTTTACACCCCAACCTTTTCTTCCTTTTTTCTCAATTCAATTTGATTTTGGACATGGGTCTTTCTGATGATACTGTGTCGTACATTGTCCCTTAATGAGTCTATATGGACATCATCTGGCGACACCCAACTCATCTAATCTTTTAAAAGCAACAATTACTACCCAATCAGTCTCTATCTGTCTTAGCCTCATTAGTTTCTCTAACTCATAATTATACAAATGAACTTCTCATTTGTACTGGGAGATCACTACTAGATCAATACATAATATAATGATATGATGGGTGCTATATTATGAGTAGTTGAGTAGGTGGTATCTGTTATTTTGAAAGCTGTATAGATTTAAATAATGATAAGTGCTCTACTAAGATCAGGTAGTGTTTGATAGTAATGCTACTCTGTCTTAATATCAATTCTATTCGAAACTGTTTGATCTAACTGATAGTGTCACACTTAACGACGCTGTAGATAGTAACTGGAACACAGGAAACTGTAAATATACAGTAGATCCTACCTTCACTTACATCAAACTGTAAAACTACTGTATATTTTACTTACACCTCTACTAAATAAATACAACTATTTATAGTAAAGCCACTTATATTTATTACCTATCTGACGTTGATGTTACAGCCAATAATCCTCGGCTCAAACAAATCAAATCGGAAGATATAACATAGCCCTGTGCTAAGGGAAATCATCCTTACTATATTAAATCACATAATAATTCCTTCTGGGGACAACCAGGCAACTAGATCTTCATAGTCTAAGCTATATTTCATGGGGGAGTATCCCTTTTCTCCTGTAGGAAATATCAGTGCAGAAGGCGGTTTATCATAAGACTGAGCTGATTGATACAAAAGATGCATTGGCCATACCAAGGTGGGTGAGGTATTAGTATATTCTCTCAAAGTGGATTTCCCAGTCGTCAGTAATGTACTTTATCCTCTGTGTTATTGAATCAGCATCACAACAAAGTACATTATGACGTCTCTCATGACTATAAACCGATAAACTGCATCGTAAGGGACGGGGAAAGGGGAAGACACTGAGAGAAAGAGATAGAAATACCACCTGTACTATTCCTATAGTATATAGTCTTATTATACGTCAAGAGGTAACTATGTATCATATTATATCTTGTGTGATGATAAAAATACTCTAAGAAAGGTGAGAGTGACTACTTTTCTATGAAATTCTCTGTTGGTATTCCAGAATATCCTGGTCAGTAATTATGACTACTGCTGCTGCCCTTGGACAACTCATAGGATGGCTGTTGGTTTACAGATTCGCCTTGATGTTGCATGCAAAACAGTGAAAGGGTATTTCTTACGAATCTATCCTACTTAGCTCAAAGCGTAACTCACCTTTTACCGGTATGGGAAACCGTCTCTTAGTGTACCCATACCTGCCATTGTTGGTTGGCCTGAAACATAAATATAGAAACTGTATTAACTGTTGACAAGGTTATTGTTGGTTCTGAGGAGGCCAATATCACAGAGGGAGTATCTGGATTTAGATGGAGTCAAAGATCAAATCATTGAAGAATATTTTTTACATATCAATATGGCAAATTATATAGCTTATACACGGGATCACTCCTGATTAGATTAGAGGACAAATCCAACAGCACAGGCTAGGGAAAACTACACTAATTTATCCATTTGTTATACTGTCCCCTTTTAACATCTCGAGGAGATGAATGTTTTCTCATGAGTAATGGAGATTCTGGACGGATAAAACTGGACATGTGAGCCTACAACTGAGTCCCTCTTCCATGTATGAACCCCACACCGCCCTTGAGATTGTCCAGTTATAGTCGTAAACAACCTGCCTGAAAATGGACATCGGTATGACCTTCGTATAAGCCTTAATTCCCAACCAATACTCTATGTAGTGAGGCACTGGGCCTGTCATCCGGGCGGTCCAACCTCAATTTGGTGGCCTTCAACAGCCAATAATGGCCACAATGAACCTTATACTTGTTCCTGAAACTCAGTTTTCAAACGAGGCCAATATTGACATGGTAATCGCAGTCCCCTTAGGTAAATACCGCTAAACACTAAAACCGGTTACTACTCAGCCAGGAACTTGCCCTCTGGAGAATGTAAATTTGTTACCATTTTTATGTTTGGCTCCAGCTCAGGCGATCTGCATTTAAACGCAAATAAGAGTATTTAAGCAAACACTTAAGCAGAGTGAGAATCGGACGTGCTGAATTATTCATTGCCTTTATTTGCCTTCCCTTCTGCTGTCGGGTGCTGATGGGGTTCCCTGTTTTTTACATGTGTAGTTAGAGGTTATAAAATAACTTGTTACTTGTGTATGAAAGGTTTAATGCAAATTCAGCACTTGTCGAACTAGATTTCATGACAAGGTTTAGCTGTCTCGGTGTATTGCATATTGCATTTAAATTTATGTTTAACCGATATTTTGTTAATACATCTATATACACACATTTTAGCATTTTCTTTTCCTTTTTTCATCATAGCAAAGAGTGGAAAATGTATCCTTGATATGTACAGTCCCTACATTAAATAAGCACAAGGAATATACATGACTGAGCTTTTAAGCCTGTGTAACGTGGACGATTGATGGGAAATCTATTCCAAAATATACACAATGTCTTCCACGAGTGGGGGCTGGGGCCATATCCCACAAAGGCTGAGTGGGATATGCCTCAAATATTGTTTTGTAAACCCAAGCAGAAAGCAAGACAAATATTGATTTATGGAGATTTTCACATTATCTCTTGTTAGTAGGAACAGAGAACAAATATTGAACATGAATATAAATATGATTATGGTCATTAGACGCCTGAGTTGCTAATTATTTATCTACTTAAGGGAATTTGATAAAATAAAAAATGGCTGTGGTAGATTCAAATACATTCTATTAACATCATGAAATACCGTAAAACCTTGCGTAAAGCCGAACTCGCATATAAGTCGCACCCCGAGTTAAGGCCGATCCTATTAGCCGCACTGGCAATCTGAATGTGCAATTCTAGTACTGTAACATAGAAGCAAAAACTTCGTATAAGCCACACTGCCAATCTTTCTATCCATCTGTGTCTCTTTGTCTCTTTGTACCTCTTTGTCTGTCCTCCTTCTGGCTTTCTGTTCCTCTCCCTGTTTTATCATATAGTTCCACTGTTTTTATATCCTATTAGCTGCACTGGCAATCTGAATGTGCAATTCTAGTACTGTAACATAGAAGCAAAAACTTGCGATCGTATAAGCTGCACTGCCAATCTGATTCGCGTACTAGTCGCAGCTTATACTTGAGGTTTTACGGTACCTCAGGATAAAAGATATCTGAAATAACAAACACACGGACAAATCGCCTAATGTAGCATTTATAGTAACTGAATATTTCCTTTTAAGTATCCATTTGGTTTTAGTACCGTTATATCAGTATCCACCAGATTTATCGAGCTTGACATTTTTAAACCACATTAAGAGATTAGTCATCGTTATAATTATAAGCAGTTTTTAAGATAAATATTGCACTCTGTTTATCTTTACTTAAAGTATCTTTTTTCAGGCAAACAAAATTGACGTGAGTGGGAACAAGGAATATTGAGACTTCGCATTCTGCCTGTTGAGGACCAATTCACTGCAAATCCCCTAGAGGGGATTTAAAATTGGAACCAGAAGAACAGGGGTACCATCTGTGTTTTTAATGTTTATGTAATCAAAAGTCCATACCGCTGAGTGTGAGGCTGATAAAGTATAATCAATAACTGGCACCTATTATCCTCTTCTAAGAGTCACCGTCCACAGAGCATAAATCGGCTGTATAAGGCCACTCTATACGCAATTTACATAGGGACTGTATGGCAATGTTATCGATATACGGTCGATTTATGCTCTGTGGATGGTGGCCATAAAGAAAGCGTGCTTTGCCGTTTTATACCCTCACACAACTGTTGCGATGTTTCAATATATCAGCTGTACAGTTTACCTAATTGTAGTGATATGTGTCTCGAAATCTATCGGTAAATCAGGTAGAAAGGTTCCAAGAAGGTGGCCCTATCCATTTCGTCAGTGGGTGTGCCCAAGGAGGAGGTCTCAGCAGCCTGATTGTAACTCTGACATTCTAGATTCCTCTAATCCTTCAGGCCACGAAAATCGAATAGGACTTGGTTTTAAATACCACCTGCCACCGCCTACAGAGCGCCAGGTGGAAAACGTCCATGTGCAACTGCTAAGTGTATCGTCTCCTGCTTATGGCTACCGTCCACAGACCATAAATCGGCCGTATATGGAAAAAAATGCCATATATTTCCTATGTAAATTGTGTATAAAATGGCCGCATACAGCCGATTCATGCTCTGTGGATGGTGGCCCTGAAAGCATTAATTACATTTAGCAGTCAACCATCCAACTGTATTAAAATACCACTAAGTATATCAACCACAGTTCTGTCTGAATTCTCAACTAGATTCATTGATTAAGTTAGATGTTTGATTTCTCTATACAGGATGTCGCTCTATATATGTCACAATAGTGTACAGGTAACATAAGTTATTATGCATACTGCTATATCAGTTGGATGGTTGATACACTAAGGGAGTGGTCATTTTTTAACAACAGGGAGGGGTCGGTGAATTTCCGCGCGAGCGGGTCAACATTTTTTCGGCCCCCCCCCTAGGCAGGTTGAAAATGAGCGCAGCCGACCCCTTTGAGCTATAGTAATGCGCGGGCTTTTTCGCTAAAAAGGGGTGTAGTTTTTTTGGTCCCCCCCTCAAGAGGGGTCCAAATTTGTTTGGCCCCCCCCCTTCAAGGGGTCCAAATCTTTTTGGTCCCCCCCAAATCCACCAACCCCCCCTGTTGTTAAAAAAATGACCACTCCCTGAGGGCCACCGTCCACAGAGCATAAATCAGCCGTATGCGGCCATTTTATATACAATTTACATAGGAAATGTATGGCAATTTCATCCATATACGGCCGATCTATGCTCTGTGGACGGTGGCCATTAGCAGGAGCACAGTCTCTCCTGCTTAATCATCCCCATGCCTGGAGGAGGAGACGTACTTCTCCAGTCTACCTGGTGCCTTGCAGCATACCAGTGACCACTGACTAACCACACGAGTGCTCTACTTGATCCTGGCCACCTAAATAGTGTCTCCTCTGCTGTCTAGCCATGCTAAATTCACATTTAGGAACAGATCTATCAGGAAGGAGGTACAAGGTACTTCCCACCTGTAGTAAGAGCTGCTCAAGAACCACTCGAATGTCCAGTGAGTTGCTCAAGAAGGCTATGTGCTGATGCGGACGGTGTTGAGTAATTGAGCTACTGATGCTTTTAGTGAGAACTGTCCTGACCTCTACATAAAACTAGCCTACATTGTGATACAGATCTAACAGGCTAACAATAATTTGATAATGCATGATAATACCATTGTACATGATTATCAATAATTTATTATGTCACATATGCTGAGCACAATAGAACTATCGCAATACAGAATGATAATCTATTAGAATCCAGGAGTACTACAGAATCAGTTTTTCTTTTCACCTATCAGCTACAGCCATCATAGTTGAAGCACATCAAAATTGCAGATAAGTAATTATAATGTGTTCTTTCGAAAGACTTTGAGGGAGAATTTGAGAACATACTAAATAAACGCAAAGAAATCTTTATTTTATTCGCTCTAGCGTAGTATACAAATTCCTGATAAATCTCTGGCCCAAAATATGACATGGTCTGCATACGGTATCCTTGTGCCTTTCAAATTGAGTCTTCTTTGATTTAAAAGTATGTCCTATCTATGTTTATATTTTTTATAATTTGTCCATGTGTTTATTAATGTGTTTACAGGCTAGAATCAACAATACCGAAGTTAATACAGTCTTACGTTTTGCCTGGTGCATACATAATCAATGCTGCAGACTCTCTTACTACTCACTTACCATCAGAAAGATTTAGAAATGTACAACATCTATATATCTCCACGAAACAGTCTACAATGAAGCAGGCTCTTCCCTTAAGCTACTGTATGAATTATGTTAGTCTCTGTATTGAATCAGCAGTAGCAGTTAGAGACCTCCCATTCTGTGTCGGATGTGTGAATGAGCTTACCAGATCCATTATCAAATGTCCTGATGCAAATTCCTTCTGCTTGTAGACCCAAATTGCCAGATTGATGTAAGACATTTCAAGAGGGAGCTACCTTAATTGGTTTCCCCGACAAATCGATGCCACTCTTCACAAAGGTACCCAACTCCTCCTTCCCACACTGCAGATCCAAGATATGATTCATGAAATGTTGGCACCGTATGTAAACTATGGACCTGGTATTATAATGTATACGATGATAATCCAGATTGATTGCTTCTCATTCTGTTTCCTACTCTGCACCATTTCTCCCTTGTCTTTTATTAATTGCCACATACTTCTAGAAGGGAGGAACATGTAAGAAGGAACATACATACTCTCTATCTATCTAAAATATCTATCTGTCTGTCTGTCTGTCTGTCTATCTATGTACCTTTCTATCCATCTGTGTCTCTATGTCTCTTTGTACCTCTTTGTCTGTCCTCTTTCTGGCTTTCTGTTCCTCTCCCTGTTTTATCATTATAGTTCCACTGTTTTTATATCACAGCTTCAGTGATATAAAAGTATGGCCAACACTAAGTCATGATATCTAGGAGCCCTGGGTTTATTTTAGTATACCCGCTGAGTAATGTGCTCTCTGTTATGGTCACTAATCCTCTATATCTACAGGATTGTCTGAGCTGCATCCTGACATCCACAGAGGAAAGCCATGCATCATCTTGCCATTAATCACCCAACAGGCGTTGTAGGGCTTCTTGTACTTCCGGTCATAAAGGGCTTTCCTTTTCCTGGAACTATAAGGCTGATATACATTGTATCGGATGTTATATAGTTTAGGCCAAA
This sequence comes from Harmothoe impar, assembly GCA_947462335.1. Lineage (NCBI taxonomy): Eukaryota > Metazoa > Annelida > Polychaeta > Phyllodocida > Polynoidae > Harmothoe > Harmothoe impar. Next base: position 63,244,691 of record OX381712.1, on the reverse strand, counting down.
TAGACTGGAGAGGTCTCACTTGCAGGTGAATTCCGTTCATATCACTAAATGAATGCTCAGGGTAATATGATACATGTTAGTACACCTTTTGCCAGCAATGTCATTGCACAGTACTGAATACTGGATTCACTGATACAGGCAAGCCATTCACTAAGATACTCAGATGTTAAATATTCAACCCTATACATTTCACGACCTGCCCAACATCGCCAGTATTCTACTTTCTACAGTTCCCATTTCATGTGCGGGAATTCCTTCCTTCCTTCCTATCCGTGGTCTCTCACCACAAGAAGAAAACGTAATTAGCCTTAATCAACTAAACTGTTGGTTATTTCTTCTTTATTTTTAATTTCATAAGCATCTATAGATCTACAACTTTATACAATGCAATCTAATAAAAAGAAAGTTCTAACATTCTATGGAACTATTCCCCCCAAACTACTCTGGTGGTCTGACTACTTGGGTGAAACAGATTTGTGATGTTGGGGCCTCTGGTAATAAGTAATCTGATTTCTTTATAATTTCCCAATAATCCCATTTCTGTGAGGATAATCAAGTTATTCTGAAACTCTCATACAAAAGGCGAGAGAAAAGTGTAGATTCCAATGAATTAGAAAGACTGCAAATAAGGTTTTTGTAGTTATTTGCCAATCGCAGTTCTGAGGCTGGATATTTCGGTAATCTAGTCCTTTATTAAGAGGAAGGCTGCAATGTTGCATGTAAATACTGTCTTAGTGAAGCCCCTAGTGCTGTGGATGTCCAAACCTTACTACCTAAAATTACTTGATCCTGGACACCTAAATGGTGTCTCCTCTGCTATCTTATTATGCTAAATTCTGATTTAGAAATAACCCTATGAAGAAGAAGGTGCAGAGTACTTCCCATACGTAGCAATATCCACTCAAGAACCACTTGATTCCTCAGTGAGTTGCTCAGGAAGGATGGGAGGTGTTGAGCTATTGTACTACTACTAGTAGTACAATTATTGAGAATCTTTCTGCCTCCTTCCTAGGTTAAACAAGCTTACATTGTGATACAGACCAAACAATCTAGCAATGATTTAATCATAGAATCTCCTATGCCCCATGCTGAACACCACAGATTCATCATGATACACAATAGTAATGTAATAGAACTCTGGAGTGTTTTTTTCGTGTTGAAATGATACCTGATAACTGTAGTGGGATATTTCAAAAGACATCGAGGAAGGCATAATAAGGTAATAGGAATGGTGATACTTATTCTAAGCAAACACTTACATCCCAGTATCTGTAGCAAATGATAGATATACCTCATAAATCTGTGGGTTAATGATAATATATGATTTCAAAATCTGAGATTTGAAGCTCTGTAATAGCATGTATATGTTTTATTTTCTATAATTCCTTCAGGTGTTTACTCCTTCAGATTGTCAGTAGATCATAAAGTTCCAATAATAGGGTTATCATTTGGCTGGTGCATGCCTAATGGACGTTGCAGGCTGTGCAACTATTCAGTTACCATCAGAAAGATTTATTGAATTCCTTTAATGGGTTAGAAATCCACATCAGTATGCCTCATCCCTATGAAACAGTCTACAATGAAGCCACTCTTTCCCTCGAGCTACTGTATGAATTATGTCAGATTCTGTATTGACCCAGCAGTTGTTAGAGACCCACCATTACGAAAAGCATGTGTGAATGAGCTTAGCAGGTCCATTATCAAATAGCCTGTTGCAAATTTCTGCCGCTTGTGGACCCAACTTGCCAGATTGATGTAAGCAGTCCACGAGGGAGGCATCTTAATGGGTTTCCCTGACAAATCAATGCCACTCTTCACAAAGGTGCCCAACTCATCCCTCCTAGTCCTACACCACCAATCGAGGAGGTGATTCATGAAATGTTGGCACTGTCAGTGAGCTGTGGACCTTATTAGTATACATGCATATTATGATAATCCAGATTGATTCCTCTTTATTCTGTTTCCAAATCTCCATCAACTCTCGCTTCTATTTTATATTAGTAACGGCCTCCTTCACACACACACTTACAATCTAGCTATCTGTGTATGTCTTTCTGTCTCTCTGTATCTATCTCTGTCCTCTCTCTGTCTCTAGGTCTCTTTGTCTCTCTCCCTGTTCTGTCATATACCTTTAGTGTTTTAAGGTAGCTCCAGCAATATAAAGTCTATTATACACTAGCTCATGGTTTCTAGGAGCCCTGGGTTTATTTTAGTATACCCGTTCAGTAATGTGCTTACATCAGTAATCCTCTATCTACAGGATTTCACGAGCTCTATCCTGACATTGACAGAGGAAAGCCATGCATCATCTTGCAGTTAATCACCCAAAAGACCTTTCAGGTCTTCCTGTACTTCCAGTCATAAAAGGACCTTCCTTTTCCTGGAATAATAAGGCTGATATACATGGCATAGAATATTACCCAGCTGATGCCAAAGAAACAATAAATGATTTAGGTAGTGATCATTTATAAGTAATGGAGGGTTGTTCATTAGATTTTGGTATGTATTCGTTGAGATGTTTTTGATCCTTCCTGAAAGGGGTCCAAATTCCTCTGGTCTCCCTACCCAACAACGCTAAAATTGATTGCAGTAGATCACTGCAAGCTACCATAATTTGCACGTGTTTTCACTTCAATTGAAACCTGGAGCTCCCTACAGTCATCAGTTATTTCAAAATGATGTTCAGGACTGTTCTATCCTGTCATCTCCCAAAATGTTTCCATATCACATCAAAACACTATACTTACTAGCAGATTTCATGAGAGAGATTCCAATGAGAGGGCCCATATACCACGTGTAATGATGATGTTGCCATAGAGCTCATTGCTAATGATACACCAAGCGAAGAAGCCTTGCTAATGCACTATACAAATGTGGATTTCAGATGAATAGCTCTAGGGTTCTTATAATTGTAAGTTATTGAGATGCGTGTGTTTTATATGTATGGAGGGCTAGTTTCTGCCCACATCGAATAGAAACAATGCCCATAATGTCAATTGTTGTTCCTGATATATATTTGCAGCAAATCAGCTGGTTGCAGTACCATCCTTTAGATGTAAAATGGACTTACAGGTACTATTTTCAACACAAATTCTCTGCATCAAATCATAAAACCCAAGCCATACACTACCTAATCTCATCATTCTTGATATGGCTATGCAAATATGCTGTATGCAAATAAGGGCATTTTCCCCGTTTTTTCTCCGTTTTTGCAGATCCTGTTTAGGCTGACCTAAGCACAAAGGGACACTGGAGAGGTCTCACTTGCAAGTGCATCCCCTCTTACAGTAAGATGAACTTGCCTCCCATAATACTAAGTGCATACAGAGGGCACCATGATACATGTTACAATACATTTCCCCAGCAATGCCCATGCAATAACAGGGTGACAGCCGTTATGTACATGAAAATACCTTCTGTTTTTAGTAAAATTTGAAACCTTAATTCAGATACCTTTGATTTAGATTTTCATATATATGAGAAATCAGGCTTTAAAATCCTGAGTTACAATACTCGCCCTAAAGCCATAGGATCTGTGGTTAGATATAGTAATTTTGTATTGGTTATTGCATACTATTATTATCCATTTCCCTATGCCGCTAGGAGGGCATACACTATAGTGGACATGTATTTGATGCACTTAGCACAGTGCCAGGGGAAGTTTGCTACCAGTCAGTACCAGTCAGTATAGTAGGACATGCTCCATGTCTGCATGCCGTAACTAACATCATGTCTACCAATTCCAGGAATTGATGACATTATTCAGTTGCTGTTAAATACTCAAATTTGCTGGTCAGCCATCATTATATTGAATCAGTGCACCTTTATAGCCACCGTCCACTGGGGAACTTCGGCCAACTAAGCTCATATATTTCCTATATAACTTCGGTCAATGTGAGCTCGGTGGACTGTAGGCATCACAGTGTAAATGACAGGGTGTGAAACAATGTTCACCATTGCTCTATTATGCACTGCAGTTCTGCTTTCCCTTGGGATCTATGACACACTTCAAGCCATTCTCAAAATAATTATTTATAATCTAATTATTAGAGAATGGATGATATAATTATATTCTTCACATGTCAAATGTTTCAGTGTGGACAACACTCATAGTGCTATGCAGCGGTCTAGTTTGTATTGATTGCAACTTCTCCTTCTTCTTTTACAATTACTTCATTTTTACCAATGTTTACCTCTCTCTCAATGCGCAGTACTTCAGACATTATTGGCAATGGTCTCACCGATAGCGCTTCTTGCTATTTTCTTTACTGACACTGGTAGGCCATTTATTTATACCACTCAATCCTCTTCATTTCACCCTTTCCTGTGTCTTCTCAAGATATGCATGACTATCACATCCTACTTCATAAAAGGTAGTAGCTCCAACTCTGGTGAATCTATTCATTGTGGAAATGGTTCAATATAGAGAGCATGGTGAATCAAGATGACCTAGCCAACATCCCCAGTAATCTACTTCCCCACAGTACCCACTGCACGTTCTGCCATTCATTCCCACCTATAAACACCCTCTTACAACAACAAGCAAGCTTGATTACCTTGCAAATAGTGGTTAAACCACCAACCTATAGCTAAGAACCCAAGCCAAGCTCCCCAAACTGTTGGGAAATGCATGTATTTGTAGATAAACATCCTGTATGCAATGTTATACCCCTTCAGGGATGTTTATTTGTATGTAAGGTCGTGAACCTGTAGTCATGTGACGAGACCAACTAAATGTTGTGCTACGCCATGCCAGCAGTCTGGGGGTTCAGTCTCTACTCCTTCAGGCAGGCTACCATGGGTAAGATTTGGGAACATCCTTAAAATATATTTGTATGGGTAATAATATATTGTTAAGTTCAGTTAGTTGAAGTTGACCTAAGAGGCAGTCTTTATTGCAGGATTTACGTATTGTGTTGATTCAAACAGTCTAATGCAATATCGATAGCATACATTTATATTTGACAATCATGATATCAATAAACATGATTTTCCAAACACTGGATAACATAGCTATCCAGCAAAGATATGGCATATGTAACACGCATCACAATAATTTGCTAGGTATGTGCACCTAGTGTGTACCCAGTATCTATACCCCATAAACTAAATATGGTGAAAGAAAACCTCAGTGATTATGACATTATTTGATTGATATGATCAACTTAATCAACTAAAACATCATGTAAAATACCACAGTAATAGGTTTTGCACAGATGTTCTTTAGATATTTACTCTTTATGTACATAGGTCTGCTATATATTTTTATACAATGCAATGCAATGAATAACAACAGACAGTTTGGTGACATTCTATGGAACTTTCCCTCCCAAACTACTTTGGGTGGCTGATTACTTGGATAAAGAAGTTTTGTGATTTTGGGGTCTCTGGTAATAAGTAATCCAATTTCTGTATAATTTCCCAATAATCACATTTCTTGTCAACACAAAGAGTCTTCTGTCAGGATAATCAAGTCATTCCGAAACTCTCCTGCGAAAGGTGAATGAAAAAATTCAGATTTTAATGACTTAGAAGAGTTGCAAGTGGGTATTTAAAAATCATTTGTCAATTACAGTTCTCAGGCTGGACAGTTATGTTATCAGGCCCTTTATCAGAGGTACTCTGCATTATGATGCACCAACTACTGTCTTAGTGAATGCTCTCTTTGGATGGCTACACCTTATCAGACGTTTCCATTCATTGGCTGGAGTCGCTGTTACTAATGGCTACAATAAGCAACAATCATCACAGTATATATACAGTTAGGTGATATTGATACGCAGATTAAGGCAAACAGGTAGTTCACTTTGTTTGAAAGTTAAGAACACAGTCATGTTTGAAATGGCAGCGGGTTTAAACCCACTTTCATTATCCCATGATCTAAGGAGAAATTCTGCTAACCGAATCCTGTGATATAGCAAAAATAAAACGAGGTAAAATGCAGGGTCTGACCCCAGTTTAACTCATGGTATTAGCATAAAATTCACGAAGATTTTCCAGTGGTATATTTCAATTTAAATTCTGCTGCCTCTTATATGTCGTGCCATAACATCCCAAAATCTCAAGCACAAGCACAATCTTGGTTTCTAGGTTGGATCTCTACAATTATATGAAGAGTTTGGATACAAAACGACATAAGCGCCATTTTAAAAATAGGGACAAAAATTTGGCAACAATGAAGATATAGGGAGAGTAAAATATAATCCTTAAACAGATTTATCATTTTTCATATCATTAGGACCATCTCAGTATACACTCTATTACCAAAGTATAATGATTGGCCACGGGGTGTCTTTACAAAAAACGCTATTTACTTCAATTCTGGGGTGGAGATTATGTCCTTTTGCATCAAACTCTTCATATACTTCCCTACCCCGTGCACATTTTTGTGAACAACAACAGTGCCTGTCACAACATTTAGCTTGAACCACCATACCATTACAGTGGAATGAAATAATATGTCTATATATAGTATTCAATATCCCGTTTATAATAGACTCCATATGAAAGTCCCATGTAAATATTAAGACACCATATGCTCGTGGAAAATTTCATCAACGTCACATTATGCCAGCTCAGGAAGATTGTCGTTCTGGCAAGCGAAAAACTAAATCGTTGATAGAAACAGATCAGACACACATGACAGTGAACACCACCAAAATTGTTCCATGACGCACACATTTTCTCAGTTCATATTACTGTATGAATAAGAACTAAGAAGTTCATTACAAATTATAATTAAATTATTAAAATGCCTACTAGTTAACAAAGATAAGGCGACCTTAGACCCAATATGACCTTTATTGTGGCGCAGCATCGTAATGTTCAACTTAGCTGCAGGGTGAACTTCTGGAAGTATTGCTATTGCAGATGGCTAGAGTTACTTTACGTCGATTATTAGAGAAAGGCAATCCATTTTCCAGTGTTGATTAATAAATTGAAATAATTAAAAGTGCGGTTCATATAATTATTTAAACACCTAAATTGTTAAGTTGGGTTCACCATGCTTCGATGTTTAGTATTTGGGCAGTATGCCCGACAATTTGTTGCCGGTCGAATATATACGCTCTTTGATCTGATAACATAGGCATTGCAAAATTAAATCCTACCACAATTCTACAGCAATGCAAAACGATGTACTTTAGTTCCTCAGTAGGCGGAGACAATATCCATAATACAACGCCACTACTTGCAGTTCCCACTGCCACCCTCCACAACCACTAAGTGGCTCACTGATAAGAATCTGAGAGGTGGTGATTGGAAAAGGGGGAGAGCTGCTCCCCAGAGGGCATGGGCAGTAACCTTAGCATTATTAGCCCCGTAGGCAGCCCGAGGAGAGGTCTGCAGGGGTCTGGGGGGTTTAAGTGAGAGACTGAGATCCAATGAGCGACTCATTGCACCTACTAACAGTCAGTGGGCAGAATTGCGCAGTGGCAATCTGACAGCTCAACTCAAACACTGGTTAAAGCAGCCGCAGAGTAATCCCAAATTGCTCTAACATGAGAAGATCACAGGTGTATACAACATGTCCGACTAACCTGATTTACTGATGAGTACCACCATGTAAGGTTAGAATAAAGCTTCTACATAACCGCTTATTGCCTCACTGATTGCATTCAAGTTACTGCGGTTGCTGACAGTATGAAAGAAGGCGATATTCAGATTAGGCCTAGAAATATTATTTTGGAAATCGTTTTAATTTTTGAGGAAATTTATGACATTTTTGGCGGTTTTACTACTAAAATTGACTTTTTGGACAAAAAAAAAGAGTTAAAAAAAAAAGAATCCGACCTACCGACCCTGTTTATTTGTGGCTATGTTACTGGAACACAACTTCTTTTTTTAGGCCTTAGGTAATGATCATGTTTTTCTTTGATTTTCTTCCCCTTGTATCAGTTAAGTGACTCCTTGCAGCATATTGTCCACTTTGTGTTTTGATAAAGGGAAACACAAAAACATGTAGCTGTTGATTATTCATCAGGCACTGTGAAGGTTTTTAATACCTACTTTGTCTGCATTTTATCTTACATAATTGTTGGGCTCTTTTTATTATTAGAGGTCCACATCCTCTTTATGTAAATTCACCAAGCTGTCTTAAGGTTTTTCTTATTTACAGGCTGCCCGCCGTCAGCTACAATCTTAACTAGTTTAAGCACAATGTCAAACTCAATTACTAGGACAGTAAGGCTTGAGTTGTGCCTTCCACTTGGTGGTATTGTGACCAAAATTTCTACACAGAGTGGCTCACATGCACGGAATGCCTTGTTGTAGCTAAAGCATAGCTAAGTATAGAAAGAAGGTGAAACCTAAAAGGGTAGTGTTCTATTATTCTTAGAATAGGCAGCTGTCGTCTCTGCCCACCTTGCTTACCAATATCAAATAAGTCGAGAAATCTCACCTCTTCTCTACGCCTTCTCACTCATAAAAGTGAGCGTCACTGTCGCCAAAAGCACTCTCACCTGAAGGTCAGACAGTGCCTAACTTCCATGTGAGAGTATTTTCGGCGACAGTGACCTCACTTTTAGAAGTGTGTTGTTATGACCAATACATTCCCACAGGAGGGGTGCGGGCAGTTCATTCCGGTTTCTACTGTTGCAAGAGTAGACACACCAACCAATGACACTGTTACTAGGATAACTACTTAGTTAAGGGGGGTCGTTGGGATGGTCTGTAAGTAGCTTGATTTTCCCCGGATTCACTCCGTAATACCAAAATAAGATGAACTTTCTAAAACTGCATAGTATTGGGGTCCCAGGCTTGTTTATGGGATAATCAACATTGAAGTTGAGAAGACATATATGTGACAAAGCAGTGTATACACTGCTTTGCCACAAATATGAATATAGAATGACATTAAGTAGCTAGATCTTTGTGTAACTTTATTAGAATATGGCCTTTGGTATTCTCCACCCAGAAAACGCATTTGGAGCATATGGTCCCGCACATATTTCAAAGGTTTTGGTGTATTGAAATAGGTTGAAATATTACAGATATTTGCATAGGACTATTTATGTTTCTTAATGCTTTCAGCCGCACGCACCAGCCATTCCTCTGGCCACTGGTAGTAAAATGACGGTGCATACCAAGTGAACATTTCATAGAATAGCTGTCAGACTGTGTATATAATTCAATCCCAAAGGAATCCAAAAGGTACATGATGGTTGATAGATATCTTGTTGACTCACACTACCCTTTTAGGATTACAACCAAATTCGTTACCTCAGTCAGCATTTTGAGTTTTATATTTAGTTACTTACTTATGCTTCTTGTATTTACTGCTCTTTCCCCTAACCGCTCATCTGTTTCAACATCACTGAGCTCCAAAAAAAGCTACGGCCCATTCTGTTGGATTGGGGACATTTCTTGTTGACTCACACTACCATTTTAAGCCTCGAAATTACAACCAGATCCATCAGCTCAGTCAGCATTTTGAGTATAATGGTGCCAGCAGGTGTTTTCATACTAATGATATGCAAGGACCATCATGAAACACAATGGTAACCATGGTTTTGCGATATATCTCTGCCTCCTTTAGTGTAGAATATAGCTTATCTCTGCTTCTCTTCGCAACGAGCTCCATTGCAAGTTGTCCTCTGAAAGCTAGTGATCTGAGTTCGGCAGACATTTTGGCGATTGTACTTCAACCTATCCCCCTTCTTCCTTCACCTTCAACCCCTGACACAAAAACCAAGACAAGATCACACACCTCAGCAGACACTCCCACAAAATCAAATACCTGTTTTGTTATCAGCCTCTGTTTCGTGTTTAACTAGAGAGTTGCCAAATTTGTATCAAGGATTTTTCACTGTGCAAGTCAATGGACATGATTGGTTTGCCTGACAACTTTGACTTAGACATTATTCCTAATAAGAAAAGCTTAAGGGGGACTTTCTTTGCATGTTTTTTTTTAAATCAAAACAGGTAGTGAACTTGACACCAATACTAATGCCGAAAAATTCCGTTTCCTACTCCCACGTTTTTACTTTTATGCCTTGCTCTATAACTTAATTTTTGGGAACTTCAGACACTAATAATACGTAGAGAAAGGACACATATGAGAAATATCTTGTAACAGTAACTAGTTTTGTAAGACTGATTCGAGTATAGAGTTTCAGGTCATAAACATGTTATGGGAATTAAGCATTCAGAATAGTACTATTCAAATAGTACTATTCTAGTAACTGGGGATTATTATTTCACACGGTTTGATAATCAACAGCGCTAGCAGTATGGTTAACGGCTTATGATTGGATACACTTGAAGGATTTCCCCCTTTAGGTAAAGTGGTAACCGTGGGAGTCTTCCAGCTATCAGAAAAAGAATGTGAGACAATGGATAGATTAATTACATGCTGTAGAAGGGCAGGCATAGCACTTAGAACATCCGTGAGGCCAGCTGTACATATAAGTCTACCAGCAGCTTTGTTTACCTTGTTATTTTTGATCACGACTTTAATTCCATCTAGGGAAGGTCTAATCTTGAACTGGATATCAGCTGTGTAGCCTGTGTATTCTGCTGACTCTCAGGTATTAAATATGGGTTGTTTAGCACTTCATAATGTTCATATTTGCTTGGGATTGTCTAGGCTTAACTCCATATGAAATCTCTGTCTAGTATGCCTTGGTGTTGTTCTTATATTATTCTCAAAATTACCTGTTTATAAATACTTTTAGCTCCCTTAGATAATATTTACCCATATTGCTTAAGAAATTAGCTATGGTTATGTTATTCTGGTCCTTGTCCCCTCCCCCTTTTTAAGTGCTGCATTGTTATCCTTATCTATGTTTAGTGACATTTGTATGAATGCAGCAGTCCCTGGAGAGCAATACACCAGTGCTGCATTCAAGCATCATGTCAATCGTTTGGTACTGTATCAACATCCTTCAGACCAATGCCATTTGACATCTGTACAGTGTATATGCTGGTATTGATACTCCTACGACTGCCTTCAGTGATACCAAATATGATGCTAAAACTAATATTAAGACTTCTGCTTAAACCAATATTAAGAGTGAATGTTCTCTATAAACCCCTCTATTAAAGTTACACTGCCAGCTAATTTCTGGTGATTTTCACATTTTAAGTTGATTACATGCTATGTATAACTGCTTATACCCACGTGGAAACGTTAGAGGCTCTCATTCATCATTTAGCATAATGCAAATACTATATGTTGTTCCAAATGAATAGCTGTCCGCCGACACAAGTGAGAATCAGCTAGGGGTGCATTATAAACAATCAAAACACATCGGCTCTCACAGGGAATTCATGGTCGACTACAGAGCCATCCAATCAGTATTTCATCTGGATTTCATAACAAATGGCGTTCCTATGATAAGGGGGCCTGTCCATTGATAAGGAATGATGAATGGAAGTCTATATTGCAGGGGTAGACACTAACACTGGCCCGGGAGCCAATGGCCCGTAGTTTTGGGTCCGGGCCCGTAGTTTTCTGCAAAATAGCTTTCCTACAGGCCCGGGTGGCCCACAGGGGTATTTGGAGGATATTTAAAAGGAGTTTGCCTGACAACCATAGTCATGCAATATATTGTTGGAAAGAGAGAGATGTGCCCGAATTAATCATATTTATTTCATAGACCAATCAGGAATATACATGGGCTTTTTCTTAGAAAATACTTAATTTTAACCTTTGGCAGACAGATCTTGGTCCGGGCCCGTAGTTTTCTAGAGCTACGGGCCGGGTGGCCCACAGCTGAGAAAGATAGTGTCTAACCCTGTATTGGGTTTATTTCATAACTTGATTTTGGGTCGATTTAGGTGGTAATGTATCTTTAAAGAGTAGACAAACCACAGATACATAATATATCAAATTGTGCAATCCTGCAGCTGGTGAAGGGCCCATGTAATAACACGAACTCAGTTCATTAGAATCGAAATCCAACCGACTCACCATTGTTCTGTGGGGGAGATGACCCTAAGTTGCATCCATGTAATTGTTGATTAGCCTGAAACATGAAGGTAGAAAATGCTTTACATAAAATGGTATCAAATGGGACATTTCAAAAGTAAATCACTACTTTGGGAAGTCTGACTGGTACGCCTTTTCCGAGGTAGACCAAGGAATATAGCACCAAAATGATGTCAGCGACTGCATACGATGCTTGATTATCCAAGCAAATCTATTCAATTATATTATCTGTAGCCAAAATATCCACAGTTTAATCATATACTACACCTAAAGAGAGTGAATGCAAAAAATAACATGCACTCTCCTTCCCAGTGCTTGTCATCAGCATAGCATTGTATGGATCCTAATATTTTACCTTGTGTAAGCAGCAGTAATGAATAACCAGTTCCCAGGTCCCCTGACACCACAAAAACACACAGCAAAAAGATATAAAGCAGAAAAAAAAATCTAGTCATCAAGGCTTTACCTGTCATTTGTGTCACGCATATCTGCTGGACCAAAGGCTGTGGAGAGGGTACACTGTTGTATGAGCAAATAAAAAATTCAACCTGCCCATTGTATGTCACCTGTGCGCAGAGGGAAGTATGGATCCTTTCTCATATATTGTAAAATGTTTCACATATGCCTTCCCTCCCTCCCTATAGTGTGCTATCATGGAGAAACAACTAAGGCAGGGCGGCTTTCATCCCTCATCATGTAACATGTAAGGGGCTTGTTCCTTACTAGCTAATCACCTTCCACTATGTGCTTCCTGTTCACCTCTCCAAGCACCCCCACCCTCCCCATACTGGTAGTCTTCATTATGATGACATGATATACTTGCTGAAGCCTCACTACCTACCACTAAGGTGGCACCCCAATTTCCGCAGTTTGCCATCAAATAGCCATACCTTGATATTGTTAATGGCCTGAGGGTAGGACTACAGTATATATTATGAATGTTATTTGCCTTGGTAATGTATGATATCATCTGGTGGAATACTGCAAAAGCAGTGATGGTTGTCTGCTAAACCTCATGACCTTTTGGTCTCATGAATCTAATAACATTCATGTAATTATGCATGATTGCTGTTGAGTAACTTGAATGTTAGATTGAAAGCACTCTTTGTGTTTTAATCCATGTAGAATTACAATAGGAGCTATAAATTACATACTTTTTTTTTGTAATGATGAAAAATTAACATGGTTGGACTCTGTATCATCACATCCAGGGGTTGTCATTGTAGATAGAAATTACTCTCTCCAATAAGCAATGTGCAATAGGGCAAAACATTTTCAAGATGTTAACATAACCTTTATTTAGCTAAATTAAATATGGACTTGGGTGCACCATCAATAGCTGAAGTAACATGTTTGCTCATAGCTCCAGCGAGATACAGTATCACACCAGTGAGGGTTATTTCCTGCTGCTAATGTATGAATAATGTTAAGGGTAGCAATAATCTACCCATTCATCAGAAGGATAGACTACCCATTCATCAGAAAGGAATGTGCCTACTTCAAGACTGGTTAGTCCCTAGATCATAGGATAATCATGATGAATCAGATGAACAGCTCATGCTTACACTGCTGCTTACCGCGGAACAAGGGATCATTAGACGGTGTTGATGCACAATGCACAGTGTAATTCGAAATATGCCAAATGATGCACACAGCCATATGCAGCTACATTATAATACATCCCAAGCAATAAACACTCTGGTAAGGTCACTTTCTATTGCAACAGCCTTGTTCCAGCAGTCTGGGCTGGAGGCTGAGTTAAACTACCATCATTTGATAGTCTAATGTTGTAGCAGTGTAATGTGTTTCTTATAATTCTCCAAGAGCAATGGACAACTTTCAAGTAATTACACTGAACCAGTTACAACTGTTGCTGTCATTTACCATTAGGTGGAACAAGGAGAAGAATCTGTAAAGTGGTGATTTAGAAATGGGCAAAGCTTCTCCTATATGGAAAGAAGAGCCAGTGTTCCTAGAACAAATATTCCCTTCAGTGATCGTAGGGGAGCTATGGGTCTAAGTTAAAATAGAGAGATTTTTGCTTATTTGCCAGCTCACTGCACTTTCAAGCTCTGGAGGCAGGAGACAGCAGACAACATTGAGGAGCTCAAGGCAAGACCAGTAAAAGCAGTGTTAGAGCAGCTCAGGTTAATTATTCCAACACAAGGAGACCGCCAATATACACATCTACAATTAACCTAATCCCATACAACATCAAGTTTTAACAGGGCCACTCCAGCAATGCTTACATGTAAAAATGTATGTGGTTCTGGTCATCCGACAAATTAAAAACAAGACCGGTACTCGATCTGTTTTGTTTGGGGCAAAAACGATATTTCCTAATAACATTTTGGTCAAAGACCTAACAGAGTTAAAGTGTTTCTTTGATGATTTGAAAGTTGTTGTGTTTCATTCACATAAGATCACATAAGCAATAGTAGGTCCTTTACAATATATAATTTAGAGCCATGTTGCAAATTGCAATAATAAGTCTTCTAGATTAGGTATGGAATATACTTATTTAGAAAATGAAATGACCTCTAGTATATTTGCTTTTTCTTTAAAGCAATGTAATTGAAGTGTTATATAGGTAGTTTTCCACTTTTTGTAAGCTTACTAACTGTGGAGAGATGGTACCACTAAGAAAGATATTAATGAGTATCCCAGGAGGCAAATTGCATTAAATCCGTAGGGGTCGATGTCTGAAACACAAAGGTAAATTGACTGAATATTTTAGTCTAGCCTTTAGACCAGCAAGAATATAGAATGGCTGAAAGAGTTGGCACAATAGAGTGCTAAATGCGTCATTGGGGAGTCACAGATCAGGTCCACAATGCCTTGTAGCTGTTTACAAAGGTCTATACAGCCATGGGCTGCAGACATCTACTAGAGTAGCCAGGGCAAACATACCAGTACAACAGTTAATGCCAGTGTTTAACCCTTTGAGGATGACATAGTGGTTTGATACTCCATGCCCTTTGTAGTCATGATACACCAATCCAGTGATACATGGTGAGTAGCTCACCAGCTTTGGATGAAGTGAGATATTGCTCTGAGGCAACATATGGTTAAGTGCACTCAGTTTGTGTAACTTAAGTATAGATCTACAAGGTATAGCTTTACTTTGCATTAAGAAAAACACTGTATGAGAGAAATATCAGCCCTCTCACTGACATTATTGTTGTCAGAACAAATGATTTAACACTCATGAAGCCTCATGCATTTTGGAGACTATGGTGTGTGTGTGTTGATACAGTCACTTGCCCATCCTACTTGTCAGCCCGGGTGTGGCCCCGTAAGGCTAATTATCTACTCACAGAGAAAAGAAACAGCATCAAAAGGGAGTCCAGGTTGCCTCCAGAATGACTCCCCTCTCTAGGGATATCCTGAGGGAGCCTAGGTGACTCTCTGGCTGACCTAAGGGAGTCACCTGGGGGAGTCATATAGCTCTCTGGGATGTAAGGTGACTCCCTTAGGTCAGCCAGAGAGTCACCTAGGCTCCCTTAAGCGACCTGGACTCCCATAAACAGGGGAGTCATTCTGGAGGCAGCCTGGACTGCCTTTTGGCACTGTTTCTTCTCTCTGTGCGTTGCTATGCAGTTATAATATACACTTTAACTGTGTGGTTCCCATGTCAGCTGTGGTACCCAATCTAGCAGGTAAAATGGCTGGGATCAATGTCCTTGATCAATATTACACATCAAAGAACTATGAACCACGATGAGACCTACTTGTTACTACTTAGACATTGCTCCTATCTGTCAACTTAGGATTGGGGAGTTAACCAAGTGTGAGACCACATAGACCCATTCAACAGCACATCATATTGCACTTGGTAACGTTGCTAGAGTGACCGGTATGGAACCGCATGAAAATATTACAGCTTAAATATCTGTCTTTTTCTGTAAAATGTAAAATATCTCATATGGTGCTAACCATTCTAAATGTGTTAAAATGTAAGGAATGATCAAAGCAAAAGACACGTCTTCTGTGAGAGCCAACTCAGCCTGCATGTAGTGTAATTACATGATTGGAAAAGGCAGTGTTATTGTTATTGGTGGAAGTGGCTATATCATATTATATACACTGCACTCAGGTACCTTTTTCTCGATAGCATTTGTTGAGACCATGGTGTTATTCCCAAAACAATATGGGAGAGACATGAAGAAATGGGAGAAGAGTAATGGTACCGTCAGGCTCCGTTTTTACCTTTAACACTCAATTTACTGAGACTCATATCTGCTATGTCACAGATCGAAACCCTCATGGAAACATTAGTAGTATAGTATGTATCGGAACGGGACTATAGTTAAGTACTGTTTATTACTCAATCGACATGCAGCCAATCAGAGGCCTCCATTTGGTCACGTGACCCGTTGCCATGGTAACGTGACCTACTTAGGGCTCTCAGCCAATCAGAAGCCAGCATTCTGGGTGACCTACTGACCTACTTAGAAGCTCTCAGCCAATGAGAGGCTGGCATTCTGGTAACTATGGTAACGTGACCTACTTACGTCACGTGACCTACTTAGGCTCAGCCAATCAGAAGCCGGCATTCTGGTAACTAGGGTAACGTGACCTACTTAGGGTTTGTTTGTAAACAACACCACGTGGCTCTCTTGTTTGTAAACAACACCACGTGACACGTGACTGTTTGTAAACAAACAACGTATATATAGAAAAAAACACAACAAGTTCCATCTTATGTTAAAATTATATTTTCGAATAAAAAAGCACATCTGTAACAGCGTCTATGTGTAACTACGCGCGTTCTCATTCAAACACTATAACACTATCATACCGTAGCAGCAGCAGGTAGGACCGGAAGAAAAGCAAGCGCACGAGCAGAAGCGACGACACCATTTGCACCATCCGGCCGTCGCGTTGGTAGCCCTACTACCCGTCGCGCGTTCCACTGGAGCGGCTTTAAGAGTGACAAATGACGATTCTTTGTCGACGCGACTGCTAACATCAGCATCGGCAGCAGCATCGGCAGCATCGGCAGCAGCATCGGCAGCAGCGGCAGCAGCCTCGGCAGCAGCGGTAGCAGCAGTAGCAGCAGCGGCAGCAGCAGTAGCGTGAGCATTAGCAACAACAGCAGCAGCGACAGTAGCAAGGGCGGCAGAGCGGGCACTAGTAGCGTTATCAGCGGCGTCATCGGCAGCCGCAACAGCATCAGCAGCAGCAGCGTCGGCATCGGTGGCATGAGTAGCTGCATCGGCGGCAGCAACAGCAGCAGTCACAGCCGCAGCGGCAACAACAACAACGTCATCACGACCCACGTCACTAACAGCCGCAGTAAATGCAGCAGTAGCACGCTGAGCAGCACTAGCAGCAGCAGTAGCAGAGGCTACAGCATCAGCTTCACATTCGCGCGCCGCTTCGTCATTCCGCTTCATGTCACGGTAGCAACTTTCCATCACGAGGATCTGCAAATTGAGGCGCGGTGCTGGTGGTGGTAGTAGTAGTAGTAGTAGTAGTAGTAGTAGTAGTAGCGTGAACGATGATGACGATGCTGAATGTGGTTTCACTCCCCTTATATACCCTTACGCCCCGCCTTTTTTCAAGCCACCGGCCAGCTGCCCCTTCACGGCAGGTCTTTAGATCAGCCTTAAGTCGCTTACTACGTGGCTCATCATCCCTCTAATCGCATTTTCCAGCCGCCAGCCGGCTGTCTGCTGATGACAGGCGAGGGTGATTTGTTTTTTTCTTTAGATATAAGCCGCTTACCACACGCGCACCCTCTAGTCACAGACAGAGTGACAGAAAGGGAGGGGGTCGCTTTGTTCACGCTACCTGTAGTTGTTTTTCTATACACACGCTGAGCCCATGACCCGTTAATCCTTTATACAGGTAACACGCGTTCAACTAATTACCCTATTGTATGACAGTCGGTACACGGATTTAATTTTAAACCGCCTTCCCATCTGGGATCCATGTCTGGCGGGGTGGAAGGATCCAGCTGAAAAGTGTGATTAGGGCTTTTGTTTCTCTTATGATAGCAGCAGGTCAGCATGCGACAGCTGAAAATGTCAGACTCGCCGCTCCTATAAAAGACTGAGATGCGTCTCTCTTTCCACACACCCTTCTACCATCGCCGCCGACACCGCCACCGCCGGCCAGCCGACCGCCGCCACCGCCTGCAGTCACCGCCATCACGCCAGCAGGGAATTTCGAGCTGAGTCTGCTTATTGCTTATTTTTTTTCTTTGAGCTTTTTGTTTTCTTAAATTTTTATTTTCACTCAGTCTTTTTTGTTTCGGAGGAAAGAAATATGGCGCTGCAGAGGGCGCGAGTTTCTAAAAGACGGTCGCGCGAACAAAGCGCTCTCCTCAACTGCCCGGCTATTTTTTTATCTCAAAGGAGAGAGCGTCACGTAGTTGAGGTTCACGCTTCTCTTGAGGCGTACCGAATTCTCGAGAAATGCAAAGCTGAGCGCCATCGTCGTTATACAAGAGCGGAAAAGGAAAACGTAGCGACATGGCCGAGAGCCGTCTTCTCAGAACAGCATTTACTCTACTATTGCATAACAGCTGCTCTCAGCGCCCCCACTCGTTGGGCGTTTCATGAAAAGAAAGAGCGCCGCTACTCTCCTCACCCTGCCTCCTCTTATAAAGTGAGAATAAGTGCTATGAAACGATTCGACAAGCCGATCGGTTTCTTGGGAGCGACTGCAGCTCCCACTCGGTGGGCGCGCGTTGTGGCCGACGTGAACACGGTCTCTAAACGTTTCGACGTCGTCACTTGTTATCCCGCATATTGCAACGCAGCCGAATTGAAGAAGATAGGGACGCACTATTTTAAACCATACGCTCCAATATGTATTTGTCACCGCCGCGCTCACACGCCTTATTGCTTTTTCGAGACGATCGTGTCACAACACAGAAATAGAAAAAAAAACGGCAAAGCGACGAGCTTTGCCTAAATGATCAAAAAAAAAAAAAAAAAAAAAAAAAAAAAAAAAAAAATTAATCTCCTCCTCCTCCTCCTCCTCTTCCTCCTCCTCTTCCTCTTCCTCCTCCTCCTCTTCTTCTTTTTTTAAAAAAAAATAAATATTTGTATCAGACTCCTCTGGAGTCTGATACAAACATTTATGACTATTGAGTGAAAATAGAATTTTATCGCAAAAAAAAGTCACTTCTGCCGCCGCTACTGTGACACCGGCCGGTATCAATAAAAAGGTCGGCTGACTTTTCTCCACAACCATTCACTACCGACCGTTCGAGTGAGAAACACAGCAGACAGTCAGACACACAACCGCTCTCTGACGCGTCCTGAAAAAAAAACAAAAAAAAATGTCCAGTAGTAAAAGCAAACTCTTCACAGAAATTCATTTCGACGCTCGACTACAAGGACCCTTTAGTTGTATCATTAGCGGTCCGTCGGGTTGTGGAAAATCGCGCTTGGTGGATCAATTTCTGAGCGACGTGAACAATTTGGTCACGCCGCCGGTGGAAAAGACTTTTTACCATTACGGCGAGTGGCAACCTCTGTTTGAAAAAATGCAAAATCAGTACGGTGTGGAATTCAGAGAAGGTCTTCCTAGCAAAGAGTCTATAGCGGGAGACGTGGAAGTAGCAGAAGACGCTTTACGACCCCACACTCTACTGATATTGGACGATCTGATGAGCAGTTCCAATCAGCAAGTGGTAGCCGACATCTTTACTAAATACTCGCATCACTGGAACGTGAGCGTCATATACATCACTCAGAACCTATTCCAGAAATCACCCGACTTTCGAACTATGAGTCTGAACGCTCACTACATGATCGTTTTCAAGAACCCGCGCGACATGGGGCAAATAGCTAGTCTGTCTCGCCAGGTGTTTCCGTCCAACGCGGCGGCCCTCTCTAGTATATTTACCCATAAACTCAAGCGACCTCACTCATACCTCCTTCTGGACTTCAAGCAGTCAACACCTGACGATCTGAGAATACGCTCCTCTTTGACGTCCATACACTCTCAGCTAGTGTTCGTACCGCTAGACAAAAAAAAGAACAAGAGAAAGCAGTAGCAAAAAAAAATGTCTTCTCATCTACTCGAAAGACACTTTGGTACTCTCAAGCACTTAGCTAAGTGCTCGCCAAAGGACTGCTCGCATCTAATAGACTCTGGAAGCGACGATCTGATCGCAGCGTTAAGCGAGATCTGTCACAATTTACTGGTAGGGAACATCCCGCTCAGCGACAAACAACTGGACAAGCTTCGAGAATCGGCTGACGTGTTGAGGGAGGTCGGCAAAAAATCTACGCCCATCAAAAAAAAGAGACGCGTCTTGGTACAAGAGGGAGGTTTCCTCATTCCGGCTCTCATAGGGATGGCCTTACCGCTTATAAAGAGCATTCTCCGTATATGAGACACCTCATTCGACACCTACTCGCCGACAGCACCACCACCACCACCACCACCACCACTACCGCCACCACCAGCGTCATTGCCACCGTCGTCCCCATGACGGACTCAGAGCAGCAACAACACTACAAACGTTTAGCGCTCGTGGATCCTGAGACGCTCTACAAATCATCACGAGCAGGTCTACTTCATCATGTGCCCGCTGCTGCTGCTACTACTAGCGCTGCTACTACTGCAGTCGCTGCTGCTAGTACTTCTACTGCTCCAAACCTTCCTCCTCTTCCTGATGAGCGCACTGAAAAGAACGAGAGTTCCGCTCCTGCCACCGCCGCCCGCCTACCTGCCGACATGGCCTATTACCACAAGCAGGCAGAACAGTCCCTTCATCCCGACGCGGCCTTGCACCAGGTGCTACAGTTTATCTACAGGGACTTGGATTTAGTGTTGAACGACCCCACTTTGGAATCGCGCGAGAAAATGTTGAAATACCGAAGGTTGTTGAATAGATTGCAATTTTTTCTCGCGAATCCCCACAACAGCAACATCTCTTCGTCCTACTCTTCTTCGCCCCCGGCTCACCTCCGTCAGTCTGCTGAAGAGGCCAGCGCGTCCCTACTCGAGCAGTTGGTGAACCAAGTTCCCAAGAGGAATCGCACTCGGACCGTGGCGCTGTACAAACAATTGGAGAAATCCGGTGTGATCAAGTGGAACGAGGACGGTGCGGTGCGCGAGATGTCGGGTCGGAGAATACCACCTGAGCGTCGCATCAACATAGTGGACTTACTGAACGACGCCGCCAGGTTCAGGAAGACGGCGCCCAGACCGGCGGGCTACTCGCCGTTCACGAAAGCGCTGCGCGAAGCAGTTCCCACAGACTCCTTGATCGGAAACCATCTGTATAAAGCGAGCGGACCTGGCCAAAGTTTGGACACACGGCTTGCTGACAGAGGTCGGAAACGACCGAGCTTCGACTCGGAAGAAGGAGAAGCAGCAGCAGCAGCAGCAGCAGTAGCAGCAGCAGACTCTTCTCTCCAGGTGGTGGACGATCAATCCTCTGAAGACGAGGAGGACGACCGTGAACTTTTCCAAACTCCGACTTCCTATAGGAGCGTGCCGCGTAAGAAAAGGAAAGGGCGCAACCGCCTAGCGGCGAGCTCG
Source organism: Harmothoe impar (assembly GCA_947462335.1). Taxonomy (NCBI): domain Eukaryota; kingdom Metazoa; phylum Annelida; class Polychaeta; order Phyllodocida; family Polynoidae; genus Harmothoe; species Harmothoe impar. The sequence continues at coordinate 63,223,252 of OX381712.1, read as the reverse complement.
TCGTTCACGCCCTCAACAAGCCCACCATGGGCAAACCAGTGAAGAGACTGACCAAGAAGGAAAAAGAAAAGAAGCGCGTAGTAGCTAGATATACCGACGTCAAAGCGCCCTCCAGTTTCACTAGCGTGACTAAACTCCAGAAACATCATTTTCGCCACCTGAACCCGGCCGTCATCCGAGATGCTTTAGTGTCGCTGGACGCCTACACTAAACATAAACCCATTCGGAGAAAATTCGCAAGGAACAAGACTATAACCGGCGCAATCGATCAGCAGTGGCAGATAGATCTGATGGACATGCAAGCTTTGGCGTCTCACAACGACCGCTTCCGGTACGTGGTGACGGCGATCGACGTTTTCTCTAGGTACGCGTGGGCCGTTCCCATTAAATCCAAGAGCGGCGCTGATGTCACCGAGGCCTTCCGAGAGATGACAGGCACTGGCGAGAGACGACCGCGCACTGTTCAGACAGACAAGGGGAAAGAGTTTTTGAACAAGATCTTTCAAGATCACTTGAAGAGCGAGGGCATAGAGTTCTTCACTGGCGAGAACGACGACATCAAAGCTAGTCTAGTGGAGCGCTTGAACCGCAGTCTGAAGGAGAAGCTGTGGCGTTATTTCACACACAAGCGCACGTATCGCTACGTAGACGTACTGCACCATGTAGTGTCTTCTTACAATCGCACTCACCACAAGACGTTGAAAATGGCGCCGGCTCAAGTCAGCTCGGAAAACAGCGAAACAGTTTTCTACCGACAAGATCTCCCAACTAACAAACAAATCGACGAAATATGGAAAAAAGAAGAAAAAAACAAAGACGTCCGCCGTCGACGTCATCGCTCCGGGTGACAGAGTGAGGATGTTGAGAACTAAAGGCGCCTTCGACAAAGGGTACGAGGGAAACTGGCGCGAGGAAGTGGTCGACGTTGCTAAGACGTTGGGAAGCAGAGGGTTCGAGCTGAAAGACGACAAGGGCGAGGAGATAAAAGGCGTCTTCTACCCGGAAGAGGTTCAGAAGGTGTACAAGAGTCGTTACGACAACAACTACCTGATAGACGAGGTGTTGCGCCGCAAGACCGTCGACGGTAAAGAGTTAGCTTTCGTACGTTGGTTAGGTTACAACGACAAGTTCAACGAGTGGATCCCCGTCAAAAAAATAACGTAGAAAAAAAAAAAAAAAAAAAAAAAATGAACATCACTCTACCTAGCAACAGCTCTATGGAGTATTATCCTGACAACAGCTTGACGTCTTTCCGAACTCACTTCGACTCGCCGCTCCTTCTGCCCGAAGCGTACGAAGCGGCTCTGACTGAGATCATCCTCCCTACAGAATGGACTAACGTGCACGACGACGACTTGATCATCGTTGTTCCTCTGCGCACCAAAGGTTCGCTAGAGGAGGCGATCCAGGTTTTAAAAGAAACTAAATTCTCCGAAGGAAAAAAACCACAGGTAGACTGGAAGAGAATGAAAAACGCGAACGGTCTGAGCAAGCTAACGTTCAGCTCAAAATTCCCGCTGAACTGGAAGGAAGCGAGCTATGTAACGGTGGAAGAGATATCAGACACGTCGGAAGAGCAGCAATTGAAACCGGAAACAAAAAGGTTCAAGAGAGAGGTCGACTTGAGACAGACGAATGCCGTATACAAGCAGTTCTTGTCCCCGGCGGTGAAGAAGAAGACGATCAGCCATCAAGCAAGACAGATGATCGAAAAGATGGAGAAGGACATGGGAGTGCGCAGTTTCATGCCAAACATATTCGAGATACCTCCTATTTTCACCGGAAGCAACCACACCCTAATCGAGCGCTTGAGTGAGACGTTGCGAGATGACAGACTAGAGGGCGACAGCTTCTTGCTCAAACCGATGCGGATCTTATCGTACGACGCCAAGACGAAACGCGTCACCATCAAACCGCCGAGACACTGTGCTGTCCTGCTGAGTCAGCATCTCGCATGCGTTCTAGGCTTCGGAGAGAAGACGTGTTTCGCGTCGCCGACTACCGGCGCCTACTCGATGGATGTTTACGGGGACGTGCACTCTGTGTACATATACACCGACATGATCCAGGAGAGACGTGTGGGCGACATGCAAGTGCCGCTGTTGCGCTGCGTGGCGGTGGACAGAGGCGGAAAGCGTCGAGGTGGCGTGCAAGCTATCAGTTTTCCCCATTTGGATTATTTCCCCTTGAAATCCAAGAGGTTTACCGAGGTCGGCATCTATTTAAGAGACCGATCCGGTCATTCCATCCCATTCGGTAGAGGCGAGGTGACCGTGACACTTCATCTGAGACCTATTGAGCGCTGAAAGAGAGAAAAATGATGCGTCAACGCATTCCGTACTTTCCACCCAGGCGCACCGTCGGCAGAGGGTACAGCGATTACTACAACGCGCAGCTGGGCAACGGCGTCAACGTGTACAGCGGGCGCTCTTTCCAGAGCGGGCACGGTTTAGGCGGCGCTCTGTTAGGTCTGATGCGCTCGGCTACCCCGCTATTGAAGTCGGTGGGAAAAACGCTGCTCCGCGCCGGTGTGGGCGTAGCTAAAGATGTGCTGGCGGGTCGGACTTTAAAGAGCAGCGTGAAAGACCGAGGCGCAGGCGCTCTGAAGAGACTGGCGAGTACGGCGTTCTCGGGAGGAAAGACGCCTGTCGCGTCTAAGAAAGGGTCGAAACGTCGCCGGCATTCTCCTCAGACGGGCGGTGGCTCTTGCAAGAGACGTAGAGGGGATGTATTCGACCGGTAAGCGCCTAGGCGTTCAGGTATAAATAAAAAGACTGGAGGCGGCCGGCGTCAGTCTGTCGGCCGCATGAAGAGAGAACACAATGGCTTACGTACACGAGAGCAGTAACGAGTGCGCGCTCTCTGAGCTCGACCTGCACACCGTAGCGCCGACTCAGACTACTATCTTAAAGTCGTCTTTCCTGGGGATAGAAACAAAAAACTCTTTAGAGGATGGAGGTAACATAAATTTCACCATCAACAAGTCGCAAGAGTACACAGACCTGAACGAGAATTACCTTCATCTGGAATGTCAAGTGCTAAAGGACGGAGCGGCGATCGAGGACACCGACGCGGTAGCTCCGGTGAACAACTTGGCTCACTCGCTCTTCAAAGACGTCCAAGTCTCCATCGGCGGTTTCAAAGTGTCTGGCAACACCGAGACCTACCCTTACCGAGCTTACTTGGAAGGGTTACTCAACTACAACAAAGACGTGAAGGACGGCGTCATGAGCGCCCAGGGGTGGCATGAAGATACGCCCGGTCAGTTTGACACGTTGACTGACGCGAATGCGGGGTACAAAGCGCGCAAGAAGCTAATCTCCAACAAGCGCTTTTCGCTGATGGCGCGACTGCACTTTGACCTGGCTCATCAACCGAAGCTCATCGTTGGAGAGACAGAAATCAATCTCACTCTGAAACAAGCGGCGCCCTCTTTCTATCTGATGTGCGCCGCTGACGGAGGCTACAGCTTGAAGATCTACAAAGCAAAGCTCTACGTGCGACGCGTGCTGGTGGCGGACGCTGTAGCGGAAACGCACGAGAGAGCGGTGATAGAACACGGGCCCTTCGACTACCCGGTGAACAGAGTGGAGGTGACGACCTACGCCATCCCTCAAGGTAACAGAGATCACAGCTACACGCACTCCAACACAGGCCAGCTTCCCAAGTCGATGATGATTTGCTTCCTTGACCACGACGCCTTCAACGGTAGCTACACCAAGAACCCGTTCGAGATGAAGCATTACGACATCAGCTCGCTTCAAGTGATAGTGAACGATCAGAAAGTGCCGAACGACGCCTACGTGCCCGACTTTAAGACCAAAGCGGCCGTGAGAGAGTACTTGGCGCTACACACGGAAACGGGGATGTACGAGGGCGCCCGCTCCTGCGGTATTTCATACGAACAATTCCTGAACGGTTACACGGTGTTCCCCCTCGACTTAACCCCAGACAGATCGCACGACGGGTGTCGCGTGAACCTTATAAGAGCGGGTCAGCTGAGGGTGGAAGTCAGTTTCCGCTCGGCGCTACAAGCGACAACAACGGTGCTACTCTACTTGGTGTACGACAACGTCGTCGAGCTGACCCGAGATCGACACCCCGTCACCGACTACCACATGAACTGAAGACAAGACGGCGGTACTTGGCGTATCGTATGAACACGCTTGAAATAAGCAGAGTGTTGAAGGAAAACGTTCACACAGAACATCGTTTCCTGGGCGTTTTCTCTTGTGACACTATTCCGAAGCACCCTATCAAAGACACTTGTTTCGTGAGCAACACAGATCCGCAACATTTACCAGGTCAGCATTGGGTGGCGTTTTACGTGTCGAGCACGGGTGAAGTGTACTACTTTGATTCCTTCGGCTTACCGCCGCTGAGTGCGGAGTTCTTGTCTTTCGTGGAACGCTCTGCTCCGTTCAAGTGGCAAAGAAACCGCATTCAACTACAAGACACTTCTGCTGACACCTGTGGACCTCATTGCGTTCATTTCCTAATTGAAGCATGTCGAACAAGAAACCCCAAGAAGTGCGTCATGCGCATGAGCAAAATCCCAAAGCTGAGCGACCGGGTCGTGAGTCAGAAGCTATCGATGATGCTGTTGTGACGGGTTGTTGCGATGGCGGCCGTTTCATGGAGGCAAAGATTCTCTGCCTTGCCGAAATGGTGTTGGATTTATCCAAAGTCGTGCAATGTCTATTGGAGAAAAGTCGTCCGGGGTGTGGTGGTGCGAGTGACGGCGGCGTGAGACTTTGCGGCCTGTTGAGTTGCTGCAAATCGAAGAAGCAAGCTAAAAAAGCATAAACTTGTGTGTTTTTTCTGATTGAAAATGAAAAAATAAAGAATAAAATGAAAAGAAAAGAAATTATCTTGTTGTGTTTTTATTTCTATATATAAGTTACATAACTTTTTTTTGTTTGTTTGTTTACAAACAGTCACGTGTCACGTGGTGTTGTTTACAAACAAGAAAGCCACGTGGTGTTGTTTACAAACAAACCCTAAGTAGGTCACGTTACCCTAGTTACCAGAATGCCGGCTTCTGATTGGCTGAGCCTAAGTAGGTCACGTGACGTAAGTAGGTCACGTTACCATGGTTACCAGAATGCCGGCCTCTGATTGGCTGAGAGCTTCTAAGTAGGTCAGTAGGTCACCCAGAATGCTGGCTTCTGATTGGCTGAGAGCCCTAAGTAGGTCACGTTACCATGGCAACGGGTCACGTGACCAAATGGAGGCCTCTGATTGGCTGCATGTCGATTGAGTAATAAACAGTACTTAACTATAGTCCCGTTCCGATACATACTATACTACTAACATTGAAAGAATACTACAATAAAAATATATAGGAATATTGTGTAGAACAGATGCTCACTGCAATTGTTGGCACAAATATGGATATGAAATCTTTATTATTCCTTAATTTCTTATTCAGGTATCCCCTTTCATCCCATACCATAGACTGATATAGAGAACCTAGTGAGATTTATCAACTGTTAATACTTGTTTTACATCCAAATACAGTCCTACACTATATCAATTTGTCTTCATTTAGCTGCACAGTCAGTAGTTCTCTAGATTGAGATTACAGTATTTCCCAAGCCCTGATATCTCCATTGTTCTCCACTTACCATGCAAAGAGGATAATGGCTAAAAGGCCAGTGACCTCCTTTGAGAGTTGAGATATTCCTGACACTTATTCTCAAACAAGGTGATGCAGGCAAACTAAAATCTGATTGAGTGAAGATTTTACCTGGCCAAAAGAATGGACCATAAGTTCTCTTACCTCCTAACCAGGAAAACTGCAGTTTGTGACTAAATTACATTATCTAACAGAAGAGTGTCTGAGAACAGGTGCTGTCCTATATTACTCCTTACTCTATCAGCCTACCTTGTCATGATTGTCATACCTTTACTCTTTATTATTATACGATATGGGCGCACACTGACCATTTTAGGTGATATTCGCGTTCTGATATTGGTGCATACAGGAGACTTGGGGGGGTGCAATCGTTCTGATATTCTGGATATCAGAACGATTCTGAATGGGGAATTCAGAATCGTTCTGATATCCTGAATATCAGAACGATTCTGAATGGGAATCGGCAGCCATAAAATCCGAGGTTCTATGGAGACTCGAACACGCTACATCAAGACTTGAAGTCCGATGTGCTAACCACCACGCCGTGAAGGCGCTGGTAGAGGTAGGTGGCGAAACAAGGAGTCTACAGGCGGATTTCCAGCCCTGTAGGATCATTATTTACCGAGTTACAGAAGAAAAGGCATTTTTTGGTCTAGTTTCTTTGAAAATCCAAATTTTTTTCTAATTTCTTTTTTACTATAAAGGTAGAAGTTGGACTTTACTTAGCCTTTCGTTAAAATAATTCTAGGGACTTTTTTTCACATAGAAATAGGCATTTTGAAAAAGGTTCGTTTCCACCCAGGATCGATCCGGGTACCCTTGGTGTGTGAGGCGGCGACGCTAGCTGCCATGCCTATCCGGCTGTGGTTGTTGTGGAGGGAAACGCTGTGTATATTGCAGTGTATCAGGGAGCAGTTAGTTTTTAAAGCAGCAGGTCGCGCGGCGTAAGTACACTCCTATACGTTAGCACTGAGAGTATGTTGGATTTGAAATAATGACCGATCCCCTCACCTCCCCTACTGAAGAGTTCCACAACATGGCGCTACTGCTGTACGAGTGATATTCAGTCAATAATCTTTCAAAATGGCCAAATTAGGACGTTTTAAAGGTAAATAAGGACATATTAATCGAAATATCGTATAATAAACCTAATAATATATGAATATCACCGAACTTAGGGTGTGTATTCATGAATAACAAACCTCGGTGCTATGCACCTCGGTTCGTTATTCAAGTATACACACCCTGCGTTCGGTGATATTCATACATTATTGGTTAAACAGTAGTAAATCAGTGCCAGATTTAGCTGGCCTAATTAAACCTCATGTAGGGAATAGACATGGGAAGTACATCATTTCCAGCTTGTCAGGCCAATTAGTATAATGAGCTATTAATCCCTGATCCCCTTGGCAGAAAATGCTAATATAGGAGTAATTACTGCTACCCAAACATGATGACACCCTGACATATACCATGAAGGTGTGGTTTGTAGACGAGGGGGAACTCTCCGCCACTACACCTAGTTTTTTTCCCCACGCTGAAACCTGCGTTCATGGAAAATTAACACCTGTGTATATACCGGTACATTTATTTGCACTGGGAAAACACCCAAAGGGAGTTTTTTTATCCTGCAGTGTATACAACCAGTCAGGGATAAAAATCAATCATATACCATGAAGGTGTACAGTGTTGTTGATAGAGGTTGGTTTGACAAATCACCTTACAGGGTGTAGGGTTATGGAAAGGAGACCCAGGAGGGGAGTTTTTTTTTTTTATTAATATCTGTAGCCAAACCTTCTGCTTACCTAATTTGACATTTGGTAGTGAAAGGAATGAAGGTGGGGAGAGGAAGTATTTACTTTGATGGAGCCCAAAGTAAAAAGTAACAATTAGATGTGAATCATTTTCTCTTAGCATTTATAAGCTAGCTTTAGTTGAGATCTTGATGGATTTATATCACATTATAGATTAGGGCCTACAATATCTGATGTTAAAATGTAACTTCCAGAGTGTATGCAGTGTACCCTGTTATATAGCTTCAAATACTTCATTTATTGTACATAGATTGTTTATACCATGGCTGTGTTTTTGTATCAGTTGGTTCACTTATTTTCTGTATCTCTGATAGCAACTAACACATAAATCCATATAATCATGATAACTATATGGATTACAATATTGTTTAGGCATGGACTGCCGTTCACTCTGTTCATTATATAAGATTTAATGAGAGGTGTGATAACTGATAACTATTGATGGTTCTTGTTTTGCTTTGATTGAGGAGAGAATAGACTGTTGACTTGAGGAATCTTAATTTGAACTTGTGTTCAAATCATAGAGTATCAAGAAGTTGAATAATTCTACACACTTGACTCTCACAACCGAGTCTGCTTAGAATTGCCTCCTTCAGTCAAAACATCAAACAGTGAATTGAGTAACCTGAATAACTCACAAGTTGACTGCTCCAATAAAGATTCTTGAGATGATAAGTAAGAACTCTGCCACAAATTCAAATTTACCGACCTGTATTGTTTGTATTCAATTGTCACAGGGTTTGCCATGCCCTGTTTGTCATAGTAGCTCAAGATCTAGAAGGTTCAATAGATGTGTCATGGCATAACTAGTGATTGCAAATTCATGTGAGGAAGGCAGGATGTGGTGTGCATGCATATTTGAGGATGTCAGTGTGTTGCTTTGCTTTGCTGTTGTCTGGTGGAATTCAGACAATTACCATGACCCAGTGAATGAGACACTGTACCTGTTAGTCCTATGTCTCACTGATAGCATGGCAGAAAAGGGAGTGAGCATGCAGGCTGTACCAAGGTTTCGCCCACTTGAGTACTGCCCCTCCTACACACTAAGGGTTCCTGTTCTATTACTGACCAATCAGTAAATACTTCTATCATAAACATCCAACAGACCACACCTATTTCTCTCTGTTCCATAGCCTAATGTAGGCTTTGATATCCCAGTTTCTCACCCTTTCAACCCCTTCCACGCGGTAAGCCAATATATTGCACAAAGTTGCATTGAGTAACAAGAAACCCAGTGGTGAAGGGGTTAAAATTAACATCTAGATAAAGGTGAATATACTCAAAACTGCTGTAGAAAGACAATTCTAAGTGCCCGCTTTCTCCCCTTGCCTGAGATAAGAACGAGTCTACTACTTGAACATTGAATGGTGGTTTTCTCCGATAGCTTTCTCCTATTTTAGACATATTAAACTGAGACAAGTCACTTGCATGTTTAAAAAGTATTTATGTGATCTGTAAATTGCATTTCAAATGTTTTCATATAAAGGGGATATCCACTGCCAATAAATTGACAGAGCGATAGATGCTCATCCGTTTACTCTTTGATGGATGAGTGAATGATGAATGTCTGTCCGTCAATTTATTGGCAGTGAAATACCCCGTTAAATTTACTGTCAGAGGCATTGTGAAAAACCTAAACAATTCTGATGATTTGTTGACCCTATAATAGATATGAGGGAATGCAATTACTGTCAATGCACAGTAGGCAGAGACATTATCCACAATACATAGCAGCTAGCTTCAGTTCGCACTCCCACCCTCCACAACCACTAAGTGGCTCACTGATAAGAATCTGAGAGGTGGTGATCGAAAAAGGGGAAGAGCTGCTCCCCAGTGGGCATGGCTAGTGCCCTTGGGAAGATTTTTTTCATATAGGACACTTTAGGTTAGATCTCCAGGAGTCCAAGGGTTTAAGTGAGAGACTGAGATCCAATGAGCAGCTCATGGCACCTATCAACAGTTATTGAGCAGAACCGTGCGGTAGAAATCGAACAGCTCAAGTCAAACCTAGCTAACCTTTTCATGGCTGCATAGTACCATTCAAATGTGTTGTGTGCTTTTTCATCATGATGCTGTCAGAATGCAGGTGTGGTGTTGCTATTATTGCATTCAAGGGTCATGAGGCCCCCCATCGGGTCAGTACAATGCTTGAGGAGTTACTTGCCCTTAAGGATTTAAGCCACTTTTCACGCACTCGCCCACTGGCAGGGTTTATGGAACTAGCAAATCCTCACCAAATGGTCACCATAGCCCCATCTGGTGGATTGCTCCTGAACAACTCCAGTCTCAATGTTGTTTCTAATATCCATATTGAAGCAATATTTTCTAATAAAGCTATGTCATATTCTCTTTTCAACACATATCATAAATGCATAAGTAAAGCAGAATTTTCTGCATACGTTTGGACAAGATACATGCTAAACGAAGAGGGAAAAAAATGTCTCCCCAAAGGATACCTTGGCAAGATTTGAACCAGGGACCTTTCACATTCCAGATCAGCTCTCTGTGCATGTAGCCACAGAGCCCTGACAGCTTTGGGGAGGTGCCTCTAGTCCTGCATTATGCTCCTACCTAGTGGTGGGGTACACTAGTGTGTACAGACCTGTCACTTGCCACCGCCTGTCATGTTCATGTACACTTTGTGAAGAAACGAGTGCCGGTACCCCCCATTTTTTTTGGATAAATACCAAGCTATGGCCATAATCTTCACCATATTAAAATTACATGAAGCCTGAAACTGTTTTTCTTGCTTAGATATTATGTTAGATAAGTGTGGGCCAAAAAACGAAAATGTCATCTGTTACTTCAAGCATCAAGCCCAAAATAAAACCAGAAAGAACTTTTCAACAAGCATTTTTATTCTTATCCTTGTTCCTTAGTATAGATACATCACATATCCATGGTTTAGATGAAAAAATCTGGTGGATAATATATGGTTTAACTGGTTTCTTCCAGCGATGTGAAAAATTAAGAAAATATATGACCCCTTGCATCAGCCATCGTAGCACAAAAGATAGTATGGGTACCCCCAATTTTTTTTTGCCCAATGGATTCTATAGTATTTAAGGAACCCTCTGTAAATTTCTTAGGAGGCCTGAAACTGTTTTCAATATGGGTGGAATAGGGACTTTCACCTTTAACTCTTTCCAGCCGGCTAGTGCATTAATGCACTACCTGGTAAAAAACGGCTAGTGCATTAATGCACTATGAGGAGGGCATATTTGGTATGAAATGGTATTACTCTGAGCACCCCCAATAAACATTTTGAACAGACTTGATCTGCTTCCATGGTACCATATGAAAGGAAATTGCATACAGATTGCATATCAGTCATTTGAAAACATGTATCACAAATACCTATTCTAATATCAAACTCAATATAACCCTATTTATTAATACTGCTGGGTCTAGGGGCTCAATGTGCCGTATTCTAGGGAGTTTAAAATATCATAGAGCCGGCTGGAAAGAGTTAAAGGGGCATTCTCACCAATCGCACTTGTCCTAAACCACATAGTAGACTAGAACAGTACTAGAACTGTGAGTGGGAAACGCTTGGTGATTATGCCACTTTAAAAGTTGAAAGAAGGGTAGGGTTATCCTGAATCGCTCCAACATGATAAGGTCACAGGTGTATACAACATGTATGATTACGGATTTGCTGATGAGGGGCACCATATTAAAACAAGGGAGACTCACAGCATTGCTTTGCCCCCACTGATTGCACTCTCATTAATTAGCTTCATCATGATTATCAACTACATCTCTGATACAAAATAACTACTGTAACCTCTCTTTCAGTCAACATTGCTTAATGGGGCCCAAATGTGTCTTTACTTGGCCAAGCCGATTTGCTCACCCTGGGTTTTAGTCCTTTTTGTCCAACATTTGCCCAGATGGGTCAGCCTAGATTCAAGGTGCCCAGTCTTAGCCCAGATTAAGCATGCACTATAAAAATGTACAATAAATGGTAATTTCTGGAGGGAAATCAGATGTCAGCATGTTTTGAAACATGTACATCTACTATGTATTTATGAAAAAAAAAGTGTTGTGGGCTGGCCCATCTGGGCTCCCACTGGTAGCCCAGGACAAAGAGGATTATAACCCGGATATGGGCAAGCCCAGCTGGCCCAAGTAAGACACATAATGGGCTCCACATATGGGACCAATGCTGACTGGGCTGGTATACCCGAAAAAATCATTAACTTTGGTACCTGACGTGGCTTGTCATTGGTTCATTGCAAGAAAGAAATTAATGCTCCAAACTCTCATATCAAAAATTATAATTATTACTGCAGTTGCTTGCAAGATAGAAGGGATGCTCAGGTAAATTGCTGACTATATTTTCATTTTCATTTTTTTCATTTCAGTATCACTTATTTTCACCCCTTGCAGCATATTGTTCACTTTATTTTTAATAATGGCAAATACAAAGATACATTGACGTTGATGAAGCATCATTCACTATGAAGGTTTTTTATGATGTATTTCAGCCACATTCTATCCTATAAGATCACTTCTTTTTTAATAAAAGGTCTATGTCCTCTTATGCAAATTTGAGCATTCACAAGGCTGTCTTAAAGTCAATATCTTCTACACATGCAGAACTCAGGGTGTCTGCTGTCATTTGCATGATTTACTAGTGTCAACCATGTGTCAAACTCACGTACAAATGGTAATGCTTGTAATGCCATCCAAAATTCTTTGAGAAAGTGTCAAATGTCACCATGACCCAGTGAATGAGACACTGTACCTGTCAGTCCTATGTCTCACTGATAGCATGGCAGAAAAGGGAGTGAGCATGCAGGCTGTACCAAGGTTTTGCCCACTTGAGTACTGCCCCTCCTACACACTAAGGGTTCCTGTTCTATTACTGACCAATCAGTAAATACTTCTATCATAAACATCCAACAGACCACACCTATTTCTCTCTGTTCCATAGCCTAATGTAGGCTTTGATATCCCAGTATCTCACCCTTTCAAACGTTAACATCTAGATAAAGGTGAATATACTCAAAACTGCTGTAGAAAGATAATTCTAAGTGCCCGCTTTCTCCCCTTGCCTGAGATAAGAACGAGTCAACTAATTGAACATTGAATGGTGGTACTTTCTCCGATAGCTTTCTCCTATTTTAGACATATTAAACTGAGACAAGTCACTTGCATGTTTAAAAAGTATTTATGTGATCTGTAAATTGCATTTCAAATGTTTTCATATAAAGGGGATATCCACTGCCAATAAATTGACAGAACGATAGATGCTCATCCGTTTACTCTTTGATGGATGAGTGAATGATGAATGTCTGTCCGTCAATTTATTGGCAGTGAAATACCCCGTTAAATGTACTGTCAGAGGCATTGTGAAAAACCTAAACAGTTCTGATGATTTGTTGACCCTATAATAGATATGAGGGAATGCAATTACTGTCAATGCACAGTAGGCAGAGACATTATCCACAATACATAGCAGCTAGCTTCAGTTCACACTCCCACCCTCCACAACCACTAAGTGGCTAACTGATAAGAATCTGAGAGGTGGTGATCGAAAAAGGGGAAGAGCTGCTCCCCAGTGGGCATGGCTAGTGCCCTTGGGAAGATTTGTTTCATATAGGACACTTTAGGTTAGATCTCCAGGAGTCCAAGGGTTTAAGTGAGAGACTGAGATCCAATGAGCAGCTCATGGCACCTATCAACAGTTATTGAGCAGAACCGTGCGGTAGAAATCGAACAGCTCAAGTCAAACCTAGCTAACCTTTTCATGGCTGCATAGTACCATTCAAATGTGTTGTGTGCTTTTTCATCATGATGCTGTCAGAATGCAGGTGTGGTGTTGCTATTATTGCATTCAAGGGTCATGAGGCCCCCAATCGGGGCAGTACAATGCTTGAGGAGTTACTTGCCCTTAACTCTTTCCAGCCGGCTAGTGCATTAATGCACTACCTGGTAAAAAACGGCTAGTGCATTAATGCACTGTGAGGAGGGCATATTTGGTATGAAATGGTATTACTCTGAGCACCCCCAGTAAACATTTTGAACAGACTTGATCTGCTTCCATAGTACCATATGAAAGGAAATTGCATACAGATTGCATATCAGTCATTTGAAAACATGTATCACAAATACCTATTCTAATATCAAACTCAATATAACCCTATTTATTAATACTGCTGGGTCTAGGGGCTCAATGTGCCGTATTCTAGGGAGTTTAAAATATCATAGAGCCGGCTGGAAAGAGTTAAAGGGGCATTCTCACCAATCGCACTTGTCCTAAACCACATAGTAGACTAGAACAGTACTAGAACTGTGAGTGGGAAACGCTTGGTGATTATGCCACTTTAAAAGTTGAAAGAAGGGTAGGGTTATCCTGAATCGCTCCAACATGATAAGGTCACAGGTGTATACAACATGTATGATTACGGATTTGCTGATGAGGGGCACCATATTAAAACAAGGGAGACTCACAGCATTGCTTTGCCCCCACTGATTGCACTCTCATTAATTAGCTTCATCATGATTATCAACTACATCTCTGATACAAAATAACTACTGTAACCTCTCTTTCAGTCAACATGCTTAATGGGGCCCAAATGTGTCTTTACTTGGCCAAGCCGATTTGCTCACCCTGGGTTTTAGTCCTTTTTGTCCAACATTTGCCCAGATGGGTCAGCCTAGATTCAAGGTGCCCAGTCCTAGCCCAGATTAAGCATGCACTATAAAAATGTACAATAAATGGTAATTTCTGGAGGGAAATCAGATGTCAGCATGTTTTGAAACATGTACATCTACTATGTATTTATGAAAAAAAAAGTGTTGTGGGCTGGCCCATCTGGGCTCCCACTGGTAGCCCAGGACAAAGAGGATTATAACCCGGATATGGGCAAGCCCAGCTGGCCCAAGTAAGACACATAATGGGCTCCACATATGGGACCAATGCTGACTGGGCTGGTATACCCGAAAAAATCATTAACTTTGGTACCTGACGTGGCTTGTCATTGGTTCATTGCAAGAAAGAAATTAATTCTCCAAACTCTCATATCAAAAATTATAATTATTACTGCAGTTGCTTGCAAGATAGAAGGGATGCTCAGGTAAATTGATGACTATATTTTCATTTTCTTTTTTTTCATTTCAGTATCACTTATTTTCACCCCTTGCAGCATATTGCTCACTTTATGTTTAATAATGGCAAATACAAAGATACATTGACGTTGATGAAGCATCATTCACTATGAAGGTTTTTTATGATGTATTTCAGCCACATTCTATCCTATAAGATCACTTCTTTTTTAATAAAAGGTCTATGTCCTCTTATGCAAATTTGAGCATTCACAGGGCTGTCTTAAAGTCAATATCTTCTACACATGCAGAACTCAGGGTGTCTGCTGTCATTTGCATGATTTACTAGTGTCAACCATATGTCAAACTCACGTACAAATGGTAATGCTTGTAATGCCATCCAAAATTCTTTGAGAAAGTGTCAAATGTGGAACAGGCCGAAGGACAAGGAGCGCAGAAGTTATCCTTTGTTGATTGAAGATTGAATGGTGATAAGAGGCTTGTAACCTCCAACTCAAAGGGACTGCAGGTACATCTGGTTCAGGCTTGAGAGCTCTGAGAAGCAGCCAGAAGGGTATAGGATAGCCATGAGTAGCCACTTCTATATGGTTCTGAGGGAGAATTTGAGTGACTGCTCAACCACCTTTAGATACCTGTGTCAAACGTGCACACCCCTCCTCCAAAACTTAGCAATTACCTTTCTCCCCCATCCAGCCAAACCCTGGCTTCCTACTGCCATAAACCCCACGCTAACCCACACATCCCCTGGTTACCCAAAATATAGATTGTCATCACCAAGCACTGAGAAACAATACGATGGTCCAAATAGGTATGGAGAGCTATATGCTCCTCGCGGACACTAATTTATAGATCAGTACTTTTGAGTATAATTGTGATGCGACTATTTTAACAATCAAAGTACCAAACTGCAGTTGAAGACATGAACCTAATAAAAGGGGTTTCCCCCTAATGCCATGTTTTGTCACAATTGCATGCAGAAGCTATTTAAGCTCACTGCATACTGATATGATAGACCTCAACAATTTATTCTCAAAACATGATGTTTACGATGCACATTGGGGAGAAACCAGTATTCCCATATTAAGTGTTCTTACATTTCCTTGTCTTATGTTCTTTTCCCTAGCTGTTCATCTACTTCAACTCACCTCCTTCATTTTCCACCTTCTACATCCACTCTCAGAAAATACTTTTTGCTTATCAGTCCCTTTGTCAAAATAATTCTTCTTCATGTTTGAATACAGAGCAACCCTACCTGGGCTGATATTTTCTTAGCTGGAAAAGTCAAATTACGTGATTGATCTGCAAACATTGGTGCAGACATGTTCCCTAATAAGGAACGCTAGACAGGGATTTCTTTTCACATTTTTTTTTCATCCAACCAGTTCATGAACTTGATATTCCTACTCCCACTTTTTTACATTTATGCCTTGTTTTATAATCAATTTTGCGGGGATTTCAAACACGAAAACAGAGTACAGAAAGTTTTATCATCTACTACACCTAAAACAAGTAATTGCTAGCAATAAAATGCCCTCCCTCTTCAAGTGCTTTTCATATGCTTAACATTGTATGTATCCTTATAGTTTTACTTGTGTCAGCAGCAGAAATGAATAATCTGTTGGAAGGTCCCCCACCACTACAAACACAGAAAAAAAGACATGTGGCAGAATAAAATACCTACTCATAAAGGCTTCACCTGTCATTTGTGTCACACATATCTGCTGCGCCAACCTCTGTGGAGAGGTTACACTGTTGTATCAGCAAATAAAAAATTCAACATGCCCAATCTATGTCACCCATGTGCAGAGGGAAACCCTAGCCCATTCTCATATACATATTGATTCTTTCACACCCTCCCTCCCTATAGTGTGCTACCATGGAGAAACAACTAAGGCATGGCTGCTTTCATCCATTGGCCAAGGGGATTGTTCTTCACCAGCTAATCACCTTCCACTATGTCTAGAGTGCTTGCTGTTCACCTCTCCAAGCACCCCCACCCTACCCTCCTGATAGTCTTCATTATGATGTGATGATATACCTGATGAAGCCTCACTACCGACCACTAAGGTGACACCCCAATTTCCGCTGTTTGCCATCAAATAGCTATACCATAATATTGTTAATGGTCTGAGGGTAGGACTACAGTATATATTATGTATGGTGTTTGACTTGATTGTATCTGATATCATTCGGTGGAATTGTGCCAAAGCAGCTATGACCATTTGCAATACCTTACACCCTTTTTGTCACATTAATCAAAATAAATCAGTGTAGTACTTATGATTATGCATGATTGCTGTTGAATACTTTGTGTGTTGGATTGAAAGCATTCTTTTTGGTTTTAATCCACTCAGACGTACAATAAGACCTTAATTTGCACACATTTACATGGTAAACATTAACGCATCCATGAGTTTTAATCATAATTAGAAATAACTCTCTCCAATAAACAGTGTGAATATGATGTTCCAATCAGCCCAATCAGACATAGAATAAGAGATATAATTTACACACATATATTTGCTTTTGTAAACATGAGATGGAAAAATTTACATGGTAGACAGTGATGTATCAACGTAATAACACATCCATGAGTTTTAATTATAATTAGAAATTACTCTCCATAATAAACAGTGTGAATATGTTGAATCAATCAGTACAAAGCATTTTCAAGATGCCAATTAAACTTTTATTGAACCAATTCAAATATTAAATTTTGCCTTTTGGATCATTGTGTTACAAAAGCTAGAGTAACACGTTTGCATAGTTCCAACGAGATGCAGTAAGAGTTGGTTGCTATTTGAATAACTATCGTTGAGGGTAGCACTAGCACTGCTACCTAGCTACCCATTCATTTAAAAAAGGAAAGGAATGTGCCTACTGCAGGACTGGTTAGAGCTTAGACCATAGGATGATCATGGTAAATCAGGCGCATGGCGCATGCTTACGCTGCTGCATACCACTAATGAAGGGATCATTACAAGGCATTGTTGCACAGTGTAATTCCAATGTCATGAGATGCACTGTCAATCCATATGCAGCTATGTTAAATATCACAAGCCATAAACACCCTGGTTCCTAGAGGTTCCTCTCTATTGCTGCCTGGCTTCAACTGCCAGTCAGGGCTTAAGGCTGAATGAAACTACTATCATTCTATAGTCTAGGGTTGTACTGGTGCAATGTGACCATTACAATTCTCAAGGGAGAATGGACAATTCTCATGTAATTTTACTGAACCAGGAACTCTCTGTAACTACTGCTACTATCACCTACCACTAGATGGAACAATAAGAAGAATGCACAATGTAGGGGTTTAGGAATGGGCAGAGCTGCTTCCATGTGGCAACCATAGCCAGTAATCCTAGCACAAATATGCCCTTCAGTGCTTTTAGGGGAGATAGCAATGGGTCTAGGTCAAACTGAGAGATTTTGGTCTGTTTGGTAACTCATTGCACCTTCCAGCTCTTTAGGTGAAGAGCAGGACACAGCAACCAGAACCGAGCAGCTCAAGGCAACACCAGTCAAAGCAGTGTTTGAGTGGCTCCAGTTAATTTTTAAACATTCCAATACAAGGACATTACAACTCACATGATTCAAACGTAAATTCATAACAGGGCCAAAGCAGCACCGCTTAGGCTAAAAATATGTGTGTCTCTGGTCAACCAAAAGGGCCGAGAATAATCTCACTTCTTTTAGTTTTTCAAAGCATTTATTTATTGAAATATATGTCAAAACACCATACAGTCTCAGTGAGAGTAAGGATGGTGCACACAGAATATGATTCTCGAAGTATGAAACGTGTCCCATTGATGATTTGACAGTTTCATTCATATAATGGGAGATAACATGAGTAATATTCATTCCTTCACTATACATACTTAAGAGCAGTATAGGACTGTTAATTGACAACTAGACACAGTGCAGTCATAAATCTCTAAGATTAGGGATGGAACATGCTTACTCGGATAGAAAATCAGGACACTCTGATCTGCTGATGGCTTCTGGCTGACAATTAAGAGAAGGCTTTAAGAAAATCCCTATTACCCTTATAAAATAGTTTTTGCTTTATCATTTAAAACCAACTACCGAATAGTTATACATGCAGAGGTAGTTTACCACCATTTATAAATTCTTCATTTACTAGAGACATGCTACATTTGAAAAAATTGTCTCCTGAGACAAGTTACATTATTAAATAATTCACAACGAATTTTAGTTTAAGGGGTCAATGTCTGGTTAATACTTGAAGGAGTTCTGAATATTTTAGTCCAGCCTTTAGTCCAGCAAGAATATAGAATGGCTGAAAGAGTCTTCAGAACAGAGTGCTAAATGGGTCATGGGGGAATCACAGATCAGGGACACAGTGTCTGGTAATTGTAAAGGTCTATACAGCTTTGTGGTACAGACTTGGACTAAAGTAGCCAGTGTAATAGCTGGCACCATGATGGATATGCAATCTACGGTAAATTTCCTTAGTTGTGTTCCTTCCCTTTATGCCATACCAATAATTTTAGAGACCTGGTAAGATACCAAGCTAACAAAAACGAGTTATTTTACCTCAAAAAAACATTGTTAACGTTATACAACGTTTGACAACAATGAACCAGAGAGAAATGTTCAGAAACACAGTGTAACGTTTTTTTGTTTACTGGGTAGTTGTCAACTGTTGATACTTGTTTTACATCCCAATACCGTCCAATACTATACCTGTGTCAATTTAGCCACAATTTAGCCATACTTCTCTAAATTAAGATCAGAATATTTTCCCAGCCCTCATGATTTTATCCATTTCTCCATTTATCATGCGAAGAGGAGAGTGGACTAAAGGCCAGTGATCTTCTTTTATTGTTGAATTTTTACTGACAACACTTATTTCCGATCAGGGTGATTGATTGGAATTTAACCTTGCCAAACAGCCTCTGGGAACAGGAGCTGTCCTAGATTAGTCCTTACTTCATACTATCAGCTTGCCTTGAAGTATTTCTCATACCTTCACTCTTTTACAGCAATAAATCTGTGCCAGATCTAGTTTGAAGTTACCTTGATTAAACCTCATGTATGTGATAGACATCAGCTTGAACACAACCAATCCAGCTAGTCAGGCCAATTAGTATAATGAGCTATTAATCCCTGACCCCCTTGGCAGAAAAGAAGCAGTTGATCTAATTACAGGAGTAATTACTGCTACCCAAACAAGTTGACACCCCTGACATATACCATGGTGGCCTGCAGTATGATTGATGGATGTTGGCTTGACAAATCACCACACTGGGAGTAGGGTTATTGGAAAGGGGCCCAGAGGGGAGTTCACTTATGAGCAATATGTGTAGCCAAACCGTTCGTGTACCTAATCTGACATTGGGTAGTAAAAGAGGTGAAGGTGTGTGGGGGGATGTATTTTGATGGAGCCCAAAGTGAAAGTAACAATTAGATTTGAATTTGGAATACAATGTTGTGTAGGCATGGACTGCTATTTACTTTGTTTAATACTCAAATAAGAGTTATGGTAATACATAACTAATAATAGTTCTTGTTTTGCTTTCACTGAAGAGAGGATAGACTGTCGGGTTGATGAATCTTGATTTGAATTTAGTATGACAACTAAAATGTTTTACTCCTGTGTGCAAGGGGATTGCTAATTCTATAGAGATTTGACTCATGTAATCTTGTAAAATAGCTGAGTGACCAGTTTTACTCACAAGTTGACTTGAAATTGTTGAGATAATGAGCAAGGACTTCGTCACAACTGTAAATTTGCCAAACTGTATTGTTTGCATATAATCGTTGTGGGGGGGGGGGGGTTACCATGCCCTGTTCATCATAGTATCTTTAGATGTAGCATATCTGTCATGATGATAAAGGTCATGTGGCCTTTTTGAGGGTTATAGCAGTGCTTTCATCTTGAAAATGATAGTGAGATTTTGTGGCTGTTTAGTTACAGAGTCAGGAAGGTAATCGTCTAGTCTAAATATCAAAGTGCTAAACAATAGTTCAACATTTTCAGTTTCATAGTATTGGAAATATTCCAACGCTGCTCAGGCCCACACAATACTTTCTATTACATCTTGAGGTTCTGCCATGTTCCTATACTTAATATTTGTCTGCGCCATTTTGTGCTGATCCTCTCCTAAACAATGCAGTTATTCAATTAATTGTCTCCTAGTTATTCTAGTTCTCATTGAAATTGATCAACATAATGCAGTGAACCGACAAGTGTTTTTTGTCAATAACTCCTTCTAATTCCACTTTTTCCCTCAGCCACTGCATGCATTGTTATTCACTCCCTAGCCCCTATTCTCCTATCAAAAAAAGCAAACTTGATTACCTATAGGCCTAGGAACTTAAACTGAGGTAACTCACAATGTAATGGGGGAAATGCATGTATTTGTACATGAACAACTGTTCCACCCAAATGTTGTAAGGCCACCAGTCTGGAGGTTTTGGCTTAGCTCTTCATACCATCATTCTATAATACTAAATGTTTCAAAAGTTTGCCTTCTGAATTCATAAACTAATGTCTGCTAATATATTACTGCACTAATGATATCATGATATCACATTTAATTTATAATTAGTACTGATAGTTCTCTAGGAACTCCCCATGTAACTCCTGCTAATACACAATCCTATTTCCATATCATCTACAAATTTAATCACATTTCCTCTCAGTACAAAGACTCATTCTGTTTGTAAAATCAGGTTATTCAGATCTTTGTCAGAATTGCTGAGAGAAAAGTGATATCAAGAAGAATGAGAAAAAGCAACTGCATGGTAGATTTTAAGAGGTTTTACAAGCCGTCTGGGATGAGACTTAGTATTCAAAGAGCAATTAATGAGAAACAGACACAATTAGGATTGTCAGATTAACCAAAGGAAAACACCTGGAAGCTACACTTAAGCATACTGCTTGTGTGCTTTAAAATTGAATTCTAAAGGGGAAAATGGTGTACATATTTTAGGAATTCGAAGTGGCTTACGTTCCACTAAGTAGAACCCAATAGTTCGTAAATGGTAATGCATCAGGTCAATCGGAATGAAAACAATGATCCTTTGCAATAGAACCTAGAACCTGATCTTACTTCAATTATCTTATACTAATGCTTGCAGCTATTATAAGCCTATATGCTAGTCTAAAACTCCCGTTCCATAAACATACCAATGGAATGGTACACTGAAAAAGTAGACTTGTCTCCAGACTCGTCAAAGTGACTATCATAAAATAAACGAGTCAAAAGTTGTCTAACCTATCAGGTTACTATCCCACAAATAGAATCTGGAGCTGGAAAAGGTCGGGTTTTGGGCTGGCACATGCCAAGTGGGTCTTCTATCTCCAACTAGAAGACCTGCTTCCTTGTCACTTAGACACGTTTTTGACTCGTTCATTTTATGACCGTCACTTTGAAGAGTCTGGAGACAAGTTGATCTGTTGAGTGTATAGAGCGTTAGATGCATAGAAAGTTTTCATTTGTCTTGAGAACCAGATGTATCAAGATTTTGAAGTGGATCTAGTTGTCCTTTTAAGGAGACCCGCCTGTGGAGAGATGTTTCCTCCCATAAAAGTTCTGTAAATTTTAGTCCCACCTCTTCTTGTGTGATTGTTTGCCCTCTGCATGCTTGGTCTACCCTAACTCCTTTACATATATGTATTATAGTATGACATGAGGAAAGCTGAATCACAGTGCTTGACACATTTGGACCCCTAAGTATAATTACTGTCAACTAATTGTTAATTCTCATCCCCTTTCATCCACGTGACGTGGCCTTGTATCGTTTAAGTGAGGACTTATTTTTATCCCATCATGATTAATAATGGCAAATAAAAAAGTATGTAGCTGTTGATGTTGCATCATTCACTTTGAAGGTTAACTTCCAATGACTGATTTCAGCCATCTTTTATCCTACACAATTGTTTTTTTTCAGATAAGATGTCTACGTCCTCTTGATGAAAGTTTGAGTATTCACCAGACTTACTTAAACTTTCATCATTTTTTCAAGCATGCGATGCTCAGATTGTCAGTTGTTTGCTGCACACTTTACTGACGTCAGACCCAAGTCAGACTCACATGCCAAGGACAATTCTTGTGGCTGTGCCATCAGAATTTCTTTGAGCCTTGAGTTATAAATAGGTTATCGGTTCCTAGGGGCTATCATATCTGTATATGCCAAGTTGTCAGAATATACTTATCTTTCAAAGAAAATCAACAGCTCAATTGAAATGATTAAATAACATTAACTCCAAGAGAACTTTTTTAACATCTCTCCACTAAGAATGTTTTGCGCAGAAAGTGTCAAATGATAACACATCACAATGAGTGACAGGCCCAAGGACAAGGCAAGCAGAAGTTACACTGTGTTCATTGAAGATCGATTGATGATAAGATAGTACAGTCATTTTAGGTTTTGAAATAGAATAAAATACCTGACAGCAGATTTTTGCAGGATTGGCCCGTCTATATGTTAGATTCAACCTACCAAAAGTCCTGATGTGTCCTAGGCTTGGCTTTTTTTTTAGAGCCGTTTTCGTATCGGATGAAAAAATACCATTGAATTGCTATATTTCAGATCTGTACACCAAAGTACCATCATGGTAAGGACATTTTTTGGGGTAGACATTTACCAATACAACCAGATATGATGTAAAAAGGGTGCTGATCAAGAATATTGATGTTTCCAAAATCCAAGATGGCCGCCAGGTCAAAATCCAAGATGGCCACCATATAATCCAAAACCCCTCCCCTATAGTTTGAAAATTGCCTCTGGACATAATAGAAACTTACTGATTCCCCCTAATTTGAGCCCTAGTAATCTATTTATCTCATTGATTTTGTTGCTAGGTTGAGTGGTTGCTTAGCAACAGCAGTTCTAAGTATCTATTTGCTTAGCAACACAGGTTTTACAGATATGTAGCATCATGACAAGGGCATTCTTGGGCAAATGTTAAAAACACAGCTAAATCAAAAAAGGGTGCTGATTAAGAATTTTGATGTTTCCAAAATCCAAGATGGCTGCCAGGTCTCATTCCAAGATGGCCACCAAACAATCTGAAATCCCTCTCGTTTGGTGTTAATATTGCCCCTGAACAAATCAGAACCTGACAAATCCCCCCTAAATTGATCCCTAGCAATCCATTTATCTTTTTATCCATTTATTGATATGTTGCTAGGTTGAGTGGTTGCTTAGCAACAGCTGTTCTAAGTTTTAATGCTTAGCAACATAGGTTTCACAGGTATGTAGCTCAATTTCAATAATACCTACCTCCACCAAATTGGCCACTGGCATCTGAACAGTACCAATTATTGTACCTAAGACCAGTGGTTGCTTAGCAACTATGATTCTAATGAATTCCTTGCCTAGCAACACAGATTAACTACATGTTTAACATAACAGCTAATAGCTCAATGGTAATGATACATGACCCCACCTACACCAGAGTCCTATCATAATTATTACATATGTCAAAGATGTAAGTCATATTACAATAATTAACATAAATTTTGGCCAGGGCATCTAGGAACCGCCATCATAACCGACTGGGTAATTTAAAAAGTTGGGAACGACAGAACTCCAAATACAAGCTAAGTTAGTGTCAAATATATTAATCTAATGTCTAATGAAGTCCCCTGAGCATAGAGAGTATAAACAGGACATTCTGGTCATATAAAACTGGGCAAGATAATGAGATAAAAGTAAAAAGCAAGATGTATCTCCCAAGTATTATTCACTAGTGGTTGCACTTTAGAACTGTATTTGATTCATTTTTTGTTTAATTAATTTTCTTTGTCAACTGTATCCATACCAGAATCCCATAAGGATAGACAAGTCCCCTCCCACGTGTGTATGTCTACTTATACTGTCCCTTTGTAAACCAATACAGCTCCCTCATTATTGTTATCTACACCCTTTCCATCCCAAGATGTACCCCTCACACTAGGGGGTGTGAGCACCTCCATTACAGAGAAGATACAGATACCACCTGGTGGGCTATTTACTGACCATGTCTAATCAAAAATAAGCTGGACGCTCACCCACAAGAATAGTGGCTGGTTCCTTTGGACAGTTGCAGTTTGTCATGTTCAGAATGATTATTATCAGTGTCGGTGGCTATTCCTTTTTGTCTCTAGGATGAAGCCACCTTCCACGCAGGCACATTACAACCGTCTTCTGTTCTGAGCTGGCCAAGTGTTTAGTAGTTAGCACCAACATAATCATAGATACAGTAAAACTTGGTTACAACTAGGTAGCTGTTTTTAGAGCACTTGCCTCATTTCTTTCAAGTGCTCTTTGTAACAGAGTCAATCATAATAGACCAAGGGCAATGGGACAAATCCCACTGCTCTGTCACACTATGTAGCTGCCTTAACCCTTTGAGGGTGAGCATCATCTATAGTTGATGTCATGGCTGGGCGAGCATTGACTATAGTTGATGCCATGGCAGGGCGAGCATTGACTATGGTCATCCTAACTCTATGAGATTCAGCAATGCTTCGTCTGTAGGGAAAATTCCTGCAAAATTTCTCATCCTCAGAGCTAGCCATATTAAATTTTGCTTGTCCTCAAAGGGTTAACAGCAGATATGTGATGGGTGGCATGCGGGAAAGTGTTGATAACTTGACGGGAGGAGAAGGATAGGAACTTTGGGAAAAGAGTAGGGTGGGTAGTGGATGATAGAAGGGGACTAAGGAGAAGGATCAGAGAACTATGGTGGCAGAATGAGGGACCCATGGCTAAGGAATGAAGGACACTAATTAGGGACAGGGATGCCCTAGATTATGTGGTGGTTTGAGGACAAGTAGGGTCAGCAGTATCAGGTTCTTATCCCACAAAATTACCTTTTATATCTCATAGAAATGTAGACTTTAGTAATAAGTGTTGGCCAGGCCTTTATCACACATTCAATACACCTCTGACGTTCTTTTGATATTTTCCACTTGGGCTAAGTATTTTGTAACACACATTATATTTCAATCTCAATGATAAGTACCTATTCAATCAATACTTAAGCAGCCATTGGTACTAGCAACAAGTAAATAGCAACAAGTAAATTACACTATTAAAATGTCTTGATCTGAGGGATTTTCTATCAATCTTATATCCGCTTTTCTCTCACAGTTAACAGCAATGTTATAGTTCAAATTCAAATAATCCAACCTCATTTTGTGGACTGTTTAATTTAGCTGGCTTTATAGAAATACTTACACTACCAGTTTTGCTACATCAAGTATTCTGATATTGATGCTGTGTTGCTAAGCCAATAGATACTTAGAACTGCTGTTGCTAAGCAACCACTCAATCTTGCAACATATCAATAAGATAAATGGATTGCTAGAGCTCAATTTGGGAGGGGGGATTTGTCAGGTTCTAATTTGTCTAGGGGCAATATTATCACCTAACGAGAGGGATTTCAGATTATTTGGAGGCCATCTTGGATTTTGACCAGGCAGCCATCTTGAATTTTGGAAACATCAAAATTCTTAATCAGCACCCTTTTTAGATTTAGCTGTGTTATAAACATTTCTATGCCCAAGAATGCCCTTGTCATGATGCTACATATCTGTAAAACCTGTGTTGCTAAGCAAATAGATACTTAGAACTGCTGTTGCTAAGCAACCACTCAACCTAGCAACAAAATCAATAAGATAAATAGATTACTAGGGCTCAAATTAGGGGGAATCAGTAAGTTTCTATTATGTCCAGAGGCAATTTTCAAACTGTAGGGGAGGGGTTTTGGATTATATGGTGGCCATCTTGGATTTTGACCTGGTGGCCATCTTGGATTTTGGAAACATCAATATTCTTAATCAGCACCCTTTTTACATCGTATTTTGTTGTATTGGCAAATGTCTACCCCAAAAAATGTCCTTACCATGATGGTACTTTGGTGTACAGATCTGAAATACAGCATTTCAATGGTATTTTTTCATCCGATATGAAAACGGCTCTTAAAAAAAAGCCAAGCCTAGGACACATCAGGACTTTTGGTAGGTTGAATCTAACATATAGATGGGCCAATCCTGCAAAAATCAGCTGTCAGGTATTTTATTCTATGTTTGGGCCATATTTGGTCTAAAATGACTGTACTAAGAGGGTTGTAACCTCCAACGCAAAGGGACTGCAGGTGCATCTGGTTCAGACTGGAGAGCTCTGAGAAACGTCTGCAGCCAGAGGGGTATACGATAGCATTGGGTGGCCACTACTATATTTGAGTGACTGCTCCAGCACCTTTAGATGCCTGTGTCATAGGTACACCCCATCATCCATCTAGTTCCCCTGTCCCTGCCAAAACATGGCTTCCTACTGCCACCACTTCCACACTAACCCACTCTTCCTCAATCTACTCAAAATTCTTATCACCAACACCTGAGAAATAATACAGTGGGCCCTATGGATATGGGTTGCTATATGCTCCTCACAGACACAAATTTATAATCCAGTAATTTTGAGTATGATTGCAATTAAAAGTTGCACAGATGCAAACTATTTCAGGATCAGTGCATTACTGACTTGATGAACTATGATTGGAAATCATATATGCCTATAGTTGTCCATGATTTGACATGTCTTTTCATTAAAAGTTATTTGTAACCATAATTTGTTCCTAAACCATGATTTTTATGAGACATTTTTATACATTTTTTGTACATTGAGTCTCCTTACATTTGCTTGTCTTATTTCTTTCCCCATACGATTCATCTATTTCAACTCACCTCCCTCTTTTCCCATCACCTCCTGTTACACACACCATAGTAACCCCCGTGACGAGATCACATACCTCAGCAGTCACTCACACTTTTTGTTTCTCAGTCCCTTTTTCACTAGCAGTTTTTTCATGTTGAACTACAGAGTAACCATAACTGCATCGCATCTTTGCCGGACAAATCAAATCACATGATTGGGCTGCCTGCAAACGTTGGTTCAGACATGTTTCCCAAAAAGAAAAGTTCATGAGGAACTTTTTCACATGCTGAATTGTTCTTATCAACCCAATGAATGAACTTAATATCGATGCGAATTACGTTTTTCGAGTTATGCCGAGTTAGATTTTGGAGAGGTTCTGATTCTAAAAAAACGAAGCAGGTTGAACTGGTTGAAAAATCTGTTAAACAAGTACAGTCGTATTGCCTATGATCATACATATCAATTGTCATAATCCACAGCCAGGAACCATTATATCTATTATTCATAGGAGGATGAACATTTCGAAAATATGGGATTTCTCATCAGACAATACCTACTTTACCCTCACTGCCTTAACTCTGTCAAGATAAACATATGATATAAGGTTTATAGATAGAGTAAGGGTCTACACCTCCTGTGTAATCACCTTGTAGGCTTACATCAGTCGCCCATTAGTTGATCTTTACAGCCACATTGCTGACACATGTTATCATTTTCTGATGCTACTATTTGGATTATAACCAAGAACATCAAATTGGACGCAGCTGGTGGAGGTGCCACCTGATACGAAGGACTATACAGTCCCTATAACCCTTGAGAATCCAACCTACTTACCTCTGTCCAGTGAGGGAGCTAGACCACCTTCAGTAGCATTACAGTGCTGGTAAGTCTGAAATGAAAATGGATAAAATGTTTTAAACATATGTGACAAAACGTGGGAAAACGTGACATTAGGGGAAAACACCTTCATTTAAGTTCATGTCTTCAGCTACAATTTGATCCTTCAAGCATCAAAATAGTTGATATAGTTGCTGAGAAATGACATCTCAAACATGGGATGGTAGGGACATCAGAATTCAGAACAGACTGCAATGCGATCAGATATCAATCTATTTTCAAATAATCCATATAAATCAGTATTATTAGAAATTAAACCAATAAATGCATATTATCGTACATAGATTTGGATCTGGAAGGAATATTGGCATTCTGTTTTCAGGTTTCGTCACATATTACTCCTTCACAAGGGTGTTATGCTATCAAACTTCTATCATCAAATACAACAGTATAATTTGCAATGGGATATTGTTAGAGTCACTGGAGCTCCATACAGTGGTATGGACACTTTACATGGTTTTCCCTCTTCTCTTTTTTCTTTTTTGAGTCTATGAGGCATTCACAAGCTGATCTGGTCAACAGGTAGAATGGTAAGGTGACATTAATTGAATATAGAAGTGCCTTACTGTAGATTTTCAGAGTTGACCCTATCAGATATTCCGATGCATTATTTATGAGGGATGCTATAGGGTTGATATTGTTGTCAACCCACATTCTGACTGGCTGGTTTTGTGCATAACACTATATATAGAGAATCATAGAGGAAAACAGTTAGTTACACAAGACTTAGAGCAGTGATTGATAAGGGTTGTCAGCTGCTTACACCCACCCTGCTGACCACTAGATGAATGAGCAGCTCCCTTGTGTACCCTTGGACCCTCCATCAACAAGGTGTGACTGGTGCACAGTGTGGGTGGGGTGGAAAAGCTGCTGTAATTCATGTTGTACTCCTCATACATAATCTTTACAGACAATGGACCAAAGCTGTGTGAAAGCTACAGGAAAAAGGCTGGTGAATCTATAGTTTGATGGATGGATGCTAATACGTTATTCCAAAATAACTATGTAAATGAATTACTTCATTTATGAATGTTATATCATTCCTCAATGTCTATGCTTAACAGATGACAAAAGACACAGCATAAACATTGACTTTGACATATGATGGTGCCATCTGTTTATGGCCCAACATTTGGGACAGTTGGGCGATCTATTGTTGGAAGTTGATTAGACTCCTCTACTGAACTCCTCTACTGAGCAGTCAGCCATGCTGCTCAGTTTCAGCCTGTGCCCAAGGTGTGCCACTAATGTGCTACAAATAAAGCTATAAGTGCATTGGCTAAGCAGCATCTTGGTGATGAAATGGTAACATCTCCTCATGAGTTGTGAAGCCCTAGATTTAGAACTCATCCAGGATTTGAGCATTTTCAAGCTAGATAACTGCATTGACATCCTGACTGATAAGGCCTTTTCCAGGTAGACCCACTACAGTAGCAACATGATGTCAGAAGAGTGCTAGATAGAAATTACTGAAAGTACAATCATATTTTTGACTGCCTAAGAATTCCTCCCGCTTCACAAAAGCTGCTTTGCTAGTGCATAGGATGAGCCTGTCATTGTACTGGCCCTCATATAAATGCAACAAAACATAGAATAGCAGATTTAGTCATATGTGACCCAACAAGCAAAAAGACCCCTCCGCAGGGGATTTTTAGTACTTGCCTTGGCCACCAGGGGGCACCAGAAGGGCTAGAGAGTCCAAAATTCTAGTAAAAATGCTCTAGGCTAATTTTTTGTGTAGAATTCAATAGACTTATTATAATTGTTCTATCCTTTCTGCAAACAGTTCATATTTGGAATGCAAAAAAGAACGTTTTCTTTGGAAAATTAGCATATAAGACATTTTTTGGTTGCCATGGAAATCATTCCCTTGCTCAATATTGTTAAAATGTTTCTCTGACGCTCTGTGTCCCTATAGTGTGCTGTCATGGAGAAACAGATTTGACATGTAGGCTTCCAAATGGGTGCATGTAACCAACAAAGGGCTTGTTCCTCACTAGCTATGTCGCCATCCACTATGTGTGGATTGGCTGCTGTTTACCTGGTGTGTTCATGATGATGTGAGGATAATCATATCTGCTGAAGCCTCACTACTGACCTCTGAGGTGGCACATATAAGTACCTCAATTTCCGCTGTTAGCCATATTGAATATCCAGACGTTGTTGATGGCATGAGTGTGACACTACAGTATATTATTATTGGTATTTGACTAAGTGATATTCTATAACATTTGCCAGAGTGGCCCATAACATTTGGCAGACGGCTACCCAAACATTAATTACCATGTGTACATGATGTACTCATTTCATGTTGAATCTGATTACTTTCATGTCATTGTCATTTAAGTACAGTCATGATTGATATTGAATAAATCTGGCATTGGATTGAAACAAACTCTGCTTTACCAGTGCATAACATCAGCTAGACATTGTATGGAACCCTACAACAGTGCCAGCACCAGATGATATTAATCATTAGGTCAATCATTACTACAGAAACACATATAAAAATGACAAATGGCAGATCAAAACTTCTAGTCGTCCAGGCGTTCCCTGTTATTTGCGTTATTTCTATCCGTTATGCCAAAGGCGATACAAAGGTGACCTTGTATGACCAGATAAAGAATTCAGCCTGCCCATTCCGTGTCAATCTAACTCAGTGGGAAACCCTAGCCTTTTCTCATATATATGGTAAAATGATTCTCTGAAGCCCTCTCTCGCTACATTGTGACCATCATGGAAAAACAATCTAGGCAT
Source organism: Harmothoe impar (assembly GCA_947462335.1). Taxonomy (NCBI): domain Eukaryota; kingdom Metazoa; phylum Annelida; class Polychaeta; order Phyllodocida; family Polynoidae; genus Harmothoe; species Harmothoe impar. The sequence goes on along the minus strand of OX381712.1, from coordinate 63,192,397 downwards.
TGTGGCTTTCTACAGGGGGCATGTAGCAAACATGAGTCTTCCACCTCACCAGCTAAATCACCATCCACTACTGTGAAGTGCCTGCTGTTCAGCTCTCTGGGCATCCCTCCCCTACCCACCCTGATAGCCGTCATGGTGATGCGATGATATACCTACACTGTAATAACGTTATGTAGCTACACAGTAAAATACCGGAAAAAAATAAAAACAATTGGCTTAATGACGGAAACAGCTGGAAAGAAGAGGTATTTCGGTGGTTGAATCAAGCAAAAAAACACAATACATGTGGTTAGTCAGGAGAAATTTGCAAAATTGATTAATATTTCTGTGTTCTTTTTTAGGTGCATGGTAGAATAGAAAGTGATGAATTATGGGTAAACTGTTTTTTTTATTTGAGAGAATATTGGTATATGCTACAATTTACATTGATAGAAATGGGCCAGGTGTGGGCTGCCAGGTGGGCCCAATGTGGACCAGCCCACCAACTTCACTTTCTGGGCTAATTCTACCAACACAACTTTCATAATCACATTTCAAAGATCTTTCTCCAAAAGAGTCACTTACCCATTGAAGTAATAGACCAAGGGCCATGCCTTGGTCAGGGGACAATTGAAATGAAACAGTTTTTACAGTAGATTCATACTATGTGAGATTTTCTACACAATTTTGCATATGAATAGAGAAGCAAGAAGCCTTCTGATACTGACACCTTTCCCCAGATATGATCATAGTATATAAGACTCCCTCAGGTATCACTATCAGACTTACAGGAACTCTGACTGTGTCACCCAATGTGATCAGAGTTGTAGTTAGTCGAAGAATACAGTTTGCTCCTCCTCCATAAATAAAGGGAAGAGATGACATTAAATGCAGATAAATTAATCAACCCACTGAAATATGTGTTGGTAACTACTCTTAACATATGGTCATCAACTAACGACTATGCCTATAGTTAAAATATTGTGTCCGTCTCCCCAGCCTCCCCCCCAAATTATGTGTTCCTTAAAGCAGCCGGCCTGAGTCCCGCTTAGATCTGAACAGGGCCAGCCCACTTCAAATCTGGGCAATCCCTTATGGACCCCTGCTATTGCCCTGGTCAAAACTGAAGTGGTCCCCAGATGGGCAGCCACATCTCTGCCCAACCTGGGGCCCATTCGGGTGTGTTGGCTGGGTATTGTGCCCCCACACCTGTAGTACACAAATATAAGAGGATTTGACCATATAGCAGATTTACTCTAGTCCCCCCCCCCAGGTTGCATCACGTTCATGAGACTAAGCCATAATAATACCAGCACCAGTAACAGATAATATTAATCATTAGGTCAACCATTGCCATAGAAACACATATAAAAGAACAAATGGCAGATCAAAAGTCCTGCTCATCCAGGCTTTTCCTGGTATTAACATCATTCCTATATCCATCATGCCAAAGGCTAGAATGGTGATCTTGTTGTATGACCAAATAATAAATTCAGCATGCCTATTCTATGTCAATCTAACTCAGTGTGAAACCCTAGCCTTTTCTCATATAGGTGGTAAAATGATTCTCTGATGCTCTTTCTCGCTTCAGTGTGGCCATCATGGAAACATAATTTAGGTATTGTGGCTTTCTACAGGGGGGCATGTACATAGCAAACAAGAGTCTTTCTCCTCAACAGCTAAATCACCATCCACTATTGTGGAGGGCCTGCTGTTCAACTCTCTTAGCATCCTTCCCCGCCCCATCCTAGTCGTCATGTTGATGCGATGATATACCTGCACTCTAATAAATATGTGTAGGTACACAGTAAAATCTGCTATACAGCATGTAACGAAAGTCCTTTCTTCTAATTTGCAGCAGATCCTACTGTGCACCTACAATAAACTGTAAACCTACAGTAGATCTCACTGTAAACCTACAAAAAGGCAACCAACTATTTACGCTACCGTGGCACTTCAACGACAAGCGCTCTTACAACTTGGAGGATCAAAGGACGGATCGTCGGCAACTGTAGTATTATCTAAACAATGACTGTCAGTTTTCCCTGCTACCTACACTATAGAACAATATGAAAAGTCTCTCACAAGAAATTCTGACAAAATGTATAAAAAGATACTATCATGAATGAAAAGTTCTGAAAGAGCACCCAGCTCAGTGTTAAACATGGTATGTATTCTAGGCTATAAAAATGACATTGAAACATCTACATTTCTATTTGATTATCCATGGCTCGCCTACCAGACATTCTCTATGGATGTGTATCAAACCTTTTAGGATAGCATGTTACATTAAGGCAATATTTGCTTCCATGGTGTACCAATGCATCCCCGGTGAGTAACTCGCAAGCACTGATTGGTGCATCATGACTACCCTGAGGGGGTGTATGGTACATTAAAGCACTATGTCATCTTTAATGGGCTAATTCCTTTAAATACACACAGATGGCAAAACTGTATTTAATGGGACTGTTCCCAACTGTGCAAAGTACTTATATGAAGAGCAAATCCATTAGTGGGAACATGAGAATAATATCTATTGGAAACATACTGCGGTAAAATGTGTCGTATAATTCCCTGTGCAGACAATGTTACTCAAATGTTAATCCCCTCTGCTCTATGACAATGACTGTGTACGTCCAACTTGCTGTATATTGAATTTTATTATGTATAAATCATTTTGGTCTGTGGTAAATATTGCTTGTGTCATTAATGACAGAGTGACAGTTTTCAAATATGTATCCTGTATGAAAGAGCCATATGAAAAATTCAAAAAGGATTATACCTATTTTGGACTGAATGGTGCTAAAATGTAGTACGGCCTTGCTTGATATGATGCATGATTGCATCCATAGTGTTTCGCCAGTTTTGACATTCCTCATACAACTATTCACTCTCCTGGTAGTCGTCTAATTCGTATTGTAACTCATTTTGAAGGCTTCTGATTTCCCTTGTAGATGCTAGCTCATTGGCCACCCCAGTCATAATTAGCCAAACCTCTCATCCTTTCAAAGGTCATTTCCGTGTCAGTATACTTAATATACCCTCCCCTCCCCCCCCCCCGTTGTCAAGAAATTACACTCATTCGCTTTAAATCTGATTGTGGGCAACAGAAACAAGTAGTGATTATGAATAGTGTCTCCTTTCCACTTCAAACTGGTCTTCAGCACAGCTGACTTGTTTCCCATTCTTCCCAAACCAACCAGGGAGAAACATTGGGAAGTAGAAGAGACACAATACTACTGTATAGCTTCTTTGTTAATTTGTGCCCTCCTGTCACGGGTACTTATGCCCACTGTGGTGTACTTTCATTTGTCCTTCAAATAGCACTGGCTATGGTATTAATTACACATTCCGCTTTTAACAGCTAGTGACTAAGTGAGGATGACATTGTATTCCTTTATAAAATTATTCAAAGTAGCAAATTTCTCTGACACAGGACCAAGTCCTCATATAAAAATGCATTTTGTCAAGTACCCAGTAAACACAGTAACGTTATTTAACGTTCAATGAACGTTATTTCTATGTCTGAATTACGTACCTTTGCTACGTTAAATAAACGTCCAAATGTAAGGGTTGCTTTACGTTATTAAACCTGAATGAACGTTAATTAACATATATATACGTGATGTGAACGTTATTTCTTGGTTTATTTACGTAACTTACGTAAATCTAACCTTACATAGGTAAATTTAAACCCATAAGATATTATAGAAACACAATTAGTTTTATACAAATATAATTCTGGGTCGCTTTCTTTTTCAAAAATGTATATAAAGGACCTTGTAGTTCTATTTAGAAAATGTAATTTAATTCATGTTTTTTTCTAATTTGTTCCTTAAGTTTAGCCCAAACGTCCCAGACAAACGTACATGAGTAGAAATATTGCCACCTCTGAGAAGGGAAGCCCAGACCCTTGGATTTGAATAACACTGCTCTAGCTACTGAGCTAGGCAGGCTCATGTGTTTGATGAACGTTCCTCAGATATGCAGTCCGGATCAGGAGATAGTACTAGATGTGAGAACAATGCCAGGCAGAATAAATACCCTTTTCTACATGTCCACCTATAACAGATTCCATAGTGTAATGGTCATGGCAGCTGTCTCCTAACTCAAAGACCCTGAGTTCTAGTCTCAGCCATGCCAAACTCTCTAGAAATTTTGTCAAATGCGTCTGTCCCTGGTGTCCTATGTCAGGACTGAAACATAAATGGCATCATGTGGTTTCGAATCCAGTAACCAGCGGTTCGTTTTTTAATTTAGGGGCTTGAACATGTGTTATTGCTCTGCCACATGAGAGAGTGATATAGGGATATAGGGACACATATATATATATAGGGAAGGCGCAGACCTACCCTGTTCAGATCCCTATCATAATACATTTTCAAGAGGAAAACGAATTGCCGGTTACAGGATTCGAACCCACATGATAACATTTACATAACGTTATTAAACGTGTAAATAACGTTCAAATGCCCTGAAAATGACGTTCATATAATGTATATATACGTAAAATAACGTTTGATTACGTTCATTAACGTAAAGCAACCCTTACATTTGGACGTTATGTTACGTAGTGAAATTACGTTTGAAGAACGTAGGTGTGTTTACTGGGTAGTGTAAACAATATTTTTAGAAAAAGAAAATTCAGAACAGGGTGAATATGTTCCATGGAACACAGTGTCACACCCATCAACGGGGTTCACAAACTGAGTATTTTATAGCATATTTAATCTGTGCCAGATCTGATGTGAATTAAGTGGCACTTAATTCGCTTTGAGTAGGGAATAGAAGAACATCGAGGGACCACACCCACGCCTATTGCTATGATATCCTAGTATAAGGCACCTGACCCCACCCCTACTCTGCACACGAACTATAATGCATACACATCAATGTGAATTGATAAAGTTGATGCAGACATCAGTTTACTTTGGGAGAGAGTACCATTCCCCATCCCCATCGCGGATCTCTCTCATGGATGTACTTATAGTTGGTTGTAATTCTCTACCTGTATATCTTGCAAATGACATTTCTGCACCTTCCATCTTCATGATATTACTCTCCTTTTCTGTAGATGTTTGAGAGTCGTTGTGTCCGTCTAAAGGCAGTATTTCACTGAGAAAAATCGGCCGAGATTCCATCATTGGATTTGTCCATAAGATTAACACTATAGACTTTTATCCAATGAGGGGAGTTCGGCCGACTTGTCTTAGTGGAATACTGCCTTAAGTGAATATCAATACATCTTTGATATTCATACCTTAGAAGAACAGAAATCTACCACCAAACTCATAACCCTTTTGAATGTAATCATGATAGTAATTATGAAAATCACCTGGTAACGACACAATTATAGATCTATATGCAGCTAAACTAACTGCTTTGTGTATGAAGGTATAGGTGGTGTACTTTAATCGGCACCTGTTCCTATTCATTGTAGGTATCACCAGAAGCATCCTTACACATATGACTAAGTGAGAGGGCGGCTGACAATCCTTAAATATGTTTACTTTCCTTTCAACTTATTTGCTCCTGAGGTAGTCCCCATGTTGACTATAAGCGTGGGGTCTAGGGTCCAGCAATTTGTCTTGTTCACTTCCTTATGCATGCAGCCTTTAGTACCACACCAAAGGAATGAGGACCAACTCTTTGTCTGCACCGCTAACCTTTTAATCATCTCACCTTCATGTGGTTGCAGAGGGATCAAAAGCGACCTGACGACCTGGGCTTTTTTCCAGGCAACCTGGCGACCTTGTACAACAATAAAAGCAACCTGGCAACATTTGGATACATTTGACTATATAGCATAAAGGGTCTGAAAATAGTGACCTTGTGACCTGGAGTCCTAATTTCGGTGACTTTCCAACCTGAGTGGCGACCCTCTACTCCCCTACATAAACTTACATAAACTATTGAAATTGAAAAACAACATAGAGAACGGTAAGACAGTTTGTTGCAGAGCCCTTAACAGCCTTTGCTACATAAGATGGACAGGCGTGGACCTAGGTGTGGTCCAGGCACTGAGTGTTTGTCCTGAGGTGGTGGCAAGAATAAAATGAACATCAGGGCAAGGGGTTAGTTAATATCTGTAATTTGGAACGAATTGTTACCCTCCTCCCCCCAAGCCACCAAACCACTACAATCAATCAACCCACACTGCATTGGACAAAGCTGGGTGTGTGGGACGCTGTGTCAATGCTGAGGGGTTGTCTGGCAACTTGTGATCTTAGCAACAAAGTTTATTCCTGGCATCTCCTGGTGTGTGTGAGTATGGTCACTGCCTAAATCGCATGAGAAATTTCTATAACAGAACTAACATAACTGCACATATGGAGCCACCAGAATTATCTCTGTTCTTCCGATTCATATGTCAGCACTTAATCAATGATACAGTAAGATATTGTGTAGAGCTGCTTGTTGAATGAATATCTGGTGAGCCCTGTCTGATTTATAACTAATTATACCACACTTCATAATTAGAACAAAAGAAATGGCCTGACTGTATATGACATACAGAAGGTGAGAAAACAATCAACTTAGTGTGTGGCATAAGTTAGTTAAACCACTCCAGACCCCTGTACTGAAGATATTGGTTTAGTCACGGCTGAACACACTCGTCTGCGACTCGTGATCAGCATAGAATGTTGCCATTATCCTACGTACAGCAGCCTAGTAGTGGTTTAACTACTAACAACACGCTTTGAAGCTGGACGTACCATAGATAATCTGCCATTAAAATAGCCTCTATTGTGTTTTGTTCAAATGTGATATAAATCATCAATTTACACGACAGCTGTCTCATTGATCTAGACCTGCATTGCCCAAACACAATCAGCTGGGAGTCCATCGTCTCCAGCTAGTCAGGCCAATTAGTATAAAGTAATCTGTTAATCCCTGATCCCCGTGGCAGAACAAAAGGCAGTTGATCTAATTACAGGAGTAATTACTGCTACCCAAACATGTTAACACCCCTGACATCTACCATAGAGGCGTAATGTGCTGTTGACGATGGATGTTTGACAAATCACCACACATGACGTAGGGTAATGGGATGGGGGCCCCAGAGGGGGTCTTCACTGTTGAATGCCATCTGTAGGTGGAACTTACATGTACCTCCTTTGACATTGGGCATTGAAAGAAAGGATATGAAGAGAAGTACTAACTTTGGTGGAACCCAGAGTTGAAGTAATAATTATATGGCAGTCAATATCCTTTTTTGAGGCATTGGTCATAAAAATCTTGAAGGATTTTATATCAAATCATATATTATGGCATACAATGTTTACATCGAGGTTGCTAGAGAGCCCCTATCCTGTTAATTGTGTTACATCCAGATCTAGGGGGATTGGGAGATGTGTCTGGGGATGGTTGAGCAATGGCACATGTGAAACAGGCAGGATGTGGGCTGTATACAAATGAGGATCTCAGGGTGCTGCTTTGCTTTGCTGCTGTCTGGCTGAATCCAGACACTTGCCAGGATCCAGTGAATACCTTTTATCATGTTGTCTTTTATTTAACGGGGCTAATGGAAGAGGAGGTCTACACTGTCATTTATATGTTCCAAAGTCTAACTGATAGAGGGAACCTATCTAGAGAATATCTATATGCTCTTGAGAACCTTTTATAATGGCAAGCTATATGTAGGTAAATCGATATTCGTAACTCTCTGCAAATCTGCTGTAGATAGATAAAAGTGCTTGCTTTCCCCCTTTGGATCCTAGCCTGGCAAAGGAAGAAGCCAACTATGGCTAGTGAGATTGATTCAACCCATATTGCTTTGATAATGATTTTCTAAACCCTCCTGCAATGGTAATCACTTGTTATATGAAATTATCTTTAACTACTTGTTTTAACCTTAAAATGGTTATACCTTATCATGATTACATAGTGCTAATTGTTGCCTTGAAGGTAATTCTCTCATCTATATGATATAATGGAATTTAATAACAGTTACTATTTTCTCTATGTTGACCCACACCTGAGAGACGTGGATCACCGTTCACCAAAGAAGACTACTATTATTAGTAGAAAAAGGACTTGAATATTTCTCTGAAGTATTTCAATTGTATTGTATACATGTATATATTTCCTACTGACCATGTTGGCAGAACATGTTATACCTCTACATGATATCGTGGTCAATAAACCTATTCAAAATGCTTCCAAACCTGGTCATTAAGGTACTATCTAGTCTAACATGATTTAAAAGTCATCCAATTCAATACATCCAGTTTCTTTTTTTACAATACTCAATGGTGGAGGAACCAATACATAAAGAGGTGAATCAAGAGACACATTTTGTATGAGTATTCACAGCAACCGTTAGACCTTTTCAATTACATCTTTTCTGATTGTGCTATTGTTACCCAGTGTTACCTCGGTCTCACCAACCAGTCCGCACATAAGACCTTCCATTATCTCTTGCTGTGTTCCTATTCTCTACAGGAAATTTGTCTGTGTGGTTTTGTGCTGATCCCTTCCTTAATTGTAAATAATATAATCACTCCCTCTAGTTCAGGGGAAATTGGTCACTCTAGTGTTGTGCACCAACATGCGGGTTTGGCCAATTCCTTCCATCCAATTCTACTTTCACCACCACCCACTGCATGCATTGGCATTTATTCATTACTCTCTTATCCCAACAAGCAAGCTTGATTACCTGACCAATAGTGGTTGAGCCACAGGCCTAAGAATTCAAACTAAGGTATCTTAGGCCCGATGGGGGAATGCATGTATTTGTATTTATACCACAGCGGGCACGGAGAACAAAGCATTTCAGACCTCTTGTATACTGCATACAGCTAGTGGTATACATATGATATTGTTATAGGCCTTGTACCAAACTGGACGGGTATAAGGCTCCCTTCACTGTATTTTGCGTACAGCTTTGTACAAGGCCTATAACTACTATGTAAACAAGCTGTGGAACTCCAGGTTGTTGGTACAAGAGTTAGGTTGTAAACTGGCATGTGCCCAGACCTAGATGGTATTGTGCTGCCCGGTGGCCAGCAGTCTTGAGGTTTTAGCCTCGATCTTCTCATCAGCATTCCTTCATACATTGCTTTAAAAGTTTCTTTAATGTATAACATAAATAGATGTAGCCCGACATATTACTTTATATTGTATCATATCCCATTCAAATAGTGGACTATTTGCAATAGAATGTAGAACCAGGTTTTACTGTAATGTTCTTATACCTAGCCAGAGGCTCCCCTCTGATATTAGTATAAATTAAAAATGGTATCAAACTGTTTTAAAATGCAAAGGATGCATTCTGGTCTTGCATTTGTTTTGGTGTGTTATGAAAATCGCATGTACTCAAAACCGAAAGTGAAGTACATATATTCTCAAAATGCTCTCTTCATAATGAGATATGTCATGGGCATACATAGTCCTGCTGCCTCTCCTATTTCCTGTCATAAAACTTCCGGAAATTCTCGTCCCAGCTTTCCATGACTCCTAGCTCCCCTGTCTGCCCTCTTCATGCCCGGTCATCCCAAACCCCTTCGCATGTCTGTCAACTGCATGACGTGAAGGAAGCAGGACCACAGTGCCTGTCACAACATATTGTTGGAATGACATTTAGAAACCCAAGCCCCCATGCCATTACAGAGGAATGAGCTGATATATATATATGATATATTGAAAAGTTACCTGATCACATCATTTTACATTTTAGTTTCAAATGTCTTTTTTTCACCATAAATAATAGTAGTGTAGGCTCTATTTTACAAGAATATCATTGATTCTCGGGTACATCAAGTTGATCAAAATACAAACAGCTGTTACACACGTAACTTAATGGGAGACAAGGTGGTGCCTTATACAGCCAGTGACCCTGTCCAGCAAAGGTAAGTACCCCTACATGATTTTCTAATTTTATATTATTCAACTTAGAATGAAAAGGATATATGTTTATGTAACCAGTGGTTTTCATTTAAATTATGATTGGGCATTTACTGAACACTTGCCTTCTGCAGGCATTTGGCTGGGATATTGGCCATCATAACTGTTACAGTAGATAATTATATAGTGGGTAGCATGTTTTTGAAAAAAGAACTTACTTTCCCAAGCCTAACGTCTCACCTGCTACCTTGTAATCTAGTACTGAGGAGGTTATGAATCAAATCTGCACTTCTAGAGAGGAGTGATGAATTTACTAAAAAGCTAACATAGTCAGATCTAAAAACTGATTTAATGCATGGCAAATTGTATTTTTTCCCGCACTAAGCTATTATTCATATCAAGAACAGCATTCACTGCATATTTGTCTGCCTTCAGATTAAATGATTTGCAACTTTCATGCAGTGACTAATACATCAGATAAAAAGAGGACATGTATCTTTGCCAGAGCAAAAGGGATTACTCTTATTCCTCAGTCCATATGAGAAATATGCAAATACACACATCCCAGCTCAAGACCCACCAACCAAGACCACCAAGGTGGCACAGAAGTAGTGTTTGGAATAGGGGAAGAGATGGTACTCACCGGCTAGTAATTCAAGTGTAGTTAGGCCCTTAAGCGGCCCTAGGAGGCAGGCACAGGAACAGGATCGGTAGAGTGAGTAGGGTGCATATAGCAGCATATTGCACCACCTAGCAGTCCCAGTACTAAGCTGAACCAACCAGCTCTGATTGTCCAACTCAAGTTGCTGAGATCGTACTCAAGCCATATATCAAAGCTTACCCCCTATACCCTTTCCAGTACACCTGTAAAGTAAGATGAACCCTGGTAGTGTTAATGGTTGTAGGATCTGAGGATTCAAATGCTTGTGAGCAGGTAGACTTGGTATTCGGCATACTGATACTTTATGTACGGTCAACATGCTTACTCAGTGTCTTGCTAATCCATTTTAACATAGAGAAAGGGCCATGATGGTTGAGTCTGTTTACATTGTTCCTCGTGAGATGGACCAGCATTGTATCCCATCATACACCAATGATGTATATAACTCTTTGCCTTTATCTCATGTCATTTTCAATTTAAACTGCCATTATGTAGACTATATTTAATGAACAAAACAAACAGCGGCTGACCTTCTACCATGAGGAAAGAAACATCCTATTCAAACGGGGTAGCAGGTGGATTCGCCCATAAGTTTAACATTGTAGACTTTCATTGCAGGATTGAATTACGGCTGACCAATGTCAGTAGAATTCTCGCTTAAGGAGGGTTTGTACTGATTGCACCTCTAATGGCAGGGGTGGAAAGTTCTGATGATATGGTTTGAACTATTCAATCCCATTCACATATACATATTATATGCATAACAAGCCACTAAGGCATGTCCCCTAGCATAATAAATAATATCCTATATTGATGTGGGTTGCAAGTTTTACAATCGATGTCCTGTACAAAAGAGGGTTATAAATGACATATGACTTCAGGGGAGACAAAAAACAGCCAAATAATGTGTCTCTCTATCCCGTTGACAAGAAACTATATCATCTGAATCCCTTGTGGATCTAAGATTAATGGAAATTTAGCTGGAAAATGACTACCTTTACAAAGATACCCATGACAGAGCATCTTTCTTAGAACATGTGTGTAGATACAAACAGAAGCAATAATGGATAGCGTTACTCACCAACCCTTGCCAGCTCTTCTTCAGTACAGATGATATGTCTTTTCCCACAGCCTCCCAGAGGGCATACCCTAGGCAGCAGAGGAAACACCTGCATACCCGTGGGTAATTTCTCACAAAAATATCCCCTAGCTCCAATGACACCCTTTGCCCTTCTGTCAGTGAGAGACACACCTACCAGGCAATGGTGCCCTTTTATTTCTTGTTCTTCAAATAGAACTTGCTTTGGATGTCACCAATTATCCCCCATCACTTTGAAGGGTGCTATGTAACTGTCTCTTATCCACTGTAGTCGCTATGTAAACGAAATGTAATGGCATAGACATATCTAGAACCCTTTTCTCTTATATGAAGAATATAGCTGCAAACAATACAGAATAAGGTGACATATATCACAGACTCTTATTGCAATTACTTTTAATATGTTGGAAGGGAATACTAACTGACTAAGTCTTTGGTACTAGCTATGCATACCATTGGCTGCATCTATCTATCCTATTAAATCTTTTTTCATAGGATCTTATAGTAAAAGAAAATGGAATTGAAAAACTGAAACATATTCCTTATTTTATTAGTTCCCTTCATATGAATAATGCCATCACAATCCATGATGGGAAGTGTATATATAATTATAGCTCCAGATTTTGATTCTTATCAATACCTATACTGGAACCGCAATTCAGCTCATACCCTCACTTTTTCCGGCTAGTCATTGCTAAGAGACAATACAAAATGCATAAAGCCCATGCTGGGTCATGCTTTCTGCTCTCTGCATAAAAACAATATGGCTGCATTGGTGCCTTGGGCTAAGCCTCCAAAAATATAAGTTGCATTACACTACCACCTTTTCCACTGATTCACTGCAGTCATCCCATTGTCACTTCCTTGACGGCTCCATCAGTGTGTGTTTTCTGATTTCCGGCTCAGTTGGCACAGATTGTTTGTAGTTGGGAGATTTCTGACACTGTTTAAAATTTGGCCAAATGTTGCTTGTGTCATTTATGACAGAGTGACAGTTTTCAAATATGTATCCTGTATGCAAGAGCCATATGAAAAATTCAAAAAGTATCATACCTATTTTGGACTGAATGGTACTAAAATGTAGTACGGCCTTGCTTGACATGATGCATGACTGCATCCATAGTGTTTTGCCAGTTTTGACATCCCTCATACAACTATTCACTCTCCAGGTAGTCGTCTAATTCATATTGTAACTCATTTTGAAGGCTTCTAATTTCCCTAGTAGATGCTAGTTCATTGGCCACCCCAGGCATAATTATCCAAACCTCATATACTTTCAAAGGTCACCTCCTCCAAGGCATGACATTACCATGTCAGTATACACAATATACCCCCCCCCCCCCATTGTCAAGAAATAACACTCATTTGCTTTAAATCTGATAGTGGGCAACGGAGCAAGTAGTGATTATGGACAGTGTCTCCTTTCCATTTCAAACTAGTCTTCAGCACAGCTGACTTGTTTCCCATTTCTCCCAAACCAACCAGGGAGAAGCATTAGGAAGTAGAAGAGACACAATACTACTATCTAGTTTCTTTGTTAATTTGTGCCCTCCTGTCATGGGTTCCTATGCCCACTGTTGTGTTCTTTCATTTGTCCTTCAAATAGCACTGGCTATGGTATTAATTGCATATTCCGCTTTTAACAGCTAGTGACTAAGTGAGGATGACATTGCATTCCATAACAACAGTATTTACAGTGGCAACAATATTTTTAGAAAAAGAAAATTCAGAACAGGGTGAATATGTTCAAAGGAACACAGTGTCACACCCATCCAAAGGATTCACAAACTGGACCTATTTTTCTGGGTATTTTATAACATCTAATCCATGCCAGATCTAATGTGAATTAAGTGGCACTTATATAGCATTGAGTAGGGAATAGAAGAACATCGAGGGACCACACCCACGCCTATTGCTATGATATCTGCAAATAAGGCACCTGACCCCACCCCTACTCTGCACAAGAACTATAATGCATACACATCAATGTGGATTATATAAGTGAATTGATAAAGTTGATGCAGACATCAGGTTACTTTGGGAGAGAGTACCATTCCCCATCCCATCGCGGATCTCTCTCATGGATGTACTTATAGTTGTAGATGTTAGTGCAGTTCACTGCAAAATAGTCATTGTGTCCTGTCCATTTAAGTGAATTTCGATACAGCTTGACATGATTAAACTGGATATTCATACCGTAGAACAAAGGAAAATCTACCACTAAACTCATAACCATTTTGAATGTAATCATAATAGTAATTATGAAAATCACCTGGGTACAATACAATTATAGATCTATACTCTAACAAACTAACGGCTTTGTGTGTGTAGGTAAAGGTGGTGTTCCTTAATTGGTACCGGTTCCTATTCATTGTAGTTATCACTGGAAGCATCCCCATACATATAACTAAGTGGCAGGGAGGCTGACTTTCATTCCCTCGTATAAAATTTGCTCCTGCAGTAGTCCCCATGTCGACTATAAGCTGGGGGTTTAGGATCCAGGAGTTTATCTTGTTCACTTTCCTTATACATGCAGCCTTTAATACCACACCAAAGAGGACCAATCTGGCGACCTGGGCTGTTGTTCAGGCGACCCGGCGACCTTGCACAATAATAAAATAAACCTGGCAACATTTGGATACATTTGGCCATAGAACATAAAGTGTATGAAAATAGTGACCTCATAGCCTGGGGTCCTAATTTCGGCAACTTTCCAACCTGAGTGGCGACCCTCTACTCCTCTACATAAACTTACATAAAGTATTGAAATTAAATAAAAATATAGAGAAAGTTAAGACACTTTGTTGCAGAGGCCTTGACAGCTTACTTTGCTACATAAGATGGTGCGGACAGACGAGGACCTAGGTGCGGCCCAGGCACCGAGTGTTTGTTCTGATGTGGTGGCAAAAATAAAATGAACATCAGGGCAAGGGGTTAGTTAATATCTGTAATTTGAACGAATTGTTACCCTCCTCTCCCCAAGCCACCAAACCACTACAAGCAATTAACCCACACTACATTGGACAAAACAGGGTGTGTGGGACCCTGTGTCAATGCTGGGGGGTCTGCCAACTTGTAATCTTCGCAAAGAAGTTTACTCCTGGCATTTCCTGGTGTGTGTGTGAGTTTGGTCACTGCCTCAATTGCATGAAAAATTTCGATGACATATAACTAACATAGCTGTGCATATAGGAGCTTCCAGAATTATCTCTGTTCTTCTGATTCATATGTGAGCGCTGTGTCAATGATACACTAAGATATTGTGTAGAGCTGCTTGTTGAACGAATATCTGGTAAGCCCTGTCTCATCTCTATATCTTGCTGTGTTGCCTGGCTGCCCTCTCAGATAAGCTGTTCTACTCCGATTATTAGTATATACTGTGCATTGTCTGTTGTAACATTAGATGTTTCGCTGTTCACATATAACTGAGCATAGATATAGCATATGCTTTGATACCATATTGGTCTCATTTACTTTTAAGAAGACACCGCTCCCCCCCCCCCTCCCCCACCCCCTTTTCCTCATGTAAATATTGTATAATGTGCATTACTGTATAAGATATAGATATACAAATCACAGTGTCGCCATTACACATCTATTTTATCATATATTAGTCAGACAGGCATTAAAGAAGGCCCGAATGGCAGATCGGCGTGAGCCGGAGTTTGGTAGGAAGGATACTGAGGGCAACACTAACTTTGGTTGAACCCAGTAGAGTCAATATTTATTTTTGAGGCATTGATCATAAGATCTTGAAGGATTTTATATCAAATCCTATGTTATGGCATACAATGTTTACATCGAGGTTGCCAGAAAGCTCCTACCCTGTTAATTGTGTTAGATCCAGATCTAGAGGGATCAGGAGATGTGTCTGGGGATGGTTGAGCAATGGCACATGTGAAACAGGCAGGATGTGGGCTGCATACAAATGAGGATCTCATGGTGCTGCTTTGCGTTGCTGCTGTCTGGCTGAATCCAGACACTTGACAGGATCCAGTGAATACCTTTTATCATGTTGTCTTTTAATTAATGGGGCTAATGGAAGAGGAGGTCTACACTGTCATTTATCTGCTCCAAAGTCTAACTGATAGATGGAACCATCTAAAGAATATCTTTATATGCTCCGGAGAACCTTTTAAAATGCCAAGCTATATGTAGGTGAATCGATATTCGTGACTCTCTGCAAATCTGCTGTAGATAGATAAAAGTGCTTGCTTTCCCCCTTTGGACCACTAGCCTGGCAAGGGAAGAAGCCAACTATGGCTAGTGGGATTGATTCAACCCATATTACTTTTCATCATCATGAGTGGTATCTGCCAGCTGATGTCCTAAAATGATTTTCTAAACCCTCATGCAATGGTAATCACTTGATACATGGAATTATTTTTAATTACGTGTTTTCATCTATAAATGTTATACCTTATGATGATTACATAGTGCTATGGTGACTAGAATCAAATTGTGGCCTTGAAGGTAATTCTTTCATCTATATGATATGATGGAATTGATAATTATTTTCTCTATGCTTTTCAATGTGGTCATTGGCATTTATTCATTACTCTCTTATCCCAACAAGCAAGTTTGATTACCTGACCAATAGTGGTTAAGCCACTGGCCTAAGAATTCAAAATGACGTATCTCAGGCCCGATGTAGGAATGCATGTATTTGTATTTGTATTTATACCTCAGCGGGCACGAAGAACAAAGCATTTCACACCTCTCGTATACTGCATACAGCTAGTGGTATAAATAAGTTATAAGTACCAAGCCATAGGGGTATAAGGCTCCCTTCTCTGTATTTCCCGTACAGCTTGGTACAAGGCCTACAACTACTATGTAAACAAGTTGTGGAACTCCGGGTTGTTGGTACAAGAGTGAGGTTGTTCACTGGCATGTGCCCAGACCTAGATGGTATTGTGCTGCTCCAGGCCCAGAAGTCTTGAGGTTTTCACTTCGATCTTCTCATCATCATTCCTTCAGATATTGCTTTAAAAGTTTCTTAAATGTATAACATAACCAGATGTAGCCCAACATAATACTTTATATTGTACCATATCCCATTCAAACAGTGGACTATTTGCAATAGAATGTAGAACCAGGTTTTACTTTAATGTCCTTATACCTAGCCAGAGGCTCCCCTCTGATATAAATATCAAAAGAAAATGGTATCAAAATGTTAAATGCAAAGGATGCATTCTGGTCATGCATTCTGTTTCTCATTAAAATCGCATGTACTCAAAATCAAAAGTGAAGTACATATATTTTCAAATTCTCTCTTCATAATGAGATATGTCATAGGCATACAAATTTTTGCTGCCTCTCCTATTTCCTGCCATAAAACTTCCGGAAATTCTAGTGCCAGCTTTCCTTGACTTCTAGCTTCCCTGTCTGCCCTCTTCATGCCCGGTCTTCCCAAACCCCTTCGCATGTCTGTCAACTGCATGACGTGAAGGAAACAGGACCACAGTGCCTGTCACAACATAATGTTGGAATGACATTTAGAAACCCAAGCCCCCATACCATTACAGTGGAATGAGCTGATATATATATATATGATTTATTGAAAAGTTACCTGGCCACAAGTCATCATTTTACATGATTTTCTCATTTTATATTATTCATCTAAGAATGAAAGGGATAAACGTTTATGTAACCAGTGTTTTTCATTGGAATTATGATTAGGCTTTTTATTGAATGATTGCCTTCTGCAGGAGTTTGGCCATCATGACTGTTACTGTTGATAATTATTTAGTTGGTATCATGTTTTGGTAAAATTCTTGTACATTCCCAGGCCTAATGTCTCACCTGCTACCATGATATCTAGTACCGAGGAGGTTATGAATTAAGCCTGCACTTCTAGAGAGAAGTGGCTTCCCGCAACAACAGCAAAACGTGATAATCATGAATGTACTAGAAAGCTAACATAGTCAGATCTAAAAACTGGTTTAATGCATGGCAAGTTGTATTTTTTTGGCACTAAGCTACTATTCATATCAAGAACAGCATTGACTAAACATTTGTCCGCCTTCAAACAAAGTTCAGATTAAATAATTTGCAACGTCCATGCAGTGACCAAAGCATCAGATAAAAAGAGGACATGTATAGATCTATGCAAGAGCAAAAATGATTACTCTTATTCCTAAGTGTATGGGGGAAATATGCAAATACACATGTCCCAGCTCAAGACCCACCACCCAAGACCACCAAGGAGGCACAGTGATAAGAATCACAGAAGTGGTGATTGGAACAGGGGAAGAGATGACACTCACCGGCTAGTAATTCAAGTGTAATTAGTCCCTTAAGCGGCCCTAGGCGGCAGGCACGTAAACAGGATCAAGTGAGTGAGTTGGGCACATATAGCAGCACATTGCACCACCCAACAGTCACTGTACTAAGCTGAACCAACCAGCACTGATTGACCAACTCAAGCTATACACTGGTTAAAGTGATGCAACAGCTTAGGCCAAGGGTATTTACATCTAAATTGTCGTGAGATTAGAAGTGTATTGATTATGCAGTGTTGAGGTCAGTCAGCAACATTGGAGAGTCTTCAATATATTTGCCTTGCGTAGTATGTACATAGTTATTAGCCCAAGGTGGTGTTTCCCTTTAAATACACCTATAGATGGGGACACAGCTCTATGAATTCTGGCAGGTGAAATTGCTGAGATCGTACTCAAGCCATATATCAAAGCTAGCCCCCTATACCCTTTCCAGTACACCTGTAAAGTAAGATGAACCCTGGTAGTTTTAATGGCTGTAGGATCTGAGGATTATGGCCTCTTAAATGCTTGTGAACAGGTAGACTTGGTTCTGGCATACTAATACTTTAATGTACGGTCAAAATGCTTACTCAGTGTCTAGCTCATCAATTTAAACATAGAGAAAGGGCCATGATTTATGAGCATTGTATCCCATCATCCACCAAGTGAAGGATGATGTACATTAGCTCTTTGCCTTCATCTCATGTCATTTTCAATTTAAACTGCCATTATGTGGACTATATTTAATGAACAAAACAAACAGCGGCTGACCTTCTACCATGAGGAAAGAAAGATCCTATTCAAACAGGTTAGCAGGTGGATTCACCCATAAGTTGTAGACTTTAATTGCAGGATGGAATTACGGCTGACCAATGTCGGTGGAATACTCGCTTAATGAGGGTTCGTACTGATTGCACCTCTAATGGCAGGGCTGGAAAGTTCTGATGACATGGTTTGAACCATTCAATCCCATTTACAAATCCATATTTGCAAGCCAATAAGGCATGTCCCCTAGCATAATGAATAATATCCACTATTGATGTTGAGTTGCAAGTTTTACAATCGATGTCCTGTTTAAAGAGGGTTATAAATGGCATATGAAATCAGGGGAGACAAAAAACAGCCAAATAATGTGTCTCTATATCCTGTTGACAAGAAACTATTCATCTCAATCCCTTGTGGATCTAAGATTAATGAAAATTTAGCTGGAAAATGACTACCTTTACAAAGATACCCATGATAGAGCATCTTTCTTAGAACATGCGTGTAGATACAATCAGAAGCAATAATGGATAGCGTTACTCACCAACCCTTTGCCAGCCGCTCTTCAGTACAGATGATATGTCTTTTCCCCAGCCTCCTAGGGGGCATACCCTAGGAAGTAGAGGAAACCCCTGCATACCCGAGGGTAATTTCTCACAAAATACCCTTTAGCTCCCATGACACCTTTTGCCCTTCTGTCAGTGAAAGACGCACTTACCAGGCAATGGTACCCTTTTATTTCTAGTTCTTAGAAAAGACCTTGCTTTGGATGTCACCAGTTATCCTCCATCACTTTGAAGGGTGCTATGTAACTGTCTCTTATCCACTGTAGTCGCTAGTTAGAACAACGAAATGTAATGGCATAGATATTATCTAGAACCCTGGCAAGGTGACATAGTATCACAGACTGTCATTGCAAGTACTCTAATATGTTGGAAGGGAATGCTAACTGACTAAGTCTTTGGTACTAGCTATAAATACCATTGGCTGCATCTATCTATCCTATTAAATCTTTTTCAGAGGATCTTATATTCAAAAAAAAAATTCGAATGGAAGTGAGAAAACTGAAACATGTTCCTTATCTTATTAGTTCTCTGCATATGAATAATACCTTCATGAGCCATGATGGGAAGTATATAGCTTGAGATGTTGATTCCTATCAATACCTTTACTGGAACAATTCAGCTCATATCCTCACTTTTTCCAGCTAGACGATTCATTGTTAAGAGAACAATACAAAATGCATAAAGCCCAAGCTCGGTCATACTTTCTGCTCTCTGCATATAAACAATATGGCTGCAACAGTGCCTCTGGCTAAGCCTCAGAAAATATAAGTCTACACTAAGACTGCATTACATTACCACCTTTTCCACTGATTCACTGCCTTTATCCCATTGACATTTACTTGATGGCTCCATCAGTGTGTTTTCTGATTTCCGGCTCAGTTGGGACTGATTGGTTGTAGTTGTTAGTTTTCTGACACCATGCATGGTCACCGTTGGGATGAATTAGATCTAGAGTGGCTATGTGTATGCTGGAATAAGGAAGAATCAGGGGAGTCTGAAGAGGTTTGGCCAATTAGGGGCCATATCTTAAGTCACTAGGATGAGTTAAATTCCTCTACAGAGCTAAATAAACTTTACTGGACCACTGTGGTTTTTATATACGGAGGTGAAAGTGAAATGAGACAAATCTAACTTCTAAAGTAGATTATTGCATTTTGTCCATTATGATAATAGAGTGACGAGTTACTTTGGACAGACACAGGATTGAGAGCAATAATATGTATATCAGAGTACACTCCAAGGTTATAGGCTCAAAGCAAATACAAGGGCTGGAGACAACCAGCCCGTGTGGCCACTCCCTATCTGTCACAGTCCTAAAGAAGGGCAGATTACATTGCATTTTTTGACCTGTTGCTCTATATACATTATGATGTGTATAACCTTTTTTTAGAGATTTCACCTTCTTCTTTCTATATTGTTGGGTCATATGTTTCAAATAGCACTTTTTAAACCGGAATCATGTATTCTACTTGTTGATGCTGCTGAAAATATCACCAATGTGGGCTGGGCTGCACTACACACACGGCATACATGGCCTTTGCTTTCGAGGGAAAAGAAGGTCTAATTTCAAGATAAATGCACAATTTCTAGGTATATTATAGCAGACAGAATGGGCTTTCCATATATTTTTATTTTATTTTGGAATCTTCAGCCATGGATTCACGATTGCAGTGTGTATTCACCCAACTTTGAATAGCCACTGTTCTTTAAATAATCACCAGAAGAGTCTGGAAGACGGGCAACATATTCCATATAAATTATTTTTATGATAACAATTAATACCTTAGTTCCATCTATTACTCCATTTTCCTCCAAAGGGCATAAAAAGTGGTCCCCACAGAATAACAGACTGGGGGAATGTATGACCAGGCCAAGTGCACCTAGTTTGACGGCCCTCCCTGCTACCTGTGGCCGGGGGTGGTCAGTCCGCCCCCCTGCTGTGTGGCCCACCTGTACTGAAGCTACTGCTCTTAAAGGAGCAAATGACAGAAACTGGAACGGACCAAACTCATACCAAATGCCCAATAGCCCTCCTGGATCTTCACTAAACATCATTATTTTACAGGACATATTCATTTCTGCATGATATCTGGTCATCAAAACAAACATCATTTCAATATTCTGAATATTTCTATTTTTGGCCGAACTGCCTACTATTGATTAAGGGGTAGATCCCTGAATATATTTACATGCTTAGTATCAACAATCCTATCTTTTTCCTTAATACTACCTTAAATACCTTAAAGAAAGCTGAGACCATCTGCTGATATAAAAGGTCCCTCAATCAATGGTAGTAGATTAACTGTGTGGTTCCTATCCTCATTATATTGACATCCTGTGACCTGTGCATCAAGGCAGATTGTCACCTCCATTGATGTTGGTGTGACACCACATCAGGAGGCCCACCTCTAACCTGCCTCAGATCCATGCTTCCTGCTGCCGCCCACCTCCTCCCTGTGAGGGCCACAATCCCATCTCAGCTCCCTCATGGATGTAAGTAGCAAAGTCTGGGTTGTAATTCACTCCCTGCCTCTCCAGTGAATGACGTTTCTCTGAACTTCTCATCGAAGGATTTGGTGTGAGAAAGTTCTGGTGAATAGCAGTGTTGGCTTGCAAGGTGTATCAAAATTTGCACTAATCTCCCTGCAGATCACCCTTGCTTTCCCTTTGGAACACATAACTAAAAAATAAGATCAACCCCAAGAATCCAAGATGATGACCACTGAAGGTAACTTTCACAAAAAAGATTCACCGCAAGCCAATGAAATTCCTGTTACTAAGTATTAACTTAAGACATTGTTAAGTAAGAATAATGATTGGGAGGGAAGTCAAAAGAATGACTGTAGAGGCCACTGTGAGGAAACATACCATTTCCTTATCAATATACGTCAGCTGCTAATATATTTACTAATATGCTGTGTACTTACTTAATTTCTATCAAATCTCTGGAAATGAAAATTATCTACGTATGAAATGCCATTCCCCTTTCAAGTAGAAAGGTTGAGTTTGAGTTTGAGTTTAGATTTTTATTGGCAACTGATAATCGTATACAATACAGACGTTTTTCATATAGTGCCATAAGATAGACATAATGTTGTATGTTGAGCAAGTTCTCCTCTATAGGACATTGTCATTTTGATTTTTGCTTCAAACTGGATTACGTCTCATTATTCATCTCATGATATTGCAATGTTATTTAGATCAATAAGCGTTCCAGCGGTCGTAGATCTGCTTGAACTAGATTGGCGCGGAACGCAGCACGACTATGGCTACTTTGTTGGACCGAGTTTAGTCTGTCCCACAGTCTGGAGCCTCGATATTCAGGACTGTTCATGTAGACTGTCTTGAATGGTCGCTGTAACTTGAATTTCTTCTTGTCATTGCCCCGCAACACTCGTGTAGGCTGTACCAAGTTGTCGGGGTGTTTTGATCTGTGATACATGAAGATTAGTATCTGCCGGTGTCTTCTTTGTTGTAACATTTCGAGTTCTGCACCCGCATGTAGGTCTGCCACATGAACTTCACGTGCATCGTGGATGTTGTTGACGATTCTCAGGCAGTCATTCTGGATAGTTTGGAGTTTAGTCACCGCCCACGCAGGGCCGCTGTCCAAGATTAGGGGGCAGTATTCCAGGCATGGTAGGACCATTGTTTTATAGATCATCAGCGTGGTGTTTCTGTCAGTCTCCTTCCTTGTGTTCCAGAGTTGAGTGTACTTGCTTTTCACAGTACCGATCACTTTCTTCAGATGTTGGCAGAAAGAGAGGTGACGATCTATAACTACTCCTAGGTAGTTGAAGGTGTGCACTACGCCCAACTGTCGCCCGTTCATGGTTATACCCAGATCCGTTGTGTCTATGGGTGCGGTACTAGGGTAAGTCCATAACACCTTGGTCTTATCCTCATTTAAAGTCAGACGGTTTTTGGCGCACCAGGTGGAGACCGCGTTGCTGTCCACTTGTAGTAGTGTTTGTACACGTATTGCAGATGTTGCTGAGCTGACCAGTGCTAGGTCGTCGGCATAGATATAACCCTTGCAGTTTTGTATGCACTCACAGACATCGTTGATGTATATCAAGAAGAGTAGCGGCCCCAGGACTGATCCCTGGGGCACGCCACAAGTGATCGGGGCGGTGGGCGAGTCCTTGTTGTTGGCTGTTGTGTACTGCTGCCTTGCATTCAGGTAACTTTGAGTCCATTCTAGTGCTTGGCCTGAGATACCGTATTTGAACATTTTGTTGAAGAGTATGCTGTGGTTTACGGTATCAAAGGCCTTGCGGAGGTCTATGAAAACCACAGCAGAGGCTTGGTTCTGATTCATAGCTGCCATCAAGTCCCTTGAAAGACGGAAGATAGCATCATTGGTGCTGCGTCCCGGAATGAATCCAAACTGCTGGTCAGACATGTAGTGGCGAGTGGTCATGTGGTTCATAATTCTTGAGTGTACTATTTTTTCGCACAATTTGGAGCAACTGTTTAATAGACAAACGGGTCTCCAGTTTCCCACTTGTTGTAAGTCGCCCGACTTTGGTAGTGGGACTATCCTGCCGATTTTCCAGTCTTGAGGGAAGTCGGCATTCTGTGTGCTGTGACTTATGACTTTCTTGATCGCCATCGGTGTACTAGTCAGGGCGTCTTTGACGACATCTGCCCGGACATGTTGAATCCCTGACGACTTTTTTGTGTTGATGGAGTTGGTCAGCTTGTTGATCTCCATGTCTTGGACTGGGGTGAATAGTATTAATTCATCTCGTTGGAGGTCCCGGTCTAGTCTCTGGTCAATGGGATGATGGTTGAGTTTTTCGGCTAGCTTTGAACCAATAGTGCTGTAGAAATTGTTTACATAGGTTGCCGTGTCTTCATTCTGGATCATCTCTCCTTTTTTGTCCTTGAGTTGCATGTGAGGGTCGTCTTTGTCACCTTCCCAGAGTTCTTTCAGGATCGCCCAGAATCTGCGTGGGTCGTCTTTGAATCTAGTGAGTTCTTCTAAAATTAGCTTTTTCCTGTTCTCAAGTGCTGTAGCTTCTATGGCTTTCATCAGACGCCTTGCTTTTGCAGTGTGTCGGTTGTATATTCCACGTGGGATGTATCTCGCGTCTTTTAGGGCTCTCCGTCTTTCTCTCACCAGTTTCAACACATTTTCCTTGAAGATTGGTCGTTTCTGGTCTGGCACCTTGAAGGTTCTGATTGGGTGGTGCTGGTCTAGATATTCCACCAGAGTATCCAGGAGTATGTTGTAGGCAGCACTTGTTGTATCAGGGTTATCCAAGGCACTCCAATCTGCTTCTCTCATGTGTTGTTGTAGTCCGTCTTTGTTGTAGCGCTTATATGATCGTCCTGTGATGGTCTTAATCTTTTTGTTGCAGGGTGCTTGTTTTTTGATCGTGTATACAGGCATGTGATCGCTCGGGCTGTCATTGACTAGCCCGTTTTCAGATACTTTTTGACAGTTGGTGTAGATGTGGTCCAGTATTGAGGCCCCTCGCGGATGGTAGTGGGTGTAGCCTGTCTGGAGGTATCTCAATTTTGACTTCCTCAGAAATGACTGGAGGTATTTGAATTTGACTGTGTGGTGGTATAAAGTGTTCACGTTGAGGTCGCCTAGCACCCAGACCTCTTTGTTTCCTATCATTGGTAGTTGTAGCATAGAAAGTAGTGTTTTATATGCTGCTTTGGTGTTGCCCCTTGGTGGTTTATACGCTGTAATGATCACCCGGTATTTCTGTCCTGGATACTTCGTCATTATGCCTATCGATTCCAGATCTTTAGACATGTGAGTCAATTCCGGACAAATCTCGGTATGAGGCACATATTTGTTGTGTACATAACATCCAACTCCGCCACCGTTGATCCCACGGGGGTTGGGTCTGTCGTTGCGGTACAGTTTCATGTCTGGTAACTTTACGTCTGCAGTTCGGAAGTTTGGTTTCAACCATGTCTCAGTTACACACAAGTAGTCGCTGCCCTTGTAGAGTTTTCGTAGTTGCTTTATTTTCCCTTTTAGACTGTGGGTATTCAGAGTCATCAGTACCAGACCTTTAGCCGTTGACACGGAGTCAAATGATCTATATCGCATCTTGAGTGATAGAGTTGATCCTGTTGTCAACTTCGGTACTGTTAGTGAGCTGTTGTCGTTGTTGAGTAGGCCAGTTTTATGACTGGGGTCCCAGGCGCTCCTGGTTAGAGGGCTGTGGGATAGGTGTGGATGTCGCCTGATGAGGCAGTTTCCAGACCGGATGGTTGCTAAGCAACCAGTGTTGTCATTTGCTGACAACAGATGGGTCACAAATATAATGGGCAACAATAGCATTGCACATTTATATTTTAATGAACCTGTAATCTAATTCATTAATTAGTTACCAAATCCAGAGACATAAGTATCAAGTTATCAATTTATTGGTGCTCCTTTATCGTGTCAGGCACTCTCCATTTTACAATTTTAAACAATTTCAATAAGTAATCACTAGGAAGCCTGTGTAAGGTTCAAAGTTCCAGTTCACAGGATTAGAACAAATACCAAGATTAAATGTCTGTGCACTTGGCTACATTTAGCTTCTTGGGTATATACCGGTAGTGTCCATTATTATTTCCAAGATTAAATGTCAGTAGACTTGGATACGTGTAGCTTCATGGGTATATACCGGTAGTGTTCATATTGATTGTATATGAACCGAGCAATTTTCGTGCAAGTCCTTAATGACTAGGATTAATTAATGGGCACTCCTATAAACTTTTAGGTGCTCTAGACTTTTCCAATTTTGCACTCAAAGTGGCAACCAAATTTTTAGTAACATCGAAGGGATATACCTTCTGTTGAGACAGTTCTATGGGCACTCCTAGTTTGTAGGTGCTCTCCTTATACAGTCGACAAATAGCTAATAATTACTAGTTCTTACATTAATAAGATCGGTGCTCTTAGTTGTAGGCACTCTCTATTTTCAGAGTATAATTGATCCAGTGACTGGTTAGGAGGGTCGATATCCCTCTCTCAGTTTGTCAGGTGGTACTGTAATATTTTAGAGTTTGACGGCAGTGCTCCCTCCCTAGTTCCTCTCAGGTGTTAACCCAGCAATGGCAGATAGAATAATCAACACACCGCAAAGGATAACAATCTGTTTATAGCTCATGTTGTAGGCTTGCTTAGTGGTAGTTCCCTTGGTGGTATGGCATGTCCTGTTCAGACAAGCCGGTTGACATCGGTAGTAACAGTTTAGTAACTTCGGATTTATCACAATGTCCGGGATGGCAGACATGTTATTCACAGTAACTCGTTCACGGTAAGTCAGGCGTCATTTTTACGTGGGCGTAGCCAAGTCTATGTCAGGATGAAAGGTTCTGACACAATGGTTATGTCCGCATGTAGTTGTTCATATAGTAACGTTGTTTAGTAACTTTGACATTATTGTTGATTTATATCAAATGAGCAAACAAAGGTTCCATATGCTAATAGCTTATGTCTAGTCAACTTATTTACAACAATTGTTCATTGTCCTGTGCCGGTCGGTGGACATGATGGTCGGTCAGCGTAGCCATTAATTTTGGAATTCTGAGTAGAGTTTATGAACTAAATGTAGCCTATTTGGTTGAGTCGTGTGTGTCGTTGTCGATCAAGGCGTTAGGTACCAAAGTAGTGTACAATGTTGATAAAATAATCAACATGTTCAAATCAATTGTATACTATGCTAGGTCTAATTATGTAGTGCCGGGATAGGTGAGTTGGTGTTGAGTGATGCCAGTAGTTGGAAGCTGCCGGTAGTTGGACTGTCAGTAATAGAACCGCACTTTATTGTTGATGACCATTATGAGATTGAAGAGTCATAATGATAAAATAATCATAGTGACAATTCCCACAGTAGGTCCAATAATGTCGGTCCTTTTACAAGGGATGAGGCATGGGCAATCAAGACGGACGCAATCAGTAAATGGTTTCACGATAAAATAATCATTCTGACCAAGATACCAAATACGTCAATCATGCATAATGATTGTAAAATGGAGACAATTAATTGGTCTTTAAATCTGTATCTAAACATACTACTCACATGCTAGCAACTTCCATAGTGCTTAAAATTGAAATTGAATTGAAATGAATTGAAATAAATTGAAATGTCTTTTATTCAATTCAATTCTTAAGAAATGCACAATCTGAGCTGTGAGCTATACACTAGAGAGAGTTTATTAGTTTGGGAATGGTAGGCTACTTTAGAAGTAATGTATCAAGTCAATCGTAGGGATAAACAAAGATTTGCAACAAAGCCTAGGACCAGATTTCACTTCAACTTCTATACCCAGTCAAAAGCATCTATCTGATACGAATACTAATAAAAATAGTATTAATCTAGTTATTGTTATATGCAAAATTTGCATTCTGATATGGGTTTTTTTTTATGAGTATGGCATGTCAGAATACTAAATCTTATTAGTAAAGTATGTGTTTTTCCATATACTTCCTTGAAAATGTGATACGTCATTGGCATACATATTCCCGCTGCCTCTGCTATTTCCTCCCATAGAAATATCGGAAATTCTAGTCCAAGCTTGCCTTGACTGCTAGTTTCCTTGTATGTCCTCAGCATGCTCAGTTGTCCCTTTGCATGTCTGTCAACTGAGGGAGACAGGACCGCAGTGCCTGTCACAACATAATGTTGGGATGACATTTAGAAACCCGAGCCCCCATACCATTACAGTGGAATAAACTGATATGTATATATGATATATTGAAAAGTTTTGCTGGAAATGCCATTCCTACACACCACATAGGGAAATATCTAATTACTAAGATTACCCATTCTAGAAATACTGCTCTGAGGTTTGAGGCATAAAACATCATTTTGCGTGATTTTCTCATTTTATGTTATTAAGTTCAGAAAGGTATATCCATTATGTTACCAGTGGTTTTCAAGTCGATTTATGGCCAATGATCTATGCAGTGACTACTACATCAGATTAAAAGATAGCACCGCTCTAAAGTGGTGCAAAGTGATTACTCTTATTCCTCAGAGGATAGGATAAATCTGTGAATAGGTAAGTCCCAGCTCCCACCACAACTATCCTATTCAACCCATGTGGCATGGTAATAGGAGGCTGAGGAGTGGTGATTGGAATAGGGGGAGAGATGTTACCCATCTGGCGGGGCTAGTAATTCAAGTGTAATTAGTCCCTTGAGCAGCCCTAGGGGGGCGCACAGTAACAGGATTAGGTGAGTGAGTAAGGTGCATTAAGCAATACACTGTACCTCCCAGGAGACCCAATACTAAGCTGAACCAATCAGCACTGATTGACCAACTCAAGCTAAACACTGGTTAAAGTGCTGCAATGGTTTAGGCCAAAGGTATATAAATCTAAATTGCCTTGAGATTAGAAGTGTAGTATTGAGGTCAGTCAGCAATATTGGACAGACATTTATGTACAACTTGAATGGATTTGCCCTGTTTGGTATCCAATCTTTATGGTTATTAGCCCAGGGTGGTGTTCCCATTTGAATCTATTGGTGGGGAGACACAGCTCCACAAATTCTAACAGGTAGAATCACTGAGATGGTAAGCAAGTCTATATATCAAAGTCAACCCCCTATACTACCCTTTCCAGTACATCTGTAAAGTAAGATGAGCCTTGGTAGTGTTGATGGTGGTAAGATCTGAGGATTATGGCCTATCAGAGGCTTGTGAACAGGTAGACTGGTATCCAGCATACAGAGACTTTATGTATGGTCAGCATGCTCATCCAGTGCTTTGCCCATCATTTTGGAACATAGACAAAGGCCCACGACAGTGAAATCTATTTACATTCAGTTAGACCTGCGTCATATCCCCTGGCCCACCGAGTGAGGAATGATGGATTTAAGCTTTGCCTGTATTGCATGTCATTCTCAATTTAACTTACATTATTTAGGTTATTAAGAACAAAACATTGTATTCCATGAGGAAGGGTGTGGAGTATGGCATTTCTAGTACTAATCTATAGTAATTCTCGTATCTGACTTGAAATATTGCATCTTACACCGTTCAATGACTGGAAAGAAACGGGCAAAAATATGCCCTATTAGACTAATCTGCGGTCATTGAATCCAAAAATGATTGTAAGAAAATGCTCAATAAGTCTCGGTTTCAAGATATTTCAGCCATCAATATTTGTTGGTCCCATAGTAGATATGTTGGTCCCATAGTAGGTATGACCAATATGCAGCAGGGACCACCAGCCATGGAAAAAATTTGTAGTGGACACTAACTCTAAAAAGATCACAGAGTACTTGTCACGGAACATGCGTGCAGATATATGCAAATAGAAGCAATAATGGATAGCGTTACTCACCACCCTTTGCCAGCTCTTCTTCAGTACAGATAATATGTCTTTTCCAACAGCTTCCCAGGGGGCATACCCGAGGAAGTAGAGGAAACACCTGCATACCCGTGGGTAATTTCTCACAAAAATATCCTCTAGCTCCCCTGACACCCTTTGCCCTTCTGTCAGTGAGAGACATACCTACATTTTGAGGAGTGTTATACAACTGTCTCTTATTTACTGAAGCCAGTATTTAGAACAACAACATTATTATGGCATAGATAAGACCCTGTCCTTCTGTATGAAGAATATGGTTGCAAGTAAGACAAGAAGAGGTAATATCTTGCAGTATTATTGCGATTATTTTCTATATGCTGGAAGGAAATACTTTGTTTTTGATACTTACTATGTATACCATTTGCTGCATCATTCTATCTGAGTCAAGATATGTTTCATAAATTTTACAGTCTAGCAACCATCTTATGGTCAAGTAAAAAAAAAGTTTCACCATTTGAATTGAGAAAATTCCTTGTTTTATTTAATAGTCTTCTTTACAATGTCATGATGATCCATATTTCAACTCTGGGAAGTGAATATATAGCACAAGATACAATGCAAGATGGATATTGTCCGTGCAGTCATAGTTTCTGCTTTTTGCATCAAACTAGTAGGGCTGCATGCCCAGCAAACAAAAAAACGTTATTTTACGTCAAAATAACGTTCTAAAACTTTATATAACGTTATGCCATAGTAAGGAGGCCTAGAGAAACGTTATATAACGTTATATTACGTTATAAAATGCTGTATAATGTTTTTTGTTTACTGGGTGGGTGCCTTTGGCTAAGCCTCAGACAGTAAAGGTAGTCCTGTTTACATTACCACCTTTTCCTCCAGCTTAATTCTATTTCAACTTGCTTGTCATTCAGAGGTTGGGTGTTTTCTGATAATGGCTCAGGTGGGGCAGATCGGGTACAGTTGGGAGTTTTCTGACAATGTTTGAAATTTGGCACCGTGGGATGGATCAGATCAGCTTTGTTTATTGAAGTCAGGAGAAGTCAGGGGAGGTCGGATCACGTTTGGCAAGTGAGACAAGACAAATCTAACTTCTAAAGTATATTCTTACATATTTGTTTACAATGATAATGCAGTGATATTGTGGAAAGGTCTGGGTTGTAATTAGCTGAGATCAAGCTTTAATTGACTCATTTATTTCATAATGAGAGTCATCAGCCTTACAACTTCTGCCAGTGAGAAGAGTAGAAGGGAGGACATCCTTTGACGCATTGTAGGAGACTGACCATGTGGTTCCTATCCTCATTGTATTGACATCTTGTGACCTGTGCATCAAGGCAGATTGTCACCTCCATTGATGTTGGTGTGACACCACATCAGGAGGCCCACCTCTAACCTGCCTCAGATCCATGCTTCCTGCTCCCGCCCACCTCCTCCCTGTGAGGGCCACAATCCCATCACAGCTCCATCATGGCTGTAAGTAGCAAAGTCCGGGTTGTAATTCCCTACCTGCCACTCCACTGAATGACGTTTCTCTGAACTTCTCATCTAAGGATTTGGTGTGAGAAAGTTCTGGTGAAAAACAGGTGTAAGGTGTAAAGCAGAACAGGGTTGCGATATCAAATTTTGCACTTATTTCCCTGCAGATCACCCTTGCTTTCCCTTTTGAACACATAACTAAAAAACAAGATCAACCCCAAGCACCAAAATGTGTAGAAACATTAGTTGTAGAAAGGTTGTAAAATGGAGACAATTGAGTGGTTTTTAAAGCATACTGCTCACATGCTAGCAACTTTCATTGTGCTTGAAATTGCAATTGAAATGAATTGAAATGAATTGAAATGCCTTTTCTTCAATTCAATTCTAAAGAAAAGCACAATCTGAGCTGTGATTTATACACTAGGGAGAATTTATTAATTTGTAAATGGTAGGCTACTTTATAAGTAATGTATCCGGTCAATCTTAGGGATAAACAATGATTTGCAACAAAACCTAGGACCAGATTTCACTTCAACTTCTATACCCAGTCAAAGGCATCTATCTGGTATAAATACTTATAAGAATAGTATTAATCTAGTTATTGTTAAATGCAAAATTTGCATTCTGATATGCTGTTCTTGTTAATGAGCATGGCATGTAAGGATACTAAATTTTATCAGTAAAGTATGTGTATTTCCATATACCTCCTTGAAAATGAGATAGGTCATTGGCATACATATTCTTGCTGCCTCTGCTATTTCCTCCCATAGAAATTCCGGAAATTCTAGTCCAAGCTTGCCTTGACTTCTAGTTTCCTTCGCTGCCCTCTGCATGCTCAGTTGTCCCTAACCCCTTGGCATGTCTTTCAACTGAGGGAGACAGGACCACAGTGCCTGTCACAACATAATGTTGGAATGACATTTAGAAACCCATGCCCCCATACCATTACAGTAGAATGAGCTCATATATATATGATATATTGAAAAGTTATGCTGGAAATAGGGAAATATCTTATTACTAAGATTACCCATTCTAGAAATGATGCTCTGAGGTATGAGGCATGAAACATCATTTTTACGTGATTTTCTCGTTTTATGTTAACCAGTGGTTTTCAAGTCGATTGATGGCCAATGATCTATGCAGTTACAAATACATTAGATGAAAAGATAGCACGGCTCTAAAGTGGTGCAAAGTGATTACTCTTATTTCTCACAGGATAGGAGAAATCTGTGAATATGTAAGTCCAAGCTCCCACCACAACTATCCAATATAACTCAGGTGGCATGGTAATGGGAGGCTGGAGAGTGGTGATTGGAATAGGGGGAGAGATGTTACCCATCTGGCGGGGCTAGTAATTCAAGTGTAATTAGTCCCTTGAGCAGCCCTAGGGGGGCGCACAGTAACAGGATCAGGTGAGTGAGTAAGGTGCATTAAGCAATACACTGTACCTCCCAGGAGACCCAATACGAAGCTGAACCAATCAGCACTGATTGACCAACTCAAGCTAAACACTGGTTAAAGTGGTGCAATGGTTTAGGCCAAAGGTATATAAATCTAAATTGCCTTGAGATTAGAAGTGTAGTATTGAGGTCAGTCAGCAATATTGAACAGACATTTATTTACAACTTGAATGGATTTGCCCTGTTTGGTATCCAATCTTTATGGTTATTAGCCCAGGGTGGTGTTCCCATTTGAATCTATTGGTGGGGACACAGATCCACAGATTCTAACAGGTAGAATCACTGAGATGGTAAGCAAGTCTATATATCAAAGTCAACCCCCTATACTACCCTTTCCAGTACACCTGTAAAGTAAGATGAGCCTTGGTAGTGTTGATGGTGGTAAGATCTGAGGATTATGGCCTATCAGAGGCTTGTGAACAGGTGGACTGGTATCCAGCATACAGAGACTTTATGTATGGTCAGCATGCTCACCCATTGTTTTCCTTATCATTTTGGAACATAGACACAGGCCCACGACAGTGAAATCTATTTACATTCAGTTAGCCCTGCGTCATATCCCCTGGCCCACCAAGTGAGGAATGATGGATTTAAGCTTTGCCTGTATTGCATGTCATTCTCAATTTAACTTACATTATTTAGGTTATTAAGAACAAAACATTGTATTCCATGAGGAAGGGTGTGGAGTATGGCATTTCTAGTACTAATCTATAGTAATTCTCGTATCTGACTTGAAATATCGCATCTTACACCGTTCAATGACTGGAAAGAAACGGGCAAAAATATGCCCTATTAGACTAATCTGCGGTCATTGAATCCAAAAATGATGGTAAGAAAATGCTCGATTAGTCTCGGTTTCAAGATATTTCAGCCATCAATATGTGTTGGTCCCATGGTAGATGTAGGGTATGACCAATATGCAGCAGGGACCACCAGCCATGGAAAATTGTAATTTTGTAGTGGACACTAACTCTAAAAAGATCACAGAGTACTTGTCACGGAACATGCGTGCAGATACATGCAAATAGAAGCAATAATGGATAGCGTTACTCACCACCCTTTGCCAGCTCTTCTTCAGTACAGATAATATGTCTTTTCCAACAGCTTCCCAGGGGGCATACCCGAGGAAGTAGAGGAAACACCTGCATACCCGTGGGTAATTTCTCACAAAAATATCCTCTAGCTCCCCTGACACCATTTGCCCTTCTGTCAGTGAGAGACATACCTACATTTTGAGGAGTGTTATACAACTGTCTCTTATTTACTGTAGCCAGTATTTAGAACAACAACATTATTATGGCATAGATAAGACCCTGTCCTTCTGTATGAAGAATATGGTTGCAAGTAAGACAAGAACAGGTAATATCTTGCAGTATTATTGCGATTATTTTCTATATGCTGGAAGGAAATACTTTGTTTTTGATACTTACTATGTATACCATTTGCTGCATCATTCTATCTGAGTCAAGATATGTTTCATAAATTTTACAGTCTAGCAATATGGTCAAGTAAAAAAAAAGTTTCACCATTTGAATTGAGAAAATTCCTTGTTTTATTAGTCTTCTTTACAATGTCATGATGATCCATATTTCAACTCTGGGAAGTGAATATATAGCACAAGATACAATGCAAGATGGATATTGTCCGTGCAGTCATAGTTTCTGCTTTTTGCATCAAACTAGTAGGGCTGCATAGGTGCCTTTGGCTAAGCCTCAGACAGTAAAGGTAATTCTGTTTACATTACCACCTTTTCCTCCAGCTTAATTCAATTTCAACTTGCTTGACAGCTTCAGAGGTTGGGTGTTTTCTGATAATGGCTCAGGTGGGGCAGATCGGGTACAGTTGGGAGTTTTCTGACAATGTTCGAAATTTGGCACCGTGGGATGGATCAGATCAGCTTTGTATATTGAAGTCAGGAGAAGTCAGGGGAGGTCGGATCACGTTTGGCAAGTGAGACAAGACAAATCTCACTTAGTAAGTAGATTATTGCATATTTGTTTACAATGATAATGCAGTGATATTGTGGAAAGGTCTGGGTTGTAATTAGCTGAGATCAAGCTTTAATTGAATCATTTATTTCATAATGAGAGTCATCAGCCTTACAACTTCTGCCAGTGAGAAGAGTAGAAGGGAGGACATCCTTTGACGCATTGTAGGAGACTGACCATGTGGTTCCTATCTTCATTGTATTGACATCTTGTGACCTGTACATCAAGGGGATTGTCACCTCCATTGATGTTGGTGTGACACCACATCAGGAGGCCCACCTCTAACCTGCCTCAGATCCATGCTTCCTGCTGCCGCCCACCTACTCCCTGTGAGGGCCACAATCCCATCTCAGTTCCCTCATGGCTGTAAGTAGCAAAGTCTGGGTTGTAATTCACTCCCTGCCTCTCCAGTGAATGACGTTTCTCTGAACTTCTCATCTAAGGATTCGGTGTAAGAAAGTTTTGGTGAATAGGAGGTGTTGGTTGACAGAATGCTCAAACATGATTCCAAATTTGCAAAGTGATATGACATGGGATCTCCCCTCTGCTGATTGCTTCGGCATTTGCATTTGAGTGAGTGCAACAGATGAGAGCATAAATAGTTGAGCAGTAACAATAGTCATTTATTAGAATATATTGTACTATTGATAAGCTAAATGATGAAGGAAAGCCTTCCAACTTTCAATAAGTGCATGCAGTTATGTGAATCATGTAATCAACCTAAAGTTGGAACAATACATAAAAATAGCTAACATAGTAGTTTTAATGTTCCTTCATATTTACATCTACCTCTGTTCTTCGAGGCGATGTGGTTCATTATAGGCAATGATGCTACTTTATATTCAAAAGAGATTTTTGGGAGACTCAAACTAAAGCGCAAAGTGTATAGGAAAAGATGTGCTCTTCATGTACAAAACTCACATTCTAGTTGTTAAGACTAAGGGTGTATCTATCTTGAGAAGCTACCCTTTGAATTTGGGTTATTACAAATTCAATGTCATGTGTGCTGGGCCTCACCAAGTTCATCATGCTACACATGATTATTTAAGGGAGACAAACAGTTAAAATGTGACAACTTAGCACAACCTGCACTACGGGCCTTTTCGTAGATCGTGTCACAATTTTTCTGTTTATTTGACTTTAATCTTTTCAAGCCTAACAAAGACGATGCCTTTAATAGCTCATTTGATCTGAGTAGGTATAAATCAATTGCATCACAATCGCTAGATCAAGACCTCCATACACTAGCTGGGTAAACTATCTAATACTGAGGAACTCGTCCTGAACTATATCGGCATCTAACTGCATGATAAACAGGATGCCCTGTTTACACACATGCCAGTTTCTAAAGACAGCCTTTTCCTTTAATCCTCTGCAACTGTTTGCTATCCACCTACAACGCAATGCAGCTGGCTCTAGGGCATTAAAGACAGTCCTATATTCTAGGCACTTTCAACCAAAATGTAGCCGACTGAAAAGAGACAGATCCAGCCTTATGTATATGGGGAGATGCGCCCAGGGATACTTAAGAAAATGGTGATTAGTGGGTGGTTGCTTTGAAAAACTACTCTCTGGTCAAATCCAGAAGTTTTACTAGGATTTAGTGAGTATTTACCATACATATTTAACTTTTAACTAAAATACTTACAAGAAGAAGATGTCTGCACTGCAGGACATAATCCGTTGCAAGACCGAAGTCCATTAAAGTATGGGCTTTTCCTATATCTAGCCTCGGGAACGCAAAACTACTGTAAACGTACATATTTTCGTGCATGTATATTTTCGCGAATTGACTACAAAGTGCACTTTCATGTGTATTTAAATTCACGAATTTTGCAGTATAGTTGTATGACTACACTTGATAAATATTCGCTCTGTACATATTTGCACGATTTTTAAAATCCGCGAAAATCGCGAAAATACGTACAGCGCGAAATAAAGTATGATTACAGTAAATTATTCATGCCCGCAGAACTAAATACATCTGGGTTATGTGTATGAATAGTTACAGCTGTAACTCAGTCGGTGCCACTAATGTACAACAGTGACACTGGAGACCTATAATAGAGGGTCATTGTTTTTCAGGTTCTATTAGACCTTAAGAGTACATTATCATGGTCTGAATGACGACCAAGTCAGCATCAATTACTTAATGGGTCTCTCCTGCTGGTTTGGGCCCCAGATGCCCGGATGTAAAATAAGTTAATCCACAGCTCACCAGGACGTAGCACATTGTTTTTCACTGCCTGATATCACTCAAGGCATTCCACATGCGCCTGTCGGTTGAAAAAATAATCTTTATGTTGTGAAAAGTGCTGATATGGCTAAGGAGGGCTGCATACTGCTTTTAAAATGTACTTTGCCTTTATCGTCATGATGCCACCCTGGCAAGTGAACATGCCAGGGTTGCATCATGCCTACTCCTTCCCAGTGGGCACAAAATCTGGTTCAACGTTGAAGCAACATTGAATCAATAAAGAATCAACATTGACAACCAGTTTTTAAAGTTGATTAAATATTCTGTGCCCACTGGGTTGGACTAGTATTAGTCCAATAGCATATAGGTTCAGCATCATATAAATATCAAACAGGACGAATGCAACTTCCAATCAATATGTTTTCGGCTACCTCTTTATCAGTGTTTATGACTACGTGGGGTCCATACACACCAAATATGTTGGCATGATGTATCGATGTGGCCCTGGCGAGTTACTCGCAATGACTGTGTTAATGCATCCTGACGATAAAGGGCATGCATTATAGTACTATGCAGCCCTTGCAGGTTTAACCGGGAAGGTCCCTGCACTCTTCATGGTACATGTACACAACCTGCGTTCCCTCTTCTCTAAAATACCGCCATTCCCACTGCGTTTTAGACAGAAAAACACACCATTTTGTGGTAAAACGCTGACTTTATTTTTCACAAAACACTGACATTTTGTCAACACATTCCCTATCCATGATTAAGAGAAACTAGTTATGAAGTGATGTGTTATATTCAAACATGAGGTAAAGTTGTGTGTATTTATCATATTTGGCAAAGAAACTTATTTGAAAGGACAAACTCTCCTAGGTTAAAATGCACCCAACATATACACTGCGCATGTTCAGAAACCTCTAAAATTACTCCCCTTTTTCTAAACTCCACAGAGTTTTCTTGATAAGAGTACCCCTTTTTCTCAATTCCTGGGACATTGGGACTCAGTGAGAAAATACCCTTTTCCCACGTTTTTCGGAACGCAGGTTATTACATGTATCACGGAGAATGCAGGGACCGGAGGGAAGGTATTACAGGAAGTTGCTTCCACCCTGTATCCAGTTACTAATGGCGGTAGCAGGTTTACTTTCTGGGCGAGAAAACTCATCTTCCACCTTACACGGTCCGTGACTTGTACCTTAAGGGGGTAATTAAGGCAACTACCTACATATAGATGAGTTCTGTGGAACTTGGTATCAATTATCATATGATATATTTGGAAAGATGTGACGGTGGCGGTGTTAACTGCTATATTGGATATCCCTGACGTAAAGAAAGGTGGAAATGGCTCAGCCCCTGGGATGTGATCTATGTATATCAGAAGATTACATCCCACGAAATCTCTACCCCAAAAAAGCCTCCCCTGGCCAGACATCCTCCCCATGGTTAGGCGCCATTTATGCATATGCTCTCTAAGTTGGCACCTAAACGTGTGGTCAACACAAAGGTAACAGAAAATGCAACAAAACGGAATACTTGTCATTCCTATGACATTTATAAACGTAAATATATATGTATAGAAAGATGTGCCTTCTATCAGGCTTTGTGATCCATGAAAATGCATCCACACACCCACAATCCTCACAGATCCTATAGGACAGGGTGAATTAAAGTAAGATACCTTAATTATCATCTTTTGATAGGCTTTGCATTGAATCTGGACAAGCTAAATTCCCACAGTCAGTCAGTGCCAAGTATTCCCGCAGACTTCTAACCATTGTTAACATGTGCCTCTAGTGGTCTCCCACTGTGTGTTAGACAGTCCAATTAAACAGCGTCCTTTCCGGTAGGGAGTAATGACAAGGCCAATTCATCTTTTAAATGTATCTTCTACCAGCACCAGCAGCATTTTTACTCTTTTTTGTATAGACCGACTTATAAACACAGGTCTATT
This sequence comes from Harmothoe impar, assembly GCA_947462335.1. Classification (NCBI taxonomy): domain Eukaryota; kingdom Metazoa; phylum Annelida; class Polychaeta; order Phyllodocida; family Polynoidae; genus Harmothoe; species Harmothoe impar. Next base: position 63,153,850 of record OX381712.1, on the reverse strand, counting down.
TTAATACATCAAACTAACTGGTTTAAAGTCGTACAATTATTATAGATGTTTAAACGGCCTTTAGTCTAATATGCTATAGAAGTTTGCCCTACTTACCACACTTCAAACAGTAGACGCCTACACCGCGCTATACCAAGATAGATACTCCCTTAACGTCACCAGCGTGCACCATGGTATTATCTTGAGCTGGGGGAATTGATTTCTTCCTGGCCAGGTAATCAATTATGTCTCCTAACAACTGTTAGAGGAGCCGGCTGAGCTGCTCGCATTGGGTCTGAGCTGCTCCTTGACATGAGCAGATACATCACGACATGAGTCAGTGCCAATGCTGAGGGATTCAGGTGTTAACCCTCTAGGGGCCGCATAGTGCTATAATTATGCCCTATGTCGGTCTTGCCATTATGATACTTAGAGGAAAGAAAATCGACGTTCTTCACGTCGAGACTCTCTGTTTCTCTATGATGTACAATGGTGTCGAGCCTAGGCTATAGGGACCAGAGTGCATTATAGAGCTACAGGGAGTCAAGAGGTGAATAAAGAGTGTTCTATTGTCTTTATAAAACTATTTCATCATTTCTGTGAGTTTTTAAAAAAAATTCATGGGTTTTTTTATGTTTTCTGTGGGTTTGTTTACTATCCACTGCTGTGGCACTGTATTCAGCATGCACGGTTACACTATAACGAACGGTCACGTGACTTCTCTGAGGCTATAATGCATGGCCAACTGTTTTATAAATGAGTGTATAGCACTCAGCAGTGTTGCATTCAAGGATAGTGTGGATACTACAGGGTTGTATATGTCGGGAGCAGAACCATGAGCTGTGCAATTCCACAGGGCAATACCGGAATTGCTCCATAGTTAGATCGCACAGTTTTAGAATTCCTATATGCTCTTATGGTAGGTACAGATATATAAAATAACATCATACATTTCACTAAAGTTTGAGTATACTGTACTATACCTTACATGTGTGAAAAGATCCAGGGAGAAGCACCTTACATGTCACACCTGTCTGTTAGGTGACACAAATACCTCTGCACTGAAAATACATTGGGACGTTGGCAGGCTGGGCCAGATCATGCAAAGTATAGCCTCCCTGCTCTTAATTTTCTTGCCCTACCTTTCTCTATGAGGGATATGTAGAAGTTCTGGTATTGCGCCAATTTGGATATTGCACTTCATATATAGGCCTACAACTACAGAAGATCGGCATGATGCATGCATATATCATGAATAAGAGCATAGCACGATGAACACAATATGTGGCACGATCTGCGAAAAGGGACCTTAGTGCAGTGTACACTAAGGTCCCTTTTCCCAGACCATGTCACATATGCAGACCATAGTCACTCATTTATTCACCGTAGCATAGATTTTGCTGCATTTGCACATCTTCCACCGGAGGCTATTTTTTTCATTTATAGGTAATTCTGTCTTGTAATATGGGGTCAGGATCAGCAGGCTGACACTGGACCAGCATGGTCAAGACACTGAGTTAAGGGCTACATAGGGATTTATTGTGTATGTCCTATGTAATCATGATGCATGCACTGAAAAAGTAAACTCGTCTCCAGACTCGTCGAAGTGACTGTCATAAAATAAACGAGTCAAAAGTTGTCTAACGTATCAGGTTACCATCCCACAAATAGAATCTGGAGCTGGCAAATGTCGGGTTTTGGGCTGGCACATACCAAGTGGGTCTTCTATCTCCAGCTAGAAGACCCGCTTCCTTGTCACTTAGACAAGTTTTTGACTCGTTTATTTTATGACCGTCACTTTGAAGAGTCTGGAGACAAGTTTATTTTTTGAGTGTGTGTGAACGTAGCCCTGGTGAGGAACTTTCAAGCGTTACTACAGCGATGGGAATAATACATCAAAGGCAGTATGTGACCCTTAACCCTTTAAGGACGGCATGATGCCTTAATGCATCTTGCCCTTAGTCGTCATGCACCAATGCTGCCTTGGCGAGTAACTCACCAGCGCTGTATTCAAGCATCATGCCGACCCTACAAGGTTGAGACAATCTAAAGGGTCGGCATGATGCACCAATGCAGCCCCGGCGAGCTACTCGCCTTGGCTACATTAGGGCGTCATAACGACAAATGTCATCTTTTAGCGACATCCATCCTTAGAGGGCTACCATATCAAAGGCTCCTGCTGACTACCAGGTGTCTCAGTAGATGCCTTGCCACCCTGCCGCCGCCCCCATGAAATGTCAAAGACACAGATTACGTGCCATCCTGTGACTCGTAAAGGTTAATCCTGCCCGCATCAGATGCTTCCTGTCGGGGCCCTCTACTACGCACAACTCTGACCTTTCACCTTGAAAGGGCCGCATAGTCCTTTAATATGATATCCCCTTGACTCTACGATGCACACTGCATGACTCTTTGCATTTAAGTTAATGAAATATCCTTAAAGGTACATTTTAAGCATATCTAATTACAATAAAAACCATTCAAAGCCACTTAAATGCTGTTTTGACATTTCCGGTAGATTTACATGGAAATACTAAACGTAAAGCCGCTTAAAGGGGTTCATTTAAGGCATCTTAAATTTGCTTAAATGCAAGCATTCATGCAGTGGCATCAATGCAGACCTGGTGAGTATAAGGGCAGTGTTCATGGACGGCTCCTACGTTTGCTGCAGGGGTAGTAAGCGGTTTGCCTTTAAAACTGAACAGCATACGTTGCATTCGAATTGCCTAAAACATCTCTTCGCGCACTGATCCAGAGTGTATTCTACATGGCTCTCTGTCCATGGCCATGAAATGTAGCTTCTACGTTCACCTGTGCGTCCTAGATATCTCTTTGACCAAAACAACTGTGTGATTAGGATGAACGATGGGTTTGTAAATATATCTAAGAAAACGTATCAACTTGATTAATCAAATCAGTAATCCGTTGTTGTCTTATTAGTTCCTGAGTTAACACTAATAGTTAAATCACTACATGACCGACTTCTAAATGATGGGTCTACTTAGATCATTCATCTGGGTCCTCTGTCCTATAAATGATGGCTCTATGCTTTGATCAATCATTCAGGTCCTCAGGACTATGATTTGATAATCATTACATTTTCGGAGCTGTCCTTGCTCAACCTGTTGGGGGTACCAGTTCCACTTGCATCACATATTTACCTAATGTCTATTTTCCTGAACTGTACTTGATATCGACAGTGACTTTAGTCATTTCGTGTAATATATTGTATTGTACCTTGTATAATGTGTCTTTTCCATACAATGCTAATATTACCCGTACAAATGATTTCGGTCTGGAAGGAATCGTAGATATAACATATCTTTTTCTAAAGCTTATGTAATACTTAAATTCATTGTCTGTATCTGAGTTCTGCGAGGAATGACATATTGCCAGCAAAACATGCCAAGAGCGATACAAATACTTTATAAACTCAAAAGACATAATAAAAGCAGTTATTTCTGTACCCGTCAGAATGATGCAACATGGCCTCACCAAGAATGCAATAGATAATGCCGTTTAAAAGCATCAGTTGTTGATGTAAATGGCTAGATCAGTGTTGAACCAGTAAATGGAAGTTGATACCAGTTTGAATTATCTAATTAGCCAGGGCTCTGGGTGGTGACACATTGAAATCCCTCGTTCCCTGACTGAGTTGCCTTGCGTGCCTCTTCAGAAGTGTAAAGGTGCTTAGGAAAAAAACTATATGTTTCAGGAGACCCGACCCTATAGTACCTAGCAAAACAGGGCCGACTCTAGAAATTCTAATCTTTAAATAGAAGAAAATTCTAGTCTAAAAAAGAAGAAGGTTTTGGGCTATTTTAGAGTTGATTTGGCATAGTTCAAGAGTCAATTCATAGGTCAATTTTTCTTTTTAATTCCGATCCATATACCGACCGTGGATTGTAACCATGTCTACATATATGTATACACCTTAGAATCTTTGAAAAAAAAAGACTTTGGTTCATTTTAGAGCTATAGTAGCGTTGATTTGATGGGCCATGCGTCGAGGCTGGCAGTTGATGCCATAGTTAAATAGTAACTTCAACTCTACATATCATTATGACCATGTAACCTGAAACACACCTTTTGCCCTTCCACTGGCCTTGTGGTCGGGATTAAACTTGGTGCGTGCTGTCTTTAGGACTAAACCGATGTTGAGTGCCTTGCCCACTTTGTGAGTTGTTGTCTGAGCAGCTCACCTGACCCGTCCCACCCACCGTGAGCGCCTCTCAATCAGAGACTGTGTAAAAGGTGAGCGATAATGGGGAACTTGCCCATAGACAGCACGCTGCAGTCGGCCTGTATTACTCGGCCTCTCACAGCTGGCACCGCCGCAGCACGCATGTCACTAAAAGCTATAACAAGACCACGTGGCAACATAAGCTGGTGACCTTGGGAACCATAGGCCACAATGTAGGCAGTGATATAGTGGATGGTTTGGGGATAAAGTATCAGTTAAAACTGACATGTCAGTGCAAGATGGTCAACCCCATGGAGTTGGTCAACAGATCTGTATATCACACTTTGAGTCTAGGTCTATATACTGCTATAGCTAAAATTGGCAGGCCGTTCATCATTGACTATAGTTGGCTAGTACATACATAAGCAACTAGTGATTCACGACAAGTCTTTAGATATGTTACACTTTCTCTATTTATCTATGAGGATATTGATGGCTGTATACCCTTAAATCCCCCTTCCGAATGTGTGCACATCGGACCAGAAATAAGTCCTGGATGTTGACGGCATATGGTGAATTTCACTTGTATTTATATATATTTCACTATATGACTTTGATGTTAGTGAATTTCACTATATATATTCCAGCAAATATTTTTGGTAATAAAATCGTCGGGGGATCTGCCTCTAAAACCCCATTCTTCTCGGTTTTTGGGGCTGCTTCGGTGAAATCAGTGGGATTCACTTAATTTGCAGCTCCATGTTTACTATTTCTGTGTGGTCTACCCTCACCATGTGGTCCTGTGTATGGCAGGTCATTATACAGTGCCTCACACATGTGTTGTACAATAGAATACCGTGGCCAAATCCTGCTAATGGGTCTGCCAGTTGGCATAACCCTTTAACGGTCGCATAGCGCTTTGATACATTATGAGCTTTGGGGGATATGATTTGGTGAGTGAAGGCAGCCCTGACCTAACTTGAGTTCGAGTATATGATTTTTTATTTGGCAAGAATTATGTTTACAAATAAAATCCTTCAAACAAACAACAATTAATCACATGGCAAACTTCGGGTATGCTACTTTACAATCAAATCCCATATCTAGGCCTCACCTTAGATCCTGAATTAAAATTTGTGACTCATCGTAAAAATACTGTAAATAATGTTAGACATAAGATAATACAACTGGGAAGGGTGAGGAACTATGTTGAAGAGGATATTGCTCTAGATGTATATAAAATTATGGTTCTCCAAACCCTAGATTATGTTGATTATGTATGGGATAGGGATAATAAAGGTGAAAATCAGGAACTGCAATATCTGCAGAATAAGGCCCTGAGGATTGTATATAAAGTTAAATTAGGAAAAAATCCAAGATTAAATACCGTTATGTTACATAATGAGAGTAATTGTAGGTTACTCGGGGACAGACGTGGCATGCACCTTTTATCCTTTGCTCATACCCTGACTAAAATCCCCAATCTGAGTGATAATAGGAACTTACCTACGAGGAGAAACCAAGGTTTAAGGCTATCTGTAATACGCTCATTGAAACCAATTGTTATACGTAGTGCAATATATAGAGCCATATCTAGATGGAACCAGTTAAAACCTGAATATACATTAATTGCAGACCTCAAGGCTTTTAAACTAGCATAAACCCTGCATTTATGTAGTGATGCTATGCATATAATTACACAAGGAATACATAAGACTAACTGAGTGTTTGGGCGTGTTTATTCTCATGAACCCGACATGAAACCTGCTGTAGAATATAAACATAAAAAAAAACTACTATGAATGTTACAACCACTGCGAGCGTCTACCGCGCTGTGTACCGTACCATGTCCTTTGTGGTTGTGAATAAGTCCACACAAACACACCTGGTGCTACAGGTGACCACCAGGTGCTCCAGAAGTTCCAGGTTCCCCACCTGTCCACTGGGGGGAACCACTGAATAGTCTACAGTCACATTTGGTTTTATCGCTGTATAAGCGGACCTTATACTCACAATAAACCCTGCATTTATGTAGTGATGCTATGCATATAATTACACAAGGAATACATAAGACTAACTGAGTGTTTGGGCGTGTTTATTCTCATGAACCCGACATGAAACCTGCCAACCACGCCAAACGAAGTAAGTCTGTTAGTTAGTCATGTAAAATATTATCCGCGTTACTAAAGATGTCTCTGGCAATGGACCGCTCCAGCTCCACCTTGGAATCCAGTGTGCGCGTCAGGTAGAGGAGGACACTGATACTTTTCCAGTCCCCCAAGTTCTTTATGTCCACCAAGGAGACACCATTTTCCGCCAATAGGCTGGCACCCCCACGGCGCATGGAGTGAGATGACATTAACACAAGACCTTTCTTCACACACAGCGCTGACAGTTTCTTTGTGTACCAGTGATAAGAACCCCTGACCCACTCTCCCCCCTGCATGTAACCAACTAGTTGGCTAGATGGTGATGGATATACCACCCTCGACAGTAATAGAGACAGATAATAATGGATGCAAAATATAGAATCTATAACTGGTACGAAGGGAATATATAATACCCTTTCATTGAAAGAGATGGTTTTTGTGCGCCTGACGGTCACACCTACCCCCCACTGTTCCCAAGTCACATCCGACTTCTTAATTCCCAACTCCACCTCTACAAGGTTTGATTTCCTGAGCAACCCTCTGAAACCTAACAAGACCGCCACCCAGAATGCCAAGTCCTGATCTACCGACATCTCTAACCCCTGAAATATTTTGATCAAATCCAGCAATGTGGCCGGCCTTGCCTGTTTAGTAGTATCACCCAATGTCCTTTTGATGCCTCTCAGGGTAATCATAATCTCAAACTTATGAGGATCCACATGAGGGACTCCCCCCAAATCATGTAGAACCCATACCGCACCCAGATACTGAATAATTGATTTATAACAAAGTCTGTCTGTTAAGTGAACTATGTATAGGAGAATCATATCCAAAGTAGCCGGGAGCGGCTCGTAGCGGTGCTCCTCACAGAACTCTAGATAGCTCTTCCACTGGGATGACCTAGTTGCCTTTGTGCTCTCCGCCATCCATCTAGACTGGAACATCCGTAACTTCTGTCTGAGCTGTCCACCTGGAAGCAGCACAACCAGTCTGAGAAAGATGGCGGAAGAGAACCCCTACATCTCTTGTCGAATAATCTCGACAAATAGTCTGCTACTGTATTTTCTTTAGAACTAATTCTCTTTGTGACAATATGAATATTGTACATGCAGCAACGCCAGAACAATTCTCTCAACCACCACATACATCTAACGCTGGTGGATCTACCTGTTAGAATCATGGCTTGCACTTGAGTATTATCAGTCCATACGACCACCTTCCCATCCCTCCAATTTTCCCCCCATCTGTCCAGACACGCTAAGACAGGCCATAATTCTAGAATATTTATGTCTGCCTCTGGCACCACTTCTGAAGGTCTCTCTGAATAATGATGATCCAGATAGAATTTTGCATACTCCTGACCATAAGCATCCCACGACCCAGCCACCCAATCCCCGTCCCATCTGGCCCCAAAGCCAGACGTAGACGAGTCAGTTTGAACCTGGGCTGCCTCCCTTCTACTACACCTGATCATTTTTGCTTTCCCGTTGAACGTTTCCATGAAGCTACACCACCATTTGATATCATCTTCAAACCAGTCTGGTAGATGAATCACCTTCCTCTCCCGGGGAATCATTTTCAGCAAATTAATGATTCTCCTCGAGAATGTGCGACCCCCCCTGATGACTTGACTTGCATGGGCCAAATAACCTCCTAGCACCTCCACGTCCTTCCTGGTTGACAACCTAAGTCCTCGGAAGCTACCCACCAATTTGGATGTCTTATCCAGTTTATCTTTGGGCAGACGAATTTCCAAATTAATACTGTCTAGTTCCAGCCCTAAATATCTACACACTTGGCTGGGACTCACTATTTTCGGCCAGGCAATGTGGAACCCCAACCGTCTGAGCAAGTCCAACAAGATAGTCTGCTTGGCCCTGCACTCTTCATATGAATCCCCCATGACTAGGTAGTCATCCAAGTACCCAAATACCTTGCCTACCCCCCTGCGTTCCAAACACCTCAACACGAATTCTGTTATCTGGGTGAAAATGAATGGCGCACATTTTAATCCGAAACTCAACGCACAATCCACAAAGTATTCCTCCCCTTTTCCTAGATCCCACACAAAGCCTTGCTTAGGCCTGTCATCCGGTCTTACCGGTACAGAGCGATAGGCTGACTTGATATCAACTACCGAGAACCAACAATTTTTGGTGACAGATTCTAGAATCTTGTCCATTTTGACGAAGGAGAACTTATGGCACGTGGAATCCATGTAGTCATTAATGCTCTCCCCTTCTGGGCCTACCGTCCCCCTGCTGCAGTCTGTTATTGGCCTGATGGACCCATCTGGCTTATATATCGCCCCTAGAGAATGGACACATTGCGGCCTTGATTCCACCTTGCACACCTTGCCTGACAATATTTCATCTCCCACGATTTTGTCCATTTTGATTTTTGCCTCCCCCGTCAATATCGAATCATAATTGTTACGCTCATATGAGCCCGTGTAGCCATCATCTACAATTTGAAACCCTTGAGTGACACCCTCCATAATATACTTCGCGTTTACATCTACCCCACCGGGGTGTCCATAACATTCATCAAAAAACGAACAAGGATTCAACTGAACCGGGACACCTCCCAACAAGTGATATCTTTTGCAGAATAATCCGCAAGGCCTACTCACGTGAACGCCTTCATGTTCCACCGTAGCTCTTTTCACAATCCCCGAGTCACCTGAGCGATAATAGGGAACATTATCCTCACCGCTGTCCCCCGGTACATCAAACTGTTCTCCATAACTAGGATCCGAGATAATATCCAACTCCACCGACTGCCCATCATAGCACACACCAACCCCATGTTGATTGCAACTTATTCGCCTGTCTTCACCACAGCCCTCACCGCACATTGGCTCCGCCATGTTGTTACCGCCATGATGAATGACGTCACTACTTTCTCGAGAGAACTCGCACGAAGTCTCGCCCGGGGCGAGATTCAAAATGGCCGCGCCCACAACAATGGCGGAATTGTCAACAAACTCCTTTTCACCCGACAAAATACCTGTTTTACAAGCGGCAACACCCGAGTCTGGTGCCCCTACTTGTGTCCCAATTGAAAAAATTGAAAAAGGATTCTGTGCTACAGAATCCGCGACCTCTGCGCTGGAATTTGTGCGTCCACACTCCACATGGGAGCCGCCACCAAGACTAGTTACAACTGACTCGACCACGCCCCTTTCTGACGAAGGGTAAGTGTAATCCACCGAAACATTACCAACTGTCACCACCTGAGTCGTATCAACCCCGATACAACCTTCAACCCCCGCACAACTGGTGCTGGCTCCCCTGCCTAGTTCTCTAGACCCGAGAGCTGAGACCCCCTATTCTTTACCACCCCCTTTAGGAGTACACCTGCCTACTGGATGATCCCCCCCACATTCTCTGCAAATGTGTGGAAACCTACACTGCTGGAACTTACATCCTGCCTGCGAATTGTACTCATTACACACCTTTCTGCCACCCTGTCCATAACCCTGGTAGCCCTGGTAGCCTTGGTCGTACCCCTCCTGGTAGCCTTGGTAACCCTGGTAACCACCTCTACCTCTACCCTGATACCTGCCCCTACCTCGGCCACCTCTACCTCTACCCTGGCCTTGACCCTGACCAGACCCCTGCGTGTCATAGCCCCCTGACCTATGTTTGGTCAGATTTTCTGCCCCTACATATCTAAACCATATCTCGTGATCCCCATAGCAGAAGGACTTCAACCCATGCATCTCACCCCTATCCCTCATAGCCTTGTCATAATTTATGAGAGCTGCATGATCATAAACATTGAGTTTGTCCATCATAAACCTTATGTGTTTACCGTACAAATATGTGTTCACTCCTGACTCACTCATACTGTTACACAACCCCTGGCTAGCTGAAATAACATCATGAATCGAGGGATTCTTTACTCTGTCATACGCCATGTGTGGTTCCAGATCAAATGTAATGTACCTACTCTTTGATGCTTTTTCAGCCATGACGTATACTGGTTGCTGCCCGAGGTGTTGTTGAAAGGGGCTCGGCCCTTGTTGTGAAGACTGCTGTACCCTCCCTGCCGACACCTGTTGGAAACTGCCATCCTGTAGCTGCATGAACAGTGGTGGTTGCTGTACACCCACGTCGCCCTGAGTCGGGCCTCTGCCCGACGCCGGTTCGAATCCTTTGTAGTGGGATGAGTCACCTTCCAATAAATGTGACGGCAAGTAACGTTGCCCCAACACCAAATGTTTTTCCGCACCTGTGGAACCTTGACCTCCACCAGGGACCCTGTCGAACCTCTGCCCCAAGAACGCCTTGAGAAACTCCAAACTGGGGTTTTTATCACTGTCCGGTACATCTCCACCTCCATCATTCTGATCACCATGAGTACTGGAATTGTCCTCCGTGGTTGAGTTACCCACCTCAGCCTGAACTCTTGATTGAGATGACTGTTTTATGCGACTGGCCGTAGCACCTGTCAATCCACCTACGGCCCCCGCCGGCACACCTGCGCCGGCCCGACCCGCCATGACACCTTGTCCGGTCGCCATGATTGAGAACCCTTCACACAAACTGGCGATCAACTCCATCTGGTCTTTCATGACCTTCCGGGACTCTTTACACTCAGCCAACATGTCTCTAACCAGATTTGGATCCATGGTGGAAAGCCCCACTGCTCCAGGAGTTTTCTTTGAAGGATCCTCACCCAAGTACTCCTTTGAGTCGTCCTCGATCGCTCCGGTATCCACATACAACTTCCACTGATCTGGGGAGCTCCCCGATGAAATTGCAGCCTGTGTAGCTGCCACCATGTATTTACACTCCTTACCCCCTTTTGGTGGGTGAGAGTTACCACAATCCGAACAACTTTGTAACTTCTTCGTCATTATTAAATGTTACAACCACTGCGAGCGTCTACCGCGCTGTGTACCGTACCATGTCCTTTGTGGTTGTGAATAAGTCCACACAAACACACCTGGTGCTACAGGTGACCACCAGGTGCTCCAGAAGTTCCAGGTTCCCCACCTGTCCACTGGGGGGAACCACTGAATAGTCTACAGTCACATTTGGTTTTATCGCTGTATAAGCGGACCTTATACTCACATATTAAGAAGAATTATAACGACTGTTTTATGTAAAAAAATCACATTTTATGAAAATATGACATATTACTCATTTTGAAAGACATAACTGTACACTGCTCTCATCTCATCTCATCTTCAACATTTAACAATGTATAAAGGACTAACGGTAACAGAATGAGATGTACTCTCCTTCTCTCTGAGTAATATATGACAACCATAATGGTAGCCATACTGTAATTTATGAGAATTATGTAATATGAAATAGTAAATGAAAGGGCCCTAGCGTAAAAAACGCAATGCGCGGTAGCTAGGTATAATGCATTCTTGTAATTGTATTATTTAAACCCAATAAAACACTTTTTTTTTTTAAATAAAAATCCGTAGACCATCGACAGCAATGCAATATACAACCGGCAGTAAAGTGAATGCTAGAGTTGAATTTGTGCATCGTCCCGGTTCTTCTGAAAGAGTAAGCATGATGCGTTATGTATCATGCTGACCAAATGTAGGGTGTTTACCTCCGCCACTGAGGGCCGTGAAAACGGCCGTTTCTCTGCCCTGCTTCAGTATTTTCCCATTTTCACTAGGAATGAAATGGAATATCAAATATTTTCTGACACCCCCTGAAAGCCAACTCTTTAGGCTTTCTAATAATGCAAGGGTTTGATAATTATTCAATTTTTAATAGTATATTCATGGGATCTCCATGGAGAAACTCTCACAATAGCAGTTGTTGCATTGAGTTAGCTTATTTGTGGAGTCTCTGGATTAGACACATCTTCTATGTTCCCATTTCCGCTCTAAGTGGCATTGAAATAGGTGAATCTGATGCCCTGAGGGCATTGAGGACACTTTAAGCTGTGTCTGGGACCTAGCTCCGTTTTTATACCATTATTTAAAGTTTATCTGTTAATCATAAACATAACTGAACAGCTCAAATCATCATTAAAAATTGATATAATCATAATGGAGTTAGGCACATTTTGAACACCCATTATTTAGGTTTAAAAAAGTTATTGCATGTTAGGTTGAATTTCCAGTGGTTATAAGCGGATTTTAGGTTACATTTGGGCATATCCCTAGCTAAATAATGGATTCCCTGGATGTAGACAGTAACAGAATATTTACCAAGTCCATAAATAATTATGTCGATTAATAGGGTTATAGTGTGATGTTATGGCTCTAATGTACATTTGGATTTCCTATTCTATAGTTTTTATTAAAGGCATGATAGAGCATTGAAGTGCAACAAGTGGAGTAGAGAAATGACCCTTTTCAAGGTACCTAGTGCTACACTGGGCTCACAGGTAATCACCCTAGCTGTGGTCTGCAGTGACCACCTTTCTCTGCTCAAGTGTATGGGAAGAATTTCCAGAAATAACTCTGACTCTGGCTCACATTCTGGTTAATTGCACTGGATCTAAAGCAGATATCAATAAGCAGTCTTTTGCATTGTGTCCCAAACATGTTTCCCTTTCTGGACATAGGTCTCACACTTTTGTAGACATTTGATTTCAATTTAGGGGTAAACACCCTACCAAATGCCTAATGCGTCAGCACATTAGGCAGCCATTGAAGGGCACAGTAACCTTCATACACAGAAGGAAGGCTTACAATAGACTTCTCAGCCAAATTTCCCTGACCTAACCATCTGTGGAACTCGTCACCAGTTTGCTGAGTTCCCAAACAGCCATGGGAAAGGGCTCAGAGCGGTTTGTCTGGGTATACATACGTGTAGACACTGAGTCTATGGCTCACGTCCCCACAATGATAATTATAAGTCATGTCAGGCACTAGCGGAGTGTAGACATGTCAACCTGCTGAGATATCTCCCTATTAAACCTAAGATAGGGGCACAAGCTGAGCCAAGGGGAGCCTGATATATAGATACATAGATTCTGAGGGTATAGCCTGCCACTGAGGGTGGATTATCGTGGGTGGATTCCATGTAGTTGATGGATATTGCAGGTTTACAGTAGTCTCTCACTTTTTGTCCATTGGACTAATGCAATCTGCATGATTTAAAGGGCTTCCCAATTTTACTGAGGAAAGGTTCTGCTGCGATGCATCAAAGATATATAAAACAATTGAAGATATCGGTCTGTTGAAAGTTCATGATCACCCAGCGGTAGAGAATCACAATCTGAAAATTCTATTCCACCCGTGATAGGTATTGCTGATCAGTGAGTTTTGTTACTGTAGGATATAGAGGTCGATTGTTTTATACGGGGCGTAGCACACTCAAAAAGTGAACTTGTCTCCAGACTCTTCCAAGTGACGGTCATAAAATAAAGAGTTAAAACTAGTCTAAGTGACAAGGAAGTGGGTCTGCTAACTGGAGATAGAAGACCCACTTGGCATGTGCCAGCCCAAAACCCGATATTTGCCAGCTCCAGATTCTATTTGTGGGACGGTAACCTGATAGGTTAGACAACTTTTGACTCTTTTTTTTATGATAGTCACTTTGAAGAGTCTGGAGACAATTTTTCTTTTTCAGTGCATGGCCATCGGGTTTAGCAAAGAGAGTGGAGATCCATATTCTATGGCTGAGTGACCTTTGCATGCCACGTGACTCCCTTTCGACCAATCAGATTACAGGTATGCTGAAGCTAGTTTCCGAGAGTCTGGGAGCTCCTATAGGCCGGTACCCATGACTACATTCAGACTGCTGGCCTCCCTTTAAAGGAATCAGAGGTTATTTTTGGAAAGAATCACGACCGCAAACGTGATCTCCATGACTCAGCATCTTTTCGTGATGGCTGCCATGACGGCTCATTCTCTCTAGGTAAAGAAGTGACTGCCACCCGAGATGGCACATAGGACAGGGTCTAGTAGGGGTCCTAACACTCTAACACTCTCCATGCACCGATCTAGTAGAATCATAGTCACTCTCCCTGGATGCTAGTGGCCATAGCGGTGCTGGAGAGGGGCACGTTCTTTGCCATTCTGAGCAGAGATTAGAGGTGGAACGTTTGCTCTGAGGGGATTCAAACATGGTTAGCCACTAACGCCTAATGTATGATAATTGATATAATTGCATTTTTGAGTCTAGACCAAAAACTCGGGTCTGAGAGTGAGTGCCTTCGCTAGAAATTTGAAGCATGTAGAGAGCACTCGTGGAGGCGCTCGCCATATCGCAGAATGCTGGTTCTTCCCATCCAAAGGATTGTGCACCCGTCAATTGACACTCAGGGAAAAGTCGTCTGCTGGCGTCTTGAGGGCATCGTGTGCAGACGACATTTGAGATGGATGTGACACAACAAGTATGCACAGACGCTTAGCAGTGCCAGCAGTGCTCCAAAAGAACTGACTCGAATTCCAGTAGGGGGGTTCTAGGATGGGAGCTGAGCGAGACACAGTATTGGAGAATTTGACACCGGGAAGTGCACGTGTGGTGTTTATGTTAGAATCGACAACCTTGAGACTGTGTTTTCTGTTGCTACTATGTATAGAAGAAGTATATAAAGAACTAGCTATGTTCGATTTGAGATTGACGCATTGCATTATCATCATAAAGGTAACACTTTTATCGATGTCCCGGTACACATCTTTCATATAAATACGCATCACTCGCTGGGGAATGTGAAATCCAGCCCCCCCCCCTCCTCCATTTGTTCATGCAATGTAGCAATCAATTAGCCCTACAAATTCAGGGCTAGATATGTATGTGATATGTTTTGCACCTGAGCGTGTGTGGCCTAAGCTTTAAAATATCCACTAATAATCATCACTAATAATGATTGACAGCCAGAACTACAGGGAATCAATAAATCTCTTATTGGTTACTACCGATCCAGGATAGACAGTGCATTAGGGGATTTAATGATGCTTGGTAATACCGTGTATAATGTAAACGGTAACAAAGGTCTACTCCCGTCTACTGTTGTTAGAATTTTGAACTGTATCTGGTACAACCGACCTCTACAATTAAAACATTTGTCCTCAAATCCACTGTCTTCTACAGAAAGACCATATAGAAACCCCAGCAACAATGCTGTCTATAATGAACTAATTGCTAACATTTGACACTAGAACTAACAACTTTAAGCAAACCTCCAACTCAGGGTTAAATCAAATTTCTGCAACTTTAAGCAAAGCTACAAGCTCGAGTTCAACCAACTTTCAGCAACTTTTATTATGGCCATTCAGCTCGCCTATAGCTGCTTAAAGTTGCAGGAAACCCTGGGTGTTTCCTACTATAATCATTGCTGAAAAGCTTGCTTAAATTAAAGTTGCTTTGAGTTGCTTGATGTCAGACATTAAGCAAAATTAAGCATCGCGTAAAGCTGTCAAAATCAGAAGACTTATGCAGTGATTGCACTGTTCAGCTGTTCAATCTGCCTCATTGTTTTCAATTTACACTTTTGTATAATTATCATGAAATTCAATTCTATATCAAAAACTAACCAAGGGACACAGACCTGTCTAGAAACAGAGTTTGAAACCGTTAAAAGGGGGTATTAGTTTAGATTGTAGAATATTTTATACTTAGTGATGCCAGAATGCCAGTTAGATAGATGACTAATGAAGAAGCATTCAAAGATTTTACAGTGTAGGCGGAAGCAGTATGTTTGTCCCAGAGGAGCAAAAGGGTACTAACTAATGTAATACATGGTAAAATGATGGTGTGTTGTCCAGAATGAGGCAATGAAGTGAAAAAAGTCTACCTCTTGGCATATTCTATATAATAACTCAATGTAGGATGTTTGTTTGTTTGTTTGTATTTCATTTATTTATCCTGGCAGGATGCAATAGCCTGGTAGACCGTGTTATCACAACACCAGCAATGTTTCAATGGGCGGACTTTAATACAAGGCCTTTATTATTTCACCGTTAAAGGAATTTGCTTTTCACAATTGTGGGTTTTTAAAACAGCATATCTCTATACCTCTTCAGAGATACAAACCCTGAAGAGGTATGTAGGTGAATTATAACATATACATACCAAGCAGGCTATACCTGATCTAAGCGCCACACCTAGAGTCAACTACTTCTGCTTTGATTCTGACGGCCGCCATCTTTCTACATCCGGGTAAATCTGGTCACGTGCCCTCCCTTCCCACAACCCCGTGTAATCCACTCCGGAAACCGATGACGGTGTCTCCGCCTGGTGGTGCCGCTATCGACCGGCATCACGCGTCACCGGCCTCCTTCTGAATCTGGGCTTGTGTCACGTGATCAAAAACAGCCGCCATGACAGCCATATCGCTCACAACAGCAATTATTGTATTCTACACAGGAAGACGACTGACGGCGTGGTGTTGCTCAAGAATAATCATCTCTTTGGTGCTACTAGGCATAAACGGCGCCGGGAATAGGCCTCATTATTTGTAATTAAGAAGGACATTAAGACCAGAACGCCTCAAGGGTAGTGGTTATTGTGCAGTTGTATCAGGTGATTTACATTTTGAATTCCAAAGTCAAAAGCTTCTGGTTGACGTCTATGTGCAGTATAAAAGGCAAAGGAATGAAGTAGCTGCCATGACAGTCTGGTGCTTTCATTCTCTCATTATAGACATTATGCCATAGCCCCATGCCTATCAAACCTCTATAGATATTTGCAGTCTGGAAGGCAATTACTCCATTATGCTTTGTCATTGTGTCCAGGGAAATATAGACCCCCTAATGTGTAATCATGTATCGACTGCTGTGCATATATATATATAACTCCAAGCATGTTGTGAAACTTGTGGGATAATCACAGATAGTGTTGTTCTCGTATTATATTGTTGGTTGGAATTGTTTATTTATACTCGAAAAATGTATAGGCTGGTGGCCCATGTAACAATAATACCAGCTGAATATACATTATGATTATTTAGTTTGCGGGTTGTTGCAAAACCCCTAGGTGATCATATTGATTGTGATTGATGATGACGGTGTTAGCTGATGAAGCAATATGGAACATTAGCACACAGCATGAAACATGTCCCATTTGTGTCACCCTAACTGTTAGCTAGAAAAAGCCTCACGCAAGCTTCACGTTACAAACACACTGTACCACACGGGAACAGGCTCACCACTGCTCACATGCATTTGCTATTGGTATCTGTAGTATAGACACAAGGCCTTCCCGGGGTAAACTGGACGGATTGATGGAAGGAGTGGACGGACGGATTCCGTCCATCAATCCGTTTATCAATCCGTCCATTCCGTCCATCACAGATGGGCCAACATGACAAGAAAATGGATGGATTATGTAAAAAAATGGACGGACGGAAAAGTTTGATATTCCCGTCCGTCCATTCCGTCCATCAATCCATCCATCAATCCGTCCTGTTTGTGGTCAAAAACTGGACGGATTGATTGACGGAACGGACGGACGGATTCCATCCATCAATCCGGGTTTTGTCTATCCTTCCATCAAATCCGTCCAGAAACCTGCTTTTTTGGACGGATTTTATGGACGGACAGATGGACGGTCGTAGGTGGAGGCACCCCTTTAATCCCAAAATCCATCATTATTAACATCCTGATCAACACGATGCTACCATTATTGCAGCCTCTGGTGGTCCGACTCCCAGCACTTTTTATTTAATCATTTAATTCTGCCTCCAGTCATGAACAAGAAAACGTGTGTTCTTTTGTCCCATGTGAGTGCTATT
This sequence comes from Harmothoe impar, assembly GCA_947462335.1. Taxonomy (NCBI): domain Eukaryota; kingdom Metazoa; phylum Annelida; class Polychaeta; order Phyllodocida; family Polynoidae; genus Harmothoe; species Harmothoe impar. Next base: position 63,135,871 of record OX381712.1, on the reverse strand, counting down.
GGTTAAGCTGATTAAACGGATAAAAACCAACTTCAGCGGGTTTTCTGCTTGTTGTGAGGGCCACAGGGAAGAGGATTTATATTTGCATTGTGGGAAATCCACAGCATGGTTGGGGTAAAAGTGATCAGTCTGCTGACGTTGCTTTAATAGCTCATGTGTCGGCAACTATAGCGAGATTTCGGTTTTCTCTGCATTGTCGGCCATGTTTGTTCCGAGCTCGAAATTTTTTTGTGAGACTTAGGCAGTGACCAAAAATCCACACACCGTTGCGGGAGCAAGCCCACACCAGTTTGAACGCTATAACTTATTGTATAGCCCAGGACGTCAAAGAGGCTAATGCCACTATAAAGTCCAGTGAACACATTTCTTTGCTTTCTCATCCTATTTTGACATGAGCTGGTCGAAATAGTATGACTATCATAAAAATATTCATGACGTTTATGAAACCTGCCCACTGATTTGGGCATAACCAATTTGGTTTAGCTATTCAAATGTTGAAGATTCTCAAAAACAGTTCCTCATAATACGATGTATATAGATCGGCACAATGTCGCCATCAGACATGTGTATATGACAGTCACTGACAGTCACTGACAGTCACTGACAGTCACTGACAGTCAGCTTACTATCAGGGTTCAATGCTGCTCTTCTGCGCATGTCACTATCCCTACCCAGAAACCCTTGCTCAGAAGGTCTGCATTAACCATTTACGGGCGGCATAATGCATTAATGCTTAACACCATAGTCGTCATGAGTAGCTCTAATCTGGAACTCTAAGGGAAGGAGTGTAACTCGCGAGAGAGAAGCTTAAAGTGACATGATCCGATGATTTGGGCTTAAAAATCAATATTGTCAAAAATGAACGAGAATGTCCCCTATGGTCATACTTCATGTGCTAGCTACTTTATTCAATCTCATTCCTTAGAATTCAGCTTAGAATTTAACTAATTATCAGATTATGGCTCATTTTACTACTTTTGGAGTGCACGCTATAATTCCCTAATTGAAAATACATTGTAAAATGCTATACTTGGGCCACATCTGACCCTCTAATTGGGCTCATTTTGCCCGTAGAGTACATATTATTGTGCCCTTTCCTCCAAAAATGATATGAGATTCGGAACACATTTAAGTAGGATTTAAAATATGAAAAAAATCTAACCATGCATTTATGCATCATGACGACAACATTTAATGTCACCTCTTAGTGACAAACCGTTCTTAAAAAGGTGTGTTCAAATTGGTTCAGGTGTTCTGTCTGGAATCTGAAAAAGTGTACTGGGTAGCATTTGAAACATATAAGAACATACAACATTAAACCAATTGATTTTCTATTATGGATTACTGTTGCATCCCGGACTGTGCCTGTATCTATTGAGAAAATTGAAGTGCATCTACACCTGATAAAGCCAGTTCTCTCATATTCCACTGTCACCTTAACTGCAGTGCTTTACTGTACGATTTAGAAGATGAGAGTTTAATTGCCATCCATTGCGGTTTTAATCTTCACGACGTATCTCTTCCATTAAGGGAGACAGTTGTGCAGACGTTTATAACTATTAGTGCTCAAAATGTATGTATACCAAATGAGTATACTGCTCTATACTCATTGGTTTACCCGAATTGTGGTTTTACCAGAATCGAATTAGCAATTTATTTTTATTGTAAGGCGGATTTGATTATATGCAAGTGGATTGGTCCACCGCTAACGGTTCATAGTCTCTAGTGGCATAGTCCGATTATTAGGACCCAAAAATAAATTTTGCTAAAAGTGAACCAGAATGTTCAATATGGCTATACTTTACATCCTACCTACTTCATTAAAGATTATTGCCCAGAATTCAGCTTAGATTTCACTAATTATCAGTTTTTTCCTCAATTTAAGACTTTTGGAGTGCACGCCATAAGTCCACCCATTGAAAAAACACTGTAAAAGGGCTATACCTGTGTTCATTGGACCCTCTTATTTTGCCTCTTTTTGTCCATCAATGATATTTTATTGTCCCCCATCCTCCAAATACGATAGTGTAATGTCATTTTGAATACATCTAAGAAGAAATTAAAATATGAAAACAATCGGACCATGCCACTTTAACACTGAGTGCAATGCTATTCAGATTTGTTGGAATCCACCTGAAGAACATAGCAATGAATGGCTGAACGTATTGTGCGAGCAAATATGGCTCAGTTGTTAAGATGTGAGGCATCACAACACCAGAATTCAGCCCCTGGTGGAATCTCCACTTCAATCTGCGACTGCTTTCTTTCAAGTCAGCTCCAGTTTTCTTCACCACCCCTCAACAAAGAGAATTGTCCTACCGGAAGTGCATAGACCTGAAGGCTGAGCCGATGTACCATGCATGCTATACGTATTGACTGACCTAAACATCCAAAGGTTAACTTCACAAGGAGAACATAGCATACAGAACACGAAACGACACTTCTTAGATTTACCCAGCTCTTTGGTAGGTCAACTGTATTTATTTCGGTTTGTGAAGGCATCAGTTGTCATCAGTAGATGTAAATGGAAAGCCTGCCACAGAGCATAGAACTTAAAAGGGTCTGGCAGATTCCAGCAGTTTCAGCAAATACATTCTGCTAAATATGTGCAGATCTTATCAGTGTGAGTTACAAGTGTACATTTGCAGATCCACTTTACCTTATACACTAAGGCCACACAAAAGAATGGTCAATGGATTTCACTTTCGAAAAAAAACCTCTGACACAGGTTCTAATTGACAAAAGAAAAAAGAATTGTTTGACTCAAAGAAGTGAGAAAAACACCTCAATTTTTGAAAAAACAAGGCAAGCAAAATCTATTTAAAATACCTTTTTCCGTTTTTGAAAATAAGGCGCGCCATTGACCAATCTTTATTTGGCCTAAAGGAATGGTACACAATTTTCCAGTGTGTAGCTGCACCATCAGCTTCACCTGTCCTTGCCTTCCCAAAGGACAGCACAATGGCTAAATGGTAACTATCTTGGGTGCGAATCGTACACAAATCCATTTTCTATTTTGGATCTAGTCTCTAGAATTGAGGCATTCCAAAGGGTCACTATAACACTACTGTCTAATACCCAACTACCATGTAGGACAGCAAGGCAGTGATGAATGGTCCAGCTAATCTCTTTATACATATGTGCCTACCTATAAACTGGGGTCCACAAGGCATTCAACTATAATTTAAATGTTGTTATATAAAGCATACATATAATTATAAAGCAGTAGATCCTAAAGCAGATTGTATAGCAGGCATAATGTGAACTAGAATCAAAACACTTGAGAAATGAGCCCTTGTGGCATAGAAATCTTCTAATTAGAATATAAATGGACTTGTACTGTAGGGAAAACACCCCTTAATGACGCCATATTCATCTGGTCTAATTAACGGCCATGACTTCGCATCAAACAACCTCCCTTCAAAGTTGACATGGACAATCAACAACAGTAATTACAGAAGAAGAATATTTGCAATTTGAACAAGCTCACTCATATAATTGCACAAACAGAAAGTGTATTCATAATTAAAATCCATAAAATAACTACATGTATTTTGAGTAGTGATACTCGAAGGTGAACCCCCGGGATAATAAGACATAGAATAGTGTGTGTGTGTTTTTTCCCCCTTTTTTGCCCTTTGTCTCGGCTTCGTCAGAGCAGAAAAGAAAAGTAAGTGTCTTAGGCTTGAAGCACGTCCTGGAAGACGTGCTGATAGGCAGGGACACGTGGAGACCTGAAACAGGTAATGGATAGACGACATGTGGGTTCCCTTTTTATCATTTACTGTTCATGCATCAGACCTATCTGAACCTGCGGAGTCACTAGATGCCGCCCATTCTGTGCGTAATCATAAATCCCCACTTCTGGCGAAATCTTAGAGTCTTAATTCTACTCACCATTACTAAAGAAGGAAAAAAAGGAAAAGAAGAATGGGGGTTGGGGGCAGAGCTCTCCTATCAACATGAGACGCCATTCATATTAGGACTAGATTGCGTTTTTGTTATTAAGATTACGGGAAAAGCGGGGTTTCGTTATTAAGATTACGGGAAAAGTGGGCTTTTAAGATTACGCACAGAATGGGCAGCATCTAGTGACTCCGCAGGTTTGTCCCCACGTGCATCTGATATGACCCATGGTCAAACGAGTGAAGAACGGTTAAAAGGCAACCCACAAAATAGCCTAAAGTTGTGATTTTTGCTTATTTTTTTGGCTTTGTGATGACAGACATCTAACAAATTAACGTTACCCACCCATACCATATGGCCAAATTGTATTCAAAGGAGGGGCTGCATAGGGCTTTAATGCATTATCTCTTGATCGATTATCGTGATGCATGAAGCAGCCCTGTTGAGTTACTCATCAGGGCTGCATTCATACATGATGCATACCCTATGGAGCTGATACACTCCAGACCGCTCTATTTGATGCACCGATGCAGCACTGGCGAGTTACTCAATGAGCCTTTATTGATGCATCATGACTACAAAATTAATGTTGCTTTTTAGTGATGTCCACTCCATAAAGGGTTGATCCTTGTGTCAAAAGAAAAAGAGACAATAGCTATGACTGCTTCCCTTGACACGATTCGATTTAAATCAATTTAAAATTTCACATCCATAATTAAGAGACAATGATCATTACATACAAATTCAATGCTTAGGTTATCATTGAGAAAACCTTACAGTAGTATAGATTTATGAAGCTCTCTAATGCTATGGCTTCTATGTAGTATCATTTTCTGCCTGTAATAATTGCTGCATGTCTATCTAGTATTTGCTAGAGTGTTCTCACTTCCAGGACAAGCTAGTGGTTGGTTACCACTTAAGTAAGCAAGTCATTAGTCCAAGACAATTCGATCACTCTACACGTCTACAGTCACAGTAACCTCTACAGCACATTTTTCCTATACCCCAAAGGTCCTTTCTATCTAATTGATTACTTTCATTAGCAATCTGACTAGCTTTAATGGCCCTGGGAATATTGGATTGGTTGGAGCAAGTCAGTGCATGTGGTATGTGAGCAGTGGCAATTAGCTCCATCTCTCAGTGGAGTCCATTTAATTATTGCAAAAGATGCCATGGTCTAACCAGATCTAATCCATCTCCAAGCTGATGGCCTCAATTGCTTATCCATCAGTCATAAGGGCAATATGTCTAGCACTAGTTCCCTTAGGTAGAACTATCTGTTTTTTTTCTTCCCCTTTTTTTTAGCTAAGCGATCAACTGTGGGAAGAACAAAGCAATTAAAGATTACTTTTTGTGATGGATGATAAATCGGACATTGTCAGTCATGCATCCATAACATTGTTAGGCTGTTGTTGTAATTTATTTTTGCACTGCAGGGTCTCTTTTCATACTGTCTGATTCTCCTTCTAATGTCCCAATTAGATCAAACATAGTCCGTCCAACTAAAATGATTGAAGTAGGTATACAAGACAGAAATAGAAAACACACTAGGTGGTGCTACAGTACAATGACTGTTTTCCATCTAGCAAATATAGTTAGAGGCCATCTGACTCTCTTTTATATCAGAGTCAAGGGCCGTGACTCCCCGTTTTATTGATTCATAGATTCGATGTCAGTTGGGGATGTCATATGTGGCCTTAGCTACCCCCAGAGAGTCGGTGAATGCATAAGGGAATCAAAAAGTTGGTTATGATTAGGCCTGCTAGGTGGTAGCACTATACTTAGAATGGTATTATTCTGTATGCTCAGATCTCTAGATACACATAATTTGTAAGATTGATAATTATGCTAATACATATTTATCATTGTAGCATCAATATTTCATGTCAGAATTACATTTCATAAAATAATTTCAGTTAACTTAAAACTCAAATACTGACTACCTTCATCAAGAGAGTCAGAAAGACAGTCAGAAAAGGGAGTCATTCTGGAGGCAGGCCTAGACATCCTTTTGAATATTATTGCTGCGCTGACCTCCCCATGATCCTGTTCTGGGGATTGGTAGTAAAGCGCTGCTCTTACCCAACGAAAGGCCATGGACATGTCTTGGCGTTTCCCAGAACCCTTCTACGATTTTTGTAGAATGTTGTTGAAAAATTCATTCCTGGTTCCAGGCATCTCCTGTCTCAATAACCAAGCACTCTATTTATAGCCCATTGTACCAGGAACTGGGGCGGCAAGGGTCCACGTATTTCGTTTTAAATCCCCTTTGCATACAGGACAACTAGGCAGATTTAGGTAGGTTGAATGAAACTAGAGCTATATAAATCTGCCACTGTTAGCCCTCATTCATAATCTCAATTGTGTAATGCTCTCATAACCATGGGACCAGGAATTCAAATTCATAATTGAAATAGATTCGCCTTTGCTTACCCCTCTGGATTTTTAGTCAGATTCAACTATGGAACTCAAAGCACACGGTTGCTTAAAGGGGGTCTGTCCCCGCCAGAATGCATCCATTTTGTGCCCTATGCTATGATTACCACACACTAGGACCCGCCCACAGGTTGTGCTATGCACCTCCCACCCACTAATATCCTAACCATAACGACTTCCCCCCCTACCCCACTACCCTCATGAGTGAGCTGCGCAGCCAACAAGTTAGATTAGACTGTCTCACCTGATTGAACACCAGGCAGCTCAGGCCTTGAGTGTCACTTGACAGAGACCCACAGCACCGACCAGTCATGCTCAGATAATTACCTCCCCCCACTGTTATTTGGGGGCAGTTTGGGTGACCAGGTCGTCAGGTATCTAATAAAGGGCACTAAATAAAATATGTCATGGCATAGTTGGTGGTTTTATATAAGGCCACTTAGTATGGTTAATTAAAGTTCTCTTATTTCAATTTACATGTAGATCACTGTAAAACTGCTATAGATGTAACTAATGGGGAAGATACATTCAAAAGTAGATTTTAACCTTTTACTGCACATAAAATGTGGCCTAAGCCAACTGATGCAATATGGACTCTTATTGTTCTTACCTTAGGCAATCAACTCTAGTTAGGACGACTTTACCACTGACCCAGTCAGCCAAATTGTTGTATTTTATTACATAACAAAAGGAAGGTGAGCCCAAGCACCCATTCCCTTATATGCTAACCAGAGCCAAAGGGGGAGGGGCAGCGGGGTCTTATCAAATAGTGGCTATAGTAGTTCCCCCTGGTGGCCAAAAGGTATACAATGCTAGTTTAAGCTCCTGCATAGTCCACGTTCACCCTATACTAGTATAGACCTCCACCAGGTACCCATTAGAGAGCCTCAAACGCAAAATCATGAGCACCAATAAGAACTGTACCTCTGGAAAACCATTGCTTTTGAGAGTTATAGGCATTCATTTGTAAAAATGGTCCAATCAAGGGCCCCTACCAACTGTTGCAATCAAGCCTAGCATGTCAGTCTAGCTGTATTTGATCATGAATTACAACTATGTTTTAGAGCTAGGGACCCAAGAAAGAAAGGGCCAAACTGGTCAAACTCATGAAGATAGTGGGTGGACACTATGTCGCACACAGTTTGGTTTACTACACTCAATGAGAAATAATATTTGCGTAGTAGATATGGTGCAAGTGAGTTGCTGTTTAAATGTTATAAGCCCGATGGTAATAGTCCAAGGATGATGGTAATAGTCCAATGCGACAGCTGAGGATAATTACCATCGTCCATGGCTTATAACACTTATGCAGCAACTCGCATGTATCCATATATGACTTATACCTAAGGATTGTTTGTGATCGGTTTGTGTGTGTTATACAGACATACTGTTTCTTTTGTCCTCCAGCCAACTGTGGTATAATCATAGATATCCTAGGCACTGCAAAATATGAGTGTTGTTTTCTGCGTCATCCTTAGGCCAAAAAAAAGGTTTGTTTCAGGTAACATGGCAAGAAAATGTAGGGTTGATAGGTCGGATTTTTTTTTTTTAACTTTTTTTTGTTAACATGAAAGTACTAGCCTGCCTCTCCAAAAACCAAAAAAAACTTACCAAAAAAGGGTAAAAATATGAAAATTTCTTCAAAATTGCATAATAAAACGTAGGGTCGGCCCTGTTTAAATAGGGTCGGTCGGGTTACCTGAAACAAACCTTTTTTTGGGGGGGGGCTTATTTGATATCGAGTGTAGGGTGGTGGTGGCCCGTAACACTGGCCAGAATTCATCAGATATAATGGACAGGATTCACCACAAGAGTGTAAAGAGTGCATTGATCCAAATTATTCATGAACATGCATGACACATTCAATGGACATACTTCTCCACATGCAACAATGACATTGACATAACCCCCACTATCCTCAAGTCTGGTGTTATGTGTGTTCAGGCCTTAATGCTGGAATCACCCAGTGCATATTCTATATAGAATTTCGAAAGGCAATATCAAAAGCATCAATAGTCAAACGCATCTGAATCTAGCATCATACAGGCTTTCTAAAACAATGGCTTTAAAAACTGTACATGTAATTATATATGTAAAATTAAAGGGCAACCTGCATAGAAATATGGAGTAAAACATATTACATGTGCATTATCTGCAAAAAAAAGGCGTCAGTACCTCTCATAAACTGATTAAATATCTACACAGGTTTTCTATATTTTTGAAGGTTTTGTCACTCTCTTGATATCTCATCTCATAGACTTAGAATAACCAGTTGATTACCACAAATCTCCCACAATATGTAATATCTATCTAAGGAAAACCTAATGAATATTCATTTATAAAACCAATCCTTTTCTGTTTATTAAGGCTATATAAATAGCCGCAGCAGATGACAAATTGACTTTGACTGCTTCCCCTACAGATGTCTGAGCTCGTTTATGTCTGACACAACTTAAATTGCACATCAGCAAAAAGGCTTGCAACCATAATCAATGATAATTTCAAGATGGGGCGGCCAGTGGTTGGAATATTTGTCTTTAAAAAGAGAGGAACTAATTAATGGTTCTGGAAATGTCTGAATTAAGAAGAATCAGTAAAATTGCCCATATGAATGTCCGCTGTCCCCAATGGCTCTGCTGAATCATAGATAAAAAAAGGTTGAAGCAGAACATGTTTTCTAATGTGGTCTGGCGTAACTAAATGTCCCCACCAAAACATGGTACTGTCAAAAGCTTTAGACACCTTGTCTGTTCTTAATGAACCAAGCAGGCGATGACGTTCAATCATGGGTTTTTTCCCAGCCTTCGGAGATGCTCAAGTTGGGCACATTCTCCTCCCCTGTTCATAGTCCCCGATACCTCCTACTGCCGCCATTCATGTCCATGTCCCTGGAAACAATAGCCCTCCTCTGGTCTCTAGTGCCCAAGTTGCCTCTCCGCCAATAATCTCCTTAATTAACTTCACTCCACTAATGCATTGTAACAAGAGTGTTGCATTGTGCTTCCCAACCCAACCTCAATTAAATGAGGGAAAAGAAACCTACTTCACTGGCGATGAGTGATCAAATCTGATAACTCCCATGGCTTAGGTTTTTAATTATCACCTCTTGGCACTCATGCTTCTGGGTTGGAAACAATTGTATAGGTTCATGAACTCGTCAAACTGGCACCATGTGTGAATGGGACGGTATGGAAATTAAGTTCACATTCAAAAGTTTGGTATGATTTGTGATTTTGAATAATACACATTAAATCTACACATACATGTAATTATGGGCAATTCAAACTGTAGGGACTGCGTAAACTCAATTCATATAAGAGGTAATTTGAAGTGAATTATCCAAGCCGTTATACTACTCTGGCATGGCTATTGATGGAGCTGTGCACAGGATAGTGGTCTGGGTGCCATCGATGAGATGTTAAGCAAAGGATTTCTTATCACCTAAAAGCCTAATAAACAAATTTAATCAGATATTATTGGGTTAATGTTGGGCATAGGTTTACTATTCAGAGAGCTTATCGAAATATGTACAATATCGTTGGCAAATCTATCAGTTCAAAACATTTTGAACATGTTGGCAATGGACAGAATAATAATCGGCGAAAATGTAGCTTAACAATCTATTTCATAGCTATGTTTTGGTAAAGTTATATGCTGTATACTGCCCACATTAAAACAAAATATGTAATTCAGAAAGATGTTGTTTATAGGCAGTTTTATGGCCCAACATCATCCCATGAGACAGGTTGATAATCCAGTACTCATACCATGGTAGATTTGTGTTGTGACAGGTTTTTTAAATCCTGCGTGTTCACTCTAATGAACACACAATGTGTGCATGTAAGGCCAGATAACGAGGTTTAGTGTGGTGGAAGCAGTTTGTCACCTGTTTCTGCATCATTGATAGATCAACCAATGAATGCTGGCTTGACAATCAAATATCCTTGTATCAGATTTCTGAATAGGTTTGTTAGATGAAATTTGAAGCATCATGTCATTGTATACACCATGGCCTGGCTGTATATCATAATTCAAGGATGGATATGGATGCAGTCCACTGTGTAGCCGCTCCTAGTCTTACTGTGGGTGTAAGTCAGGTAGATAATGCTTGAGTAGCTGCATAAGTGTTATAAGTCTTGGACAATGGTAATTATCCTCAGCTGACCCCTTGGACAAGAACCCAGTCCTTGTCTCATAACACTTATACAGAGACTCACATGTACCATATCTGCCAAATATGTTATTCATCAAAGATAGGTGTCTATACACTAGAGTCACAAGCTGTGAAATAGGTTCTACTTGATTATGATGTGTAAGGGGGGAGGAATTCACAGGAACCATAGGGGTGTGCGAACCCCATTACTTACAGGGCAGTGAGGCAATGGGACTGACAAAAGAGGAACTTCTATTGACACATGGACTGCAGGCCTTGGACAAGAGAAAATATTATAGCCTTCTCAGTTATATATATATATGTATATATATATATATATATATATATATATATATATATATATATATATATATATATATATATATATATATATATATATATAGAAAGACCAGGAGTAGACATTATTTTTGGGGGTTTGGGCCACTCATTCATTTATAAACTAATGATTGTGGTCATTACGTATGTAATTATATACGCTAAATGGGTTGTGTTGATAGGGATATGCAAAAAAACACTGGTTATGCCGGACTCATAATTATGAGCCATAGACCCGGTAATCAGCAGTAGTAGGCTATCTACCGCAGCCTCAAGGCTGTGTCTCACGACCTTGGGCCAATGTTTTTGTCTCTGATCGGTTGCCGTCTCTGACCAGGTGCCATCTCTGACCGGGTGCCGTCTCTGACCGGGTGCCGTCTCTGACCGGACGCCATTCTGGAGTTTAGTTATCTTCTACCAACAGCAGGAAGCTAATTATAGTTACATAACAACTGCCATAACGTTTTTACAAATCCTAATATATATGAGTATATGTTAAAAAATTAAAAACACTTCCTTCTGACACCAGGTCAGAGACGGCACACGGTCAGAGACGGCACACGGTCAGAGACGGCACCCGATCAGAGACAAATACATTGGCACAAGGTCGTGAGACACAGCCTCAATTTGGCAGTCCAGTAGGGCCAAATGGTTAGGTAGGTGTTATTGTGGGATCTAGTAGTATCAGATGCCATACAATCAGAACCGTTTCATTGGACCTGATCAGATCAAATGCTGCATCAAACCCCTGATTAAGGGGAGCATTATATATATTGTCAGAATTATTAAATAGTCATGTTATGTCTGAGGTAATCACTACACTTCTGTCTATTATGCATAGCCAATACTTCAAATGGTTGATTGCCACTCAAGAGAGCATGTCATTAGTTCAAGACACCTTGCTCATATTACATGTGGAGTAACTGTAACCTAGGTATAGATACACTATTTCTCTCTACCCCTTTCCAACTAATTATTTAGACTCGTTATCAATCCGATCAATCCGTTAAGATTGCTATGTGAGTATTGCTAAATTAGAAGCAAGTTAGTGCATGCTATATGTGAGCACTTGTGTAGCCAATGTATTTAGTGTCATTTGTAGTTCCAATTATAAGCTACACCTAGTGTGCATGAACTAAAGGTATGTGTAAGTTTGGATGGGGGGAGGAGGAGTCTACAGATGGCCGCTATGTACATGAAAATTTGATTTACAAAAATCAATATTATTCGATATAGAGGCCTCGATCCACAAAGTAGTACCTGAATTCATTGTTAGAAAAAATGATTTCAAAAGATCTCAAGAAGGGGTGGCTATAGTTGTTTGAAGTTTTATCATCAAAAATAGAGGCACTAATCATGGCTCTAGCAATATCTGAATTAAGAAGAGCTGGAAAAATTGCAGATATTAATGCCTGCTATTGCCAATAGTGCTGAAGAATATGAAGGTTTCCTAATGTGGTCTGGCATTAATGCTCCTTGCAAAACCACTGGTACTAAGAGAGCCAAAGGTTTTAGATGTTATGTCTGTTTTTTAGGAAATAAGCAGGCGATGATGTTCAGAATGTGTCCAGACCCGCAAGACGGCTCAAGTTGGTTCCATCTCCCCCTGCCACCAATAGTTCTACTAATGCAGCCATTCATGTCCATATCCCTGGAAACAATATCCCTCATCCTGCACTATAGTGACCAAGTTGCCTCTCTACTTATAGTCTCCTTAATTAATGTCACTCCACTAATGCATTATTGCAAGCATGTTGCATTGTGCTTCCCATCCCAAACTCCATTAAATGAGGTGAAATAAAGCTGCTTCACTTGCGATGAATGATCAAACCTTGTAACCTAACCCAAGTTTCTGGTTATTGCTAGGCGCCCATGCTTCATGGTTTGTCTGTTCAAAAGTACATGGAATATTCTGAAATCTTATGATAAAAAGCGATGGTGGGGACATCGAAAATAGACATAGGCCCTTTATGTAGTAGTTATAGGACGTGTACCAATCTGTACGCGAAATACAGTGAAGGAGCCTTATACCGATTGGTACTAGGCCTATAACTACTTTATACCACTAGCTGTAATAACAGGCTGTACACAGTATACAAGAGGTGTGAAATGCGTTGTTCTCCGTGCCCGCTGTGGTATAATATCTTATAAGACTACCCCCAAATGAGTGCTCTTTGGCAAACTTATTTGTTCAAAATGTATAGGATAATTTGGTGATGAACAGATGATGTGAAAAAAGATGTAGCTGAACCGTTATTAAGATTTACCCCTGCATTTGCATCTACATGTATAGGTAAAGTTATACATGCTGCAAGCGGCTTATATTACAATCATAAAATGCATCTCAGATGACTGGCGTTTATTTTTATGGGCAACTTTATGGATTGAAATCATTCCACAAGACGGATTGATAATACAGTATTCATAGCTTGGGAGAATTCGCTGTGACACGTTTTAATCCCCTGTGTTCATATTTATGATCAAACACACCTTGGGCACATAGACCCAGACATGGATGCTAGTGCAATGTATATATATATATATATATATATATATATATATATATATATATATATATATATATATATATATATATCGTCAGGTATTTGGGTGAAAATGCCTGCAGGTTACTATAGCTTAAAGGGGACTGCCGCAGTAGATTTGATCCTCTTGGGGGACAAAGGGAGTTGGACCACTCTCGCAGGGGACCAAAAAGATGTTGGAGCGCCTGTGCTAAACCAACCCCCTCCTCACTAAGTCAAGAGGTTGTGAAACAAATATGGATCTTTTAAAATGTTTCCTAGACCGCCAAACCTGAGTGTTATCAGTGTTTTGTTAATAATTCTGCTCAAATCAATGCAGAAATAAGCACTATTCTTTTAGAGATCTTGCTCACATGCTGCATACGCATTAAAGGTTGCCCCAAGTCTTAATCAAGAAAGCGCTTGTTCGTTCCCCTTTTGGTTAACAAAAACCTTCTGTTTGCTGTGACACCCAGGGAGCAGAGACATTAAAGCATTCTTAACCATGCAGTTCACTTAACTTATCAGTTATTCAGTTTCAGTTAACATCAATAATATTTGACAGTAAATTACTTGGATCCACATTCACCTTTAAAACAAGATAAATCAATCCTCTAAATGTGATTTATACTTGCTACTTTGAAATATTTACATAGATGTCTTGTAAGACTCACATGAACTATGCATAATCATTTCCTGCCTAATTTTGTTTGATTTTTAAAACTATCAATGATCCTTTGGAAGATTACAACTTCTTTGGGCATAGCTAAAAAATAATCATCTAGCTATGTTTTGAAATACGCAAGAACAACCTCTAACTATACTATATATAAATGTTTGATGTGACACAATGACAGATGGCAGCTAGTGACAGGGGCTGGGGAGCTAACTCTAAGGGGTCCCTGTACCTCATGGCAGCAAGCCTACTCAGAATCCCTTACTCAGCAGTTCTGCTGGTGTAGGATCTGCTTGGGGCATTGACATTATTGGGGAAAAAACATTAGTTGAACCGTCAGGAGAAAGCGCATGGCAGTACCTGTGAAACACTTGAGGACCAAGACACTTTTATAAATGCTGCCTACCCAGTATTAGTAACACATCTAAAACATATTGGTCTCATCGAAATGTCTCGTCAAAATGTGTAACGCACTGTCATATTGATAGGAGCATAGATATCGGGTATCATTTGTAAAATGATAATCCAATTGCTTCCTAACGTGTCAATTTGAATGAGGTAATGCATCATTTTTGCATATCAGGATATGACAGTTTGGATTGGGGATATTGGGGGAATCCGCCAGTTATGGCACATAGTCAGAAATAAAGGCCCTTGGCCATGGGACCAGCAATAGTATCTGATCATGACCAGATCATATGCTGCATAGCTCCACTAGTGATGGTCAGCATTGATAATCTGAAACATAAATTCATCCCCTCTATCAAATCTAACTAAAATATGTATAGATTATAGGTTTTTGCAAGACCTACTTACTGTAATAATGTTTTGTCTGAAGTAATCGCTACATGTCGATGTAGTATTTCTAACTAATCTTCTACCAGATCATGCCTACAAACTAAGACCAGCAAGTGTCTGAATTCCACTTAAGTAAGCATGTCATTAGTCGCGAACAATTTGTCGATTCCGCATGTGCACAGTTACTGTATCCTAGGAGTAGTCAGACCACTTGAGACAGAGCTTTCTCTCTGCCCCAGAGGCCGCTTTCCACCTAATTAATTAGATTCATAATCAATCTGGCTAGGCTTAATGGGTCTGTGAATATTGGTAAGGAAGGGGGCAAGTCAGTGCATGCTACATGTGAGCAATTGCAATTACTTTCACGAGGAGACCATTCATGTAGCTATTGCAAAAGATTCTCCAATAATACGTCTACATCTGAAGCCTGAATTGCTGTTCCTCAGTCATCGGCAGAACATGTCTGACATCCATTCTCATGGGTGGAACCATTTCTCTTCTTTTCATGATAAACTCTCAAGTGTGAGAAGAACTAGATACAAATTACTTTTTACACCAGGTTTCAAGTAGCGCAAGAGCATCTGCGTAAACCTTGAGTGAGAGCAACTCCCTATTCGGACTTACCATAGTCCTATCCTGTGCTCGTTACAAGATAAAGTATTCAACGGCTCAACGATCGACAGACGGGCATGGATCCATTTCTCAGCTGTCAAAGGGTGATAAAGTACACTTTGACTGATGAGCAACAGATGAGTGTTTGCCTTTTGATTAGTTGGCAGGGGAACAGCCTCTTTAGACCGGGGTAAAAAGAGTCATTGATAATCGAGATATACTAATGTTGCAATAGAAGTGTAGAAATAATCTCTCCTCTCAGGTCCCGGGGTATCAGACATCTCCGACATTTTCCTGTCTGAGTACAGTAGGTGTTTAAAGCTAAATTTCTCGGGTTCAACTTCCAAACAAGATGGCAAATTCATGGTGGAAATCCAAGATGGTGTCTTGGTTTGCAAGGAAAATAAATATCTAAAATATATTTTGCACAATATGTTGTTTTCATCTCCCTTATTGTGTGCAAGTACGACAAAGACCGTCAGCATGATTTTGTCCACAACTGACTATTTGATAAGTGGCAGTTACTTGATTTAATCCAATTAAAGAAGTCACGTTTATAAAGCATCTTTATGGTACCAATCTTTATCAAGGCTATATGATTATATCCGCGGCAGATAACTAAATGAACGACATTGTTTGCTTCCACTACATTTCTCTCAGCTCACTCATCAACGAAATTACACATCAACAAAACCTTGCAACTAATTGATGGTGGTGGAAATGTCTGAATTAAGAAGAATCGAAGGAGTTTGCCACACCAATACTCGATGCCTCAAATGGCACGGCAAAATCATAGATAAAAAGGTTAAAGCAGTAAAAACTTTTTAATGTGATGTGGCTTAACTAAATCTTCCCTACAAAATCACCACGACTTAAAATCAGTCACTTAGCTAAGTGCACACTCAGCATGCACCTAATGTGTGTTTCTTTTAAAACATTTAGGAATCTTAGAGCCAGACTTAGTTATGTGGCACTGATTTCAAGCTGTACAATAATGGAACCAGAGGAGGTAACTTGTAAGTTGAAGGTGCATTTCTAAGCCCCAAACTACCTAGTACATTCTAGTTTGGCTAGTGGCACCACTCAGGTAGCCTACAAGTAGGCCACACAAGTAGGGCAGTCAACAGTGGGTTGCAAAGTGTTTCATAACTTCTGTATTTCATATCTTATAGAAGGGCTTGTAGTGTGGGTAGTGGGGTCAGTGCAGGCTGTGTAGGTGGACGTCCCTACTAGTAATATGGTTGATATTGGATGAGGTGATTGGCACACAGTTATAACACTAGATTGTGCACTGAGAGATGTGTAATTTAAAGCCCCACTTCTTCGGAAGGGAGACAGGCATGGCCACTTGTAGCTTCTAGTTAAAGCAAGTCATTGCAAGGACATTCAAAGTTGAAGTACCAATTTATATCAGTTGGCATGTCACCTACACTGGCCAATCAGTTGCTAGCTCAGAAGTTGACGGCTCTGATTGGCTCAGGTGATTACAGTGAGTTTGAATTATTTTTGACGTGTTTAATATCGCATAAATAATTTAAGATGCTATTAACATTTAATTTTGATATTTCGCTGAGCATATTAAGGCCCTAAATAGTGTTCCAAGTGCACTCTAGATATATCATTTTATGTTAATATTATATTGCAATGCATTGACATATCGACATATATATGTCGATAATCATCATTGACAAAATTGGATGTCAATGACATCCCTAAAAAATCAAAAGACTTATTTATAGTCAGATCATCTATCATGAGGACACATTTCAGGATGGAGTATAATCTAATTAATGAACCACAGATAGCTATCAGGGGATACACAATTTGATGTGTTTAATTCCCAAAACATAATACACTGGCCCACTGTGCACAGGTGACCATGCATCCACAAAAAATCCTCCAATAGCAAAAGTGCATTCCAGAGGACATTCAGAGGGTTTTAAAGCAAGCAGAAAGTAGGGCAATTTTTATCTTTGCTTATGTGGAATGCATATATATATATATATATATATATATATATATATATATATATATATATATATATATATACTGTGGTCGTACTTTATTTCGCTGGGTATATATTTTCGCTATATTCACGGAAATGAAAAATCCGCGAAATTCTTATATGCTACAGTATGGATTAAATACCCGCGAATTAGTCTTTTTTGCCACCTCAGCGAAAATTTAAACCCGTGAAAATAAGTACTTTCACAGTATATATATATATTATATATATATATATATATCGTCATGAGTTTGATATAGGAAGGCTGATGGCAGACAGTGGTCTAGCATGGAATATATAGCTGATTGGCAAGTTTCGTTATGGTGGCATTTAAAATATTGTTATAGAGAAAGATCTCCCATAGAATGTCAGAGCAATTTGAATGCTGGTGGAAAGAAACTAGTATTCAAGAGCTATATAACCAGGCATCAAAGTAGGACAGCCAAGCTCTGGTTAAGGTGCCTAATTGAACCCATTCTCATAGTTATGAGATATGTAAGAGCTGAGCAAGAGTCTGACTGGCCAATGGATCAAGCATGTGTCAAGGTCATGTTATTGACATGATTGAATTCCCTGACCACAGAAATGTACTTTAAATTGTGTCTCTATGTTGATTAGAGCCAGAGATATGCACCTGTAATGATCTTTATTTAATTCTGGCAACCATCTTGGATATAACGCAAAACGGCTGCCATATGTAAATGATTCTAAATGACATGATTGGATTCCCTGACTACAGAATCATACTTTTAGACCTTTTATTTGTGTCTCTTAGTAGATTCGAATTAGAGATATGCACTTTTAAAGATTTTGAGTGAATTCTGGTGGCCATCTTGAATATTTTAATTTCTCCAAAGCGGTCACAAATACATCGTGCAGAAAATGGTCACCCAAACCCCCGAGATGAACAATCAGCAGAGAAAGATCTACATTGGAGAATTTGGGGTCAGGCCCCAAATCTTTGTTCCACCACCGGACTACGAGTCTTGGGGGATGTTCAAGCTGGGCTCAATCCCTCCTCTGGAGGCTCATTCAGAACAGACTCGTCAGTCGTCATATTGCGATTTTCATGAATATTGCAATATTTGCAATTGACGAAGGTATTTGTAGCTGGCAAAATGTGCTATCTATATATATTTTCTATAATATTGTGAAAGAGATTTTACTAGTGGTCATCAGATAGGTTTCGTCACGTCACCAGTTGCCTACGACCACGTCAGTTGTTCTGAATGAGCCTCTTGTTCACATTCTCATTTATCAACCATTCTAATAATTCATGTGCAAATCTGAGGAAGTAACAGCCTTCCTACTGCTCTAGTGTCCAGGTTGTCTCTACACCAATAGTCTCCTTAATCAACTTCACTCCAACGATGCCTCACAACAAGAGTGGTGCATTGTATTTCCCAACTCAACCGCAATCAAACAATGGAAAAGAAAATCGCTTCACTTGCGATGAGTGATCAGCACTCAAGGCTCGTTGGTGATTGTCACTTCTAGCACACATGCCTTTGGTTTGATAACAGTCCCTATAGTTCATGAGCTTTTGTAAAATGTGTTCGACTTGTGAACGAAAAATGTAGCATATATAAGGCACAAGGGGCCAAATAATTATGAAAACTATGTTGGCAACATATTCAGATAGTATGCATCAAAAGCTTCCATTTTGCACTTGGACAGAGGGAGGTGAGTAAAGACGGGGGGAGGTGAGCTAGGAGTGAGATGAATTATCTTAGATGAATGAGGGTGAGTTCTAATGAAGGGAGTTCGTAACTTGATGTAACTCGTAATTTTGAAGAGCACAATGAAATAGGCATGTTACCATAGGGGATACTGGGTGAATTCAAGTAGATATATTACACAGTTAGATTGATTGCAATCATCCACAGAGAAAGCATATAAAAAGACAATCATTAGCTATACCTTAAGTTTATTTGGTTAGATTGGAAGTGAAGACTCAGCAATCTACTTGTGAATCTTGTTATTGGCATCCTTCGTTCTAAGCCAAAGCTCTAATCTATTTTTAAGGCTATCCTAATTTTCTGATAATGCTGCTGGAGATAATTTGTTAAAGTAAGTACCCTGTTTCACTTTACTAAAAAAATATGTCGTTATTCTATTAATAATGACGTGCATTAAAATGCAAAGTAGTTCCAAGAACCATCAGACCTACATATTTTTCTGCCATTCAGGTGGTGGAAACCTATCTTAACAGAGTTGATGGGGTATTGCCGGTGATATAGATCGGAAACCTCAACCAACAAGCTGTCCAGCTGTGTTTGTGAGAGCAGGCTCTCACTATACACTATACATGTTAGATGTGACATACTGTCACTTGGAGAAGTACTTGAGTTGACAGTAGTAAGGGTCACCTTACTATAAATAGTGCCCACTCCTCATGTCCCCATTTCTACTCAACATCACTTACTCTACAAGTCTGTGTCATTGTGTTTAAAATGGTGGAGGTTTTCTGTCTCGAGCTTTTTGGCTATTTTTCTGTCAGTTAATTTTTTCCAAGTAAGGCTTTTAAAGTTGTTTATCAATCTATTTACTTTATATAGGTATATATCATATATGATCTTTTTGCACCAGATGGGACCATAGGTCTCTATAAGATACTATACATGTGGCCATATATATATATATATATGTATAAGGTCAGATATGCCACTTAAAGATGGTGTGTCAGCTAAATGTTTGGAGATTTTATCATATTCCTATTGTATATCCTATCCTATACATCTTCACTAACTTTTAAAATTATTGGCAGTGTCTTAGTCTATAAGATGAGCACATGCGGTGCAATATCTTTTACTGTAGGTTGACACTAAAACTCCCTATGTGTATATATACTGCATGGCTCAGTGCTTTCCCTATTAGCTTAGTTCCCGGTATGCTCACATAGGGGGGACACTTTTAACATTGAGCACTGCATATCAGCTAAAATAATAACAAAACCCTTGACATTAAAATTATATCCATTTTGAAGAAAAGCTTTGGGAAGTCTTTTAGCTTATATACCATCTTTAAATAGATTATGGGCAAAAAGCACTGGGCCAGAGGCAAAGAGTTCATAGAATTATAGTGTGCTGGATGGCATCATGCAGATGGCATACAAACAGATTAATTGGAAATCATCAACTGATTGTTATGTAGACCTCCAGGGCACTGAGTACAAGACGTAGGGATAGAGTGCACTCCCTCAACCAACAGAATAGCTTATTGACTTCAGTCTAGGCTCAAACCAGGGAGAGAGACATTAAAAAGAGAGGTTCGATTTTTAGAGCCCACTGACTGTAAGAGCTGATAACAGGAAGGGACCTGAGTCATTTGACAAATGGCAGCTTCTTTTTTTTTTATACTTTATACCTCTTTTATACTGAGTTTTAAAATCAGCTGCATTACTTTGTAACATAGTAAAATATCCTGCGTTATCTTATAGTACATGTACAAATCATTACATAAATAATTTAAATTATCATGTTTGTTATCATTGGGTGGAGTTTATTTTTGTATTTATATTCACCTTACGAATCTGGCTAGGGCTACTACAAAACAATACTGACATAATCGCTACATGAGTATTTGGCATTCTTTACCCTTGCCTACTGCCAAGACAAGCAAAGTGTTGGTTGCAACTGAAGTAAGCATGTCATTAGTCCAGGAGGATTTGTTCACTCTACCTGTGTACAGTCACTGTAACCTAGACCACTACTCAGACAACTGGGGACCCACACACAGCGTTCTCTTTCCCAAAAGGTCCCTTTCCAGCTATTCTTTTATTATCAAGCTGACCAGGACTAAGTGCTCTGTGAATATTGCAGCAACCTGTGATAAGTTGCACTTGACTGCATCCTGAGTCTATTTATCTTTTGTAAAGAATTCTGATCGAGATGTGTGTGCTAATGAGTGACCTAAATATATCTTGAATTATCTTGAAACATGACTAATTCCAAATACCATACCATCAGGTAAGTAAGGGTCCAGCGAAGATTTGGAGGCATGATTCCAAGGCCCATATAAGTCGCAGCGAGTTAATTCAAATCTTTTTGCAAAACCAGTACGTACTCAAACCGCAGTGCGCAGGCATGATGGTGCGAGTACTGGCATCTTTGCCATGAATTGAGAAGGATTAATTGAGTTCTCATTTTATTTCGCATAATATCCTTGAGAGGATGCGGACATGCCGCAATTTCCATCCAGCCTTGGTGGGGGGACAAAAATAAGCACTCCCTAAACATACAATGTATTGCCGGTGAACAATTGCAGACAGTAGCTATGTGACAGGTTGAGGGTATTTCCCTGGAGAAGGACATTGCCTGCAGGGGTCAACGAGTAAAGAAGGATATTTATGAGAGAAAAACAGAGCTATTGAGGCACCACCGCATGGACACAGTGGGACCCTGAGGTGCAGCACATCAGAGACTGAACAAAGTTCATGACTAGAATTAAGGCCACATGGGCTGGCCCAGGTGTGAACGAGGACTTCAGACACACTGTAAAAAGTTGTTGTTCGTGAACAGCAATATGTGCTGTAACTATGCAGTTCTTTAGCTGTAAAAGATAATACAGCAACTTTTGCTGTACACATACAATTCTGTTACTGTAGATGCAGGTTCAAATCCCATAACCAGCAACCAGAGGGAGAGAGAGTAGATAGGTTGGAGGGAGTACCATACTCCACAGCTCAAATATGACCTGATCTTTTCAAACGCCTATTGATGCAGGCTACATATATAAGTGATTGCCCCTCTAGCTCAGTTGACAGAGCTATGGGAGATTTAGTCTGAGGGTCAGCAGTTCCAGTCCCAGCAGGAAACTCTCATACAAACAACATTTCTCCTGATGCAATTCTAAAGTATAACTGAAATGTTATTATTGAAAATATGCAGAGGATAAAACCAATGTATCTCTACAATCTGCAGGAAAGATAGTGAAATTTACTTTGAAAAACATCTATAGGCCATCAACATTACACTCCAACTAATGGTAGTTCAGTACTTATTAGTACATTACTGCAATAGGGTAATTTTCATATCAATCCTTAAGACATGAACAGTCTAGTTCTAAAATTGCCCCCAGGGATCCTGTGTTGACCTCTTTACCATTCACACATAAGTAGGAGGTGTTTCAATGCACCTAACATTCAGGATTCACTGGTATAGTGGTCATGGTTTGGGACTATGGATTGGAAGCTGGGGGTTCAAATCCCCTAGATGTTGAATACGCCCTTTTAGAACTCAGGTCCGCGTCTACAGTAGATTCTACTGTAGGTCTACAGCATAATTTACTGGAACCAAAGTTGCCCCCAATAGTTGCTCTACAGGAACACGACTAACTTCTAACAGTGCATGATGCTACTGTTTTGATCCGACTTTTGATTGCATTTTCTTACTATGATATTTGCAACACCTTTCTCTGGATTCCTTATCTTCATGAGCATCCTTCGGCTAATTGATGCAAATTGTATATTATCATTGTAACCATTAAATGAACCTCCCAAAGATAGTCTGTGTGTGTGAATTGGGAGAGGATTTCCCACAACTCGGTCTCAATATACATCATGTATTCAAGTATCCATGACTGAATATGATTTCTTAGCAAGTTGATTCAGATCGTATCAGGATGAACTGATTAAATGTATCAAAACTCCATACTTATTCTGATAGACATCTCTCAATAAAAGAAAATGCAATACACATTATTATAAATCGTAAAACTACTGGGAAAATGATGTATATCATTTATGAGTATAGGCCTAATCAAGGGCAATTTCATATTCAGTAGTTCTAGCCCCCCATTCCATAGTGGTGTAGAATTTTAGTTTTTTTCCCACCAATTTTTGGTTTGGATATCATATTATACCAAGTTTGAATTCTAAACCGGTGTGACATAATGTTGGCCTATCAGGTTTCTAGTTTACGGCCACACAGAGATTTTGTGAGCGTCACTGTTGCCAAAAGCACTCAATTCTGAGAGACATGTACATGCACTGCCTGACTTTCAGAAGTAATAGTTATTGGCGACAGTGACGCTCACATTTCTGTGTGTGTGGGAAATCAAGTGTCTAACTATTGAAACAGTGTTGGAATCTATTGGCCATTATTCTCTGATCCTATCAGCAACGGCTCAATACAAATGCTATGTTACCAATAGACAGTCGATGATTATAGGAAAACTGGCGGCTCCAATACTGGCAATGACGTATTCAGCTCCAAGTCTATTTGTCATGGCTGCATTCATGCATCATGCCAAAACCATGGGAGTTTATCAGCCCCGTCGGGTCAGTATGATGCATGAATTCAGCCTTCGGACTTATGTACCGTAAATGGTGAAAACTAAAATACGTCCTTTAATCTGTTTGTACTGTGAAAATATGTAGTATTACTGTTAATAGTAGTATTACTCTACAAATACGGTAGCTCCTACTGCTGCTAAGATTCAGATTAATTTGAAAGCACTTGATTCACAGATTAAAGCCAAATGAATACTGAATACTGTGAAACGCCCAAGAGAGTTGCCAAAATATTGCAAACTATCAAAACATATCAATAACGTATCTGTTGTCAACATATTAAGCAGAGCGAGGCTTTCAACCCCTTTCAAAATCTCCAGTCTTGGGAGACGGTTAATTCTTGAAAACCTCATTGAGTTTCCTGCTCGGATTCTGCAGCACTTACCACTGTGACTGTGACGATTCATGTTCATGTTTGTGGGAAACAATAGCCCACCCACCTTCTAGTGACCAAGTTGCCTCTCCACCAATAATCTCCTTATTCAATTTCACTCCACTAATGTGTTTAAGGAGGATTTTGCATTGTGCCTCCAACACCTAGCTTAATTAAAAGAAGCCCGATCCATTCATTTTTTATACGTGTTCAAATTTGATAACTCCCTAAGCTGATGAATTCCTCCCGAATCCACTCAGCACATATATGTCTGGTTTGATAACGATCCTTATACTTAAAATTAATAGGATACTGTTCGGTCATGATATCTTACAATTTGTGATTTTGTGTCGTGCACATCATTTGCAATTTGGCATGATACATCATTGCCTATAGATGTGAGCTGGGATAGCGAGTTTCGATTGAACATATTATTATAGGAATTGAGTAACTCCATGTATATGTATTTACACCATAGTTGGCTGAGAGAACAAAAGCAATGGCCTGACTGTAATTTACATATTATATAGCTGTATATATGGACACAGTCCACTGAGCACCCTCTCCTACTGTGGGTGTCAGTCACATATGATACACATGACCAGCTGCATGCATGTTATTAGCCTTGGACAATGGTACTTATCCTTTGCTGGCGCCAATTACCCTGTCCTTGGCTTATATCACTCATACAGCAAGTCACTTATATCTTATTTACTTCATAATTATGAACAATGATATAAGATTGTATCCACCTGATTTATCCATTATGTGGTGGGAGGCAATTTATTTGAGATTTTATGATTAGATGACAATGTTTCTGCTCGAGTTGACTCTGTTATCATACAGTAGCAACGTAACGCTTCTGTGTGGGGTTTCTGTCTTACCACAATTAGAGGTCCCTATCGGGCCTTTTTCTATCAGCCGATTAGGAGGTGTACAGCGTCCTAGCTATCGTCCTATCTATCTGTTGATTAGTCTTCCATGAAATAAACAAACATAAAACTATCTACATGTAATGCTAATCATGCTAAAATACAATTTTAAATAGGATAGTTGACAGATCTGATTTACTAAACCAGCTCCTCCGAGGAAGCAATATATGAATGAAACACGATATATACAATTCATACAGTTACATATACCGACATGTGTTTAGTTCATGTATCAAAAGTTCTTCTCCTGGCATTGTAATGACTTTGCACCTCTAATGCGTTCATTGGAGATCATCCTTTGGAAATTGGCTATGAGATCACACGACGAGGCAGATCTGCAAAGAGACCTGACTTAGTGCATTAGGACACATGGGACCCACCGTGTCGTGATGTAGTGTACTTATACGTTCTCATTATTGACATGGTTCCATTAGATAGTGCTAATAGCAAACCTCTGACGCTATATGTTTCAAAGGTTTCAAAAAGGCCAGGGGTTGTGTCTGAAAAGGGCTGCAGGAGTCATGAGCTTCAAATTGGGTTCTATTGAAGTGACTGTGACTGCCCAGTCTGTAAAGGGGAAAGGCTGGATAGGGCCTGGTGTGGTGCAGGCACAGGGAAACCCATTACTCACATGGTAACGAGGCATAGTAGCTGACAAAGGGGAACTCGTTTAGACATCCCTACTACCAAGGCTCTTGACGCTTTTTCGCCTTTTTGACTATCTTTGGGGAAGGTTCACAAATTATGTCACCGGCTAAGATGTGTGGGTAAGGGGGAGAATTATTTGGGTTAAGTGATGAAACCTGGGACATACATTAGTATGGGACACCTTGTTTAAAACAATAGTGCTGGGAGTGAGGGGTTGGGGTTCTTTCAAAAGCTCCCAAAAATAGGTGACCTCATGTGTGAATGTACCCTTATTCTGGATGAACTTAATTAATGCACTGCCTGTGTTTTATTGTGCCCAGGCTTTACGTTTCACAAGCTGAGGTCGAAATCTGTATCTGGGACCAGAGCATTCATCCCCAGTTCATATAAAAAGTCAATATCGGAGATTATACCCAAATAACAAGTTAAAGTAGGAATTGTCATAAGAGGGCCTTATAGTTCGTACCATGCCAATTTTACCTAGTACTAAATAATTACAGGATACTCATGTATATGCATGCTTTGCCTGTTGGAAGTCTCACATGTAAATAATAATTATAAGTGATCTAAAGGAATGTCGAGGCACTTTAGAGGGTTTTCTAAATTTCTCTGATGTTATTTTACATACAGCTTTTATGGCGCAAATAGTGCCAGTGCATTGTTGGGATATATTCCCCCAGGTGGAGTACAATGCATAACCTCGTTCACCACCCGGGGGAAATTGGTCTTTGTTAGTGTTTGTGTTAGCAACCAGAAGGCTGGTTACTGGAGACATGTAAATTGTAAAAAAAAGAAGTTTATTGATTGTGTGGTACTATGTGATAACTATGTGAATGAATATGGCCTTCTGGCCAATGTTTGGCAGGGGCAAGAGTGAACTCGCGTATCTCATTAATTTTGTAATTGTGTAACCAGGGAATAGATGACTATAATTAATATGCAAATATGTACATCTTTAGAATATCTAGTTGATTGCTCGTAATATCACAACTAACTAAAATGTTAGTGTGACAATAGATGAGATCAGTCACAGTTATCACTTGTTCTTATCAATTTTTGAAAAACAGTTGCGAAATGTAGAGAGGGTTTGAAGATGTGTGAACGGTTGCTCCATCTATCTTGGTGATTCCGGGGGTTGAAATCCAGGGGATGGGGTTGGGAGGATGACAATTCCCGAGGTGACAATTTTAGAGGGGACCATTCCAGGGGGGAGAATTCCGGAGCGGGATGCCCATAGCAACCTCAATTCCCAATACTGGTTCTACGGGTTGGCAGCAGTTCCAAGGCAGCTAATGGTAGGTTGTCTGTGGTAATAGCGGATTGAGGGACGGGTCATTTGATACAAGATGGAGGGGGTCGGCTGGTAAGGCAGACGAATCGGGAAGAGGGCAGTCACAACCCTACCAATAGAGCCCTGATGGTAGTTCTCAAACGTGGAAAATATAACAATGGTGGGGAGACAAGAGGTCATGGTGGTATATTTGATTATTTGGGACCACACATTGTTTTACCCACAGAATCACCTCTTTAATCAGAAGTTGTGGAGAGATTCTTTCTTAAAAACAATATCTCATATTGTGTTGAGCTAACCTTCTCAACCTGTATGCCAAAAGGGAAGAAATAGCCAACTTGATATCCTGAGCAGCCAACCCCTCCCCCCCCCCCCCATCCACCAGCCACTTCCGTACAATGACTGGTCCCTAAAAGGCACCTGCTGCGGATCTGTCCGTACAACAAGCTTTCTACACCAAAACTCCATTGGTATATTTAGCTGGAGTAGGGGAGTGGAGGAGACGCTTGTCAGTCTTGTGACTGCTCGTCGAGAGGTATGGAATTGCCTCGTCAGGATCCGATGTGGTACAGTGTTTTATATCGCTGTGAGAGGAGTATGACAGTCCTGCCACACAATAGAAACACTATGAGCCAAAAGAATGGTTTGTTTAGGGTTTTATATACTATGGAGTTCAATGGTAGAAAGGTCGTATTCCTCTTTTCCTTTTCTTTTCAAAATTGGATAAAATTCCCTACACCCTGTATAAATTGGATAAAAATCCCTAAGCCCCTTTTTTATTTAGGCCTATGGGTAGTATATATATAGGGTAATCTGAGAGACCTATTTTGGCCCTATTGTCTGCAACTGCAAAAATAATTTCTAAAGACGTTGTTATTCTGTTGGCCCACTTCATCATCTCAATTGTGAACATAAGCTCTATAACAGCTACCAAATGCAGTGTTTTTCGAAAATGATTGTTTGAATGGAATTCATTGTTATTGATGCGTCGAAACCATTGCCGTTTTCCAATAACCGATTTCAACCAGATTTCAACTAAATTTAGTATACAATCTTCATATTTCATCTTGTGTCAATCTAACCAGAACCAATGAAAATAGGTAGCCTAGATAGTATGATGTGCATTGCGTATACCACTGTATTGTGCCCTTGACAGATTGTACGAAACTTTCTGCATACTTAACTTCCAGACAACTTAACCCATTATGGAGACAAATGCCCAAATCCGTCCACAAGTGCAGCTAGTTTCCTGAAGGAGGAAACCGAAAAGGCTGTACCACACACAGTTGCCATTTGCTAAATGAGCTCTTTTTCAGGTTAAATCTAATGGAATTATTGATGTGCACACCTCGTCGAGCTTGTGGGGATACCTGGCTTCATATCGCTTCTAGACAGGTGCCCCACAGTGTCAGGGGGGAGGGTAGAGAGGTTAATAACCGCCCAAGTCACCCCCTGGAGGCTCCTCCCGGGCTTCAACCAGGCAATGATGTGCTTTTGTACCCGATAACCCTCTAAGGGCCTCTACATACATGTATCTACTTAGCAGGCTACCTCCATGTATCATACCAACCTTTGGGGAGTGTATCAAACCTGTAGGGTCGACATGATGCTTGATTGCAAAACCGGTGAGTTACTCACCAGGGCTGCATTCGTGCATTATGACAAAAAATGGCATAATGCATTAGAGCATTGCTTGGTCCTTAAAGGGTTTAGGGACATGGTAGCCATTTTTGGACCAATCAGGGGACTAGATATCTGCAGCCCAGATTCCGACTGGCAGCCAGTGTGAAGCTTTCATCCGGGTTAATTTAGCCCCTGGGTTCCGCCGGACGAGGGTGTCCTCAACACTGGCGGAGAGGTGAATGGCGAGCTCATAAGATGGAACTTACACTTGCTGATTAATCTTTAAACACCCTCATCACTGCGACGTGTCTTCAGTGTCGACTAGTATAGTTGACATTACCCAAGGGTATTGGCATTGTGGGCATGGGATTTTAGTGCTGGAATGCTTCTTTCTTTTAATTTATAGGCTCCCTTATTGTTGGTAAACAAGGGTACCCGTATATCATTCACCATGAATATAGAATTTAATATTGATATTCTTACCTATTTTTGATTGCAAAAAGCCCCAGTTAATAATATGATCTGAAAGCCATTGTATTGACAGGGTGGGTGGGACATTACTGATCCAGTTCTGTAGTAGTGGCAGTGGCAGGGTCTCAATCTCTCCCTACAGTTCTGAAATCTTCGTTCAAAACCAAAGTTACTGTTCTGCTAATCCACCTGGGCTTCATAATCATAGGGTCCTCTTGAAGAAAACGGCACAAAGGAAGATAATCATTATAAAAAGTAACTGCTACTCTTGTAATGATACAATTAGATTGGAAAAGTATAAATTTATTGATCTTGATAGGCATAATTCCATCACTGGTGACAGCGCAGGTGTCAAAATCCCCAACTTTTAGATGAAAACTGATTCTTCTATCCACACTGATGCCTCCAGGACAATAGACCAATAGAGCAATGTTAAATATTGCGTCTTGCGTTCTGTGTATCTGGATTATCGGATAGCCACATTATTATGTGGTGAGAAGTCCCATGTTAAACCGATTACTGACATTGCTAATTGAATGGTAGTTGTAGCATTGGACATAACCTCTGGCTTTCAACGGCAAATGAATGGAAACCTTATTTGAAATACAGTTAACTCGAACATGTATTTATACATGTAGCCGTAATCTAATGACAAGCATGATAGTTCCCTTTCACTGTAACCTGTTAAAAACAAAGTTCAGGTTGCTATGTGGTTAGGAATAGTGTCATATGTATGAACTGTATGTATCTGAATGTATATGAAAGGCTCTTAGTCACATTAGTCACTATTGTTAACATTAAACTGACTTGACTTGAAAATAAGAGAACCCTATCTTTACCCTGAATGTTGAATCCCACAACGCATGCGAGGGGATAAAAATGTAGTTTATTAGCAAACCAGGGTATTTTATTGTGTATATGCACATATTCATCACACTACGTCGTACATTGTAGGTTCGTGTTTATTACCCTCAATACACTGATGCATAGAGCTTTACTATTGTGTATTCGTAGATAATATTATGTAATGGGGTAGTATGCTCACTGCCATTCTTTTATGGCCCTGTTCCATTTACTATAGTTACAAGGTTTATTTTCCAAACATATTACCTTTCAATTTGTGATGGAAAACCTCTGTGGAGCTGTAGAATATGGTATATAACCTCCTCAGTTGCAACTCAGAGGTTATGTACCACTATGCATATGGTACATAACCTCTTTGGCTGCACGTCAGAGGTTATGTACTATATTCGACAGCTCCAAGGAGGTTTTCTCACATATACTCTGTCTTCCATCCATAGTAGAGCAAGAAAATGTTATATCCATCTTTAAATGAGAAATTAACATGATTTTTGAAATTCAATCCCATGAGATAATGCGGGGTTTTAACCTGCACTGCTCCATATTCAACACTGATCTCATTCATAGGCGTAATACAAAATACAGATAACTGACTGACTCGCTAGCTAAGTTTGTAACAACGCCAACTTGTAGTCTGAACATTGCTGTTTACCTGGTAGAACAGAGGATGGCAGGCTGCACTGAAAATCCATAGATTGAAAGGGTTAGTCAGTACAGACTATCCTAGGTTGGTCATATGAGTGTTAGTCATAATGGCAAAGTTATATTCAAAAATGACCGAGGGGTCAGTCAGTAGTGGCTAACCTAGGTTCATCATTGGTGTGTTTTACTTGTATACCACTAGTTGGGGCCATCTGTCATGACCACTCAGTGGCTCCCCCTGGAAATAAAAAGACTAAGGTGGGTTGGTCAGTTCTGACCAACCTGACAATAATAACTGACCTAGGTTGGTCGTATAGGGAGCCAAAAAATGACTAACTAGGCTAGGCACTAGTGACTGAGAGGTTGGGCGTATAGGGAGCCTAGGAATATCAGTGTGGAGGGTTTGTGCCCCTGGGTTCAAATCCCAATACAAGCATGGTTTTAAATGAGAAACGGTTCTCATTCCCTCCTCTCAGACTTGACCTAGTTCATATAACCTCCGGAGGAGCTTATACAAATAACCTCCTTAGGAGGTTATATGAACTAGGTCACTCCACCGAGGCGGAGAGGCGGAGTATAAGTGAAGTTACTCTCCCCAACTACAGCTTTTAACTATTACAATACCGCAAGGTTTTGTTAGTCTAGATTGGCAACAGTGGGATTTCGAGGGACATGGATATGCAGAGAGGTATTGTGGTTTG
Source organism: Harmothoe impar (assembly GCA_947462335.1). NCBI lineage: Eukaryota > Metazoa > Annelida > Polychaeta > Phyllodocida > Polynoidae > Harmothoe > Harmothoe impar. The sequence continues at coordinate 63,104,593 of OX381712.1, read as the reverse complement.
CAATATCGGCAGCAGGTCCCCCTTGCCATTAGCCAAATATGGAACACTTACAGACAAAGTTTCCACGTTGTGGGATTCGGCTATAAGCCTATTTTTGTTATTGGACAAAACTCGTGTTGCTACTCCCAAGCCTTCCCTTATCTTGAGTGACAATTACACCCACTGGGTGAGAATCTTGTTAGACATATTTCAATGAAACCCTTTAATATATGATTATGTTTGATATACACCATTGTCGTTATGACGCCTGAATGCAGCCCTGACTATTATACAGATTCCAAAGCGTGTATCAGCCCTCGTGATACTTGGTGTGAGATTTTCACCGGCATTCGTTTATTTTGATTTGAAAGGGCATCATGCTTTAAAACACTCTCCTGCCCTTAAAGGGTTAAAGCCTATGGGAATATGATACAGCTCCACCAGCTGCCTCCTAACCTTGCATGGTGGGGGAAGGTGTGCATGTTGTAACTTGATATCCAGATCTCACGTATAGCACCACCATGCCTCACCTGTATCCCCGTACCTCTCATCATCTAATCTCTTTTTTCACATTAAGACAGCTAAAATAGAAAAAGGTGTTTCTCATCACCAAGCAGTAGGAAATATTGCAAGTGCTTTTTTTTTTGTTATTGTCTTTTATCTTAGAACAAGGGTAGGAAATAGGGTCTTTGCTAAAAATGAATTGACCCTTTTTGGCAGAATGCAGGGCTTTCATTTGGTAGTGTCAGTTTATGATATTTTTCTAACAAGAATTGCCTTTCAGTCATCTCTCAAAAACAAAAGGGAGCAGGCCGAACCATTATGACGGCAACACTAACCTCGGCCATTTAGAGCCCAGTGGGCGATGGCCCTAACATCAACAAGTCATCCATTTGAGTAGATTAGTTGTGAAATCGTTTCACTTTCTATGTAATTTGACTGACATGTATTTAGTCTAGATTGATATCGGTAATACCCACAATGTAGACCTGTATAAAGACACTGCTAAAACTATAATAGTATGTTAAAGACTGCAGAGCCAAATTCATCATGACTCGTCAGTCGACCTGCACTGTCTTCATCTATGGGCTGTGTATCCAATGAGCCTAAAATGTGTATAGCGTATATCAGTGCTAAGTACTAAGATGGTGGTAATTATGCAACTTATCAAGCCATATATTGCCTTTTAGCTAATGTATATAAAGAGCCGCACGCTTAAGTGAAAATGTCCTAATGAGCGTAAAATTTAACTGGAGCGTGCAATACAGCCCGTTTGTTATTTCACGCTCTCCATGGGACCGCCCCTCTAATTGCTTTAATCTTGATGGACAGTTTTCACCATGAAATAAATGCTAATCCTTGCACAGTGGACGGTGGTTAGTTGTGGATTTGGCTCTTATGACCACCGGCCACAGAGGTTAGCCCGGCTAAAATTGCGGAGTCAGCTGCAAAGTTCCCTCCAAACCACCCTTCCGCTTTCGACACTTTGCAATGTTATTCTGTAAATCCTCTATACTGGTCAATTTCCAAAGTAGACGACATGTATTAAATGTTTCTTGCAGCCGTACAAGGGTTTCTCACAGCCTTATAACAGTAGGAGGGGCGCGGACACCCGATCAGTCACCAGGTGTAATCAGTCCCTCCAGCCCTCTACCTGGAGGATACGGGCAGAATTTTGCCGATAATATCAACATGTTTGATACTATCTGCCGACTACCTACCCAGGTAGTCGGCAGATAGTATATATTGGGCCAATGTCGGCAATGATGGACTCTATCGCAAATGTTATACCTACCATGGCCCATTTTAGGTAATGCCTACATTGGTTCAACATACAAATAACAATGATGGCCCACCCTTGGTAATTCTGACAATGGGCCATTGCTGGGTTGACTGCTGGGCCAGAGCTGGTCCATGCTTGATATTGCTGATATTGACCCAGTATTCGAACATTTCAAGGCCATCATATATTATTTCTGATGGTGGACCAACATCAATTCTCACTGCACTGGTCTGATATTGGCTGCAATCTCTACCAGAGGGATTCAATGTTGCCTGAAGAGTTTCTGACTACTTTGCCATCATATTGGGTTATAAATGTGATCCTTTAAAGGTCAGAAAAAGTTCATGGATGTAATTCAATAACCTAACATACCATTTACTGCATGACACCACTGAGAATTTGTCAGAAGTAACTTGAATACTTCTTATGTGTGGGTAATGAAGTTAGATAAGTCCTAAATGATAGTAATACAGTTTGTGTTATTTCTAACCATTTTGGGATAGAGATTAAGATGGATTAAAAAGACTTATGTCTTTTTCTCAACTGATGATATTTGACAGTTATGTCAGTCAATCATGTCTTAAGTATGCTTGCACATTCAATTATACACATAAAAATAGTATTGTTCAATATTACTGATTGTTGCAGTGGCCCTATATTGAAAATTATATGTTGGGTCAACATATGTACTACAAGGTTGCCCCGATGTTTAATTTCTAACCCTGGAATAATGTTAAAACATTGAAATGTTGGCCCACTATTGAAATCAATATCCCTTTCTCCAAGCATGGGCCATAACTGGGCCAGCAGTCAAACCAGTGGTGGCCCAATATCAAAATGCCAATATTGGCCCATTCTAGTGGCATATTGGCCCAATCATGGCCCAATGTGCTTATATAAATGTTACCTGGGCTCTTGCACCGAATTCTCTCAACAAACACTACATTGACTGCCTAGAAACTTATCTCCAACGTCTACACGTGCAGTGGACAAACCAGTGAATACACCTTATCCCCCCAAGTTTGTATACAAACATTTCTGTAAAATCAAAATAAAACAAAGACTTAATCTCCACTTTTATCCTCTGTGGCACATGGCCATTAAGAATTGCAGCAGGTTTCAGATAATGTGTAGAGGCTTAATGAACATCTCTCATAAAGTAACTATAAGTGTAATGGCCACTGTCCACAGATCATAAATCTGATGTATGCGGTCATTATATTCCAGGTTTACATAAGAAATGTATGTAATTCTAGTCGTATATGTCCGATTTATAAATGCTGTGTGGAAGGTGGCTATAATCAGCTGTCGTCAACTGTGCTTTATATATGTAGCCGATTTTAACCACCGTCCACAGGGGTTAGCCCGAATAAGTGGCACATTTCCTATACTATATAAAGTATGTATATAAACACCTGATGACGGCCATATAGACCCCACCGGCAACCCAATCACGCTGTGTTTTATGGAAAATGGCAATTTGTACAGAAGCAGTGCTGATGCTGATTGATATAACAAACGCTGGTTGTCAAGAGTTACTTTAGCCAATTGTAGCACTGACATTGCATCGTTATAAAGCACTGCTCACCCTCCTTATCCTCTTAGTAAGGACGCACACTGTTGAGGTATTTGCCCTTCTGCCATTTGCCTTTCAGTCTAGCTACTTAACTTGGGAACTTGCTGTATATGCAAAAGTTATTTCCAACGATAAAGGATGCTGTCCACTGGAGAACTTCGGCCGATTAAGTCATTTCCTTTAAAACTTTGGGTGATTAGGATATAGTACAAGATGGCTACCCGGCCAGCATTGGTCCCTGGGGCCCATATGTGTTTTACTTGGGCCAAATGGGCTTGCCCATATCTGGGTTATGGTCCTTTTTGTCCAGGGCTACCAGTGGGATTCCAAATAGGCCAGCCCAGGAAAACTTTTTTTCCCATAAATACATTGTAAATATTTCAAAATATGCTGATGTCTGATTTTCCTCCAGAAATCACCATTTATTGTACATTTTCATAGTTTATATTTAATCTGGGCTCGGGCTGGGCACTTTGAATCTGGGCTGGCCCAATTGGAATCCCACTGGTAGCCCTGGACAAAAAAGACCATAACCCAGATATGGGCAAATCAGCTTGTCCACGTAAAAACACATCTGGGTCCCACTAAGCAATGCTGGCTGGGTATAGGGACGATAAACGAATTGAATCATGGCCAATTTACTAGTTTTGAAGGATTTGGCATTTAAGTCTTGTGTATTCACCTGCATTGGGACAATAAACTGGGGAATTAGGGATACTTCGGCGGTTTAGAGTCCAGTGGATGGTGGCCCTAAGTAATGATATATAGAGCTACCAAGGGTACATTGTAAGCATTACATGAGGTTAACAACCTTACCCCTTCACCCTGAGACGCAATACGGCCTGCCATTTGGCTGGTCACATCATAAATGCTCAGAGAAAAAAGTGAGAGTCAGCTGGTCAGTCAGGCATGTGTCACCAAAACCACTGATTTATGCAAGTAAGGCTGGCTTTGGTGGTAAAGAGAGTCCATTATTGCTTGACTTTCTTGTCAATGTGAGCATTGCCCAACCATCACTTCAAACAGGGTCCAAGAATTCCTGACTCATTGGCATCGGAGTCAGGCAATGCTGGACGCTCTGTGGCTCACCCTGGTTAGATAGAAAGTCAGGCACTGATTGACCTTCACTGAAGCGAGAATCTGACTCTTAAATTGCTATAGTGTCTGACTCTCATCTGAAAGAGGATATGCTCTCCCATACCGCAAGTCATTTAGGTATGTAATATTTACAGATACCGTACTGGCCCGTTTAAGCACAGGGGTCTCAAGTAAGCGCAGGTCTCGTTAAAGCGCAGGTCTAGCACCCCTCTGGAACCCATAGTCTCTCTTTAAAAGTACTCATATACGCGCAGGCCCCTGTATAAGCGCAGGGGGGTAACAGGGTATTGAAATGTATAAGCGCAGGGGCGCATAAACGGGCCACTACGATACATGTACCAACAGAAGTTACACAATTCAGTATGTCAATGTGTATTCAACTTCCAAATCCATAGGAATGATATATCAAACCTTATCATTATGCTCATTACTGCATTGTATCTCAATTTAGTAGCAAACATAAACTTCACAAAGAACAGGGTAACTGACCCTCATCCCAGAGTCGGGCTTTCCTAACGTTGGAAAGAAAGTCCGGTATGAAGAATTGTCTTGCCTGACTGTCATTCAAAAATGATTATCGACAGGGGGTAACTTTAAGTTGCCATTAAAGCAGGCCTCCTGTTGTTTAATGGATGTGAAAGACCAGCAGACTTACACACTTGAGTCCGGCAGTGCCCGACCCTAGCGAGAGTCAAGCTGACCCCCACTCTTTTTTCGTGTCATTTTCATTTGGTATAAAACACAAGGGATATCGATCTGGACAAAACATACTTCTCTAAGAGGCAACCATGAAAAGGTGAAACCACCAAAGATACAGAGTTTTTAGTGGGGGTTTTTCTACCTTCAAGTTGGCCAACTTTCATAATCCAACAAATCCTACATACATGCTGAGGCAATGTGGATTGTTTTAAACATTGGGGTTAGTGTTGATATGGTGTATACAATCTGTGTACTGGTATACGTAGTAGTTATAGGACGAGTACCAATCTGTATGAGAAATACAGTGAAGGAGCCTTATAGGACCCCTACAGATTGGTACAAGGCCTATGACTACTTTATACCACTAGCTGTATGCAGTATGCAAGGGGTGTAAAATGCTTTGATCTCCGTGCCCGATTTGGTATAACTAATATTTTCTAATTAATGTGTTGCACTACTAGCGGCTTGTTGAACCCATTCCCGCACAACTGTGCCCCAGGGGTTTATATAAGACAGGCATCTATCAAAGACACAAGTGACTTCCATATCCATGTACTCCCAGCCTTATTCAATGCCCGCAAGTAAATATATGATACTTAAACACGCCATTGCGGCACACTGCCTTAGAACATACCTTTATCCCCGTGGTATCAGCCATTCATCTATCTTCGGTATTCATATCAGACTGGAAGTTCTTTTGTCAAGATCCAGTGGTACAAGAATTTAAAAATAAACTACTATAAAATAATAAAGATATTTCAAGTAGCGAATCAACATTCTCTATACAATTATTTTCCAACTGCAAGACAACCAAGTGAGTACAGCACAGCCGGTGTAACTAAACGATCACGACTTCTTTCATGTCATTAAATTGGAATTGAGACAGATATCCAGGTCCATACGCTCTGAGACTTTCTGGGTTTGTTTACTGTTGACTTCTATAATAAAGGGGGCTCCGTGTACCCCCAACTGTTGACGCCCTTTCCTCATTTTCTTCCATCACGCCTGTCCCACCCTACCCATGCCCAGGCATGTCCTCAGCACTGTCCATGATAGGCTCGAGGCATGTGCCCTGTCTTCTCTGTGTTTACTCATCTGAACAACCCCCTGCAAGGCTTTCCTACATTCCCACCCCACATACCACACTTTATATCACGTCAGGGGTATTATTGTAGGGTCTTCTTCTGATAAAAAAAAAAAAGATTTACACGAGGAAAAACGTATACAATGACAAACCTGGAAAAAACAATAGGTGATAATGTAGACCTACCTGTTGTTATTCCTGTCCTTGTCAAAATCAATCACTCCAGCATCCTTGGAAAAGTCTCTACTTTAAGAAGAGGTGGGCTCCGATTGCGACCTTTGACAAAGTCATGCCCATTACACTATTTACAAATGCTCACGTTGGGACCCATCACCTCTTGTAAAATAGATATATGTCCGTGTAGAACCATACATAAGTTATAAGTGTAACACCTCCAGTGTTGGCAACATAAAACGTCCCTCTCCTCCAGTGCAGGTCCACTCCAGTAGGAGCGACAACCCCTCCTCTGGATATCCCCCCACAAGGAAGGCAAGCAAATGCGTGGCTGGAGCGGCTGGGGTCGGAGGCTAAACCTGCTCCCTCACCAGATTTCCTCCAGTGGTTTTGCTCGGTACGTTGTGGGTGGGGAGGCTTTGCAGCGCCGATGGTGGCGGCGGTGGGTAGTGTTGGGCGGCCACCCTGGAGGAGTGGGTTGGCGGTGGCGTGGTGGTGGTGGTGGAGGTGGCAGTAGCTACAGGAGTAGAGAGCTGCTCATCAGTTGGCCTCCAGTGACGATAAGTATGCTGCATCCAGAAATAGCTGACTCAGCTGTATAGGCCTACACACAGAAAATAAGTAGAATCACTGTGACTCCCGACTTGATCACTAAGGTAACTCTCCCCAGGACTCTAATGTGACTCCTTAACATCAGCAGGGCTCTAAAACAACTCTATAATGACTCCTATTCTAAGACTCCCTAATAATTGGGAGTCACTTTAGAGTTGTGGGGAGAGTTACCTCAGTGATCGGGGCTGGACTCCCATTTGAGAGTTACAGTGATTCTACTTCTTCTCTCTGTATAGCATGTCAAGCAGCGAAATGAGCCCCATTTTAACCCTTTGAAGACACAACGCATTAATGCATCATGCTTTTGGTTGTCATGATCCATGGATGTAACCCTGATAAGTAACTCGTCAGTGCTGTATTCAAGCATCATGCCGACCATATCAGATTGAGTCACTCCCAAAGGGTCGGCATGATGCACTAATGCAGCACCAGCGAGTTACTACCGGGGCTGCATTGGCGCATCATGGCAACACCTTTTAGCGATATCCCATCCGAAGGGCTGAAGACTGCATAATGCTTTAATGTGCCATGCCCTTTGTTGCGATAATGGTTGAATGTATATGTCTACCTCCTAGGGCTGCATGCATGCATCATGGCGACCAGTCGGGGTGTATCAACCCCTTATATGGTCGGCATGGTGTTTGCATGCATGACTGGTTTGTTACTGGCCAGGGCTGCATTCATGCATCATGACGTCAAAGGGCATGATAACCATATTTATTTTGAACCAATATACCTTATACATTCATATATGATTGTATAAGATGCATTGGTATTGGTCGGCATTACCGCGACTTAAGGCCGATTCTGGACCTCCCACTGAAAGAATGCAACAGTTAGTCTGATATGGAAGATAAGTGGCTGAAGCTCTGACCGAGCTCCATACGTCCCCACGAGGGGACACCCATTGGCCATGAGCTGCTCCCATAGTCCACTGAGTAGCTCACCTATAGCTGGCCGGGCCACAGTGTTGGGGATGACAGGGACTGCTTCCCATTGCCTTTTTGGTCACATACCATTGGGACTGGGAGTATTCCCAACAGAGCAACTACCCATTGTGTCGGCATGAAATGGCTCGGTTAGTTGGTATCTCTCATCGTGACAATATGTGGCAAGGCTAGTGTGCCACGCATACTATTAGTGAGTGTAAGCTGAATGCCAATGCTCTGTAGACAATCAACAGAACTGCAGCAGATAATAAAATAATGAGTGATCTGTCCTACATCAAGAATGGTGTAGTTTAGCTTGGGTGTGGCTCTAATATAACCCTTTAAGGACCGCATACTGCATCGGTGCATTCTCTTTTCTATCGTCACGTTGTATATGGATTAAATCCTGTTGTAACTCGTCAGTGCTGATTTTAAGCATCATGGCGACCCTACAGTGTTTATACACTCGTGCATGATGCATAAATGCATCCCTATTTATGCATCATGACGACAAAGTTAAGTGGGTTATTTTATCCGTAAAACATGATCTGATCCATGCATAATTCTTCCAGGTATGGCCACATACAGTGTTGACTTTCTGTGGTGACTACGGGTTACCAAATACAATCTACGCTTGTATGGAATGAGGATTTATTATCAGGTTACGGAATTAGGTACCTCTGTCCGGAATCAGGTGACAAATTGACATTTAATCAATCCAACCGGACTTATATTGCTGAGGAGGCAATCATTTCAAACCCTATGTACTTTTATAGCAATATGTTGTCCTTTAATATGCCCCTATTTGGCCTTTAATATGCCCCTATTTGGCCTTTAATATGCCCCTATTTGGCCTAACCAAAGAAATTTGAAGAAATCCACTAAGTGTCCGGTACTCTACTCTACATATTGTCAAAATATGCAGCATCAAGTACAAGTACACAATGGCGTCACAAGAGAACCAACATGTATCCAGACAGACTGAGCCCATCTCCATTGATTGGTCTAGACACCACTATGACAACTCCTTGATTGGTTGGTCGGTAATGAACACCACTGAGAGTATGCCTTAATAGCCAATTAAGGGCCACTCAAGCAAGTCCACTGAGTAGCACTGCAGGTGCAGACGATTTTGTGTTTTCTGTTTGTTTCATTTACGTTGGCTTTCATAACAACTCTCCTAGTAAAATGGGGTAGGGAATTTGCTATCATAACTACACTATATACAGACAATCAGTAACTCCTTAAACCCGCAGATCTTACTGCACGTCCAGTAACAGTCAGAGTGCATTCGAGACAGGTACTCAGCCCTATATATAGGGGCGCTGGGGGTTTAAGTAATGTTGCATTGACTATCTAATGCATTACACATGATGGAATAACGTACTGTATTTGTATAGGCTTGGCTGGGTCACTTTGTGCACTCTTTACTTGAATCCCTTTCTTTATTGTGGGTTCAAATGGCACATGCTGCATACCCTGATACCTTGATAGTATGTATGTCTGAATAGCGCTAAATAGTAGGAATATTAGTGATACAAGGCCACGTAGAACTGCGCTGATATTTTCTTTTAGGGTGGGGTTTCATAAGGGTGGTTTGAATCATACATGTACCAACCGCAATTACCATATAGATTAAGGTAATACTGAAGACACAGTGGCGGACCATCAGTCGTTTAGTATTGTTAGAATTAGTGTTGAATCTAGTTATCGTTTTTATGGACCAGTCTATAGAGCAAGGATAAACCTCTTCACAGGGATGAAAACATTCTCTAGAACCTGTAGACTACCGTCAATATATATAGTAAACCTTCACGAACATGCCACTCGTTATTTGACTAGAAAAAAATGCTTGCAGGCCCTAGGTGTTGTAAATGCCACTTTTAATATTGTCTGTAATGATTCATACATATTACAGCCAAGGTTTGGCGAATTGAACATAACACGTATTAACAGAAAATGTATTTACTACGTTTATGTTCAACTACGTTTGGGGATTTAACGGTCCAAATTTTAGAGTATAATAGTGACTAGACAATGTTATTCAAGGATGATTTGTGGTGTTATTCCAATATCAGCAGTTGTAAAGTATAACTATACATATACGGGTGGTTGGTTCAGCAACCAGCCTATAGCTCATGAAATGCAAATATATACATGGGAGTGAGTGTCCCAGTGGCTAGCATGACTGTCCTTTCCCAGTCTGGCCCTATATATAGCTACATTGTCAGTAGTAGGTATATAGGTATACAGCAGAATCTGTTGACGATTTGCAGCATAGAACTATTATATCTTGACAGTAGATTCTACTGTTTATCTTCATTAAAATGTACATTTACAGTAGATTCTATGTAAATACAAACAACTATTATTTACAATGTTATACTATTCATGAATAGTTTTTTTCATACCATTGAAACCATTGTGTCTAAACAGTTCCTCATTTGGAAACACTAAGGACAGTGCTTTACAGTGCACTATCTTTTCAGAGAAGAGCTCCAAATCACTTACAAAATACAGCACACTCACAAATAATTGTGCTATACACATATGTATGTGTGTCTTTGTCTTAGTCTAAGTTTGGTTTACAGTAGCTTGGGGAAATGTAAATGACCCGTTCTGATGGCTGGGGTTCTTATGTCTAGGGCCATGGCAGCTTCCCCCAAGTTTACCTCCTCTACTATATTTAGCCTGAAACCTTTGGCCTCCGCACCAAGGTTGTCATTTGTTAAACACAAAAGTGGAAGAGAACATCCGGCACCTTAATACCCTGTTGTGCAAATGAAATAACTTAATGAGAAGTAAAAGCAGATATCGGTCTGGCTAGTTTCAATAATGCTAATTCACATCAATGAATGAGTAAAATTAATAATTATATTGACACTCGATAAAGCAGGATTTATCAAGGTTTGGTCTCTGGCATATATGCATATAATTGTATCAGCAACACACTTGGTTACACTATAATATAATTTGGTATCGAATGAATCAATGTTGAAAAGTAGTTGATCAGTTACCAGTTTTGATTTGAACAAGATTCAATACCCACTGCTGTGACTGGCGTCACTACTCAGAACAGGTTTGCTATCTCCAGAAGTATTTCCAAGCAGTAGGTTTCAAGTCATCTACATGTGCATTTTCTGTCACGCAGTTGATGATAGAGGTATGCCTTTCCCCCTGAGGGTGTTACTTATATATGATATATTCCTTCAGGTGATGCCTCCAGTCATGGCAGGGGGCGTGGCAACTGCTCAGAACTACTAGTAGAGTTGCTCTGACTGCTATGGACCATCACATTGTCCCTCTGTCGGGCTACCAGCAGGGAGATTTCTAAGCAGGTCAGCAGGTGTGGAAATAATTCGGTACCACCTGCGATGGTATCTAAGCGGGTACCAACACGTCGATTGATGAGGAGGATTTGGTAATGAGGAGAAACCTTCTAGTATTTGTGAATAGCATAGGTGTGTCCCTAATGAACCATAATATTATCTCTACCTAACATAGCTAATGGTGGAAAGTATGAGGTGAGGCTTGTTTGATATGATGGAACTTATAATCAGGAAGTCATTCTTGCACTGGCACTGGGTATTGGAATACCGATATTGGGAAATATTATGAACTATGTTATCCTAGAATTGGGTGCCAATTAGTCTTACAGGACCAGGATCTAATAAATGGGTGAGGAGCTTGATGGTTATGTAAATGTGTGTGTGTAACGTTTGAAATACTTCTGCTAGAAATGGTTGAGGGATCTTGTGGACCTATTGAAAGTGTAACTGTGAATCCTCATTCTGAATGAGGTCTTCACCCTCAGAAAAGTGAGAGTCATTGTCGATAAAACTACCCTCACCTGAGAGTCAGCGACAATGACTCTCACTTTTCTGTGTGTGTTGTTGAGTGCAATATTGCAGAGAATAACATTTATAGCATCTTCTTCTATCAGAAACCAAGTTGAGTACATGCTAACTAGATTTGCATGAAAATTGAAAAGAGAGTCCTGTCCCCAACAATGACTGGTCTTTTACATTGCCTACCTCGCAGGGGGGAAGTTAAAGTTGGCATGACAGTTGGGGAGACAAATATGGGACTTCATGAAAAGGGGACTAAAATGTCTGCAGACGTTCTTCTCCTGTGATCTGGTTACACCGTACACATCACTAACGTTTGTCAAGGTGGGAATAATTGTGAGCAGCCGAGCAGAAAGGATACTCCGCGGGAGATTAGTTCCGATTTTAGCCACTAGGGGCGCCACCATGGCCTAAAATGAAAGAAACAGGCTAAAAATGGCTCTATAGTACTTGTCTGCTGTAGAATGATTACACAAAACATTCCATTTTAGATATGCGTTGACATGAAAACATTATTTTCATTCCAAATGGAAGAAAAATGGGGCCTATTAATAGAATGATTCATGAGGATTGCTATGGTCAAAACAAACCATTCCTAGACCAAATTCTATGACCTAAAGAATGAATATGTATTATGAATTTCTAATTTTGTTAATTAGATAGAGATAATATCTTGGAAACTATGAGACTTACAACTTATTGGGATTTTGGACAGAGCAATGCCCACACATTTTCATGAAGTCATTTCTAGAATTGATAATCTTCTGGTTGTAACATCTCACTGGAAAATCTGTGACACTAATTTTAAGGTTCGCCTTTCCTTGGAATACCCTTTTCCCTTGCCTGTACACATTTCATGAAAAAAAACACAGATATAAATAGGGGAAGAGATGAACTATCTGAACTGAACCTACCGCTTCTAGAATCCAATATGAAACTTGATACATGCTAACAACAAGCTTTGACAGCTAGGGACTGCCTTGTTTGAGGATAGAGGGCGCCTCTTTTTAACTTGGAACTGTTCTATTTATCTATATTGTTCATTGTTACATGCATTGAATACAAATGAGCACTTTAATTGTTTACAACTCAGCATTATCTCACTCAGCAGCCGCATTGTGCGATAACTCTCGGTGATAAACAATCCTCGAGAAGCATTGTATATGTATCGTATGTATTGCATGGGTCACGATACCCTAGGGCCTAAGATCAATAGCACAGTAGACCATAGCCACCCATAATCACACACGTCACCTACATATGACTCTGGGTCAATGCTCCCACCACTATTGTATGAAAAGGTCATCAACTCTATTATTATTCCGGTCATCGGTAATGTATATTTGGAGGATGGGTATCCAAAGTATTATGTATTATGAATGAAGGAATAATATCTATAGTTGGGATAACTATAATCTAATGCAGCAAGCAAGTTGTCAATCACGTTTTTGCATATTTCTAAGGTTCAACTGACAGAATTTATGACCTTGCATTCTGATAATATGCTGATTTGATAATGACTGTTTTGTGAATATCCTGATAGCAGATAATATTATTTGCAGCTGTAGAGAGGGGGGTTAGCATTACAAGCATTACAAGCACTCTGCTTGAATCAACATATTTAAGTAAGCTAGTTCTTTCTTCCCACAAGAGTCAATAGTAAGGACATGCCTAGATGTCGAGTGGTTGGATGTGGGTTAAAGATACAATATCAGTCAAAACTCCACAAAATTAAGTTACAAAATAACATTTCAATTTGAGTTTAATTTTAACAGTCTTTACCACAATGGACTAAGGATGTTTTATAGCCTAAGCAACTCATCATCCACTTCAGCCAGCTCATGTGTTTTAATGGCAGGAAGATTACAGGTGCCTGCTAGAGTTATCCCTGAATTGATAGCTGCTATGAAAGGAGCCATGGATTGCATCGCAACCTTGAGGTGACCAAAATTAGTATTTGGAATGTCTAGAGACCCAGAACTACTTGGTAGTAGAATATCCATCCTAAGTTGCCCAAAGAAGAATGCTCATCAAGCGGCTTTGCAACAGGGGTTCAACTATTAGACTTTATAAAATGACAGGCATGTATTAAGTACCAAATAATTCTACTGGATTTTCTTTTTTTTTTGGAGTCATCCCTCCACTCTTTTAACAAACTGATTTTACAATCAGCAACCAATGGCAGACAGGGTTCCTTGTAGATAATATCAAACATTTTCTAGACTTATCCAAGACATCCAGATAATGTTTTTAACATATTAGATAATGTTATCTGTTAGATCTTTCTATTATACCAAAGAAAGGCGTGTACATAAACTCAAAATCCGGGAGGCAGACAAACCCACCTGCCACTGTTCCTACACCTTGAGTGCACACTCAGGAGGAAGATGCTATCAGCTTGCTTACCCGTCTATCTGTCATAGACTAACAATAGGTCAACAGAAACTGTAGTGGCTTGAACAAGTGCACCTGGACATTTACATTTAGAAGGTACAAATATCCTTGCACAGGACCTGCTCTTTTTCAAGATACAAAAATGGCCTAGATTCTCATTTAAATACCCTAATCAACCCTGCGCTGATTCAAGACCTGCACCTATTTGAGACCCCTACACTTATTCAAGTAATGTACTCCGCGATATCAAGTCAGACAGACCTGTCTCATTAAAGTAGATAGCAGTCTGGGAGTCGGGTTTCTCTTGTCCTCTTTATTGACTGTACCTACTATGTCATACAGCTTCACCAACTGAGCTAACATACCATTATCCCCTTCAACTGTTGCAAATGAATAAAAACCTGATCAATTAAGCAATGTACTGAGATAACAAATTTAATAAAAGAATACCTAATCAACAACTGTCCACAGTATACACTGGCATGGACTATGGCATTGACTGCTGTAGCAGGGCCGTAAGGGTACAGGATGCATAGCTGAGAAGGCTACTGGTGGCGGGTGGCTGAGGAGAGCTGGATATGGCTGGGGAAAGAGTATGTGGAGAGCTTAAGTAACGTGGATCAATGTCCATAGCTGTTAAGCCTCTCCCTTCATTCTAAATATAGCTCCTGAATGAGGTCCTACCTGTAGTTGCTGCTAAAATGGCCAGTCCTGTGTAACTGTCATGTCATATAAACCTTTTTCATATTTTCTGTTCTCATTCATGTTACAGTATTAGCCTCTTTTGACATATTATTCTCATGATTATGATCTACTTCATCGTATCTTATATATTTCTTATATATAATATACATTCTAACTACAGTCTGCTATGCTGATTAGGTAGCTTATTCTGGTCTGACAGAGTCATTAAACATGTCTCACACACCCAAATCTTGCTAGAACAAGTAGAACAGGACCTAATCATTGACTATAATCCCCCGGAACCTTCAATCGCACAACACTATTCCCCATGTACTATACATTTACACAAGTTGCCTCAAGTGATTATCCGGACCATTCTCTATATCAAAGATACAATATCAGTTAAAATGGCCCAAAATTAAGTTGTAAAATAATGTTGCAATTGCTTTCATTGTCCTTGTTTCTGACATCACTCTTTATACCTTACACTGTAAAAAGAATTCCGTTAAAATAACGGAGATTCACTGGCAACACTGGGTGCCGGACTTTCACCGTTATTTTTACGGTCACCGCTTTTTCCTAAGTCACCGTTATTTTTACGGAACTGTCACCGCTATTTTTAAACAAGAAATCTCCGTTATAAATTTTTTTAACAGTGATTCTCAGTACCGTTAAAAAAACGGTGATTCATTGGCAACAATGGGTGCCGGACTTTCACCGTTATTGTCACGGTCACCATTTTTCCCAAAGTCACCGTCATTTCTACAGAACTGTGAATCACCGTTATTTTAACAGAATACAAAACATCACTGTATTCTGGTTCAGTGCCTAAACAATAATTGTAATGGTATTTTGTGTAATTTAACTGATTTGTCCCAGTGTTATTCAGTTCATTTATCCCCCTATACCTAACTCCATGCTCAATATGGTTCCAAACCCAATTTGGTTCCAATCAGCAATATCATCTTAGTGTCAAGACTTCAGACCTAATCATTAGGAATTAGTCTATGAAAGCCTTATAGAATGCTTCACGACACTTTGTAATACCAGTCCATGAGCAGAAGTCACTCTAGGATGGCTACAGAGCAAACATTACAGCTGTATCTGTATATATATTTCTTATCACCACAAAAATAGTGTTCTTAGCATCCAGGAAAATCTCTTCATGAACCAAACTGCCACCTGGTGTGATAAAACTGATTCAATTAAACGTAGCTTCACCGTAAAATAAACTGTGTTTCACTGTAAAAATAAACGGTGTTTCACTGTATTGGATTACGCATATTCAAAGTAAAATTGATTGATTTTACATTGCCTCACCGTAATCATATGTTATGATGAATCACCGTTAAATTTTACACTGATTCTCCGTATATTCAACGGAATATTTTTACAGTGTATTCTATTCATCGCTCAATCATCGCTATTACATGTAATCAACACAAACTTTGTAAATCATAGTTAAAAAAGAGAGTAACAGTGGTGCCCTGACCCTATATAGCTCTGTAGGGCATTGCCTAAGAGCTGATAGACATCAATATTCTGGGTGGAAGGCTCCCTTTGTATGAGCTGGCAGAATATAGACCAGCTAATTGCCTGAGAACTAAATCAACATTTCATTTAGTTTTATCAACAGACTCTCCGTCTGTAAGAAAGAAGGGACTGTGAATCAAAGGAAGAAAACAAACACAAGCAGTCCTTTGTCCTATTTTTATAATGTTCTCAAATACTTGAGAGCGCTGGTGCAGACCAGTGGGGTGCTGCCCTGGCCTATTGGACATCACCAAGGGATGACTGAATGAACGTTTTCCTTTAAAGAATAATACTGTCTGTGAAGAGGTATACATGTGAACATGCCCCTAGCGCCTTTCATGGCTTAACATGAAAGGCAAGTGTTAAATATGAAATAATGTTTCTACTCAAAAGAATATTTGAGAAGATGGATGTGATGTTATTCACTGCTAAAGGGCAGCATACACGATGCTTTACAGTATACTGTAACGTCACATTTAAGCACCAGGTATTGAATAGGCAATTTGTATAAGCAGGGAGTAAGAGGTCCTGAAACATTTTCTTAAGCACTAAGGGTATATGTTGGGCAGGGGCTTGTCTTGTATGGCCCAAGGGGTAAAACGATAAGGGGAAAATGGCAAGGTTCCCAAACAGGAAACCAGCAGACTCCAAAAATATAAGTGCAGGCCTGGATTTATTTTTGATGTTACAGTATCCCTCAAAGTCAAGTCACAACCAGCTCAAACAGATGCACCAATGGCAGAGATGGCAGACTCAGTATGGTCAGCCAATGTTCCACTAAAGCCTTCAATAAACAGGTCTCGACGAACAGTTGTGTATCATCTCATCCAGGTAAGATATACTTCTTCAGGGTGTAACGGGAGAGGGCGTTTCCGAATGCAGCCACCTCCGGCCGCTGGTCACGTGGGTGACGGTCAGTGCTGGAGACTGGAGGCAACTCCTCCAGTCCCCATTCCTGAACGACCATCCACCAAGACAACAAGGGTAAGCTTCCAGCTCCAGTTTTGATGGGTGATATCAGGGATCTTTAGATATATTATATTGCTGACTTGTGACCATAATTACTGTATTCATAGTTGTGTACCGTTTCTGAACAATATATAGTTATTAATCATGAATTACTGTGTCTGGTTTTGTCTACACATATCTTTACTCTAACATTTGAGATCTCATCCTCTCCAGCCTCCTGGCTGTGCTAAGTCCCTCTAAGGGCAAACTTCTGGCCATCTGACGTCTGAATTATCATAGTATAGTACATAAATAGTTCCTAGCCCAAAACTATTTCAACTGGTGTCAGAAGTGGGATAAAAGTTGCAGGAAACTGTAACTTCAAGGACAGGAGGATTTCCTCTCTGTCCTTTGAACCCACACAAAGAAACCTATTTTTCTAAAGTCATTTCGGCATCCTTTCCTTCCTCAAACCACATCAAAATTTGTTTTAAATTAATTATCAAGCCTTGTTACATAGGTGCACCTAAAATTGTGAACCAGATCCTCCCTTTAGGGGCGGATGGAGATGGATTAATTAAGGGAAATCAAAAACAGCTAAAGACAAAATCAGACCATTAATGGATAACCCCCACCCAGCCCCCTGTGTAGGAAGCCAGACGATTGGAGATTCCCTGGCTTAGGATCCCATTTAGAATACCCCTACAACCCATAGATTCATTGTATGTGTGCACACAATTGTTTTACACTGTTGTCCTAGTCAGGTATTGTTGATTATATTGTTGGTAAACCATAGGCTCACGCCTTCCACGGCCGCCGCCCTCCCGTCCCGGGAGCGCTCCTCCAGGTCCCGACTCTACACGTGTGTCACCCTCGTGGGCCGCTCCTCCAGTAGGCTACCCAGCCCCCCTGGTTCCAACACACAAAGGATCCTTTATAGTATAGTTCTCATAGCCATCCAAAACTATCAGGACAGATTGAGTATTTCTCGTGAGCTAAAATTATACTGTTGGATAAGGGTTGGGGGAGTTTGAGATAAGAAACCCACGGGTGTGTCACCTCCTCCAGGTGGTACCACATTGGTACCCTCTGAGCCGTGCGAGACAGTTCATTATCGCATTTCTCCTGTTCACACCCAATGCACGGCACATGTATCTAATGAAAAAGTATACTTGAAACATACATATATGGTATTAGTGGCTGTACTACTGGTAACGCTATAGATCACAGCAGTGACGGCCGCCTCCCGACCACGGGCCACATCTCACGGCCTCCGCCCTCCCCTCACGTGAGCCGCTCCCCCTGCTCCCATCCCTCCTCCTCCGACACCCTGTGTTCCCACTTATCACCCCAAACTACATCGGTACAGTACACCAGATATCTAAGTCTTGTAATAACCACATTTAAGACTATAATCGTGTATGTATACATGCACGAGGGAATTCACGTGTGTGCCGCCCTCCAACAGGAGGAAGACGTGGGCCAGAAGTACCCTGTGCCCCCCTCCTCCAGGTGACCCACCCTGTGTCCCTCACCACCTCCTCCTTATTTACCCAAACAGCGTATATAGATTCAGAATAATTTGGTTGTTACATCTAAATTCATTTAACATTTATAACTCAGACATAGAAGTTTTATAAACCACGGCAGTGACGACCGCATAGCGCCCGTCGGCTGCCTCCCGGCTGCCGCACTCCCTTACTCTAACCCCTCCTCCTGCCCTGTGGACACGCCCTACACCCCTACATGCATTTATTAGGGAACATTGTATTGTAAATTGCATTTGTTTTTGGCAGAGTCTCCAACCCCCGTGCACGATATAAATCTCGGCAGGGAATTAGCCTTGTATTATCAGGTTGATATTCACCACAAACCCACTAGAAATACTTGATACATTAAATCCAAACCGTCAGTAAACAGGGGAATATTATAATCCTACGACCCAAGCCGGGCTGATCTGGCCGCGGCCATCACCCTCCCTACAGGCACTCCGTGTTTAAGGAGTAGCATCACCCCCCTCCCACCCCACGGACATCACCCTCCCCCAAACATCCTGTGTTTTAGCAACACGTAATCCTCCTAGAGTGGACGTGGACAATCAGAGGACAGTTACGTCTTGTTGTCCTAAGGAGTGGCAGGATCCCTCCTGCCACACCCCCTCCACCCTGTGGTCGTGTAACAGTCTATTGGACAGTTTGGAGACAGTTACAAGTTGTTATTCAATGACGCAACGCGGCGTGTCTCTCTACTGCCGACTTGCTTAACACAGTATTGGACAATTAGCAGACAGTTACGAGGTTGTTGTTCTTAGACCAGGAGTGGCGGATTTCTCCCACGCCATTGGACGCAGAGTTCACCCCCCCCCCCCCCGGAGTAGCATCCTCCCACCCACCCACGGTCATCTCCAAGCACTCCGCGTTGGGACAGGACGTAATACACCCTTGGACAATTACGGTTACGTCTTGTTGTCCTAGTGAGTGGCAGGATCCCTCCTGCCCCCCCCCCCCCCCTTGTCCTACAAGCCCAACTTGAGACAGTTACGATCTTGTTGTTCTAAGACAGGGAGAAGCGAGGTTCTTTCCCACCAATCTGTGCAAGTAGCGCCCACCACGTCCTCCCTTGTTACCACAGCTGGGTTAGAGATCCCCCCCCCCCAACCCCTCTGCACTATACACACACACACTCATCCCCCCGCCCCACCAGCCTGAGCTACTCCCCGCCCTCCCAGGCACTCTGGTGTCCCAGCGGACGCGGAATTTGCCACCATTTAACGGCTACCCCGGCAGCTACCCCCCCCCCTCCTGCCACTGTAGAAGGAACGCAGTAGTAGCCCCCCCCCTCCCCTCCTGGAGGAGACGCCCAGTAGCTCGGACCCACTCTGTCCTGTTACCGCACCCCATAGGACAATTAGGAGACAGTTACAACTTGTTATTCTAGTCCCTTAAACCAGTGGCGTCACCGACCCCCTCCCCTGGAGGAGACACGGTTTTGCCGCCATCCACCCTGCCCTGTTACCTCACCCAATGAGTCTCCATAGTCTCTGCCTCACCCCATCAGACAGTTACGAGTTGGTCTACTAGTCCTGGATGCAGCCCCCCCCCCCCACCTCAACCAGCTCGAGCTACGCCCCCCCCCCCTCCCAGGCACCCTGAGACGTGGGGTTTGAGCGGGGTTCTGTAGAGCATCACCGAACGCAGCCCCCCCCCCCCCCCCCACACACACACACACAGACACGTCACGTGTGGCTGCTTTACTGCCACGTCCACGCTGGTGAGTGCATCTGGGTCTGGCTAATGACCACGCCCTTCCACCCAATTCAGCCTACAGACGTACCCTTGTATATATATATGGTTGGACTTCAGGGTTTCTAACACCACGAAGATCCAGTAGGCAATTACATTATTACAGAGTCTGTCACAAGGCGGGGCCAGAACGTGTGTCCCCCCCCCCCCCCCCCCCACACACACACACGTCGTGTGAGGCTGCTTACTGCCAGGTCCGTGCTGGTCAGTGCTGCTACAGCCGCGCCCCCTGTCTGTCTGGGGCTGCCGCCCTCCCCCTGGAACACACACTTTTACCCTGCTATTACCGATAAATAATGTGTGGCAAGGCACTACCTTCTCTGTATTATAGGGGCAGATCTCTTTACAATTAAATAAACGTGTATTTGTATAAATTCACGTTTAGAATCTCTTGCTTCGCCAAATCCAGTACATCAAGTGCATTACAGTTGCACCTCCCCCCTCCCCATCCTGGGTTGAGGACGTGTGTAGGTGTCAGTATAGTAGGGGTCTCTGATATACTGCACTGGGAAGGGATAACATCTTGTTAGGTACTTCACCCCCTTATAAAGACACACCTCGGAAAATATATATTTTAACCAAGTATAGAAGGGAGTAGATAAGAAGCATTGGTTCTTTAACCCACACCCTCCCGGCCCGGCTGGCATCACAGTGCTAGGTTGGGCAAAGGTCTGGGAGATCCCAAGTCACCTTCAGACCATCGTAAATCGTATTGGGACTAGCGCACCCCATTCCTAAATAGATTATCCTGTTAGGCCTACTGGAGTCAACTGTATTCAACAATACATGATACTATATGATAAATCGACAGCCCCCCCTCCACTCATTAATCTGCTGTAAATCAGTATTGGAGGACTGAATATCTTCTTATTGGCTGCAACGTCATCGGATCAATACCCACAATTCTAGCATTGTGTGACTTGACAGATCACGTGCAGGTGGGAGGATCCCCCTGCCCCCCTCCCCCCCAAATACACCTGCTCGAAAGGTCAACTTAATGAAAACAAAACCAAAACTGGCCTGCAAACGCTCCAGATAGGACAAGATAAAACAAAAACGTAAGTGGCTGGGTTATATACCCTAGCCTGTTACTGTGGGGATTGCCTCCTGCTACAGTTATATTGCAGGGACAAAATCATTGAAATTAGAGTACATTGCTTATCTAAGGTCACTGTCAGCATTTAGAAATATATTAATCACCCTTGAAACTGTTGTTTGAAGCTGTTGGTCTGATATTGGTCAGGTCAGGAATCTTGTCCTAATTGTGACAATTGTTGTCAAATGACAATAATTGGCCACTAGGATACTTCTGTGTTGTGTTGCCTCCAGGCGGCTTGTATAGGCCTACATATAGTGTCTAAAATCAGCACAGAGACAATTATAGATATGATTATCATTATTGCTCTGCTGTACTGATAGTAACTAAATTTAGCACCTACTACATTTTCCAAATTGACTGTGCACTCTGGCACAGGTTTAAGGTAATAGGTAACTGGTTGAAGTAAAATTTCAACAAGAGCTGAAATTTCCAAATTGGTATTTCAAGAAAAAAAAAAATGAGGTAAAAATTGTGGGAATTTCATAAAGCATAATCACTCTCGCCATGGCGAACCGAGATGTCAGTAGGGATTCGTCCCGAACGTCATCGCCAGAACGTGAAGCCGATTTCTACCCAGACTACCTTCTACGGTCTCGCCATCAAGGCGTGACTGATCCGAGCCAGGACGATCGGCGTTCGTCCTCCCGTTCTACCGTGCCGGGCGTACAGGCATCTGACCGAGGCGACTCGGTCGTGAACTTCCGTGTTCGACCCGGACCTACGCCTACCCCCAAAGGGGACACTCAGCCTCGGCATGATGTCCAGCGGACACCAAGTCACACGTCTCAATCGAGTGGCTCCCTTGACCGCCAGCAGCTCCCCGCACGCCGGAAAGTCGAATCTGACTCCGAAACAGAAGTAACTGGGAACGAGCGGCGGGGTTCACCCCGGCAGTATCGTTCACCGACGCGTAATAGCGCATTACCTCGCGGCCAGTCCCCTCGTGGGAGCTCTCCTCTTGGTCGAACCTCCACTGGCCGGTCCCCTCGCAGCAGATCACCTGACGACGGGCCTCACCATGGTTTCTTTCCCCATGGTTTCTTTCCCCATGGTTTTTCACCCAATGGTAGATCCCCTCATGGCCGATCCCCTCGTGGCCGATCCCCTCGTGGCCGATCCCCTCCTGGCCGATCCCCTCCTGGCCGATCCCCTCCTGGCCGATCCCCTCGTGGCCGATCCCCTCGTGGCCGATCCCCTCGTGGCCGATCCCCTCGTGGCCGATCCCCTTGTGGCCGATCCCCTCGTGACCAACTGCCCCGAGCCGGATCACCTCGTGGTCGTTCCCCTCGTGGTCACTCCCCTCATGGTCGATCCCCTCGTGGATGGTCTCCTCGTGGTCAATTCTCTAGTGGCCACTCACCCCATGGTCGAGTACATCTGGGCCGATCCTCTCATGGCCAACCCCACTACCGATCACATCGGGACCAGTCACCCTATGCCCCACCCTCCCACAGCAGGTCCCCATGGTACCCACCAATTAATCAGGGGGACAACAGTGAGCACCCAGAAAACAAAATGATCGAGGTGGTGCGACTGCTGACAGACTCACTTGGAGGTAGAGTAGACCAGCTCACCCAAGAGCTGATGGAACTAAAAATGGCAGACAACAGAGCAGACTCCA
The DNA here is from genome assembly GCA_947462335.1 of Harmothoe impar. Classification (NCBI taxonomy): domain Eukaryota; kingdom Metazoa; phylum Annelida; class Polychaeta; order Phyllodocida; family Polynoidae; genus Harmothoe; species Harmothoe impar. The sequence goes on along the minus strand of OX381712.1, from coordinate 63,081,230 downwards.
GCACGAGCCAACAGACTTCACACTCGAATACAACCGACAGCGGGTCGAGTGCTACCCGAGGCCAGGTGTCATCAGGAATATACCGCCCTAGTGGTGTGTCCGAACCCCCCCGTCAAGCTGGTGACATCCAGTGGAATAGCCACCGCCGTCGGAGAGAACGACCTCGGTCTAGATCGGTGAGTCCATACAATAGGCAACATGGTGCGCCCCTATACTCTGAGCCCCGCAGGACGAGTGGAGCCGCACTCCGCGTACGAGGAGACGACCGTGGTAGACGTTCCTCATCCTCTAGCTCATCAGATGATGATAGGCGTCGTAGAGGTGCAGGTAATGGGCAAGGGTACAACGAGGTGGACCATCGAGCTGCACCAAGGAGGACCCGGAATGGTCGTAGCGACAGCCAATCACCAGTACCGCAACAGGGCTCGTATGATCGCCCCGCCGATCGTCGACGTCGTGATTCGGATGAAGAAAGACGGGCACCCCCTGCCAGGAATGGTCATGACCCCATTACACATGACGACGACCGGTACCGAAGACAGCGTCGAGCCAATGTGAAGCCGAGGTTGTACGATGGCTCATCACCCTGGGAAGAGTATAAAAACTACTTCAAAAGGCTGACCAGGTTGAATGAATGGGATGCTCAAGAGCAATTAGATATGCTTCTTGTGCAACTTACTGGCGAAGCTCAACGATTCATAGATGGAGGAGATCCTACTGCCACTATGTCCTTCCGAGCGCTGAGCAAGGTCTTGCAGGGACGGTTTGGTGCACAACAGCAGGCTGCTGTTCATCAAGCCGCTTTGAAGAGCAGAACAAGGAAAGAAAACGAAGCACTGGCTGCCCTGGGACAGGATATACGGTACCTAGTTAAGCTAGCTTACCCGGAATTTCCACCTGAGGCGGCTGAGGTAATGGCCATAGAGAGGTTCATTCATTCACTGGGCTCTGCTTCACTTGGAAAGGCAGTGTATGATGCCGAGCCACTCACTCTAGATGGAGCAGTAAAGGCAGCTGCACGTGAGGAAGCTTGGCACAGCGCTGATACAAAGAATACGTCCACAGGGAAAGTGAGATTCCGTGGCACAAGCCCTGCAAACGATCCTGCCCATAAAGCTCTTGAGGCACAAGTGGCAGCACTCAAGGTGCAAGTGGAAGAGGTCCAGCGGGGTCGACCCACTGTAGCTTACCAGCCTAGTAACCCCCAGAGTAGCCGAGGTGGATGCTACACCTGTGGAGACCCAAATCACTGGCAGCAACGATGCCCGAGAGGGCGCAGCCAAAGCCCTCGTCGACCCCCCAATTGTTATAACTGTGGGGTAGAGGGACACTACAAAAGAGAGTGCCCTAGGCCACCAAGTCCCGGTCCTAACAGACACCGCCCCCAATCACCGGGCCGCAGTTGTTATAACTGTGGTGCGAGCGGGCACTACCAGCGGGAGTGCCCACGACCGCCAAGCCCAGCGAGGCATCGGCCGAGGTCGCCCGGACGCAGTCCACAAACGCCAGCATGTTTCAACTGCGGTGACTCTAGTCACTACCAGAGTGAATGCCCACATGCTAAGGGCAACAACCCGGGCACAATGCCTCCTGCGCGTGGCCGATCACATTCACCGGCAGGTGCCCGAAACTGGGCACCACCTGGGCGTAAAGACAGCCCCCACCCCAATCAACGTACACCACATCAGCCGTCACCCACTGCGCTGCCACTCAACACTGTCCCAAACCAGGTTTCAGCTCGAGTAACTAGTCAGATCAAGCCTCAGCCGGCTCCGAAAGAAATGCGTGTCATAGTTGTGATTGAGACCGATAATGGGAAGGAGCAGGTGGCTGCCCTTCTTGACACGGGAGCAGAGAGGTCGTTTGTGGGACACGACTTAGTAGCTCGCCTCCGCCAAAGGGGTATCGATCTGAACATGAAGCGGGTTCACCTTGAAGTGCTTGCAATAAACGGCACTTCGGTCCCTATCGACAGCTCGGTACAACTGGCACTCCTCACTAAGCTAGGAGCAACCACCCATGAGTTCTATGTTTCAAACATGGGGTACGAACTTGTACTGGGCTGTGACTTCTTGCCGAAGCACAAGTGGGAATGGAGCTGGAGGGACGAAGACATAAGACTCCCTGGCGATGATACCGCGGGAGCAGGCATCCCCTTACAAGCTGCGACCAACCACACCATGATACCTGTATATGCAGGATGCGAATGTGTCCTACCATCGTATCATGCGTCCACTATAAGTGGTATCCTACTGGAACGACCAGAATTCCAAAAAGGACTTATCGGATCTCTGGCCGATATAGATCTGGACGTGACTCCACTAGTCGAAGAGGCGGTAGTCTCTGTCTCTGGTGGACAAGTACCTGTGCATCTGAACAACAGGTCAACCCTCGAAATGACAGTAAGACTGGGTGATAAAGTTGGTTGGCTTACCGAAATAAGCGGCACCCAGATATCACAGGCACAGGCATGTCAATTCCGCCAGGTATCAGTAGCCCGGGCACTAGATATTGAAATGCTGACACTGCTCGAGCATACCAATGCCAACCTTACAGCAGAACAGGGTGAACAAGTAAAACACCTGCTCGAGGGAAACCGTGACACCTTTATGTGCACTGGAGACCCACCGGGCCACACAGGGCTGGTGGAACACGAAATACGAACAGGCGAGGCGAGACCAATAAGAGTCCCTCCCCGCAGACTTCCGATCCACATGGATTAGATGATGAGATGAGATGATGTGATGAGATGAGTAAGATGGTCAACCAAGGCGTTATCCAACCCTCAGATAGCGCTTGGTCGGCCCCAATCGTAATGGTCCGAAAGAAGGACGGCAGTCACAGGTTTTGTGTCGACTATCGCCAGCTAAACGGAGTAACTGAGAAAGATGCGTACCCATTGCCTAACATCGACGACTGCTTGGCCCGTCTCGGGGGCAGCAACTGGTTCGCAACGCTCGACCTGGCGAGCGGATATTGGCAGGTACGCATGAGGGCAGAAGACCAGCCCAAAACTGCCTTTACAACGCCCATGGGCTTGTACGAATGGACGGCCATGCCGTTTGGCCTATGTAATGCTCCATCAACTTTTGAGAGGTTGATGGAGCATGTTTTACGGGAGGAGAGAGGTGACGGAGTACTCCTCTACCTAGATGATATAATCGTCTTTGGGGCCTCCTTCGAAGAACTCTTGGAGAGACTTAAAGTAGTCTTTGGCCGACTCCGCGAGGCAGGTCTCAAACTGAAACCAAAGAAGTGCCACATGTTCAAACGGGAGGTCAGCTTCTTGGGACATGTGGTCTCGGGCGATGGTATTAAGACTGACCAAGAAAAAATCGAGAAGGTCAGTGGATGGCCGACCCCCAAAAGCAAAAAGGATATACGGGCCTTTGTGGGGCTGACCGGCTACTACCGCAAATTTGTGAAGGATTATGGTACAGTAGCCGCCCCACTGCATAGTCTGACAGGGCCTGAGGCCACGTTCGAATGGGGAACAGAACAGGAGAAATCCTTTGCTCTTCTGAAGACACTTCTTGTCTCAGCCCCCATACTAGGCTACCCCCAAACCGAGGGACTGTACATACTCGACACGGATGCCAGTAACTGTGGTCTCGGAGGCATCTTATCCCAACATCAAAAGGGAGAAGAACGTGTCATTTCCTATGGCAGTCGCGTGTTGTCCCCAACAGAGCGCAACTACTGTGTAACCCGCAGGGAGTTGCTGGCCGTTGTGGAATTCATGGAGAAGTATCGCCACTACCTGTACGGGAAGAAATTCCTTGTGAGAACTGACCATGCAGCACTGCGCTGGCTCCTACAGAAAAGGGAACCAGAAGGTCAAATTGCACGATGGATAGAGCGTATGGCACCCTTCCACTTCGATATCGAACACAGGAAGGGAACCCTACATGTAAATGCTGATGCATTGTCGCGAATACCGTGCCCATTCCCCTGTGCACAGTGTGGCAGGGAGCACGAAGACCCGGAGCCCATGAAAAGGAGGCCCCGTAGCAAATCTAGTCCTCCGACGTACCGTAAGTCGTACAAGGGTGCACCCTCTAAGCAGACGAAGAGCCAACAAGAGCAAGTGCCTACCGAAAAAGCACTGGTAGTGCCGATCGAAGCACAGTCTCCAGTGCAACTGCGGGCAGTCTCTACCCGTCGAACTGTCGGCCGTCGAGGCAGAAGTCGCAAACATCGGAATGCCCCGGTCAGAGAGACAGTCATCGTGGGTACGGCGGAAGGCTGGACAGCCGAAGAGCTAAGAGATGGACAAGAGAATGACCCAGTCCTTAGTATTGTTCGAGCTTGGGGTAAAACAAAGCCAACCCCTGACCAGCTGGCAGCACAAGATCCAGAGGTAAAGTACCTGGGTGCCCAGTTTGACAGACTACGTATAGATGAGCAGGGGCTGCTTACCTACCTATTTTCACAAGGTGGGTCTGACACTCAGAAAATCTTGTTGCCAAGGTCAAGAGTGCCAGCCCTTCTCACCTTGCTTCACGACCACCCCACTGCTGGACACATGGGTCGTGAAAAGACACTACAACGTGTGCGTCAGTCTAGGTACTACTGGAGATCTATGAGTCATGATACCTCCGAATGGTGCAGACGCTGTGACTCCTGCTTCAGGGCAAAGGCCCCAAACCGCACCCACAAGTCGCCACTCAAGAGTATGCCGACAGGTGCGCCCATGGAGAGGATAGCGATGGACATACTGGGTCCTCTCCCAGTCACCTCGTACAACAACACAGTCATTTTGGTTGTGGCGGACTACTTCACAAAGTGGTCAGAGTTCATACCACTACCTGACCAGCGAGCTGTGACAGTAGCAGAAGCATTCTTAGAGACCATAGTATGTCGGCTAGGAGTGCCTGGTGAACTGCTAACAGACCAGGGCCCAGACTTCACCTCAGATGTGGTACGTGAGTTGTCCAAGCTACTGAAAACCGACAAGATTCGGACCTCTCCGTACAGACCCCAAAGTGACGGACAGGTGGAGCGGTTGAACCGGGACATCGGGAGGATGCTGCGACAGTTGGTTAACGACCAACAAACTGACTGGGACGAGCACCTCCCCCTAATGGGCATGGCATACCGCTCAAGCGTACACGCTTCCACAGGGTACACCCCAAACCAGCTGATGCTGGGGAGAGAGTGTGCAGCACCCTTCAACCTGCAGGAAGCAGCCCCAGAATGGGCAGTAGAGGGTACAGGTTACCCCCGATTCGTGGAATTCCTGGCAGAAAAGATGCGTCGCTGCCATGCCTTGACCCGGGATAACCTTGGCACTTCCTACAAGCGGCAAAAGAAGTACCACGACCGTGGCTCCAGAGAGCGGAGGTTCAGCCGAGGTGACGCAGTCTGGGTGTATTATCCGGTCCGAAGGATTGGCCTTTCCCCCAAACTACAGCTGGGGTGGACAGGACCGTTCGTGATCACGGAGACTATCGGTACCCTCAACGTCGAGATCCGCGAGGGTCCCCGGTCGCGTCTCCGAATCGTTCATGTTGACAAATGTCAACCTGTACGTGGAGAAATAGACGCTAGCTGGAGGGAGGCCGTGCTGAAGGCCAGCCCCCAACGTGCAATAGTCTAGTGACCACAACGGGGCCGACACACACGGCCCCGAATACAGTGCGAACGAACTTCGACCAAAACACCGTTACGGTGAATTGCGCGAATCGTTGTGACCACCACGCTTACCACTGTTGGGATTCTAGAACAGGGATGGAAGGGGGGAAGGTTGGGATGGGTAGTGTAGTAATTTGAGATTTACTTCTAGCTATTGTTAAGTTCTTAAACTATGTATTGGGAATAATTAGAGTTGTCATTAGTCATTAGAGTGTATCATTATTAGTGTTTTGACAAAAATCTGATTGATTGTTCCTTGCCTCACCTGCTAATTATGGTTGGGAATTATTGGAATTTATTGGGAATTGGAGTATGTTCTGAAATTATTAGAATGAAAATGACCATCTTACCATTTAAACATTACATCTGACACTGCGTAATCAGTGGCTATAGATATATTGATCATATCTAGATGTAAAATTATCCAAGTTCAATATATTACTGTTGGATCAAGTGTCATCAGATTTCTTTTAGAGTGTTGTATGCATATGTATATGTTTGTGTACTGGGTATATTGATGTCATACATCATTTCCCTTGTTAGTATTGAATCAATCAAGTGATAAGCTTTAAAGTGAACAGTGTAACCATATTGTCTTGGCACGAGTTAGCGTCCTTCCATAGTATGATAATTGTCAAAGGCATTTGGCCTATAGATGAACACCTCAGCGTACTATATTGGTCAACCGATTCATTGACATTCTAGTCACTTTACCTGTGCAAAGACAGAGCTAGTATCATACAGCCATAACAGAGATGATTCGGTGCGACTCAGTTACTGCAGTTGGAATAGGCTTGTCTAGACTCTTTGTACTCAAGATCAATTGAGCTAAGTGGCCAAGGTAGCCCTATAGCTGGTGTTTATTGGTTGGTCTCCCAAGCCCTCTGGATAACTGTCTGCACACCCTATTGCTTTTGTTTTGACTCAACCAAACCTCTGATTACTGAAATGTTCTCGGAAAAGAGTCAGATAACATATATAATGCTTAACAGTCTTGTTGGTATGGTTGCTTGTGTCTTGTCAACCTCATTACAGCACCCTGCATAAAGGTTGCCAGCGCTTATGATAGTGTTAGGGATATGCCCACTATCACCAGTATTGATAATACATTTTTGGATAGGCTGCCTGTCACATTTCTCTATCAGAGTTACCGTGTAATGGCCTGAAGAGGGTATTCTCGGTTCTGTTTGAGATCATCATGCAAATATTGAATATCCAAATATGATTTATATTGCATTCTGCCATCTTAACAGTGTTTTGCCTTCCAAACTTGTTGCAAGCCGGTAGTGTTGTTCATTGTGCAGATCAATAACTTCTAAGGGTATGAAATCTTCAGTCTTCCATGGGAACGAAAAGTGCCTTGTACCAGCTAGCCAGTATGATCCTGGTCACTTATTAATTTCAGTTATAAGATTCTAACTGTTCATTTTCATCACGGGTTTAGATCTGTGAAAATAAGCTGCATTAAGCCAATCTGATTGTAGCGCCAGTATTCCGTAGGCTAGTCATATTGTAACTGTCCTAGTTATAAGTTCAGTGTTAATTGTCAGTTCTCCACTATTGTTGTTATATCAATCTAGTTGATTGTAATGTTCAGAGCATATTGCCAATGTTAGTTTAGTGTCATTGTAGTCACTTGTAATCTTTTATAGTTTCATATCATTTTAGTTTATTTCATTGTTGCATGTTTGATATGTATAATGATAGAGTTGGTTACAGCTGAGAAGACGTCAACGCGAGATGAAGGGATCAGTAGGACCTGTTTCGCGGACCGTATGGAGGACTAAGCACACAACACTGATGCAGCGATGATCGTGGATTCCTGATGTGTGAACAGCTATCATTGTACCTAAGAGTATCTTGATGTATTTTGGACATGGTTACTCGTCGGCAGAACAGATTAGGGATTTTGGGTGTAGTTGCTCGAGGGCGAGCAGAGATTAAGGGGGGGAGGGTGTAACGGGAGAGGGCGTTTCCGAATGCAGCCACCTCCGGCCGCTGGTCACGTGGGTGACGGTCAGTGCTGGAGACTGGAGGCAACTCCTCCAGTCCCCATTCCTGAACGACCATCCACCAAGACAACAAGGGTAAGCTTCCAGCTCCAGTTTTGATGGGTGATATCAGGGATCTTTAGATATATTATATTGCTGACTTGTGACCATAATTACTGTATTCATAGTTGTGTACCGTTTCTGAACAATATATAGTTATTAATCATGAATTACTGTGTCTGGTTTTGTCTACACATATCTTTACTCTAACATTTGAGATCTCATCCTCTCCAGCCTCCTGGCTGTGCTAAGTCCCTCTAAGGGCAAACTTCTGGCCATCTGACGTCTGAATTATCATAGTATAGTACATAAATAGTTCCTAGCCCAAAACTATTTCAAGACAATGGAAGACTTAGCAGGCACTTGTCCATTTATATTCTGACTTGTCCTGTCTGAAATATACTGTGTGGACTAGCTTCTACCTACTGTGGCTATACATCTGAATATCCATTACAGGGTGATAGGGCAGGTCAGGTGACCAGTCGTTTGTTCTGTTGCCGTCAGTCTAAACGTCTCCTTTGTGTAATTTGACCTTCAGGGTCAGACTTCCTCAGACATTTTTTCCGTTTCCAACCACATTGTTTCGGGTGAGGCATGTGTTCTATACAAGGTAGCTAGATAAATGGCAAGGTTCGCAAACAGGAAACCAGCAGAACAAAATGAGGTAGCACCCTGTTCCGGGACAACAGTTGGCACCATACAAAAATATATGTCTATTTCAAACTAAGGCTAATGATAATCTACCAACTTCCTCTTGGTATTTGAAAATGTTGCAAAAAGACTTTAGGAAATACGAGCAGTGGATTATTGATGCAATTGGAAGGCAATGGCTTACCAGCTGAATAGCTTGTTACAAGCTTAGTTTGAAGAAGATTGTGCTATGCTGATTATTATGTTTAAGGGATTATTCAAACTTGATAATATTACTATATGCAGCCATTCCTATGTGGAGCTAGCAGCTGGTGCTGACTAAGCGCAACTTTAATTCAGGCACTGTGATGAGTAGAATGGCTATTAACCTTTAAATTATATATTTCAAATGTTGCCTTTGAGGGGTATGGGAGTAGGTCCCCAAATTGAAGAGTAGTTATCCACAAAGCCCTACTAATACCCCTGCCAGTTATACCCCATGTGAGAAAGGTCTTTGAACTATGATGGATTTTTTAGCCAGTAATAACCCTGACAGGTTCATATAATGGCTCTCTGTGCAGTTGTGCAGCATTCACTTTTTTGGTCAAAGCGGTGTAATTTGGGTGGGGGAGGAGGCAGAGTCTGTTATTAAGATTTTGCAAGTCACATTTTGTGGACAAACTGAAACTTATTATCACATTTAACCTTTTAGAAGGTTAGAGACTGACCAGTTTGTTAGTATGACCTAGGATTGAATGATAGTAGAATGACAGAAATTGATACACTCATTTATTGTTACCTTTCTCATATTTCCCAGGTCTAAGCAACGACTGGGAGGACAGGACGTCCTTGGATGAAACATCCACCATCATTCCCGGGGGCGGTCCATTGCCACCCCCCCCCCCACCCTCCAGTGTGCTGTAGGCCTATACCGCTCCACCTGGCAGTTTATTACAGCTTTAGTCTGCCCAGTGGTGCGTGAGCAGGCGGTGGAGGCAATGACAGCTTGCACAGCAGTGACTGCACACACACACGTTCGTTGTATGTGGTTTCTTTGGCCATTGAATAAGCCCTTTGGAATGGAGTGATCAATAATTCAATAAATCTTGGATAATAGTCTTGAGAAATATATATCTATAAGATAACCCGTTCTATACAGAACACTATGTATAATGAACAAGTAAACCACACAAGGAGGTTCTTCCCCGTACGAGCGGTGTCTGTGTGGGGGAGGGAGGGGGGGGGGGGGGTTGCAGGGAGGGGGTAGGGGGCACTGACTCAAACCAAGTGGGAGGTACTAAGCCAGACACCACGGCCCTGTCCCCGGCCATACCCCCTCACAGTGTATCTCCGGATCCATCTTTACTAAACTTAATATATATAAGTTGCTCCAGTAAGGGCACTTTAGATCTCTTGGATTCACCTAGAATATATATGTAGCTAGTACAACATCTATACGATTTCTTTCCAAAGTTTGGCAAAAAAATCACATTTGATTTATAGTTTCAGTTTTCATAGATTTTCTCCGAATCTGTTCACATGAGGTCATTTTAATCACTGTTGGCACAAACCAAACGCTATGAAAATCCATATGCATGTGCGCACATCACTTCTCATCGCATTGGCTGTGTTTAAAAGTCTCAAAAATTCAATGAATGATTTAAATTTAAATTTGAAAATATAAATCTAGAATGACAGCCATACATGAGGACGCTGCTAGGCTCACACCCTGGGCGTCCTCCATGATGAGGGCGCCCCTAGAGGTAACCATGTACCAGGAGACCAGCGTAGCCCGAACCTGTTTCCAGGCCAAAATGCATAATTCTGATGCCACTATAGGAAGCAGAGGTCTATGATTTATGTATCGACCCTATTTCATAACTAGAATTGAAATATCTAAGAAATGGCTTTATCTACATATTTTCCTTCAGTAAATTTTTAGTCAAATCAATTTGCTAATTTTTTGTCAAATCTGCTAATATTATCATAGATAAAGTATAACGAATTATGTTTTTGTTTTACCTTGGTGATGTTTCATAATTTAGTAAATAAGCCATATAATGTAAATATAAGTATGATATAATAGAGTGGCTTCCATACTCCCACCTATGACCCCAATGACTCCACATGCCCAGATAAGGGTCACAGTCCAGTGATCACAGGTAAGGTACATGGATGCTGGTCTGTGATTGCCCCGTTTACCTGCATGAGCACAGGTCATGGTCCAGTGGGCACACCACGTGTACCAAGATTATGGTACAGACCAAGGTTATGCACAGTACCATAATCTTGGTACAGATCCAATGGAAATGGTGTACTATGTATTTCCTACGTCCTCACACCATGGTCCCATCCCCAACCTGTTTAGTCATCAAAAGAAAAAAAAACTATTTTCCTTGTGCAGGCTTCTCATCCGCAAGAGGACTCCAGTTCTTCTGTCTTATTGCATCTAGTTTCTAGTGTTGTAGGCATTACAGAGAAACTGAAGCCAACTCCCCTGTTTCCCTTTTGGAGAAAAATTACCAATTTCATCAACACCTCCTGCTCCTAATTGCTAACACTAACCATGTGAACTGGGTAATATTTATCCTCTCTGATTTCTTTTTGAGACCAAAATGGTTTCAAGTAACATGACTTGTTCTTAATCACTGTGCAAACTTTCCTCACTATGTAAACGTTCCTCTCCTTTATTTGTTTAGTTATAATTCAGTAATGAAATAAAAGTTATGCCATTAACAGAGTGAATAATCAAACACTTCCAATCACTTTTTCAAATATTGCATAGTTAGAAAGGGCTGTTCCCTATGTTCGCATTTTCTCTCTGAAGCTAAGAAAATGTGTTGTCCATACGTATAGTTTTATATTATACACAGAGCTGCAATGAGAAAAATTTGATATCAACCAGTGTTACGCTCTTTATAATATATTTGCTTACAATTTATTTTTATTGTGTGTAGCATGATCATCGTTTGAATATTTTCTTTTCATTGTATTTTAAGAATGTCTGATGACAACAAGAACCATGCCAACACCAGGATGAGTTCACTGCGGCTACTCCAAGTCTAGAAGCTACTAATTGTAGCTACTGTAAAACCTTACGTACAAACCTAACTCGCGTATTAGCCGCACCTACACTTTGTGCCCATCCTATGAGCCGCACTAGTGATTTGATTATGGTGACTTTAGTACTGTACCATAGTGGCAAAAAGCCTTGTATAAGCCGCACCCCAACCCTGGGCTGATCTTATAAGTCGCCCCAACGACCTGATTTGCATACTATAGACGTGGCCTATTCGCGAGGTTTTACGGTATTGATATTTGGAACCTCTACACGCTATACTAGTCGATTCATGAGATTTATCTGGCTCTATTGAACAGTGAAAATTGAAGACATGATAATTAGATTCAGTGTTTTTTTTGTGAAAATCCGACATACACTCAAAAAATAAACTTGGCTCCAGACTCTTCAAAGTGACGGTCATAAAATAAACGAGTCAAAAACTCGTCTAAGTGACAAGGAAGCGGGTCTTCTAGCTGGAGACATTTGCCAGCTCCAGATTCTATTTGTGACTTTTGACTCGTTTATTTTATGACAGTCACTTCGACGAGTCTGGAGACGAGTTTACTTTTTCAGTGTAGGTTCTATGATATCAGTTTGTTCCAAACTACCACCATAGTTTGAAAAAATGCATTCGGTACGATATTGACTGGCTGTAAAAAGACAGGGGCAGTGCCATGTAATTTCCAAGGATGCTCTGGTCAGGTCTTCTTTCCTGTGGTGTCAATAAGTTGAATTCAATTATCGGCAGCTTTGAACTCGCTCATTTGGTGCTCATTTGGAATCATGAACTTAGTTTTTTTAGATTTTCTGATGAGACCTTTATTTGCCAGGGTTTCAATGAATGCTTTTGCAACAAATCATTTCGACACCATGTTTTGACTGCAATACAAAATCAGACTGTTAAAATGAGAAAGTTAGTGTTGACCACGGCTTAAAATTGCCAAAGGATCTGTTGACACTTTCCAGACATAATACAAAATCAGTCAAAAGGTCCATAAGTGGAAGGTCGTTGATTAAGAAGAGCAATTGACTGTTCATCAAACGTTGTTATTCACAGAACATTGGACATGTATTTTTTGGGACTTTGGAAAGAAAAATGATGATTATTGGTTGACCATGAACAAGGGAAAATATCATATTTCCTGTAATATTTTTTCCCTTGGTCAAGCCCCTTGTATGAAAGAATATCATGTCCGTCACCAGAAAACAACCATGACAGAAGGCTGGATTGTCCATATAACCTCCACAAAGAGTGAAGATTGTTCAGAAATGACATGTAGCACGAGATAACAACCACAGCAATAAGTCATTTTCATACTAGAAAATCGAGGCAGTTGAGTATAGCCACTAAAGGGGACATGAGGGTAATGATACATAGACAAATGCCAACACCCATTGATACCGTCTCTGTTGTATTTCACGAGTGGGGGCTGGGGCAGTATCCCATGAAGCCACAGGCTAAGTGGGATGTGCCCCAGTCCCCACAAGTTTGTGTTTATTTTTCTATTTGAAGCCATTTAATGAAAGAAAAACTACTTTTTTTAGCCCATTGAACTCGGTACATTGTATTCAATGGGGGGCATTGAATACTGCCTTCCAGTGCTTAAACATAGGAGAACTTGTAATTCCAAAAAATAAAGCTGGGTACTGTATATTCATCCATAGACTATTCCACATTAGCAAGATGATAACTGTACAGTGCCATTGTGTCTGGTACCAGTGCTCTTTCCTCTGCTAACTGTATATATCAGCCAGCTGATTAGCTGAAGCTGACTCCTTTACTGACTCAGTGATAGGCCTCTACTGGAGGGGGGGGGGTCTGTATGTCATCTGTTGAGATCGGGGCAGTGGTTAGGACACTGGTCCAACAATCCGGGGGTTCTGACTTTGAATCCATGCCAAGGCTGCATGCGCTACATACCAGTTTAAAGATTCTTTTCTGGTTGGTCAGATATTGTAATTAGAATATAATTCGGTTATGAAGATTATTATTTACACATTATAGATATCTATAAGGCAGTGTAAAATACTAGTTTACGTAACTATTATAATGCAAGAGTGAATGAAAAGACACAGGTTACTCTATCCACAGCCAGACACGGTCAGGAGGCCATTTTTATTAACACTCATTCAAAAGGTTATGACCCGTAAAACTCTCGCTTTTGGACAGACTATGAACCAGTTTCAGCTATAGGTCTCACATGGAAGAACTAAGTACTGCATTCCACTAGTGCGGACCAGATGTAAGAACCTTGTATAAGGACTTCTCTGATCATCTAACGTGGTTCATCTGCCGTACTTAGAGAACTAATCCTAGGCAAACTTGGCAAGTATTACTCTATTTTTCTACCACTTTGGGGGTACATAAAGGATGGGGTACTCATGTGAAGCAGCGAACAATGAATAGAAAAACATTTAAGATAACTATCAGCAATCCTTCCCCTCACTTCCAAACAGCAGTCTTGGTATAGTCTTATTCTTTTTCAGACAGCACAGGCATTTTGATCATAAGCCTGTGCATTATCCTGGGCCAAGCAAGTCCTATCCACCCGTTGAGCACTGCACATGCATGACCAAGCAATCATGACCACTCCCATTGACACGTTGGGCCTTGGTTTAAAGGCCGATTCCTTACAAAAGATTGATACCAAAGCTTATAGTTAGATACGAAATGAGGCTATGTAAGTGGCCGTGATAAACACGTGCCTTTAACTGTTTTGAAGACAAACTCTCACAGCATTGAAGCCTTTTGTGGACATCCTCTCCGGAAGGCCCCTGGGTAGAACATGGATGTCGTTGTTGAAGGAATTGTGTCAAAGCCCATGTGACATACAAACATAATATTGCACTTAGCCCACTAAATCCTGAGGATAACAGGAATAGAAATGCACAACAGGAATATGGCTCATAGCTGTGCAAGCAAGTTAGGGGGTAGTGCATTTCTATGGTGGTCCAGGCTAGTCTGCAATCCTCTTTATTGACACAAAGGATACAAGCTTAATATTACCCCTCACACCTTTGTCCCATTTTCACACTAGAAAGAAGTGCCTCATTGCCATTCATAAGGTATAGCTTTATTGGTGACACATGGTTGAGTTGTCAAAATAATAACAGTAATGGTATCCTAAAAGGACTGCAATAATAATACTCCTTTAAACCAGAAGCTCACAAGCGTATGACAGTTCCATACTGAGATAATAACACATGGGAGGGGGGGGGTGCTCAAGGAGCAGCCATTGGTAGCAGCCACAGTCAGTAGCAATGTTTATATGATGTAAGCGGCTTAATGTCCTCGTAGATTGATCCACCTTACTTAAGCCATGCAGGTTACACCTAGGGCTATGTATACACGCCATGTCTCCTTACCCTTATCCCCAACCATCCTTTCCCGCGAATCCTTAGGGTGCTGCTCAGGCTGACAGCCTGCAGACATGGTGTTGCAGTAGTTAATACTATTAGCCTACTTTTGGCTAGGCCCACTATGTATTAGATTACTCCTCCACTACTGCAACTTACAGAGGACAGAGATGATTATTCTATATTTAGTGTAATTATTACATTTAGTAACAATCATTGCCAATTTCTAATTCAGATTAATAAGTATTTTTAATGAGATGCTCCCAGGATGTCCAAAGATTCCTTGCCATCCCCCTGTGATTCAACTTTAATGTGTAAATCTTGCTGTCCAGTCACCAAGCCCAAATGGGTCATCAACTGTATCCATACTACTTTAGAGGCTGGGTATCCTGGGTACATGCTGCTCAAAATCTAGTATACTGTATTGTCGTGGACAAATATTTTAAAAAGACTTCAGCCTGGTGAGTGAGAAGACATTGATAGGATACCATGGGAATGTGTACTTCCAAGTCCACGACCATCTTTGAACGTCCCAATAGACTCTCCAATGAGGTAGTATCATCTAATGTACGTTGTGCACACTACCTCTTTAATACCTAATGCATGCTTTACCGAATATAAACCCCATAATGGTAGACATAAAAGTTACACTATTCTTTGCTATAGATTTACAAGTTGGGGTAAAAGGTAGGCCTCATTGTCTGAAAACTGGATAGTTGGGGTCAAAGGTAGGCCTAAGTGTCTGAGAACTGGATCATTATTTTGTATAGTGCTCTCAGCAGCATCATAAGAAATTCTCTATAAAAGTTGTTAAGAGAGAAAGGACAGGACATCAGTTGAAGAAATGGGACACAGGCAGTTTCCCGTGACCTATTTATATGATGTGCTCAAATACTTGAAAGCGCTGATGCAGACCAATAGTTTGCTGCCCTCTCCTGTGGTGCAATCATCAAAGGATGACTGAAAGAACCCTCAGGCTTTGATGAAAAATACTGTCTTTGAAAAGGTAGACATCGGGGCATGCCCCAAGCATGCAATTGGGACAAAATCTTTCATGACCATCTTAATACAAAATGCAAGTATGAAACATAAAAACAAATGCTTTTCTACCATGAGGGAGGTAGTCCAATGGCAATCGTACCAAGCCAACATGTTTCTGTATTGGTTTTGGCCTTTGGAAAAATTGGGGGGGGGGGAGTCTTTAGTTAAATGATTGTTTGTCTAATCTTGAATTTTGAACATTATTGGTGTGTTTCTCTTACATTGGTCGCTAATGTCCCATTGGCCGCTAATGAAGACGTGAACACAGCTTTATATATTTTGGAAATTTAATCCTGTAAATTTGTAAACATGTAGGTACAACAGGATATATGAAATGATTAGAGGCCTAACCTTTTGGCCTATAGTAATGTAATATATATGATACGGTAGTGTATATACCGGTAAAAGGCCTAACAGTTTTAGCCTACATGTAATGTAATATATATGATACGGTAGTGTATATACCGGTAGTATAAAATGGGGTAACCATGGTAACCGTTGAGTATGTAGGTGGTAACCATGGTAACCAAACATGTAAATATAAACAGGAATGTGAATGAAGTTTCATCCTACAGTCTTTAGGAGATTACATATGAGATAATTGAGAAGAGATAGGTATTGTATAAACCGGTGTGAGTGAATATGAGATAATTAAAGATAGGAGAGGGAGGGTGGGGACTAAATTAAAGCGACTTGCTTGGACATTTGTAGTGGGCGGAAGTGAAAGGGAGCCGCTGGTTACTGAGAGTCTGTGGTTAGTCAGCATCCCTGTGGGGGCGCCACTGTACTTTTGGCGCGCTGCTCTTCCCGCCGTCATTACCAGAAAATTGAAGTCTCAATTTTCCATAATGAAGACGTGAACACAGCTTTATATATTTTGGAAATTTAATCCTGTAAATTTGTAAACATGTAGGTACAACAGGATATATGAAATGATTAGAGGCCTAACCTTTTGGCCTATAGTAATGTAATATATATGATACGGTAGTGTATATACCGGTAAAAGGCCTAACAGTTTTAGCCTACATGTAATGTAATATATATGATACGGTAGTGTATATACCGGTAGTATAAAATGGGGTAACCATGGTAACCGTTGAGTATGTAGGTGGTAACCATGGTAACCAAACATGTAAATATAAACAGGAATGTGAATGAAGTTTCATCCTACAGTCTTTAGGAGGCAAATAGGGTGGCCAAAGTGTTGGCTACGCGTATGGACTGTGGAGATGGGACATATGGTCGCATTCCTGCAGGTGTGGTCCATGTACCGTGCTTGGTTACGTCAAGTCTATCCGCTCCTGCATACACAGCTGCCTGGCTCCCACCCCTCCTCACGGAGTGGCCAGAGAACCTAGAACCGTAGGGGCACCCAAGTGCCATGAGGCTGTCTCTGATTATTTGGTTGAACACTGGGGGTGTGAGTGGCTGTCCATTGAACAGTAAGAAGGCAGGTGAGTTTTGTGGAGCTAGCAGTTGGGAAGTGTACAGTTCCCAGGCAGTCGTGGGGCATGCAGGCGAGTTATGTATCCTCGGTAGTAAAAGGGGTACCGGTTGTGAGTTTATACTGATAGTTTTAGAGGATTTAATAATGACTGTGAGTCCTTGGTGATGGGGAACTATGTCCCCCCGAGTCAGGGTGTGTGGTCCTGACCATAAGGTGGCCGTAGGGGATAAAAGGTTAGATGCTCTCAAGAAGGAGAAATAACCTACACACAAGGCAGCTTTAACCGGGGAAGAGTGAGGAATAGAATCCAGATACCCACAAACCATTAATAGGTCCTGTGGGGTTAGCGCCGGTGCTGGGTTAGGTACATGGGGACGAGTGACCAAGCCACCCTTGTACACCGATGTTGCTTCCGGGGAGTTAAAGGCTGAGATATCACCTCCTCTAGAAAGGACCCATTTCTTTGCTCCTGAGATATAGTTTTTTCTGGAGCCCGGTGCTGCCAAGGAGTTGGCCAGAAACTGATGGTAGGTGGCAGCATCGGGGACAGAGGGAAACAGGATGTCAGAGCCATAATATACACAGAATGTGAGGTAGTAAACTGCTTGACGCAGAGTATTTGTCTTTGACGCATCAGTTGTGGACGCGTTGAAGGAGAGTAGAGTTTGGTCGCCAAGGGGTGTACCTGTAATTAGATGGGGTCAAACATGTAGAGAGGGGTGACCGGGGTTACTTTGGTCAGCCCTCTAGCCTTGACCTCTGCCGCAGCATATTTGCGGCTAGAGAGGAGATGCTGACGACTGAGGGCGTCAGCCAAGGGGATGTCCTCTCCCCGTTTGTGCTTGATGACGACATAGTGATCTCTGCTTGCTGCCTCAAGCCAGAGCTGGCGGGCGCACCTAGCTAGTATGGGGTCGGTGGCCCGACCTGTTTGGAGGGCCTGGCTAGACGCCATGTTATCTGTGTAAAGAAGAACGGTGCTGCCCGGGGAGTGGGACGGTGCTAGGGTCCGGTAGGCAGTAACCAGATTTGTGGCCTCCAGGTGCACAATGAGGGGGAAGTCCTGCTTCTCTTTTTGAGTGTACTGTCGGGTGTAGTATTGGGTAGCAGTATTGCCTCCACCGCCTTGTAGTGTGGAGTCGCACTCTACCTCATGGTCGAAGGTGGTGGGCTGGAGAAGATGTACTCCATTACAGAGTCGTGCATACTGCTGGAACCACTGTGCGTCTAGTTTAAAGGCGTTTGTGAGGAGAACCAATCCTTTCAGTGGGGCGTGTCTCAATGTCTGGAGTATTCTGCAAATAAATTTGCGGGCCGCTGGAATGCACTTAGAAACGTGAACAATTTTTCCCACTAACGACTGGATATCAGTGAGAGGAGAGAACCTCCTGTTGAGCCAGACTAGGCACTCTTGTTCTATGTCGGCCAGTTTCTGTGTAGGTACTGTTAGCGACATGTCTCTAGTGTTAAAGCGGAAGCCCAGCCATTCCATCACCTGGCATGGGGGCATACACTTATCAGGTGAGAGCTTCAGACCCAGTTGGTCGCACAGGTGTAGGAAGGCCTGGTAGTCGGCTGTGGCCTCCTCCAGGGTCAGGGCCGCTCCACAAAAGTCGTCCAGGTAGGAGAGGGACCAATGATTGGCCCTGCCCAGGAGGTAGACCACAGCTGTAGTTGTTCGCTGACAGGCGGAGGAGGAAAGGCGGGCACCGAAAGACGGACACACATCAAGGTAGTATGAGCCCTCGAAGTACATGCCCAGGAGGGGTAGGTCTCCTGGGTCCGTCCGCCATTGGTGATAAGCACGGCTGAGGTCCCCTTTCCAGAGGTAGCATTGGGGTCCCAAGCACCTGATTTTTGTTGCCAAGTCCTCGACCGATGGTAGGGTGTAGGGTCTATACTCTCCCTCCAGGCAGTGTTTCGTGATGCCTGAGTTGACGCCATGGCCGTCAGGGAAGGAGAGGTCCAATACAACCCTCCTGGCAGGAGTGTCTTTTTTAGGTGTTGTGAGAAGAGGGGCCGTGTTGGTCCAAGGTAGGAAGGGGGGAGCTGTAAATGGACCCAGTACACCACCTAGCCTAATCTCTTTCTTGATGTAGTCACGTACGTGAGAGGCATACTTTACAGCCGTGTCATGATTTTTGTAGTTCTTACAAGGGGGGTGGGGGGCTGTGTACCCCACTGGCCACCCGTATCTGAGGTAGTCCACCAGCTTACTGTCGTGATAGTCCGACAGCAGTTCATCCCATGTGTCAAGATGTAGTGCTGTAGGGACAGTGAGGCGAGCACCTAAGTGATTAGGGAGCTTGGAGGCCCTGACTGTAGTATACAGCTGTGCATATACCGGGAAGTCGACCCATTGGAGGGGGTCGATGTGAGGCCAGAACTGGTCTCTTATTGGTGCATACTCATAGGGTGTAGGCCCCGGGGGTGGAGTACCAGCAACAGAGGGGTCATCATGAATAGAGTCACACAAGGGCTCACATGTAGAGAGCTGTAGTGGTGGACTGGGATCCAAGTCCTGTGTGGTAGTGGTACACTGTAACCCACCAGTCTGCAGGTTGTAGGGTCTACAGGCTGGGGGTAGAACACCGGCCGGCTGAGTGGTAGTCCAGTGGCTGTTGGTGTAGAAGCAGTCAGGCAGTGTGGGACTGCAGGTTAAGCCAGGTTTAATGTGTACATCAGAGACTGACGGCACAGTAGGGGAAGTCGAGGGGCAGTCCGGGTCAAAACCAGTAGCATAGGTGGGGGTAAGGCCGGGGGGTGCCGGCCTACTGGCGAAAGAACGCAGGTCCTCTGTAATTAGCCTTGATAAAGCAGGAAGCAAGAGGGTGGGCATGGACCAGCTGTAAAGTGGTCCTACACCAGCTGCAGTGATGGCCCTGCTGTATACCAGCTGAGGTGTGGGCATCTTCCTGAGTGCAACCGGCCTGGGAGTTGTAGGCGACACATGGTACATCAGTGCGGCCAATGGAAGACAGGGCTTTGCGCTTCATCCTGGGGTTAGATGTAGAGGGGCGTGGCTGGTTGTTAGGGGCTGAGGCCTGTGTAGCCGACCCAGCAGCTGCAGCTGGGTAGGTGGGGGTAGCAGCAGCACAGGAGGCGGTAGCTCTAGCGGCTCTAGCGGTAGCTCTGGCCTTGGCAGCCTCAGCGGCCAGCATTACTGCACCTAGTGTGGGGTAGAGGCGGCCCGGTCTAAACCTTGAAAGCTCTGAACGCGAGGCAGCAATTGCAGGATCATTCCATGTCACATCCATGGGGTCAGACCATCTGATGGTCCCGTCAGAGACGCCGGAGAGCACCTCCTCCGACCACTCTCTGACCTGCTCCCATTCAAAATCCTTAGCGTCCATCAGGACTTGGTTGAAGTGGTCCATGATCTTGGGGCGGTCAGAGAGGGGAGTGTTATTATCTAGGGCTAATTTCTTAAGGCCGAAGAGGTACTCGGCGAGATCTAACGAGGAGAGGGAGGTTTTGGTGCGTTGGGGGCCTCTAGTTATGAAGTCGTGTGGGTGAGTGTTCTTACCTTTAACACCAGTAATCTGCTGTGCGGTGTCGAGTAAAGCCTGAACCCGCATGGTAACTGCAGGGTCAGGGTTGGTCGGCATGGAGACTGGGAGGCGGTCCTGCGGTACCTGCAGGGTAGGCAGGGACTGCATTACCGCCTGCACTGTAGGCTGAGCATAGGCAGAGTAATGTGCAGCAGGTGTAGGCTGTTGGTAGATTGTAGGTTGTGGTCCCGGGTTAGACTGGAACCCGGCGTAGACTTGGGTGGGGCGTGTCACGGTGGCAGCAGCTTGAGACGTCCCGGGCTGGGGGGCGGCATACGGGAGATAGTGGGACGATGGCGGCGTGACACCAAATCCGACGTTGACAGCGGGCACGTGTGACGCAGACTGAGTATTGACAGCAGGCGAAACCGTAGGCGCCTTGGTGTTGACAGCAGGTACAACTATAGGGGCCTGGGTAGTGACAGGCGCATTGACAGTGGCGGAGCCAGTGTGAGTACTCACGAGGTCAACAGGAGCCGGTCTGGAGTAAGGCGTTGATGTCCGTGCAGAGGACCTGGTTGTCGCCTTCCCACCTCCCGTGGTAGCGGGCACACTCGTAGGGGCCGTAGTGACCACTACAGGTGCAGTCGGAGCAGGAGGAAGTGAGGCATTGAGGCGGTCGAGGATTTGAGTCGCTGTCGACTTGACCTCTGTGACGGTCGACTCAATCGTGTCAATCCTGCCCGTGATATCCGAGACTTTGTCAGAAAGTTCGGCAGTCGTCCACTTACTTTTCGCCGCCTTCTTCTTGGTAACACCTGTTGCCGGCATGGTGATGATTGAGAGGGCGTAAATTGCCCGAATGTAAACTTAATGACGAAGACTAAATTAAAGCGACTTGCTTGGACATTTGTAGTGGGCGGAAGTGAAAGGGAGCCGCTGGTTACTGAGAGTCTGTGGTTAGTCAGCGTCCCTGTGGGGGCGCCACTGTACTTTTGGCGCGCTGCTCTTCCCGCCGTCATTACCAGAAAATTGAAGTCTCAATTTTCCATAATTGAGGCGGGGAGACTTTACCCTGTTCTATGTGTCGACCCGGTGTTATCCGGTACCTTGTTCCCAATAATAGGTGGACCTCCTGGTCTGCCCCTATGCCCTCACACCACCTGGAGGGGTCCCCCTGTACTAGTGTGACGTCACTCCTCCCTTCCTGGCGCGAGCCTGCTCAATTTCAAATCATTCGTGAGGTTTCTGTCGGTGCAGCAACATCTAAAGCCCCACCCACCCTCTTCCTTGTCTTATTTATCCCTTTATGGTATGATGTGAATGGACTTGTGTGTATGTCACTAATTGTATTGACCCCCTTGACTTCAAATATGAACTTGAATTTAAACACAATAGAGTTATATTCACGCTTGAATTTCATGATATAATACTTAGACATTCTTTAATAATGTCACACGCCTTGATTGATTGACAATGTTTGACAATGTGATTGATTTATATATGCCATGCACGGTGGAAGCCGTGACTTGCCTTCCCCCTCATTTGTTGTACTGTTGTACATTACACCTGTTGGGTCTGTTGACCTGGTTATCATATTGGACATGTTTATAATCATCTCAGTTGAGCTGGTACTGTTCTACGACATTAAATTGTTAAAATAAACTGTCAAAAATTTTCCAATTATAAATTTGTGTTCGCGTCTCAATTAGCATAGACGATCCATTTCATTTTTATCATAGATGCTAGTGTGTTATCATTATCTTAACCAGGTTTTTGATTATACTCCGTTCAAGTAGACATATTTGGTTCATAGTTAACAGAAGGCCCTGATTGCTCACTTATCACTGCTTGGACTTGCCAAAATCTGCTTTCCATAAACAGGTTAATGGAACAAGTACATGTACCAATCCTTTAGTACCTAGAACATGGGTGAGGCCTAATAGCCAAATCCCACAACGCAAAAATAGGACCTGAAAGTGTTGTGTATTGGGATAATCGCAAGGGGGCCTAGCTACCGATTCTACAATTCGCAACACTTCTCTCACGATTTTGGGCTCTCCAAATCCCACTGTGGCCGATATATGCAAGCAAAGTGTTGCCTACACTGCAAAAAAGGTGTTTAGATCCTAAACACAATCCTAAACACATTCCTGCCCCGTTTTTGTCCACATTATATATTCCTAAACATGTTTAGACCAATAATATGTTTAGCTCAGTGCTTAGACACAAATGTGTTTAAAGCAATGTGTTTAGGAGAATGAAGTGTTTAGAATTCAAGAATTTAGCATATTTTTGTGTTTATCTGTCAAGTTTTTAAGCATAAAAGTGGTGTGTCTAGATATGTAGATTATTATTATGTTTAGATTTGAATAAATAAATAATTTTATTTCCATATAGTGTCTTGAAGAGACTTCTAGCAGCCCCCCCCCTTATGGCAATAATTATAGTAATACAACATACCTTCAGGGAAGATAATGCTTTATCCATTTTTAGAGTTCTTGAAAGAGGTGTCTTTGTAGCAGATGTATCTTTATTGCATTGTAATCATAGTGATGTAGCATTCAACCCTTGAATCCTGCAATGTTTATTATTATCCTTTTGTATTCCATGCAATTTAAGTTAATTAACTCAGATTTAAGCACTTTTAGATCCACAATAATGTTTGAGTGGTTGTAGAAACTACAGTCAACCACAGAGCTGCCATCTGGTATGTGTTTGATATACTATAATCTAAACACTACATGTTTACATCCTAAACACCAATTTTTCATACTGTTTAAATACTAACCATCTAAACATATTCACTATAACTGTTTAGGTGTTTAGGATAAAAGTGTTTAATTCCTAAACAGAAGGATTTAAAGACACAAACCTAGTAATATGTTTAGACTTTAAACATGTTTAGACCTAAACATGTTTAAAACCTAAGCACCTTTTTTTGCAGTGTACAGGACTGGTTAATGGATCTAGTTGAGGGGAGTTACTTCATGATATGATTTGCTTTGACTATTCCCTCTGAGCTAGCCTAAAGATATTTGGAGTGTCCCCCCCGTATAAAACATACTTTGTCATTCTCTGATAAGCAACATATTTCAGCATAGTCAGAATAAAATACCTAAATGTTTTGATATTTTATTTATCACAATCACAAGACTTAGACATGGGTTATTAGCCAATATCAGGCTGTCTAACCCACTAATATCAGCTGGGTCTTCAGGAGTTTATAATAAACTACATTTTTCAAGCCTCAATTGCGTTGTGGGATTTGACCTTAACATGTAAATGTAGGCACATTAGAGCACTCTACCTCCAAATAAGGGTGCAGAGGAAAGGGTTTAATCGATTTCAGATGCATACCCTTTTAGCACAGTCTTCGTATCCACACACCATGAGACACTTTAAGACTGAGAGCATAAAGTATCCTGAAATGGAGATCTGCGAGAATTGACCACAAGGCATTGTCTAGCCTAGTTTGGTTCTTGAATAAATAGTACAATATCTTCAACACTAAGGAAATCCATTCCATGATATAGTGGTAGCATTTTGAACAATGCAGGTAGCTGCTTATCATACAATACTATTCTGTATCCTAAGATGACTCTACTTTTGTGCGGTGCTCTAAAATTATGTTTACTCATTCTAAAGCCCTAAGGAAATGCAGATAAAGAAGTGCCTCTCCTGATTTTGTAACTTAAACTTCCTCACCTCTCCCTTTTGGCTATTGTCTACCCATCACTCGTTTAATGCATTCATTGGTTGCTTTTTTGAGACAGTGACAGAATCAACTACTACTATTTATTCATTGCCGTCCTGAAAACAACAAAACTGTCGTTCTCAACTCAGCCGAGCCAAATGTTAGCTTTGCTTTAAATTAACCGTTTATACTATAGATTATAATCAACTATATAATTATATTCCAAATACATACATATCTAGGAAAATAAATCCATTTTGCTATGTTATTTGGGTGGTGCTATCCACTGGTGATGGCTGCATGGGATCTACTGTGCCCTTAAGTACACAGAGGCAAATATGACAGTCACCCAATGTCGCCAATACTACCCTCATACAAGGGTCAGGCACTGCTGGACTATAATAGATGGGTCAAGGGCCATTCTAGTGAGGGTCAGGCTAGGCTGGACATTCAATAACAGGCTGGACTTTGGCAAACATGCTTGAAAGTCTGGCCATGCTGGATCCTCATGCCACAGTCTGACAATGCTGGACTCTTGCAGGCTGAAAGAGACTCTCCCCAGAGTCCAACATTGTCAGACTATGGCATGAGGATCCAGCATGGCCAGACTTTCAAGCATGTTTGCCAAAGTCCAGCCTGTTATTGAATGTCCAGCCTAGCCTGACCCTCACTAGAATGGCCCTTGACCCATCTATTATAGTCCAGCAGTGCCTGACCCTTGTATGAGGGTAGTATTGGCGACATTGGGTGACTCTCATATTTGCCTCTGTGTAGATAACAAAAGACCACACACTTCCAACGATAATGTCTGTTTGTACCCTTTTAACTCCTGTCTTGTGTTGTCTATAGTCTATGTCATGGTATAAATCTGACTATCCACTACTATATCTCGCTTGACTGGCTAGGTCAGCTGACCTATTGTTTGTTGCGTTGCCATAAGTCTAAACATCTTCTGTATATAATTTGACCTTTAGGGTCAGACTTTCTTAGACATATTTTCCGTTTCCAACCAAGTTTGTTTCAGGTGCATCATCTTTTGATAGGTAGGCCCTAGCTAGATAAATGGCAAAGTTTCACGACAGGAAACCAGCAACACCAAATGAAAAGTGTATTTCAAAATAAGGCTAATGATAACATAGTTACCTTCCCTTGGCATTTGAAAATGTGGCAAAGGGAAGGAATTTAGGAAATATCAATATTAGATTACTGATTCAATTGAATCTAAGGAGAGTATGGAAAACTTTGGCATCAATGGCTCACCAGCTGAATAGCCTTAACAAATTCATTTTCATAAAGAAGTTGTTATTGTGCTGGCCATCATTCAGGAACAAAACAAACGTGGTGTTATTAACAGAGAAGATAATCATGCTGGCTTTTGCCTCTTACTCTCTCAAATATTGTGTGGTTAGAACTGATTATTCGTTTTTCAATGCAGACATTTCTGTCTGGAGCTAGGAGAAGTTGGCGATCATACAGAGCTTTACTTTAGATAGTAACATGATGGGGCCTCTAAATCTTATACTCCATTGCCTTGTAGAGTTTATTGTAGTGCACCTTTCACTGGATCACTGCACAAAATGTAAACACATATATATGGAAGCAACCTGCCGGTCCATCAATTAGCAGTGATATCTGACATCACACATTACAGGTGTGTTGTTTTTACACCAATAGGATAGATTTCTACTGTGTAGACCCCCATCTTTTATGCCTTAACCATTTATGTCTGCAGTTCAGCTTTAGTTGATCCCATGCTTGGGCGAGCATTAACCACGATTGATGCCATTGCCTGGCTAGCTACGACTATAGACAGCATAGGTTCTGTATTGGATTTAGCAAAACATCTGTCCCCAGGGAAAGATCTTGCATGAAACCTGGCCCTCATAATCGGTAATTTTTTTTTCTTTTTAGTCACTCTCAAAGGGATAATTGGTGGTAGTTAGGGGATCTGTATTTTGCCCCTGTCTCTTCCACCCTGTCCTATGCCTTCATCTACAGGGCATCACTCCTCAGTCAGTATTTGGTGTACCTATAAGTGCACTCAGAGACATGTCCGTACTCCATATCAGTCTGCAATAAGACTCTTAGTCAGACCCCGCTCGGGTGGGTCTGGTGGTGTGAGACTACCACAAGCATACTTGCACCTAGCAACACCACGATCTAAAGACTGCAGGTGACCCTGGTGATCCCAAGTACAGGAGCCAATATATATAGTGTAGTCATTGATACTTTAGGCAACCACGCACTATACCAGGTGGAAGTTCAGGAGCTAAGAGGGTATGTTGTGTCCCGTTTCGCCAGAATGTTCACATCACATTACATTACATGTTCAGAGTGCATGCAAATCATGTGCTCGCAAAAGAAGAACTCACATAAACATCTTGGGATATAGATTCATGTTGCATACCATCCACTTGTGCATGTGTACAGCAGAGAGTGGCTGGTATCATCAAGGTGGCATGGGTAGCGGTGTGTCAGTGTGATTATAGGCCACTTAAAAAAATAAAATGGTTTCTCATCACCGCGCGCATCATAAAAATCACCTTTTGAGGAAAACTTCTTTTTTTTTTGCAATTTTTTCGTGAAAAATATGATAAAATTGGACAAATATTAGGTTATTTGGTATCAAATCAAAGCTAATAATGCCAGTAATGCAGTAGGATAGCAATAACTTGAATTTTCCCTACTTTTAAAGATCCATAAATTCTTAAC
Source organism: Harmothoe impar (assembly GCA_947462335.1). Taxonomy (NCBI): domain Eukaryota; kingdom Metazoa; phylum Annelida; class Polychaeta; order Phyllodocida; family Polynoidae; genus Harmothoe; species Harmothoe impar. Next base: position 63,054,109 of record OX381712.1, on the reverse strand, counting down.
TACTAAAATGTGAATTTTGGTCATGAAAAATGTACATCATCCCATACATTTTAACCCGCGAGTAAAAAATAAAAAAAATTTAAAAAGCCTCCCTCGTCAAATTTTTCAGTGGCCATAATTATGTGGATTTTTGGAATGGAACGAGCTAAATACTAAAACATGGCATAGTGCCATAGTGCATAGTGCCAGTGCAGGATATTCTCTAAAGCATTGAATTAATGATCCTTGACTGTAGAACCGACCATGACTCTTATGTCTACCTGAATGTAGCTGACTAGGTGTTATTACCTATGTATGCTTGAAAGGTAATTAACTAATTTAATGTATCTAAATGATGATGCTCTACGCTTATGGACTGTTATTTACTACCAACTTTACTGCTTGATATTTCTTTATTCTACTGTGTGCTAGGAATTGTAAAGTGTCCTGAATGTTTGCTCTTTATATTATGGTGGGGCTGCGCTGTTGTTGATAGCTATTGAAAGTGAAAGGCACTACATGTAGTTTATATTTGCCAAATAAAAATATTTCAAAACTCAAACTCTGCAAACTGAAACCAATTAACACATTTAACTTTGTAGTCGTCAATTTGAAACCAATTTTCATTTTCCAGACTTCTGATCGACACCTGTGTTTTTGCCCTATTGCATCTACTGTCTGGTGGTTGTAAATAGAGTTAGGCAGAGGGAAAAACTGAAACCAATTACCCCTTTTTTCCATCAGAGAAAGGGTATCAATTTCATCAACTCTTTCAGTTCCTAATTGCACACACCAAGACTAAAATAGAAGGTTGGTTTCTAGTAACATGGTCTAAATCACTATGCGAAGTTTCCTCAATTTGCAAACTTTTCTTTCGTCTATCATGCTGGTTATGATTCAGGCATGGAACAAACTTGATGTTTTCAGCAAAGAAAACAGTCAAGGTTTTTCATCTTACTGTTTCAAGCATTGCATGGCTAGAAATGGCTATTCCTTTCTCTTGTCAAGCATTTCCCTGTCTGGAACTAAGAGATGGTGTTGCCATATGTAAATTTTATATTACATACAGTGTTATCAAGCATATTACTTTAATCGGTACTGGCCAGATAATCACTGATAACAACAGTCACACGGGTATCATTTCACCCCTAAGAGCTGTGCAGTGAATGATAGTGCAGGGGCATGTGGATTTTCGTGTGAAGTGGATGTTAACTTTCCCCAACATATACAATCTTGTTCCTTAGGTCCCAAGGTATGCAAAAACGTATCTTGGGAATTTTTTCTATCAGCATGGTTGCCATGGCAACCGTTTTCCTTAAAAACACTAAAAAATATGAAATGGACTTTGATAGAGGAGCCCAGAGGTGAACTGTGATGTTCATAGGCTCTAATTATTATACAACATATAGCAGGTATTTGATGCTGGTTAGCACTATTTCGGAGGTGTCTAAACTATTTGACTATGTGCAAGAGGTAAATCAGTTTGTCAGACAATAATCTAAAGAACGATCCGGGTATAATATTATCATTTATACCTATAAACAGTATCCCTGCAAGTGGTAGTTGACGGTATGGGCAGTATCTATTGGGTATATGAGGTTGCCTGACAATAATTATAAGGAGCTGAGAAAGCCTTAACATATCCAAGGGGTATGATCAGGTATATGAGGCTACCTGACAGTATAATTATAGGAGGGATCTGAGGTTGCCTGGTATTATCTAGGGCGGTATCTATCTGGCTAATAATATCTAGTTATCTGAAGTAGTCTGACTTTCGATGGGGTATTTGCAGTATTCCTCTAGTATCCAGGAGGGGTATCTGAGATTTTTGTTTCAGAACATGCAAGAGGTTTGTAAGGTTGTCTCACAGAATATTTAGAGTTAGAGATATCTGAGATTGATTGATTCACTGTCCATTTTATCTTATCTTGAGAAGGATACAAAACCTAAGAGAACATTTTATGTACTCCTCAGGATTTTCTGAAATAATACATTAACATATGTTAAGCAGGTATCAAGTGGGTCTTGTAGACACTAATAAGATGTGAAAATGTTCATTTATTGAGTGCCCAATGCTTCTACCTTTGAATTAATTTATGTAATGATGCTATTACGTTGAGTTGGTACATAGTATGAAGGGCATGCCTGACAGTGTACAGAACATATCTTCTGCTGCCTTACAGTATCTAGTATATATATATGTGACTATACATGGGTACCCAGAATTAGGACTAGTGTCTAGGGATAGTTTAGGCCGTCTAACACTAACATTTTTAAGAGGATATGTGAAGTTGCTTGGCAGTATCTCAGAGGTATCTGTTGCTACTTGGCTGAATATATCTGGTATATGAGTTTGCCTAACTTGATGAGGGTACCCAAAGTTCCCAGGCAGTTTCCACGAGCTTTATATAAAGCTGTTTGACAGTAACTAAAGGGTTCTTGTGGGTACTTAGCAATGTCTTTAGGGAATATAGTGAGGCATGTGGCACTAGCTTTATGCGATTAGGTGGAATTACTACAATACTGGTATAATTCTGCCAATAGTGGCAGCAATGTATAGCTAATTGTAAAGTAGATGTACAGCAAAAAGTGTTCATCACATTGTGCTGTTTGAATATGGTAACTTCTTACAGTGTACATATGGGTAGATTAGCAGATGATAGGAATTTACAACACAGAATGTATGTTGCTAGGCAACCATTTGTCCTAGCAGCATAACAGCAATATCATAAAAAATCTCTGGCATTGATTCAGGGAGGGATAGCTAAACTTCAAATGGCCCTCTGGAAAGCTATAATATTACTTTGCAGCCATGTGTAGTCTGTATAGGTGGTTGCTAGGGAGAAATCTGCTGTTGCTAGGCATATAACTGTTGCTATGGAAATTATAGCTGGTGCACAACTGGACAGTGTTGTCAATATGATAAGGGTATTGGGTAGTGAAACACTTAAAATCAACATAGTGGAACTTTACTATGAAGAGATGCTCAATAATGTCTTGATAAGCTGGTTGCTAAGGAAATTTATGAAAGCACTGTTGTTGCTAAGCAACCACAGTTGCTAGAAACTAAATATTTATGGAAATAGAATACTTGGGTATGATATTAGGGGGGTAGGGGTGGTTAGTTTTAGCATCTCAGAGATTAAAATGCCATTTAGGAAGCATTTTAATTGATTTTTATTGTTTTTTATGAAAACGGTTGCTATGGCAACCAAAATGAAAAGAAAAATTCCCAAGACATGTTTTTACATGCTTGGATACCTAAGGAACATGTTGAAATATCTTGGGTGAAATTAACATCCACTTCACACGAAGTCCTATACCATGCCACATGCCCCTGCACTATGAAGGGAATTGTTTTATTGCTCTAAAATATATTCCGCTCGTGGCCTACTATATTTGCTGGGAGTTTTGAAAGCTCCGGAAAGATGATATTGTCCTATCCCAACACAGGGTTAACATTATATTCCCTGGAAGTTCACATTTTCCTTAGTCAGGCCCAATGTTTGAAAAAAGTCTAATTTCTGTAAATATATTTATATCATGAGAGCATTATGGCATGTAAGAAAATGCCATCGGGTTCAGTACTTTGTGGTGCTGGACTGGAGAAGAATGATGTGCAGAAGGTGAAGGACAGGATAATGATTAGAGCATGTAAAACTTGTCTTTGCAAGATAGGGAGTGCTAGACATGTCCATGCCCTGTACATAATTAGGGAATCGAGCACGTGACATGACTGTGACCGTGCTCTAGACTGGATATAGAGATGATGAGGGGCCTCAGAGGATGCAGTAGGCATCTGATGAGGCCCCTCAAAACCATGGCCATGGTCAAGTGCCCAAATTATATCATAATCCATGGGTAATTTCAGCGGGATTCTTGAAGATACACAATATATGCATGAACAGAAGACAATTGACAACCAGACAGGGCTACTAGTGCATACCCACAAGAGAGTGCAATAATAAACCAACCCACGCAATTGCGGAGGGATGGGAGTAATAGCACTACTGAGCATGGTATATCAACCCATACAGATGCCTGATGAAGCAGACTTACAAGGACCTGTCTGATTGAGCAAAATGACTCATCTTAGACATTTATCCAGTCACAGCTGTTTGACAGGTGTGGTGATTTTTTAGGCCTATTCACCCCCGTGGCATGAAAACTTGTGCATCCATATTATGTCTGTTTTTAGTTATTGAGGAAAAGATATCCTAGGAAAATATAAGTGTCTGTTTATCCAATGGGTAATTTCCGCCCCCCCCCCCCGCGCCCGAGGTTGAGGAAAGGCCCCAAGATTTAAATTCTGCCCAGTAAAATATGTTTTCTATTTGATCAATGTGAACTGAAGCATCAACAGCTTATCCCTAATAACATTTTTATCAGTCTTGCACACCGCTGTGCAGCTGGGGCTAAACAAACACTTGGTCTCGTGAATGGATACAGTAACAAGTATAATAACTGCCTGCAATCCATCGCTGCCACTGCTTATTATGACATGATATGTCTGAACTAATGGTTTACATTGGTTTACATGCACTGCTATGTTGCCTATATGAGGTCAATCAGCCATGACCACTCTCAATCAGACCATGTGGCTAACGTCTTACCAAAGATTAACACACAAGAAAGTTAATAATTAATTGACGTGAAGTGACAGCGACATGAATGGCAGTGAAGCGACATGAGTAGCAGTGATTTGCCCTTTAAAACAAACTATCACAACATGTGATCTTTTGTGGACACCCTGCCCTGATGTCCCCTGAGACCAAACATAGAAGTCAATTTGAGTTAATAGGACAAGTGAGTCTAAGCCCATGTTGCATATAGATATACACAGGCAACCCACCCTAATCAGCGAATGACACTTGCGCCATCTACATTGTAATACCATTGAGTATACCAGGAATAGAAACGTATCACCGGAATGGCTGATAGCTGTGCAGGCAGATAGGGGGTAATGCATATCCAATTTTGCCAATGTGCAAACCTCTGCTTTGAATTACCGAGTTTAACATAACCCTTACAGTATAGTTCCATTTAGACACTAGAATTAGGTCTCTAATCACCATTAGTAAGATCCAGAAGTTTTGAAGATGGTTTAATTGTCAAATTAATAGATAGGAATATGAAAAACCTGTATCAGTATAGATCGTCCAGTATAGCAGTATAACAATAATCACTCCACTATTATCACTTAACTAACTAATGCCAGTTCCATGGTGTGACAATAACACATGAAGGGGTCCCCAAGGAGCAGCCACAGCCACTAGCTCATAAGCTATGTTTAGATGAAGTGTGCAGCTTAATGCCCTAGTAGATTGATCCGCCTCGACTAAGCCGTAAAGGTTACACCCAGGTACATGTATACACGCCATGTCTCCTAACCCTTATTCCCAGCATTCCTTACTCAATAGCCCCCAGGGGGGATGCTCAGCTCCATAGCCTGCAGACATAGTATCACAGCTATAGCTCTCTAACTGGTGCGGACTTGTTCCCGCATGTACAATGTTTACACTGACACCAGCAATCTCATGAGACCTTGGCTCTGCTCTCGTGCTGTAGCTTGTTGCCCGGAAGCTATGGGTTGTGAGTGTCTGGTCACTGCCTAAGTCTCACGATAATTGGCGAGCACAGAACTAACATGGCCGCCCATAGAGAGAAACCCGGGTCATCGCTATTAATACTATTAACCTATTAATACTTTTAACCTATGGCCCTAGGCTCGCTATGTTAGATATCATCTTGGATTACTCATCCAATATGCAACTTACAAAGGCATAAGGTCAATCATTATATTCATTGCAATTTTCACAAATAGATCCAATGAGAATCTCTCAGGTTGTTGTTGTTTGAATTTGTAGAGCAGGTGTCCTTGGCGAAATCCTCTATACTCAGGGGATGGCAGAGCTATATTGACAGTCATGAAACATAATGCTGACCCACTGTCTGGCTTCCTACTATGGAATTGCATGGAGGAGCCAGCCAACAGAAAAAAAGGTACAGCGGTAGTGAGGCGATGCCTTCTAGTATGTGTAAGTAGTCATTAGGCTATGGTTCTTGAGCCAGACTACCATTTGGTGTTCTGTGAAAAAGAAATGTGAACTGAGGCTTGTTGGTTTGGTGGAACAGCTGAGACTAGATACAGGAATACCCTCCTCTATCACCAGTAACAGGTATCAAGTATCAAGTATTCCACGTGAAAGGGTCCTTTTGACCACAGTGCCCAAATTAGACTATCTTAACAATTTAGAGCACCACGAACTTTCTGAATATGGTAACGTTGAAGGGCTTCTCAGCATGGATAGAAAAATCGTCTACCATGAATATACAGAAAGTTTAGATGTTAGAATAGTAATCCCTTCAGATCCATGTTTGCAAAGCTGTAAAAACGCTGTTCTCACTCTTTTTGACAGAGAGAGTGTAAGTATTAGGCCTTTAAATCAATCTCAATACCCTCTTGACCAACTTGCCTTTGGATTCAAGATTGCTCAGCTTTGAAAAGTTGAGCAAATATTTGCAATAATTTCCTTCTTGTAAAAAACATAATGAGCCGTTTTTGGGAGCTCTCGCCCATTCATGAATTTCCAGCCAGTTCTTTATCAGGAATTACCCAAGAACCAAATAAAGTCATCTGTCATCTAAAACACAACACTCCATACTCAAGGACAAGGATGTTCTCAAAATGATATATGAATGTGACTGCAGCATTTCAAATCTCATCTGTAGCAAGACAAATGATAAAAATGTACTTTTAATGCCACAAATATATTGAACATGATGTCAGGAATGAGGTACACTGTTTCAATGAGCCATTGTATTTGACACATCAGAACTGTGGCACACTCCCCACATGTTTGTCCTATATTGATGTCCTAGGACCACACAAAAGTAGTGACCTAGGGTGATCAAACGGTGTAAGAAAGTGATTTCTTTCTACTTAAAAAAAAACATTTTTCAGTCTATGGATTTTATACTGAAAAAGGAAATGGAGAATGCAATTAATTTTTTTCACTGACAAGTGTTCTTGAAGAAACAATGTGTGGGTAATCAATGGACTAATTTTTTGGTATTGCCTAGCCATTCCGAAATAACAACAAATGTGATATTGCCTTTGTAGTGGTGTTTTCTAAGGAGATGGACAGGGAGCCGGCTCAAATGCCTCAGATTCCACTCTGCAGAGTTAGTTCAGAACAATAGGGTGCTGATCTTGCTTGGCATGGCATAACCAAAGGGCAATTGAGAGAGGTTCCAGTTCCAGATGAATTTTCAAACTTTTTTTTTCTTTTTGTAATGTATCCCAGATACCATTCTGCATCCTAATCACTTTTGTTTGAGATCAGAGTGTTTTTAAAGTCTTATAATGATGTCAAATCTTCATTGTGTTTAGAAAGCAAAATAGAGAGAAAGCCCTCTCACCCTGAATGTGTTAATGGGATAAATACAGATCCCTCTGCAGTATGAACATGCCTAAAGCACCAGTGATAGCGTTAACAGATGTGTCAAAATCAATGTTCTTTACATCCAATCAAGGTGGAGAGAAACAGGCTTAAATCAATATCAGATGAGAACCATTTTAGCACACTTGGCTTTGAAATATGAACAGCTTGGTCTAGTTTGTTCATTTAAAATGTGGACAAACATTTGCAATCGCATCTGTCCTTTAAGCAAATACTGAAAAGCACTCTGTTTGGGTTTGGAGCTTTTCCCTCGGGTCCTCTGTATTGAAAAAGAGAATAAAAAGTGGAATCCCTGGATGGCGCCGTCTTCCATGTTCCATCTTCCAGAGCTTCATCCTGGAAGAAATGGGCTACAGTCTACCTATAAAGCACCTTATTAACATGGAGTAAAATATTGGAGAGTTGGCAAGAAATCAGGGTTCACCAAGGTGTGGCCCTTCATATAGCATTTGTGATCATATCATCACATCCCATTTCAGACATTAGATGATTTATGGTATCAATGTTTTCCTTATTGTGATTTGCGGGTAGGGATAGACTGAATGGAGTTGTATATAGATTGTTGTGTTGAGATTGCAGGCTAAATTCAATTGTGTTATGAAGCACGGGCCCATAAAAGGTCTTGAATTCTGCGAGCCAACAGTTATTCATTTGTGACAATATGGTACAGTTTTCATATGCTAAATGATGAATGAGATCCTTCCAACTTTGCATACCTGCATGCTATTATATGGATCATGACTTCTAATCAACCTAAAATGGGGAGATCATCTAAAATCAGCTGATAGTCTTCAAATTACATAGCATGACAGTAAGTAACACAGGCGTGGTCATTTAGCTCTTTCTACCTTGACCCTAAACCAAACCAGCGTTCTGAACTGCTAGCATCCCAGTTGATGTGACTTCAAAAGTTGAGTTCCTTGTGGTGTTGGACGAGCCACATAATTATCATTATGAAGGTGAAATATACAAGTATGAAATACAGTTGGGACCACAAGCAACCTTCGCATTTGTAACATTGGAGCATTCATAAGAGCACACTGTACTGTAGTTGTACAGTATAAAAGGAGGTATTTTTGGTTTCCAGTATCACATACTGTACAGCTACACTCACCTACTGTACAGCTGTAGAACACCACACACAGGAGATCGTGGGTTCGAATCCCACCTTGGCACAATAGGCGCTACTGTTGTTCATCAATAGAAAATCTAAATTATACACATGTACATATTCAAATATTCACTAGCTGACATTTCTATGTCAATATTATTGGAAATGCATGTCAACTGGGTTAAAAAAAAAATGTATTTCTCATTGTCCCAAGGTTACACTCGAACCCAGGATCTCCTGTGTGTGGTATTCTACAGTAGGTGAGTGTAACTGAACAGCATGTGATACTGGAAACCAAAAACACCTCCTTTTATACTGTGCAGCTACAGTATATCTCGCTGTGCAGCTATACTAACTTATGACAGTGCAGGTGCGCTTATTCAAGCCACTATGGTAAACACATAATGTCCAAAGCTATGCCAAAGAATATCACCCGTTCTGGGTCCAATGATGCGCTTTACTTTGACATCATAAGAATTGATGCTGAACCATAGTGGCAACTCTTTGTATAATCTGATGATCTATATCTAGAATGAAAGGAGTGGCTTAACAGATATGGAGATTGATCCACATTACTTAAACTCTCCAAACGTCCACACTCAACCTTTATCCCAACCATATCCCCGTTCACCCCTCCCACCATCAGAAGCCTATTCAGAGCTATGCATTCCACACCCCTAACAGTTACAGCCCTCTTACATCAGTCAATACCATAAGTTATACCGTTGGGGAGTTCACATTAGTTGAAGTCGATAATAGTATGTTAGTTCAGTCGATGTAGCTGTAAAGCTTTCTCAGTTGCAGTCAATATAGGACAACAGAAATACTGCTATTAGACACACCAAGCTATAAAATCCTCCTATAATATATCTATTATAACATCCCTTCAACGCCAGTCTATACCGAGGAGCGTACTCCTATATCCACCTCCATGATGCAGTTGTGTCAGCCATGAGGTCTGATATGGTGGAGTGGACTATCTGTTGACATATTGCTGGTCTATGGCAGAGAGACGGGTAAGCAGGGTGATAGCATCTTCCTCCTGGGTTTGCCCTCAGGGTGCAGCAGCAGGAGCAGGTGTGTTTTTCTGCACTGAAAAAGTAAACTTGTCTCCAGACTCGTTGAAGTGACTATCATAAAATAAACTAGTCAAAAGTTGTCTAACCTATCAGGTTACCGTCCCACAAATAGAATCTAGAGCGGGAAAATGTCGGGTTTTGGGCTGGCACATGCCAAGTGGGTCTTCCATCTCCAGCTAGAAGACCCTGTTCCTTCCCTGTAAACACAAATACGTAGCTCAGACGTAAATCTACGTTGATTTGGGGTTCGAACTACGTAATTTTACAAAGTTTATGGACGTCAAAACATGAAGGTTTAGTTACGTTCAGTGGACATTTAAGTATGATTTACGTTTTTCTACGTCATTTAGACATAAATAAACATAAAAATAAAGCATAAATTGACATATAATTCTAGGTAAAAAAGCTGTACTTAGCCATAGATCTGTTATTTATGTATCTGTACACTCACAAGCATGATTATTATATCTAACTATAGTACTATAATTGTGAACCGCTATTTCATTTTATATAAGATTTGTTTAAGCTGTTTATTGTCCTCCCTGTACAGCCTGATATACATAGTATCCCTTGCATGAGGTATGAACACTTGTATACATGAATATCCGATGATTTGTTGTAAATTTTCACAATATTAAGTTCATATCCATTCGGAGTTTACTGCTTTGAATGCAGTAAATCTACCAAACTGCAGTATAATTCTCCCTCTACATGATGGTGCTACCATCTAGTGTGAGACTGATATGTTACCTTCACGATTCAAGTTGAAAAAACACATATTTTAACGTAGAACTACGTAAGTTTAGCACGTTTATCTACGTTTGAATGACGTAGAAAAACGTAAATCATACTAAAACGTTTGTAGAACGTAAATAAACCTTCACGTTTTGACGTTCATAAACCTTGCAAAAAATCGAAATTCAAACCTTTGGTTGAAGAAATACCTAAAATAACCTCTGTGCTACGTTGGAATTAGGTAGAGTGTTTACAGGGTTGTCACTTAGACAAGTTTTTGACTCGTTCATTTTTATGACTGTCACTTGGAAGAGTCTGGAGACAAGTTTACTTTTGCAGTGTGCCTCCCAGTTTTAGGATTCATGTACAACTCTTGGTTCTCCCATATCCTTTGTATAATGGATAGTATAATGTAGATATTGCCTTCCATCCCATCCCGTAATGTATTGCCTTAAAGGATGGTAACATCATTCAACATGTTAGTAATGGTATACTATCAGTTTCCATTATTCCTATGATGTTCTGCCTATCCTTCTAGTATTTTAGATACTATACATATATGCGTAGCAGATGTGGGATGCTACATCCTCGTGTGACTTTCAAGTTAACAGCCAAAAAAGTGTATTTCAGGAAACCCCACCTAGATTCAGAATAGGGCTGACCCTAGCATTTCTTTCCCGGTTTTGGCCATTCATTAACCCTTTAAGGGCCGCTGCTGCCTCTGGGCAGCATCTAAAATACCCTTGAAAAACCGCTGCTGCCCTAGGGCAGCAAAAGTGCTATCCTAGAGCAGCAATACCACTAAATTACAGCTCCTGCTATGGAACAAAGAATAAGAATTTTTGAATCAATCCAAAGATATTTAACATGAGCACCACGTCCCCTTGTCAGAAAGGTGTAGATCATGTCTCAAATACAACTTATTTCACTCCTTAGCCATTATCCCAGGAAGCACATACTTGCAAAGTTCCATACTCCCATGGCATAGGGCCGGTGGTTAAGTCCCAAATGACATTTTTCAAGGCCAGCAGGGAAAGGGTTAATGGAGGAACAAAGCAGGAACAAACCCCTACTTATTTCAGGGGCCTTAATAATAGTCTGACTTCAGGAAACTGCTTTTTGTGGCATCTGCAACCTTAGGTCATCAGTACAGGTCGTCATATGTTGACATTTGCCACATTTTTGGCAAAAGATGGTCAGTCGCTATGAGATGGAAGAAGTATAATATGGGCAGCATCCTGCCACACCTTTCTGGCCGCATCTGCTGCAGATGTGGTCAAAATGTGACATGTGGCCAAAATGTGACATGTTTGATTTCAACTACTATTTCCTATATGTTGATGTCATCAGTGGCAGTGTATCATTGCGGCAGATGCTGTCTCTGTCACATCTACTTCGAGGCCATCTAATAAATGTACATAGCAAGCATATGTTTCTGTCCCAGTTTACTTTCAAGAATAAAGATTTTTACAATTAAGCTGTCTGTGAATTGATAACGTCTTTAGGTCTGATCTCTGGTCTGATCTAGTTAAGATCTCTGGAAGGGTCATATACCTATAGAGAAGTTTGAATTATTTTATTAGCAAAATAAGTCTTCTATGCAATTGATATGACTCCTTTCATAGCAGCTATTAATTACATTAAGGGATAGCACTCATATGATGCTCTCTACCTGCTGTGCTTCCATTAAGGAATCCATTTGTCTGCCTCACCTGCTGGCCTGACATAATGCATAAAATTATCTGTTTGAATAACTTCAAAACCAAACACAACCTTAGTGATATCTATGGTATTCCTAATCATAGTCCCATCCCATTAGGAAACAACGATTGTAAGTTAGTATAGTAGCTCGTCGATTGGGATGGATTATTTAAGCCAAGCCATTTATTCTGTCATAATAGAAATTATATACTAATGTAGTTTACTTATCTCATAAAGTCAAACTGAGGAGGAATGCTGAGTTGAAATGCCACTTTCATTAGATGACTTTGAACCTATAACCATCATAATATTATATGCGCAGATGTCCGTTCATATTTAAAGCCTATAGCTCCTATTGAGTCATTAACTAGCCATTGTTTATATTTAGGAATTTCAAAAATTACTGAATTTATCATGACATAATTTTACACAGCCCAGTGGACACAGAATTCAGTTCAACATTGAATCAACGTTGAATTAACATTGAATCGATATAAACAAACAGTTATCAATGTTGACTCAATGTTCTGTGCTCACTTGGAGAACACCGCCTTTACTATTGATACAGGGTAAAAATGAATTGCATGAAAACATAAAGGGTTCACAAAAGATATATTATGTAAGAAAGAGCATCAGGCTGTGGGAGAAGGATCTGAATTTGGTAATGATTAGGGTATTGGATCCATGTTGGTCCCGGAAGGATGGGATAATGATAGACTTGCTCAAGCCGATGTATACTGCCATCCAAGTAACAGAATCGCTGACCTTAACCCGATGTCTTAACACCTGCACACTGCCTGGACAAGGGCTGATGAATCACTATCCACATACCTCAGCCAGATTTAATGATGGGCTGTAGGTTGTCAACATGGCTGACACAAAGAAATTGAAGTTGGTTAGGAACACTAGGCATTTATGTGTTTTAGTGCAATAGAGCAGCAGGTTGCAATCCTTAAATACATCCTCAATATAACTGTGGATCAACAAGGGAGAAGGGACCTTCGTGCAGTATTTTAAGTAGCAACTTTGGCCACCAGGGGGCTCCATCTAGCCAAAAAACAGCCTAAATATCGCAAGAAATTATCTTTACTTCTTTATGTAAAACATGATAGGCCACGTTAGAAGATTCTATCTTTGGTGAAAACATTCCATGTTTGGGATGGGAAAAAAACGTTTTTGGGCCTAAAATGCTTTTTTGTACTTGTTGGTAGCCGTGGGAACTTGATTTTCATTTTAAATTGCAAAGATTTTGAAAATATATAGATAGAAGGTCCCACAACGATTTCCATGCTGAAAACAAAATGTAAATATCATTTTTAGATCAAAAGCTGTGACCAAATGTTTGAAAAAGTATTTGGTAATTGACACAATTATGCTAATTAGATTGGAATAATTTTATCTAAAACAAAGTCAGATAGAGCTTATTGGCATTCACGATTTGACAGTAACCACACATATTCAGAGAGCCAGTACTCAACAACTAGAGGTGGTACTTGCTAATAAAAGATATCACTGTAAGGCTGATGACATCAATTTATTATTGAGTTTATACCTTGGAAGACCTTTTTCCTCGACTGTCAATTCTAGCCTAATCATCATAACATCAAAGCACATGTAAACAAAATTTGTATGGGGAGAAAGTGTCACAAGATACTACCGTTTAATAAAAGATTCAATACAATTCTCATTTTTAACAAGACCAAAATGGTAGGGGGCTTCTATGAAGCCAAACCCCAAGTCCAATAATTATGTCCATTTTATGTATTAATGTACCTCTAGCCCATTTTGGCAAAATCTATGTACCAGAATATCTCTCAGCTTTATGAGGACATTATATGTGGACTTTATAATGTAGTAGCATTAGTGTGAGGTTCCTGTCTGCTTACAGGCATTGGAATGCATGATTGGCCTCATAAAGGGAATGAATCTGTGCCTGGTGTAAATTGTTGCTAGTAAGATAAATTTTGGGTGAATAGGACAGTGTAGGAGTAACATTGTTTGTATAATTTGATTTTCTATTTACATGGTGTAGAGTTCGTCTATATGTAATTCGATTAAATAAGGACTCGAACTGCAGCTTTCATGTAGAGATGCAAGAAAACAGGGTTTATTTATCGTTCTCCTGTACAATAATGCTAATCCTTGATGTATATGAGGTTCGATCAATATGTATATGCAGCTTTCGATATCTTTCAATGTAATACAGTCAGAGACCTGAGAAGGTCTGCCAGAGCAAGGGGGTGAGGACAGCTTATATACTGTCCGCCTCCGATAGGGGTGCCCCCTGGCTCTGGCCGCCCGAACTACCTTGTAGGCGTTCGACTATCGTAATAATAATAGTGTCCCTACACCACCCCCCCCGGACAATACATACGCTTATTCTTTTAAATATGGGGATGAACAACTCAGTTGTTGAAGGTATCGATTGAGTGTTGGGGTCCCCCTCTGGCGGGTGGATTTGGTACTGTAAGACCAGCCACCCGCGCGCCCCCTGGTGTATTGTTTGGGCACTAGCATTGTTGTGTGTTGTCAGGAAGCCATTGCTGCTTCAACCTGGACCCAGAGCGGTCGCTTGCTTGTCTCGTCATATCTAAAAGTATGGTGGGCCAATGCCAGCATTGTGGCTTTCAGTTTGATTTAAGGAAGGTCACCTGCCCCCAATGCTCAGTCAAGCACAAGCCTTCTAAAAAGGATTTGCAGGAGGAGGACGATTTTGACATCGCACCACTCGGTAAAACAATGGATCAGCCTGGGACGGACGGTCAGGCAGGCGGGGGACCAGGCAGCGGGGCGGGCGGCCTGCTGGAGCCGACCTCGCCATCGATAGATCGTCATGAATCAGTGAGGAGGCAAGTTCAGCTAGCAGAGGAAAAGAAGGAAATCCTTCTGCAGAAGAAAGAGATCTTGGATTTGGAAACAAGATTGGCGCAAATCAATGCCGAAAATGCGTCAATCGAGCAGTCGCTGAACGCTTGGCTAGTGACGCAGCAGAAAGCAGCCGGCGGCCAGAAACCAGCTTCAGCGGGCCAAAATGGCGGCACTTCCGGGAAAGACGAGAAGACACCTCCGGCAGACGTAAACAATGGTTCTACGGGGAAGGACGGTACGCAGCCTTCTACTAACATTCATCCTAAACAACATCTACATCGGGGGAATCAACAGCAGCCGTTATTCTACGCGGATGGCAGCTTGTTTGTCCCACAGGCGGGGTCAAACTTGACGGCGGACACTCCGATGACGACGTCGACTCTGCAAGCTGGTCTCGAGTCAGTGGGGCTCGGCCTGCAAGCTCTGGGACTATCAGGGACGGCTACGACAGGATCGGGCAGTTTAGGTGAGCAAGGGATGTTGGGCGTTCATCTTAGAAGGAAGAGATCTAGGCACTGGATACGCCCAGACTTCCATCTACCTTATGATAAAGCATACGAAGAAATGTCATACCGGGAACTAGTTTTTGGTATGGTCTGTGTTGCCCAGGGGATTTTGACATCTGGTGATTCCAGGTTCTCGCTTCAGGGTTATTTGGACCATATGAAGTACATAACTTTAAAAGAGATACGCCCCACCTACACGTCAAAGGCAGTTGCCAGGTACGAGTTTGATGTGACCTCAAAAGTGGCTAGTGGGGAGATATCTTATATGGCGGCGGAACATACTGCTAATGCTACTCACTTTGGCATTGAGAACACTCGGGCCTATGTAGAAGCCATGCGCGTGATGCAGCAATCTGGAGGGGGTAACACCCATTCTGGTTCACAGAACCAGCAGGGTCGTCAAAGTCAGTCAGGAGGGGGTAGGAACAGTAGTGCCCCTCGCATTTGGTGCCCCGACGATATCTGTGCTTCATGGAACTTTACTACATGTACTTATAACCCATGTCACAAGAGCCACTGCTGTTGTGTATGCAGAGGTAATCACAGAGCCAGGGGTGGGTGCAGTGTGTCACAGCCTTCACCTCAGTCTTCACCCTACCAGCAACAACAACAACACTACGGTGGTCAACAGCAACAACAGTGGGCGCAACAACAACAGAGCCGTGGCCCTCAGCAACAGGGGGGGGGAGGCTACCGTCAAGCGTAGACACCGGTTTTACCACGAACTTTGCTTCATTCGGTTATGAGTCATGTGAGGAACTGATTTGCATGTCTAGTGTCGACGAGCTATTATCCACTTATTGCAATTACAAACCTCTTTGGGATATCTCATGTGTTCATAATGTAAAGGGGGTAGTTTCCCAGTTTAAACCTTCTGGCTGGAGAAATATTCTCTCGGGTGGAGTTAATAGGGTTCATGGACCAGCCGGTGATGTAAATAGTTTGTTTTTGCTTGATGGTGTGATGCACGGGTTTAAGATTGTGGACCCGTATGTAGAAGTGGAGCCGTATGAAACAGAGAATTATACGTCAGCTACTGTAGATGCTTTTGATGAGATAAATGAAATAGTTTTGAGTGAAATTGAAAAGGGGAAATTGTCTGTTGTAGATAGAAAACCACATTGTATTCACGCTATAGGGGCGGTAGAGAAGGGCAGTGGGGGTTACAGACCTATCACTGATGCTAGTAGGCCGGAGGGCAGATCAATAAATAATTACATGTCTGAAACTTTCCAGAATTTCAGGTTTACTAGTATGGACGAGATATGTTCAAATTTGAACCCGTCATGTTATCTAGCAGTAACTGATATTTCTGCGGCTTATAGATCTTGCTTGATAAGACCATGTGATAGGAAATTTCAGGGTCTGGTGTGGAATGTTGACGGCACCAAGACATACATACAAGATAATTTTCTGTCTTTTGGCGCCAGAGCGTCTCCTTATATATTTAATTGTTTAACTGACGCGGTTTCTAGGTATATGATCGGTTGTGGTTATACGTGTTATAATTATCTTGACGATTTTCTGGTGCAAGGTGATACTTTTGAAGAATGTAGAGAAGCTCAGTTGGCCTTACATTCAGTCTTAAGGTCGCTGGGTTTTGACATAGCGTACAAAAAGGTGCGTTCACCCTCCCAGTTACAGAGGTACCTGGGTATAGACATTGACACGGTTAATATGAAGCTGTTGTTGCCAAAGGACAAGTTAACCAAACTAGATGCTGAGCTTGCGTTTTTTGTAGGTCGCCGCCAGGCGACACGCAAACAGATACAGCACCTGTGCGGTATAATTGGACATTGTGCCACAGTAATAAGAGGTGGGAGGACTTTCTCACACAGGATTATTGCCATGTTGTCGAACTTTTCACCACGGAGGAGAAGGGTGACTCTGACCGTAAACTTCTTTGCCGACCTGGATTGGTGGAGAAAGTTTGCGAGGTGGTTTAATGGAGAAGCAAAAATGGTCAATATGAGGATGGAGGACGAGGTGTGTGTCTATATGGATGCCTCTGGTTCGGGTTATGGGGCAGTGACAGGTACTGATTGGTTGGCAGGTGCATGGAGTAAGAACCTGGACTCAGTGTATGATGAACATTCACACTTCTGTCACACCCCGGGGGAAGAAATCCCAGATAATATAAATGTGAGAGAGTTGTACCCGGTAGTAGAATCGCTGTGGAGGTGGGGACCATCTTGGAGAAATTGCAAGGTGGTCTGTAGATCTGATAATACTCAGGTAGTTGCTGGAATTAATTCTGGGAAAAGTGATAATGTAATAGCTATGGTATTATTGCGCCGGATTTTCTGGCTTACTGTATTATTTAATTGTCATGTTGTATGTATTCATATTCCTGGTAAAGAAAACATTATAGCGGATGCCTTGTCTAGGTTGGTGGAAAGTGGCTCAAAAGTTCCTGTTGGTTTATGTTGTAGATGCAGACCGGTTGTTACAGAACCTGGACAGGAGAGCTGCTCATGTTAGAGCGTATTGCTGGGCAAAATCTACCTGGAAGACAAAGGCCTCACAGTGGAGAAAGTATATAGCTTTTTGTGCAATGTTAATCTTACCGGTAGTCCCGACGACGGTGGATAATATGTGTAGGTTTGTCATGTTTCTATCTGACTCCTTGTGTTATGTTAGTATTGACAATTATGTGTCAGGGGTAATAAGTTTAAACAAATATTTTGGGCATAATGTGTCTTTCATTAGATCTGATTTTGTTTTTGTGACAACTATGAAAGGCCTGAGGCGTTTGTTGGGCGACCCAGAGCCTAGGAGATTGACTTTATCTTTAGATAATTTATTGAATATGTCTTTATCAGTGGATTGGCTCAGTGTTAATGAGAGGTCAATTTGGGCTTGTATTGTGATGGGTTTCCGTTCTCTGTTGAGAAAATGTAACTTGGTACCGGATAACCTGAGATTGGAGGGCCATTTCCTTAGAAGAACTTCCTTTAGGTTTCACAATTGGGGAGTGTTATTAAGTGTTTCTAGCTCTAAGACTATTCAGTTTGGGCAGAGAACTCATCAAGTACCGGTAACTTTTGCAAAAGGTTCTGTTTTATGTGCGGCTGGGCTTCTACATAGACACTTTAACGATTGTCCGGCTACGGCTACAAACTCTCCAGCGTTTCTTTTGAAGAAGGGGGGTGTCATGATCCCCTTGACATATCCAGTGTTGTTAAAATATTTAAAGAGATTATTGAAATTGATTGATCTAGATGTACCGGGCTCGGGCGCCCATTCTCTGAGACGGGCTGGCGCGGCCTTCCTCCATCAGTGTGGGGTGCCACTGGAGGATATCAGACAGGCGGGGGATTGGGTCAGTCTGACGGCCCTGATTTATTTAGCAAAACCCTTGTCGTCGCGTGTAAATCTGGATAAGTTAGTATCTGATACCATATGTGGAAATGTGTGAGATGTGTTGGTTATTATAAATTTCTAGTTTTGGGAGTTTGGCGTATAAATATTGCCCCAAGTCCATATGAAGTCTTGTATTATATTTACCTGTTTCACAGCTCCCTACAACTTCAGTATCGATGGGGATGAACAACTCAGTTGTTGAAGGTATCGATTGAGTGTTGGGGTCCCCCTCTGGCGGGTGGATTTGGTACTGTAAGACCAGCCACCCGCGCGCCCCCTGGTGTATTGTTTGGGCACTAGCATTGTTGTGTGTTGTCAGGAAGCCATTGCTGCTTCAACCTGGACCCAGAGCGGTCGCTTGCTGGTCTCGTCATATCTAAAAGGTTTTTTTTCTATTTATGACCGCTTATGTGTGATATATATATTGATAATGAATAAATAGGGCGTATAAATATTGCCCCAAGTCCATATGAAGTCTTGTATTATATTTACCTGTTTCACAGCTCCCTACAACTTCAGTATCGATATATACAATTTAATATAAACTCATACAACTGAGTTTACATTAGTAAAGCGTTATGTTACGTCGTGAACACAGTAGGGTCTATAAAAATATACAAAACTAATATTATGTACACAGGTGGTAATACATCCGAACGGCTAGACACATTTCGAATTATTAGGGACACATGTATAATATACATACAAACATATACAGAATAGCGACTAGAACAACTTGACATCTCTCATGATTAAAAAAAACAGGAAACAAAAAATTGAAGATCCGGGCAGCCATCCTAACCTTTTTGGACATTGGTTAGGCACGAAGTTCCATCCTTTCGGAGGAACTCGGGTGTTTGGTGCTCTCCTCTTCAACAGCCATCCTGTCCCAAACTGGACAGGCACGTTCATTCGAACGGGTTAGTGGTGCTCTCCTCTTCATTTTTCGTACTGCTGTCTCTGTTCCGACTGAACAGACACGTTCTTCCGAGCGGGTGATTGGTGCTCTCCTCTTCATATGTTTGGTCACCCGATTTCATCCTGCGTACTCCTGTTACTGCTGTTCGATGGTTCAGTAGACATTCAAATCCCACCAACTCATTCTCCTTCGAATATCAATTCACTCATATGCTATCACTCCTGGATTGTGGGGCTCACCCTTCATCACCCTGGTTCTTTAGTAGTTCCAGAGCAGATTCGTGGGTGCCGTCCCACTCGTCCATAAATACCCCAAACACCTGCTGGAACTTGACGTTCATAGCCTCGTTCCGGTCATTGGACTCCTGCAGTCGTTTCTGAGCTAATGCAGTTTTTGCTGCGGCTAGCTTGGCCTGGTTCCGGACTTTAGCAGTTTCGGCTGCCAATAGCACCTCGTTCTCCTTCTCCAGAGCCGTTCGGTAAGTGGCTTCCTGTTCAACCAGAGAGCGGGCGAATAGATTCGCCACCCCCTGATTATATCGGACAGCCAATTCCCTCTGAGCCTCCTGGAAAGTGTCCACCGCCGCCTGGGCTTGGGCACAAACCACTTTGTCCCTCGGATCGAAGTAAAGATCCACCGGTCGTGTGCTCAGTCGGGGCCTATTGTCCGGAACCTGAGTCATTTCAGGTTCGACACGTTGAGGAACCTTCTGTCCGTCGACTTCCGGGTAATCACTCGATCCCTGCGTAGGGGCCGGATCTTTCCGGTCGAACCAAGCAGGTGGCTGATCATTCTGTGAAGCTGATGATGCTGCTGATGACGCTGCCGAGGAAGGACGTGAGCCCGACCCCCCACTCATGGGTGACTGATACTCAGTCAAATCTTTCCTCTTCTGATGAGTCGACCTGGAGTCCCGAGCCACGGCCAGTGGTTTCTTGAACTCCGAGTTCTCAGGCGAATCAGATCGATGTTTCTTTCCCCTACCACTCGCCGGGCTACGGCTAGCCCGCCTCTTCTCATCTATCTTTGCTTTGGGTGGATCACCCCTCCATTCACACACTCTCGAGAAGAGTTCGTTCGTCATCTGGAATTTTCCTCGAGCTCGTACTAGTGCAATCCTCGCACACAGTTTGCCTTTCGTGGATTCGTGCACATTACAAAATGATTCGGTCTTCACTGTAATTTGTTTGAAGTCCGAAGGGATCATTTTGTTATATTCCATCATAACCTTATCGTGCAGGGTCATCACTTTCTCACGTGCTGCACTCAGTCCGGGGATGTGACAGTACTTTAGATGGCGAACCATCACGCCCCTTCTCGGAGTAACGCAACCATTTCAGGTTGCGCTATCCCTCTGTCCTTTGCAATCGGCACATTCGTAGACCACGGTGTGGTGAAAGTGCCGTTCGCAGAGATGCCGCAGGAACCGCATTGCTGTCGGGTACGTCCTGCCCCTTCCCTTCTCTTCTATACAAATGGTGAACGGGCAATACCGCTCACCGTCTTTCAAATACCAACATAGATATGCCCAGCGTAGCTTTGACTTCTGGTCTCTTATGTAATAACTTTCCGGATATTTTAATATCTGTTTGAACCATTCGTCATAGAATTCGGATGGCAAAGAATCCTCTTCGGTTTCCCAAAGCCAATCCTCGTCATCACTCTCGTCGTTCATGTTTCGGGGTTCGGGGCAACCATATGCTTTCTTGCCCTTCGCGCACTCTTCAAACGAACCTGGAATGAAGTGTGCAAACTTTGCCTCACTATTCTTCCAGATTCGCTGTAATCTTTCATCGTCCCCCTCATCTTTCGGCTCCTCTTTCTTCTCCTCCTCCTCCTCCTCCTCTGGCACTTCCTCATTCGGAACCTCCATCTTCTCCTCCGGATCCTGTGTAGTTGGATACGGATCAGTTTCTGGAGGTTCGCCATCCGAGTCTGGTCCAGACTCATCGTCCGGACTGTCCTCGGATTCGGTCACTTTGATGGCTTTCTTGGCAGTCACTTTACCAATAATACTGCCTACTTTAGCCGTGGCAGCAGCCTGTATGGCAGCCATTCGTCCTTTCAGTGGATTATCACTCGAAGGATCTTTCTTGCCTACTGCCTCAGTGACTTTAGCAATCACCTTCTTCGGCACAGTCATTTTCGTGTCTTTCTTTGATTCTTTTAACTTCTTTTTTTCTTTCATTGACAGGACCGGTTGGAAGGCACCCTGGTCACTGTCAGATTCGGTGTCGGTCAGAGTCTTTTTCCTTCCTCTTCCCTTCACGCTTTTCACTTTCGTCTTCTTGGTGCTACCTTCTCCGTCGGTTTCGCTCTCCGTCGACAGGCTGCCCTTTTTCTTGGCTGCCTTCAGGATCGCTTTCCCCTTTCGGATAGATGCTAACCGTTCTTTGTGTTGGGCCGAATTCATTTCTTCCTCCAACCCGGGTACGTACGCCCTAGTGGCGTAGGTTCCCTCTCGAATCATCGTAGAGATGATTTCGTTCAGTTTCTCCTCCGGCTCCGGACACTCATTCAGACGACGAAGTAATTCGTCCCCATCCAGAGTGTAGAGCCTCGGGACTTTCGGATGCTCTGCTCGTTCTACCCAGTCCTCCGCACTCCTGGGTTCTTTCTCGGTGTCCGGTTCCCGGTATAGTACATCTCCTGCGATGTCCATTCCGGTAACCCCCATCCCCGTATGATCAGTCAATACATACGGGACGTTCGGAAGGCGATGTTGCCGATGCGCGATTTCGCAATCGAACATGGCCCTTCTGAACGACTGACTCACTTGCAGTCCAGCCTCAGTCTTATTATAAAACAGCAGCCATTCGGATGGCAGGGCTGCATACTCCGTCGGTGATAGGAAGTGTCGAACACAGTCTCTGGTGGCTGCGTTCCAACACTTTCGTTCTCCCTTTAAGATTCGGTCGTGAATATGAACTCCCCGGCCGTCATACCGAGACTTGAATCCGTCCAGATTCGGTTCGAGCAGCGGCTCGTCCGATCGTTCCAAGATTTCTTCAATCTCCATTCCCATGTTGCTTTCTTCTACTTCGGAATTATCCTCATTCAGTACACTTTCTTCGGTCTTTGTAACTGGCGACATCGCCTCAGTCTCCATGAACATCTCGGACACCTCGTTGAGGGCCGATCTTTCCGAATGAGAGCCAGACGCCGAAGCCATCGTGACACTCACGTTCTTTCAACAAATATCGGTATAAACCGGAATGACAGGTACCAGGACCCTCTCTACGGGCTCCTGGCTACTTCACCCACCTGCTATACACCGATATCACTTGAAACAGTCTTTATACCCTCGCTTTTTGTGCTCTGATACGCTTCCCCTTGCTCTGTCCGGCGAACCGTAAACAAATATGGCGGATCGTTGACCCGCGTCGACCTTTGCGCACGCGCGTCGGTCTCGCGAGACACCGCGCATTCGGCGAGACTTCATTGTTTTCCCGCGCTTGCCAAACATAAACAATCATTCACTTCTCCCGCGTGTCACGCATTACGATCAGGTAATTATAGCACTGATATCCTCACCGCCCTGTCGAATTCATCTCGAGTCATTATGGATTTAAATACGGATAGCAACTACTAATCTGCCGGATTACCCGTCCACCACCCCCTGGCACATTCAAAGGTGAGTTTGTTGGATTTCTGGCTTCTGTCGTGATCATTCCTACATATAAGACAAATTACCAGGTTACCCCGATAATTATGACAATATTTAACTGATTACATCGTTGTGTTTCAGGTTAGGTAACAGCACCCCTCACTCTCAACCTAGGGCTGCGACGAACCCCCACTGGATTCTCTTTACACCTGACATTCGGAGCGGTTTGCTTCCGTTCCCTCTTAGCCACAGAGGGAACAGTCCTTCTCTTCCTGTCTACACCTGCCGAGACATTCTTTGCTTTCTCCGATCTTTTTGGAGTTTGTTTAACTTGCACCGTTTCCTTCTTCACCTTCCTAGGTCTCCCCGGACCCCTCTTCTTGATTACTTTATCTAACTCCCTTTTCATTTCCTCCTTCTCCTCTTGTCCCATCTTGAACATTTCCGTGGAGTACTCTCTCCCCTTCCATGGTTTCAACCGGGCCACATTCGATTTCTGATTCCTCCCGAAGGTATCTCTCATCAGGACTGTATCATCACTTATTCTCTGGGTAATCCTCCACGGACCATCCCAATTATCTCTCAGCTTGATGCCAACCAGAGGTTCGTGGTATCTCGCTACTAAGTCCCCTACCGCAAACCGCCGAACCTTTAGATTAGTATCATAGCCCACTTTCTGCCATTTAGCTGTCTTTCCTAACTCTTTTCTTACTAATTCGTACGCCTTCCGGAATTGTTCCTTCAACGCCTCCACAAACATGATCTGACACTGGACATCTGGATTCATACCAACTACTCCGAACACTAGGTCCGCTGGCATAATCAGATCTTCTCAGAATACTAACAGATTCGGAGAGCAGTTCGTACTCGCATGTACCGTGCTATTATAAGCATGGCAAACAAAGTCGCACTGCTCATCCCAATCATCCATTTCTTGATTTACTAAACTCTTCAGGACCTGTATTAGGGTACGATTGAATCTTTCCACCTGACCATCACTCTGTGGTCGATACGGATTGGTTCGGGTCTTGCAAATGGCCAATTGATGACACATTTCCTGCCATAGATTCGATTCAAACTCTCTCCCTTGGTCGCTATGCAACATCAGAGGCACTCCCAAGTATAGGATCCATCCTTTAACTAACATTCTCGCACAAGTTGCTGCTTTGTGATCCTTCATCGGAAATACCTTCGTATACTTCGTATAGTAATCCGTTACTACCATCATACATGTATTTCCTTCCGGAGTTGTCACAAATCCTGTAATAATGTCTACTGCCACCCTCGCGAACCTTACTCCAAACAATTCCTGGGTCAAGGGCATTTTACCCAGGACCTGGCTTGCTCGTACAACATTTCGGACAAGTGTCTATCCATCTCAACAGATCTGTACTCATACCTGGCCAGTAATACATTCTAGCCAGCCTTTCCAGGGACCGTTTTCTACCGAAATGACCACTGGTCCGATGCCCATGGCAAAAGAACATTATATCCCTTCGCATGGCAGTAGGAATAAAGATCTGTCTTGACTTATTTCCCAAAGCATTCGTCTTCCACCTATAAATCAATCCATTTACCACCTCTAACTCTGTCCATTGAGCTATCAGTCGCCTCATCTCCCTGTTCTCCAACGATATCGCTGGTCGAGTCGGGACCCTTCCTTCTTGAAGTAACATCTTCAGACGGATACTATTCGCATCTCTCTCCTGGAAGCTCTTAATGGAGTTCTCGTCCCATTCCAGTATTACCGGTTCGAGATCTCTAAAAGGCTTTCGGATTCCTGCCAGCACGGCATTATGCTTCCCACAATCATCACATCCGTCATTCTGACACTTCTTCACTGGGATTCGCGACAACGCGTCAGCGTTCACATGCTTAGCCCTCTTTCTATGCTGAATTTGGCTGTGGTCCAATCCAAACTCAGATAGGTGTGCCAACCACCGTCCTATCATACCTTCCGCATCTTTAAAGTTCAATAACCACCGCAGAGAGGAATGATCCGTACGTAACGTAAAATCAGATCCCCACAAGAAGTGTTTATATTTCTTTGTATACACTACCACTGCCAATAATTCTCTCTTTGTCGTACAATAATTTCTTTGCGCCTTACTCATTGTATTGCTTGCAAATGCTATTGGAACCTCCTTCCCATCTTGGACTTGAGACAAGGCTGCCCCTATACTTTCATTGCTCGCATCAGTGTCTAATATAAAATGACCATCCGCAGTGGGGTATTTCAACACCGGTGTCTCCACGAACAACCGTTTAATTGTTTCGAATGCTTCCCCTTGTTCCTTCCCCCATGGGAACTTCTCCTTACGTCTCCCCGGAGTCCAGTGCGACAGACATTGGATTGGATAACTTATCCGGGAATATCCTGGTAAGAAATCTCTGTAATAAGAACAAAACCCTAAAAAGGATCTCACTTCTTTCGGCCCCTTAGGAATGCTCCAGTCCGTTACCGTCTTAACCTTCTCCGGATCAGCCTTCACCCCTTCCGTAGAGATGATCCGTCCTAGATAGTTAATACTCTTCTGAAACATATTACACTTCTTAGGCTTCAGCTTCAATCCATTCGAGATTATCCGCTGTAACACTAACTTCAGGTTTCCCAGGCATTCATCAAAGGTCCTTCCGAATATTATCACATCGTCCAGATACACTAGACATTTCTTCCATAACAAGTCACTCAGTAAGGTCTCCATCATGGCTTCGAACGTGGCCGGAGCATTACATAGTCCGAATGGCATCACGTTATACTGATACAACCCTACATGGCTCGAAAACGCTGTTTTCTCCTTGTCTTCTTCTTTCATTCCCACCTGCCAATAACCAGACTGCAAATCAATCGTGCAAAACCATTCATTTCCACCAAGGGAATCAATGGTCTCGTCTATCCAGGGGAGCGGATACGAATTCTTCTTAGTCAGGCCATTCAGCTTCCGGTAGTCTATACAGAATCGGATACTCCCATCCTTCTTGGTTACCATACATACAGGACTACTCCAAGGACTGGTGCTAGGGGTTATTACCCCCTCCGCCAACATTTTCGTAATCTCTTCTTCCGCTACCACTTTCTTTGCCAGAGGAAGACGTCGATACAGTATTTTTACTGGGTTCGCCCCTTCCGTATTGATTGAGTGTAGGACTCGATCCGTTCGTCCTAACGGCTCTCCGGGCCGCGCAAAGGCTGAACTACACTCAGTCAACATCTCCCTCAGGGCACTCCTCTGTCCCTCTGTCTGTACTCCGGACCTTTCTATTAATGTTGCCAATCCCTCCTCCATTCCTTCACAGTTCGGGACTAGTCCGTTTCCCTTCTCAAAGCTACTGGTGACCGCTTCCGCGGATATCACTTCTCCTACTACAGTGCCTTTCTCTAGGTAGACGGTTTTCGAACCCGGGTTCGT
Organism: Harmothoe impar; assembly: GCA_947462335.1. Lineage (NCBI taxonomy): Eukaryota > Metazoa > Annelida > Polychaeta > Phyllodocida > Polynoidae > Harmothoe > Harmothoe impar. Next base: position 63,027,368 of record OX381712.1, on the reverse strand, counting down.
GATGGGGGCCACTCCCCACGCTATATTCCCTATCAGGGTGTCGGCCGATTCCAATCCCTTCTTTCCCAACACAGTCACATTAGGTTCGAAAACCCCTGGAACGCCCCTCTTCATCCTACTGGAGGCTATCAAGACATCACATGCCATTCCGGGAGGTATTTTTACCGTCTGTACTACACTCGCTACACCACTAACTTCACTTGCCAGGCATTGTATACTGTCTTTGTAGGGATGATTTAACTTCAACACTCCCGTGACGGGATCCAATTTTGCTCCATACAAGGAAGCGAAATCCATCCCTATGATCCCGTCGTCCTCAATCCCAGCAACAGTAGGGGAAATGATTATATTCCCTACCGCCCACCAAGATGATCATACAAGTCCTACCAAACGTTCGTATCTTGCTCCCGTCAGCCGCACATGCATTTACCCTCGTTGTGAGGTCATCATCCATGTTCGACACCAGATCGAAGAATCTTTTCGACATAGCGGAGTGGCTAGCTCCAGTATCCAACAAAAATTCCCCCATTCTGCCGTTTACAGATACGGACACATACCATCTCTTTCCTCCCATCATCGAGGGATTACTTGCGAACCGTTTGACGTCGTCTGTCATGTCAAAATTGAATCCGAATCCTTTCAAATACTCCAGACACGGATGACCTTGGGGAAGGCGGATCCCCCCGATCCTGGATAGTTCTTCTACCCAACCTTCCTCTCTATTGGTGATCGGTTTCCCTTCTTTGCTCTCCCTGGCAACTGTCTCACCAATACCCCCAGCCCCACATGTTTTCGACTCATTAGCATTTCCCATGCTGCTGGGCGGATACATTACAGACTCCTCAATCGCGTTCGTATGGATTGTACCCTGGCATACTTTATTCGGGGCCGTCAGTTTGCCTTCACGGACAACCCCCTCTAATTTCCCGTCTCCTCTCTCTTTCTTTCTCTCCAAACAGGTCATCATCCATGTTCGACACCAGATCGAAGAATCTTTTCGACATAGCGGAGTGGCTAGCTCCAGTATCCAACAAAAATTCCCCCATTCTGCCGTTTACAGATACGGACACATACCATCTCTTTCCTCCCATCATCGAGGGATTACTTGCGAACCGTTTGACGTCGTCTGTCATGTCAAAATTGAATCCGAATCCTTTCAAATACTCCAGACACGGATGACCTTGGGGAAGGCGGATCCCCCCGATCCTGGATAGTTCTTCTACCCAACCTTCCTCTCTATTGGTGATCAGTTTCCCTTCTTTGCTCTCCCTGGCCACTGTCTCACCAATACCCCCAACCCCACATGTTTTCGGCTCATTCGCATTTCCCATGCTGCTGGGCGGATACATTACAGACTCCTCAATCGCGTTCGTATGGATTGTACCCTGGCATACTTTATTCGGGGCCGTCAGTTTGCCTTCACGGACAACCCTCTCTAATTTCCCGTCTCCTCTCTCTTTCTTTCTCTCCAAACAGGTTTGTCCGCTGTACATTCGGCTGCGAAATGTCCGGTCTCCTGACATCTGAAACACTTCACCGTTGCTCTATCCAGCTTCGGTCGTTTCTGATAATCCAACAACCCTTTCGTTTCTTCCATCATGGCCATCAACCGTTTTTCGTTCTCGGATAACTCCACCACAAGGGGGGTCGGGACTGATTTAGAGCTTACCTCTACTGGCTTCTCTTTCTCAGGTGGTTTACTAACGTTTTTCTTCCACCGATTCTTTCTATCCCTCTTGTCGCCCCCTATGGCCGCAATTCTTTCTTCATCCAAACCATCATTCGAATCACTCTCTTCGGGGGTGGCCGTATATGCGGACGCCACCCTTTGGTTGGGTACGAACCCGGCAAGTAAGCGTTTCTTCTTTTCATGCTGATCTATAGCCAAGAAGAAATCTACCATTGAGGAACCTCGTCCCCATTCCTTCTGGACGAGTTCAGCATGGGACGGATCCCTCAGTCCTTTTATGAAGTGGGTGAATAGTTCATCTAAGAAATATTCATCATCACGCCTCCAATAAGGTCGGGCCTTTTGCAACAACCTTTGAAGTTCCAGACCGAACACTTTCGGAGACTCCTTTGGTTTCTGCGTCCGTACCTGGAACTCCGACCAAGGATCATTCCCTGACAATACACCAAAGATATGTGTGGCTGCTGCCACCAATTGGTCATAATCTCCGGATTCTGCATACGTCTCTCGCCAATCATCTACCGCTATTCTTCCCGGACCTTCACTCAACCATTTAATGAGGGGACCCAAGGAAGCCTCCTTGTCCCACCCATGGTAACGGTAGCTTTCCTTCCAATTCTCCCCATTGAAACGCCGGGGAGTCCGAACAGGCTTCCGAGCACTGTTGTGACTCCATACCAGTCGATCCGACTGCCTCCGGCTCCATTCCATAATTTCAGACTCATCCTCCCTGGTTCGACTACAACAGTCTATCCCCATTCCTTGTATACAAGGATCGGATTCCACTATTGCAGCGACCCTCGGGCCCATTGATGATCGTTTTGTCAGTCTACGTGGGGCAGGGACCGGTTTTGGTATCCCTCCCCTTGGATTGGGCTGTGTTCGATCAGGACTAGAGGGGTAGCCTCCATATGAACCGGGGTCCGGCACAGTCCCCATTCCTCCTCCGGGGTTAGACCCTGGGTTAGGAACACCACCGGCTCCCCCGCTTGGAATTGATCCACCTCCCTCATTATAGGACTGACGTCCTTTGTTCGAGCCGGCTCCGGGAAAGGGTGCCCGGTACTGGTAGGTTATATTATATATCGGTGGGGGTGGTACCGTATAGTTATGTCCTGCCAGCGTATCATCCGCGAAGGGATGCAGAGAGCCGTAGCTATGATTCATTCCTTTGGGTGGGGCCTCACTCGTAACATCATGGGTACCAGAGATCTCTTTCTCCTCCGTTCCCCCATACGTTACTTTACGGTCGGCGTCATTCGGGGCAGTCCTTCTGTGGGTTCGTTCATACTTACCGTCCGCAACTACCCCCCGTGTTTCGATTGGCTCCACGGTGGTCAAGATCGGACTAGGGGTGGACGCGACATGCTTTGGTAGCCGGCCTCCCTCATTCGTTGGTTCTTTGTTACGAACCTCTTCCGCTTTGCGGATCTCCTCCATCTGACTCTGGTAGGCCAGATAGGTGTCATTCATCTCTTCTTTCTTTTTCTGAATAGCCTCGAGGTCCGCTTTCATTTCACTTCGGGCCTGTTTCAAGGCCTCTCGTTCTTGCTCGAACTGTTCCCTCAAGGCCTGGCCGGACTTTTCTTCTTTCGAATAGTCCGCCTTGATTTTCTTTACCCTTTGGGACTGTCGCTCGATCTCGCTTTCGTAGGTGTCCCGAAGATCACGACTTCTACGAGCCTCCTCTCTGTCTTTCTGGAGTTGCGTCTGTTCTTCTGTCAGATTGTGCTGGACACATTTCACCTTCTGTTGAACCTTGGCCAACTGAGAAGTTTCGAGTGCCAACTGTTCACTGATATATTTTCTGTCGGCCTGTATCCTGGCTTTCACCTCCTTCATTTCCTCCGCTTCTTTCTGGTTCTGGGCGATTACCCTAGCTTTTTCGTCTGCCAGACGGATCAGATCCTCATTCATGGCCGTATACCGATCCCTCATTTCCTCTTCCTCTGCTTTCAATTTCTCACAGTAGGCATCATAATCAGGGATCTGTCGGCCTCGCCTGGACAGGTCTCTTTCCATATGTCCGAGGTTTGGTTCGGAGGGAAGCGCGTCCGCCCATGGGTTCCCTCTGAACGGATTGGTATTCGGAATCGTTCTCAATGGAGTGAATTCTCCTGGAGTTCGAAAAACCAAACTCCTCTTTCGAGATCCTTTCTTGTCCGGGGTGTGCATCCGAGATGCCACATTCCAAACTTCGTTTATTTGGGCCACTGTGAGATCCAGCTCCCCATCCTCCAGTTCGGTCCCGGATCCTTCATTCCCCCCCTTTCTTGACTGAGCCTCCGCCAGGGTCAGTCCGCTATCTCTTTCATGAAAATCCTGGTCACGGCACCAGTGTAGAGTTCGTCTATATGTAATTCGATTAAATAAGGACTCGAACTGCAGCTTTCATGTAGAGATGCAAGAAAACAGGGTTTATTTATCGTTCTCCTGTACAATAATGCTAATCCTTGATGTATATGAGGTTCGATCAATATGTATATGCAGCTTTCGATATCTTTCAATGTAATACAGTCAGAGACCTGAGAAGGTCTGCCAGAGCAAGGGGGTGAGGACAGCTTATATACTGTCCGCCTCCGATAGGGGTGCCCCCTGGCTCTGGCCGCCCGAACTACCTTGTAGGCGTTCAACTATCGTAATAATATTAGTGTCCCTACAATGGCTTGAGTATGTGCACGCTATTATAAATATCAGATTTATCTTGCCCTTTAAATAAGCACCCATTTTTATCCCCATTCCCTCAAATAGCCGGTGAATAATAAACTGAACAAAAGGGTTACCCCTTCATCATCTATGAAACCAGGAATTTAGTGGGCATGGTTTTGTTGTATCTATATATATATAGGCAATGCTGGTTCTCATCATTATCATATAAATTCGCTCCTGTGTCTGTAGAAATAAACACTAAGAGTGCCATGTTCTTAGCCCTTGTAGTAAATAAAAGATAATGACATTATATGGTGGCTATGGAGATGAAGCAGACCTGTCTAGGTCCACATTTAAGTTAAGGTTGATCGCTACTCATTGAATATGGACTCCTGCGCAGCTCTCTGCGCATATAGCTCAAAACTGTCAGAATGAGCTAATATTGGAGAGATATATACATATATATGCACACTAAGCCATTTTCAAAAATTGGACAATTCTGAATGAAATTGAGCATTTTATTGCACTTTAAATATTTGATGTATTTTGAGCTAGTGATATTTGCTATTTTTAACATAAATCAGAATATTGGAATTTTTCACCAATAAATCATTATCAAGATTGATAAAGATCTCATCACTGTGCTTAAGACAACCAAGGGTATGAGATGTATACACTTTCTACCCCGATCCTTGGTCTTTTGCCCATTGTTTTGGCCTTTAAATATGAGATTTAGACCTTTTTTGTCCTATTTGTTAACTTCAAAGGCCCAAAACCCTAAAATTATGCACGGGTCCCCCTATCAAAATACCTTTAAAATGTTAGCTATTGATCTGAACTAATTTTTGAAAAAATAAAAAAAAAGTTCATGGATTTTTTCAGTGATATTAGAATATTGCTGAAGAATTATGCATTAAATTTGAATAATCGTCATAAAACCATCACGTTTTTTCATACAAAGGTACATTTTGGGACCATAATTTTATTTTTCCCATTCAAGGACATAACCTAGGATTATTCATGTGCAATACAAAATCAATGTGGGCATTGGTTCACTAAGAAAAAAAATCATGAAAATTTCCCTTTTTTTTTTTTATTTTTTGGCAAAAATAGTGAATACTTTTTTTTTTCAAAAATCTGTAATAAAAAAAGTAGCTCGGGACCCCCCCTATTTTTTTACATTTTCCATTTCTTAATGATTTAAACAACCATGAGGCAAAAAATTAGGAAATTCTATGGATGAAAAGTTAAGAGTAGCGATCAACCTTAAGGATCTAACTTCTGCATGAAAGAGAATCTCTTTCCCAACACACTATTATTGTGATGAGAGCCACACTTCTTATGTTTAATAGTAGGTCTATGGTGAGTCATGTGGTGGAAATGTGAAGCATAGCTGCATTCATTGTAAAAAACAAAATACTTGTATAAGGGATTCATCACATTCCACACATCAAAGCCATACCTCTTTTGTTGTCAGGCCCACTGGTAAGCACATAGCAGATAAAAGGGTGAGCAGGGTGATTGCATCGTACCTTTACAGTAGAGCAGCTGCATGAGGTTTCTGGCTGCCCTCTGGCACTGGGGCAGATGATTGGGTTCATAAAATCGAATGAGGCCACTTTCATTGTACACAGAAGCTTGGTAAGCTGGGCCAGTAGCAGACAGAGTTCTATTTTGAAGTGGTGATTATGACTGGATATGGCCATCCTTCTGTAGGGACAGTAAAAGAATCAGTGTCTGTTCCTTTTTCCATTAAGTAAAACTCCTGAGCTGTCTTTTGTTTCTGTTACCCAACCTACTCTGTAAACACTTTATTTATTCACTAACATCTCATCATATATGACTAAAGTGGGAAATATGTCAATAAATGCATTTGTAAATATAATAATATTATGTTCAGTATTAGAAATGGAATGAACATCTACTCCATACTTATGAGAGATGAACCTACCATATGACAGTGTTGATTGAATTGAATGCATGGCAATATCAATCAGCAATGGGGAATCTGAGATGTCATCAGTCTGTAATCCTTTATGGTATCCAATTAAATAAACTGGCAAAAAAGTGATGAAAAAGGAAGACATTAGATAATTACTACATTGCACAACATTATCATACATATGACTTGATAAAGGGGCATATCTCATAAACAACCACATGTGACTGCGTGATTCAGGTCAACCTTACAAGTTATTATAGATAGTCTCCTTTGCACCTGTTGAGTCATCAGTACAGTACCAAAGTATTTATCAGTAGCCTAGTGTGTAACGCAGGAGTGGTCTCTTAGGTAGCAACTGCAGGTAATAGCCCATGAGCTATATTTAGAATAAAGGAAATGGCATTAGAGCATTGGAGATTGATTTGTGTTTCTTAAGCTGTCCACGTCCATACTCAACTTTTTCTCCCACCCATATACCAAGCCCTTCTCTCCCAGCTATCATCAGTAGCTATGCCACCCCTGACAGTTCTGTTGCACAGCAGTTAATGACATAAGCTATATTGTGCAGGATTTTGATGGATCATGTCAGATAATATTGATTAAGTCCTCTTTCATTATGTGACATCTCTCTGTACTGCACTGCATGGTCAGCTCTTTTATTCTTTTACATTACTGTAAACATTTTTGCGATGCTGAGGAGCAAAGCCCTGGCTACTTCCATGAGGCATATCTGTCACCATGATATGTTGGAATAGACTAACTGTTGTTAGACCTATTGGTAGTCCATGTCAGATAGACGGGTGAAAAGGGTGATGGCATCCTCCTCGTGGGTGTGCCCTAAGGATGTAGCAGCAGTGGCAGGTGGGTTTGCTGCCTGTCAGTTCTCATTTATTTCATATATGGCACAGATCTATAGATGTATTTCTCACATCCCATCCTGCAATTAAGGCAGCTCCAAATAATATCCTTGTTTCTCATCACTCAGCCATGACAAATATGACGAGGGCGATTTTTTTTTTTTTTTTTATTCCTGAGGCCAACTTAATTGGGTTACGGGCCCACCGCACTAGGAAAGGCCAAAATCGGAATAAAAATAAAATTTGGAATTTACACTTTTTTTTGTATTCCCTCCGATCTCTATTCCAGAGAACACAAAATAAAGAAAACAATAAAAGATATGTAGTATGATATACCAATGGAAAGCTAAAATCAACAGGAAAACAGCCATCTACCTTTCATTTAGGTAAAATGAGAATACAAATTTCCCTAACTTTGAAGTAATTTTTTCAATATTTCTGTTCACTTAGAAAATATTGTATTTATAATATGTATACAGGATGTTTAAGTTGTGTATTTGCCCGACAGATTGGCCTCGAAAGGCCCCGTATTGAGACCCTTTATGAGCGTTGAAACAGAATGCGGGGCCTTGAGAGGCCAATCTAGAGGGCAAATACACAACTTAAACTGATCCTGTGTTTATTTTTAAATGCATGTGTCACATATTAAAGGAGAAAAAGACTATTTATTAACCTACATTGTCCCCAAACATGTCCGAACGCCGCCATGACACCTTGCTCGACTTCACTTCCGGTCTCTGCGCGTGCGTGATACGGTTTGCAAAAATATAGTCCCCCCCCCTCTATCGCCTATATCGTCGTTATTTGTAAAAAAATAGGCCTAATATGCTATCAAAAAACATTAATTCATTAATAAGAAAGACGATTAAACGATAATTCATAAAAAAATAACGAAATTATTGCTCGTTCAGACCGTCTGATTTACGATAGAAAATTCTGCTAGGACTTGATTTTGGAGCTACCGTTTGTCTATGGGGATTTCTAACGATTTGAGTTTATAACGTATTTATTCACAAAGTGATTTTCAAAATACGATACAGTTCAATTCCGTTCATTTCAATACAATACAATACAATACAATTCCATACAGTTGGACCTCACGTCCTCATGGAGATATTATAACACACATGATAGAAATAGCATAAACACAATTGATATGGATATAAAGTTGGCACCGTGGTAATATCAATCAGTGATGTGATATTTCATTGATCACGAGATAGTCCACATAAATGTACCAAGTATAATGTTGGACGTGTAGAACAATACAAGTAAAGAATGTTATGTTACAGTATTGCCAGAAGCAATCATCCATCGTATATATAAATGTGTATCGGCTACTTGGTTTTATTCCTATTTGCTAGGAACAACCTGACAACAGTTGGTTTTGCTCTGATTTTAAAGGCATTCCTGTCTGACAGGAGGCGACAGGTACTGTCTAGCGCATTCCATAGGGCAATGGCTCTATATAAAGGGCTTTTTCTATAGCCTAAAGTATTGGAGGGGGGATACACAAGTAGACCAGAGTTTGTAGAACGTGTTATGCGTCCACAAGCGGTGGGGGGTTCAAACTTGAGACCTAAGTCCCCGGGTGAATGTGTTCCATCATACATATATTTGTGTATAAGTAGGAGTAATTGCATATCAAATCGTACATACAAATAATCAACATTGGCATCTTTGTGCAGATCAACAATATGATATTTACGTTGGACATTTAGGCTTACACGCAGGCAACGGTTCTGTACTAGCTGGAGCCTTTTGTGCTGGGTGTAAACGACCCCATTAAATAAATAGCCACAATATTCCAGAACAGGCATGATTGTTTGCTTATATACAAGAGTAGCAGTATCTTTGGACATCCGACGACGCATATTTCCAAGCATGTAGCATCTATTTGATGCATTGCTCACATTCTTGCTTATGGTAGATTTAAGTGTCAGATTATTATCGATGATGATACCCAAGTATTCATAGGACGCACAGCTTTGCAGGATACAGTTTCCCATCTTAATTTTAGGGATATGATTTGTTAGAGGGTTAAACATTACCACCTTGGTTTTACCCGTATGGATGACAAGACCACTCTTATTAAACCAATGATGTACGTTGGTGGCATCTGATTGAACCTTTGATTCAGCAATATGTACATTAGAGGAGCTGCTGTAAAAAACCACATCATCCGCATACATAATTATATTGCAGTCTCTTATGACATTTGGCAAGCTATTGACATAGCATATAAATAAGAGAGGGCCAAGGATAGATCCTTGGGGGACACCATATGATATTGGAAGGGTAGACGAGGTGGTACCGTTACAAGTAACACGCTGACTTCGGTTTCCCAGATAGGCATAAAGCCAGTCTGTATAAAGAGGGGGTAGTTGTAAGGTTTTCATCCGGGCAATTAATTCTAAATGGTGTATGCTATCAAAAGCCTTCCGTACGTCCAGGAAACAGGCGAGCAGGCACTCGGCTTTGTCTTTAGCTGAATAAATTTCATTGATTAATTTGAATACTGCGTCATTTGTTCCTCTGGACGCACGGAAGCCATACTGAAATTTACTAAGAATATTATTATTTTCAAGACACGAGTAAATCCGTTCATAGACAATACGTTCCATGATTTTACTGGGGGCAGGCAGGAGGGAAATTGGACGCCAGTTGCCAATGTCCAGGAGATTACCTGATTTAGGCAGAGGCACAACTTTGGCATTGGCCCATTGCCGAGGAAAAGCTATGTTATGTAGGCCGAAGTTGATTAGGCTGGTTAGCTGAGGAGCTAACACAAGTAGAGCATCCTTGAGGACAGCGGCATTGATGTTGTCAATCCCACTAGACTTATGGACATCAATAGCCTTAACCAATGATAGTACTCTAGAATAAGGTACTTCAGTGTCGGGAGTGGGTGAGTAGTAGTTACTCACTGGACAATTCGCTGTGGCGACCACTGGTGTGTCACCAAGGGATTCAAATAATTTTGAACCAATGTTAGTAAAAAATTCATTTATGTAGGGCGGTACCGCCCCACCTCTTAAATCTGTGTTAGTATCAGGATCAGTTAGAACAATATCTGGTTTATTTTGACCAGATTTACCAAGCAGTAAAGCTAGTTCTCTCCAGAACTTGGTTGGGTTAGTACTTGGGTCGCGCAATCTATCGCGGTAATAATTATCTTCAGAGATGCGGGTTTTAGCATTGATATCGCGTCTGACCTGTTTGGCCTTCTCCAGGAGGTCTGGGTCGTGGTAATTGCCCCTACAGTATTCAGACATGTATTCATTGCGCTCGAAAATGGACTCTAGTATGTCCTTTGTTATCCATGGTTTATTACGGTCCTTAAAAGTCATTTCCTTTATAGGGCAGTTAAGGTTTAGGTATGAGGTAATATAGGAGAGCAGGATTGACCACTTCTCGTCCACATTATTGCTAGTGTAGAAATGATCATGATCCATAGATAGGAGGTGATCAATGAAATCAGTTTGATCGAAATTCTTATAAGACCTACCCCTGACAGTGACCGTGGTGGCCACCTCCTTTACCTTCTTTTTGGTGGCATATATAGGTAGGTGGTCAGAGATTAAGCACGGTAGGGTACCATGGTTTATTATTTTGTCACTGTCACTAGCAATAAGGTCAATGCACGTCCCGCCTGCTGCATTGGGGTGTGGCCGAGTTATTTCAAAAATAATATTAGTCAGGTTAGTGTCAGCTACTGACTGGGAGTAATATTTTGTCTTACTGTCAGTGGGTTGGAAGAGGTCGACATTAATGTCTCCAATAAGCCACCTTTCCGAACGATGCAATTTTTCGCAGATCCATCAAGTTAATAAGCCTCAACAAAATTTTCTAGGGGGTTATAACCTAATTTATTTATCGTACATTAAATTTAGGATCTTTTCTGTTACGTGGGCTATGTTTCTTTCAATGTAACTCCATTTTAAACTCAAAAACCACCATGTTATTTTTCGGGAAATGTCAGGAAACATAACTTCACGGATTGGCAAAACGTCGCCTACTAAAAAGTCGCACGTCGGCCAGAAATGGAACCCGGGCCCCCCGTGTGAAAGGCAGGCGCTCTAACCACTTGACCATCTCGGCCGCACTGGTGTAGGACAGTCTGTATTTAGAGTCACTCGGCAACTTTGACCCGCTGACCTTAGGTATCCTTACGCGCAACCGGAAGTGAAGTTTTCGCGAAATACGGAGGTTTGAGGAAATGCGGGGGCTGGTTATTCACCTTTGAGGAAATACGAGGCTCAGTGTTGTACTCTACCCAACTTGATATTTCCTCAAACCATTTAAAAATAATGGATCGTCCTTTCTTTTGTGGATTTTTATTTTATTTTTCCCTCGGTCATTGGGACATTGAAGCTTTCCGTATTGCAAATAAATAAAATACCCATGGGCCAACTTTTATCTTATTTTTTATTTCTTTTATTTCGTCCTCCGTGCCTTGGTAAATAATTGAGGTGTCCGTAACCCCAATAAAAATAGAGTGTGGCCTGAAGACTAAATAGGTTGGAGGATCTATGCTCTGAGCAAACTTTACATTCAAAACAAACAATATAATGGGGATGTTCCAATACTGTTAGAAATTTTGTATTTAGGTCAATAAAGCTAAACTTAAGTAATGGTGTTTGATAGAATAAAATCAGCAAAGGTCCAAAATAGAAAATAATAATTTCAGATAATGGACCACAAAAACTGCCAGTTACTGATTGTAAAATCAGCTCCTTTGAAATAGCAGAGGAATTACTTTTACTTTTTATCTGTCTGTCATTTGATAACGTGGATGAGACTAGGAAATGACTAGGAGTTCATCCATGCAGCTTATAATGGATAGTGCAAGCAGTTTTGCACCTTGGGGGCATGCATAGAGAATGTTTAATTATCGTATTAGCTTAATAACTCTACTATGCAAGCAATGGCTCCTTTCATAGCAGCTATCAATTATAATCAAGAGATTAGCTCAGCAGGCATCCTTAATCTCCCTACCATTGAACCACATGAGCTGGTATGATGGAGGATTTGTTGCTAATGCTTTAATCTTTAGGGATGTGTGGATGTGTGGATGAAGACTGTTAAAATCTAACACTAAGACTACATCAATACTGCTATGACATTCTAATCTTTTTTGAGGGAGATGTAAAATAGAAAGGAGTATGTGATGCTACATGGGGCCAGTAGTGAAGGCTCTCAGATAGAGTTACCTTGAGGGGGAACTGTTCTTTTTTGCTTGTGATTGGTGGGATGAAATATAACTATGTTCAATAGGTATTTTTCATGTACATATGAATCTGAGCTCTGCAGTCTATATTATCAATTATCGAATCTTAATACAGTTTTAAAGGTAAACAGTAGTATTGTATGTATCGGAACGGGACTATGGTTAACTACTGTTTATTACTCAATCGACCTGCAGCCAATCAGAGGCCTCCATTTGGTCACGTGACCGGAAGTGACCTACTTAGGGGATTAGTGGTGACGTCACGTGACCTAGTTAGCCAATCAGAGGCCGCCATTTGGTCACGTGACCGGAAGTGACGTCATATGACCTACTTATGGACCGGAAGTGATGTCATATGACCTACTTAGGGGACCGGAAGTGACGTCATATGACCTAATTTAGGATCACGTGACCGGAAGTGACCTGATGAGTCACGTGACCGGAAGTGACGTCACATGACCTAATGGCCAACAGGAAGTGAGTGACCTCATTGAGGATCACGTGACCGGAAGTGCCCTGATTGATCACGTGACCGGAAGAAGAAGAAGAAGAAGAAGAAGAAGAAGAAGAAGAAGAAGAAGAAGAAGAAGAAGAAGAAGAAGAAGAAGAAGAAGAAGAAGAAGAAGAAGAAGAAGAAGAAGAAGAAGAAGAAGAAGAAGAAGAAGAAGAAGAAGAAGAAGAAGAAGAAGAAGAAGAAGAAGAAGAAGAAGAAGAAGAAGAAGAAGAAGAAGAAGAAGAAGAAGAAGAAGAAGAAGAAGAAGAAGAAGAAGAAGAAGAAGAAGAAGAAGAAGAAGAAGAAGAAGAAGAAGAAGAAGAAGTGACGTCATGCGACTTAATGAAGAGATGAGCGTCTTTAAGGGGTCAAGCGCTTTAAAATGTGATTTTTTTTTTTTTGGAGGAGGAGGAGGAGGAGGAGGAGGAGGATAAGGAGAGGAGGAGGAGGAGGAGATGGAGAGGAGGAGGAGAAGGAGGAGGAGGCGAGTCTCTTATTTTTTTCGGTAAACTAATAAAAAACACTATGATATAAGTTTTTTTTTCATTTTTATTGTTTTACGAGCGACTGGAAGTGACTTATTGAACTAGGTAGAAGCGTTCTTTAGAGTGTATAAGGGGGAGGGGAGGGGAGGGGAGGGGAGGGGAGGGGGGGAGGGGGGCCCCTTTAAGATGCATGGGGAGGGGGGCGCTTTTAGGATGCATGGGGCGGGTGGGGGGGAGGGGGGAGGGGGGCACTCTAGGGGGGTGGGGGGGCACTCTAAGGGGCGTTTGTCTCTTTTAAGAAAAAAAGAAAAGAAAAGATTTCAATCGAGAGACACGCTTCTTCCTCTCGAGAGGAAGAAGCGTGTCTCTTCATTTTTTTTTGTTTAGGAAGTGAGGGTCTTTAGGATCACGTGACTGGAAGCGACTTGATGAAGCATGTGACTAGAAGTGACGACGTCACATGCTTTAATGAGGCGATCAGCTGTGACTGGCGGCGGCGGCGGCGGCGGCGGTGGCGGCGGCGGTGGTGCTGGTGGTGGTGGTAGTAGACGTTACTGTGGTCAGAGTTGATATGGTTTTTTTCCAACAGAAATCAGAGCTTTTATACAGAGGGAGTTTAATCCTATTTCCGACAGCACCCCAGCTGTCTAGCAGCCGCTCCGCTCCTTAAGAGCTTCTTAAGAGCTTAGATGACGAGGGGTATGTCATCGCCATCTGTGGAAGCCAGCTGAAAATGGTGTTTTTTCCTTATCCATAGCTTTACCTCCTACCCCCTACCTGAGGACGACTCTCTCCCCCTTTGGCATTCATTGTAACAAACGTCAGAGGTCAGGTGAAAATCGGATTTTCATGCACAGCCTTAGTCAGCTGTCACCCCTATTGAACTAGCCGGCCGCCGCCGGCCAGTCTACTCACCACGGCAGGAGGCGGTGATTTTTTTTGTTTTACACTTAAGTCGCTCACCACATGCACACGACTCTACTCACAGACAGACACACCCGTCTTAGGGGGTCCTGCTTCACACCACACGCCTCCTGTAGTTTTTTGTATACACACTCTAAGCTCATGACTGCTTAATCCTTTATACAGCTAATGCGCGTTGAATTAGCACAGTCGGTACACCGCCCGCTCATGGCAGTCGATCTCTCAAAAAAGGGGGGAAAGAGATCCAGCTGAAAACGTCATGACTTATGTCTTTTGTTTCTCTTTGTGAATGTCCGCCGGTCAGCCGGCGGCAGCAACTGCTTAATCCTTTATACAGCTAACGCACGTTGAATTGCTGAACAAGGCAGTAAGTAGCTTAGCTCATGTCAGTCGATCTCTCAAAGGGGAGGGGGAAAGGGATCCAGCTGAAAACGTCATGCCTTAAGTCTTTTTGTTTCTCTTTGTGAATGGCCGCTGGTCAGCCGGCGGCAGCTGAACAGAGCCGTAAGTAGCTTAGCTCTAGAAGCGAGAAGGAGTATATAAGGGGGCTGGAAACACCCATTCACTCACTCAGTCTTTTGCTGCTCTCTACAGTCACCACCATGAGCAAAACACAACAACTAGTGTCGTCCAAGGATCTAATCGAGTTCAAGAACAAGAAGAGTACGCAGAACGGTGATCGTTTAGCGTCAGCGTCTCCTCTTGCTACTGAAATTGAGACTACCGCCGCAACCGCTTGGTCTTATCACCCTCCCGCTGTAGCGAGCGCACGCAGCAGTAGTAGTGGTAG
The DNA here is from genome assembly GCA_947462335.1 of Harmothoe impar. NCBI lineage: Eukaryota > Metazoa > Annelida > Polychaeta > Phyllodocida > Polynoidae > Harmothoe > Harmothoe impar. The sequence continues at coordinate 63,012,308 of OX381712.1, read as the reverse complement.
TAGTAGTCGTCGTGGTAGCGACGTTGTTACACTCGCGACGGTTGTTACTGCTAAGCACGCTGCTGCTGCTGCTACTGCTGCGCCTGCTGCGGCTGCTGGTGATCTTCGTGCTGCTAGTGCTGCTGCTGCTGCTGCTGCTGCTGCGCCTGCTACTGCTGCGCCTGCTACTGCTGCGCCTGCTACTGCTGCGCCTGCTGAGGCTGCTGCGCCTGCTGCTGCTGTGCCTGCTACTGCTGCGCCTGCTACTGCTGCACCTGCTGCTGCTGCTGCTGCTACACCTCTTGCTGCGACTGCCGCTACTAGTACTGACACGCAGCACGTTGCACAGAACCTCTCCACCGCTACATCAACCGACGCCATCAACGCCGCTCGCGCTGAGACTTACAGCTATTCGGACACTCAGCCCCAGCAGCGCGTAGTAGACATACATGCCCTAAAGCAACAGGGTGAGACAGAGAACGACGCTGACGACGAGGCGTACGAGGAACCCGAAGGGCTACGGGCGCACAGTCCGTTTTTCGACCTCATTTCCACTGGTAGCGCGTCCGGTCCGTGGCGACTGCCCTCACCACCACCTTACGAAGTCGTGTGGTTGCCCTGTTCCGACAACGAGTCGTCGGATACCAGCGCAGACGCTGCTCCTGTTATTGGTTCTGCTGCAGTAGTACCTGTATAATCATACTTCAAAGCAGAGCCGTTAGGATACTTGTCAGACGCTATGCTACTGAAAATAAGTAGTAAGTTGCCGACATCAGATTACATACGGTTAGGTTCATACCTTGAAGTGAACTTGAAGGATATGGGATATCTCAGTTGTGAGACAAGTGTCATAACTCAAGCTAGAGAAATGTTCACTACTTGGTACCAGAAAAGTTGTACTACTAGGTGGAAGGACCTAGCCGCCGCCTTGGAAGAATCTTACCGTATGGACCTCATCAAATTCTCACGTGAGTACATGGACAAGCATGACATGTGGGATGGCTTAGAGAGTGGAGACATGGAGTGGAAAGTGCAGAAATATTTCTCTCTTTTAGCTGAGCTCTGCCCTAGAGACTGGAAGACCATAGGGATCTACTTAGGGTTGACTTCTCATGAAGTAGCTTTCATCTCTCAACCTGTGCCTTCTGACAGGACTGTGAAGAACCCTGTCTATGAAGTGCTGAGAGCTTGGAAGTACAACGAGACGTCTGAGCCTATGGCTCTGATGAAAGTGTTGCAAGACGACATGGGTCGCAGCGACGTCGCAATGTATGTTCAAGGGTTGTATGCAGCTGTACCCAAAGACATAAAAGTGAGCTGTGACACTCCAGTGTTGACCACTCTTGTCTGATCCCTGCAGTAAGATGGTCATCTGTTGAATTCGATCCTAGACTACAGTCACCTTTCACTATGCTAATAGTATCGTGTGGTAAGAGGTGTCTAGTATTCGAAGTGATAAATAACGTTTTATTTTTTTTAATAATTGGTAAATAAGTGAAAAAACAAAAAAAAAGAAAAACATGACGCAGGACGTTTGCGAAAAGTGTTTCAAAATTTTTAAAAGACCGTACAATCACGAGTGACCCGTAGAAAAATGAAGAACAATACCTAAGTTTTGCCCTCTATGCGGCGATGTCGATTGCTGAAAAGATCACCTGTGAGGTGACTATCCCTCCACGTACATGCGCTGTACCGAACGGTGAGGAAACGTTCACGGCGAATTGGCCTGCAATACGAACGAGTGTCAGGATGCACGGGACTCGCGTGAGTGTAACAAACGTCAAACTACCAACCGGCGAGTTGAGTGACGCTGTAGATACTATGCGTCGCAATCCGCTTCACACAATGATAAAAAGTGGGTTTCTCGGTAGGCTTACTCTTACAACACAGAGAAGACAAGAACATACTGCGCTACTTTCACGTCTCCCAGAACAACGCAACTCTCATTACAACCGCTCCCTACTATAACTAATTCAGAAACTTTGGAAGAGCTCCTCTCAAAGATGGAAAACACCGTCGCTTGCGAGGAAGTACGGAAACTTTGCAACGCTGACACCAAGCGGTGCGCTCTTTTTCCTACTAATTTTGAACATTTGCGTTTACATGGGACCTGGGGGTTTTCCCATAGGCGGTAGGAACAGGCAGGACGGTCGAGTTGGAAAGAGAAGCCTTGTGTTAGATTTTCCCAACAAGGACAACCTCTGCGTCTTCCGCCACATTTCCTTTCACTTATACAACACCAGCAAGCGCGCTTCAAATTTGTTACGTCAGTTCTGTCCCGCTGCCACACATGAAACTTTTCCTCCCGACGGACATTCCAGAATCTACCCTTACAACATTACCTTCGATTTCGAGGCTTTCTTCAGACCGTGCAGAGAACCGTCGACTGAACACGTGTCCCTGCTGTGGGATCACGTCCCTTTGTCGGCTAGCGTCGCATCCGACTTTCCGGGGTAGGAGGGGTCGGTGTACGTCAGAGAATCCGACGGAGATTCCGACCCCTTGTTAGACCGAGTTTAAAATCACATAAAAGAGAACGCCAAAGTCATCGAGAAAGCTGTGCTAGAACTTTACCGACCAACGTTAGCGAAGTTACATGTGGCGATAGGTGAAGCTCTCCTGCTGGAGGAAGCGACATTCACCCCTTCTCCAGGCGGCTTCGCTGCAGCTCACACCAGACAACCGTTAGTTCAACTGAAGAAGCAGCTTCTGAGATACATCCGTCAAGCTCCAGTCGTGAGCTTCAACACGGAGCGTTACGACTTGAACCTGATCAAAAATACGCCTTCACTCGTTCTTTGCCTCCGGAGACCGAAGAAACCAACAATTCAGCGTCATAAAGAGAAGCAATCAATACTTGACGGTTTACACACAGTTTTCTTGGACATAGTAGTCAACTATTTGGCACTTGGTTACAGCTACGCGAATTATTTGCGAGCTTTCACCAGAAACGAAGAGAAAAGTCGCTTTCCTTACGAATGGATGACGTATACCAAGAAACTGGTAAACAGAACCCTGCCACCGAGATCGGCTTTTGACAGCGAACTGACGGGCGTCAAAATGGCCGAAATCCGACTTCGCCACATGTCAGAAAGTTTAGTACGACAAGAAGATGCAAACTATGAGAGATTACTTGATCCACTACAACAACGAAGACGTCAAACTTTTCATAGAAGCTTTTGAAAAAATCACGCTAATTTTTTCCAAGATCGCAGCATTGTCATGTTGAAAGACGAGATCTCTCTCGCCAGTTTGACTTTACAGGTCCTCTTCCAAAACCTATAAGCTGTGTTCACAACGTTCCCTCCCTTCGACGCCGTCCTCCACGCTCTGATCAAAGAAAATCTAGTCGGTGGTCCTTCCATCATCTTCCATAGATTTCACGAGAAGGAGTGTATAGGTGTCTTATAAGTCGGCAGAGGGTGAATACTAGTGAAAAGGGAAGGCAGGTGTGCAAGTAGCTTTTCTAACAGACACGTGTGTGAACTAAGCTGCTTAAGTCTAAACCCACCTGCGGTAGAAGCTTTGTACTGAGAGAGTCTTTTCAGCCGTTTAAGAGGCTTATCTAGGACAGGGTACATAAGGAGTGAAACGCCACTCTCACCCGTCACACTTTCTCCACCCGCCCTTCATCTTCGTAGCATCGTCCACTGTACGGTCGCTCAGCATGTTACGATGATTAGTTCTGCTATTTTCTTTATTTATGAAAGTGTTGACGCTACAGAGCATCGAAACCCTCTCGAAATGAGTCCAAGAAAGAAAAAGCAACTCCCACTTGAAGCAAGAAGAGAAACAGTGCCCTATGATGCATGTGAGGTAAAGAAACATTGGAAGGACGTCACCAAGGAGCAATGGATAGAAGCATGCTTCAACTTCATCGGAACAGTAGTTTCATTTGGACAGAGGGAGAAGATTTTGTTAGAGCTATTTTTCTTAGCTCCGTATACTTGGCCTGACTGTGGTGAAATTCCTTCAAGTTTGTCAGTCTTCGCCATACAAGTTATCAACTCCTTGAAGGAGCTTCGATATATGCAAGGCACTCAGGAGGAGATTGTCAAGAAAATGACGGAATTCGAAACAAGCGAAGACACAATATGGTGCGAGGAGACGACATATGCGGACGATGATCTGGAGTCCATCATTTGTAGCCCGTTGGAACATTATGTTAAAGACTTTGAGGACATGCTAGACAGCACTGAGATGAACCCGAAAGAGAGATCCCTTACTGCACAGAAAGAGGCCAAAGCTGTGTTGGAAAAGCACAAGTTTGGTCAAGGATTCACTCTTCAAAGCAGCTGTGTGAGTGTGATAAAAAGTCTTGTGTTGAAACATTCAGACATGAAGTTTTCGCGTGCTGTCGACACACTTCCTTTGCCTGAACTGATGATGAACATGATCGACCCCATCGTACCAACACGTTTCGACTCTGCCAATTGTCCCATGTATAAAATGGTTTCAAGTTTTGCCCGTGGCCGATGGCTAAACGATCCACTGAAGTCAGAAAACCTCCTTGATTTAATCAACTGACTAAATGTATTTTCTCATACTAGTATTAGTAGCATTAGTAATAGCGGCTACTCAGTCTCGTGCAGCACAAGCAGCAGCATCTGTCAGCAGCATCTGTGACATCATCAGCAGCAGCAGCAGCTGCACAAGCAGCACAAGCAGCCACATCTGTCAACAGTATCCGTGACATCGTCAGCAGCTGCAGCAGCTGCACGAGCAGCGCAAGCAGCACAAGCAGTAGCATCTGTCAGCGGAATCCGTGACAACGTCAGCAGCAGCAGCAGCTGCACGAGCGGCACAAGCAGCAGCATCTGTCAACAGCATCCGTGACAGCGTCAGCAACTACAGCAGCTGCAGCTGTCAGCAGCTGCAGCAGCTGCACGAGCTGCACAAGCAGCAGCAGCAGCAGCAGCGGTAGTGTAGACCGCTAAATTCGAGATGACGTCATGTCTGTTTCTTAGCATCGACATTCGACATGAGACCTAGTGACATTTGACATGAAGCTTGAAAAACATAGTGACAGGTGACATGAGCAATTCTTAAAATTGCCATGAGATATGAGCATAATTAAGCGACATCGACATGTGCCATGGCTATTTTTTTTAAAGACAAACGCCGTAGTCTCCTCATCCAGACCTCCGCTAGTAGCGCTCTATAAGCGCAAGCTGTGGCTGTGAACCCCCTCCTCCCACCGTACACACGGGTAAATATCAGAGTCGGCCAATGTCGCCAATACTACTCTCATACAAGGGTCAGGCGCTGCTGGACTATAATAGATGGGTCAAGGACTATTCTACTGAGGGTCAGGCTACGCCGGACATTCAATAACAAGCTGGACTTTGGCAAATTTGCTTGAAAGTCTGGTCAGCAAGAGTCCAGCATACTCTCCCAAGAGTTCAGCATTGCCAGACTATGGCATGAGGATCCCGCATGGTCAGACTTTCAAGCAAGTTTGCCAAAGTCCAGCTTGTTATTGAATGTCAGGCGTAGCCTGACCCTCACTAGAATAGCCCTTGACCCATCTATTATAGTCCAGCAGTGCCTGACCCTTGTCTGAGAGTAGAATTAGCGCTATTGGGTGCCTCTGATATTTGCCTCTGTGTAGTCAAACCTCGCCTGAGAGAGACATACTTCAGAAAGAAACGAAAGCAGATTCCGACATCGGTGTGTGACGATCACTTAGAGCTTTTCGTGAAGATAAAACGGAAAAAAGTGCGAAAATGGTGTCCGCCGCCCGGCGGATGTTGTGAAGTAAGGTGACGGGATCCTAAGTCTCAACCCTAAGACTTACATTTGCTACGATCGAGTCAGCAGCACCAGTGAAAGAAAATCCCAAAAAAAGAGATGGCGTGCAAAAAGTGTACAGAAGTAACAAAACCCTAAAGAACCAGTCGTCTTCTTAGATGTTTTCGCAAACGAAAAACTCTCCTTGCGGTAAATAGAAATTTCAAAGTGGTACGAACCAAAAATGGACACTTACACCATAGAGAAAGATGACGTGCGCTACTTGTATTATAAGCGTCGCGTGCATTCTAACGGTGTGACAACAAGTCCTTTAAAAATATGAAAAAAAAGTGTGTTATTGATTGATTGAGCGCATCTTTTCAAAAATAGCGTGTTTATTAGAATTGAAAAAAAGAAAATAAAAAAATAAATAAAATTATTGTTGTGTTTTATTTTCATACGTCTTCTTTTATTAGTAAGTAAAAAAAAATTATAACAATTAACTAGCGTGTCCTCTTAAAGTGACACTTCCTCCAGTCGCTGCTGATCGCCTAATTAAAGCATGTGTCGTCGTCACTTCTAGTCACGTGACTCATCAGGTCACTTCCGGTCACGTGATCCTAAAGTCGATCACTTCCTAAACAAAAAAAATTAAGAGACACATTTCTTCATGACCCAACCAATCAGGGGTCTCCATTTGACCGGAAGTAGTCCCCTCATTTGCATAATGGGTCACTTCCGGTGTACCAGCCAATCAGAAGCCTCTAACTAAGTCAAGGTCACGTGACGTCACTTCCGGTATGCCCTTATATGGACATGTGAAGGTCACATGACGTCACTTCCGGTATGCCCTTATATGGACGTGTGACGTCACTTCCGGTCAAATGGAAGCCTCTGATTGGCTGCGTCATGACCTTGACCTCTAACTAGGTCAAGGTCACTTGACGTCACTTCCGGGATGCCCTTATATGGGCATGTGACGTCACTTCCGGTCAAATGGAGGCTTCTGATTGGCTGCAGGTCGATTGAGTAATAAACAGTAGTTAACTATAGTCCCGTTCCGATACATACTATACTACTGTAAACCTTATGCCAGATTAACTAGGAAGCCCCCTAACTATGAGGTCATTATTATCCCCTTTTATGGTATCAATTTTCTGGTAAATTGCCCATCAACATCAGAACTCGGTCTGCTACTGCTGGTTTTGCTTGTGAATGACTTTCATGTAAACTGATCTTAGCTCTGCAGTCCATTATTGATTATTGAATCTATATTCATGGCTGGGTACATACTTCTCTTACAGTATGGCTGATCTATAAAGCAGTGTGCTCATCATAATGTTGTATATTTGAATTTTGAGAAGTTTTACGAAATCATCTATGCAACAAATAGCTTCTAAACCAGGATGTGTGACTGTAGTCCATCAAATCCAGTACTCTGAAGCCACAGTTTCAAAGGTATTTCCCTTATGTAAGACTCCCTTGGAAGGCCCCTGACTGTGAGGTCATTATTACCCCCATTTATAGTATCAATCATCTAGTAATAGGCCATCAACGTCAGGTTCTAATAGATCTAGTCCCATCTAGTTGCCAAATTAACTACACCTTTTATAACATTCAGTGGTATTCTTATGATCAGTCTGGCAACCTACACTGATGTGGGTGACCTTGTCTAGGAGCTCGTATATATTTGATGCCCTAACATTGCTGCCATTCTATTAGGAATCCCTCTATGTCCCACCTGCTAGTCTGATATAAGGTTTGGAAGGGCATATTCTATGGCTTTAGAAGTACCTCATTAGAAGCAAACCAAGACCTAGAGCTGCCAAGTGTAGTAGGCTAACTCATCACTTGTGATTGACTATTTCAGACACCATTTAATGATACTTCTAATTAGTATAGTTACTTCTTTCATGAAGTTGGACTCAGGAGGTATGCATAATAGACTGAAATGCTTATTATAAGTAATCTACGACAATTATAGGCAAGTGTCGTGGCATTACAATGAGGAGCTCTTGTGAAAGCTGGTAAGTGGTTCTCTATAAAGCCAAGTCTGATAGTATAGCTTTTATATGAAGTCTTACTGTTTTTTCAATGTGTTATTAGATACTGACTGTGGGGTCATTATTACCCCCATTTATAGTATCAATTATCTAGTAACTACCCATCAAAGTCAGGTTTTAATACAGACACATCATAATAAATGTATACGCACTCATACCTGACTTTCAGGTGAGAGTGCTTTTGGTGACAGTGGTGCTAGCTACTTTGAGGGTGTAGACCACTATCCCGAGAGGATTTTAGCCATTTCCTTCTGCTCACAATTGTGTGGGTCTTAGTTGCAGCAAGTTAACCAGGAGTAATTTCTTTTAGCGTGGGTTGCGCCTATTTCAGATGTAGATTTTTTAAGATTATACAGTGAGAGATTCATATACTTCGAAATCCATTTCACAACAATAAAGAGGTGCTGTAGATTTTACATGAGTGAATTGAATGTCTAGAATCTGAGTTTACATGAAAGGTTTTCCTCTAATGTGTTTCCATTGATTTACAGTACTCAACTTGCAGCCAATGGGACCCAGATAATGATCAGGTATTTGGCATAAAACATCCATTCTACCATGACATCTCGCATGGTGAAATGGCATTCTAGAATGTTTGAATCATGCTGCCTCTTGTAGCTGTGTAATTAGGGTCATTCACATAACAAAAGAAATCATACTGATACGATCTAACTTGATTTGAAATAATCAGTAGTAGCAGAACAAAAACAAAAAAAGATCTAGACACCAAACTTTGTCCTTCAGAGCCAACAAATATGAGCAAACTATGTTTGAGTGAATTAACTGACATGTTATCAATAGAACTGATAAACAGCTGTCAATTCCTTTTTGATGACATAGTAAGTTGTCTTCAGGTCTCCCTGAACGCAAGGCATCACCCAAATATAGAGCTGGAATCAGAGCCGAAATGTCATGGTATTTAGACTTTCCCTTTGAATTTCAATAGGTTACATCATTCACTTGACTCAGACAATTAGTGAAATGGTACAAGATAAAGTGTTAACCTTACCAAGAAAGGACATACAGAGACCTTATCATGGCTCAATAGCCACAAGGTGATTTCTGACTCAATGTACTCTATGGAGACAGTTAGTGGCTATAGAGGCATAACAGACCTGCCCTTAACTACATTTAAGGTTGATCGCTACTCTTAACTTTTCATCCATAGAATTTCCAAAATTTTTGCCTCAGGGTAGTTTAGATCATTAAGAAATTGAAAATGTAAAAAGAAAGGGGGGGTCCCGAGCTACTTTTTTTATTACAGATTTTTGAAGAAAAAAAGTATTCTCTATTTTTGCCAAAAAATACAAAAAAATAGGAAGTTTTCATGATTTTTTTCTTAGTAAACCAATGCCTACATTAATTTTACATTGCACATGAATACTCCTAGGTTATGCCTATTAATGGGAAAAATAAAATTATGGTACAAAAATGTAACTTTGTATGAAAAAACGTGATGGTTGTATGACGATTATTCAAATTTATCGCATAATTCTTCTGCAATATCTAAATATCACTGAAAAAAATCCATGAACTTTTATTTTTATTTTTTCAAAATATTGTTCAGATCAATAGCTAACATTTCTAAGGAATTTTGATAGGTGGTCCCGGGCATATTTTTATGGTTTTGAGCCTTTAAAGTAAAAAATTAGGACAAAAACTGTCTAAATCTCATATTTAAAGGCCAAAATGATTGGTTAAAGGCCAAGGATCGGGGTAAAAATGTAATAATCTTGTACCCTTGGTTGTTTAAAGCACAGCAATGAGACTTATATCGATCTTAATAATGTTTTATTGCTAAATAATTCCAATATTCTAATTAATGTTAAAAATAGCAAATATCACTGGCTCAAAATATATGAAATATTTAATTTGCAATAAAATGCTCAATCTTGCTCGGAATTGTCCAATTTTTTAGTATGGCTTAGTGTCCATGTATATGCATCCAGTTTACATACGCAGGCTATATGCACAGAGAGCTGCACAGGAGTCCATATTCAATGAGTAGCGATCAAAGTAACAGATCTAACATCAGCAGGAGGTGGACAAATTGTATTCTGTCGAAACTTTGTGATAGTAAGCTGTGTACACAATGTGATGTGGACACTAAGGGGCACAACACCCTCTAGTTAGCACAAGGCAGATAAAAGGGCATGAGAGGCTGATTGCATTTTACCCTTACAGTAGTAGCAGCAGCAGGTTTCTGTCTGCGCCATGGTACTGCAGCACATAATTGGATTCATAAAATGGAATGAGGCTGATTTCATAATTATAGTAGCTTGGGAAGCTGGGTTGATAGCAGCCCAAATGTTGGGTTGAACTGGTGATTAAGGTCTGGTTTAGTCATTCATCCAGGGGAACAGATAGTCAGTGTCAGTTCCTGGTTCTATTGATTTAAGCAGAACTCCTAATCCGTTGTTATTCCTAGTATTCTGTAAACATGTTATTTACAGCACTAACCATCTAATCATATTATGCTTAAAGTCAATAAATACATTCAAATAATATAATTTATTTGTAAGGTGTGTTTCTTTTTCTACTACATGGTTTCTAGCAGAACACCTAGTTATGCTGTTTTTTTCTGTTCTTCCAACTAATCCCAAAACATGATTTTAGTTTATCCAACATCTCATGATAGACTACAGTTGGAAAGATGTCAGAAAATTCATTCAACATCAATAATTAGCAACGGTAAATACATTTTGAGTTCCCTTTAAATCTGAGATTCAATCACTCCATAGTTCTCTATAATATGCAAATAAATGAACTACTTGTGACTACTTAAAGAGATATCCTAGTTCTATATATTTTGAACTACCAATGATATCTCAAAATCGCTAAGCACTATGTTAGTTCGATATAATATTATGATGATGTAATACAAGCAAAAAAGAAGACGGTTCATAGGCTAGATTTTGATATATTGACATTCGAAAGTAGAAGACGTTTTACTATGGCCATCTAGGGGCTCTCAACATCTTCCTAATTTGTGAGAAATTGACCAGCAATATCTTCACCAATCTTCTCTGATGTATAGATGAGATCATAATTATGGCTTTAGAAGTGAGATTAAAACTATTGTGTCATTCATTTCCATGATATCATGATGTCATGGTGGCACAGATGTTGGATGTTAAGTCTAAAGACAGTAATAAACTGTATGGCAGAAAGAGAATATTTTATGTTGAGCATAAAAGGGCAGTGCTTCATCGTGTGTATTAGAAAAGCATCAGTAATAAAAGCTGATGACGTTTCATCAAAAAAAAAAGATTAACCAAGCAGTGGTTTCCCCCCCCCCCCCTCCTTTACCTAACTATATATCATATCCTCAGCATCGGTTAGGATGAGGAATTGGGTTCCCTACCACTACTCCTTCAGTACTGAATCAAGTCCCTACCTCCTTTTTAAATGGTTTCTGGGAGCTCATGACCTCAATCTTGGACAGGGAGCTGTTTGATTGGCTTACAGGAACTGGGTTACATCCTGGGATTTTATGTTTTTCAAAAAAATCACACTGTAAAAAGTTGTTGTTCCTAAACAGCAAAATGTGCTGTAACTATACAGTACTTTTGCTGTAAAACATAATACATTAATGTTTCTGTACATGTATATTTATGTTGCTGTAGATGCAGCTTACAGTAGTTAGTTGTAGACCTACATCACTTTTCACTGTAGTCTTTTCTCTGTGCTATGTACACAGGGGGTCCTGGGATCGATCCTTGGTCTAGCCACCTTTCAATGTGGTACATACTAAATGGTGACAAGCAATTTAACATCATTCTCTATGGGTCTTGTCTATAGTTTTCATTGTATAGAAAACAATTTAGGTGTTATGAAATAATGTCTGCATGTTGATAAAGGTGCCAAATATCAGAGCCATGCTGCAGGCCTTACTCCAGCTGCCTCCATAGCTCAATCAGACACAGCGTCGGACAGTGATAGGAAGGTCCTGAGTTCAATCCCCGGTCACGCTAGTCATGAAACTACAGTTTCTTCATGTTTTGAATTTTTTTCCTAAAAGTGATCTGCAAATCCACTCAAGATACTTTCTAGACATTTTTGAAAGAAAAACATGAAATGTTGTTTTGTACACTGGACAAAAGAGACCTTTAGCAAACTCTACATAACATATTGTTCTAGCATTACAAGGCCAACCTTGCACTTGATTTGTGGGAGGTCCTAAATATCTTTTCCTTCTGCTCATCCATCTGATCATCTATATGAGAGCTATTCTACAGGCCTTACTCCAGCTGTCTCAATAGCTCAATCAGACACAGCGTTGGACAGTGATAGGAAGGTCCGCAGTTCAATCCCAGGTCAGGCTTGTCATGAAACTATAGGTCCTTTATGTTTTGATCTATTTTTCTAAAAGTGATCCATGGTGACTTAAAATATCACCAGCCTTGAGAAGCGAACCCTAGACCTTCAGATTTGGTTTTACAATTAATTCTGCTGTACAGTAACAGTAGATTTTGCTGTTACTGTACAGTATATATGCCGTAAATATACTTGATCTGACTTGCTGTAGGTCTACAGCACAATCTACTGGAACCAAAGTTGCCCCCAGTATTTGCTGTACAGGAACACTACTTACTTCTAACAGTGCAGAACTTCCAACTTTCACATTTTCAAATTGAACATTTAAGTTGATAATTTTGAAATCATAAATCCCCATGGGGTTGTTCTGTCATATTGTTTGGTAATCCTAAAAAGGGCTTCAGAAAACTGATTGGCCAATCATCATTCCACTGATAGGTTGAGTATGAGTACTGAGGAGTTTCAGCTGTTCACAGCTTCATCAGGTGTATTGCAGGGAAATCAATTCAAAATGATTTCTAGAATTATTTATTTTGATTTTTATTTACCTTTTTTGGTTTGTTTACCAAAAAGTTCCCAATTTTGTTTGTGACCTTCGGTGTAACATGTCAGTGAGAGCTCAAACCTAGGTGAGGAAGGGACACCTCAGGGTGGGCCTATTAGAAGGTGGGTCTCCTTCTGGAGGACTTATGTAGGGGTCGGATTCCCCGTACCCTGGTGGAAAGCCCGAAGGGGTGAAACACCTGGGTAATCCTCCCCTCTGTACCATACCGATCCAGGAACGTAGGGAGCGGAGAACAGTCAGACACGGGTTGGTAGTGTAACGGTTAGCACACTTGTCACCAGTGCGAGAGGTCTGTGGTTTGATTCCAGGCCGATCCATTGACTAAGTTTTCAGTGACCTCTACACTTATTTTGTTAATTGATTTAGTGCATCTGGTTTAGCCTTTAGGTGTAGACTCGGGGATCAATCTATAATTGATATTTGCCCCTACTTTCTGGTGATTTTTTGATCAGTCCAAATCAGGTCCAATATAATAATACTAAATTGACCAATAGATCTAGGATGTAACTTGAGGAAGACAGAATTATAGGTCTTCTAAAAGGATAATCCTTGACAGTAAGAGATTGTTTTCATTTTGATAGTTAGATCTGGTGGAGAGACACACCTTCATAATTCTTTTTGGTTTTATCACCAGACTCTCTGTCAGTAAAGACAAGAACCTGCCAATGAAAAAGGAACACTTCTAAGCAGTTGCTCTTGGGCTCCTTTTTTTAATTACTGCTCAAATACTTCAGAATCATGTTCAGAGCACTGATGAACACCAGAGAAGTATGCTGCTTGTACTCTCTGTGTCCTCCCTGATAAATGCTAAGAACTCTGCCTTTGAACCAAACAGGAGTCTGTGAAGAGATAAACATGGAAATATGCCCCCAAGATCCAATTGGGGAAAATCCTTATTTACCACCATAATTTAAATGGAATGTGTTTAACATGCAGAAATGTGTTTTTCTCATTACAAGAGGTAAGTCAATAGAAAATGAATACAAACAATGTTCCAGTCTTGACAGAAATTGGTTGTGATTCCAGACATGAGGGCATGATCTTGAGTGCTTCAAAATTGATTTGAAAGTGTCAAGACAACCCAATTTAAATTTTAACCTCACTCAATGTAGAATACTAACCCCAAAACCTATTTTCTCTAGGTCCTCAGAAAGCAGTAATTATTCAAGGGCCTCCCATGAAACTATAGAAACGGACAATTCATATGGAAAGAGTTTGTTGACAAATGTCCCAAAATTAGATCAGATAAGGTAACAGCATTATCAGCTCTCTGAAGATGGACACAAAGTAGAGATGAAACAATGGGTAAAATATGCATCCTCTGTAAGTGTAAACATCTAAAAGGTTTAGATCAAGAGATATAAGAACATTCATCACTTAATTCATGTGGAGAGACTGACTCCACTTCAAAAAGGTTTGGATTTGTATCCTCATTCATTCCAAGTCTCGGTGGAGGGGTTGTAAGATTTGGATTTGAAATCACTATACGGAAACTACTCTTGAATGAGAGTCCGACATCGATGTTTGGGCGGCACTAGCTCTATCATTTCTCACTGGTGCGTTCTGGTCTGTGTTTTCATTCAGGAATGGCTATTCATAGAGCCTGTTTTGTGCAGGACAGGAAACATGCACAAATGAAACAGGATAAAGCATAATAATACAGAGATCCCTGCCAAACACATCCCTGCCAATTTCCATTCATTTTCAACAATTTCCATTCATTTTCAACAATTTTGTAGTTAACATGGGTCTGCACCGATACAGGGTTTTGGTCCTAGGGCTACACCAAATATATGGTCTGTGGATTTCAAACTGTGTGAGCAATTGATTTCTTTCTTTGTTTTATAGATTCTGTCTCTTGTTTTGACCATTGATCTTAGACTTGATAATTGTTGAATTTTATTCTTGAGAAATGAGGTGCGCTAAATCCATACACCTTTGTAGTGTTTCTTTGGTGAGGGGATGGGGTGGGAGTCTGTTTGAGTATGTTAAACCCCGGTCTGGAGAGTTGATACAAGACCAACAAGGTGCTTCACCTTCTTTGCAAGGCATTTACCCAAAGCGACACTGATGGGCTGACTCCAGTTTAATTCTCAGATATTTTCTTTGTGTAATGTGTCTAAAATAGCTTTCTCTCATCCACATTGGTTTGAATTCAGAGTGTTTTGAAGGTTTACAGCATTAAATCATCATAGAATTTGTAAAGTCTAACACAGGGCTGCACTAGGAAAGAAATCTCTAGCCCCTTATTCTTAGCAAGGACAAGATGGTAAGGGGTGTTCTATGAATATGTGCACCCTCGTTCAAATAAATGATTTATCTTGATATCTAAATATACACCCACTATTATCTCCATGCCCTCAAATACCTGGTAAATAATATACTTTCAGATGAAGATTCCTCACTCTCCCAAACCTAATGTCCTACCATGGTAACTGGTACCAAGGGGGACATGTCTCAACCCCAGCCTCTGAGTGATAGGTCCTGTCTGCCTACAGGCACTGCAATACATGATTGGCCTCATAGAGGGAATGGTATCTGTGCCAAGCAGAAAGTGTTGTTTGTAAGGTGTATTTTGGGTGAATAGGTTTAACATTGTAGAATCTTTCCTCTATTAACATGGCTTGAGTATATGCACCCTGACTGATTTATATAGCTCAATTTACACCCATAGTAATCCCTGTAACGGATTGTCATAATACCATTGTGTGTCGTATATCTATTTGTGGTTATGAGTGAGACATGTTGACAAGTGATACACTTTCATAACAAGGTTTTATTCATTCCTTATGTATACTGACAGGTTCAGTTAAGTACCGGATTATAACTCATTATAAGTCATTTTCCTGCACCAGGTTCAGTTAACAGTTAGGGGTTTTATCTAGGTAGGTAACTAGGGACCACAAGATGACGCAAGTGGTGATGGTATAAGAGAGGCTGGTTAACAGGGAGTCTAACTTAGACAGTGCTCCGGCACACTAAGATAGAGCTCAGGAGATAATTAAACTCTACTAAGTTATCCACAGTACCTGGTCATTCATTTCCTCTTCAGTATCTCTTGCGTACGTTTTGCTGTGTGTTAATGCAGATCAATAAAGTCGCCGTCTATTACATCATGCTTTCTCTTTATGGTTGTGGTCTCTTGGTTATAATCAGCTATCTTGACCAGCTACAATCCCCATTCCCGAAAATAAACCATATGCTTCACAAAATAGCTGAAAACCCCCTCATCATCACCAAAAGCAGAAAAACTGATAAAACTGAATTTTAAGAAAGCAGTATAGGCAAGGAAATTTGATTTGCATGACACCTACAAAAATGAAATAATCTGAGTGTGGGACCATCCCCCCATTTTTAGAGTGATGGGTTGCAGCCAGACACAATATGCCTGTCCTATTTAGCACAGTACAGATAGGTTGGGTATCACTTTCTGATGAAAATACCTAATGCTCCCAAGCCTAATGTCTGTCCTCCTACCAAAGTAACTGGAACAAAAAAGGACATGCATCAAGCCCATCCTCTAGACATTGCAGAATGATCATCAGGTGATTACCCGAGCCTGCAGAAGTTTTTGGCTTTCTCATATTAACCTGCCAGGAAGGCATTATATCTCAACCATAGTAGTGTAGGGGCATGATATTACATATTAATCTCATACACGGTATTTCCGGGTAACGTCTGTTTACTCGGCTTCTCCACCTGGAGCTAGTGCACACAGTTCCCGGGAGAGGGCGCAGGTCCTCTTCAGGTGACCGTGTGCCGCTCTCAGGTGGGCGGCCGACCCACCCACCTGGCCACGTGACCTAAGAGCCGGTGTTATATAAGACCCATGTGTTTACCTGGAACGGCAGTCAGTACAGGCCCGACTGACGAGAGACTTCACATGTCCAACCGTGCGGACAGAGTTGTATGCTAAGAGTTGTATACTGACCGTTTCCTCTATTTATAGAGAAACCTGATCTACCTGTGTGTATTAATTCTACACTGATCGTTCCCTAGTAAAGGAACTAGAGTTGTTATTCTTGTGAATAAAGACAGATATATTCTCGCACCTGGAAACTGCCGTGATCGTTGTTCTTTAACCTAGAGTTAACTACGAACCACCACACTGGTGCCGTGACCAGTAGCAGTGAAGGTAGCAGAACAAGCTAGTTGTTCGAGAATATGTTCGGGTTATACTGAACAGGAAGTCCTTGAGTGGACAGGCAGTCCTTTAGTGGACGGACAATGGCTACCGGTGGTAGCCTGGGCGGCTCTGGCCCAGAGCTGAGTGAAGGGGAGTTGGAATCAACTCGCCTGGAGGTGCCAGGGATGGACCCTGGGGAGGGCTTGAAGCCAGAGCAGAAGAAGAGGAAATTGCAGGATCTTTCCTGGGTGGAACCCTATGTAGGGGATGAGAGATTCCAGAGGGAATATGACGAGCGTTTGGCCCGGGAAGAGGATGACCTCTACTGGGAAAATGTCCGATTGGACAAGCAGTCAATGGAAGATCAGTATGCTGCATTGACTGAGGAATTGACTTCCCTGGTAAAAGAAAGGGATGAGATCCTCTCTGAGAATCAGAGGGTAAAAGGAACTCTGATAGAAGAGAGAGAACGGTTGATAGAGGACAACCGGTATATGAAAAAGAAGGTTGCTCAGGAATCGCATGAATACCAAAAGATTCAGGCAAAGATTGCTGAGAACCAGAAGGAGAATGACCATTCAGAATCTCTTAAGGAGAGGTATGAGAGGGAGTTGAAAAAATACTCCAGGGAATGGTATGCCCTGAAGAAGGGGACAAAGGAGCTTGAGAAGGGCAGAGACCAGCTGGTCAAAGATAACGAATCCACCAGGATGCAAATCCTGGAGGAAACGGAAGAGTTAGAAAGGAAACGGAAAGCTGAGGTAGAAGCTGTCTGTTCCCTGGAAGCCAGAAAAACGCTCCTACGGGGTGAATTATCAAAGGCATTGGAAAAACAGGGGAAGGAACAGGTTCCAGCTGTCAGGCCGGAAACTGTTCCGGATAGTACTCCTACTACTAGTAAGGGGGAAGCATTACCTCAATTCGATCCATTTATTAATGATAATGGATTGAGGAATGTGGAAGACTCTGTGTATAAAAACAGAGAGAAAGATTCAAGGAGGGTGAATGTTACCGGGCGCTCTCTTGGATGGGAACCAGTTAATCATGCCAGTAATGGTCCGGTTAACAGGGAAATGTCTCCGGAGGAGGAAGTGTCTCGACATTATAAAAATAAATTTCGAGATGAAGTGGTGAACCATAGTTATGGCTCATTGAACCCCTTTGCGGGAGATGACCCGGCTCTATATGGGAATCCGGGAGGGTATGATAGCAAGGGTAATTATAGGTATTGCCCAGATGCAACTTATTCGTACCCACCTCCGGCCACGGAAACACACTCGGGAATCAATAAAGATCCTGAGATTAGGCCGAGGGATAGGATGAATAAGGGGACCCAACCGGGAACAAAGGGAAGGTCAAACCCGGTGCATAAAAACACTGAGGGACTGTCAGGCTATCAAGGCCCACGCTTTGATGAGGGTTCAGAATCTGAATCAGATAAATCATCTGACGATGTACCCAAGAGAAAGGTTCCTTTGAACCGACGGGTCACAATGACCCCGGCGGAGCACCGATTACATAATCGAGACCCCGCCATAGGTAATTTGGGACTAGATTGCTCTAGCCGAGGTCAAGACGGTACAGACCTACTGGCTTGGAGTAGACGCATGTCGGGTCAATTAGTGCATTCTAATTATGCCGCTAAAAGAACTGCACGTGTGACTAAGCCTTACAGGGGTTTACGACCCTGGAAGGAAGAATATCAATCACTTCTAGATGATTGTAAGTACAATTGCTGGAACAAGGAGGAATCCTTGGGAGCTTTTGTGATTTGGTTGAGTGACGGGCCGGGTAAGATAGTGGTTGAAGAATGGAGGGACACTTACGGGCCGGAAGCTACATACGACCAGCTGGAAGTATTAGCTTGTTATACCTTTGGGAAAATGGTGACAGTAGATCACTGGACTCTGTTTCAGAGAAGAACGCAGAAACCAAAGGAATCTGCTAAAATTTTTGGGCTGGAATTGCAGCGATTATTGCGGCAGGCTAGGCCAGAATGGAGTAGGGATGCTGAATATTACATAGAATCCCTATTTGTAAGATTTATTAGTGGATTAAGTGATCCCGAACATGCTAAAGTTTGTGGTAGAGCTTGGGAAGCTGGGTCTTCCCTAGCAGATTTGTTCATGGCGATTGATCAACATGACAAGAAGAAGATACTGTTGGCTGGTATGATACCCGCTAATAGGGGGCAGCGCGTCTCTGGAATTGAACATTCCTTAGATGGAGACGATTCTTCCGCGGAAGAATCTGAAGGGGAGGAGAGAGTAGACGCCCTTAAATTCAAGGGTCGACAGAAATCTAACTCAACCCCAGCTTCCGGGAAACTTCCTAGTAACAAAGGTTATTCGGAAACCCCCCGGAAACCCGACATTCGGGAGCCTCAGACTGAACCCAGTCAGAGAACCCAGACCCCGGAGACGACCACTCCGGATAAAACAAATGCGTCAGGAAACTCATTAAATACCTTAATGGAGTCCATGATTAAACGCATGAACGAGGTGTTTGATAATCAAACCAGGCGCCGCCCTAGGGTCGATCGTAACACCGTCCAGTGTTACAGATGTCAAGTCAAAGGGCACTTTGCATCTGAATGCAAAGCCGAGAAACCTGTTTTAAGAAGTGAGGTTTCGGGAAATTAGAGGGGGTTACCGGGGATGGCAGGACGGTAACCCCTGAGGAAATATGTCAGATTATCACCGACGTTGGCGGTGAAGATTCATTAGCAGTGAATGCGTCCAGCAAGAAGGGAGATGGGACCGTACATCCCGGAAACCATGAGGCTGGGGAGACTGGTACAACAGGCGCCCAGGGGTGCGCGTATGGGAAACCTAGTGCCAGTTTAGAGGAGTCAATAACCAAAGAGTTGGTTAAGGTTGGAGGAACCAGGCTTCCCCTTGGTCATCCTTGTCTGGAACACCTGAAAGGATGTGGATTCGACCTGGGCACTGATAGTGACCTTCACCGGTTTACTAGGAATCCCTCAGTAACTGATGGGAAGAGGTGGTACGTTTCCTGTTCTGTACAAGGAAAGACTGGGGAGTTTCTTATGGATACTGGAGCTAGCCACTCCATGGTCTCTAAGAGATTCATCAGCTTATTGCCGAATATGTGTGAGAACCTCACAATGAGGGTAAACGCATGTACGGCCGATGGTACCAGAATGAGGACATTTGGACGGACTTTTCTGATAATCTCTGTGGCCGGGAAAGAATTTGTTTGGGCCCCGACCATAGCTGAGATTGAAGATGATGGTATTCTTGGTTTGGATTTTGCGGCGCTTTTCGGTGCGACTTTGAATCCGAAAAGTGGGAAGTTGAAAATTGAATACCCGTATGATATGACCATACTCTGTAAGTTGAGAGTGATAAGTAGTGTCGCTAGTGTGGCACAGACTGTGAAGATTCCCCCGGGAATGACCTGTGACGTGTTAGTCAGTTCAGGGAGGCTAATCCAGAAAGGATTAGCGGTAATCGAGCCGGATATGGCTGTATTATCCCGGAAGGGATTGGAATCTGCGGATACCCTAGTAGGGAATTCCAGATGGACAGTGACACCCATTTCCAACCCCGGAAACTCCACAGTATATCTTGAGAAAGGCACTGAAGTTGGGAAAGTGATACTTGCGGAGGCAGTCACCGGCAGCCACCAAGACCTGAGGTTAGAAGAAGGAGGGGAAGAGGAATTGCATGAAGAGTTAACTAAGTTGTTAACAGGATCGTCCATAACGGATGAGAATGATCAGGAAGCCCTAAAAGCTATGCTGAAGAGATGCAGGCAAGCTTTTGCGGCCCCAGGGGAACCCCTGGGGAGAACCAATAAGGTATTGCATGAAATTAAAACCGGGGATAACCCCGCTTTTAAGATTCCTTATAGGAGGTTACCCCTCAAGAAGAAGATTGTAGCTGAGGAAGAGATAGCGAAAATGCTGAAGGATAATGTTATTGTTCCCAGCATGAGCCCTTGGTCCTCCCCTGTGTGTATGGTAACCAAGAAGGACGGTAGCATACGGTTCTGTATTGATTACCGGAAACTGAATGGGTTGACTAAGAAGAACTCCTATCCTCTTCCTAGGATAGATGAGACGATTGATTCCCTGGGAGGGAATGAATGGTTTTGTACCCTGGATTTACAGTCCGGGTATTGGCAAGTAGGCATGAAGCCTGAAGATATGGAGAAAACCGCGTTTTCTAGCCATATTGGGTTGTTTGAATATAAGGTAATGCCGTTCGGGTTATGTAACGCGCCGGCCACCTTTGAAGCCATGATGGAGACGCTGTTAAGTGATTTATTATGGCGGAAATGTCTAGTTTACTTGGATGACGTAATCGTGTTTGGAAAGACCTTTGCGGATTGTTTAAGTAATTTGGAAGAAGTCTTAAACCGAATCATGTCTAATGGTCTCAAATTGAAACCAAAGAAATGCAATCTGTTTAAGAAGGATATTAACTACCTAGGGCGGATTATTTCCACCGAGGGGGTTAAGGCGGATCCGGAAAAGATCAGGAGTGTGACTGAATGGGAAGTCCCCAGGGGTCCTAAAGATGTGCGATCCTTTCTAGGATTCTGCTCATACTATAGGGATTTCCTGCCGGGGTATTCCCGGGTAGCCTATCCGATCCAGTGTTTGTCACACTGGACACCCGGAAATAGGAAGGAGGAGTTCCCATGGGGGAGGGAACAGGACACAGCTTTCTTAGCAATAAAAAAGTTGTTTGTAGAGACCCCGGTGTTAAAGTATCCCACCCCGGATGGTCATTTTGTATTGGATACAGATGCTAGCAATGAGAGTATTGGGGCCGCCCTCAGTCAAGTCCAAGGCGGAGTGGAGGTTCCCATTCCCTTTGCTAGTAATACTATGAGTAAGACCCAGCGTAATTACTGTACCACTAAAAGGGAATTGTTGGCTGTGATAGTTTATACTAAAAAGTTCAAACATTTCCTTTGGGGGTCCGATTTTACGCTAAGAACAGATCATTCCTCTTTGAGATGGTTATTGAATTTCAAAGATGCGGAAGGAATGATTGGACGTTGGCTAGCACACCTTTCCGAGTTCGGTTTGGAGCAAAGTCAGATCCAGCATAGAGCTGGGGTAAAGCATGTAAATGCTGATGCACTTTCCCGACGTCCTATCAGGAAGTGCGAAAACACCAACTGTGATGACTGTGGTCAGCATGAAGCTGTCATAGCCGGAGCAAGGATTCCCTTTGAGATCAAGGGAACTGGGGTTCTGGAGTGGTCCATGGGAACCATCCGGAAATTCCAGGAAAAGGATCCTAACCTTAGCCGGTTGTTGGTATTGTTACCTAGGAAGATACGGCCCCCGCGGCCTGAGATTTCCCTGGAGAATCGGGAAATGAGACGACTAATAGCTCAATGGGCAGAGCTAGAGGTCCAGAGCGGAATCATCTACCGGTGGAAGATTAATTCATCCGGTAGGAGAGTCCGGCAAGTGGTAATACCTTCCGGTATGAGGAGGGATGTTATGTATTATTGCCATGGACACCTGACCAGTGGACATTTCGGAAAAAAACGTTCCCTGGAACGTCTGAAAAGGAGATATTACTGGCCAGGGATGAGTAGTGATCTATTAAGATGGATTGCTACTTGCCCGGATTGTTGTAAAAACAAACCTGGGCCTGGGATGGGTAAAATGCCTTTGTCCCAGGAGTTGTTTGGTGTAAGATTTGCGCGAGTCGCCATAGATATTATCAGTGGGTTTAAAACTACCCCTGAGGGTAATACTTGTATGATGGTCGTCACTGACTATTATACTAAGTATACGAGAGTGTTTCCATTAGCGGATCACAAAGCAGCAACCTGTGCAAAAGCTTTTGTTAAAGGTTGGGTATTGCATCTTGGGGTTCCCCTAATGATGCATAGTGACCAAGGTCGGGAATTTGAATCTGATCTTTGGCAGGAAATGTGTCACCGACTGGCGATTTGTAAGACGAGAACAAATCCCTATCGGCCACAAAGTGATGGAATGGTTGAGAGATTCAATCGTACATTGATTCAGGTGTTGAAATCCCTGGTGAATGATAGAATGGATGACTGGGATGAGCAGTGTGATTATGTATGCCATGCATATAATAGCACTGTCCATTCTAGTACTTCCTGTTCCCCGAATCTATTAGTTTTCGGGGAAGATTTGATAATGCCCGCGGATCTGGTATTCGGGGTGGTTGGAATGAACCCGGAAACCCCCTGCCATGTGATGTTTGTGGAGTCATTAAGAGATCAATTCAAATATGCTTATGAATTGGTGAGAACTGAACTGCAGAAGAATGCTACCTGGCAGAAGACCGGCTATGATCTAGGCCTTAAGCCGCGACGATTCAAAGTTGGTGATCAGGTAGTAAGATTACATGAGCCGTTATCGACTCTGAAACTTGCTAGTAATTGGGACGGCCCCTTTGTGGTTACCCGCATAGTAAGTGACAGTACTGTAGTGATACGTTCATTACAAGGAAAGATGTATAAATCTAATGTAGCTCGACTAAGAGAGTGGAAGGGGAGAGATTTGTCCCTGGACTCGTATGAGTTGGAAGTTGATACTTTGATAGAGGAAAGTGAACAGCGGAAATTAGTGAAGGAACCTCCCCGGAAACGCGGGAGGCCGCGGAAGGAGGTTTCCCGGAAACTAATGGTGCAGAAGTCCGTCATCCCAAAAAGATCCGGGAAGAAGGCGGCTAATAAAGTCTCGCTGGCTGAAGGGAAAAGGACCCGGAAGAGTGTGGTTAAGGCTAAATCCACTCTGGAAAAAGCGTGTCCTAGAACCAGGTCTAATGTTATGCCTAAAAACATAAGACGCAGTCCCCGGTTACTAGCCAGGGACGGTATAACCTAAGCCGGTACACAACGAGTGTGGTGTCCTGTAATCTTGTTAAATATTTAAATGTTGTAATCAGTTATGTGTGGAAGTAAGTACGGTCGGAATGATCGTGATAGTCCCCCTGTCAAGGATCCCATGGGTGATGGACGGATAATCCGGTGAATGTGCTTTATTATGCCATTCATATATATTTCATTGATACTCTCGACGAGTTGACAGAGCGTAAGGATTAACACGTGGAATAAGGGTACCTGTTTACAATTGAACGCGCGGTGACCTGGTTCCAAGGAACTGGGTCACGGGACGCGCGGGGTTGCGCATGCGCGGTGGCGCGCCTTATATAAGGCCCGCGGAGCGGCGGGAATCGCCAGTTGGGGTTGAGAGGCGGTCCAGAGCAGACGTGAGAGCTCGGACACGACCATTGTCGCTGTGGGGAGGTGGATCCCCTATAAATCCATCAACAAACACTTTTCTTGAGTGTGACACAAAAACATGTCCTCCGAGACAGACCACCAACAGGTGGACCCTCTTCAAGAGGGCGACTCCGCTAGCGGAGGAAATGAGGTTGTTAATCAACCTGACCTCGTGGACCAGGAATCTCTGGATTTCCTGGGACAAGGGGAGATAATGGACGTCGACGCTGACTCTCAGTCACCGCTTCGCCCTGCTAATGTCGCCGCCAATTACTTGGAAGGTCTAGACATTGAGGCCATCAGCCCTGCTGACGGTCGCGCTGATACCGGTGAGGCTGAGTATCAGGATCCGGGTATATTGTACCATGGAGAACCGCCGGCGGACGTTGAAAAACCCCGCCCGGCCGTACCAACACTAGGAGGCTTCATGTCCAATTACGATGGACGTGAAGTAGAACTGCACGAGGACGTGCTAAGACTCACGGCGGAGGGAGCTCCCCGCCGGATAGACCCGCTCACGAGCCAGGCGATATTGCTCTTCCTGTTAGTGGAGGAGCAGGAGGAGATGCCCCCGGACTGGTTTGTGTACTGGGAGGCACTCCAGAAAGGACTACGCGTATGCTACTGCTTACGACGAGCTGTCTTCGATTTGCATATCGCAGACATAAAGCGGTTAATGCCCGCACTCCCAATTCTGTCTCTGGACCCGAATTGTGGAGTTGCCGGGATGTTGTTGACTGGGGTCAACAGATACCGGGCGCGAATCGGGAAACTCCGAGAGCCGAAAACCCGGAAGGAGTACGAGATTGCTGCCGCTAATACGCAGGGGGTAGTTTCGTATGTCCTGGATGTAGCCACTATTGAAGACTACATGGATTCTCACAACGTCAAACGAGATATTGCCATATCTTGTTTGGTTGATGAGGCGGTTCGTACAGTACGAACCAGATCTTCCAGTGCGGAGGAGAAGGCGCGAATAAAAGCGCTGAAAGCCACACCTAGGGGGCGCGGCAGTAAAGGTGAGAGGGGGGCCTCAAACCGGTCAAGCTCGGCCGACAGTAACCAGTCGGACGAGTTTGTCCAGGAGAGAGGACGTCAGGCTCGCCGGAACGAGAAGGCAAGATTAGCTAACTTGCCGGACTCTGTATTAGCAGAGGGATTACCGGAACAACCTTCCGGAGGACAGCCCGTTATTCCCCGGGCTGAGGAGGTAACGGATGAGGCTATGGACATAAACGAAGCCAATACTCCGGCGCCCTCCAACACCAACACCACCACCACCACCCCGGCCCTTGTGGCAGATATGACCGCCGCCGCGGGAGCAGCGGCCGCCGTGGCGGCTGCGCTGGTATTTAATCCAGCACGTCTCAGCCCTCTCCGTAGTCCGGCTCATTCGGATCCGGAAGAGGGAGAGGTTCCGGCTAACGCTGAGGAACCAGGAAATGCCCCAGAGGACCCCATCCCGCCTAATGACGTGATGAGGCGGATCTGGCAGAACGCGAACAATAAGTTCCGCGTGTTTATTCCCAATTCATGGGAACAGTGTCCGATTGGTCCTACCAATTTCGGATGTCCACTTGCGATCAACTGTAAAGATCAGAGTGACGATGAGGATTGGATCCGGAATACCCCCCGGGACCGTCCTCCGTCTGCTTTTTATCAGCAGTGGCTAGATCAACTCAGGATCCTGCCGGATACTTACTATAGTAAGGAGCAGAAAGAAAAACTTCTTTTTGCGATTAACCGCTGGTATAGCCAACGGGAAAGAAACTGGTGCCCATTCGCTACGTGTGTAAACACGATTGGCACAGACAGAACCGTGTTTGTAACAAAGCAACGGTTTCTGCGTCACCTCTGTGAAAATCACATGCACCACTGTGTGGTGTACCACTGTGATATCACAGTAGGTAGGGAGTCCCAGCTGTGTAACGGGTGTTTAGAACCCCGGAGAGGTGAGCTCATGCGCCACATGAAGGATTGCCATAACATGGGAATCAGTGTAGCTCGCAATCGTGTGAATGCGCTACATGATGCCGTATGTGACCAGTACAAGTCACTCACGGAGGAACAGAAGGCTAAGATCCGGCCGGCAACTCCCTTCTACTGCGAGGTCGCAGATGGGAAGTTCAAAGCCAGGATTGCCAGAGTGGACGGACGACATAAGTTCGCCATGAATGACGAGGAATATACGGTGTTATGCACTACCCGTACTTCCCGCAGAGGTGGCGGTAGTTTCCGTCAGCCGGAAACCCGGGGTAGTTCCCGGGGGAAGAGCCGGTCCGCCCGCGACCGCTCTCGATCTCCTGCGGTCTCACCTGGACCAAAACGGAGACATGCCGGATCCAATTTGGAGGATCTCGATAATTCCTACTATGGGATTTATCATGCCCCGGAAGGTCGCGACTATTATCGCGAGTATCCAGACCCGCTGTTTACAGACCGGAAAGATCGGAAACGTGATTCCGGTGGTCAAGCGGCGGCGACTAACATGGATTACCGTTCTAGACGTCTGAGCAGTTCAGACAGTGCCAACAGTCAACCTGACTGTGGAGGTGCCCGGCCTAAAGAACCGGCTACCAGAACAAAGGCTTCCCTGCCTTTGACGTACCATCTGGGGACAACTGCAAAGCTAACCCCCAGGGACGTCCGGTCACCCACTACCCCAACTCGGGACATGCAGGGCTTGACCGTGAAAGCTGAACCAAAATCACTAATCTCAGTGGTAACGCCTCGGGGCATAACTGTCCCGAAGGCTGCAGCGGTTGCGAAAGCGCCGCAAGCGGATGTTAAACCCGTGATTCCTGCAGCCCAGGAGCCGGTTGTCATCCAGCCAGTCGCGGGCACCTCCCGCACGGAAACTACCGGTGGCGTAAAGTTAAAATACGTCCCGATAGTCAACTACTTCTCTAGGGAAGAGAAGGCGAGCTGCGAAGTGGGACAGAGAATTGTAACAGAATTCCAGGAGTCCCAACGCGAGCTGGCGGTGGAGTATAACACCAAAATGTTAGGCCTGTTCACGCATGGCCTAAAGATTGCCCACCGGGAGGAGAAAGCATTGGTCGCTGTCGGCAATGCTGACTACTTGGCTAAAAAGTCAAGGGAAGCTGCTTCAGGCCAAAAGACTGCTGAGGCCGCCGCAGGGTTCGTTCAGCAAGAGAACGAGAAGTTAACCAAACGGTTACAGGACATGAACGTAAAATTTTACGGGGTGTTCGGCGTGACTATCGATACCTGGGATGGCACAACTGAGCACGCGCTTGCTTTAATGAGGGCAAGAGATGAACCTTTAGGTTAAAAAGACTAATAAAAGGTTCTGAGTCTATTTCTAATTCTTTTAGGAATAGAGGAGGGAACTATAATAGTTTCCGGATAGATTAATTGTTGTTTCATTTAATCTGACGTCATAAATTGTTTATGACGGGGTATCCCTTTTTGAGGGGAGGGGCATCTTTTTAGAGGCATATGGATCAACGCGGGGGGAACCTTCCGTGGAAGCTCTGGACTTACCTAACTACTCAACTCTCAACTATAGCCTACCGATGGGGAATCAGGACTCCACCGGGAAGCTACCAAACTAACGTCCCTGAAACTAACTTTTGGGATACGTTACCATGATGTGTTCCTGATACTATTATGCTGAGTTATAAACTGTTCCCGTCCAAAGGATTACGTGTCAAACAGACAATGCTCGTGGTTCCAGATCTACTTATATATTTCATGAACATTCCTGGAGCTAGGATTACGTGTTAAACGGACAGTACTCGTGGTTTCCAGCCGGATTATAGTTATATATGCCATGAACTTTACTGGAGCGAGGACGGGATACTTATCGAGCTGTATATATATGAACTTACCTTCGGGTGATATTTATCCAAGAAACAGTATTAAGAAGAGGAGAGCACCTCACTCATTCGTCTATTAGAAGCGGAGAGCACCTTGACCACAACTAGATCACCAGTAAGCTATATTTAATTGTAAGGGTTTCCGGGTACACTGCCAGGTTACTCATTAAAACGTTTTTAATATATAAAATATCATTATTATGTGATACATATCACCTCAGGTGTTCCAATAAGGTATTCTCATATTTACCTTATGAATCAGGTTTCATAATATGCTACATATGAAGATTGTATGATCTGATAAGCTAGGAAACGTAGCTACCCGTAATGTTTATATGAAGTCGTTAAGACTATGTGTATATACTAAATATACCGCCAGGTATTGTCGTGTGTGTTGACTCTGTTGTATGTTGCGAGAGATATTAATACTCCGGTTATATAATCGGATTACCCGGCTTAAAACAAAGGCTGTGGTTACTGTTATCCATTGTGTGAATGTTTTCATTAAATCACAAATCAATGTAAGACGCTGGTGGTTGTGAGTCCTTATCAGGACTGGTTTTTAATAACTTTTCTGTTCAACTTAAATATATACACACCCCACGCGCATTTTTTTAACCGAGTAAGGAAACTTCATAAGGAAGTCATATCGAAATGTGTCAAGCCGTTCGATTGTATGTATGATATTATATTCACTTGTCATAAAACATACCTAAATCATCTATTATGGTTGCTATTACAGTGTAATGCCATATTTATATTGAGTTTGATGATCTCGCTTGTGTAGTATGTCGTGTAATATGTTACGCCCCTAGTTACTGTATAGACAATAACTATAAAGTCGTTGTTCTAAAAGGTTTTCTATGTACTAGGAAAACAGTATATATGTTCGTTACCACCTAGTTTTGTCTAGGGGGGGTAGTGTAGGGGCATGATATTACATATTAATCTCATACACGGTATTTCCGGGTAACGTCTGTTTACTCGGCTTCTCCACCTGGAGCTAGTGCACACAGTTCCCGGGAGAGGGCGCAGGTCCTCTTCAGGTGACCGTGTGCCGCTCTCAGGTGGGCGGCCGACCCACCCACCTGGCCACGTGACCTAAGAGCCGGTGTTATATAAGACCCATGTGTTTACCTGGAACGGCAGTCAGTACAGGCCCGACTGACGAGAGACTTCACATGTCCAACCGTGCGGACAGAGTTGTATGCTAAGAGTTGTATACTGACCGTTTCCTCTATTTATAGAGAAACCTGATCTACCTGTGTGTATTAATTCTACACTGATCGTTCCCTAGTAAAGGAACTAGAGTTGTTATTCTTGTGAATAAAGACAGATATATTCTCGCACCTGGAAACTGCCGTGATCGTTGTTCTTTAACCTAGAGTTAACTACGAACCACCACAGTAGGAATAGACAATGACAGTTTTCATCATCTAATTTATTATACAAATTCTGTCGTCTGTAGTAATAATCACTGCGAGTGCCATGCCATCGGCAACTGCCATACTTCCCTTCACCTCAAGAAGTAGAATGTATATCTTTGCTCAGTTTAAAGTCACAACTAATGGCCCTATAGTCCCTGAAGTAAAAAAGAAGTTTTGTTCAGGTAAGCTTTCCCTAGCGACCCTATTTTTCTATTTAAAAAACACCCTTAGACCACCTAAAATTGATTATCAGCTTTGCGGACACTTTTTGGAAAAAATCGGTGAGGGAGGGAGGCTTTTTTTTTTTAATATATACTTTTTCCTGGAGGTGCGGGAGGGCCTTTTTTTTTTTGCATGAATTGGTGGTTTGCGCATAATGATTAAGAAGTAAAATGCCCTTTAAACTTCGTTTCTACCCCTTTTAACAGCTGAGATATTGAAATTTTTGCAACTTGTCATCTGCATTTTTTTAGATGCGGCCTTTTTTGGCCTTTTTTTTCTCAAAATGTGAAAAAAGGGCCAATGCGGCTTTTTTTAGAGGATGCGCGCGGTGTCCGCAAAGCTGATAATCAATTTTAAGTGGCCTTATTAACTGAAATACGTTTTTACAGAGATTACACAAAAATGGGAGGAATTCTGTTTCAAAATCCTTTTAAAAATTGGTTAAATAATAATCGACCTACCTTCTCTTTTGGGGGGGGGCATCTTACCTGAATACAACTCTTTATTTTGCCCTTAATAGAGGGTGACTATGGATATAATGGAGACATGTGGCCTGGTGAAAATGTGTAGCTTCAGCTGCATTCATTGTAAAAGACAAAATACTTGTATACGGGATTCATCACATTCCACACATCAAAGCCATACCTCTTTTGTTGTCAGGCCCACTGGTAGGCACATGGTTAATGAAAGGGTGAGCAGGGTGAATCTCCCCCATACCTTTACAGTATAGCAGCTGCATGAGGCTTCTGGCTGCCCTTGGCACTGGAGCACATGATTGGGTTCATAAAATGAGGCTACTTTCATAGAATGAGACCACTTTCATTGTACACAGAAGCTTTGTAAGCTGAGCCAGTAGCAGGCAGAGTTCTATTTCAAAGTGGTGATTAAGACCATATATGGGTCGGATCGAAAAAAAATGCTGATCTGGGGGTACATAAGGACAAAACACAAAATTCACAATTTCACTTAACAATTTTATTTTCCTGAAAGGGTAGCATCTTGGCTCCCTGAAACCGCTGGGGAACTCTGTTTCGCCCAAGAATGCAGTTTTTATTCACCGTAGACCACATGCTACCCTAATCCCGAGGCGTCTGTGACGTTAATGAATTGTGCACTGCAGGAAACTCTTTTAAAGTGACCTAGGTATTCCAAATTTTGGCTCCTAGTTGGTTGACTAGGTACTATTAATCCTGGGAAGTTTCAAAGCTGTAAGTCATAAATTAAAAAAATTGTGGTACTTTTAATTCTGTAGAAAATAGAGAAATCCAAAGCATTCTATTACACTTTACTAACTTTAGCCTAGTTTCCTTAAACTTGCTTTGATTACCATCAAAATTACTGTCTAATGTCCTTAGTACATCTGGTTGACAAAGCAAAAGGTTTTAGGTGTGAGTTTCCGACCGGTTGGTCACACTAGTGTGTGCAACATGGTACCAAATACCCAGTTAACGTCACAGACGCCTCGAGTTTCACAGTAATATACTAGAATGGTCACAGAATCATTAAAAGTGTTTAGAGCATCTTAATACCTTACACACATGTACAGGACAGGTTGGTGCATGGTTTAGAACCTTAATTAAAACATTTTTACAATTTTTTGAGTATGTGCTCAGTCTTTAAACCCAAAAAAGTCACTTTTTTACCGTGTGTCGGCACACGCAGCACCACACAATCAAAATATTTACATTATAATGGAACCTCCTGGGCTCTAGTCTACAAGGCAAACCTGTTTGCAATCATTTAAAACAGTAATAAAGACCCTACTAGCACTAGCAGGGCCATACTAGCTGTCTGGCTAAACCCATACATTTACCCGGTTAACGTCACAGACGCCTCGGATATCTCTATTATAATAGCGCTTTACTAGGATGGTCACACAGCCATCAGAAGTGTTCAGAACCTCTTGA
Organism: Harmothoe impar; assembly: GCA_947462335.1. Lineage (NCBI taxonomy): Eukaryota > Metazoa > Annelida > Polychaeta > Phyllodocida > Polynoidae > Harmothoe > Harmothoe impar. The sequence goes on along the minus strand of OX381712.1, from coordinate 62,980,882 downwards.
AATCTTCCACACTCATACAAAACATGTTACTGCACTGTCTTATGCCAAGATAGCATTAAATATACCACATTTTCACCATGCACTATGTCTTTAAAAAAAATAAAGTCACTTTTTTACCGTGTGCCCTGATGCGCAGCACCACACAATCAAAATATTTACATTATAATGGAACCTCCTGGGCTCTATTCTACAAGGCAAACCTGTTTGCAATCATTTAAAACAGTAATAAAGACCCTACTAGTACTAGCAGGGCCATACTAGCTGTCTGGCTAAACCCATACATTTACCCGGTTAACGTCACAGACGCCTCGGATAGCTCTACTATAATAGCGCTTCACTAGAATGGTCACACAGCCATCACAAGTGCTCAGAACCTCTTGAAATCTTACACACTCATACAAAACATGTTACTGCACTGTCTTATGCCAAGATAGCATTAGATATACCACATTTTGACCATGCACTATGTCTTTAAAAAAAATAAAGTCACTTTTTTACCGTGTGCCCTGATGCGCAGCACCACACAATCAAAATATTTACATTATAATCGAACCTCCTGGGCTCTATTCTACAAGGCAAACCTGTTTACAACCATTTAAAACAGTAATAAAGACCCTACTAGCACTAGCAGGGCCATACTAGCTGTCTGGCTAAACCCATACATTTACCCGGTTAACGTCACAGACGCCTCGGATAGCTCTACTATAATAGCGCTTCACTAGAATGGTCACACAGCCATCAGAAGTGCTCAGATCCTCTTGAAATCTTACACACTCATACAAAACATGTTACTGCACTGTCTTATGCCAAGATAGCATTAGATATACCACATTTTGACCATGCACTATGTCTTTAAAAAAAATAGAGTCACTTTTTTACCGTGTGCCCTGATGCGCAGCACCACACAATCAAAATATTTACATTATAATGGAACCTCCTGGGCCCTATTCTACAAGGCAAACCTGTTTGCAATCATTTAAAACAGTAATAAAGACCCTACTAGCACTAGCAGGGCCATACTAGCTGTCTGGCTCAACCCATACATTTACCCGGTTAACGTCACAGACGCCTCGGGTATAATAGTGCTATACTAAAACGGTCACACAGCCATTAGAAGTGATCAGAACCTCTTGAAACCTTACACACTCATACATAACATGTTACTGCATTGTCTTATGTCAAGATAGCATTAGATATACCACATTTTGACCATGCACTATGTCTCTAATAAAAATAAAACACATTTTACCATGTGCTCGCGATTGGGAGCATCGCGCTATCAAAATATTTACAATACAAAGGAACCTCCTTGGCTCTAGTCTACAAGGCAAACCTGTTTGCAATCATTTAAAACAGTAATAAAGACCCTACTAGCACTAGCAGGGCCATACTAGCTGTCTGGCTAAACCCATACATTTACCCGGTTAACGTCACAGACGCCTCGGATATCTCTAATATCGGATCAAGTTCAAGTCCAGGGGCATTCAAAGTGTTGGCATCATGGTTGAAGCTAGCTTGCCGTGGGTTGAGATGCGCTTTGGGGCTGCAGCGAGCCTTGTGAGGATGTCGGTTGTAGGCAGACGGATGAGGTCCTTCCTTGGTGGCCATTGGAACCGGTTCAGTGCTTTGTTAGCACGCTCCATGAGAGCGACCTCGTACATGCCTTTGGTGTCCACTCCATCTGTCACTTTAGCGATGAACCACTGGGTGTTGTGCATGCAGGCCACGAACTCACCGACGGTGTAGCACTCCACGTCTGGGACCTCATCAACCTGGACTGGGACCTCCACAGCAACGACTGGGACTTCCACGGCCTCGACTGGGACTGGGACTGGGACCTCCACAGCACGCGCTGCCCTCCTGCGGTTACTCTTGAAGAGGACATGCTCAACCCAGCCGGGGCAGTTGCGAGTTGAGGTGTTGTCTTCCCAGCAGCAGGGACCGAAGCACGAGGTGTCTCTGACAGCGATGGAGACATTTGGTACGGCCGGAATCGCTGCGTGGACCTTCATCGTGCCAGGCAGGGAGTTGACACAGACTAGACTCTGCAGTAGAGCGCGGGCATCCTGGATCTCCTCGAGGGTGACATGGATGTAGTGCACGGCCCCCTCTTTTGCATTACCAGTGTCAACAAAGGCCTTGGCGTTCTCGATGACAACTCCCGCCTTCACCAGTAGATCAGCGACTCGCTTAGCAGAAGCACCAATGCCATCGCAGGGACCCTTGCCATGGCCAGCTTCATAGTAGGTCCAGGTGGCTTGGATCCCCCCCATCAGCTGCTCGTGCTTGCAGAGGATGCTGAAGATGAATCGGTTCCGGTACTGCGAGGACGGCGAGTCGGAGCTGTAGTGGATGGTGGTGCAGTTGGGAACGTGCTCATCGATGAACTCGCGAATCTTCAACATGAAGGCGAGGATGGCTCCGGCATCGTGCTTGCGGTCATCGGTGCAGAGGGCTAGGGAGTGGTGTTTGGTGTTCCCGTCCTTGTCCTTGTAGTGGATCACGGCCGGGTGGAGAGTGACCGGATCCTTTGCGTAGTAGACGGCTTGTGGGGACTCAGGGAACGACACCATCCAGTTTTCCGAGAAATCCATCTGCACCGTGACCTCCTGCTCCGACATCGTTTCCCGTACTTCCCGGACGACTCGGTGCTGGTTCTGGGCGCGGAACGAGTGTTCTCGCATGGTGACAAAGTCCTTGCACATCATCTTGATGAAGTCTGCCTTGGTGTCGGTGTCTGGACGCAGTCGGAGCTTCTTGCAAGTTTTGTTCTTGCCGGTCTTAGGGTCCTTCTCCTGGATCTCGACTTCCACCATCTGCCATGTTTCCACGGTGACGGTGGAGCCAGTGATGCTCTTACGCATGTTCTGTTTGAACTCCTCCAGTGTGTTGGTACGCACTACTGCATCGGGTAGTCCTGGGAGGTGAGCAGCCCGTAGCCGGAGGGTGAAGTTTTGGTGTTTGGTGCAGAGACAGATGCGGGTGTTGTTGCACTGCACACACTTGATAAACTGGGCCTCCTTCCGGACTGCTTTGAAGGTGGAGAGACCGACCTTTCTCTCAGGGTACTCACTCTTGTAGATGTCGTGCAGTACTGAGAGTAGATCAGTCAGCACCACCTTCTGCACCTTACGGTTGGGCTCACCAGCCTTCCTCACCGTGACGACATCCTTTTTACCGGGCAGAGTGTAGGAGTGCTCGGGCCTGCAGAGGAACTCGACGATGTGGTTGACCTTCTCCTCACGGTCCCTGCACGCTGGGGACACCTTCGTGGCATCCTTTGGCTTGAGGGACCGAGGATCCACGCCGATGTCCAAGCAGAAGCGGGTCAGCACTTTGCCCTTCTTTAACTTGTCGCGGGCGGAGAACTTGCGGGCGATACGGGTCCGTACCACACCCCGCAGTGACCGTACCCCAGATGCGAAGATCTGGTACTTGGCAGAGTCAGCTTCAAGTTGTTTCAGCTGGTCTGCAGGCACGTTGACGGTCTTGTCGGTGGACGGGCCGGGTTGGTGGGCATCTATGAGGCGGCGGCGAGTGTTCTTGGCGTCGGAGGTGGTGGCCTGCTGGGCATGCCGGATGGTCTTGGCGGACATCTTGAGGATTGTCGCTGCTTGGTCTTTGATGGTCTGTTCCTGTAGGTCGATGGTCAGCTTCTGTTTGTGTACCCGCCTGAAGAGCCCCTGTTTTACAGGGGTCCTCACTTTGCGCAGCCTGCCTGCGGGGGGACTCCTGTAAATAAAGGTAATGGTTAAATATCAAATTGATGCCAAAGTAAATCATTACATAATAAATTATAATAATGATAAATACATAGACTACATGAAGTGTGCATTTGTATAGAATAGTGGAAGGGGGGAGGGGTTGACAACTAGCGCCCCCCCCGAGGTAGACTCTGCAACCCGATATAAGCCGAGTCTCCATGCTGCATTCATGCATCATGCCTACACATAGATACACATACACAAATAAGCAAATTAGAGGGGGGTGTCTCAGCCCCATGTGGTAGTCATGGTGCCTGCATGCAGCGCTGGCGAGCTACTCGCCAGCGCTGCATTGGTGCATCATTCCGACCCACGCTGCATTCATGCATTATGACAAGCAACTAAACAAGCAACTAAACAAGCAACTTAACAAGTGACTGAACAAGCAACTGAACATGCAACTAAAATGAACTGAGCAACCTCCTATTCTATTACTTTTATGGTACAATTACTTTATTCGTCGTCGCTATTATCCTCAGACTCCCTGAGGATGGGGTGTCGCTCGATGGTGTCTCTGTAAATTGTGAGTTACCAGTAAAGACAGTTTAATTAAAGATAGATACTGTATACCTACATGGATTGACATTGTGTATTAGCTATGCAAAGAGGTTTTCTAGATTGTATAGATTATAATGTTACCACTGGTACTTACTGCAGGTCGAGGGCCAGCAGCAGCGGATCCGGACTGAACCGGGTGCTGCGGGTTGGGCTGAGGGGTGGGGGCACCGTCACTGTGCGCTGTGGCCGTCCGGCAGGGGTCAGCGGCGTGTCACTCAGAGGAGCCTGGCGTAGTCCTGCAGTCCGCGAACACTCGGGGGTGGGGGTAGCGGCGGCGGTGGTGGTATCGGTGGCTGGCTGTAAAATACAATTTATCCCAGATTTAAAATAGGTGAATAAAATATACATATAGAGGTTTTTTTTTTTATTAAGGCCAATATCAAAATGTTACTATTACAGATGTCTCAAGTATTTAATTATACTAGTACTAGAGCTGTCACAGATGCATTTAAACTGAACACCGTTACTTTGTTGGACACTGCAGTTTAAACTGAACAGAACATTGAGTATACACACACAGTACAAATTGATTAATCACTGTATCATACAATAAGATAGGCATTTTGATTACACTTACACGAGTGCTTAGGCGCTTGTATACCACGCCGCCCGCGTCCACGTAGTAGTCTCCGTGCACGCCAGTCGACGAGGACGTGGCGGCAGGGACTGACGTGGCGACGGGGACGGACGTGGCGACGGTGACAGGGGTGGCGGCGGTGACAGGGGCTGCGGTGACAGGGGTCACGGCGGGCCTCCTGGCAACACGGGTGGCGGTGGCGGTGGCGGTGACGGTGGCGGTGACGGTGGCGGTGACGGTGGCGGTGACGGTGGCGGTGACGGTGGCGGTGACAGGCCTGGTGGTGACGGGCCTCGTCGACACAGGCGTGGTGACGGTCACGGGCGTCGTTGTCACGGGCGTCGTTGTCACGGGCGTCGTTGTCACGGGCCGGGTGTCGGAGCGCTGCTGTAAGAGAAAATCCGTTATCGAAATATAAATTAGGATTAACACATACATGTGTAAAAATATGCAATTGTAAATAAAATTAAAATACAGAATTTGTATACTTATTTCCTTCTTAATCTCACATTTACAATGAAATTAGAACCATGGTCGTAGTGTGTACAGATTCAGGGACTAACATATCTAAGAGGTTCCTTAATATGTGGTGAATGCTTAGTTGCCACCGTTAGGTATCCACAGGCACCACATACATCTATCCAAAATGATAGGGAACCCATTAATTATGCAGTGATCTCCTACAGACCAGGTGAGAGGGTCATGTGAGATTAAGTGAAATAAGCATTTCCCATGTCAGAATTTCCCACTATGTTACTATGTGGATACTGAATACATTTATGTAGTTTATTGCATTTATAAATAATACTCTACAGGATAATCATAGAGGCAGGTTCATAAAATCTAATGTTTATATAAATACTTATTAATCATAGGGAGGCAGGTTTATACAATCTAATATAAATACTTAATGATCATAGGCAGGTTCATACAATCTAATATAAATACTTACACCTCGTGGTCGAGTTGCCACAGGGGCAGTAGAGGCGGTGGCAGCAGTGGCGGTGGCAGCAGTGGTGGTGGCCGTCGTCTTCGTGCCCCGGGCACGCTTCCAGAGGGAAGCGGAGACGCGCAGCGGCGCAGGCGGCGGCCCTCCCTCGGCGGCATCCTGCAGCGCGTCCGCGGGTGGAGCCTCCTCGGCCGGTGGAGCCTCCTCGGGAGGAGCGCCAGCTGCAGCAGCGGGGGCAGGCCGCTTCAGGCGCCGGTCGGGCGAGAAGACAGGTGGCGGTCGACCCTCCGCCTCGGCCCTGGCGACCTGGTCGATCCGGTCACGCCACTGTGCCGTCTGTATGAAAAGTACAAGTATTGTTTAATTTGTGCTAAACAGTTGTGGGAGTTATGAACAGATTGAACACTGATTACTAATTGTATTAAGAGATTCATATGCTTATCCAATAAAATCCATACCTATATTTAAAATTTGTCCATAAAAGTAATTCTCAATGTTAGAAATTGCAATTTACTCACCCGCAGGTTTGCCTGGTCCTGCTGTAGCCTTCTCTCGTCATCCGTGGACGCCGCCTTCACCCTAGCCCTGGACTCCTTGCGGAGCTCGGCCTGGTGGCTCTGGTAGGCTGCCTCGTCCTCGCGCTTCTTGCGGGCCCTGCTCTCGGCTTGGCGCTGGGCGCCCGTCTTGGCCGTCCCGGGCGGTAGCTTCGGACGTACCATACTGCAAAATAAACAACAATTTATGATTATTTAAGGGAATTTCAGACCATTTAAATAGATTAACATCATGAATAATAATTGCTAATTATTGGCAAATGTTCACTTTAGTTGATTGGATAATTAAATACAGGTGTATAGCCAAAACATGGAGGATTTTGAGCACATCAGACATACATAAGTGGGTCTGCCACAGCTTTTAAGCAAAAATAGCCAGGGGACAGAGAAGTTGGAAAAAAAAGTTTTAACTACTGCCAATACACCTTACTGGCTCTTTAGATATATAGTAGGGGCATGCTGACTAAAAATATGGAGAGGTTGGGTGCAAGGGAACTACTATTTTTATTCGATTAACTGCTTTCGAGGCGTCTGTGACATTAATGAAATGTTCTATAAATATATGTAAACTTTGATAAATAAAAATATTTCTTGGTCAGGGCATTAGCTTACATACCCCTGAAGCATGGTACGAAGTTACATTGTATAATTCTATTTATTAGTCACTGTACAGTGACAATTTCATTTTCGTCGGAGGCGTCTGTGACAATAACCCGAAAATTCATAAATCGCCCTGCAGTGGCCAGGAAAGTTGTACCAGCGTAAATATATCCCACTAACATAATAAAGGGACGTTGTAGGAAGAGAAATAACCATAATATATTAAGTTTGGATAGGTTTCAGCTGAGTGAGAGTACATTTTTCTGACCGAAATTCCAAAAAAATTCTAAAATATTTTTTTAAAAGACATGAAACATAGCCTAATAAGCATGGGAGGCCTACTAAACTACATACGAGCATAGAGGAGCATCTAATCTATTGATTCAAGTTGGTATGTACCCGCAGGAAACGATAGAACGATAGCCAGAACGATTTTTCGCCGAGCCACCATTAATGTCACAGACGCCGCCGGCGAGCGTACACCGGTGAAATTGGCAAAAAACAACATGGCGGCGACTGTGACAATAATACGCGAGCACTCGAACGAAAGTAAACGATCAAGTCTACCTAAAATACACCGTTCGAAACGAAAATAAATGTATCAGCGTAGGCCTGGGGGCATAATGAATCAAAATATAACACATTTTTGGTACGATCACTTACCTTTGCTTAGCTTTTAGCTGAAAAAGAACGCTGATCTGGCGGAATGTGGAGTCGCTCCATCAAGATGTGACGCTGCTGTGCTCGCCGAAACACTACCCGGATGTTCGGCGCTTCCGGCGGGTAACAGGAACGCCGACAGCGTTCCCGCGCTAAATTTGGGGTTATTGTCACAGACGCCGCCGCAAAGTATAAATACCCCTCCCGCGGTGCCCGTTCACTACATATCGAATCAATTGCAGTAGACGATCCTCAAATACAACCCAATAGAGTACACAGGGTACAAGAAATATATATAAAATCATAATTAAACGCTGGAAAGGCTATAATGCTTGGAGGCGTCTGTGACAATAACTCGAGTTCCAATACACTATATTGCCAGTAAGGGAGAGAAAAAGTGGGCGTGGCTAAAAAAAATAAATTTCATGAGCACACCCATAGGGAGGCTCTAGATTGCTGGTAGTATGGATATTTAGTGAATACTATTATTAAAGATATAGGCCCTTTTATTAATGTCACAGACGCCTCCAAAACATGTAGTTGCTACACTTGAACGTCACTGTTGAAAAATTTGCGCGGGATATGAAAGTGTAACAAACTGATTTGTTCACATAACATATATAGCTACTAGGAAATGCTGTTTAGTGATAGTTTTTGATGTCTCAGTTGACGTGAGGGCCTTGTAAAACATGGATAATTAGCTAAAAATCATGGATTTTAGCCATTTTTCAACTTTGGAGGCTCATAAATCGGCCAAAAATCATCGTTAATGCAAAATTTTAATTTTTCCCGAAAGCCAAGAGTCTGCCCTCTTATGAAAAACCAACAAAGACCATACTGGTGTATGTATTTTTATTCTGTGGCTGTTGCAAAGCAGAAAACCCCCCAAAACCCAGATCAGCATCTTTTTTCGATCCGACCCATATATGATAAGATATAACCATCCATCTACAGTACAAGAATCAGTGTCTGTTCCTTTTTCTATTAAGTATTTATAACTTCTAAGCTGTCTTTTATTTCTGTTCTCCAACCTATTGTGTAAACACACCATTTATATCACTAACCATCTCATCATATATGACTTTAGAGGGGAAAATCTCATATTCAAATGGAATAAATACATTTGAAAATAACATGATATGTTTAGTGTTTGAAATAGAAAGAACATCTACACCATACTTATGAAAGATGAACCTACCATTATGACAGTGCTGGTGGATGGGTTCAATTGAACCCATGGCAATATCAATTAGCAATGATGAATCTCGGATTTCATCAGTCTATGATACCTAATGATATGCAATTAAACAATTTTGAAAAAAAAGGGGAAGAAAAGGGAAGGGCTTAGATAATGATTACATTGCACAACATAGCCTTACATATGACTTGATAACGAGGCAAACCTCATAAATGACCACATGTGACTGCAAAATTCTGGTCACCCTTGCAACTTATTGTAAATAGTCTACTTTCAGGTTGCTTTGCACCTGTTGGGGCATCGGTACAGTACCAAAGTATTTATCAGTAGCCTAGTGTCTTTAGACCATTAAACCAATGCCCTATAGTGTATGTATATCAGCTATCAATAACATTAGCGGGTGATCCTCACAGACAACATCCTATATCCTCCTACCATTGAACCACATGGGTTACTGGTGCTTTAATAATAACATCCGCAGTGTGTACAGACTCATGGAAAATATCAATATAGAAATTCATAGAAAATATCAACATAGAAGGGTCAGTGGGCTTGTCCTCAAAATACAGTAGGTTCCATGTATTCTGATTGCAGAAAGATAATCAGTCATGTTATTCTAAAAAAGGGTTTAAGGAAGGGATTGTCATGAGCTGTATTGACTCATGGCTTATGACAATTGAAATAGGGAATGATCTGGATGTTCACTTGAGGCAACTTGTAAGAAATGAATAGTGTCTGAGGAATAGAATTCTGTTGTTGGTGCAGGGGTGGTTAATGATTGGGTCTTGTCTTACTTGCACTGACAACATTGGGGTATGTTAGAATAACATACCCCAACAGAATACTGCCATCTAAGTGTGATAAATTTGTTAGAGTCTCTTAATCAACCCTTGTGCCTGGAAAAGAAGGTGCCACTAAAGCCCCATTTCCATAATATAGACAGACTTGATGACATTTGATATTATACTATCCTTATGGATTGATGTTAGATATGTCCTTAGACATTGATAAGTATCAGCCTTTAAGCATATATAACCATAAGAATAAGAAGACAATGCTGTAAATTCAATATATATGTATATACAAGATAACAGTGTGAGAAGTATGAAGCAAATTCTCAAACAAAATTTAAACCTAATGATCACCAATTAATTAGTTACTTGCATCACATGATAGTAGCACAGGATTGGTCGCTGAGATAGAAACTGCAGGTAATAGCCCATGAGCTATATTTAGAATGAAGGGAACTGCTTTAGAGCCTTGGAGATTGATTCACGTTACTTAAGCTGTCCACGTCCATACTTAACTTTTTTTTCCCTAACCTTATACCCAGCCCTTCTCACCCACCCATCATCAGTAGCTATGCCACCCATTACACTCCTGCTGTAGCAGTCAATGCCATAAGCTATACTGTGTGGGATTTTGATGGACTATGTCAGATAATATTGATTGAGTTTTCTTCTTTTATGTGACATCTCTGTGCACTGCACTGCACAGTCAGCTATTTTATTATATTACATTAGTTGAAACTTTTAATAGTATGTTAGCTAGCTTATCCAATGTAGCTGTGTAGCTTATTAGTTGCAGTCAATGTAGAGGAGAAAAGAAATCCCACCCAACACATATATTTGCCTATATTGGATCATCCCTTTAAGGCCAGTCTATGCTTAGGATCCTACCTGTATCTGCTTCCATGAGGCATATCTGTCACCATGATAATTTTATGGTGGAGGAGACTAACTGTTGTCAGACCTATTGGCAGTCCATGTCATATAGATAGATGAGCAGGGAGATAGCATCTTCCTCCTGAGTGTGCCCTCAGGGTGTACCAGAAGTGGTAGGTGGGTTTGTCTGCCTGCTATTTCTCACATTTATATGTTTATATGAGGCATAAATCTATAGATGCATTTCTCACATCCCATCCTACAATTGATGTTATGTATCACTCTAATAATAATTACCATCATTGTCAGGATGTTGATATGTCCATTATTTCCAGGACTTTTCATCCATCCTTCCACTACATGTGATGCCAATGTAATAAGTAGATGAAGAGTTTGGAGGCAAAATGACATAAATCCATTTTGTGCATTTTGAGATGACAGTACATTTCTAATTTTGAATCCAATGTATTCATATAAACATGTTTATATTTAACTAATGTCTGTGAAATCTAACCAAATGCAAACATGAATTTTCCTCCAAAACATTATAATAGGAAGATAAACAAGGTTTTTGTTCTGATGATGTTAAAAATCTGGTATTGAGGCTAATAAAGTTAGACCACTTTTGAGTAAAAAAATAATACCCTGTATCCGACTTAACTAAACATTGCTACGTACAGAATTAGCCAAGATTCCAAATAAATAAAGTTTCCAGGAGGTTTTGGATAATGGGCCCAAAAAACTGTCAGTTGCTGATTGTAAAACCAGCTTTTGCGAAATAGCAGAGGAATTATTTTCTACATTTTATTGGTCTGTCATTTGATAATGTGGACAGGATTGATATAAATGAAAATAATGAAAAGACTACCTCCAAGGTGTTTTGCACCTCTGGGGGCAAGCAAGCATAGAGATTCTCCAATTAGTTTATTAGCTTAATGACTACTTTGCAATTGACCGCTCCTTTCATAGCAGCTATCAATTACATTAGGGAATAACCTTTGCATGCATCCTTCATCCTCACACCATTGAACCACATGCGCTTTTGAGTGGAAGATTAGTTTCTAATGCTTTAATCCTCAGGGATGTGTAGATGAAGAAGTGTGGTCAGCATAATGTTGTATGTTTGAATTTTGAGGAGTTATACCTCAATCATTTATTTTTGAAATAGATAGCTTCTAAACCAGGAAAATGAGTTTGGACCAAGACCAGTAAGTTTGTTTTTTTGTAAAACTATGTTGCTTAAGTTAACACTGCTGATGGTTTGGCTACTGTAGTAATCTTTCTGGATGTGCCTAGGATGTGCTAATCAGGCTAAAAGCAGATTATATGGGCAGGTCCATACCCTCCAAAGTGATGGCTGCATTTAGAATGTCAAGTGTGACAGTGCCGTGGGACTGTGGTCCATCAAATCCAGCACTTCATAGCAACACTTCTAAAGTAAAAGTTATGTCAGACTAGTAAGGAAGCCCTCTGACTGTGAGGTCATTATTACTCCTATTTATGGTATCAATTATGTGGTAAATTGCCCATCAACATCAGGTTCTAATAGATCTAGCCCCATCTGGTTGCAACATTAACCACAGCTCTTACAACATTCAGTGCTAAGTTTATGATTCACGCTGGCAACCTACACTGATGTCCGTGACTTAGTCTAGGGAGTCTTATGTCTGATGCCTTCAGATTGCTGCCATTCTATCCCTTCATCAGTCTCACCTGCTAGTCTGACATAAGGTTTAACAGCACATGCTTTGTGGCTTTAGATGTACCTAATTAGAAACAAACCAAGACCTACTCCTTCAAGTGTAGTAACCCATCACTTGTGATGGACACCCCTTAACGATATACTAACTGGTATAGTTTACTTCTCTCATGAAGTTGGACTCAGGAAGTGTGCATAATAGACTGAAATGCTACTTATGAGTAATTTATCTTTGCATCATAACGAGATGCCCTTCTGGTGAATTACTGTGCAGCTAACCCTGAGAATACCCATGTTGAGCTCATCTATGTACCCGGATATTTATAAGCTACATGAGGACGCAGAAAAGGCAATATACATGTATCACCGACACGCGTCTATACCCACATTAGCGTAATGCCAATCTGGAGGCACTATGATATCTTACTGGTTATAAGGGAGCGTTCATTTGTGAATTATAGGGGGGGGGGCAATTGACATGCTATCAATAGTAGTTGAAACATGTTTATGGTGATGAGATGAGAATGTTTGGAGTTCAGTATATTTATCCTGTAAAGAATCTTGGGACAGTAAAAGTATGAGAATTATAGTAAACAGGACAAATTCTATGGAAACCATCATTGTTGAGAATTTCTATGAAATGCACTAGACAAAAAAAAACATTTCTCTATCTAGAGCATCTGTAAATGCGGTGGAAGATGAGTTGCTCATCCTTTTATAAATCCTCAGGGTGTGACTTAATCCAGTACCAATGCAATGTCAGCAACAGTATGCCTTTTTAATCAAAGAAGGTTGAGGGGATGTTCAGGTAAAATGAAGCAGTAATGCTAGATACTAAAGGTCTGAGAGGGCTCTCTGATTGAGGTTATTTGAAGGGAACAGCTGTCAGTTGTCTACCTGAAATATTTAGTTCAACTATCTTAGGTTGTTATATATTCAGATAGTGGCCACTTTAAGGAATGGCTTACATCCAAACCTTGATAAAAGTCTTTTTTATTGAAAGGTGATGGAGTTTTCTAGATTTTCTAGATGTGGTTCTAAAAATGTATCTAAGACAATGAGGTCGTGACCCATTTTCAATATTCAAGCATTATAAAGAATCCTGATAACTGCATTTGCCATCAAGCAGTGTCCATTTCCAAACTGATAGGTCTAAGGCATCACCCAAATATAGAACTGGAATCAGAGCCTCAATGTCATGATATAATATGGACTTTAGATAAGTTACATCATTTGTCATATTGACTGCTGTAAGCAACTGATTTACCCTGGCCATGATAAGTAGAAAATATAATACCCTTAACAACAAAGGGCAATCAGAGAGCTTATCATACGGAATAGCCACAAGGCAATTTCTGACTCAATGTGCTCGATAGAGGCAAACAGACCTGTCCTTATAAACACATTTAAGTAACAGATCTAGCCTCAGCATGAAAACGAGTCTCTTGTGTGCTTTAACCAATATAATCAAAGAGAGGAGTGCTCTAATTGCCTCATCAAATTGAATGACAATAGTGAACATAATTATATTTGTTCACTATATCTGCACTTTGTATTATTGTGATGACAGGGTTATTCATGGACACCCCTCCCCTCCCCCCCCCCCCCAAATAGATAAATGGAGACAGAAATGTAGAAGACACCCCAGTTAGTATAGCCGTATCACTGCATTCATTGCAAAAGACAAAATATACTTTATCAGGGAACCATAAGATTGCCCACATTAACACTATATATCTGCTGTCAGGCCCACAGGTAAGTACAAGTTAGAAAAAAAGGGCATGAGAGGCTGATTGCATTTTACCCTTACAGGAGTAGCAGCAGGAGGTTTCTGTCTGCCCCCTGCTACTGCAGTACATAATTGGCTTCATAAAATTGAATGAGGCTTCTTTCATGATATACAGTAGCTTGGTAAGCTGGGCTGATAACAGCCAAATGTTGGGTTAAACTGGTGATTAAGGTCTGGTTTAGTCATTCATCCAGGGAAACAGATAGTCAGTGTCTGTTCCTTTTTCTATTGGATTAAGGAGAACTCCTAAGCTGTCTTTTATTTCTGTTCTTGTTACTATTCTGTTAACATGCTACTAACCATTGCATCATATATCACCAAACAATAATGTTAACGTGTTGATGTTTCTTGCATGGCATAAATCAATCGTCATTTGAAAAATAGGTGAGTCCGGATAGATGACAAAATGTCATGTGCCTTCTTAATGCAGAACATCCTTGCAACGTATAACGATTAGTCTACATTCAGGTCGCTTTGCGCCTGTGGAGGCAACACTATCTAATCATTTATCAAAATAATGTGAGTACTATAGAGGCTTTTCAACCAATGCCCTCTAGTTTATGGAAATCCCTATCAATTGCATTAAGAGATAAACCTTGCAGGCATTCTCAATCCTGCGACCTTTGAACTATAAGAGTTGGTGTGAGTGGAAGATGAATTGCTTTAAAATGTTCTTAGGGTGTTAAGATGTAACGACGCTTAACTCTTTAAGGACGGCAAGGTGATGTTGTGTGCTATTAACCTTTGTTGTAGAGATATCTTCTAACGTGTTACTACAACATATGGGGAGGTGTTCTGCAAAAAGGGACCATAGTGCGGGTACATAAGGGGTCCCTTTACCCAGTCCATGTCACACATCTTAATGTCCACAACTAGGGAATGCCACAAAGGGGTATTGTAATGATACAATAGATGTACTAAACACCAAAAGAACTCTTTGAACTATTTATGCACTACCTGATTGAATCAAACTATATAGATTGAACTATCTGAAATGCAATATTAATTTGCAATTAACTTTGATATTCAAAAAAGCGGTTTTCATAATATAACAGAATAATTATGAGCTATGTTGGGATTAGTGTGCTTACTAGTACCTAAACTCTATCCCAAGAGTCATATGGGCATGCTCTGGGGACCTAAATCAAAAAGATACTACAGCTCCTTGGGTTTCTCCAAAGGTGGCTGATAAACCACTAATGCAAGGGCACTCACCCACGGAAACCCTCCAACTCATGTCTTCTCCTTCCTCTTAACAGAAGCAAGGCTTTAATCTCAATGTCCCAACATTCCATAGCATAAAGGATACATTGAGAATATCATTGATGCAATGTCAATACTTTTGTCCAAAATCCACCTCTGCCTGGCAACACTTCCAAGTGCAGAATTCTGTGTATATTCTATGGCTTTAGAAGTGCCCATCAAAAGGAGACAAAAACGTATTGTGTCATTCAGTTCCATGATGTCATGGCACCACAGATGTTAGATGTAGAGTCTTTGGCTAGTAATAAAATGTATTCAGAAAGAGAATATCTTATGTTGAGCATAAAGAAGGGCAGTGCTTCTTTGTGTGTAATAAATTGATCAAGTAGTGTCCCCCCCCCCTCCTTCACCTGACTATATTTTCTCGACATGACTGTTTGTTAATTCTACATCTTAAAACTGAATTCTTAAAGTTCAAAAAATATACTCTAAGTAGGCAAATGCCAGGCACATATGTTTTATAGAATGGAAGTTTGAGCCTAAACAGTCAGATTGTTCAGACTGGCTAACAAACCAATGGTAGCTAGTGGCAAAAGTCTTTTTTTCTGATCAGTCTAAATCAGGTCCAATATCATACACTAAATTGACCAATAAAGCTAGGATGTGACTTAAGGTAGACACAAATATAGGTCTCCTAAAAAGGATGATCCTTGACAGTAAGAGGTTGTTTTCATTTTAGTAATTAGATCTGGTGGAAAGACAGACCTTTATAAATTTGTTTGGTATTATCACCAGACTCTCTGTCAATAAAAACAAGAAGCTGCCAATGAAAAAAAGTAACACTTGTAAGCAGTTTCTCTTGTGCTCCTCTTTTTAATTACTGCTCAAATACTTCAGAATCGTGTTCAGAGCACTGATTCACACCAGTGAAGTGTGCTGCTCATGCTTTTCATTGTCACCCCCTGATAAATGCCAAGAACTCTGCCTTTGAACCAAACAGGAGTCTGTGAAGAGGTAAAGATGGAAATATGCCCCCCAGCATCCATTTGGGGCAAACTGCTTTTTTACCATCATAACATAAAGGGAATGTGTTTAAAATGCAGAACTGTGTGTTTGTCTCCTTACAAGAGGTAATTCAATAGAAAATGAATAGCAAACACAATCTTGTCTTGCCAGGAAATGGTTGTGCCTCCTACCATGAGAACATGATCAACTAATCTTGATTGCTTCAAAATTGATTTGAAACTGTGGGCAAGACATCCCAATTTTAAATCTAACCTCAATCAGTTTACACTGCTAACCCCAAAAACTATTTTCTTTAGGTCCTCAGAAAGCAGAAATTATTTCAAACTATAGAAACTCACATTTTACAAGAAAAGCCTTGTTGACAAAAGTCCTAAAATCAGATTAAATAAGGTTAGAGCATTATTAGATCTCTGAACGTGGACACAAGGAAGAGATTAATTAATGGGAAGAAAACACATCCCATGAAAGTGTAAACATGTAGAAAGTTTAGATCAAGAGATGTCATAACATTAATCACTTAAATCGCATGGAGAGACTGACCTAGACTCCACTTTAAAAAGGTTTGGATACCTATACTCGCTCATTCCAAGTCTTGGTGGAGAGATCATTAGAATTGGGCCTTTAAATCAACCTTAGATGAAAGCCCCACTGAAACACTTGCCTTTGGAGTAGGACAACTTAGCTTGAAACACTGAGCAAACACTTGAAGACACTTCTTTCTTGTAAACAGATACTGAACTAAGCACTGAGAGTCAGTGACTGTAAAACTACTCTTGAATGAGAGTCAGACACTGATGTTTTGGCCGCACTAGCTCTACCATTTATCATTGAGTTCTGTTCTGGGTTCTGTTCTAGGGCTATACCAAATATTTAGTCTATGGAATTAAAAATGTGTGAGCAATTGATTTTTTCTTTGTTTTAAGGAAAAGCTTCTGCCTCTTATTCTGAGAGTTAAGCCCCTGTAAATAATCATTGAATGTAATTTCTGTAGAAATAAGGTATGCTGAATCCATACACCTTTGTAGTATTTTTTTTCTTAGGGGGTGGGGTAGCTGTACATTACTGGTGCACGAGTACATTAGACCTCAGTCTGGAGAGCTGATACAGATTAACACAGTGCTTCTCCTGCTTCACAAGGCATACCCAAAGTAGAACTAAGGACCTAGTTATAGTTCAATTCTCAGGCATCCCTTTGTGTAATGTGTCTCAAATATTTAGCTTTCTATGTTTTAACCACATTGGTTTGAAGTCAGAGTTTTTTGAAAGTTATGACATTAAATTATCATGGAATTATTAGAGTCAACACAGTGAATATCGTTTATCACTTGATTGCTTTACAGCATAAATACAGATCCTTCTGGAGTGTGTGCATGCCTAAGGACTAGCATCAGTGCTAGCTTCAACAGCTGAGGCAACATAAATCTACTTCACATCAGATCAGGATGGTGGGAAAAAGGTTCAAAATCAATTTCAGGACTCCTTTAGCATACTTGGCTTTGAAATAGGCACATCTTAGTGTGGGCTGCTGGTATAAGATGTGGACAAATATTTGCAATCACATCTTTCCCTTAAGCGAATACTCAACAGGGGTATACCCTGTTTGGGTTAGAACACGAGGGTGTGCCTCTTGTACAATTAAAGAAAAGCAAAAGTTGTGTAACATGAGGATAGATATGAGAGATTAGAACTAGGGAATAGCATTTTCAGATTCACAGAGTGATACATTGGATGTTAGCATATATTTCAATGTGATATAACAGAGAGTATGACATGAGAAAATGTCTTGTATACCTTTCGAGAAAAGATGTCCACAGAATCTCACTATACATCTAAGGGCCGATCGCAATTTAGCTCATCCATAATATTGAGGAAAATGACCTGTCATTTGTAATGATGTTCGTTAGGGAACAAGACTAGTGCCACACAGAAAACATTACGGGCAGTAAGATGTGGCTCGTACTGATGACACTACGTAGTCGAGCTGACAAAACCAAAAGCTCTGACCTTGGATCGCCATCAAAGGATAGCCTACATTCTGTCTTCACACTGATCACCCTATTCTGTAGGATGATCAGTTTGACAACCCAGGGTTGCAGATTTTGGTATTGTTAATTTCTCCCCTGTGTAATTTGGCCTACAGATGCAAATATATTTAAGAGCTACTTCAACATCTACGGTGGCCGACAAGGCTCACTCAAAAAGAAAGTAGTATGAAAAAAAAAGATTATTTTTTTCACTATGAAAAATGGGGAGAAATTGTTCTTATAATTTTTTTCAGAAGTGAAATTTAAAAAAATATTTTTCAACATTAAAAATAGTTGCTGTCAACTGTCAACAGCGAAAATTGTTGCTGTCAACTGTCAACTTTTTCAATTTTATCATTTTTTCAGAAGTGAAAAGATATTTTTACTTTTTAACATTGACTGATAGCAGAATGTGCTTAGAGAGCAGAATGTTGAAAAAGTTGACAGTTGACAGCAACGATTTCCGCAGTTGACAGTTGACAGCAAGTATTTTCTATGTTTAAGAAATTCTGAAAAAAAATCACTTCTGAAAAAAAAAAACTTTTTTTCCCAGGTTTATAGTGAAATTTTCTTTTTTTAATTTCATAGTACTTTTTTTTGGAGTGAGCCTTGTCGGCCACCGTAAACATCAGCCTGTGAGACAATAAGCAGGTAATCATTAGGCTTGATTTGAGATCATGTTGTGCTTTTAAACTTGACAAACTATAAAGCTCTCTAACATACTTTGTAGGACTATTTCAAAGAATGTTCTGTGTGATCAGGGGACCCACTGAAGACTTATTCCAGAAAAGTATATTTTGATTGGGTCCAAAAAATGTCAAAATGAAGGGGAGGGAAGGGGTTGGACAATAATGAAATACTCCTTGGGGATCCGTTTGGTTTTAACGACAAAAGAAAGGTCCAGCAAAGATGCTTTTCTTGTGACAAAACAAGCAGGAAATTGATAACAAAATAATGCAAAGGGACATGTAATTTCAAGGGTCGTGCAGGTCAAGACATTGATCAATTTGCCATCAATAAGGTTAATTCAATAATTGATACTGCTTTGAACTGATAACAGAATGATCTGCACATTACCAGGGTTATTTTGGCGTGCTAGTACCAAATTGAGTGCTACTTATTTTAGAATGCAAATATTGGTGTTTCATTTTCCAATGAGAGCATTATTTGCCAGTGGGTATTTCCATATAATTCGTTGATATTGATAGTTCCATAAAAAAAAAGTCAACCATGACAGATAAGAAATAACAATTAACTATGGGTCCGTAGGTGTTCATAAACTGGAACTGAAAATTCACAAAAGAATATTCTTCATAATTGCCTCAGATGGATGAGTGAGCGACATATAAAATGTCACGCAGTCTTTATTATTTGACACTGTAGAAGAGGAAATGTTTCGCAAGAAAGATTGTCTGCAGGGGTTATGAAGCTTAATGTAGAGAATGGTCCAGATATTCACTGGAGGCAACTTGTGAGAAATATAAAGTGCATGAGGAAGAGTGTTGTGCGATTGAAGGTTCAGGAGAGTAGTCAATGATTAGGTCCTGTTCTACTTGTCTCAACAACTTTGGAGTGTGTTAGACATTACAGTATACTGTCCCCCTGAGTAGTGGTAGACAAAGGAACCAACATAGCTGGATACTGGACGCAGTATCAGTCTCATATTTGGACTTAATTCCTTGGATAATTTGCTTCCTCAGGCATTTTTCCTTGCATTTTCTAAATTAGGGGAAGTGAGGGCCGACTGTATATTTCAAGAAATATATAAGATATGACAAAGAAGATCATAACCATGAGAATAAGATGTCAAAAGCAGCCAATTCTGTGAAATTAATGGAGAATTGAAGATAACAGAGAAATATAAAGCATATTTTCCGAAACTCAATTGATATAATAACATGACAGTAACTTAGGACTGGCTGCGTTAAGCAGCAACTGCAGCTAGAACCTCACCCATGAGCTATATTTCGAATTAAGGGAGAGGCTTAACAGCTATGGACATTGATCCACGTTACTTAAGCTCTCCACATACTCTTTATCCAGCTACACACTGAAACCCCAGAGGCAGGAGCCTAATCATTAAAACGATGTAGGTTGTCAAACTGAATAACGGCAGGTGCTGTGGAGAATGGTATATGAATATAATCTCTAATTAGCCCGCCTCTTGGCAAGACGTATCCCTTTCACATATTTGGTGTACTCTTGATTGAACTAAGTAGCATTACTTGTTATAAATAAGTTGCCAATGGGTAAGAATGATGGCCCCAAAGGTATAGAGACCACTCTGCTCCCTGTCACTATTTTATGGCTTGTGATAATAAGAATTATGCTGATACATCATTCAATTACAGTGACACTGGGTGGCAGTCATGTGCCCATGCATGTCCAGTGTGCAATGGCATCGGGTAGCATTGGGTAGTAACCTAGGACTTCAGAGTTGTCATTCCTGATGACTTTAGATCTTCAAATTGACAATACTCAACAACCTTGAGGTAGTCAGAATGACTGAGGTCGTCATTATAACAGCTTTGGTCTGGATCAGATTGAACTACCTTAGAACTACCTACAGTGGTCACCTTGACTACCTAATGTTGCCAATTTTGGTATTGTCAAAATGACGACTGTGAGGTTTTCAGTGTATCCAGCTCTCCTCAGCCACCCACCATAAGTAGCCTTCTCAGCTGTGCATCCTGTACCCTTACGGCCTTGCTACAGCAGTCAATGCCATAGTCTATACCAGTGTATACCGTTTGGGAGTTAGACCGCCTATGTCCAATGTTATTGATAAGGTATCCTTTTATTATATCTTTAATCTCAGTACATTGCTCGATTGATCAAGATTTTATTCATACGCAGGTGATGATACTATGTTAGCTTAGTTGGTGAAGCTGCATGGCATATTAGTTGCAGTCAATAAAGAGGACAAGAGAAACCCCACTCCCAGGCTGTACTTACCTATGATGTCTGCCTATATGTATCGTATCCTCCCTTAACTGTCAGCCTTTGCTGAGTAGCCTACTCCTATATTCTATAATGAGACAGGTCTGTCTAACATGATATGGTGGAGTAGATAGTCATATAGCAGTGGTTTGAATAAGTGTAGGGGTCTCAAATAAGTGCAGATCTTGAATCAGCACAGGGTTGATCAGGGCATTGAAATGAAAATTTAAATCATTTTTATATCTTGAATAAGAGCAGGTGTTGTAGAAGTGCAGGGCAATTTGTACCTTCTAAATGTATAAGTGCAGGTGCATTTATCTTATTTAAACCACTATATTTTCTGTTGTCAGACCTATTGATAGTCCATTTCAGATAGTTGTGAGCAGGGTGATAGCATCTTCCTCCTGGGTGTGCTCTTAGGGTGTGGGAACAGTGGTAGGTGGGTATGTCTGCCTCTAGGATTTCGGGTTTCAATACAAGTCTTTCTTTTGTATAACAGATCTTTAGATACAATTTTCCCTCCCATCCTATAATTAGCTCTTGTACTAGACACTTCAATTCTCTGGTACTAACGAAGCACTACAATTGGAAAAAGAGCATTCATGGTCTTATTTCAAAAAATTCTATCACAGACTAAAGGGCCATATATCACTTTTAAAGTGAATATTGTTTAGTAATAAAAATTAGCCAGTGTTCCAAATTGATAAAATTGTCTAATATATCAAAAACATAATATCTTTTATTCTAGAAAATGTTTGATATAGTCTGCAAAGAATGCTGTCTTCCATTGAGTGTTGATTGTAAAAATTAACCAGCTTTGTTTAAAGATAGGAGGGATGACTGATGATAATCCAGTGGAATTATTTTGTACTTCATACATGTCTGTGGAAGGGCAATTTAATGGGCATTTCCCTCTTGCAACATTATGATGGATAGTCTACTACCAAGTAGTTCTGCGTCTCTAGACATTCCAAATATTTTATTAGCTCAATAAGTCTATGATGCAATCCATGGCTCCTTTCATAGCAACCATCAATTACATTAAGGTATAACCCTAGTAGGCATCTGTAATCTTCCTACTATTGAACCACATAAGCTGGTTTGAGTGGATGAAGAGTTGCCCAGGCTATAAAACATCCTTAGGGGTGTGGTAAGGACTGTTAAAACCCAACACCAAGGCAACATCAATACCGTTATGAGTTCTTGATCTGGTCTTTTTAAGGGAGATATACAGGTGAAAGGAATATGTGATGCTACATTGGGTCAGTGCAGGAGGTTTTCTTGGTGAGTTTGTATGAGGGGAAGGTTATTTCTTGCTCTTGAATGGCAGGCTAAAGGTATGACTAAATTGAGTAAGTGTTTCTCATAAAAACTGCAGTATATATCATTGATTGTGGGCTCTTAATGACATATACTGCACGAATTAATATATCTGGTTGTGTGTTTGTAGTTGTTTATTTAGACTGTCCAGTGCATAGGCATTTTATTAAGAAGAGTATATATATATGCAAAGCTTCTGTCAAGTGTCATGCAAAAGTAGCAATAATTATGTGGGAGCATGGGGTCTTGTCCTACAGCTATGGGCGTGGTCGTACCAGCTTTCTCAGGAGTGCTTGCGTGTCTAAAGTAATTGCCTTGGTCACTCCTTCTCTGCTGTTCTGCATACTGATTTTTTTCTTAAGAAATCTGAAATACTCATCATCCTTGGTCTCATAGTGATATTAAGGTGTTTGCCTTGCTCGACACCAGTGGTAGACATAGACTGTAACAAAAAATATGCTGAACATGCAGATTCTCATTTTCCTTTTTACTGTACTCTCAGTTTGTTCTTCATATAACACAGCATCGGAAGACCATCAGGGACTAGTGTTTTAAATTTAGTTGAGAATCTTGGCTCAGATCGCAATGCATGCCTAAGAAGGAAGAAATAACCGCACAGTTTGAATCCAGGCTATTATCCACCACCAATTTAAATTTGATTATAGATGTGTGTGACAGTCCATTAGTATCATTTAACATTGTCATTAACGGTTTAACCGCATGGTCATCCTCATTACGTAGTACTATTGTACCATAGATGAAGGCAACGGTTTCCAGTTATACCAAGCGCCAGTGCTTATATTCAAAATCGGGCATTTAAAAGCGACGGTACGATAGTTCAGGTCTAGGCTAGGTCATCTGCTGTAACTGTGACAAGTATGCTAGTAAGACCAATGTAAGGCTGAGCAGGGTGATAATATTGTACATTTACTGTAGCAGCAGAAGGTTTCTGTCATAATTTGGTTCATAAAATGATATCAGGCTGTTTTCATGGTAGAGTTTGCCAATCTGGGCTTTAATTCAAACCATGAACCAGTATTGTGAACTAACCATTAGCAATAGTGAATACATGCTTGAAACCTCATATCTCATCAGTCCATTATAGTCCTCTTCAATAACCAAACGAATAAATTAACAAAGAATGGACAGGCATTGGGCAATTATAATTGGTAAGTATTTATCTTTTTATTTCATACCGTTTATTTTTGGGTAAAGAACGGCTCATTGTCTAGCCATTGATATACAGCCGTTCTTGGATATGGGTAATGTCAGCCACTGGTCATTTAATGAACGGGATAAATCTGATAGATTGCCATCTGTGGCTACATAATCCAGGTCATCCTAGCAACTTATTATTAAATTGATTTTGTCAAATACAAGAAGCCATTGACTTACAGCAGCAGGGCTGTATCAGTCCACTTCCGGTTTGAACACCTCGTATCACAGTAATTTGGGCACATCGTATCAGCATGCTTCCGGCCTTAGCACTGGCGCATGAATATGAAGTTGATGTTTATTGTGTACTATAGTCTGTGGCTACATAATCCAGGTCATCCTAGAGTAGTATTGTATGTATCGGAACGGGACTATAGTTAAGTACTGTTTATTACTCAATCGACCTGCAGCCAATCAGAGGCCTCCCTTTTGGCGGGAAATTCAAAAGCAGCCAATGAGAGGCCTCCCTTTTGGCGGGAAATTCAAATAGGTCACGTGACCGGAAGTGACCTACTTCCGGTCACGTGACCTTTGGGCGGGAAATTCAAATAGGTCACGTGACCGGAAGTGACCTACTTAAGAGGGTCACGTGACCACCATGTTGGCGGGAAATTCAAATAGGTCACGTGACGGGAAGTGACCTACTTAAGGGGGTCACGTGACTACTAGGTTGGCTTTCAAAATAAGTCACTTGAGATTTTGATGGATAAATAAATTTAAAAAAAGAAAAAAAAAGCAAGCTGAAAAAAGCTTGCTAAAAAATAATTTAAAAATGTGGCTCTTTTTTTCTAGGGGGAGAGGGGCACTCTGGGGGGCACTCTTTAAGATGCATGGGGGGGGAGGGGGGGAGGGGGGGGGGGAGGGGCAGGGTTTTTTAAGAGTGAGACTCGCTTCTCTGCCCTCTCTAAAAGAGAGGGCAGAGAGGCGAGTCTACTTACTATGAAAGGTATCATGATCGCGTTTATGATGATGTGCATCTCTTGCTGGCTAGACTTTCAAGCAAATTTGCCAAAGTCTAGCCCGTTATTGAATGTCCAGCCTAGCCTGACCCATCTATTATAGTCTAGCAGCGCCTGACCTTTGTATGAGAGTAGTATTGGCGACATTGGCTGACTCTGATATTTACCTGTGTGTACGGAGAGAGGAGAGGGTTCACAGCCACAGCTCTCTTAAGGCAAAGCTTGCGCTTATAGAGCGCTACTAGTGGAGGTCTGGATAAGAAAGCTATGGCGGTTGTCTTCAAAAAAAATAAAAAATAGTCATGGCGCATGTCGATGTCGCTTAATTATGCTCATATCTCATGTCGATTTTAAGAATTGCTCATGTCACCTGTCACTATGTTTTTCAAGCTTCATGTCAAATGTCACTAGACCTCATGTCGAATGTCGATTCTAAGAAACAGATATGTCACCATCTCGAATTTAGCGGTCCACATTGCCGCTGCTGCTGCTGCTGCTGCTGCTGCTGCTGCTGCTGTTGCTGCTGCTGATTTGCTGTTGCTGCTGCTGTCGGTGCTGCTGCTTGTGCTGCTCGTGCAGCTGCTGCAGCTGCTGACAGCTGCTGCTGCTTGTACTGCTCGTGCAGCTGCTGCAGTTGCTGACGATGTCACGGATGCTGTTGACAGATGCTGCTGCTTGTGCTACTCGTGCAGCTGCTGCTGCTGCTGCTGCTGCTGCTGCTGACGATGTCACGGATGCTGCTGACAGATGCTGCTGCTTGTGCTGCTTGTGCAGCTGCTGCAGCAGCTGCTGCTTGTGCTGATCGTGCTGCTGCTGCAGCAGCTGCTGCTGACAGATGCTGCTGCTTGTGCTGCACGAGACTGAGTAGCCGCTATTACTAATGCTACTAATACTAGTATGAGAAAATACATTTAGTCAGTCGACTAAATCAAGGATGTTTTCTGACTTCAGTGGATCGTTTAGCCATCGGCCACAGGCAAAACTTGAAACCATTTTATACATGGGACAATTGGCAGAGTCGAAACATGTTGGTACGACGGGGTCGATCATGTTCATCATCAGTTCAGGCAAAGGAAGTGTGTCGACAGCCCGCGAAAACTTCATGTCCGGATGTTTCAACACAACACTTTTTATCACACTCACACAGCTGCTTTGAAGAGTGAATCCTTGACCAAACTTGAGCTTTTCCAACACAGCTTTGGCCTCCTTCTGTGCAGTAAGGGATCTCTCTTTCGGGGTCATCGCAGTGCTGGCTAGCATGTCCTCAAAGTCTTTAACATAATGTTCCAACGGGCTACAAATGATGTACTCCAGATCATCGTCCGCATATGTCGTCTCCTCGCACCATACTTCTTTTGTTTCGAATTCCGTCATTTTCTGAACAATCTCCTCGTGAGTGCGTTGCATATATCGAAGCTTCTTCAAAGACCAGATAACTTGTATGCCGAACGCTGAAAAACCTGAAGGAATTTCACCACTACAGTCACGCCAACTATACGGAGCTAAGAAAAATAGCTCCAACTAAATTTTCTCCCTCTGTCCAAATGAAACTACTTCCGTTCCGATGAAGTTGAAGCATGCTTCTATCCATTGCTCCTTGGTGACGTCCTTCCAATGTTTCTTTACCTCACATGTATCATAGGGCACTGTTTCTCTTCTTGCTTCTAGTGGGAGTTGCTTTTTCTTTCTTGGACTCATTTGGAGAGTTTCGATGCTCTGTAGCGTCGACACTTCGATAAGAAAAGAAGCTGTAAAGGTAGAAATAACCCTCATAACATGCTGAGCGAGCGTGGAGTGGACAATGCTACGATGAGTGAGAGCAGCGTTTCACTCCTTATGTACCCTGTCCTAGATAATCCTCTTAAACAGCTGAAAAGACTCTCTCAGTACAGAGTCTCTACTCAATTAAGTGATCTGTTAAGTAAGTTTTCACATGCTACTTGACTACTGCAGGAGGGTTTAGACTTAAGCAGCTTAGTGCACACACGTGTCTGTTAGAAAGCTACCTGCACACCTGTCTTCCTTTTTCACTAGTATTTACCCCTTGCCGACTAATAAGGCACCTATACACGTGTCAGCCTCCTTATATACGTCATTCTTCCTCTCGAGAGGAAGAAGTGTGTCTCTTCGTTTTTTTGTTTAAGAAGTGAGGGTCTTTAAGATCACGTGCCTGGAAGCGACTTGATGAAGCAAGTGACTAGAAGCGACGACGTCACATACTTTTTAATGAGGTGATCAGCTGTGACTGGCGGCGGCGGCGGCGGTGGCAGCGACGGTGGTGCTGGTGGTGGTGGTAGTAGACGTTACTGTGGTCAAAGGTGCTATGGTTTTTTTTCCAACAGAAATCAGAGCTTTTATACAGAGGGAGTTTAATCCTATTTCCAACAGCACCCCAGCTGTCCAGCAGCCGCTCCGCTCCGTAAGAGCTTCTTAAGAGCTTAGATGACGAGGAGCGTGTCATCATCATCTTTGGTGGCCAGCTGAAAATGGTGTTTTTTCTTTATCCATTAGCCTTACCTCCTACCCCCTACCTGAGGACGACTCTCTCCCCCTTTAGCATTCATTGTAACAAACGTCAGAGGTCAGGTGAAAATCTGATTTTCATGCACAGCCTTAGTCAGCTGTCACTCCTATTGAACTAGCTAGCCGCCGCCGACCTGTCTACTCACCCCAGCTGTCCAGCAGCCGCTCCGCTCCGTGAGAGCTTCTTAAGAGCTTAGATGCCGAGGAGTATGTCATCGCCGTCTGTGGTGGCCAGCTGAAAATGGTGTTTTTTTTCCTTAGCCATTAGCCTTACCTCCTACCCCCTACCTGAGGACAACTCTCTCCCCCTTTGGCATTCATTGTAACAAACGTCAGAGGTCAGGTGAAAATCGGATTTTCATGCACAGCCTTAGTCAGCTGTCACCCCTATTGAACTAGCCGGCCGCCGCCGGCCAGTCTACTCACCACGGCAGGAGGCGGTGATTTTTTTTGTTTTACACTTAAG
Organism: Harmothoe impar; assembly: GCA_947462335.1. NCBI lineage: Eukaryota > Metazoa > Annelida > Polychaeta > Phyllodocida > Polynoidae > Harmothoe > Harmothoe impar. The sequence goes on along the minus strand of OX381712.1, from coordinate 62,953,194 downwards.
TCGCTCACCACATGCACACGACTCTACTCACAGACAGACACTCCCGTCTTAGGGGGTCCTGCTTCACACTACACGCCTCCTGTAGTTTTTTGTATACACACTCTAAGCTCATGACTGCTTAATCCTTTATACAGCTAATGCGCGTTGAATTAGTACAGTCGGTACACCGCCCGCTCATGGCAGTCCATCTCTCAAAAAAAAGAGGGAGGGGGGAAAGAGATCCAGCTGAAAACGTCATGACTTATGTCTTTTGTTTCTCTTTGGGAATGTCCGCCGGTCAGCTGGCGGCAGCAACTGCTTAATCCTTTATACAGCTAACTCACGTTGAATTGCTGAACAAGGTAGTAAGTAGCTTAGCTCGTGTCAGTCGATCTCTCAAAGGGGAGGGGGAAAGGGGTCCAGCTGAAAACGTCATGCCTTATGACTTTTTGTTTCTCTTTGTGAATGGTCACCGGTCAGCCGGCGGGCAGCTGAAGAGAGCTGTAAGTAGCTTAGCTCTAGAAGCGAGAAGGAGTATATAAGAGGCCTGGAAACACCCGTTCAATCACTCAGTCTTTTGCTGCTCTCTACAGGCACCACCATGAGCAAAACACAACAACTACTGTCGTCCAAGGATCTAATCGAGTTCAAGAACAAGAAGAATACGCAGAACGGTGATCGTTTACTGTCAGCGTCTCCTCTTGCTACTGAAATTGAGACTACCGCCGCAACCGCTTGGGCTTATCACCCTCCCGCTGTAGCGAGCGCACACAGCAGTAGTAGCGACGTTGTTACACTCGCGACGGTTGTTGCTGCTGAGCACACTGCTGCCGCTACTGCTGCGCCTGCTGCGGCTGCTAGTGATCCTCGTGCTGCTAGTGCTGCTGCTACTGCTGCTGCTGCTGCTGTTGCTGCTGCCGCGCTTGTTACTGCTGTGCCTGCTGCTGCTGCTGCTGCTGCTGCTGCCACGCCTGTTACTGCTGCGCTTGCTGAGGCGGCTGTGCCTGCTGCTGCTGTGCCTGCTACTGCTGCACTTGCTACTGCTGCACTTGCTAGCGCTGCGCTTGCTCCTGCTGCTACTGCTGCTGCTGCTGCTGCTGCTGCTGCTGCTACTACTGCTGCTGCTGCTACACCTCTTGCTGCGACTACCGCTACTAGTACTGACACGCAGTACGTTGCACAGAACTTCTCCACCGCTTCATCAACCGACGCCATCAACGCTGCTCGCGCTGAGACTTACAGCTATTCGGACACTCAGCCTCAGCAGCGCGTAGTAGACATACATGTCCTAAAGCAACAGGGTGAAACAGAGAACGACGCTGACGACGAGGCGTACGAGGAACCCGAAGGGTCACGGGCGCACAGTCCGTTTTTCGACCTCATTTCCACTGGTAGTGCGTCCGGTCCGTGTCGCCTGCCCTCACCAATACCTTACGAAGTCATGTGGTTGCCCTGTTCCGACAACGAGTCGTCTGATACCAGCGCAGACGCTGCTCCTGTTATTGGTTCTGCTGCAGCGGTACCTGTATCATCATACTTCAAAGCAGAGCCGTTAGGATACTTGTCAGACGCTATGCTACTGAAAATAAGTGGTAAGTTGCCGACATCAGATTACATACGGTTAGGTTCATTCCTTGAAGTGAACTTGAAGGATATGGGATATCTCAGTTGTGAGACAAGTGTCATAACTCAAGCTAGAGAAATGTTCACTACTTGGTACCAGAAAAGTTGTACTAGTAGGTGGAAGGACCTAGCCACCGCCTTGGAAGAATCTTACCGTATGGACCTCATCAAATTCTCACGTGAGTACATGGACAAGCATGACATGTGGGATGGCTTAGAGAGTGGAGACATGGAGTGGAAAGTGCAGAAATATTTCTCTCTTTTAGCTGAGCTCTGCCCTAGAGACTGGAAGACCATAGGGATCTACTTAGGGTTGACTTCTCATGAAGTAACTTCCATCTCTCAACCTGTGCCTTCTGACAGGACTGTGAAGAACCCTGTGTATGAAGTGCTGAAAGCTTGGAAGTACAACGAGACGTCTGAGCCTATGGCTCTGATGAAAGTGTTGGAAGACTACATGGGACGCGGCGACGTCGCAATGTATGTTCAAGGGTTGTATGCAGCTGTACCCAAAGAAATAAAAGTGAGCTGTGACACTCCAGTGTTGACGACTCTCGTCTGATCCCTGCAGTAAGATGGACATCTGTTGAAATCGATCCTACACTACAGACGTCTTTCACTATGCTAATAGCATCGTGTGGTAAGAGGCGTCTAGTATTCGAAGTGATAAACAACGTTTATTTTTTTAATATTTGGTAAATAAGTGAAAAAACAAAAAAAAGAAAAACATGCCGCAGGACGTTTGCGAAAAGTGTTTCAAAATTTTTAAAAGACCGTACAATAGAGGAAGCGACATTCACCCCTTCTCCAGGCGGCTTCGCTGCAGCTCACACCAGACAACCGTTAGTTCAACTGAAGAAGCGGCTTCTGAGATACATCCGTCAAGCTCCAGTCGTACGCTTCAACTCGGAGAGTTACGACTTGAACCTGATCAAAAAATACGCCTTCACTCGTTATTTGCCTCCGGAGACCGAAGAAACCAACAATTCAGCGTCATAAAGAGAAGCAATCAATAGTTGACGTAGTAGTCAACTTTTTAGCACTTAGTTACAGCTACGCGAATTATTTGCGAGCTTTCACTACAAACGAAGAGAAAGGTTGCTTTACTTACGAATGGATGACGTATACCAAGAAACTAGTAAACAAAAAACCCCTGCCACCGAGATCGACTTTTTGACAGCGACCTGACGGGCGTCAAAATGGCCGAAATCCGACTACGTCACATGTCAGAAAGTTTAGTATGACAAGAAGAAGCAAACTATGACAGATTACTCGATCCACTACAACAACGAAGACGTCAAATCTTTCATAGAAGCTTTTTGAAAAAATCACGCTATTTTTTTCCAACATAGCAGCATTGTCATTGTCATGTTGAAAGACGCCATCTCTCTCGCCAGTTTGACTTTACAAGACCTCTTCCAAAAAACCTATAAGCTGTGTTCACAACGTTCCCTCCGTTCGACGCCGTCCTCCACGCTCTGATCAAAGAAAATGTAGTCAGTGGTCCTTCCATCATCTTCCATAGATTTCACGAGAAAGAGTGTATAGGTGTCTTATAAGTCGGCAGAAGGTGAATACTAGTGAAAAAAAAGAAAGCGCGTGTGCAAGTAGCTTTTTCTAACAGACACGTGTGTGAACTAAGCTGCTTAAGTCTAAACCCACCTGCGGTAGAAGCTCTGTACTTAGAGAGTCTTTTCAGCCGTTTAAGAGGCTTATCTAGGCCAGGGTACATAAGGAGTGAAACACCCCTGTCACCAGTCACACTTTCTCCACCCGCCCTTCATCTTCGTAGCATCGTCCACTCTACGCTCGCTCAGCACGTTACGATGGTTAGTTCTGCTATTTTCTTTGTTTATGAAAGTGTTGACGCTACAGAGCATCGAAACCCTCTCGAAATGAGTCCAAGAAAGAAAAAGCAACTCCCAGTTGAAGCAAGAAGAGAAACGGTGCCCTATGATGCCTGTGAGGTAAAGAAACATTGGAAGGACGTCACCAAGGAGCAATGGATAGAAGCATGCTTCAACTTCATCGGAACAGTAGTTTCATTTGGACAGAGGGAGAAGATTTTGTTGGAGCTATTTTTCTTAGCTCCGTATACTTGGCCTGACTGTGGTGAAATTCCTTCAAGTTTGTCAGTCTTCGCCATACAAGTTATCAACTCCTTGAAGGAGCTTCGATATATGCAAGGCACTCAGGAGGAGATTGTCAAGAAAATGACGGAATTCGAAACAGGCGAAGACACAATATGGTGCGAGGAGACGACATATGCGGACGATGATCTGGAGTCCATCATTTGTATTCCGTTGGAACATTATGTTAAAGACTTTGAGGACATGCTAGACAGCACTGAGATGAACCCGAAAGAGAGATCCCTTACTGCACAGAAAGAGGCCAAAGCTGTGTTGGAAAAGCACAAGTTTGGTCAAGGATTCACTCTTCAAAGCAGCTGTGTGAGTGTGATAAAAAGTCTTGTGTTGAAACATTCAGACATGAAGTTTTCGCGTGCTGTCGACACACTTCCTTTGCCTGAACTGATGATGAACATGATCGACCCTATGGTACCAACACGTTTCGAGTCTGCCAATTGTCCCATGTATAAAATGGTTTCAAGTTTTGCCCGTGGCCGATGGCTAAACGATCCACTGAAGTCAGAAAACCTCCTTGATTTAATCAATTGACTAAATGTATTTTCTCATACTAGTATTAGTAGCATTAGTAATAGCGGCTACTCAGTCTCGTGCAGCACAAGCAGCAGTATCTGTCAGCGGCATCCGTGACATCGTCAGCAGCAGCAGCAGCAGCAGCTGCACAAGCAAAAGACAAACACCGTAGTCTCCTCATCCAGACCTCCGCTAGTAGCGCTCTATAAGCGCAAGCAGTGGCTGTGAACCCCCTCCTCCCGCCGTACACACGGGTAAATATCAGAGTCGGCCAATGTCGCCAATACTACTCTCATACAAGGGTCAGGCGCTGCTGACCTATAATAGATGAGTCAAGGACTATTCTACTGAGGGTCAGGCTACGCCGGAAATTCAATAACAAGCTGGACTTTGGCAAATTTGCTTGAAAGTCTGGCCAGCAAGAGTCCGGCATACTCTCCCAAGAGTTCAGCATTGCCAGACTATGGCATGAGGATCCCGCATGGTCAGACTTTCAAAAGCAAGTTTGCCAAACTCCAGCTTTTTATTGAATGTCCTGCGTAGCCTGACCCTCACTAGAATAGCTCTTGACCCGTCTATTATAGGCCAGCCGTGCCTGACCTTTGTCTGAAGGTAGAATTAGCGCTATTGGGTGCCTCTGATGTTTGCCTGTGTGTAGTCAAACCTCGCCTGAGAGAGACATACTTCAGAAAGAAAAGAAAAAGCAGCGTGAGAAGGTGACGGGATCCCAAGTGTCAACCCTAAGACTTACATTTGCTACGATCAAATCAGCGGAACCGGTGAAAGAAAATCTTAAAAAAAAGTGTACAGAAGTAGTCGTCTTCTTAAACGTTTTCGAAAACGAAAAACTCTCCTTGCGGTAAATATAAATTTCAAAAGTGGTACGAACCAAAAATGGCCACTTACACCATAGAGAAAGATGACGTGCGCTACTTGTATTATAAGCGTCGCGTGCATTCTAACGGTGTGACAACGAGTCCTTTAAAATATGAAAAAAGTGTGTTATTGATTGATTGAGCGCATCTTTTCAAAAATAGAGTGTTATTAGAATTGAAAAAAAGAAAATAAAAAAATAAAATAAAATTATTGTTGTGTTTATTTTCATACGTCTTCTTTTATTAGTAAGTAAAACAATTATAACAATTAACTAGCGTGTCCTCTTAAAGTGACACTTCCTCCGGTCGCTGCTGAATCGTCTAATTAAGGTATGTGTCGTCGTCACTTCTAGTCACGTGACTCATCAGGTCACTTCCGGTCGCGTGATCCTAAAATCGATCACTTCCTAAACAAAATTAAATTAAGAGACACATTTCTTCATGACCCAACCAATCAGAGGTCTCCATTTGACCAGAAGTAGGCCCCTCATTTGCATAAATGGGTCACTTTCGGTGTACCAGCCAATCAGAAAGTCAAGGTCGCTTGACGTCACTTCCGGTATGCCCTTATATGTACATGTGAAGGTCACATGACGTCACTTCCGGTATGCCCTTATATGGGCGTGTGACGTCACATGACGTCACTTCCGGTATGCCCTTATATGGGCGTGTGACATCACTTCCGGGCAAATGGAAGCCTCTGATTGGCTGAGTCATGACCTTGACCTCTAACTAGGTCAAGGTCACGTGACGTCACTTCCGGTATGCCCTTATATGGGCATGTGACGTCACTTCCGGTCAAATGGAGGCCTCTGATTGGCTGCATGTCGATTGAGTAATAAACAGTACTTAACTATAGTCCCGTTCCGATACATACTATACTACTTCCTAGCAACTTATTATTAAATTGATTTTGTCAAATACAAGAAGCCATTGACTTACAGCAGCAGGGCTGTATCAGTCCACTTCCTATGAGGCCTCAGACTGATACTTAAAAAATTCTCAACAAGATACGGACCCCCCAAACTCACTTGGAATGATACTGTCTACTTATTACCGATAATTTAAATTCATGTTGCTTTGCTCCTGTGGAGACAGGCATTACCAATTTTATCAAGAGTCTAATGTAGTCTAATATAGGCTATTGGCCCCATGCCCTCTACTTAAGGTAAATCAGCTATCAATTACATTAAGGTATAGCCCTTATAAGCATCCTTGATCCTCCTATCACATGAGCTGGTGGGAGTGCAAGATGAGTTGCTAATGCTAACGTCCTTAGGGTGTTTAGGTGTACATACTCTAAAGCCTTTAATGGCCACATAATCCTTTAAAGTCTATACCTTGCTACCCTCAGGTGGACCTTTCTACTATCATACCTTCCTTCCAGCTATTGAATTGTCAGACTCTGCTTGCAGAATATTTGATTTGTTCCCTGTAGTACACACATCTACACACCACACTTCAGTGCATACACCTTCAATCAAAACTCAGTAGACTGTTCCCCATGTTCGGCCTGAGCTATTTCGTGACATCTGTTTCGTTGTGTATTATGGTCGGTACCTCTGGACTCTATGTACTGTGACCTGACTCTGGTACACAGATAAAAATACATTAAAAGTTCTTATTAAAAACACAGATTTTCTTACTTTTAAGTTACAAATCTAATGGACTGAGTAGGGAGTTCACCCTGCATGGGTAATGGGTGGCGGGTGTGGTGGGTAGGGGGAGGCATGCGTGGATGGGGGAAAGGGCATGCACATAGGGAGGAAGAAAAGAAGGAATGATGACATAGAGCTTGCAGACAGACACACAGCGAACTAGGAAGGGAGGGAACCAGGGGGAGACTGAGGAAGAGGGGATAAAGTAATGAATAGAGGTTGCAGCAGGGCAGGAGGGAGGGAGGTAGACAGGAGGAGAATAAAATAAATATGCTTAATATACATAGCTCTCAGTAAATGCAAATTGGAATTCATGAGGAGAAGCAGATGAGGTTTGACCTAGATATCAACCTTGATCATAAGTATGGTTTAATAATATATATGAGACCTATATGCTTACCGTATACGGAAGGGACCCCGCATATGTCTGACCCAAGTATTAGGCCTAAACTTAATTCACTATGACCTTCCACGGTAGATGTACATTAAATGTATGTAAGACATATATGGGGTATATGAATATTAAGGGTGGGTGGGTGGAAATTGAAATGTGTGTGCTGTCCGTGATACTGACTGAGTGACTGAGGGTTGGATGAGGTCAGGTGACCAGGAGGTGGGTGATTAGTTAGAACACCTGTGTATAGGTGGAGTTTCTGTATAAGTGATTTTGTTTGTTCCCGCTCAAGCAATACACCGAAATAATAGGACTAGCCTACTATTCCCACTAGATCAAAAGTTTAAAAAATCCTCCCCCGCTGCTGCATTAAATATTAGTAATTTAAACGAGTAAAAGAGGGGTAAATATGGAAGATACTATCTAATAACCCGATGTAGGACAGTTATAAAATAAAAGGTCTCTGGTAAGAATTGACCAAATAGAGCAAGCCATTATTGTTTATCCTATCAGCATAATGAACAGGATATCGACCTAGATGCCTGCTTACCACTTGAGGAACATAGGAAGTTGCCTCCACTTCCTATGAGCTAAATTTAGCCACACTAATTCAATACCAACTAAGCCCCCATTGACCGTTTTTTAATGGTCTGGAAAGGACCTGTCTGAAGGGGCCTTAGTGTTAATGAATTATTCATGTGGTCCACCAGGAGCTGAATAGGGATTCCCATTGACACTATGTGTCTTTTGTATGGAATCCTACTGGACACCCTCACCCCTATCCAGGACACTGAGAAGACAACCTTAATAACAGACCTTAAGTAATGTCAGTAATATGTCAATCCATGGAATGCAATATTTCTTGTATAGAGAGTGTGGCTGGTCTTGTGATGAGCAGCACTATGTGAAATATTACTATACATGTACATTGTTTTGATCTCACCTTAATAACTTACTGGTTGGAAAAAAACATAACATGGTATATAGTTAATGACACATCAAATGAGAACCCTCTAAAAGAGTTGGGTGAATGCACTGTTGCATGACAAAGAGCCCAAATGGTGAGCGAAGCACTCTGCAAGGTGGTGTTTTGACACATTGTCATGAACTCAGTTCCTGACATTACCAAATGGACTTTTTAATAGCCACCTTTGGTTCTTTTGTATAATGAATTGCCAAATGCCTGCCTGGGAACGAGAAGTCAGAAAACCTTCAAATAATATCAATGGGTCCTTTGCGGCTTCTCCATGAAGCCATAGTTATATGAATGGCTCCCTCATTGGGTGATGCCTGATTAAATTTGTTTCATTATCATGGTTTGAGATGTTTGTGAAACTCTTACTGATATGAACATAAATCATTACAGATATTTAATATAAGTAGGCAAATAGGGATTACTTTTCCTAACACAAAACAAAAAAGCTGGATTTATGGAATTTGATTTCTCAATCATAAGAAAGGAAACCATTTCTTTTTAGTCTTTCACCTTTTAAGAAGGCCTACCTGAATTAAATTCTTATGCTTAGTGCAGAGTGTATGAAGTGCCACATGTGTTTTTCACAAAACTCACAGAGGCAAAGAAAAAGGTGAATTGCCATCAGGAGATTTCTCCTTAAGGGGAAGACCCATTGAATAATCTATCTCGATTGATAAATCAATAGCAGAAATCATTTTGTTTATCAACTTCGATTGATAAACCAATATCATGGATTAATCTGCAATGCAAGATACGTTCCTATTGCAGAACTGTAAGTCGTGGTAATTAAAGTCTTACAAACTGTAAAATAGTAGCAGTAAAATAATTAAGATACCAATTAACTAGTCTAGAGGACTATGCTTCTTCGTTGATTAAGGAGTGGTTTTCAAACATGTTTAGAATGTCTCTGCCTGTATATGCAGCCAAATTTATTTAATTAAGATGCTTCTTCTTTGGTATAGCAAAATATCAGCGCTACAGTCGAACAACCCTGATTTGGAATATGGTTATAGTGCCTAATCAATTTAGTCCGAGACAGGAACTTAGATTTCTGTGTTAACATTGTAAGGGACAATGTCACCAGCTTGCTATTTCATGTTTGCTAAGAAGAAAGATGTCATAGAGTGTAGGCGTAACTTGTGCCTGGAGCCAGTATACACAACTTAAAGGCTTTTACATGTGGGTTGTGGGTACCCACACCCCAGTCCATCTATACCTGAAGTTGAATAGAGCTGAGTCTGAGTCCATAGTATCCTTCATCTGAATGGGGCTATAGGATATATGCCTTAACTAATGCTTCTGGCTTTCTATATGGGCTACTTATTACCTGTGTCTATTACCACAGCTTTGGCATTGAACTGCACTCTATATAAAGACAGAAGTGATTCAGTGCTGAATGCCACATGGTACATCACGAACATGGCAGCAGCCCTAGTCTCCATACCATGGGGCAGCAGCAATACATCTACACATAGTATGTCCATCCATTAAGGAGAGCGTGAGGATAATGTGTCATTTACAGAGTATGTACAGAATTGTGAGCAGTTCCCTTTTTAGGATGTATAAAAAAATGGTATGATGGATGGATGTAGGGATCTAGCCACCTACCAAATGACTGGTATATATAGTGTGGCTACTGTGATACTCCAGTTAGAGCTCCCTTTCTCTACTTTTCTCTCTCCTCTCTCCTTTTCCCTCTCTTTCTTCCTTGTTCATTTTTGTTGCTAGATTTCCTTTATCATATAATGGATTTTTATGGAAAAGTAGACCATATTATCTAAGGAACAGCACAACTAACCTATAGCAAGGCGCAGACACAGCAAGCCAGGTTGGCCAATGGTTGCAACATAAGCCAAAATGCATAGTTATAATTTGCTATTGTAGGGTGTTTATCCCCTAGAAGAAATATACATAGTATGTAATTCTATATCCCCTCTATGGATAGATAGATATGTCTGGAATGCGAAGCAAAAAAACGCATATTGCTACCTATGATAGTTTTTGTGTGAGATGAATAAATGTGAGGCAAGGTTGATGTTTTTCCAGGAAAATATTCCTATACAGTAGGGGGCAAGGAGCTGGTCGTTTTGGATAGGGTACTAAGTGCCAATTCAAACCGAACCTGAATAGCCTGTGTCAGTGATCATCACTGCAGCAGGTACTCATACAGTCCAATATTACTGTAGGTCTATGGCATGTACTTACATATCCTAATTTCCGTTCATAACTACTGAAAATACAATCTAACTTATGATGAGTTTATTAAATCCATTGATTAGGGTGTCAAGATGTGCTATCCTACTAGTCAATTACATATTCTTTTCAAGTGTATCCGAGTGGATTTATTATTTTTTCTATTAGTATGTGCACTTCTAATAACAATAGAAAATAATAGGTAGGCCACATATAGGGAAATAATTATGTTTACTATCAACCCAATACATAAGATTTCCTCATCTCCATGTCATCTAGAACGGAAATAGACAAATGTAACATGTATCCAACCAAGAGACTCTCACATATAGGCCGCTATAATGCCGATTCCTCTCATTAATGCCCTCATCCTGAGGTGTAAAATGGGTCATATATTACATCCTTATGTGGGATTAAAGTATTGAGTCTTGGTTAAGTGGGGGTATGATTATCTAGTTGAAATTCCTTATAGTTGCTGAGTACCATGTGAAAATACATGGCAAGATAGGGAAACGGCCCTTTTCACGGCTCTGAGCGGTGCAGGTAAACTCCCTACACTCAAAAAATAGACTTGTCTCCAGACTCTTCAAAGTGAGGGTCATAAAATAAACGAGTCAAAAACTTGTCTAAGTGACAAGGAAGCGGGTCTTCTAGCTGGAGATAGAAGACCCACTTGGTATGTGCCAGCCCAAAACCTGACATTTGCCAGCTCCAGATTCTATTTGTGGGATGGTAACCTGATACGTTAGACAACTTTTGACTCGTTTATTTTATGACAGTCACTTCGACGAGTCTGGAGACGAGTTTACTTTTTCAGTGTAGCTATTGGCATTTGCTTCACTTCATTCCTGCCATGTACTTGTTAGCTTATGGTAGGATTATTCAAACAAGGATGGTGACTTGTTCACTGATCATTAGTGAATAACATAACCAATGTAAATTTGAGAGATAATTCAAATTACCTTTTAGCAGCTCCTTCTCCTGAGAGAAAATCAGTATTTCCCAGTGATCAACTTGAGGGTGATTGCCGCTATAGAAAATTGGTTCCCACGAGTCCAGAACACACCACGCCAGCTGCAAGCAGATCCAGAAATGGGAGGCAAACAATAGCAATCAATCTGGGTTTAAATTTCTTCCCTTGCCTGAACTCATTATGGTTATTAACAATTCAAGAAAAGCAGTAATTCCTCCTCCTTGCTGATAGTACCTGGGGCTTGATTCATAAGTTTCTACGACACAGAGGTCCATTTTACTGCTACGACCATTGCTGATCGTCCAGGGGTCATTTTATGCAATACCTACGACACCTGTATAACAGTTGTAAGGGTGGAGAAAAATAACCACACTTACAACTAGCTTATATCATACGACCAGCTCAAGAAAATCGTAGAATGCTGTCGTACAAAAAAAGGAGTGCATTTCAAAAGAAAATTGGAGCAAATTTCCCAATTGTCCTATTGCACAGAATACCTGTATATGGTGATTGTAAGTGGGAAAATGCCCATTGCACAACAGACGGCTGAGACAGCCTCTAAAGTCATCTCAGCCAGCTAAAAAATCTTTAAAAATGGTTTGTTCTGTACAAAACCAAGATGTAATGACTGCTATTTACATGTACATTACCTTGTAAGAATGAATGCCTCATAAATTCACAATATTACCCATTTTTTGAAAATGATTATCTAACAATTTACCCCTAAATCGTAGTGTGTGTTATATTCTTATGCACTCTGTAATAAAAAGTTATGTTTTATCATAATTACTTTTACAACAAATTTCTAATGGCTAGTGATACGATCAAGTAAAGTAAATGTGTCCTATGATTATCATTGTGAAATGTACCACATTTTTTGTACAACTGCCTTGCATGACTCCTTCACTACGACCAGTAGAAAAAATACGATTTGCTCTCTTTTCCCTACAGACATGTTTTTTCATGGTCGTAGCTTTTTTGAGCTGTAGTACAATGTTATGAATCGAGCCCCTGAGCTTGGAGTGTTGAGGCAGATTAAAGTTCTAGACTAAAGAAAAAAATGTGAAATTGTAGTTTTCTTACATAGATTTGAGGGAATCTGAAGACAGAGTACTGGCAGAATAACTACTATTATTCAAGAAGCAGTTTTTCATTCATGAAAATGTGAGTGGAAGCTATACTATCCACTGTGCGAAACAATGCTTTCTAATTTTAATGACTGCACAGGCGGACTTTCTATTATTATCTTAAGTTATGAATGAAAATATAATCATAATTGTGGGCCATCGGGGGAAAAACATGCCTCCTGGGGGGGGGGGGGATTTTTAGTACTGGTTTTGGTCACCATGGGGGAGTATATGGGTAAAACAGTGAAAAATATACTAAAAAGTTCTCTAGACCAATTTTTTTATGGGGAATCCAGTAATGTGCTTTCAATTATTCCATCCCCACTGAAAACGTACCATATTTGGAATGCAAATGGAATATTTGTTGCCATGGAAACATTGAAAATTTGCATATATGACAATTTGTGGTTGCCATGGAAACTCTCCAATATTCCTAATGGGATTTTTTTGCCACAAATATTTTTCAAAATCTCACAAGGAACTCAGAATCGAAAACAGATCTCAGAAATTCCTTCTAGAACCCTTTCTATGATAGAAACATCAGATTTCTTCAGTTATTTTTCAACAAAACTGTATTTTTTGCATTATTAGTATTTGTGATATGATATAATGGATTTATAGCTTATTTGCCATTTCCAGTCGTACAGGTTTGACAAGCAATTACAGCAAAACTACCAGGGATATTTTAGCTCAACATATCTCATTTTAAAGCCTGAAACAGAAACTTTGAAAGGCCATTTCCCCCCTGGAGGCATGTTTTCCCTCAACTGGTCACATATTCACAAACAATTGACGAGTGCCCACTGGCAAGTGTTTTTCCCTGTTTTATCTTTATTCATATACCTTACTTATTGTTGTCGGTAGATTACTTATATTTGCCTATGGGTTTTTGCACCCACTATATGCATGTGTAACCCCTACTCCACAAATGCACACACTGTCTTTAATTATGAGTGTGCTGTCAGAACATGACATGAAGATATGTACATGACATGCATGGCCATAATGATAACTGAAATAACTCCCACACATCGGCCGTCTCCGGTTGTTTGGTCTAGAAAAAAGTAAATGTCAACAGTAGTTGGTAGAAACAAGCACACAAATACAACCGAAGCACACATATAATTATTGGCTGACACCGACAGATGTGCGTGAGGATCGAGCCATGTCTATTCTTCTCTAACAGGGTGCTCTATCCACATGTGCACTGATGAGGCACTCACTGACTAATGAACAACTCGGTGACCCACTCAGGTGCCATGAGGCATGTCAACAGAGTCATACTACGTGCTCTAGCAAGCTGTTATATTGCAGCTATTTGATAGGACATTCCAGACACTCCAGAAATCTTAATCATTGGAACACAATCACTATATCAGATCAGGTGAGTATATGAATCTTTCAATGCCATTCATCTTTCAATTTCCATGAAGTTCGTATCAAATTTGTCATAGTAGTATATTCCAGAAGCTGTACTGGATACTGACAACTTGGTGAATACTATCATACAAGCAATGCTGGTAAGAGTGTTATCTGTTTCAATACATTTGTCTGATTCAAATCATTCAATAGCAAGGGCAGCTTTCGTCACATATTCCAGAAGAAGGAATGCTGGTTTACTAGATAGGAAACTCATAAGGCTCTGTGATAGGCTTGCAGTTTGGTTTAACCTATATACGGTGCACCTTGTGTCAACCTTTTAAGGCCTAAAGGGTAAAGCCATATTGATTGCGTATCCCAACCAAGTACTTAGTTTCATTTCCGTAAACGCGGGCCAAAGTACGGGCCAACATCACTGGACGATAATCAAGGAAAAGCGGAAGTCTATACCTATCACATGACTGCCTTGCTCTCACATAGAGGGCTTGGATTGTGAGGCTGTTCTACTCAGCCTACCTACTTAGTGATAGGACCTGCCTGTTTGTGGTGATGTCTACATACTGCATCCACCATATTGATTCTAGCTGCAACTTCTATGAATAGGTGCACTCTGTATTAAGTTACGATCATGGTTTGCTGTCTTACAATATCAGGCATGTGTTGAGCTGATGAGAGTTTTCAATTTCCAATATATCTGGAAGAAATATTGCTGAGGTGGGATAATGAATTTACATCGAGTATCACTGTGTGATAGGATAGTGTCTGATTGCACAGCTCATGTGTTGGAATTAGAGCCCGGGGGGGGTCACTCTACCATGTATTGGATAACCACTGCAGCACGACTCTAAAAAGTGGTGGCGGTGAATTTCCATTAGATCCCAAAATGGGGGGTGGTCAGATGTCGTCCAGGCCCTGATAAGCAGGGCGGTCAAATTCATAGCATAAAATTGAGTAAGTTTTCTTGCTAAAAGGGATGAATAAAATTGGATATTTACAAAATCATGAGAGACCTCAACTTGTAGTAGCTTATCCAGCTGACCTAGGCCAGTTTATGTCCAGTTTATTCACATACATAGGGCGGTCAAATCTTTCAACTTCTAAAAAGTAGGGCGGTCAAATCTTGCAAGCTTTGAAAGGTAGGGCGGTCAAATCTCCCATCCTCTGAAAAGTGGGGCGGTAGGGCAGCAGTTGCTATCTACACTTATAGACTCAGTGACCCCCCCCCATATACACATACAGTACAGGACTCAGCAATACAATGTCTCACTTTAAGTCGCCTATATGGCGGAACTGAAAAACGAAATCCCGAAGAGATAAGTAATTCTCATACCTAATTAGCGACTTGAATGAAATAGAGAAAAGTGCCAGGCTTCTATGCTAATCTGTGATTCTAAAACATGCAAGAGGGGAGAGCATAATTTACCTTAGCCAGAGAAGGAATGTGATAGATAGACTTTTGTCATACATATGCACAAATCACTTTTTAATATACTACTTATGCCCTGACCCTACGAAACCCTTCCTGAAAAAATATCATTGTTATGCTCTCAAAGGAATGTCCCACTCCATCAAATCCAAATGTGATCTCCTTTGACTGGGAGATATTGGACAGTTAAAGTGACATGGTCCGATGATTAGGGCTCAAAAATCAATTTGGTTAAAAATGAACCAGAATGTTCCCTATGGCCATACTTCATGTGCTAGCTACTTTATTTAATCTCATTCCCTTGCATTCAGCTTAGAATTTGACTAATTGTCAGATTATGGCTCATTTTACTTATTTTGGAGTGCACGCTATAATTCCCCCATTGAAAAAACTCTGTATAATGCTATAGTTGGGCCACATCTGAACATCTAATTGGGCTGCTATTGCCCAAAGATGACACTTTATTGGGCCTTATCATCCAAATATGATATTGTACTAACACTTAAAATACATATAAGCAGGATTTAAAATATGAAAAAAATCGGACCGTGTTAAACTGTGCCAGTCTATTGTAGGTAGTGTTAACTTTATGGGAGATTTAGTCTCACCCATCTGGCAGCACTGAACTTTGGCCCACTCCAAACAATATCCTTGTTTCTTATCACCGCGTGCGTGCATAAAAATCTTGTTTTTAAGGGAAAAGTGGATGATAATAGACAAATATGGACATATTTGGTATCAAATTAAAGCTAACAGTGGCACGAATGCTATGGCCTATGGGAAACATACCTATTTAAAGCATCTATAGATTATCAATTTCTTAATAATGAAAATGTGAATATAAAGTTTCCTGAGAGCCTAGATCGCCCTACCTATTTGGTCCTCAGCAACAACCAAAAATAAATTTTAAAAAAAGCGCCCTCGTCATATTTGTCATGGCTTAGTGATAAGAAACAAGGATGTTTTTTGGAGTGGCCTTGGTAAACAGGATCAAATTTAAAGATGTGACACATATCGCACACTCATGAAATATGCCTACCAAGTATCTCAAAGCATGTTAACAATTTTGTTAACAATTTGTTAGCTTTGTAGTCAGTTTGGTATCTTATGCAGTGATTGACGGTAGAATATATAATTATTTCTCTTATGCAGGCAAATGATCATGTGAAAATAACCCAAGCTGAACCGAGCTTGCCAAATCTGAGAAAAATAACTCATCTTCCTTATATTTTTAGAACAAGATTTAGAACAAGATTTTCTTTATTTGCCATAAAGTTTGACGTCGTATATACATAACAGGAATCCATGCTCGTCGTAGCTACACATAGGTTGAGCTAGTACATGTAATATGTCAAATGTCAAGTCGTTACATTTTCTTACAATTTATGTAACAATAACGACAAGCAAAAATATTTGTTTTAAAGTGGCATATAAAGAAATGGTAGGACCATCAGTAAACTGTTATTAGAGTCCTACCATGAGGTATGTAGAGAATAATCAGATGATTGATGAGCAAACATTTTCTTGTGTACAAGAGGCGCTGGAGCAAGTGTTCATGATGAAGTATTTATGATCTTGTCATTTGAAAAACCCCCATTAAAACAAAAAATTGCTAAAATTGTCTCCGACAGGCGTAATTAAATTTAATTTACAAGTAATTCGGGGATGGAGTCAAGGAGTGTTTTTTTAACCAGGATTTTGAAATCACTTAAAGTTTCAGTAGCACGAACATGGGGTAAAAGGGCGTTCCAACTCTGGGCACAGGTTACTTCAGGACTTTTTTCATATGAAGTACAATGGA
The DNA here is from genome assembly GCA_947462335.1 of Harmothoe impar. Classification (NCBI taxonomy): domain Eukaryota; kingdom Metazoa; phylum Annelida; class Polychaeta; order Phyllodocida; family Polynoidae; genus Harmothoe; species Harmothoe impar. The sequence goes on along the minus strand of OX381712.1, from coordinate 62,936,129 downwards.
TGGTCATGTATTTTAAAACAGGCGAAATATTATGACGTGTCAGACGAGTAGGCTTAATTACAAAGGCGTCTTGTTGAGCTCTTTTATATGCATAGATATTGACGTGAGCCTTTCTCCTATCCTCTAACATTGGTAGGTTGGCTAGGGCGTGAATATGCTCAGTAGGAGTTAAAATATGTTTATCTAAGCAGGTTTTTAAAGCTCTATTTTGTTGGCGTTGCAGTTTTTCCAAACTGTCATGACTAGCATTTGTATACAAGATGTCTGCGTAATCTATCACGGATAGTGCATGGCTTACATAAACTTTTAACAGTGCTTCAGAGGTCATTTTCTTCTTTGCTCTGTAAAGGAGCATGTTTTTGAAACGAATGTTTTTTATCAAATTGGCCACATGTAGGTTGAAATTTAGTTCCTGGTCAAGGATTACGCCCAAATACTTGTACGAGCTGACATGTTTAAGTCTGGTGTCCCCAAGCTTAATTTCAGGCTTTGGTAACAGTGGTAAGCGTTTGTTAGAGGCAAAAGTCATCAACTTTGTTTTAGAAATATTTATGGTTAATTTATTCTTTGATGCCCAAACATAGAATTTGTTTAGGGCATCAGAGAGTAAATTAGAAACAGTATTGAAAACCTTGCCTGAGACGTACAGCACCGAATCATCCGCGTACAACATTGTTTTATGCGTATCACGAGTAGAAACACAGTCATTCATATATAAAAGGAAAAATAAAGGACCCAATATTGACCCCTGCGGAACACCGCAGGAGAGACTAGCCATGCCTGAACGTGTGTTATTAGCCACTGTACATTGGTGTCTGTCAGATAAGTAATTTTCTATGAGAGTCAGGGATCTATTTCTAATGCCATATTTGTTTAATTTTGCCAAAAGTATAGTGTAATTTACGGAATCAAAAGCTTTTTTTATATCGATGAAAGCTGCTAATGAAAAAGCTCCTTTGTTTCTATTAAGTAAGATGTCATCTACAAAAACACTAATCGAGTCTATTGTGGATTTACCTTTTTGGTATCCGCCTTGAAATTTCGTTAAAATATTGTTTTCCTGAATATGCTCGCTAATTTTATTATGCATAAGTCTTTCAAGAATTTTGCCAGGAATTGGTAATAAACTAATTGGTCTAAGGTTGGAAACATCAGATGAGTCACCACCCTTTGGTAGGGGTGTGACAGTGGCTATTTTCCAGGCGTTCGGTATAGTACCGGTACTCAAACACAAGCGTAGAATATGAATAAATCTGGATGGATTATGCAGTATCACACTCTTGAAAATATTAGAGGGTAAATATTCTAAGGCAGAAGATTTGGAAATATCAATATCTTTGATACACTTGATGATCTCCTCGTCAGTGAAATTAAAGTAATCCATCTCAGCATCACATTCAATACCATCGAAAGACCATGGCTCGTCATGTTCAGCTGCCAGTTTGGGACCAATCTCCGCAAAGAAACTATTAATATATGTCGCAGAGTCATTGGGGGGGATTGACGTGCCATCAGGTTTAATTAAATTAATAGATTTGGATCTTTTTTTAGAAGAGGGAAGTATGTCTTTCAAAATAGACCAAAATTTCTTAGAGTCGTTTATATTTTGTTCACAAAGATTATTATAATAATTATTACAGGCTGCGTCAATAGATATCTGAGAGCCTTTTCATAAGTTTTGGCTTTTTAACGATAGCACCGAAATTTAACGATAGCGTTTTAAAGATAGCTGAAATGGACAAAACTGAGTGTATTTCATAAGCTGAATGTATTTCAGCTCTCTTAAAAATGAAATAACGATAGCACATGTCATTTTAACGATAGCTGCCTTATGAAACACACTATAATTTTAGCAAATTCGCTATCTTAATTCCACAAGTTTATTAAAGATATAATTTTATATTTTTATATGATTAATGACCATACCAGCTTCCCGAAAATGAAACAATTTTGTAAATATTCCTACCGGAAATGCATTTTCATAGCATTTTCATTTAGCATGATCACTCGGATTTTCTGATACAAAAGCATTAGAAACTTAATAAGGCACACATATGATAATAAAATATAAAGTTATAGACCAATTTTGAATGAGTATGATGCAGAGAAATACTATTTAAATCATCTTATTGGACATATTTTGGGAATTACGATAGCGAAAAAAAAACAGAGTCCAAAATCGGTGATAAAACTTGAATAAAATGTTTTCTTTACAATTTCTGGCCAAAATATCTGAGATAGGATATCATTGATACATGTATCATGTGGTCCAATCATCTGTGTTTAAGAAATAAAATATTTTTTCCTTTATCAGCAGGGGTCAAGGTCTAGATAAATATGGTTTATGAAAGACTAAATCGCTCTCTTTAAATCAAAATCGCTCTCGTTAAATATCAGTTCGCTCTCGTAAAAACGCTATCGTAATTCCTTATGAAACACACTCAATTGTGCTTTTTAAAGATAGCCCATGCATTTAACGATAGCGGAATTAACGATATCGATAACGATAGCGAAATTTACGATAGCGACTTATGAAACACACAAAAGTTACGATATCGTAAAATTGCCTTATGAAAAGGCTCTCTGTAACCATACAGTGGGAGCGCCAGACAGTTGGTAAATGACACCACTTAACCTACCTATGAGAAGCAGAAGGCATGCTCATCTTAAGCCTTAACCATTAGCGTGACACTAGCAGACTAGGTGGCCACTGCCTCTTTGGGACATGCATCATTGTCCACAAGGTTCCCATGGAGACCAGACACACCTGTACCAGAACACAATTGACTTCTGAAAGTAAACTTGAAAAGAGTAACTTGGAGACTTTGACAATTGACTTCTATCTTTCTGATGGAACTTTGAGGCTGATGTAGGTTGGGGTTCTATACCACTAATTTTTTTCGACTATGTCTCATGCCAGAATCTCATGCCAGAATCAAGAGTTGGATCCATGCTTTAGTCTCGATATCTCGACCCTGCTTCAAACTTTCTGATAAGTCTTCTACCATATTTACTATATATGATGACTTACAATGGAAGATACAGAATTTAAGATTGATATTTAATTTTAGAGAAATATGTCAACTAGTACCATTTCTAACATGGAACTGCACTAATGATTAGTATACTAACCGCAATAGAACTTAGCGTTCCATATTTTGTATCATTCCCTGAGAATATTATTGATGCAATGAAAAGACTTTTGTCTACCTCTGCCCAGTCACACTTCTAAAGCTACAATGTCTATGGCTTTAGAAGTGCCCATCAAAAGGAGACAAAGGCCTATTGTGCCATGATGAATGTTTAATGCCACATACACTGCAATGTGAAGTCTAGAGCCTGTAATAAAGATAACTCTCAAATCTCACAGCCTCGTAATTCAGACTTGATTTAGAAAGAAAATGTTTCATGTTGAACGTCTAGGAAGACTGATTCATCATGTGTCATACATTATTCAAGCTCTGTGTTTTATTGGCTTTCATGGTAACTTTTGTAGTTGTGGTATATATGGCACAACATCACCTTCCTCGTTTCTACAAAGGATTAACAGGCTTGTTTTTTACACTATACCATAAGATCAACCTTTAAATAACGTTGATAAACCTAGGATTAACGTTTCTAGGTATCATGATGGTGTTTGGCACGGATTTAATATTCAGGATATAATATTTTAGTTCTGTCAGCTCATCTACCCCATCGATAGACACCTGAAAATCCCTCGCTTTCTTATCTATCCTGCTATCTTCTAGTAGCTAATACATGTATGTACCTCCTCTCAGGGAGGGGAAGCTATACCATGATACAGTGGTAGGGTGACTTATGGCCATATCACCATCTGGTTCTGATTTTAGTCAAGCAGTTAAGTGCACAATGCCGCCTCCCCCTGCCTTTCTCCCCTCATTTATCTGACAATATTTTTGTGGTTTTTTTTCTTGGCAGGGAGGGGGTCATGGACAACAGAAATGGGCTTCAGTGGATTTGCATTGTTTCGTTTACTATGTTTGTCTCATAATACCTGCTGCTCCATAAGAGGTGATTGGTGTGAACAGTTAACTGGGGGTCGATTCATAACATTTTACTACAGCTCAGAATGGCTACGACCACAAAAAACATGTCTGTAGGGAAAAGAGAGCAAATTGTAATTTTACTACTGATTGTAGTAAAGGGGTCATACAAGGCAGTCATACAAAAAATGTGTAAACATAGGACACATTTCCTTTACTTGATCGTATCACTAGCCATTAGAAATAAGTTGTAAAAGTAATTACCGTATTCGACGTAATAAGCGCACAGTGGGATTAACAAATTATTGTGGACACCATTTAGTAGTTAAGAGTTTATTAATTGAGGTCAAGATTTGTAACATTTTCGGTTATTTGTAGTATAAAAATCGGCCAAAAACGGGGGGTGTGCGCTTATCAGGGGGTGTGCGCTTATTACGTCGAATACGGTATGCTAAAAATATAACTTTGTATAACAGAGTACATAAGAATATAACACACAGTACGATTTAGGGGTAAATTGTTAGATAAAGATTTTCAAAAAATGGGTAATATTGTGAATTTTTGAGGCACTCATTTTTACAAGGTAATCTACATGTTTGTTGTTGTTGGTTAATTTTCAGCTTCTATACTTTAAGTTATGGACATCGTTATACGGTCTTGATTACTGATGTAGCCATACTATTATGATAAATAGACCAAATTGTATTGTAGTGAAATTTAATGATTTTATTCATCCGTCTATTTATGATGCACTTTAAAGAAAAGGATAGTAAAAAATAAAGTGGTTTCACCGTCAGTCTGCTATAGCACCCAGCTAAGAAAATGACCTTTTCCACACTTTTCCAACCATTTGAATGTGGCTTGGATGAATACAGGTCTTTATAAACAAACATCTCTCCTGAATAGTAAATATCTTCTTCTTCCTCTTCTAGATGATTTTTATGTTGAGGTCTAGCAGAAGAGACTTGGAATTATGAACTGGCTAACTGTTGATTTCATGATTGATTGTACATATTGTTTGGCTGGATGCTGTAGAACAGAGACCTTGTCCAAAGTTTTAAAAATGTTTTTGTAGGCTGGGCACCAGTTAAACTGAAATCTCACTTCACCCCCTTTACAGCATAGTAACCGAGAGATTTGTTTAATTTTGAGCTTACTTTGAACTCATAATTCATTCAAATAATTTGGTGGACAGAATTAATTAATCAGTGTGAATGACTATAGATAATATGCCTAACAAAGCACTGTCACTATCGCAATGAGATGAAATGATACTTAACACCTCGTATCACATCTATGTGCCTCTATCATGCATGCTGCAGATAATATTATGTCAGCAAACCTATAACATCTGTCTTGATTTGATAATGTTGGCATGTCACGTTATATATGTAATCCCTGCATCTGACAGAAGGCAATATAAATATGCACATTTATGTATGACTTCCACATGGCCTTTCACTACATCTGGCCTTCATTTTGCCACTATGATATTATGACTAGGTGACAGGTCATTACCCGGGGGCAGAGACATGAATATGTGTAATTCCATGAGGCTTCAACATGTCAGAAGTTTCAACATGTCAGAAGTTTCAACATGTCTCTAACTTCATTTTGCATGATGCAGGATGAGGGTAGTAGGTAGGCTGATTTGTTTAGGGAGAGAGGGGCTATCAAACTGGGTTGTACTGGGTTGGGTTGTACAGGTTGTTTAACAGACTAAAGATAAGCGATAGTGACCAAAGTTATGACAGTATTGAAGAACATGGGGAGGAACACAGTTAAGCATTTGTGGATGAATGATGGAGCGATAAAGTGATAACTGAGCAGAGGGATGTGGTTGGAGGGATGAATCAAAGGGGCTTGGTGCTAGGCGTTCTCCCCCCTGGAACTCCCCTCCCCCCGGAATTCTCCCCCCAGGATTTCTCCCCCCTAGAAATCTCCCACCCTGGAACTCTCCCCACTCAGAACCCCCCCCCCCCCACCACATGTAGATGGCATCACTGTAAATTGGTAACATTGATGTATATATCGGGGGCTCTGCCCCCGCACCCCCCTTTCTCTTTTCTTTTTTTTTCTTTTTCTTTTCTGAAACTGTAACAGAACTATAACCGAACCCATTTACCTCTAAAGAAGAGAGGAAAAGACATTCCGACTTGGGGGGGGGGGGAATTCCGGAGGGGAGAATTCCAGGGTGGGAGATTTCCAGGGGGGAGGAATCCTGGGGGGAGAATTCCGTGGGGGAGAATTCCAGGGGGGAGATCGCCTGACACCAAGGGGCTTAGGGAGTGGTCATTTTTTAACAACAGGGGGGTTGGTGGATTTGGGGGGGGCAAAAAGATTTAAACCCCTTGAAGGGGGGGACCAAAAACACTCAACCCCTCTTGAGAGGGGGACCAAAAAGATTACACCCCTTTACAGCGAAAAAGCCCGCGCGCTACTACAGCTTAAAGGGGTCGGCCGCTCTGAATTTCAACTTGCCTGAGGGGGGGACCAAAAATTGACCATACCCTTAATAGCACAATGTTGTGATCGTTGGTACCTTAATTGGTGTCTGGGTGTGGCTGTGAGTAACTTGTAAACACCTCTGTTTCAGATGATGGTTTGGAAATAAGCAGACCATCGGAACACACAATTTTATGCTGCAAAGCTTCGGAACAGTGGAAAGAGGAAATAAACTGAGCAGACACATGCTGTGAGGAAGTTGAGATAATCAATGATGGAAGCAACATGAATCGTTTTTCTATGCCGTTTTAGATGGCCCTTGACCATTATTACATGTCTCAGCCTCTCTCTAAACAGTGCATATCCTAACTCATTCCAAATGTACAACCCACAAACTAATAAAGGGTTTAAAATATCATCATTTCAAAAATGCATATTACTCAGCACAACTGCAGATAAAAATTTGCTGAAAGAACTAAGCCATGGTTCACAAACTTGGCAAGGACAACCTTACCTGCCTAATCATTAGGGCTGATATTCAATTATCAAAGAACACTACATAAGATCTATGTAATATTGTGACAGAGCCTAATTAGAAAATTGAGCCTGACATGAAATTAGATATGTATATTTGTTGATATTTAATGGTACATAATAGCATTTTTATCAGAATGAGTAAGATACTTGGTGTGCTGAACCTAGTTTTTTTCAGGTATCTAGTATCTGGTGTCTATTCTCCTTGCCTAAGACCACACTTTCCAAATTGAGCTGCACTCTCTTATAAAGGCAAAAGTAATTTATAAAGTGCTAAATGCCACATCCCTAATATGACAGCAGCTCTAGTCTCCATACTGAGAGGCCAGCAGCAATGCCTCTACACATGGTTTGTCCATTCATACTGAACCTCTCCTTCAAAGGACTGGAGGATAGCATTCACAGAGTCTCAACAGAATTGTGAGCAGTTCCCTTTGAGGGTGTAACAAAAGAATGGTATGTCTGGGAGGATATATATATATAGCAGCCTACCGACGGACTGGTATGGTGTGACTATTGTGATACCGATAATGACTATATCTGAGCTTTTGCCTATGATATCATTCTAGAGACTAGGTAAGAATGTATGTGATTTTCATTTGATAGGCTACATCACAAGATTTAATGGCATGTGAAAACTAAATTATATATAATTATGTAGGTCACTGCTTCTATTACCATTGCAATCATTATCGTCCGACAAGATACCACTTTTCCTGGATTCTGTATCAATTTATTTATTTCTTCTTCTGGGGTAATAGACCAACTTTCAAAGATGTCCTGCATCATATCTGGAGTGGCATTTCTGCAAAGCCTGGCCCAGACAAATGTTATAATGAGGAACATTATAAGAAAAATGCATTATACTTTGTGATTGGTGAGTGGTTAACACTCCTATGTGGTTAAAAGTTTATAGTGGGATTATTCTAACATGCGTTGGGACTTCTTCGTTGATCATTAGGGAAAAACACAACCAATGTTACTCGGGGAGATAATTCTAATTACAACTTTTAGCAGCTCCTCCTCATGAGAGAAAATCCATATTTCCGAGCGAATGAGTTGAGGAATTGCTGCTTTAGAAGCTAGATTCCCATGAGGCTAGATTCGCACCATGCCAGCTGCAAGCAGATACAGACATGGGAAACAAACAATAGCAATCAATCTGGGCTTAAATTTCAAGAAGAGCCTTTATCATTTCTGTTAACTTATATTATGTGAGGTTGGTGTGTTGATGTTTAGAGAATATCTTAAATTGTGTTTGTTCATAAACAGGTTTGAAGGATTTAAGACATCTGTGGCAGATATGAGTGGTTTCTATTTTAGTCATTTATCAGTTTAGCGATTGGCTTCCTCTCTCTGAGCCCAGCTGACTATCCCTCAAGAGTTCTTCTGACTCTTACCAGCGGAGTAAATATGTCAGCGTGCTGGACTCTTGCAAGCTGCACCCAAGTGAGCATATCACAGGGACCCTCATGCAAGCACGTCATTATTTTGACCCCTGTATTATTTTGACCCCTTCGGCAGGGTTAATAAACTCAAGGTATTGTGATGCCTTTTCTATTAAAAGAAAGAGTCGAGCTTTATGTTCGAGGGTTCCAAATAATCTCTTCCCCCCTGTCCATACACCATCCTTGATTTTAAATGTTTGATAGTTCCTGAGATATCAAGTGATATTATTGTATTGTAAGTATACATATATTGTATCAGTTGAATTATTTGGTGATATTGCACTCCTATGAATTCATGCAATCAATATGATTAATTTTATTCCTATACCTTATTTCTATGGTATGGCCCATACAGTTTACTGACGAGTCTATCACTCTATGTCGCTTGTAATCAATTCTCGAGTATATCATATTACAGTGAAAAACTGTAGACATAAAGTGTCAATACAATATTATTATTGGGTTATGCAGCACTTGAAGATATCTTGAACAGATCATCGTGGTATTTCAGATTTAAGGATAAAGATATACTACATCTTGTACAAATATACCATCATTGAACTATTCATCTTTTCCAAGAAAATGTTTAACTGATTTGCATACCTAATTAGCAACTTACATGAAATAAAGAATAGTGTTCACTATAAGCTTCTATCCTAAACCCTGATTCTAAATCATGCCAGAGGGGAAAGTATAATCTACCTTGGTCATAGAGGTTATGTAATTCTATCTGTTTTTGATACTCTGACAACTAAACCCATCATGATCTCAATAATGGTGGCTGATGCAAAATCACCTTTTGATACAATACCTATGCTCTGACACTTGTTCAAAAAATAAATTAAAACAAAATAAAATATCATGTTACAATTCGGTTTTGTTGTGCTGCTATATAAGCCCAAAGTGTTGAGTTGAAACTCTTCAATTTCTTATATATCTGGAAGTGATATTTCTCAGGCAGGATGTGTATGTCTATGTGATAGGATAGTGTTTGATAACACAGCTCTTCTTTTGAACCTGTGGTGTGAGCTTACAGTGTACAGTATCCATGTGGTCATCCACATACAGCGAAGACTTTAAGTTGCCTGTATGCTGCAACTGACAAACAAGACTCCGAAGAAATAACTAATTTGCATACCTAATTATAGGTAGGACACCGGATTGTTAGGAAAGTGTGAAATTCCATCATGAAGTATAGCATATCTTAAGGGGATCAATTAGAGTAAGGGATTACAAACATTATTCACTTACCATTGATAGATTATTTTCTATGATTTTTTGAAAATAAAATGTTGTTATACTCAACCTGTCATTTACTGCTGGCCTGCATGGAAGTGCAGTTTACCACTGTACTCACCACTGGGGCCTGTGTAAGTGGAGCCGCTGTGATGCATGCTGTAGGAAAATTGCTCTCCTTTGGAGAATATTTCCTAGCTGTTTTCGGACTTAGATTGTATGATACCCTCTCTCAGAATATGATCTCAATTTCCACATCAAAATATTAAATTTCCTATGAAAATGTAAACAAACAGGGGCCTAATAGGGGTAATAGGCATGCTCCAGGAAAATACCTTTAGCCAATTTTCGCCAGCATATTTTTACACCAAACTAAAAGAATCTTACTCACAAATCTATATCCTACCCAGTGGTGGGGGTTTTGGGTGGTTTCAAGAAGTACTTGACTATATAAGTCATCTATTGAAATGATGTAACTCAGTAACACATGGTTTTATTAAGTAATTACTGTGCCGTAAATTTGAGCAAGATATCTACAGAGTATACTATGTCAGTAGAGTCCATATGTATGAGATCTCATAGACACAAATGAAATTTCATGTAATTGAACCCCATTTCCTGGCAGGTAGCACCAATGCCTGCCACACAAAAACCGTTCCAATATACTAATCAACACTGCCATTGTATTTAATTTACCAATTTGTATCTCATTATTTGATAATGGAAAATCTAGAAATATAACTGGATGTGAAAGCTATAGCCTTTCCCATCTTCATGATAATGACAGATTTTATGATACCATTATATCTGGCAGAGAAAACCACCATTTAATTGAGGGTGTTTAGCATTGGGACACATACAGGCCCGGGATCCCGGTCGCTGCTTGCCCTAGCTACTGATTAGCAACATAAATGAAATAAAGAATTGTGTTAGCTATAAGCTTCTATCCTAAACCCTGGTTCTAAATCATGCCAGAGAGGAAAGTATAATTTATCTTGGCCATAGAGGTTATGTAATTATCGCCTCTATCTGTTTTTGATGCTCTGACAACTAAACCCATCATGAGCTCAATAATGGTGGCTGATGCAAAATCACCTTTTAATACAATACCTATGCTCTGAATCTACGAAACCCTGTAACAAACCATAATTGTTATGCTGTAACATATGAAGATCGTCCCATTGCATGAAATTTAAATGTGCTCTTCTAAAACCTTTGATGATGAGTTAATGAGAAATATTGGACTGTACAATTATGGATGATGTTTTATGCAAGTATAAGGCGTTTTGCAGTAAGTTAATTAAAGCATTGTAAGCCTGGGTAATGGATAGGCAATCTATATGTCATACACCCATGAAACATTTGTTAGCTTTGTAGTTAGTTCGGATCTCACCCAGTGACTAACATCACTGCAGTGAGTCTATATGAATTTTTGCAGGCCCGGATATTGGAGTACAATCTTGCTATTTAAAAATGAAATATATAGCAAGTGTTTGTACTGGCAATGATAATGAATAGGGTTCCCTTACAAGTGACAATTATATCAACCATTTTAATATGTAGATTACTGAAGAACATTACAGAAAATATTCACACTTTCTGTTTTATGCTGTAGAAACCTTAATAATGGTCCGATTTACAAGCCGTAAAAAATGGCATATAGGCAAGAATCTTTAGAATACAGCCAGCCTTTCGGGCCTGCAGTGCCCCATTTTCTGCCGGACCGGCAGACTTTTTGCCGGCTATAGCCAGTGTCCGGCAGGTTTTTGTAGAGACTGTGCAGTCATATAGTTGTGTCTCATCTTCAGGAGAATGACCATGTAACATTAAGCCAAGGTTGCTATTTCCCAGACAATTAGATATGACTCCTGCCCTTGGGATCTGGAGGGATACACTGAGAGTACCAGGCAGGGGTAAATGACATACTTAACCTTCCCATGAGAAGCAGAAGGCATGTTCAGCTCAAGTCTTAACCAATAGCGTGACACAAAGACTGCCACTGCGTCTCTGAGGCATGCATCATTGTACAGAAGGTTCCCATTGAGAATGGGCACACCTGTACAAGGACACAATTAAATTAAAGATCTAACTTCTGGAAGTAAACTTGGAAAAGATTTCCTTGGCATCTTTGACAAAGTTAACCCCCTTATTCTACTAGGAGCAATGATTAATGTTGGTATCTAAAATAAAGAAATATATCATCAATCAATATTAACAACTGAGCAATGCCACAAAGTGTTTTTATAATGATAAAAAGGATATACCGGACAAACATATGGAGCTCCTAGATGTATAAATGCATGTGCATTGAGACAATCTGATTGATATCAATCTCTAAATATTTTGGAAAGTAATATTGAACTACATTTAACCATGACAGTGTTAATGTATAGATGATATCAATAAATATCTATGTATAAGCTATGTTGGGATTAGTGTATATAATAGTATCTGATCTCTATCCCAAGAGTCACATTAAAATGTCCTGGGGACATTTGTCAAAAAGAGACTGCCGCAGGTTAGGGTTCTCTCCTGGATACTAAACCACCTATCTGCCTGACTCATGCCAGGATACCCACCCAGGGAGACCTTTCTACCCAGCCTTTGTATTTCCCCCAGATAGACTCAAGGCTTTAGTCACCAGCTGGTCACAATGTCTCAACACTGCATCAAATTTTCTGACTATGGCTTTAGACGTGCCCATCGAAAGGAGACAAATAAAAAGATCTATTGTGTCATTCATTTCCATATATATGTCGTGGTAAGAGTTTAATGCCACATACATTGCAATGTGAAGTTTAGAATGAGTGAAAAAGAAAAAGATATATGATGATCTGACACCCTCATAAATCAGGCTTTATTCAGAATAGAATTTCCTATGTTGAACATTTTGTGCACTACAGTTTTCAAGCTCTGTATCCCCCCCCCCCCCCACACACACACTTTTACAGAAACATAGATTAAATCCTTGACATGTTTATTCATGCTATATCTAACAAGTAAATTCACAACATTTACACAAAATATTGTGAATAAGCATAATGATAATGTTTTCCACATATTGTATTCAGCATATGTAAAAGCTTACTTATGTGTCGCTCCGTTAGATGTGATATTCTTGCTATCCCTTTATTTTGTGTGTCCCATGTATATCATCTTTCGAATTTCTCTGTCTATGTCTCTGTCTCTCTGTCTCTGTCTCTCTCTGTCTCTTTCTCTCTCTCTGTGTCTCTTATCTGCCCTGCTAGTATCTGATGAAATACTTCCTCTCATATAGGGAGGGGGTTGAAGGATTATGATACAGTGGTGGGGTGACCTATATATATATATATAGCACCTATAGCAATATTACAGTCAGGTCATGATTTTAGTCAAGCAGCATCTGGAGTGCCCTCCTCCCGTCATCCCAGTGGGCACAAAATTCACTTTAACATTGAATCAACATTAATTCAACATTGAATCAATAATTATTGACAACCAGTTATCAATGTTGATTCAGTGTTGTGTGCTCACTGGGATATAACTGACTATACAGGAAGGAGGTTAGGATAATAAAAACGGGTTTCAGCGGTTTTGCATCATTTCTATCACTATGTTGTCTAAATCGCTGTACCATAAGGGTTGATTGGTGCAAACAGTACATATGTTGAATTATTATCTGTTTACTGGGCTATAGGAGACATATTTGAATATCATTAATGTGGTCAAATGCTCTGTATCCTAGGAAACCTTTTTCTGCTCTGCAAGTAATGTAAATTACTTTGCAATATGATTTGTGTCGGTTGGTTGGAAGGCAGGATCTTATCTTTTTCTTAAACGTTTCTCTTATATAATGTCATTAGTTCTAGCCCTATCTCATAGACACTAATAGTCGTTATCATTGAAGTAGCCATAATAAGTGGCAAACTACTAGTTATTTCATTTCCTTGAAGTGAAACTTGACTGATCTGTCCTTCCTATTTGCGATGACTTTTTTTTTTAAGTTGGTGAAAAATGAATAGGTTTCACCACCTGCCACCGCATGTTAAAAGCAAAATTCACTTTTCCAGGACTTATCTACCGTTCTTTGCAACACCTTGGAACCAAGGAATGGGTTCGTTCTGCGTTTTTGCAAAAAAAAAGAATTTAAGTTGTCACCAGTAGACTGCTTGTCAATCTTTTTCTCTCATTAATTACCCACAGAGAGCCAGAGCAGCTTGCCTCCATGTCAAATAAGCTAAATCTGTCCTCATGTCATACCACGTAAGCCCAAACTGTTTTTAATAGTCTGGAGTGTACCTGCCTGAGAGGGCTTATATCTTTCTCGGGTTTGATGGACATGGTCTTCCAATGGCTGAATAGGGCTTTTATAGCAGTGGAAATTGTACCTTTATATCTACCACAGCTTTAAGCCGACCTATATGGATGATGGACCCACACCCCACATACCTCATCCCAATGCTATGGTGTCCAGCTTCTAATCTACATGTATGATTAACATCAATATATCAGATAAGAGGGACACATGCAAAGCTTCTGACGTTATCGCTGCTCAAAAATGCACTGCTCACAAATGCTGACTACGGCTGCCTGAAAATGCAATGTCTATTCCTACCCTGCAAAGAAAAGGGAGATTAATACAATCAACTATGTTTTTCCTATCCTCTTTCTGGACAGGATATTGACGCAAATGTCTACACACCAATGTGGGGCCAGAGGAAGTTGCCTCCACTTACGACGAGCTAAATTTAGCCTCATTAATTCATATCACCTAAGCCCACATTGACTGCTGTTTGTAATGGTCTGGGAAGGCTCCGGTGTTGAAGGTTGTAGTCTACCAGGAGCTGAATAGGGCTTGTTATGGATGCAGAAACTTACCATGACATCCTTGATATGGAATCCTCCTGGAACCATCCCTTCCCGAAGTGAGAGGACTGAGTTAATATTAGACACAACAGGTGGGCTGCATGGAAACTACCACCCTTAAGGGTGAAGCTGGTGCTCACAACAATACTTCTGCATGTGATTTGAAACATTTCACAAAATGTTGTTATCGCTCGTTTCAATCTTACCTTCATAACTAAAGCTGGGCCGTTAGGATTTTCTATACATAGACTAAAATAACAGTTCCACCAGAGGGCAGCAGTGTTTGGACAGGGGACCATGAGCATTGTCCAGCTACAACATATTCACCCTATCTTGTGCCTGTAAGAGCTGAGCTCCAAGCCCTTAAGCAGGTTGCAGACTACACTGTGTTTAACCACATAGTGTATAAACACCCCGGCCTGTTTAAACACCACGGTTTTAGTCAGATAACACTGCCTGTAGTGCAATAGGGTCATGGGTTCTGTGTGAAATTCATATACATTCATTTGCGTTTTCCCTGTCAAATTTGCTAAAAGTAAATGCATATTGAGCATATAGATCGAAATCTCCTTTATCAGACTATGGTTGCAACATAAATATAGTGCATTGCATTCTTGAGTTATTTAAAGTTCAGATTATATTTCATGAGGCTTATCACTGCAACAATGGTGGGAGAGTGGTCTTGGCTTGTTTAAACACCACAGGGTGTTTACCACGGCGGGGTCTTATAACAGGACGACATGTTGAAACACACTGTATGAACAATAGAGTCTGTTAAACAACACTGTGGGGGTGTAAGAGGCCGTCCTGTTTAAACACCACGGAGTTTTAATACAGGCTGTAGTGGTAATAGCACCTCAGACGCAACCTGTTAAGAGCCCTCTTGTGAATCAAAACTGAACTATATCCAAAAGTGCTTTTGGCCTCACTTCAACCATGATGGTCAAGCTTTAATGTTCTGGTGGGTAGAAAACATGATGTGCTGTATGGGTAGTGCAGTGTGAGTGCTCTTAGGGAGTGAACTAAACGGACTATGACGTGTCAAAGGACTCCAAAGGTGAGAGAAGTACTCTGCAGGGTTTTATTTTGACTTCTTTTCCAGCATTGCTGAATGGACTTCCCTAATGGCCACCACTGGTTCTTTTCTATGACAAATTGTCAGATGCTTCTAAAGGCTTCCTGTGAAAGAGAAGTATGAAAACCTTTACATTTTAATGGGATCTTTGTAGCTTTTGTAGGGATGTGAACGATGCCCTTTATTGGGTGATATTTATTTCAATTTGTAATTATGTGCTGGATTTCAGTGGCATGTAATGGGATGTAGTTTTGGGTACCATTATTAACGTCCATTGATTATCTAATAGTAGATGTGTTACAATGAATTGGATTACCAAAAAAATCGATGTTTTACAAAACGGTTACTGCCTGTTAGTGAATTGGCTGGAATGTTCTTTTACCATACCCTACTGACCATAACATATTTTTCTAAATACATTCCTTACATGAAACTGCACATATAAGAACCAGTCATTCTATCAGGCCATTTGTATTGAGGGCAGACAAGATTTTTCATTCAGTATAGCTTGGAGAAACACACATATATATACATGGTATATGAAAAATGTGTGGCCACACAATGTCATTCCTCTAAAAGTTGTACTTTTGATTTTGATGAAATGATTGTACCGTAGATCTGGTCTGAGGGTGTGACATCAGTAAATGTAACTCTAAGACTTCCTGTATTATGTTGTCGAGGGCGTGGTATTTCTGCAACACCTGAGGTGACCTGCGCAAAATTCAAAATTCTCACGGACATAAACAAAATGTTGCACGTATTTAAAGTTATATTTGCTCAATATTAAGTGTAAATATTATGAAATAAATACAGACCGTCACTTTAAAGTGCCCTCTTCACTGGTTACTGCACTCACAGTTCTAGGGCCCAAGAACCGCTTGTGCAGTAACCAGTGACTCGGTCACTTTAGCGTTCAGCTCTGTCTATATATATGGTGATTTCCTCATAGATAATTAGACAATAATGCGACCGATGTTACTTAGGGAGAAAATTCAAATTACAAGTTTTAGCAGCTCCTTCTCATGAGAGAAAATCTGTATTTCCAAGCAAACGACTTGTGGGATTGCTGCTATAGAAACAAGCGTCCCATGAGGCCAGAACACACAATGCCAGCTGCAATCCAGAAATGGGAGGCAAACAATAGCAATCAATCTGGGTTTAAAGTTCCTCCTTTGGTTGAAACCCATTATGGTTATTAACAATTCAAGAAAACAGGTTACTGCTGCTGGTAACTAATAGTACCTAGGCTTGGCGTGTTGTACTCTCGTTCCCAAAACCTTCGGGAGGAAGGCTCTGGTAACAGCCAAATGACCTTGAACTTGGGATTTTGCTGGGTCTGGGCAACCCCTGATGGTAGCCTGGAACCAGTGGACAGGAACCAGAATGTATGATGGTAGTTTTACCATCAGACATTCTGGTTCCATTTCCTGTTCCTGTTCCTGTTCGCTGGTTCCAAGCTACCAGCAGGGGTTGCCCAGACCCAGCAAAATTCCAAGTTCAAGGTCATTTGGCTGTTACCAGAGCCTTCCTTCGGAAGGATTTGGGAACGAGAGTAGGTGTGTTGAGGCAGCTTAAAGCTGAAGACTGGAGAAAACCCCTTAGATTATGATTGTTCATGTGTAGATTTGAAGGAGTCCTAAGAGAGACAAGGCAGATGTTAAGCAATTCCTGATATCCATTAATCAGTTTGAGCAATAACTGCTGTTATTTGATGTGCATTTTCATAAAGGAAAATGTGAAGGGAAGTTGCCATAAATCCACCGTTCAGAAGAATGGTTGTACAGGGGGACCCTCGATTTAGATGATCATATTTAGTTCTTTAGGGCATAAACATGAAGTCATATAATATTTTGCCAATAGAATTATGACGGTCTGCTGGCCATTGTTTCCCCCAGTATATCATATATGCATAATCACTTACATATTGTTCTGTGTAGGCTTCTTATCATTAATTGATCTACTCTTTTCTACCCACTACATCCAGTAGGCATTTTTCCCAATTTTCAGCATATGTACAACATCTTTTGTATGATTATGTTCATGTATGGGAACAGTTTTGTGCAACGTACAAATATATAAGTAGGGAAACCATAAATCTTTTGGCAGTCAACTCAAGTAGACTGCATTTTGTGCAACTAAACTGTTAAATGATATATAACTAAATCGAAATGATTTTTGCTATGAGAGACAGTTGTGCATGAGAATATAGCTGTGTTCATTTTTCCGTGATAAGGCCCAAAAAAAAGGTGTGTTTCAGGCAACCCGACCCTAGATTCAAAAAAGGGCCGACCCTGGCATTATTTTCCCAATTTTGGAGAATTTTTTTTTTTTTTTGATTTTTATTGTTTATTTTTCTCAACTTTTACAAATTCTTTCAAGAAAAACAAGCTCCCAGTGACCTCAGAGGCCTGAATGATTGATTAACTTCAGAAAATGGCTTTTTAAGAGGAATATGCAATAACTTCTTGATATTCCTAGTCAATAGAGGAATTATTGAATCATTCTGGCGAGTCGCGAGTCGATTTCTCCATTCGTGACTCATTCCTGGTTCTCTCTATGTTAAAAAAAAAAGAAAGAAAAATCCAACCTACCTACCCTAGAAATTCTGACCATGTTGCCTGAAACACACTTTTTTTTTGGGCCCAAGTGCTTTATCTACATGTGCAAAGATGTGCCGCTCACTCACTAATGAACTCAAGCACCCGCTTAGGTACTGCAAGGCATATCTACAGAATCATGCTAACTACACTAGAATATGAGGCTATTATATAGCCACTACCTGATAGGAAATTCTAAAAAAATGATTTCAAATCATTCAATCATTTGAACCCAGTCAGTATGTCAAAACAAGCGATTCCAATTAGATGACGCACATGATAAACAGTTGTTCCACACAACCCAATCTGTTCCTGATTTGACTATTGGGATCGATTAGGAATCTTCTTCAAACAAAATCAAACATGATTATAGAAGGGATTTTTAGATCATGATGTGTATTGCAACGGCAATGCATCACATCATAGGTCACATGGGGCTATTCCCATACTTCTAAATCTGAGGTTTTGGACGTTTATTTAAAGCTTGACCATCATGGTTGAAGTGAGGCCAAAAGCACTTTTGGATATAGTTCAGTTTTGATTCACAAGAGGGCTCTTAAGGGCTGGGAGCTCAGCTCTTACAGGCACAAGATAGGGTGAATATGTTGTAGCTGGACAATGCTCATGGTCCCCTGTCCAAACACTGCTTCCCTCTGGTGGAACTATTATTTTAGTCTATGTACAGAAAATGCTGAACTTATTCCCTGACGGCCCAGCTTTAAATTCTTCATTTATCCTGGGATAGTAACAAAGGTCCTTCTAACTGTTTGTTTAATCTACTCAACACTTTGGTGTATACAATTTTTTTTAAAGTTTCACAATAATAACTGGTCCACTTAGACATGTAATGTTTTCATACGCTGCTATAAGGCCTCACAGTACAAAATCACTATCTCCTTACCATGGCGATTCGTGCAAAATCTAAGCTGATTGTTTTGGGTCAGATTTATTATATCATTGATGTCATTTGTTATAGGTTACTAAACACTGTAAAAGATTTAAGTATTTCAAAGACAGGTCAACTATGGTTGATATTAAACAGAGATTATACTTCATGGTGAGCGTCAACGGGTAAAAAGATGAATAACTTATAAATGTAACCTCAAAGGCTATAAATTCCCTCAGATACGTGTATACATGCCATATGTGCAGCTGTGGTAGGTGTTAATTGGCACTGGAGGAAATACATCACAGAGTAATTACCCACTTACTACACCCTAACATGCACCCTAACCATACCCACATAATTCAAGCAAGACAGCTCCCATAATAGAGGCAATTTTTAACCACATTACTTATACTACAACGTGTATTTGTAGTCCTTGCCGTAGCAGGTTTTGCGCAGATTTTGCACAATCTTAAAATCCCTATTACCAGGCCATTTTGTTTGGTGACTCTTGGCTATATAGAAGAATGATAGTTTTGGAGAGCTAAGAAGAAACCTATTTAAATACAGGGCTCTGGATTTATCATGTCCAGGTTCGGTCCGTATGGGCCCTGTGGACCTGCTGGCCAGCCTTCGGCTGTGTTGGTTTTAAAACTATATCATCATCCTTATCATGTAATGGATATTAAAAGAGATACACTCTACCAAAAGGAATGTGCCTTTTCGAGATAGGCAACCCATAGGGTTTCTGTTATAAGCTTTCAGGTTGGTTTAACCTAATTCAGGTACACATTATGTGACCTTGTAAGGGCAAAGCGGTATTGACTGTGTGTCCCTACTAGTACTTATCATTTTGTACAGGCGAAAGGATTTGCCAAGATCACTGGGAAAAGCAGAAATACTCACTATGAGACTCGAGTCTTCAGAGGGAGGGATGAGATTATGAGATTCTATGCAGCTATGGTAGTTGTTAATTGGCACTAGGGGAAATACATCACAGAGTTATTACCCACTTACTACACCCTAACATGCACCCTAACCATACCCACATTATTCAAGCAAGACAGCTTCCATAATAGAGGCAATTCTTAACCACATTACTTAAGCTACAACGTGTACGTCAGCCAGGTTTTGTGAAGACGTTGCACAATCTTAAAATCTCTAGTACAAGGCCCTTTTGTTGGCCCAGGTGACCCTTTATAAGAATGATTTATGTATACATGTATATTCTTTCAATTTCCTTCGCTGTTATCAAATAAGCACAATCAGGAGTGGATTCCAGGCCTCCAGTGCTCCCAGGACCTACATGTGGGTATACTTCTTAATACCTTGATAACTATTATTATGGAATATTCTATATTTATATCATCTCTTGCTAGAGGCTAGTTTTGGAGAATTAAAGAGAAACTTATTTAAACACAGGGCTGGATCTATCATGCAGTGGAGTCTTCAGAGGGAGGGCTAAGTTTATCAGATTCTGTTATGTATCCTAGTTTCCACAGCCAACCTACTCAGTCACTTTCAATCAGTCATAAATTCTGCTCTAATATGGGGGATTGGAGCAGCCAATAATATTTAGTAAAGATTAACCGGTTTCCTCCTCTCAATCCTATACCCAGCATAACATTGACGCCATTTCGAAAGGCCAACCACCCATGGGCTCGGAAATCTTTGGTGAGCACTACCTATAATGTATGGTAAAGTTGTCTGTCGAAAACAACTACGTCTCTTCTTCCCCTGCCCAAACAGTAATACCACTACACCCCTGTTGATTAACAATGTTGTCTCCCTTGGAAAATATGGGCAGAATGAGTTGGACACGCTGTAGGGATAGTCTTTCTTCCTTTCTAAGGACAGAGAGGCATATGGCAAAGATATTATTGTTACTCCAGTACGTCGGAATAAACATTTGATTACACATTATCAATACGCAAGTACGCAGAGAGAAAACCCCGATGACTCTGTTTTGAGAGGGCCAACTGAACTGTTGAGGAAGGGTCAGTTGAGCTCCAAGAGAGACTGGCTTCCTTTCTAAACAGGGAAGGGGTAGAGCCAGGCAGATATCCTTAGGGAGTTAATTATAAGCCAGACTTGACTCTCCCCCTTTATCTGTGTAAGACTGAATTATTCTTAGCCACGAAAGTGTCAATATCCCTGACAAAAAATGTTATTGCCTCCAATGATGGAAAAATGTCACCTTACATCAGACCAGACTTTTCAACTCTATAGTAACAAATTGCCAAGGAGCTACTGAGCATTGTTTGAATATAATAGAGGAGGGTTTACGAAAATAGGTAAGCTGGTGGGATTCCTTACTGGCCTGCCACAACGGTGATCCAATTTGATCTCAAGCTGGGTTCACATTTTCAGTAATGGCCCCTAATATATATGTTAATGTGCTACCCTTTTCACTAAAAAGTAATCAACCTTTTGGTCCTAAAATTTAATATAAAACACCCTCCCCCCTCCCCCACATTCACAATCCCTGGTGTTAAGATGTCTCTACAACCTGATGGAAAATATCGCTGAGACAAAAATGTCTTCCAATATAAGGTCAATTTTTGGTTGTTTTCAATTTAAAGTATTAGAATATGTAGCCTACATGTATATGAGAATGATGACAACTCTAATGGGAACTACATGGGGATGCTATCTGTTAGTAGGATGCCCATCCCCAGACAGTGTTTATTATGTGTAATGTATAAATCGGCATGGGGGTAAGGATACATGTCCCTGGTGATGTGTTAATTAGATGAGAGCCCCTCCTGCATGGATACTGACTGCATGGTTATGAGTAAATGGGATAACAATTTGTATTGGCTAGGACGGTGTTAGTTATGGTCCTCAATAACAATGTTATTTATTTCAGTTACTTGCAGCTATGGTAGGTGTTAATTGGCACTGGAGGAAATACATCACAGAGTAATTACCCACTTACTACACCCTAAAATGCACCCTAACCCTACCCATATAATTCAGGCAAGACAGCTCCCATAATAGAGGCAATTCTTAACCCCATTCCTTATACTACAACGTGTACGGTTTGTTTTTCTCTTCTCTGCAAGTGATAAGAACAAAAGCATCTGCAATCTGATTTAGCATTGATGGGATGACTTGAATTCAAGAAGGTTATTTGATTAATTGACCTTGAGAATCTTTCCCTTTATATAATGTCTTTAATTTTAGCCCTTATAGATAGATAGTATGTCATATAGATCTACTCAGGTGACCAAAGACGAGGCCTTCTCATTGTTTCAAGACTGCAGCAGGTTTTGCATGGCCCAATCACTTGATAAGAAATGAAAGGATTTGACAATGGAAGGTGGAAAATGAACAGTTTTCAGCATCTGCCATCAAATGTTAAAATCAATTCTCACTTTGCCAGGAGGTATTTATCCCTCTGTCAGAGACTGTTAGTTATTTTCCAGTTTAACAAGCAAGAAATTCGCTCATCTTGAATTATTGTTGCCTGTGGCTGCCTTTCTTGCCTCAAAGCTGGTGGTATTTTACCACAGTGGTGGATTAACATGTGGTTACCACTTTGAGACTCTAAGTGGCTAGGTTAAATGTATACAAAATGACTACTACAAAAAGGCTCAAAGCAAAATAATGGTAATAATTATTGTCCTTATGAGCAGATGAAGCTTTGTCTTGTAAGTTGTCTCTGTTACTCTAACTTGACTGCACCTCTGAGCCTCCGGTACATTATAGTTGGTCCTAATTCAATACCACATTGCCCGAGAGACTCATCTTGGGTCAGGAAGGCCATTACTGGGTAAAAGGCAGGCTTTTTATCCTGTTCCCTTAGGTCTTGGGTGATCGACCCAGACCTCACATACTGTAGTGAATGTTTCTAGCTGCTGACTTGTCTACAAATAAGAAAGTCTCCTACATGATATCAATTTTCAAATGAGGAAGTGTTTATCTTTTATAATAGAGGGGTGATGGATTGGGGGAGAGTAAATACTTCAACCCCTCTTGTTTGGGGCAAAAACATTTTCAGTGCAAAAAACATGCTTTGCTATGCTTCAAACACATCTCCATACTGATTTTTTGACCCACTGGGAGGGGCGGATTTTAGGGCGGTGAAAAAAGGTGCTCGTCTGTGTGTAATCTCACTGCCCTGTTGTTAAGAAATTAGCACTACCTCAGATGGAGAAGTTAGGCATGAGATGCAGATTGTTCTTGTGAGATCTGCTGCTTCCTTCCTTGTGAAGCTGATTCTGAGCTGAACAAAAGAAGAGTTTTCAAAGATTAATCCTTCATAACTACTTCCTTTGATGGTGTATTAAAAGCTCTGTACAGTTAGGGGGAAACATTCTCTTGGGGAAACATAATACTGTGGCCATGTGCAATGCAATTAGAAGCCAATACTATTAGCAAAACCGAACATATCCAGAGAACAATTGTCTGGGAATGCCCTTGCACTCAGTTGCCTGAAAATCGCATGCCTATTCCTGGAACAGGGAAATACTATGTGATGCTTGCATGCCAGTGGTGTTCAAAGTAAAGGCATATTAAAGGAAATGTTGCACTAGACAATTTGATCCTCCATTCACTTGTACAATTCCTCTATTGATAGGCTACCTAATTCCCATGTTATTCTTCCCCTACTTACTGACAGTTTATTGATTAATTTTATTACCCACAGAGGAATAATGGACATTAAGCCCTTAGCGATCAGGCCCCTAGGGATTAGGCCCCTGACCGTTAGGCCCTATGTAATTAGGCCCGGAAGTCCATTAGGCCCAGGAGGACACTAGTACATAATACATAATGATACATCATATTTTACATCATATTTTATCTATATACATCATATTTTATCTATATGCGTGTACTTCATTGTCCATCATGTTTACATCATACGTCCATCATGCTTACATCATTTGTACGTCATGTGTACATCAGCTGTACATTATCTGTACACCATCTCTATGTCTTTTTTTAACCCCTTTGCCTATTCGTACATCATGTTTACATCATGTGTACATCATGTGTACGTCATGTGTACATCATTCTGTACATCATCTGTACATCATTCTGTACATCATCTGTATGTCATAGTACATCATATTTATGCCATATGTACATCATGTGTATATCATGTGTACATCATATTTACCTCATCTGTACGCCATCTGTACATCATATGTACGTCATAATTTTATTCCTAGATTTCAATCCTATATAATTATGTACATCATATTTACATCATGCGTACATCACGTGTACGTTATATGTACGTCATATTATCAAGTCCGGACCCAATCTGTTGGGCTGTACATCATCTGTACATCATTGGTAGGTCATTGTACATTATATTTACGTCATATTTACATCATATGTATGTCATTTGTTACTCATATGGCTGCATATAATATTGTTAGAATCATGGGTATGTCATTTTTACATCATAATTATGTAGCTCTGTAAAAGTGTAGGATGAATGGACTATTGCATGATAAAAGTATCTTTGTAATGGGCTCTGAAGAGGGATGGTAAAACTAGGTCAATCATTATTTTCACTATTATTGCTATGAAATATATTCAAGCATTACCAAAATTTAAACATCCCTTATGGCCACGATTGGTTCCTTTTCTGTAATTCATTGTCAAATGTCTTTACATATAGGCTCACCGGGAAACATAATTCGGAAAGACTTGACACAAGTGATTAAGGCATAGTACTATGATTGACCCAATTTTCGTTTGACCCTTTACTCTGGTACACCTCATCTTCAGGTTCTTAAAATGTCCATGCAGTATGATGATAGCAGAATTTAATAGTGACATTTGCAGTCATACTTATGGGGACTGTTGTACGGCAATTAAATGATTTTTCCTCATGTGATCAAACAGATTAAACTGTTTTAGAGTGCTCACTTTCTAGAAAACAGCAAACTTCATTTCATTTCATCCTTCTCCTCTTAACAAGAGCTTCTTGAATTTTTTACTCAGACTTGACAGAATTAGATGACATGCTGCTGGTCTTCTCATCCAAATTCTTTATTGGATCATTCAAAAGGGAAGTCAAATAACCTCTGAAACAATGTCTTCATGTGAAGTATGAGAAGTGGTCATTTGGGACCTTTCTTAGTTGTCTTTTGACAAAATCCTCATTGTGAGCTAGGCCTCATTACTTCACGCCACCTAAAACTGCTACTTTGGTGTATTTGCACCACAGTTTACTGAGAGAACAAAAGAAATGACCTGATTGCATATTGCATACATGGCTCTTTCTTGTAATGCGATATGAATGGAACAAAGGACCCCATATGGTATTTGATATGCTAATTCACACTACAACTGCTAACCCTTGTATTGATCTCACCTTGATGATTAATATTCTGATGGGGAACACATGACATGTTCTATGGGTAGTGACACATGAAGTGAGGGGTCTCTAAAAGAGAGGAGTGAATGGACTTTTGCATGACAAAGAGCTCCAAAGGTGAGGGAAATACTCTGCAAGGTGTTGTTTTGACACATTACGGTGAACTCAGTTTCCGACATTGCCAAATGGATTTCCCTAATGGCCACCATTGGTTTCCCTTCTATGATAAATTTTAGAGACTCCCTGGTAAAGAGAAGTGAGAAAAACATTTTGATAGGTCCTTTGTGGGCATTTTATGGATTTCTTCATGAAGTCATGGTAATATGAATGGCACCCTTTATTGGGTGATACCGGTACCTTAATTGTACTTATTTTATTATCATGGTCTGAGACATTTGTGAAGCACTTAGTGACATCAGTATAAATCCTCACAACTAATCAACACATTTAGGTGAATAGGGACTATCATCATTTTTCTCACAGAATAAAAAAAGAAGTGGATCCATGAAATTAGTTTTTCACTTAAGGAATGACCTAGCTAACAGAAAAAACGTTATTTTAACTGAAAATAACGTTTTAAACTTTATACCAGCCCCTTCGGGGGCCGGGATCGTGGGTGGGGGATATGGCTAGTCTTGAAGGGCCTAGGCCTATTCCGTGAGATTTGTAATTGCTGCCCCCCCCCTCCCCCCCGAACACCACCCACGCCCCCCAGCTGCAGTCCCGCACCGAGGTGGTGCAAGCGCGGGAACGCCAGTCCTCTGTTTGGAGAGTGAGCAGCGACCAGCGTCCCTCCGCCCTATATTACCATGGCAACTAAGAGACGGATAACGCACTCACTCTCCTGACAGATTCTTACGGAGGGTCTCGACTCAAAAGTTAAGGTTTAATTAATTAAGTTATTTTAACAGTTTATACTAGTATCCTCATAAGGGAAGATAACAGGGGCATTTACGGTGAAATTCCATTGCATTTGATCGATATTTTTTGATAGATTAGTTATTTTACTGCCCTTTTGATGCAAGAAAAAATGGCGGAATTTGTAAGATTTTCTGCCTCTTGTTACTAGGCCCACAGTGCGAGAGTATTTGTATAGCACTCTATTCATGTTGACTTTCTGTAACAAACAATGACATTCTAACAATAAGTCTCATAGAAAGAAGAATAAGCATATGTAAAGGACTCAAAATAATAATTGAAGTAAAATTGATAAGAAAATCGAGTTAGCTTTGAAAAAAGTACATATTTCGATCTAGCCTCTTTTGGTTCATCTGGTCCTGTCAAGCACCTCAAGCCTGATTCAAAGGGGTGGGTACCAGCGACGAAATATTGCCGTTTTAAATATAGGGTAATAATAACGTTATGCCATAGTAAGGAGTCTTAGAGAAACGTTATATAACGTTATACAACGTCATAAAATGTTATATAACGTTTTTTGTTTACTGGAGAAAGTATTTCCTTTTTTCCTTTATGTAAAAGTGCCACATGCCTTTTTGCAACTACTCACAGACTAGGGGTATTGCAATAAAGGGATTTCTCTACTGAGCTTCGAGTTAGGGCTGTTGTTTATCACCTGTGTCTATGATCATCGCTTCAAAGTTGGGCTGCACTATATAGAGCCAAAGTCTTATATTATGAAGGTAGAAGTGATTTATGAACTGCTGAATGCACATGGTGCCTCAGTAACACGCCTTGCTGTGGGAACAGCAGCAGTACAGCCACTGTCTCCATACATAATCAATCACTCCTAGAGGGTCTAAACAGAATGTGGACAGTCCCCTTTAAGGATGTAGCAAAAGAATGGTACATCCGGAGGGATATATGGCCACCTACTAAAGGACTGGTTTAGTGTCACCAGGTGTGTCTATTGTGATATCAAGGGTGACTGTCTGGGCTTGCATCAATGTCTTGAGGTCCCTCTCTCCCTCTCTCCCTCTCTCCCTCTCTCCCTCTCTCCCTCTCTCCCTCTCTCCCTCTCTCCCTCTATCCCTTTGTCCCTCTCTCCCTCTATCCCTTTGTCCCTCTCTCCCTCTCTCCCTCTCTCCCTCTCTCCCTCTCTCCTCTCCCTCTCTCCTCTCCCTCTCTCCCTCTCTCCTTCTCTCTCTCTCCTTCTCACCCTTTCTTCCTCTCTCCATCTCTCTCCCCCTTTCTATTTCCTTCTGTCTCTCTCCTTCTGTTCATATCATCTGAAAATGTAAAACCCTTTCCAGTTTATTATGATGGACATTTTATATGATACATCACATTATTCTCACTGCCTCTGTGGCCATAATGGTCCTGCTAGATGCTGCTTTTTCTGCATTTGCAGAAGACTATACCTGTTTTTTGTTGAGATCTTCACTGTAACATAACAAATAGGTAACTCTCTGTGTTTGTTTGCATTATGATGATAGGGAGTAATATTTCTGCAATCCTATAGTATGGGCCAAGACAAAGGTCATATGTGCAGCATTTATCAATGCCAAAGTGTATCACATTTTGCCATCAGCGAGTGGATGACATTGTTTTTTAAATTTTCACTTTGTAAGCTAATGGTAGGATTATGCGATCATAGATGGTGACCCTTTATTTATCATTATCAAATAACACAACCAATGTTACTTGGTGAGACGATTCAAGTTACAAATTTGAGCACCTATTCCTCGTGAGAGAAAATCAAAATCTCTCAGCAATTGATTCGAGGGATTGCTGCAATAGATATTAGGCTCCCTTGAGGTGCCATGCCACTCCACCTGCAAGCAGATACAGAAATGAGAGGCAAACAAAAGCAATCAATCTATGTTTAAAGTTCTTCCCATGGCTGAACCCATTACGGTTATTAACAATTCAAGAAAACAAGTTCTCCATCGTGTCAACTAATACTACCTGAGCTTGGTGTGTTGAGGCAGATTAAGGTTCCTGGAGAGAAAAAAACACTAATTGTGGTTGTTCTCACATAGATTTGTGAGAGTCTTAAGGGAGAAAAGGCAGATGCTAGCCATTTCCAAATAGCCATTTTCTGGTTTGAGCATTAACTGCCGTTATTTGAGATGCAATTTCATTAAGGAAAAGGTGAAGGGAAGCTGTAATATCCAATAATATCCACCATTCAGAAGAATACTTTCTAGCTTCAGTGACGGCATAGTAGGACTTTCTATTTGAATGTTGTAATATAAGATAGCTCTGAAGGACATAAAACCCTATTACACTTTGCTTATGAATGGTGGGAGCTTGCTTGCTATTGTTTTTCCCCCTGTCCTTTGTACATGTATTTTCCTTATTTATTGCTCTGCATACGCTATTCATTCATATGTTTTTGTACCCATTCTATCCTATATTTATCCGTCCCCCAACTTGCAACATTCACATATCGTATTTGTATGATTATTGTCACTGACAATAACAATTTTGTGCAACCTATTCAGAGATAGGTGTACAGGGAACTATGAATCTTGTGAGTAGTATAGTATGTATCGGAACGGGACTATAGTTAACTACTGTTTATTACTCAATCGACCTGCAGCCAATCAGAGGCCTCCATTTGGTCACGTGACCGGAAGTGACCTACTTAGGGGATTAGTGGTGACGTCACGTGACCTAGTTAGCCAATCAGAGGCCGCCATTTGGTCACGTGACCGGAAGTGACGTCATATGACCTACTTATGGACCGGAAGTGACGTCATATGACCTACTTAGGGGACCGGAAGTGACGTCATATGACCTAATTTAGGATCACGTGACCGGAAGTGACCTGATGAGTCACGTGACCGGAAGTGACGTCACATGACCTAATGGCCAACCGGAAGTGAGTGACCTCATTGAGGATCACGTGACCGGAAGTGACCTGATTGACCACGTGATCGGAAGAAGAAGAAGAAGAAGAAGAAGAAGAAGAAGAAGTTTTTTGTTTAGGAAGTGAGGGTCTTTAGGATCACGTGACTGGAAGCGACGTCGTCACATGAGTGACGCTTTAAGAGACTGCGCGACTTACTAGTAAAAGAAGACGTATGAAAATAAAAACACAACAATAATTTATTTTATTTTTTTTATTTCTTTTTTTTCAATCTTGATAAACACTCTATTTTTGAAAAGATGCACTCAATCAAGCAATAACACGCTTATTTTTTTTTTTTCATATCTCTAAAGGACTCGTTGTCACACCGTCAGAATGCACGCGACGCTTATAATACAAGTAGCGCACGCCGTCTTTCTCTATGGTGTAGGTGACCATTTTGTTTCGCACCACTTTGAAATTTCTATTTACAGCAATGAGAGTTTTTCGTTGGCGAAGAACATCCAAGAAGTCGTCTGGTTCCTTAGGGTTTTGTTTCTTCTGTACGCCTTTTGCACTCCATTTTTTGGATTTTCTTTCACCGGTGTCGCTGACTCTATCGTAGCAAATGTAAGTCTTAGGGTTGAGACTTAGGATCCCGTCACCTTCCCACTCCGCTTTCATAAGCCCCGAAGTTCTCAGATCGTGAAGGTACCGTCTCTCACAACATCCGCCGGGCGGCGGACACCATTCTCGCACTCTTTCCGTTTTTGTCTTCACGAAAAGCTCTAAGTGATCGTCGCACACCGCTGTCGGAAGCCACTTTCGTTTCTCTCTGAAGTACGTCTCTCTCAGGCGAGGTTTGACTAGGTCATCCAACGTGTCACCGCTGAGAGCCATGTAAAGACTGTCGGTGTCCATTTGACAAAGGGCATAATCGCGCCGATCGACGAATCTATCTAAGAAGTCGTATGTGAACTCTAACATTTTCAACTTCGCGTACTGGTATACCATGAACCCTATTTGAATAGGGAGGTTGTTCTTGACTGTTTTCGGTTGTAGTTCGACTTCAAACAGATCGGAACTCAACTCGGACGCCTTTTTGAAGCGCCACGAATTGGCCAATAGTTCGAACTTCCGACTGTCAGTGTATCTCACCGCCGTGTGTTTTTCTTTGTTGCAGATTGTTTTACCGTACGTAGCGTTTCCCATTAACTTGTAACAGTCTGACAGAATTTTCTCGTTCTCGTTCACGTCGCCACGTCTTCGCGCCGCCGTTACTTCGTCCGCGAAACCGGCAAAGGAGCGTTTAGGTAGGTATTCTACGACCAGCTGCACTTTGGTGACTATCAAACCGTGCTCTAAATACCACTTGAGAAGCGGCGTTCCCAAGAGAATATTTTTTCCGTGGTAACTCCCTATCAGACATCTCTGAGGCGTGTTCAACAGCTTTTCTTCCTGCGCAAAGTCTGACATGTGAGGTCCTATGTCCGATTTTGAAACGGTCGCGTTCTTGAAAACGGGGGTCATTTCTTCGAAGTAGTCTCGTAGGTGAGGCGGCGTAGTGATGTCCACTTGAACTAAACCGAACATTTTCCCGTCTTTCACAGCGGAAAGGATGTCGCTCTCGCTCATCGCGTTTCGAGACACTTTCAAAGCGTCAACCTTCCAGCGTTGTTGGGAGGCCTTAACCCGCTCATCTCGACGCTTCATCTCTCTCCATTCGCACTCCCACACGACGACCAGCTTGTAACCTAGCGCTTTCAAGTACGCGCTTACTCTAGTCGTTCTGTCGCGTCTCTCCTCCCTCAGTGAAGCGCACTGATATCGGTGCGACGGTATGCACTCGTGAGCGTGGAACCAACACCCGTGTAACTGGAAAACCGTATTAGAGGCCGCGTGAAACCCGTCCACGCGAATTCTCCGACAGCCTACAACCATCTCGCCGCCGTTCAAAGCGTGGCGCAGTTTCACGTCGCGGTCGTGCTCTACGAAGCGTAACCACTCCAAAGTGCTGTGAGAGTTTCTTTGCCTAATTTCGGGCTTGAACTCGGTCTCAGGTCGTCTCACCGCGTAATAGCCCGTGCAGTGCGCTTCGCTCATGCAGCGCAAGTACAGAGAGTTAGCGTCTAGTCCTAGGATGTGTTGGCACGGTCTCGCTTCTTCGCCGTACTTGTGCTCCCTTATCCGCGTGGTGCCCTTCTCGTGAAATCTATGGAAGATGATGGAAGGACCGCCGACTAGATTTTCTTTGATCAGAGCGTGGAGGACGGCGTCGAACTGGGGGAACGTTGTGAACGCGTCTTCTAGGTTTTGGAAGAGGAACCGTAAAGTCAAACCGGCGAGAGAAACTCCGTCTTTCAACATGTCAATGCCGCGATCTTGGAAAAATTTAGCGTGATTTTTCAGAGCTTCTATGAAAGGTTTGACGTCTTTGTTGTTGTAGTGGATCAAGTAATCTTCCATAGTTTGCATCTTCTCGTCGGACCAAACTTTCTGACATGCGGCGTAGTCGGATTCGGACATTTTGACGCCCGTCAGTTCGCTGTCAAAAGCCGATCTCGGTGGCAGCGTTCTGTTTGCCAGTTTCCTGGTAGACGTCATCCATTCGTAAGGAAAGTGACCTTTCTCTTCGTTCCTGGTGAAAGCTCGCAAATAGGTCGCGTAGTTGTAACCGGGTGCCAAATAGTTGACTACGTCCAAGAAAACCGTGTGCTGTGTGTAAACCGCCAAGTATTGATTGCTTCTCTTTATGACGCTGAATTCTTGGTTTCTTCGGTCTCCGGAGGCAAAGAACGAGTGAAGGCGTATTTTGATCAGGTTCAAGTCGTAACGCCCCGAGTTGAAGCCCACGACTGGAGCTTGACGGATGTATCTCAGAAGACGCTTCTTCAGTTGAACTAACAGGTGTCTGGTCTGAGCCGCAGCGAAGCCGCCTGGAGAAGGGGTGAATGTCGCCTCCTCCAGCAGGAGAGCTTCACCTATCGCCGCATCTAACTTCGCTAACGTCGGTCGGTAAAGTTCTAGCACAGCTTCCCCGATGACTTTGGCGTTCTCGTTTATGTGATTTAAAACTCGGTCCAACAAGGGGTCGGAATCTGCGTCGGATTCTCTGACGAAGCAGACGGGCCCCTCCCACCCCGGAAAGTCGGATGCGACGCTAGCCGACAAAGGGACGTGATCCCACAGCAGGGACACGTGTTCCGTCGACGGTTCTTTGCACGGTCTGAAGAAAGCCTTGAAATCGCAGGCGATCTTGTAAGGGTAGATTCCGGAATGTCCGTCGGGGGGAAAAATGGAGAAGTCTGCTAGCGCTTCGAAAATCGTTCTCGAATTTTGGTAGATGCCACCTACGTAGCGCAACTTGACTTGTCGGCAAGAGGAAAGCTGGTTCCTGTGTCTCTTCAGCAAGAACTCGCTGGTGAACGCCGCCTTACACTTGCAACATTCGTATATGCCCGCGTACGCGTTGAAGTCCGTGACGAGAGAGACGTGCAAACCGCCTTTCGCCGTCAGGTGTAGGTTGACTTTACCTCGGGCGGCCAGAGTTCTGGAAGGCGGTCTGATCAGAGTAACGCGTCTTCTCAACTTCCGCCCCGGCACTTGACGCGACGCGGTGTAGACCGCTATTTGTACGTCAAACAAGTTCTCTAACGCGGGTAAGTCGCGGATGTTCAGACCCGGAAAGGATTCAGGTGTGGCAGCGGGACAGAACTGACGTAACAAATCTGAAGCGCGCTTGCTGGTGTTGTATAAGTGAAAGGAAATGCAGCGGAAGATGCAGAGGTTGTCCTTGTTGGGAAAATCTAACACGCCGCTTCTCTTTCCAACTCGACCGGCCTGAGTGATCCTACCGCCTATGGGGAATTCCCCCGGTCCCATGTAAACGCAAATGTTCAAATTGGTAGGAAAAAGAACGTGCCACTTGGTGTCAGCGTCGCAAAGTTTCCGTACTTCCTCGCAAGCGACGGTGTTTTCCATCTTTGAGAGGAGCTCTTCCAAAGTTTCTGAATTAGTTATAGTAGGGAGCGGTTGTATGAGAGTTGCGTTGTTCTGGGAGGCGTGAAAGTAGCGCAGTTTGCTCTTGTCTTCTCTGTGTTGTAAGAGTAAGCCTACCGAGAAACCCACTTTGTATCTGAATCTTTGTGTCAAGTGAATGCGACGCATAGTATCTACAGCGTCACTCAACTCGCCAGTTGGTAGCCTGAAGTTTGTTACACTCACGCGAGTCCCGTGCATCCTGACGCCCGTTTGTATCGCAGGCCAATTCGCCGTGAACGTTTCCTCCCCGTTCGGTACAGCACGTATGCGCGGAGGGATGGTCACCCCGTCCAGAGATTCGCGTCGACAGGCGATCTTTCGGCAATCGCCTTCGCCGCATAGAGGGCAAAACTTAGGTATTACTCTACAACTTTCTACGTGTCTCTCGTGGTTGTACGGTCTTTTAAAAATTTTGAAACACTTTTCGCATACGTACTGCGTCATGTTTTTTCACTCAGTTACCAACTACTTAGCCGTCTAACTATCTATCTATCTATCAATCTATCTGTCTATCTATCTATCAATCT
Source organism: Harmothoe impar (assembly GCA_947462335.1). Lineage (NCBI taxonomy): Eukaryota > Metazoa > Annelida > Polychaeta > Phyllodocida > Polynoidae > Harmothoe > Harmothoe impar. Next base: position 62,902,403 of record OX381712.1, on the reverse strand, counting down.
ATCTGTCTATCTATCTATCTATCTGTCTGCTGTCTGTGTATCCGTCTGTCTGTCTCATACAGCGTACGTCAAACGCTCTGTGTGTGCGCGCGTGAGCGTTGAGCGTCTCTCATTCCGAATCTATACCGAGATATTTGAGAATAATCTCTGTTTTGTCATCCAACTCTTTGAGCGCTCTGGCGGACAGCGTCACCCCCTGCTGTGTGGGTTTTTTGTCAGGACCTTCGTACTTGCGCACGTGGACGAGGTTCTTACCGCTGTAGTAGCTCACAGCTGCGTACACTTCGCCCTCCTCATCCAGCACTGCGAACCAGGGGGTGTGATTAGGTCTTCCTTGCGCGGCCGCTGTGTCGCGTATGCGCACCACTGCGCGGATATCGGCGATGCGTGCTATTAGCTCGCGCAGCGCGTCGGCAGTGAAGTGCACTCGCTTGCTTCTGGTCAGAGACGCCTCTTTCACCTGGCCGTCTTTTGTGTAGCGCGGCCTCCTAGACAGTCTAGCCACGTCCTCCCAGATCTCCAGCGTCAAAGCCCCGTCTAAGCAGAACTCTAACCCGAGAAGACGGGAGAAGGGATTCTCTGCTTCTTCTCGTCCATCTCGTTCTTTTTCTTGTATTTTTCTCTTCTTAGTAGGCCTTGTTGTTCTGGAACTCACCTTAGAACGTTTCAGACCCGCAAGAAGAGTAACACCATCAGCGTGAGCTGAATCAGCAGCAGAACCGATAACAGGAGCAGCGTCAGCGCTGGTGGTATCCGAGACTTCGTTGTTGGAACAGAGCAGCCACACGCCGTTGGTGCTGAGTGTAGCGGTAGAAGATGAAGCGCCGCCGTCCTCGTAAGGTGGCGGTGAGGGCAGTCGCCACGGACCGGACGCGCTACCAGTGGAAGTGAGGTCGAAAGCTGGGGAAGAGGGGAGCCGAAAAAACGTACCGTCCGCCCCTTTCCCTTCGGGTTCTTCGTACGCCTCGTCGTCAGCGTTGTTCTCTGTCTCACCCTGTTGCTGCTGCTCCTCCTCCTCCTCTTCTTCTTGGTTTAGGGGCTGAGTGTCCGAATAGCTGTAACTCTCAGCGCGAGCGGCGTCGAGGGCGTCGGTGGATGTAGTGGTGGAGGAGAGGGGCTGTGCAACGTGCGGCAGGTCATCAAAATCATCAACAGTAGTGGGGAGGTAAAAACCCGGTTGCCAGTACTGCGCTGTGCCAGGAGCGTTGTCGTCAGTAGTAGTAGCGGTAGCAGCAGGTGCAGCAGAAGCAGCAGCAGCAGCAGCAGCAGACGCAACAGTAGCAAGCGCAGCAGCCTCAGCAGGCGCAGCCGTAGCAGGCGCAGCAGTAGCAGGTGCAGCAGCAGCAGCAGCAGCAGCCGCAGCCCGAGGATCACCAGCAGCAGCAGCAGCAGCAGGCGGAGCGGCAGTAGCAGCGGCAGCACGCTTAGCAGCAACGTGTACCGTCGCGAGTGTAACAACGTCGCTAGCACGACGACTACTACCAGTAGTACTACTACCACTACTACTACTACTACTACTACTACTACTACTACTACTACTGCTGCGAGCGCTCGCTACAGCGGGAGGGTGATAAGACCAAGCGGCTGCGGCGGTAGTCTCATTTTCAGTAGCAAGAGGAGGCACTGACGCTAAACGAGCGCTGTTCCGCGTAGTCTTCTTGTTCTTGAACTTGCTTAGATCCTTGGACGGCGCTAGGTGTTGTCTTTTGCTCATGGTGGTGACTGTAGAGAGCAGCAAAAGAATGAGTGAGTGAATGGAGGTTTCCAGGCCCCTTATATACGCCTTCTCGCTTCTAGAGCTAAGCTACTTACTGCCCCTGTTCAGCTGCCGCCGGCTGGCCGGCGGCCATTCACAAAGAGAAACAAAAGACATAAGGTATGACGTTTTCAGCTGGATCCCTTTCCCCCCTTTTGAGAGATCGACTGTCATGAGCTAAGCTACTTACCACCCTGTTCAGCAATTCAACGCGCATTAGCTGTATAAAGGATTAAGCGGTTGCTGCCGCCGACTGACCGGTGGCCATTCACAAAGAGAAACAAAAGACATAAGGTATGACGTTTTCAGCTGGATCCCTTTCCCCTCTTTTTTGAGGGATCCGCTGTCATGAGCTAAGCTACTTACCACCCTAACGCGCGTTAGCTGTATAAAGGATTAACGGTGATGAGCTTAGAGTGTGTATACAAAAAAACTACAGGAGGCGTGTGGCGTGAAGCAGGACCCCCTAAGACGAACGTGTCTGTCTGTGAGTAGAGGCGTGTGCATGTGGTGAGCGACTTAAGTGTAAGACAAAAAAAAAATCACCGCCTCCTGCCGTGGTGAGTAGACTGGGCCGGCCGGCGGCGGCCGGCTAGTTCAATAGGGAGGGGTGACAGCTGACTAAGGCTGTGCATGAAAAAATCCGATTTTCACCTGACCTCTGACGTTTGTTACAATGAATGTCAGAGGGAGGGAGACGTCCTCAGGTAGGGGGTAGGAGGTAAGGCTATGGATGAGGAAAAAACACCGTTTTCAGCTGGTCTCCACGGATAGCGATGACATACCCCTCGTCATCTAAGCTCTTAAGGAGCGGAGCGGCTGAAAAAAGCGTCATGCGGACAGGTCGCTAGACAGCTGGAGTGCTGTTGGAAATAGGATTAAACTCCCTCTGTATAAAAGCTCTGATTTCTGTTGGAAAAAAACCATATCGCCTCTGACCACAGTAACGTCTACTACCACCACCACCGCCACCACCACCACCGCCGCCGCCGCCACCGCCGCCGCCGCCGCCGCCGCCGCCGCCAAGACGAGACGAGATGGCTCAAGCTATTCCACTTTCAAGCTCGCCTTCACCGCCTTGTCCACCTGAAAAAAAGTTAATGCAGCTTGACGACGTGAGACGCGCGAGGCAGACCGATGGGGAGAACAGAGAGGTAGGACAGCGGCGCTTAGCATATAGCGACGCCTTGCTTCGTCAACTAGGTAAAGAGTTGAGCGGATCTTGGAGAGAGTTGGGCAGTAGCTTAAAAGTTACCGCCGCCCGTATGGATGCTCTAGTAGAGCGCAGTGTCAAGACACCGGAGGAGCTGTGTACGGCGATGTTCCGAGTCTGGTGGGGTGAAACCCCGCATCGTCATAGATGGGGAGAGCTCGGTCGCGTCTTCACCCGCATTAGACGCGTGGAACTGTTGGCTCAGTGGATGTCCCTTCTCCACAGACAGGGGTTGGATTTCGAAAACCCCGACTCGCGCGCGATGCATAAGCACTTGGGCACCCTCGGCAGACGTCTAGGTAGCAGGTGGAAAGAGGTGGGGGACCATTTAAAATTGTCGCCTGAGAGGTTAGATAAGATTGCTGAAGAATGCGAATACGGAGGAAGTCCCGCTGAGTGGGCCTTCCGAGTGTTGAAAATGTGGCAAGCTGAAGCTGACGGTGCCGGCGGTACGCCTTTTGAACTCCTTCGAGTGTTGACTGAGGACATGGGAAAGTTTGACCTCGGCATCGCGATATTACTTGACTTTATCAAGCAAGAAACAACGAGAACGACGGACATGTGAATTGTTGTGTTTTATTTTCATACGTCTTCTTTATTAGTAAGTAAAAAAAAAAAATATTATAACAATTAAGACGCGTGTCCTCTTAAAGTGTCACTTCCTCCAGTCGCAGCTGATCGCCTCATCGAGGCACGTGATAAACAAAAAAAAATGAAGAGACACGCTTCTTCCTCTCGAGAGGAAGAAGCGTGTCTCTCGATTGAAATCTTTTCTTTTCTTTTTTTCTTAAAAGAGACAAACGCCCCTTAGAGTGCCCCCCCACCCCCCTAGAGTGCCCCCCTCCCCCCTCCCCCCCTCTTCCAGTCACGTGATCAATCAGGGCACTTCCGGTCACGTGATCCTCAATGAGGTCACTCACTTCCGGTTGGCCATTAGGTCATGTGACGTCACTTCCGGTCACGTGACTCATCAGGTCACTTCCGGTCACGTGATCCTAAATTAGGTCATATGACGTCACTTCCGGTCCCCTAAGTAGGTCATATGACGTCACTTCCGGTCCATAAGTAGGTCATATGACATCACTTCCGGTCACGTGACCAAATGGCGGCCTCTGATTGGCTAACTAGGTCACGTGACGTCACCACTAATCCCCTAAGTAGGTCACTTCCGGTCACGTGACCAAATGGAGGCCTCTGATTGGCTGCAGGTCGATTGAGTAATAAACAGTAGTTAACTATAGTCCCGTTCCGATACATACTATACTACTCTTGTGGCAGTCAATACAATCCAAATACATGTATTGGTGACCCTTAGTTGCTGATACAGACAAATGTGCATGGAGATGTGGCCATTGTTCTGTGTCAGGGTATGCAATCCACATGAGGCCACTCGCTGACTAATAAACCAGTCTTGTGCAATGATAATATGCCCCTATTATTGACTGTGTATCCATTCTCAGTACCCCCTAAAAGATCACTGGGGGATGGGAAGATCATGGAGTTCTTTGGTGCATCCACAGCCTGCCTTCTCTGTTAGTTTCTATCAATCATACGCCTGGCATAGCATTGACACCATTTCAAAAGTCCAACCCACTAATCTTTTGTTTATGTCCCCCTATGATGTGAAATGTAAGGATTTCTCAGTTTTCCCAGTTTTCAGCATCTGCCATCATGAGTTAAAATCAATCCTTACTTTGCCAGGACTTATTTATCCCTCTGTCAGAGAATGTTAGTTATTTTCGTGGTTAACCATCAAGAAATTAGCTCGTCTTGAATAATTGCTGCCTATGACTGCCTTTCTTACCTTAAAGCTGGTATTTCAGCACAGCAGCAGTAGATTGCGAATTTCAACACGTGATTACCACTTAGGAACTTAAAGTGGGCATGTTAAATCTGTATGAAACAAATACTGTAACCATTATTGTCCTTTATTAGGCTCTGCCCTCATGATTCCATAAAGGTAAATTATCTCTGTTAACCCAACTTCACTTCACCTCTGAGCCCCATATACATTATACAATATCACATTGCCCAAGAGACTGATCTTGAGTCAGGGAGACCATTACTGTGTAAAGGCAGCGTTCTTATCCTGTTCCCATAACCTTAAGGTCTCTAGTGATCAACCCACACCTCGCATACCGTAGTGAATCCTTCCAGCTGTTGACTGGTTTACGAATAAGAAAGTCTCCTAAATAATATTAATGTTTCAAATTAGGGAGTGTTCATTTTTTTATAATAGGGGGGGAGGTGGATTGGGGGGGGGAGAAATATTTCCACCCCTATTGTGGGGGACAAAAACAAAAGGAGTGTTTACATGATATCTGAAATCTCTAACATCGAATTGAAAGCTCTGTACAGATGGGGGAAACACAATGCTGAAACAGGGGCTAATTCTCTTTGGGGAACATAATACTATGGCAATTTGCAATGCAACTAGAAGCCAATACTGTTAACCAACATGGACATATCCAGAGGACAATTGCCTGGGAATACCATTGCACTTAGCTGCCTGAAAATCGCATGACTATTCCTGGACCAGGGAAATACTACCTGATGCTTGCATGCCAGCGGTGTTCAGAGTAAAGGCATATTAAAGGAAATGTTGCACTAGATAATTTGATCCTCTATTCACTTGTACCATTCCTCTATTGATAGGCTACCTAATTCTCATGTTATTCTCACCATCCCTATTGACAATTTATTGATTTATTACTCACAAAGAGTCAGAGAATCTCCATGTCCGCATTCTTTCATCCCACCTAAGACTACACTCACTGCCTTCATAATATGATAGAGTATACCTTTGTCTGGAGGATTAAGTCTCCCCCCCCCCCCATTGATAAATACTGTGTGAATGGAACGAAACCTTCACATGGGATTTGATACATTAATTCACACTACAATTGCTACCCCTTGTATTGATCTCACCTTAATGATGAATATTCTGATGGGGAACACATGACATGCTCTATGGGTAGTGACACATGAAGTGAGGGGTCTCTAAAAGAGAGGGGTGAATGGACTTTTGCATGACAAAGAGCTCCAAAGGTGAGGGAAATACTCTGCGAGGTGTTGTTTTGACACATTACGCTGAACTCAGTTTCCGTCACTGCCAAATGGACTTCCCTAATGGCCACCATTGGTTCCCTTCTATGACAAATTGTCAAATGCCTATAGAGGCTCCTTTGTAAAGAGAAGTGAGAAAAACTTAACATCTTGATAGGTCCTTTGTGGGCATTTTATGGATTTCTTCATGAAGCCATGGTAATATGAATGGCACCCTTTATTGGGTGATACTTTAATTCTACTTATTTTATTATCATGGTTTGAGACATTTGTGAAGCACTTAGTGACATGAGTATAAATAAATCCTCACAACTAATCAACATATTTAGGTGAATAGGGACTATTGTGTTTCCTTTCTCACACAATAAAAAAAATGACTTGATGCAAATTGTAGAAGTACCACATGCCTTTTTACAACTACTCACAGACTAGAAATAGGGGTATTGCCATGAGAGGATTTCTTTATAATGTGCAGGCCTACTCTGTGAAGAGGCGACATTAGATGTAGAAATATACGAAAGAGTTTGCCAGCTAACAAAAAGACGTTTTCCTAACAGTTGGAAATTGTTTGCAGGTGGTTTCCAAACGTTTGCAAAAATGTTTACAAAACGTTGTTGTTGTTTTTTTAACACGTTGAAACGTTGACATAAAAAAACGTTTGCAAAAACATGTTTGCAAAACGTTTTTGGTGAACTTCTGGAAAAGGTTTGTAAAAGGTTTGCAGAAGGTTTGCAAAAGGTTTGCAAAAGGTTTGGGTGTATACAACTTTGGTGACTAATAAAAGTCACACTGAGGACCGAACCCAGGATGTTTGGGTTATCAGTCTAATGACTTGCCAACTGAGCTACTGTAACAGCTGATATATGGCTGTACAATGTAGCATATATCCCACATGCCCTACATACAGTAAAATTCCACCACAACACAGCCAAAATTAATTTTCTTATTTCAAGAAACTAAGGTAAATAAATTCGCCTTCTGTTCTTATGAAGTGTCAAAATCAGTTTCCATACACTGGGGCACTAGTTCCGGGTATAGAGGTGGGGCTTCTAATACAAATGTTTGTTTCCAAAACAAATACAAACGTTTTAAAACGCTCTAGAAATATCAAATATTGGGATGTAGCTTTGAATGAAGTTACCATAACAGGATCGAAGGGATTAAATAGTACTGTAACTAATGAGCCTCTGGTATGGGTGTTTATACCTATGTGTATGGGCTGTTTATACCTATGTGTATGGGCTGTTTATACCTATGTGTATTACCATGGCTTCATGATTGGGCTACACTCTATATAGCGTACCATCGCGATAAAGCGCCTGGTCTTGAAAGAGCGCCTGTCTTGAATAAGGGCCGGGGGTATAGATTCCTCCAAATGTTTCTTAAGCACCAATAACATGACCTTGAATAAGTGCCTGGGTAAGAGCCCCGCCAAATTGAAGAGTGCCCCGGCGCTAATACACGACGGTACAGTATCCCATGCCTTACGAAGGTAAAATTTAATTACTGAATGCACATGGTGCCTCACTCCTTGCTGTGGGAGCAGCAGCAGTACAGCTACACATACTGTGTCCATACATAATTATGTACAACAAATTTTCAATAATTGAAAAAAACTGGGACCAGACTCAATTATTCTTATGTATTTTGACCTGGGGAATTCAAAAATAGCACTCAAAATTGTGTGGTAAGTCTCAGTTCTCAGATTTTCACATGGTCTTATTTGTATACCCAGTTAGAGCTTATATATACACTATTTGTTCAAAAAGTAGGAAAATACTTCTTTTCATGTAAAACTGATTTTTAACTAGTTACGTTATTGATATATTATTGATCTGTTATAGAAATAAATATTCTTTGTGAATAAATAGGTCCAAAATAACACTTTGAAACATATAACTAGTGCTTAAAAAGGTCGCTTTGTCTTCCTATTGTATTCCCCATAAGGACCACCTCTGACCATATTCCAGCAATGTACCTGGCTAATGTTTCATGTAAAATTAGGTTTGATGGTCAAATATCCTCATACAAGGATACCTTTTAGTAGAAAATTCATTCTGAAAGGAATTTGCAAGGCCTGTTTTGAGGGGTGCGATATTTATGACATTTCCAATATTCTAGAGCCAATATCCAATATTTTGACTGTGTCAATGGCTACCATGGTAGCCAGAAACTGGCCTTTGTACCATTTTTATCTACAAAAGCCATTATAGATATAGAATTTTAATCCTAAAGATGTATCACCAATGATCTATCATTGTATTCTGCATAAAGGGTTATCCGAGCAAATTTCTGTCTATTTATTACTCTTTTTGGGATTCTGGCGCTGGTGGGGGCTAAAAACAGTAATAATAGCTTCCCTGAAGGTACCTCTTGTCAGAACGGGTCACAATCCTGATCTTAGTAGCTTAAAAAAATGTTATATCGCTTTAGGATGAATCTATATATTTTATGGTATTTTTTCAAATAATATCGGTAAAATATCACTAATTTAGCTTCATAACAGTGTAGAATCCTGTTTTTTACGGTATGTTACCACTAAATGTGCTTCAGAGTCATGTTATCTCTGCCAGGCAAACAAAATTGAAAATTTTTTATGAATGCTGTCCCTGCTGTATATTGGTTGGACCATATATTCAGAAGAAGACCGACAAATAATCATGGTTGGAATATCTTGAAACTGAGACTTATGAGGCATTTTTTACCATCATTTTTGGATTCAGTGACCTCAAATTAGTCTAGTCAGGTAGGTCTGCCCCCGGGTTTTTTTTTCGTCGTTGCACAGTGTAATCAATCACTCCTAGAGGATGTCAGTCATTGAGTCTAAACAGAATGTGGACAGTTCCCTCTAAGGATGTAACAAAAGAATGGTACATCCGAAAGGATATATTGCCGCCTACTAAAGGACTGGTTCAGTGTGCCTATTGTGATATCAGGGGTGACTGTCTAGGCTCTCACCAAGCAGTTCTCTTGAGATCCCTCTTTCCCTGTCTCCCTGTCTCCCTGTCTCCCTGACTCCCTGTCTCCTTGTCTCCCTTTCTCCCTCTCTCCTTCCTTCTTTCTCTCTCTTGCTATTCATAATATAATGTGAAAAGGTCAAACCCTCTCCAGTTTTTGATGATGGACATTTTATTTGATACACCGCATTATTTTATCATATTTAAATGTCAAATACAAATAAATTCATTATATTTATAATCCTTAGTGGTGTCACTACTCTACAACCATAATGGTCCTACTGAGAATTAGTTATGGTTTCTATCACTATGATGACCAGGGAGTAACATTTCTGCCATCTGATAGTATGGCCAAGACAAAGATAACTATTTAATTCAAAAATGTATGATACTTTACCATCGTTGAGTGAAGGACATCATTTTTTTATTTTCAACTTAAAAGCTTATGTTGGGATTATTTAACAGCCCTGTTTTAGTAATGCAGCTCAGGTGCATATATATAGCTTTTATCAATTTGAACATGTCATAGAATAGATACAGAGGGGCATATGAAACTAAAGGTTATTTCACTCTTTGGACTTTTGGATGTATCTCACGCATGTGCAATTAGTGCATTAACCCTCATTCTGTAATAATCTCTTTCTTTCTCTCTCTGATTGTAAATTCAAAACGTATCTGCTGTATTAGCGCTTTTGTGTGTTTCCTAGTCAGGTTTTGAAACATATTACTTGGAAGCTAATGGATGTGTTCACCTTTCTGTAAAACAAAAGGAATTGAGTTTCCCAGGGGCTAGGACCAAAATGTTCCATTCAAAGCAATGTGTAGGGGTCGGATTCCCCGTGCCTCGGTGGTAGACCCGCAAGGGGGTATCACTTGGGTAATCCGGCTCCCCTCCTTACTATACCAATTCAGTAACGTACGGTGTGGTCAGATTGTCAGACGGGGATGTAGCTTGGTGGTAGAGCACTTGGCTTCGGAGTCTGGAGGTTGTGGGTTCGACCTCTGCTTTCTCCAGATGATTTTTCCGCGACCGTTACTTCCATGGGAACCAGAAAGTGCAATATGTGGCAACTTTCCACAAAAAGAAGTACTATTCACATTCAAAATATAGAATATAGCACCAAAAGTTGAATTCCCAGGAGACTCCTGTATTATCCATCACAAAGGCCCCAGAGTCTATTTCCCACTATTTGGCCTATTTGGTGCCCCTGGTGGCCACAATAGAAATAAAAATCCCCCTGAAAAGCAGTAAAACACTTTTTTTAAATACCTTGTGCAGAGGATACATTTAATAGATAGTGATAACAAAGACAACTTCTGATATCATGTAGGTTGTGTTATAGCTATCAGTTAAAACAAATAAAAAGAGAGAGAAAAAAGTTTGAAGAGAATCCTGATATGTACAACAACATTACCAAATTTAATCTTTTAAAATATTAATAAACATTTCATAGTGAATAGCAGCATTTCATGTGTTGATCCGGATATAAATCTGAACTATTGTATGACAGTGGTATCTACACAGCCAGCTCTGAAAAAGTAAAATTCTTGCTGTTGTTATTTAGACAAATTGGTGTAAAATGTATCTAGCCAATTCAAGACTTCCCTAATGACCATGAATTACTCATATCTATTATAAATTGTCAAATGTCTCTATAAGTTTCCTGGGAATAAAGAAGCCAGAACGCGTTGACATTTTAATGGGACTTCTGCAGTTTTGTGCAGGATTTGCCGATTTAGCCATAGAAATGTGGTTAACCCCATTTGTCGGGTGTCACTTTAGTTTGGTTTTACCAATTTTTATGGTTTTAAACCCATTGTGTCTTCAATGGAACATGATGATGGTGGATTTTAATAGTGATGTTGGGCGTTATTCACCAATTTGCACAAAACGCCAATATTGGGGTCTGTGCTGCGCCATTTTTAAATAACACAACATCAGAGCCACAATAACTTCATGCAAAAGTATGAGAAGTGGCCATTTAGGGCTTTTCTTGGTTGTTTTCCAACAAAATGTGTAATTGTTATCAAATTTAAAATTTAAGTTGTTTTGGGCATTGGATGGACACGTGATGGGAACAGTTTCTCTTGTTCCAAAGGCATGACATCTTATGACAACTCCCCAGCTAACAAAAAAACTTTATTTTACGTCAGAATAATGCTTTATAACTTGAAATAACGTTATGCCATAGTAAGGAGCCTTAGAAAAACGTTATATAACATTATCTAACATTACAAAATTGTATAAAGTTTTTTGTTTAGTGGGTCTGATCCTGCCCATATTCCATTGTATTGCAAACTATTCTGGAAAGCCAGCAAGTCTTATCAGCCTGTCTTAAAGCAGATACAGCTAGGGTCCAATGAGCAGAAAGATACTTTGGTTCCAGAGTAATACTAATTCATGTGTCAAACTTAAGACCCCCCCCCCCAGCCTATGAATATTGAAACAACACACATTTATGCATCCTGACAATAAAGGCCTTAATGCAACAAAACAGTATCCAGCCTTTGATGGGACAACGCTGTTGAAATGTGGTAGGGGGTGTACTGATATATAAGCCTTCTGGGTTTCAGGGGTTCACTGTCTTGGGGGTTCGTGAACACTCTGCTGCCTGAAAATAGTGGCCTATTCCTGAAAATGATCACTTTATTTCATCAATCATAGGTTAAAGTGATACTGATGACGCACTGATTAGTGAAACATTGATGTAATTGCTATAGTATTATATGATGCCATTACACTGTATTTTATTAGATAGATAGCAAGTTATTACTCATAAAGAATGGCTGGGCATCACAGCGGCATTGCTATTTAATATTTCACTGTACACCTTAATAAAAAACACTTTTTTTTAAATACCTTGTTTAGAGGATACATTCAATAGATAAAGAAAACAAAGGAATTTTTTTTGCTTCTGATATCATGTAAATTTCAGTTCATCATCCATAATAGTAGCAGTGTTAAAATAAAGTACTTTCCAATCATTATGTTTAGAAAGCACACATGCAGAGATACTAATTAGCTGTCTTAGAGAAAGTTGTTTCTTCCTTAATTAAGCAATAGATCTTAAACTTGCGTCTTAGACTGTACATGCAACCTCATTAATTTAATTGAAAGGCCGGGTGTTCTGTATACCAAATAATACAGAGGACCTACAGAATAGGGCTATGACTATTAGAAAATTGCCCCTGACATAGAATTAGGTAGTTATATGTGTCATTATATTAAGGGATAATGTCAAGGCTTACCATAATGCTATTTTAAGAGCCATCCCATCTTTACTGGAAAAGCTAAGTCACTGTCTGAAGTTTTGACTGTAGTCCTTAATCAGAATCCTGTCATGTAAGATATACTGTAACTTATGTTTCTGGGTTTCTGTAGTGATAGCCAGTGATAGCCACCCCCCCCCCCCATAGTGGTATAAACAGTAACTAATAATATAGCCCCTTGCTACAACTGGTGAGGGACTGGGGAACTTGGGAATCAAGCTGCATTCTGGGAATCAGCCATTATGGACCCATATTTGAAGATGTCAACATGCCAGTCATCTCAGAAATAAATCTAACAACATCTACCTGCCCAACTACTTTTATGGTTGCATTATCATTATAGTGTCTAGTTCGGGGATAGGGCACGATACATCGACAAGGCACAGTAGATTTTTTAATGGTTAAAATTAAACATAGATGGACCTGTAGATTAGAAATGCAATGGGATTTCCTCCTAGACAACTTCCATCGATAACTACATGAAATTTTCCACTTCCAATCATGTAAGGCTGCTCACTTAATCAATGCAGCACGGCACCCAATCAAAGCAGTGAAGTATCCAATCACAGTAGGCAGACAGCATGTCCCAAGCCACCAATTGGGCACTTCAAAGTCACCTGCACTTGCTGACTGAATAGACAAAGCAAAATGTAACCAATCTCAGAATAAACGTAGTCCAAAGTCACCAAAAATGTGGATAAACACAGGAATATGAGTAAACATGTTAGAAATGGGAATAAACACAGTAAAAAACATAACGGAACTCGCCCAACCCCTTGAGTGAAGACTGAAATGAGTTTGAATAGAGGAACACCCACCATTAAAAATTGTGTGTTCAGTACTAGGCGTGGTATATCCATTTAAGTATACAACAGTATCTATCCACTCATCCTGCGGTAGCTGCCCATAGCAGACTTTCATCCTATCAGAGAGCAGCTATGTGTTTAGCTTCTTGGACATATCATAGTACATCGTGTTATAATATTACTGGCAAATCAGTTCTTGTGTCTGTGACCAAGGCTTCAGTTTTGGGCTGCAATCTTTATAGTCACCCTATACAGGCAGAAGTCATTCATGAAGTTCAGAATGCCACATGGTGCATCAGTAACACCTCTAGTCTCCCGACTGTGGGGGCAGTAGCAGTACTTTGTCCATCCATAAAGAACCACTTGTTCAAAAGACTGGAGCATGTCCACAGAGCCCAAACAGAATAGTGCACAGTTGTCTTTGAGTATTCAATAGTAAGAATGGTATGTCTGGAGAGATCCCTGGAAACAAATTCCCGTGAATTCCCCCTGAATAACACGGGTTGAACTGGGGTCAGTCCCGGGATTAACCCGGGTTGTAATCCCGTTATATCACGGGATTCTGTGAGCAAAAATTCCTGTCATATCACGGGATTCTAGTAAAGAGGGTTGCATGGGTTCGAATCCCATCACTAATAGAGCTGCAGGGTTTCAGTGGATGTGTCTCGTGTGATTTATCTAAATATTTTAATAAAATTATCCTATTACATTCCTTCTCACCACTAACAATCCCACATATATGCATGTCCTAACCGGGATTTGAACCAGCTACCTTTACATCCATAGTCCCGTGCTCTAGGCCCGCACCTACCGGGGCATGTATTAGGAGAGGTATCTGAACGGTGGCCACTGGTGACTGTGCCATAGTATATAGAGTAGCTATTAGGGACCTTTAGCAAACCCGATGTAGGCAATAGGGACCTTTAGCAACCATGTAAAAGCTCATTTAATGCAGACGTAGCAGTGCTGAAGGCATAGGATACGTCTGGGTTAAATGAACTACGTCTGGTTTGCTAAAGGTCCCTATTCAAACGTAGACGTATCCTATACTTTAAGCACTGCTACCTCTGTGTTTTATGAGCTACGTTGGCTTTGCTAAAGGTCCCTAATGACAAAGAAAGAAGCAGGATATACATACGGGACCTTTAGCAAACCTAGCGTGGCTCATCAAATGTGGCTGATAAAACGTGGGTGCAGGCCCTTGTACATGCATTGGTGGCAATGTAAAAACCTACTTGGGTCCCTTGTGTCAACTGGGGTGTATTCTACAGGGAAAGTACAATTTAACCAGGGAAAAATGGGGATATCATAATTTACATGTCACTATACTTTCTATAGCAACTATCTGTGAACGACAAAGAAAATCAAGGGAGACCCAAAAAACATTATTATATTAATCTCGATAATAGAAATGATAGGAAGAAATGTATCTTAAAGCTTGAGAAAGGTTGAATAAATGTACATGAATCATCCAAAGATTTTGCCAGTCATTATGCCTTAAAATTTGCTTATTTCCTAAATCAGGAAAAGGGGAGTGAAAAAGAATTGAGCTTCTCACGATTTTCCTGGTTAAATTCTATTTAGTTGACCATATATGTCCTGCTTTTCTCTTTGGCAACAGGTACTCTATATACTATGGCACCGTCACCACTGGCCAGAGTTAAGATACCCCTCCCAATACATGCCCTGGTAGGTGCGGGCCTAGAGCAAGGGACTATGGATGTAAAGGTAGCTGGTTCAAATCCACACTAGGTAATGCAGATGATCATTTGCATTTTTTTTAAAGTGTATTCTGGATATTACATGATACAGGTAAAGAGGGGCGCTTGGGTTCGAATTCCTTTACTAAAAGATCTACATCTTTCTAGTGAATGTGTCCTGTGTCAGTGATTAAAATATTCACATAAAGCCTTCCTTATTTAATTCTGCCATGTCCTTGCCGGGATTTGAACCAGCTACCTTTACATCCATAGTCCCGTGCTCTGGGCCCACACCTACCGGGGCATGTACTAGGAGAGGTATCTGAACGGTGGTCAGTGGTGACTGTGCCATAGTATACAAAGTAGCTGTTAACAAAAGAGGAGCGTTTTGTACCTTGATTTAAAAGGATATCATATGAACAGTCATATGTATGAATATCTAAATGGTTTATATCATTGCGAGAATATGTATTCCCTGTGGGGAAATGTGGTTAATGAAAGGGTTATTTTACATCATGAATATCTAAGGAGCACCCTAGGGATTCGAACCCACAATCTCAAACTTCATATGGGGTAAATCCCGTGATTTAACAGCATTATACATGTAAAATCACGTCTTGAAATCTCGGGATATCATGGGAATATTTGCTCACAGAATCGACAGATATTCCCGGGAATATCTCGTGACTTGTTACCAGGGATATAAAACCAAAGGACTAAGAGAGTGTGGCTATTGTGCTGCCAAGGGTGAAATTAAAATGGCTGGGCTTTTGCCAATGGACTTAAATAGACTACTAGTATGTATATAATAGTATATTAGTATGTGTATAATATATGCTTTTTATCTTTTTATCCTCTCTATGGCTCTCTATCCACCCCACATTTTGTTTATTACAACCAACAATGTATTGGATACATAAGATAACATTTGAATTCCAAATACAAATGAATAGTTTATGAAAGAAACAGTCCTCTGCGGGGTCACTGTCCCTGTTAATGATATTAATATGTATAAAGATCTGCCTATCGACTGCACCACCAATAGTGGTCAGATGATAGTAAAGCTAAAAAGGATGGGTGGTGGCTGCTATATAGATGTGGCACAATATCTCCTATGTGAATTCTTCCTTAAGTGAATACAACATTATTTAGGTTTTTGGTGATAAGTTAGCTCTTTCTGATTGGCATTTCTGACTACTAGAAAGTGCCAATGGTAAGCTTGCATTGTTATGTCTGGACCGTGGTGCTCAGATATTGTGAAAATTTGAATTGTTGTGAGTAGTATAGTATGTATCGGAACGGGACTATAGTTAACTACTGTTTATTACTCAATCGATATGCAGCCAATCAGAGGCCGCCATTTGGTCACGTGACCCGTTGCCATGGTAACGTGACCTACTTAGGGCTCTCAGCCAATCTGAAGCCAGCATTCTGGGTGACCTACTGACCTACTTAGAAGCTCTCAGCCAATCAGAGGCCGGCATTCTGGTAACCATGGTAACGTGACCTACTTACGTCACGTGACCTACTAGTTAGGCTCAGCCAATCAGAAGCCGGCATTCTGGTAACTAGGGTAACGTGACCTACTTAGGGTTTTGTTTGTAAACAACACCACGTGGCTCTCTTGTTTGTAAACAACACCACGTGACACGTGACTGTTTGTAAACAAACAACTTATATATAGAAAATAAACACAACAAGTTCCATGTTATGTTAAAATTATATTTTCAAAAAAAAGCACATCTGTTACAGCGTCTATGTGTAACTACGCGCGTTCTCATTCAAACACTATAACACTATCATACCGTAGCAGCAGCAGGTAGGACTGGAAGAAAAGCAAGCGCACGAGCAGAAGCGACGACACCATTTGCACCATCCGGCCGTCGCGTTGGTAGCCCTACTACTCGTCGCGCGTTCAACTGGAGGTTTAAGAGTGACAAATGACGATTCTTTGTCGACGCGACTGCTAACATCAGCAGCATCAGCAGCATCGGCAGCATCGGCAGCAGCATCGGCAGCAGCGGCAGCAGCCTCGGCAGCAGCGGTAGCAGCAGTAGCAGCAGCTGTAGCAGCAGTAGCGTGAGCATTAGCAACAACAGCAGCAGCGACAGTAGCAAGGGCGGCAGAGCGGGCACTAGCAGCGTTATCAGCGGCGACATCGGCAGCCGCAACAGCATCAGCAGCAGCAGCGTCGGCATCGGTGGCATGAGTAGCTGCATCGGCGGCAGCAACAGCAGCAGTCACAGCCGCAGCGGCAACAACAACAACGTCATCACAACCAGCGTCACTAACAGCCGCAGTAAATGCAGCAGTAGCACGCTGAGCAGCACTAGCAGCAGCAGTAGCAGAGGCTACAGCATCAGCTTCACATTCGCGCGCCGCTTCGTCATTCCGCTTCATGTCACGGTAGCAACTTTCCATCATGGGGATCTGCAAATTGAGGCGCGGTGCTGGTGGTGGTAGTAGTAGTAGTAGTAGTAGTAGTAGTAGTAGCGTGAACGATGACGACGATGCCGAATACGGTTTCACTCCCCCTTATATACCCTTACTCCCCCCTTTTTTTCAAGCCACCGGCCAGCTGCCCCCTCACGGCAGGTCTTTAGATCAGCCTTAAGTCGCTTACTACGCGGCTCATCATCCCTCTAATCGCATTTTCCAGCCGCCGGCCGGCTGACTGCTGACGACAGGAGAGGGTGATTTGTTTTTCTTTAGATTTAAGCCGCTTACCACACGCGCACCCTCTAGTCACAGACAGAGTGACAGAAAGGGAGGGGGTCGCTTTGTTCACGCTACCTGTAGTTGTTTTTCTATACACACGCTGAGCCCATGACCCGCTAATCCTTTATACAGGTAACACGCGTTCAACTAATTACTCTATTGTATGACAGTCGGTACACGGATTTAATTTTAAACGACCTTCCCATCTGGATCCATGTCTTGCGGGGTGGAAGGATCCAGCTGAAAAGCGTGATTAGGGCTTTTGTTTCTCTTATGATAGCAGCAGGTCAGCATGCGACAGCTGAAAATGTCAGACTCGCCGCTCCTATAAAAGACTGAGATGCGTCTCTCTTTCCACACACCCTTCTACCATCGCCGCCGACACCGCCACCGCCGGCCAGCCGACCGCCGCCACCGCCTGCAGTCACCGCCATCACGCCAGCAGGGAATTTCGAGCTGAGTCTGCTTATTGCTTTTTTTTTTTTTTCTTTGAGCTTTTTGTTTTTTAAAATTTTTATTTTCACTCAGTCTTTTTTGTTTCGGAGGAAAGAAATATGGCGCTGCAGAGGGCGCGAGTTTCTAAAAGACGGTCGCGCGAACAAAGGGCCCTCCTCAACTGCCCGGCTATTTTTTTATCTCAAAGGAGAGAGCGTCACGTAGTTGAGGTTCACGCATCTCTTGAAGCGTACCGAATTCTCGAGAAATGCAAAGCTGAGCGCCATCGTCGTTATACAAGAGCGGAAAAGGAAAACGTAGCGACATGGCCGAGAGCCGTCTTCTCAGAACAGTATTTACTCTACCATTGCATAACAGCCGCTCTCAGCGCCCCCACTCGTTGGGCGTTTCATGAAAAGAAAGAGCGCTGCTACTCTCCTCACCCTGCCTCCTCTTATAAAGTGAGAATAAGTGCTATGAAACGATTCGACAAGCCAATCGGTTTCTTGGGAGCGACTGCAGCTCCCACTCGGTGGGCGCGCGTTGTGGCCGACGTGAACACGGTCTCTAAACGTTTCGACGTCGTCACTTGTTATCCCGCATATTGCAACGCAGCCGAATTGAAGAAGATAGGGACGCACTATTTTAAACCATACGCTCCAATATGTATTTGTCACCGCCGCGCTCACACGCCTTATTGCTTTTTCGAGACGATCGTGTCACAACACAGAAATAGAAAAAAAAGCGGCAAAGCGACGAGCTTTGCCTAAATGATCAAAAAAAAAAAAAAAAAAAAATTAATCTCCTCCTCCTCCTCCTCTTCCTCTTCCTCCTCCTCCTCCTCCTCTCCCTCTTCTTTTTTTTAAAAAAATAAATATTTGTATCAGACTCCTCTGGAGTCTGATACAAAACATTTATGACTATTGAGTGAAAATAGAATTTTATCGCAAAAAATAAAAAGAAAAAAAAAGACACTTCTGCCGCCGCTACTGTGACACTGGCCGGAATCAATAAAAAGGTCGGCGGACTTTTCTCCACAACCATTCACTACCGACCGTTCGAGTGAGAAACACAGCAGACAGTCAGACACACAACCGCTCTCTCACGCGTGCTGAAAAAAAAAAAAAAAAATGTCGAGCAGTAGAAGCAAACTTTTCACAGAAATTCATTTCGACGCTCGACTACAAGGACCCTTTAGTTGTATCATTAGCGGTCCGTCGGGTTGTGGAAAATTGCGCTTGGTGGATCAATTTCTGAGCGACGTGAACAATTTGGTCACGCCGCCGGTGGAAAAGACTTTTTACCATTACGGCGAGTGGCAACCTCTGTTTGAAAAAATGCAAAATCAGTACGGTGTGGATTTCAGAGAAGGTCTTCCTAGCAAAGAGACTATAGCGGGAGACGTGGAAGTAGCAGAAGACGCCTTACGACCCCACACTCTACTGATATTGGACGATCTGATGAGCAGTTCCAATCAGCAAGTGGTAGCCGACATCTTTACTAAATACTCGCATCACTGGAACGTGAGCGTCATATACATCACTCAGAACCTATTCCAGAAATCACCCGACTTTCGAACTATGAGTCTGAACGCTCACTACATGATCGTTTTCAAGAACCCGCGCGACATGGGGCAAATAGCTAGTCTGTCTCGCCAGGTGTTTCCGTCCAACGCGGCGGCCCTCTCTAGTATATTTACCCATGAACTCAAGCGACCTCACTCATACCTCCTTCTGGACTTCAAGCAGTCAACACCTGACGATCTGAGAATACGCTCCTCTTTGACGTCCATACACTCTCAGCTAGTGTTCGTACCGCTAGACAAAAAAAAGAACAAGAGAAAGCAGTAGCAAAAATGTCTTCTCATCTACTCGAAAGACACTTTGGTACTCTCAAGGACTTAGCTAAGTGCTCGCCAAAGGACTGCTCGCATCTAATAGACTCTGGAAGCGACGATCTGATCGCAGCGTTGAGTGAGATCTGTCACAATTTACTGGTAGGGAACATCCCGCTCAGCGACAAACAACTGGACAAGCTTCGAGAATCGGCTGACGTGTTGAGGGAGGTCGGCAAAAAATCTACGCCCATCAAAAAAAAGAGACGCGTCTTGGTACAAGAGGGAGGTTTCCTCATTCCGGCTCTCATAGGGATGGCCTTACCGCTTATAAAGAGCATTCTCCGTATATGAGACACCTCATTCGACACCTACTCGCCGACAGCACCACCACCACTACCGCCACCACCAGCGTCATTGCCACCGTCGTCCCCATGACGGACTCAGAGCAGCAACAACACTACAAACGCTTAGCGCTCGTGGATCCTGAGACGCTCTACAAATCATCACGAGCAGGTCTACTTCATCATGTGCCCGCTGCTGCTACTACTAGCGCTGCTACTACTGCAGTCGCTGCTGCTAGTACTTCTACTGCTCCAAACCTTCCTCCTCTTCCTGATGAGCGCACTGAAAAGAACGAGAGTTCCGCTCCTGCCACCGCCGCCCGCCTACCTGCCGACATGGCCTATTACCACAAGCAGGCAGAACAGTCCCTTCATCCCGACGCGGCCTTGCACCAGGTGCTACAGTTTATCTACAGGGACTTGGACTTAGTGTTGAACGATCCCACTTTGGAATCGCGCGAGAAAATGTTGAAATACCGAAGGTTGTTGAATAGATTGCAATTTTTTCTCGCGAATCCCCACAACAGCAACATCTCTTCGTCCTACTCTTCTTCGCCCCCGGCTCACCTCCGTCAGTCTGCTGAAGAGGCCAGCGCGTCCCTACTTGAGCGGTTGGCGAACCAAGTTCCCAAGAGGAATCGCACCCGGACCGTGGCGCTGTACAAATAATTGGAGAAATCCGGTGTGATCAAGTGGAACAAGGACGGTGCGGTGCGCGAGATGTCGGGTCGGAGAATACCACCTGAGCATCGCATCAACATAGTGGACTTACTGAACGACGCCGCCAGGTTCAGGAAGACGGCGCCCAGACCGGCGGGCTACTCTCCGTTCACGAAAGCGCTGCGCGAAGCAGTTCCCACAGACTCCTTGATCGGAAACCATCTGTAAAGCGAGCGGACCTGGCCAAAGCTTAGACACACGGCTCGCTGACAGAGGTCGGAAACGACCGAGCTTCCACTCGGAAGAAGGAGAATCAGCAGCAGCAGCAGCTGTAGCAGCAGCAGACTCTTCTCTCCAGGTGGACGATCCATCCTCTGACGACGAGGAGGACAGTGAACTTTTCCAAACTCCGACTTCCTATAGGAGCGTGGCGAGTAAGAAAAGGAAAGGGCGCAACCGCCTAGCGGCGAGGTCGTCGTTCACGCCCTCAACAGGCCCACCATGGGCAAACCAGTGAAGAGACTGACCAAGAAGGAAAAAGAAAAGAAGCGCGTAGTAGCTAGATATACCGACGTCAAAGCGCCCTCCAGTTTCACTAGCGTGACTAAACTCCAGAAACATCATTTTCGCCACCTGAACCCGGCCGTCATCCGAGATGCTTTAGTGTTGCTGGACGCCTACACTAAACATAAACCCATTCGGAGAAAATTCGCAAGGAACAAGACTATAACCGGCGCAATCGATCAGCAGTGGCAGATAGATCTGATGGACATGCAAGCTTTGGCGTCTCACAACGACCGCTTCCGGTATGTGGTGACGGCGATCGACGTTTTCTCTAGGTACGCGTGGGCCGTTCCCATTAAATCCAAGAGCGGCGCTGATGTCACCGAGGCCTTCCGAGAGATGACAGGCACTGGCGAGAGACGACCGCGCACTGTTCAGACAGACAAGGGGAAAGAGTTTTTGAACAAGATCTTTCAAGATCACTTGAAGAGCGAGGGCATAGAGTTCTTCACTGGCGAGAACGACGACATCAAAGCTAGTCTAGTGGAGCGCTTGAACCGCAGTCTGAAGGAGAAGCTGTGGCGTTATTTCACACACAAGCGCACGTATCGCTACGTAGACGTACTGCACCATGTAGTGTCTTCTTACAATCGCACTCACCACAAGACGTTGAAAATGGCGCCGGCTCAAGTCAGCTCGGAAAACAGCGAAACAGTTTTCTACCGACAAGATCTCCCAACTAACAAACAAATCGACGAAATATGGAAAAAGAAGAAAAAAACAAAGACGTCCGCCGTCGACGTCATCGCTCCGGGTGACAGAGTGAGGATGTTGAGAACTAAAGGCGCCTTCGACAAAGGGTACGAGGGAAACTGGCGCGAGGAAGTGGTCGACGTTGCTAAGACGTTGGGAAGCAGAGGGTTCGAGCTGAAAGACGACAAGGGCGAGGAGATAAAAGGCGTCTTCTACCCGGAAGAGGTTCAGAAGGTGTACAAGAGTCGTTACGACAACAACTACCTGATAGACGAGGTGTTGCGCCGCAAGACCGTCGACGGTAAAGAGTTAGCTTTCGTACGTTGGTTAGGTTACGACGACAAGTTCAACGAGTGGATCCCCGTCAAAAAAATAACGTAGAAAAAAAAAATAAAAAATGAACATCACTCTTCCTAGCAACAGCTCTATGGAGTATTATCCTGACAACAGCTTGACGTCTTTCCGAACTCACTTCGACTCGCCGCTCCTTCTGCCCGAAGCGTACGAAGCGGCTCTGACTGAGATCATCCTCCCTACAGAATGGACTAATGTGCACGACGACGACTTGATCATCGTTGTTCCTCTGCGCACCAAGGGTTCGCTAGAGGAGGCGATCAACGTTTTAAAAGAAACTAAATTCGCCGAAGGAAGAAAACCACAGGTAGACTGGAGGGGAATGAAAAACGCGAACGGTCTGAGCAAGCTGACGTTCAGCTCAAAATACCCGCTGAGCTGGAAGGAAGCGAGCTATGTAACGGTGGAAGAGATATCAGACACGTCGGAAGAGCAGCGATTGAAACCGGAAACAAAAAGGTTCAAGAGAGAGGTCGACTTGAGACAGACGAATGCCGTATACAAGCAGTTCTTGTCCCCGGCGGTGAAGAAGAAGGCGATCAGCGATCAAGCAAGACAGATGATCGAAGAGATGGAGAAAGACATGGGAGTGCGCAGTTTCATGCCAAACATATTCCAGATACCTCCTATTTTCACCGGAAGCAACCACACCCTAGTCGAGCGCTTGAGTCAGACGATGCGAGATGACAGACTAGAGGGCTCCAGCTTCTTGCTCAAACCGATGCGGATCTTATCGTACGACGCCAACACGAAACGCGTCACCATCAAACCGCCGAGACACTGCGCTGTCCTGCTGACTCAGCATCTCGCATGCGTTCTAGGCTTCGGAGAGAAGACGTGTTTTCGCGTCGCCGACTACCGGCGCCTACTCGATGGATGTTTACGGGGACGTGCACTCTGTGTACATATACACCGACATGATCCAGGAGAGACGTGTGGGCGACATGCAAGTGCCGCTGTTGCGCTGCGTCGCGGTGGACAGAGGCGGAAAGCGTCGAGGTGGCGTGCAAGCTATCAGTTTTCCCCATTTGGATTATTTCCCCTTGAAATCCAAGAGGTTTACCGAGGTCGGCATCTATTTAAGAGACCGATCCGGTCATTCCATCCCATTCGGTAGAGGCGAGGTGACCGTGACACTTCATCTGAGACCTATTGAGCGCTGAAAGAGAGAAAAATGATGCGTCAACGCGTTCCGTACTTTCCACCCAGGCGCACCGTCGGCAGAGGGTACAGCGATTACTACAACGCGCAGCTGGGCAACGGCATCAACGTGTACAGCGGGCGCTCTTTCCAGAGCGGGCACGGTTTGGGCGGCGCTCTGTTAGGTCTGATGCGCTCGGCTACCCCGCTATTGAAGTCGGTGGGAAAAACGCTGCTCCGCGCCGGTGTGGGCGTAGCTAAAGATGTGCTGGCGGGTCGGACTTTAAAGAGCAGCGTGAAAGACCGAGGCGCAGGCGCTCTGAAGAGACTGGCGAGTACGGCGTTCTCGGGAGGAAAGACGACTGTCGCGTCTAAGAAAGGGTCGAAACGTCGCCGGCATTCTCCTCAGACGGGCGGTGGCTCTTGCAAGAGACGTAGAGGGGATGTATTCGACCGGTAAGCGCCTAGGCGTTCAGGTATAAATAAAAAGACTGGAGGCGGCCGGCGTCAGTCTGTCGGCCGCGTGAAGAGAGAACACAATGGCTTACGTACACGAGAGCAGTAACGAGTGCGCGCTCTCTGAGCTCGACCTGCACACCGTAGCGCCGACTCAGACTACTATCTTAAAGTCGTCTTTCCTGGGGATAGAAACAAAAAACTCTTTAGAGGATGGAGGTAACATAAATTTCACCATCAACAAGTCGCAAGAGTACACAGACCTGAACGAGAATTACCTTCATCTGGAATGTCAAGTGCTGAAAGCGAACGTAGCGGCGATCGAGGACACCGACGCAGTAGCTCCGGTGAACAACTTGGCTCACTCGCTCTTCAAAGACGTCCAAGTCTCCATCGGCGGTTTCAAAGTGTCTGGCAACACCGAGACCTACCCTTACCGAGCTTACTTGGAAGGGTTACTCAACTACAACAAAGACGTGAAGGACGGCGTCATGAGCGCCCAGGGGTGGCATGAAGATACGCCCGGTCAGTTTGACACGTTGACTGACGCGAATGCGGGGTACAAAGCGCGCAAGAAGCTAATCTCCAACAAGCGCTTTTCGCTGATGGCGCGACTGCACTTTGACCTGGCTCATCAACCGAAGCTCATCGTTGGAGAGACAGAAATCAATCTCACTCTGAAACAGGCGGCGCCCTCTTTCTATCTGATGTGCGCCGCTGACGGAGGCTACAGCTTGAAGA
Organism: Harmothoe impar; assembly: GCA_947462335.1. Taxonomy (NCBI): domain Eukaryota; kingdom Metazoa; phylum Annelida; class Polychaeta; order Phyllodocida; family Polynoidae; genus Harmothoe; species Harmothoe impar. The sequence goes on along the minus strand of OX381712.1, from coordinate 62,877,696 downwards.
TCTACAAAGCAAAGCTCTACGTGCGACGCGTGCTGGTGGCGGACGCTGTAGCGGAAACGCACGAGAGAGCGGTGATAGAACACGGGCCCTTCGACTACCCGGTGAACAGAGTGGAGGTGACGACGTACGCCATCCCTCAAGGTAACAGAGATCACAGCTACACGCACTCCAACACAGGCCAGCTTCCCAAGTCGATGATGATTTGCTTCCTGGACCACGACGCCTTCAACGGTAGCTACACCAAGAACCCGTTCGAGATGAAGCATTACGACATCAGCTCGCTTCAAGTGATAGTGAACGATCAGAAAGTGCCGAACGACGCCTACGTGCCCGACTTTAAGACCAAAGCGGCCGTGAGAGAGTACTTGGCGCTACACACGGAAACGGGGATGTACGAGGGCGCGCGCTCCTGCGGTATTTCATACGATCAATTCCTGAACGGTTACACGGTGTTCCCCCTCGACTTAACCCCAGACAGATCGCACGACGGGTGTCGCGTGAACCTTATAAGAGCGGGTCAGCTGAGGGTGGAAGTCAGTTTCCGCTCGGCGCTACAAGCGACAACAACGGTGCTACTCTACTTGGTGTACGACAACGTCGTCGAGCTGACCCGAGATCGACACCCCATCACCGACTACCACATGAACTGAAGACAAGACGGCGGTACTTGGCGTATCGTATGAACACGCTTGAAATAAGCAGAGTGTTGAAGGAAAACGTTCACACAAAACATCGTTTCCTGGGCGTTTTCTCTTGTGACACTATTCCGAAGCACCCTATCAAAGACACTTGTTTCGTGAGCAACACAGATCCGCAACATTTACCAGGTCAGCATTGGGTGGCGTTTTACGTGTCGAGCACGGGTGAAGTGTACTACTTTGATTCCTTCGGCTTACCGCCGCTGAGTGCGGAGTTCTTGTCTTTCGTGGAACGCTCTGCTCCGTTCAAGTGGCAAAGAAACCGCATTCAACTACAAGACACTTCTGCTGACACCTGTGGACCTCATTGCGTTCATTTCCTAATTGAAGCATGTCGAACAAGAAACCCCAAGAAGTGCGTCATGCGCATGAGCAAAATCCCAAAGCTGAGCGACCGGGCCGTGAGTCAGAAGCTATCGATGATGCTGTTGTGACGGGTTGTTGCGATGGCGGCCGTTTCATGGAGGCAAAGATTCTCTGCCTTGCCGAAATGGTGTTGGATTTACCCAAAGTCGTGCAATGTCTATTGGAGAGAAGTCGTCCGGGGTGTGGTGGTGCGAGTGACGGCGGCGTGAGACTTTGCGGCCTGTTGAGTTGCTGCAAATCGAAGAAGCAAGCTAAAAAAGCATAAACTTGTGTGTTTTTTCTGATTGAAATGAAAATAAAGAATAAAATGAAAAGAAAAGAAATTATCTTGTTGTGTTTTTATTTCTATATATAAGTTACATAACTTTTTTTTTGTTTGTTTGTTTACAAACAGTCACGTGTCACGTGGTGTTGTTTACAAACAAGAGAGCCACGTGGTGTTGTTTACAAACAAACCCTAAGTAGGTCACGTTACCCTAGTTACCAGAATGCCGGCTTCTGATTGGCTGAGCCTAAGTAGGTCACGTGACGTAAGTAGGTCACGTTACCATGGTTACCAGAATGCCAGCCTCTGATTGGCTGAGAGCTTCTAAGTAGGTCAGTAGGTCACCCAGAATGCTGGCTTCTGATTGGCTGAGAGCCCTAAGTAGGTCACGTTACCATGGCAACGGGTCACGTGACCAAATGGAGGCCTCTGATTGGCTGCATGTCGATTGAGTAATAAACAGTAGTTAACTATAGTCCCGTTCCGATACATACTATACTACTGTTGTGTTTGTCGATTTCCCATGTTGGCCACGTCAAAGTTTTAAAACCTGTGTCGCCGTGTCGATTTTGACCCATGTGCAGGAACATCATTAGTGAATAATACAACCGAATATAAGCTGATTTGAATTACAGCTCTTCGCAGCTCCTCCTCTGGAGAGGAATTCAATTGAGGGTGATTGCTGCTTTAGCAGTTTGGTTTCTAGGAGGCTGGAATACACCATACCAGCTGCAAGTAGATAAAGAAATGGAATAACAATAAATCTGGGTCTATATTATTTTCTTCTTTGATGGACCCATCATGGTTATTGGTAGTTCAAGTTGTAGAGAATGGCAGCTGTTTATTTTGTAAAAGTTAATCCTGAGCAGGTTCTAAAGACAACTGAAGAACATTTTGAGGCCACATGATTTTGATATTCACATATACTCCAAAATAGCATTGTTAAATATAATATTATGTCTCTTTCTCAATGAAGAGCATGCTGCATTGACTCTTGTAAATGTGCCCAGAACTTAGAATTTGTGCATAGTGAAGCACAAAGATGCCAGTTTTCCAATACATACAATGTCATTAGTATAATTATGTAGGAACTACCTCTATATGCTAACAATTAATTGGTTGATTTTTTTTCTTAATTGTACAAGGTGTTGCTTTGACACTTTCCTGTGATCTCAGTTTCTGACATTGCCAAATAGACTTCCCTAATGGCCATCATTGGTTCCCTTATATGACAAAATTATCAAATGCCCCTATAGGCTCCCTGGTAAAGAGAAATCTGATAGGACCTTTGTAGGTACTTTATGGATTTCTTCATTAAGACATGGTTATATGAATGGCAGTCTTTATTGAGTGATATTTTAAATCTACTGTAATACATCGTGTATATGCCTAACACTTGTATAAACCACACCCTGAGTTTGGGGCGAACCTATAATCAGACCCACAGTGGATGAAATTAGCATTTATAGCAGGATCACAGGGGGATCACAGCTAATTCTCAATCTGTAGTTTTTGCTGTGGCTTTGACCAGAGTGGGGTAAAAGTAAGATGTATTGTAAATATTGTTGCTGGGCCTCACTAAAACTCCTTACTAGGTGAGTGGATTTTTTTTTCAACTTAAAAGCTTATGGTGAGATCACTCAGACATGGATAGTGACCCCTTCATGTATCATTATTGAATAACACAACCAATGTTACTCGGCGCGACACTTCAATTTACAACTTTGAGCAGCTCATGAGAGAAAATCACTATCTCTCATCAATTGACTTGAGGGATTGCTGCAATAGAAATTAGGCTCCCATGAGGTGCCATGCCACTCCACCTGCAAGCAGATACAGAAATGAGAGGCAAATAAAAGCAATCTATCTGGGTTTAAAATTCTTCCAATGGCTGAACCCATTATGGTTATTAACAATTCAAGAAAACAAGTCATTGCTCCTGTTAACTTATGTTACCTGAGCTTGGTGTGTTGGGGCAGATTAATGTTCCCAGAGAAAAAAAACTAATTGTAGTTGTTCTTACATAGATTTGTGGGAGTCTTAAGGGAGAAAAGGCAGATGCTAGCCATTTCCAAATAGCCATTTTCTGGTTTGAGCATTAACTGCCGTTATTTGAGATGCAATTTCATTAAGGAAAAGGTGGAGGGATGCTGTAATATCCACTAATATCCGCCGTTCAGAACAATACTTTCTATTAACTCAACATATTTAGAGATGTATTAAGGGGGGAATATGAACTGTATGGCAGTCAATACAGCCCAAATACATGTATAGATGAAACATCAATTGCCGAAACAGACACATGTGACTATGAGGCCACTAACTGACTAATAAAACCGGCCCTATGCAAGGTTGATATGCCCTTGGCGGGAGCATAACATTGACATCATTTCAAAACTCCCACCCACCATCTTTTGTGTATGTCTATGACTTATAGTTATGTGCAGAGTTTTTGTGCTGACACCAGGGAACCTTTTGTGATGCTCCTTCCCCTGCCTGAACAATAACATCACTCCAGCCCTGATATTAAACAACTACCTTAGAATAGGAGCAGGATGAGTTGGACTGACTGTATGGATACTCTTAATCCCTTCCTATGGAGAGAAGCATAGGGAAAAAAACATCAATGTTACTCTAGTATGTCAGAATAGACTTTTGGTTATGTACTGCCCATATTAAGGATACAAACATGCAAGCAGGAAAACCAACCAAGCCAGAGATAGACATTAAACCAAATGACTCTTCGTTAGGGCCAACTCTTGAGGAAGGATCGGTTGATTTCTGAGCAAGATTGGATTCCTTTCAAAAGGGGGAAAGGGTGCAGTCAAACAGAGCTGGTCACTCCCTAAAAGATATGATATGATGACATGCCAGACCTTGACTTGACTCTGTCTTTCCTCTGTGTAAGACTAAACTTAGTGAGGACAGTTTTGATATATTGACAAAAGTTGTTATTGCCTCCAAAGTTGGAAAAGGTCAACAGACCAGAAATTTAAATCCAGGGTTTCTGATATGAGATAAAAACAAGCAATTTGTGGGCGGTTTATTTCTTGCTTCTAGAGCCTGTGGTGTGAACTTACAGTGTACTGCATGGTCATACTCATGCAGTACAAAATCGGCATAGCAGTCACTCACTTTAAAATGCCTGTACGCTGGAACTATAATAGTAGGGGGTTCCATCGAATATTAAATAAATACTCTACATGATATCTAAAATAAAAGAAGAAAAGACTGATACTAAACCAATGTAAAAAGAAAAATGAAAAATCATTTAGTAGCTAATGCTGGAGAGCCATTAGAATATGGAAAAGTCGCTATAATTTTACCCTGCCTGCTGCCTGCTGGGCCTATGAGGCCGGTGGCACCTACATATAGCTATACTGGGGCATGTAGCACACAGAGTAATCACCCTGCGTGCAGCCACAGGGCCTGGTGAAGGAAAAAAACGGGATATTTGGGTGTCAATATACAAGTAACTATAAGGTATTCATGCCTAATAGTTTTATCATTATTAAATGTGATTCAATGGGTTTCAGGGGATATAGCTTTTGTTATTGTCATGCATTGCATTGATACCTTTAATACGACCTTTACTAGGCCTAAAATCCGGATAAAATGGCAATAATTAGGCCAGATTTTATTTGTGAAATATATTCTCTAATATCTGGACTATAAGAGGACCAAACCCCTCTTTCAATATTACTATTCTGTCTCCTTTGTATAGCGACATTTAATTCTATTTTGGCCATAATTTATGAACCAAACATAATATTAAAAAAAGGGGTGGGCTGTGGATGTCCCCCTGAATGTGTAAAATAGGGCCATGGCCTTTGATTTAATGAGATTCTCCCGGATTTTGCATTAAATGAGAGGTTCCTGTTGCATGGTTATGCGCAGGTAGGCTCCACAGCCGGGCTATGCACACAGTGGTAGTCAGTAGTAGCACTGGGGACACGCTCTGCTGACTTGTTGGAACCCCCTAATAATAGGGACCCGAATGAAATCACTACTTCTCAAATTAGTGAATTAAATGTTATTGGCAATAGCGTTAGGCCTCTATTCTAAACTGTGATTATAAAAAAAACACTTTATCCATCTGCCACGGATAACAAACCCGACAGCAAAGCCCATTCTGAGATAATTTCTCTTTACAGTATGTGCAAATAATATGCTGACTGTAGCTGACTGATGTCACTTTATCAATATACTACTTATACCCTGACCCTACCAAACCTATCTTAGAATAAAATATCATCATTACCCATAATTGTAGTATTAGAAAGATTGTCGCACTCCATAAAATTCAAATATCTTCTTCTAAACCTTTAATAACAGTTTAATTGGGAAATATAGGACAGTAAACTGACAATGAACTGTGACAGCCCTTTCTGAGTTGCAATCAAATGGTTACTAGACACTACCTCGAAGGGTTCGCTATAGTTGCCATTTTATTAGACATGTTGTAGTTAATTGTAGAATTATAAGCCATGATAATGGATATCAAGCAGTTACTGTTCTTTAAGGGAGCAGCTAATGTTTAAAGCATCCAAACTAGCTACTCTGGACTGGATTTATGCTAACACAATGTCATAAGCACCCGTATATTTTACACACCTCTGAAATATCCCAGCTAATCATTTCACTGCCTGTGATGTTACTATGATGGACTGTGTGACCGTCCATAAAAAAGCAATATCCTAATAGAATGTATATGGCTTTTGTCAATTTGTGCATGACATGAATACAGAGGAGCATTGACATCATAATTATGAAATTAAAGGTTGTTTCCCTCTTTGGACCTTGGGTTGTATCTCAATCATATGCAATGACTGAAATGAGCACCAATACCATAAACAGAGCAGTGATGATACTTTGAGAGGTAATTGATTGAAAGCCATTTGAAGTTCTAAACTCCCTAAGTATAAGGGATACCATTGATGGTCCTATCTAACCTGCAGACTCCAGTAGTGAGGCCATGGTGAGGGCCTGTATACATGCTGTAAATGTAGAGGGTAATCACTCTGTGTGAAGCCAATGAGCCTGGTAGTTGAACACCCATGATGTTTATGTTCTACTATTACTAGTAACTGGACAGAATTTGTACCTGATTATTTTACCATTATGAGAATATGATATTATGATGCAATGTGTTTTGGGGGATATACTTTTTGTTGTTGTCCTGGAACAACTGTTCTAAAATGGCAATCCCTGTGCCTCATAATTATTTAGGGTAGACGTGGTGATAATTGAACAAAATGTTATTTATCAATTCTATTCTAATATTGTGTAGCCTAGAAATGAATAAGACACCTCTTTCCTATTCATATGTCTATTTTAACAATATAGTACAATTTAACTCTATTTAACCATAATGTATAAACCAAAAAGGATATAAAAAAGGTGTCCGATTCACATGTGCCCCTGAGAGTGTCGGATACTGCCATCACTTTTGTTTTCATGAGGAATGTATAGATTCCATAACATTGCCAAAATCAGACTTCCCTAATTGTCACCACTGGTTCTTTCCTACGAATCGTTTTTATACATTGAGGTGGTAGTCACCATCCTACCACAGACTCAACACTATTACATTCACCGGTTTCTCTTGCCCAAATATCCTACTTGGCTGGATAAAGTTTCCCTTGAGACACATTACTGTCTGTAGTTGTACATTCTACTACAAAATTAGCATAATCAGAGTAAGGTACAATTATATGAATGTACACCTCAAAAGATTTATCTTACTCAAAGTATTTCCTTATGGACCCCGGGAGCTAAATTGTATGACTTATAGTGTACATGACACATGATATGAACGATCAAAGAAACTGGGAAAATTGGAGAATTGTATGACAATGGCATCTACACCACCACCCAGCAAATTAGTTTGACTTAGTTTCTGGAACGTGCACTTTGTGTGACTGTTGTCCTATGGAACTAATTGGCACAATATGACACCATACCCCATAGGACAAGAAGTGGCACATACTCACACATATTCACACAAATTCACACATATTCACACAGCATCATGTACCACGGCACAAAAATGTTTGCAACCATATTGTTTCACTTTTTTGATTTTTTTTTTTAAAGAAAGGAAAGTCTGTTTAGTTTGTAATACTCATTATATTTAGAAGTTGGCATAGGGCACCATGGCAGAAATCTGTCAGTGCACTCCCTGCTGTATATGGGCATACTATCTCATTCAACAAGATTCCTACCATGGTAGTGTAGGCCTGATGAAGTTGTGTACAATTCATGCCAATTATCAGCAGTATAAACATGTAACAAAAGGTCAGACCTTTATCCAAACAAGATTACCAGAGGAAAGGTGTCTGTGGTCTGTCCCTCTTAATGCCGCTTTAATCAAATCATATGGTGTGTTTTTCAATCACTAATGGAACTTGATAGAATTAGAGGTGTATAGCTAGGTCTAAGTTGCATTGACAACATGTTATTATGGTTATAAACAATGAAAATGATTCCATTTCACCCATGAGAATAACAAGGAACAACAAAGATGACACCTGGTGTCAAAACCATGCACTATTCCAACCTGACAAAGTGATAATGGTTATGTTTGAAGTTGTGTGAGTGTGTGCCAGAAGGGAAACTAGGTGACACTGCATCACACAAATACCTGTTATGTGTGACACCAGGTGTCATCAAAGTTGATTGTACCCCTTTTCCTGATTAAAGAGAATGATTTTCTTTAGCTATAAGTATCTAAACAGGGTCCCAATGTATTGTGAATCAGTCAATGCACCTGTCCTTCTATTAACATCATTATGTATATAAATAGATGTCATATCATTTTAATGAGAGCAGCATTAAGAGGTCCAGATGCTAGACACCTTTCCTCTGGTCATCATGTTTGGATAAAAGCCTGGCTATCTCCTGCTGCTCATGTGAACTCTAATGTTGATGGTTATAATGGTACATATATTCATCAGCCCTATGTTGAAATGCTAGGAACCTGATCGAATGAGTTTGTACAAACCAGCAGCGCACACACCAATAGTGTGCTATGACTACGTATGTCAAATACTGCTGTTTGTAAAAAGTATTACAGTATTTCCTATCTTTTAGTAATTCATAATGAAACTAAAAATACATGACTAAACATTTTGGTTTAGAGCATTATGTATTTTGTAATTTGGTGTGAATAAGCTTTTTAAAAACCTGTCAGAACTATGTGAATCTGTCCCATGGAACACTGTGTCAGTGTGTGTGAGTCTGTTATATGGTATACATGTCACACAAAATGCACGAAATGAGCACACAGTTCCAGGGGTAAAACAGGGTGAAACAATCTGGAACTAATTTGCTGGGCAGTCTCTTAAAGTAAAATTCTGGCAGTTGTTATTTTGGCAGATTGCTGTAAAATGTATCTAGCCAAATTAAGACTTCCCTAATAACCATGAATATTTTCTTTTTTATTTATGAATTGTCAAATGTCTCTATAGGTTCCCTGGGGAAAAAACAACCAGAAATCATTAACATTTCAATGGGTACTTCTGCATTTTTGTGCAGGATTTGCCAATTAAGCCATAGTAATGTGGTTAACCCCATTTGTCGGGTGTCACTTTAGTTTGGTTTGCCTAATTTCTATGGCCTTAAAGCCTTTGTGCAGTCTTCAATGGAAGATGATAGTGGCAGACTGTGGGGTGTTATTCACCACTGCAAAATGCCGATATTGGTCTGTGCTGCACCATTTTCAAATAACAAGACATCAGAGCAACAATAATTTCATGCAAAAGTATGAGAACTGGCTTTTCCTAGTTGTTTTTCAACAAAATTTGTCATTGTTATCAAATTTAAGTTGGTTTGGGCATTGGATGGTAATGTGATGGGAACAGTTTCTCTTCTTCGAAAGAAATGACATCTTGTGATGACTCTGATCCTGCCCATAATGTATTGTATTGCAACTACTCTGGAAAGCCAGTAGGTCTTATCAGCCTGTCGTAAAGCAAATACAGCTAGGGTCCTATGAGCAGAAAGATACTTTGGTTCCAGAGTATTGAAAAAAGATCTCCCACATAATTGGGACGATCTCCCTATCTTGATAATACTAATTTATGTGTCAAACTTCAGACTCCCACCCAGGATATGAATATTGAAAATAACATGCATTCATGCATCCTGACATTACAGGGCCTAATGCACCAGAACAGTATAAATGGCTTTTGATGGGATATGGGCTGTTGAAATGTGGTAGGGGGTGTTCGGATATATAATCAGATGTATTCAGGGGTCAACTGTCTTGGGGGTTTGTGAACACTCCATTGCCTGAAATGATGGCGTATTCCTAGAACAGAAAGGATACCATTGTAGAGGGAAATGAATTGACATTAATCAATTAGTTATCACCATTCTATACTTACAATATCTTCTGAAGAGCTTATAACCTCACTATTTCATACCACCTAAGCCCACACTGACAGATTTTGGGCTGGATATACCTGTGTTAGAAGACTTTCTTTTATCTCCTGTGTTGTCAAACCTTTGGGTAGTCTATAAAATACATTATTATTACATTATGTTAAACATGGTCCTCCAGGAGCTGAATAGGACTATAACTGAGGCATCTTCCCAGCGCTATCCTGTGTCTTTGATATGGAATCCTACCAGAGCCAACCCCCTCCCCAAGACACTGAGAGTATTCTACAAGTCGCCTAAGGAATCGGTGGCCATTTTGTTGGGGGATTTAAATCATTGTTTTGGTATGACGGCAGCTTGAAAATCACCCTGTAATGGTAGTTAGAACCGCTTTGGGCTTTATTTAATGTCAATTCACGAACATGAATATGATATTTCCCAATTCATCCGAGAGTATTTACTTGTTTAGAAAGCATTTTACGTTATATTGACCACTTTTATCTTTATGTCCTGAGTCGGCAACATTATCTGTCCCCCAACAAAATGGCGGAGACCTGACGTAAACGTGACACGAAGACATTGTCTGACTAATAATGTTGCAATAGACCTGAGGGCATACGGAATATTATGGAATCAGCGAGGGCCGATTTCTGGTAGACAATATTATCAGGTAAAAATGTATATTGTAGTGTCAGTTGACAAGTGGTTCTTTATTGAAAAATACTTTGCATATTGTCAGCAGGTGGGCTGAATGAGGTACTACCCGTTAAGGGTGTTACTGGTCTTGAATGCAAAAATCTTCCACGTGGGAATTATTTGACAGTGTAATTGCAATCCCCTGTTTAGATCTCACCTCAACGATTAATATATTAAGCAGAAAAACCGTGGCATGGTCTCTAAAGGAGTGGGGCGAATTGACTATTGCATGACAAAGAGCCCCAAAGGTGAGGGAAATACTCTGCAAGGTGATGTTTTGACACATTGGACTTCCCTAATGGCCACCATTGGTTCTTTTCTATGACAAATCGTCAAATGCATCCCACAGGCTCCCTGGGAAACAGAAGTCGGAAAAACGTGTCATTTTAATGAGTCCATTGCAAGCTTTTGTGTGGACTTCTCCATGAAGCCATAGTAATATGAATGACCCGCTTTAATTGTTCATACTTTACTTCAATATGTTGTATTTTTACAGTTTGAAATGTTTTAGGGTTCTCTGGGCATGAGTATTCATTATCAATATTTAACATCAACAGTCAAAATGGGACTACTTACAAAAGAAAAAGCAGATATACTAACCTGCATTGTATTTTAGGGGATTTCTCCATATTGGGAAAGCTTACCTTGTGCAGAAGATGCTTTCAATAGATGAAGAAAACAAACGAAAAGGTTTTACTTCCGATATCATGTAATGTAATGATAGCACTGAATATTATTATTAATTCCAGCTCATTATCCAGAATCTAGTAGCAGTGTTAGAATAAAAATACCAATCATTATGTTTAGAAAGCACACTTGCGGAGATACTAATTAGCTGTCCTAGAGAAAGTTGTTTCTTCCTTAATTAAGCAGTCGTTTTCAACCTTGCGTCTTAGCCTGTACATGCAACCTCATTAATTTAATTAAAAGGCCGGGTGGTTTGGTATACCAAATAATACAGGGGACCTACAAAATATGACTATTAGAAAATAGCATTAGGTAGTTATGTGTCATTATATACAATCTCAAGGCTTACCATAATGATATTCCAAGAGCCGTGCCTTAATCGCAGTGTAGGCATAAAGTGTTTGGAGCAAGTAAACATCACTTAAACCCTTTTTCATCAGGGTGGCAAACCCCTGGAGCCATCACACCTGTACTGGAAGAGCTATAAGATGTAGTGTTGGCTGTAATGCTTCAGCAGAATGGGGCCATGTAAAATACACTGTAACTGATGTTTCTAGGTTTCTAGGATTAGCAAATCATTCCTATGTCTGTTAGGTTGCACTCTCCATATAGGCACCCTACACAGTCAGAAGTTCTGAATGCCACATGGTGCATCACTAACAACACAGCATCTCAAGTCTCCCTACTGTTGGGGCAGTACACCTAGAAAAATATGAGCGCCAGGCTATGTCGCCAAAAGTAATCACCTAAAGGGTCAGGCATTAGCCAATTAGCCCTAGAGGCATTGTAGTGAGGGTCAGGCTATGCTGTACCTTCAATTACAAGCTGTACTCATGAAAATTTGCTTGAGAGTCTGGCAATGCTGGACCTTCTTCGCAGAGTCTGACAAAGCTGGACTCAATGCATGATCCTCACATGAGTGAGTCCAGCAATGCCTGACCCTCATTAAAATGCCTGATCCTTGTAGGTGAGTGCTTTTGGTGACATAGCCAGCGTCAGGTGGACGCTCATATTTTTTTCGGTGTAGCAGTACATATACATATACATTGTCCTTCCACAAAGAACCTCTCCTCAAAAGACTGGAGCATGTTCACAGAGTCCAAACAGAAAAGTGCACAGTTGTCTTTGAGTATCTAATAAAAAAGAATGGTATGTCTGGGGAAATATAAAGCTATTGTGCTACCAAGTGTAGAATTAAAATGTCTGGGCTTTTGCCAATGGACTTTCATAGACTACCAGTATGTATATAATAGTATATTAGTATGTGTATAATATATGCTGAATGTTATTTTTATCCTTTCCATCGCTCTCTATCCACCCCCATCTAGTTTATAAAAACTGATATTTTATTTGATACCTAAAGATAATTTGAATTCCATGTACAAATGAATAAGTATTCATAATAGAAACAATCTTCTGCTGGGTCATTGACCTTGCAATTGTTAATGATATTAAGATACCGACTGTAGCACCAAACTGAGGAGCGGTGATGGTCAGATGATAGTAAACCTTTATAAACAAGAATTGCGGTTGTTGCCGCGTAAAAAAATGCCTCAGGCATTTTTATACGCGGCAACAACCGCAATTCTTGCATTCGAAGAAACATAATGTCTACATGGTTGCTATGTTTGAAGGGAACCCATTCAAGACACCAAAAGAGCAGGGCCGGGAAGGGGTTATCAGGGGGAAGGATGATATTACTTCAAATATGGCATTTCCTATGAATTCCTTGGGTCCATGTTAGGGGTAAGGAAATGTGTGTTGCTAGGCAGATACACAATAACAATAGATGTTGCTAGGCAACCAGCTGGATTAGCAACAAACTAATAGGACCATTGAATTTCTTGGGTCCATATTAGGGGCGGTAGGTATGATTATAATCAACCTCAGGACCATGGAAATGTGTGTTGCTAGGCAGATAAACAATTAGAATAGCCGTTGCTAGGCAACCAGCTGTATTAGCAACAAACCAATAGAACCATTGAATTGCTTGAGTCCATATTAGGGGGGGTAGGTATGATTATAATCAACCTTAGGACCATGGAAATGTGTGTTGCTAGGCAGATAAACAATTAGAATAGCCGTTGCTAGGCAACCAGCTGTATTAGCAACAAACCAATAGAACCATTGAATTCCTTGGGTCCATATTAGGGGGGGTAGGTATGATTATAATCAACCTGAAGACCATGGAAATGTGTGTTGCTAGGCAGATAAACAATTAGAATAGCCGTTGCTAGGCAACCAGCTGTATTAGCAACAAACCGATAGAACCATTGAATTGCTTGGGTCCATATTAGGGGGGGTAGGTATGATTATAATCAACCTGAGGACCATGGAAATGTGTGTTGCTAGGCAGATAAACAATTAGAATAGCCGTTGCTAGGCAACCAGCTGTATTAGCAACAAACCGATAGAACCATTGAATTGCTTGGGTCCATATTAGGGGGGGTAGGTATGATTATAATCAACCTGAGGACCATGGAAATGTGTGTTGCTAGGCAGATAAACAATTAGAATAGCTGTTGCTAGGCAACCAGCTGTATTAGCAACAAACCAACAGAACCATTGAATTCCCTCGGTCCATATTAGGGGGGGTAGGTATGATTATAATCAACCTCAGGAACTATCAAAGGTTGATTTATATTATTGTTATCACATAGCATAAATTTGTGTTGTGACACCTTAATCCAAGATGGCGGCACAATCCAAGATGGCGGCGCCCGTTCTGACTTCTGGCAAAGTGCAAACATCATATACCTCGTTCTGGTGGTGCCTGGCGGCACCACCAGGTGGCTACGCCACCACTTCGGCATAAAAAAGGATCCACGGTGGGTGCCATATAGATGTGCCTTAAAGATGGTGTGTCAGCTAAATGTTTGGAGATTTTTTAGTCTTATCATATTCCTATTGTAAATCCTATCCCATACGTCTTTCCTAATTTTGAAAATTATTGGCAGTGTCTTAGTCTATAAGATGAGCACATGCAGTGCAATATCTTTTACTGTAGGTTGACACTAAAACTCCCTATGTGTTTATACTGCATGGCCCAGTGCTTTCCCTATTAGCTTAGTTCCCGGTATGCTCACATAGGGGGGACACTGAGTCAATGAGGTGAATAAGCAACATTGTTTTCTATCTCAAATCATGCATTTATAGATAAATATATTTAACATTGAGCACTGCATGTCAGCCAATATAATAACAAAAGCCTTGACATTAAAATTATATCCACTTTGAAGAAAAGGTTTTGGAAGTCTATTAGCTGATATACCATCTTTAATATTTCCAAGTGAAGTCTTCTGTCAGTGAATACAACATTATTTGGGTCAATTGGTGAGTTATTCCTTTCTGATTGGGATTTCTGATTGCTAGAAAGTGCCAATAGTAAGTTTGCGTTGTTATGGCTGTACTGTGGTGCTCAGATGTTGTGAAAATAGAAGGCTTAACCTGTATGGTATTGGGGAGCTGTCAAATCTCAAAATAACTGATAAGAAGCATGGTAGGTGGGTAGCTTTAGCAGGATAAGCCAGACTTATATAAATCTACAATAATTCACCATTGGCAAGTGGCTAACATTATTTGTGTACTGAAATCTTACCGCTTGATAATTCAAATTTAGGTTGTGACTTGTTTGAGGATCATTGTGCCTCTACATGAGTAGTCAGATTTGTAAAATCCCCATGTCGCTGACGTCAATTTTTAAAAACCTGTGTTGCCGTGTCAACTTTTACCCGTGTGCAGGTACATCATTAGTGAATAATACAACCGAATATAAGTTTAGAAGATGATTTGAATTACAGCTCTTCACAGCTCCTCCTGTGGAGAGAAAATCAATATTTCCCAGTGATTGAATTGAAGGTGATTGCTGCTTTATGAATTAGGTTCCCATGGGGCTGGAATACACCATACCAGCTGCAAGTAGATAAAGAAAAGGGAGGCAAACAATAGCAATCAATCTGGGTTTAAATTATTTCTTTCTCCTTGAATGGACCCATTATGGTTATTAATGTAGAAAAATGAGTAATGGTTATTCCCCATGTTCATTAATAGTACCTGGGCTTAATGTGTTGACGCAGATTAAATTTTGTGGAGAAACCTCTTGGAATTGCGTTTGTTCTTACATAGATTTCAAGGAGACATAGTTGATGACTAAAACTAATAGGGAGAATTTCCATTTTGATCTCCAACAAATCACATTCTACCTACAACTGATGAGAGCCTGCTGGCCATAGTCCACTCCCTCCCTTATCTTATATCTATACCCCTTATTTGTCTTTTTCAATTTTAATAATGTATATTTATTCAAAGAATGATATTTCAAAATACAACAATCAAAAGATACAACATCCTGACAGATTATGTCCATAAAGAATTGCCTACACAGAGATATCGCATGAGTGAACAATGGTAAAATGGAAAAATGTCTTTCAAAATGTCCTTGAACAGTCGTTGACACACATCATACTGGCAGTGATTCAGTCGTCTACATAGGTGGTTGGGAGAACACCCCTTTGTGGCCTGTTTAGCCTGATTTTAAGCCTGGTATGGTAACGTTTGGTGCATGATGATCCGCTACAACAAGCAATAGGCTTTGTTGTTCTGAGTAGGTGACTCATTATTTATTCACTGTTTGTGTACCCAACGTATCCGGTAGGTACCTCCTCCCACGTTCAATATACACATATCAACTTTGTACTTTTTGACTGCTAATTTCCCTGATAGATGTGAAAAATACTTAAATCTGTCATTGCTAGAACTTGGGACTTTCCTAAATCATGGGGTATAGTCCTTTATATCCCTGTCTACATATATCTGTTGTTCAGTCTAAAAGAAGGAAACAAACCGCATAGACACGTATGACAGCCCTTGGTGGGTGATACCGACAGATGTGCGCGAGCATCGAGCCATGTCTATTCTTCTCTAACAGGGTGCTTTATCCACATGTGCACTGAGGAGGCACTCACTGACTAATGAACAACTCGGTGACCCACTCAGGTGCCATGAGGCATGTCTGCAGCCTTGTATTACCTGTTTTGGTACGTAAAAAGCTATATCTAGCCATTAAATGGCACAATGGATGGTGCGTTGTGCTGACATCAACCAGTCACACCAGCTGAAAACAAGCAGGGCTGGAACCCATACTTGCAATGATCCCAGATGCTGATACTGAGGTGATTATTATTCCTGAAACTTTCTATGTATGTATCATATGTTCTTCCTCAAAAGGACTAGGAAAGGAAGATCTTAATGTCACTCTGTATATTTTGAACGGTTAAATTTATTTTTTTAAATCAATTCCTTCTGACAGTATATCTAACCAAAATATGAGGGATGGCTTAAATTAATGAATCAAGCTGACTGGCAATAACAAATCTTAAGGGGAGTACTGTTGATGGGGAGCTTTGATGCAAAAGCTATTTTAATATAGGCCTACAAATCATTTAATTGCAATAAAAGGTCGGCCTTTGGGGACATACTCTAGCAAAAGGAGTGTTGCAATTCTGGATAGGGTACAGGTTGGTTTTTAAACCATTTACAATACACTTTGTACCAGCCTCTTAAGCGTAAAACCATATTGAGTGTATATTCCTACTCAGTACATTTCTGTAAACATGAAACTTTAAATCATTACTGGCCAAGAATCAAGGGAAAGTGGAAGCCTTCACCTCTTTCTCAGTCTCAGCCTACCTGCTTAGTTAGAGGACCTGCCTGTTTGTGATAACTTTCACATACCCCATCCATCAAATTTTCCTAGTTCGTTTCTTATGATAATTCTAGCTGTAGGTCCTTAGAATATCCGCATATACACATGTACATAATATATTCCTTTCTATAAAATGGTTTTCAACACAGGAAAGATTCTTTCATTTGTATAATCCAAAATGGCGTGGGGAGGTCTCATTATTATATTCATGCCTCAGGGCGCATGAGTGTGTCCTAACTTCCGGCGAGACAATGATCTTTTTAGGCCTTATACCTCTAGCCACCAAAGAGATCAGACACAAGCGCTCACTCTGAACTTTTTTCCTACAGTTGGGCAGGCCAGTTGAGTTCTATGGGCAATCTATCGATATGTAAAGAGTTAATCAAAGAAAGGAAGGTACAGGGCTGATATTACCCCTGTACCCTGTTATGAACACTTGATTACACACTACACATAATAGGAATGGGAACATGAATACAGAGAACATAGAAAACGAATCAAGGCAGAGGTAGGTATTACTCCAAATGAGAAAGAGTCAGTTGAATTGTCCTGCAGTACACAGCTTCACCCAGGCAAATATCAGCGTCAACCAATGTCGCCAATAGCACTCTCATACAAGGGTCAGACACTGCTGGACTATAATAGATGGGTCAAGGGCCATTCTAGTGAGGGTCAGGCTATGCTGGACCTTCATCTAGAGCCTCTACTCACCCAAAATTGCTTGAGAGTCTAGCTATGCTGGATCCTCATGCTAGAGTCTGGCAATGCTGGACTCTGGGGAGAGTCTCTTTCAGCCTGCAAGAGTTCAGCATTGTCAGACTCTGCCTGACCCTCACTACAATGGCCCTTGACCCATCTATTATAGTCCAGCAGTGTTTGACTTTGATATATGAGTGCTTTAGGCGACATTGGTTGACGCTGATATTTGCCTGCACCCTCAGAAAAGTGAGAGTCATTGTCGCTAAAACTACCCTCACCTGAGAGTCAGGCAGTGCTTGACCCTCAGGTGAGGGTAGTTTTGGCGACAATGACTCTCACTTTTCTGTGTGTGTGGGTGTTATGTACAAGCTGAGTGTCTTCAACTTCCAATATATCCGGAACTAATATTGCTGAGAGAGGATATGCTTAGTGTAAGTATGTGGTATAGGTGGTTGTCTAGTTACACAGCTCATGTGTTATTCCCAGAACCTGTGGCGTGAGCCTACACTCGGTTAAAGTGTATAGTATGGCTATACATATAAAGTAAAACAGTCTACTACTTCAAGTTGCCTGTCTACTGAAACGGAAAACAAGGACCCAAAAGAAATAACCATTTTTCAGATTCATTTAATACCAAATCAACAAATTGAAATTAGGTTTCTATTCTAAATCGTGTTTTTTTCTAAAGCACACAAGAGTGAGAAACCCTTATTCACCTAGGCTTCTGCTAACACTAGAGAAGCTATTGAATTAAAGGGCCAGCAAACTCAACCTAAATCGTAAAATTCTCTGGCAGGGTTGTTGAGTTTATATAACACTCCAGTTATATTTAGAATCCCCCAAACAGAATCCACCACATGCAGGTATATCCTAGCCCTGTGAGCCTGTATTCCCCAGCACCAGTACCCCATGTATAAAGGCTCAGGCAACCAACAAATAGTTTGCTTGTTGTTCCTTTCCAGCAGTCCTCTGGTCTAGACAAGTTGCACTGGTGTGACCAGCAGTTGCACTTTGCCAGTGGTATAGAATTGAGTACTAGTGATACCCACCAGTGTACTGACTGCCACCAGTGTGCCCACAGAAAACGGTATACTCCCCCTTGAATAGGCCACATGCTATTATTTTGTGTAAAAATAGAACATCTATACACAATGATATCATTGCACAACTTGTATACCTAGAAGCCAATATGTAACCATCAAATCTAAGAGAGTGCTTTAGTTTTATTATTCTTTTATAGACTATTTAATTCCAAGCAAAGCCTGATACATGGTCCCCTTACTGAAGTCACCTGGCCAGGACAGCATGATCACCTGGTCCCACTGCTCACTGCACCCTTCACCCATACACTGTAAAAAATGTGTATGAACTTTAAACACTTTCACCCAAACATATTGACGGCAAAATCTAATCTTTTTTGTGTAAACATGTGCAGGAATATGGCCGCCAGTGATGGGTGAGCTTCACCAGTGAAAAATGGTGTGTGATGGCAGTTTGGCTAGCCCACTGGTATTATTCTCCTACCCCTTCTACAGGCTCTCGCCTATATACAGGCTCTTCTTAGTCAAATACAGTACCCATAATGTTGTTTAACATCCATGGTAATTTAGATAATGTCCAGAATAATGAGTAGATAGTGCTGTCCAGAATATTCCAGTGAGCCAGCCAAACTGGCCTTGCCCACTGTTGTTTCACTTTTGTAGGCCCATCCATCACCAGTGGCCATATCCCTGTAGGCCTACCTGCTGACAGAAGAAAGTGTTTAGATGCTGAGATTCAGTGAAAGTGTTGAACTTTAATGTGTGTGGATAAATTTATGTGTTTAAATTAGAAACACTTTTTACAGTGTATGTCTGAAGGCTGTTAGCACACTCAGTCTACTAGCAGGCCTTTGGTGTGCATGGGGACTTGTTTACAGCCACATCTGAAGGGTCACCTGGATTGGGGTAAAATCACCTGGGTCACATACTTTTGCCCTCTGGTATAAAACTTGTGAAGTAAAAATCGATCTGGAATTTGGGTAGCACAGTTTAGTAGCAGAGTTATGAACTACATGCTCTACTCCTGGAGGTCTAACCCTTTATGCCTATTGCCAACCTGATGAATAGTTTCATCTGAAAAGACAAATAACTAGTGTAACTAACGTTTGTATTCAAAGTGAAGGTGTGGTCTGAATTTCGCATGGCTCCATAAGGTTTGTCTGAGACCTCCTACGACTAGATACGCTTTGTTAGGACTAGACACATCTAGATCTGATGGGAAAGAAAGAAAAGCACACAGGCGACAGGTCTCCCTTTCCATTGGGCCTACTTTAGGTGACAAGTAACAGCCCTGTTAGTGTCTAGCTATAGTGTATGGGTAGAGACATTAAGTATTTAGTCGATCAGGCCTCCTCCCCGGTGACTTAAGACAGGACATGTCCTTTGTACAGAAAAGGGCTGTGATGAGGTGAGCTAAAAGAAATAAAAGGTGTGTTTCATGTTACATGGTGTGAGACAGTAGGTAGGTTATTTTTTAACTTCAGAATTTGTCCAGAAATCGACTTGCCAACTTTGGCAACGACTCGTGGACCACAAACCTCAGACCATGGACCTTCAGATCAAATTTAAAAAAACGGTGGGCACAGAACATGGAATCAATATCGACAATTGGTTGTCAATGTTGATTTAATGTTGATTCATCATTGATTCATGGTCTAAGATAAAAATACAAAACTAAAATGGATTTTAAAAAATCCTGTTTTGTCCTGTAAGGTCTGGTTACTTAAAACAAACCTTCATCTTTTTGGCCTGACAGAGAAGGAGGATCTGGGCATTTAGAGAGTCTCTTATATCCAGTCCCACTGAGGCAACTGGAGCCCAAGTAGCTGAATTCACAAGAACACATGATATGAAGCTGTATGTGGGTGGCAAATTGAAGTGAATTAATGAAGGTGGATTCTACATGGATGAATATTTTAACCAGCACATCTGCAATTTTATATTGCAGTATCAATTCTATTTCATACACCAGCAAATCTATATACAAGCCGAGTGTCTTCAATTTCCAATATATCTGGAACTAATATTGCTGAGGCAGGATGTGTTAAGTGTAACTATGTGATAGGTGGTTATCTGATTACACAGCTCAGACCTGTGATATTCCTAGATCTTGTTGTGTGAGCTTACAGTGTTTAGCATGGTCATGCACATAGTCTCTCACTTCAACTTGCCTGTACACTGAAACTGAAACCAAGACTTAAAGGCCCAGCGCCCCTATATATAGAGTTGAGTACCTGTCCCGACTGCACTCTGACTGTTACTGGACATGCAGTAAGATCTGCTGGTTTAAGGGGAATAACTATATGTACTCCTTGCCTAATTATCATCTTAAAATAGAATTCGGGAATAACTACATGCACTCCTCAGATTCTGTGATGATTTCTCTATACCCTTCTGATACATACCCGAATATTTTAAGTAGCTCTAGCAAATCCAAAATTCACCATTTTACTATTATGCTACATAAAAGAAGTGTCCCATCCTGCCAAATGCAAATGTGCTCATCCAAACATCTGATGAGACTTTTATCGGGAGATATTGCACAGTAAACTGCTGATTAACTATGATAGACTATACCAGGTACGGATCAAATGAATACATTCTCCCGGGTTTATCAGTCATTTTGTAGTTAATTACAGTATTATAAGCCATAATAATGGATATTTAGTAGCTACTCTTGTCTTAGGTTAGGAGAGCATACAGTGTGGCTTGTAGGTGTTTTATATATATACTGAAGTATCCTAACTGGATACACTGGTCTTCACTGGCAATTTAAGCTCACCCAGCTGCCAGCATCTGCTGAATTTAAAGATGTGACATACATTGCCAAATTCCCTTAGTAAATGATGTCCTAAGTATAGGCAATTCCATTTTACATAACGCTATTAAAACAGCCTATCAATCATTTACTTGCCTGTTATGTGATGGTTGTTATTGTAACTCTCAATTTTCTAATGGAATTTGAAGACTTTTGTCTCTTTTAACACCAACACAAATGGACACAAAGGAACACTATAAATAGCTTTAATCAAAGAAAAGAACTTAAGGTACAGGGCTGATATTACTCCTGTACCTTCTTTTGAACGCTTGATTACACACTAAACATAATAGGAATGGGAACATGAACACAGAGAACATAGAAAACGAATCAAGGCAGATGTAGGTATTACTCCAAATGGGAAAGAGCCAGTTGAATATTCCTGCAGTATACAGCTTATGTACAAGCTGAGTGTCTTCAATTTCCAATATATCCGGAACTAATATTGCTGAGGCAGGATGTGCTTAGTATAAGTATGTGGTATAGGTGGTTGTCTAGTTACACAGCTCATTGTTATTCCCAGAACCTGTGGTGTGAGCTTACACTCGTTTACAGTGTATAGTATGGCCATATATATAAAGTAAAACAGTCTATTACTTCAAGTTGCCTGTCCACTGAAACTGAAAACAATGACCCAAAAGAAATAACCATTTTTCAGATACAATTCATACCAAATCTACAAATTGAAATTGGGTTTCTATTCTAAATCATACGAGAGTGAGAAACCCTTATTCACCTAGGCTTCTGCTAACACTAGAGAAGCTATTGAATTAACATGAAATTGTTTATCCACTACTGACACACACACCCATCCTGAGATTAATTCTCTATACCCTTGTGATACATACGCAAGTAACAGATCTGATGCAACATCAATATTTCATTATTATTTATGCCCTGACTCTACCGAATCTAAACCTTGAGACATAATCCATTGCTATACTATTATTTAGGCTACATAAAAAGAATGCCTCACCCTGTCAATTTCAAAAGTGCTCTTTCAAACCTTGGTGACAGTTTTATTAAGATATATTGCTTAATAAACTGATGATTAACTAAGAAAGTCCATACCAGGTGGCGATTAATTGATTAATGAATGAATATCTTCCTCCACTGATTGTGAAACTACTGAATCTGAGCTAGAAAGGGCCTTTCTGACTTGTGTATGGTTGTTATGTTATGAGTTAATTAGTCATTCTGTAGTTAATTATAGCATTATAAGCCATGATAATGGATATTTAGTAGCTACTGTTGTCTAAGGTCATGAGAGCAAACAGTGTGGGTGGCTTATACATGATTTATATTCTGAAGCACCCATATTTGATACACTATTCTGGGAATTGGGGCTCATGATTACCTACCTTCCTGCACCTGCTGAATTTCAAAGATGTGACATGTGCAAAATGTCCTTCATAAAGGATGTCCTTAGCCTAGGCAACTCCATATTGCAGACACCCATAGAATAAACCTGCCCGTAATGACATCATATTTTATCATGTGACCCTCAATTCTCAAATGGAATTTTGTGACTGTAGTCACTTGTTGGACCTTGGGCAGTATTCCAATGATTTCCAATGAATGGAATAATCCTGCGTTGCTAATAATTGTATGATGCTCTCTCTCTCTCTCTCTCTCTCTCTCTCTCTCTCTCTCTCTCTCTCTCTCTCTCTCTCTCTCTCTCTCTCTCTCTCTCACGATGTTTGATGTAATAGGCATTCTGCAAATGATAATATTAAAATTGACACCTCATCCCATGTACGTTTTGAACCTCATGACTTGGAAGTCAGTAGATATGTTTATATTAGCTTTCAGTGGTTGACATACTATCATGTTGACATGACATGTGTAATGGATAAAGCTGTGAATTAGCAAAAATATATAGAGAATTATCCCAACTTTAGTAAGCAGTATGTTAGCTCTGAGTATGACAGGTTAGTGTCCCTTGACCCCAGTGTTGGTAAGGCTTACTAATTGGGTACAAAGTGCCCATCATTCCATCCATTCTTGTTAGATCAGGCAGCAGCCTTTAACGTTGTGACTGCCAGCAGGTGAAAGGGGTGTGCCATAGTATGTTGTCTTGCCTTCTCTACAATCATTGAAACATAGCTAGACTCTACAGAAATATAAATATTTACAAGAGTCTAAGTGCCTATTGCCAACCTGATGAATAGTTCCATCTGGAAAGACAAATAACTAGTGTAACTAAAGCTTGTATTCAGAGTGAAGGTGTGTTCTGAATTCCTCCACATTGGCTCCATAAGATGTGTTAATGGTTCGTCTGAACCTCCTAAGACTAGATACGCTTTGTTAGGACTAGACACATCTAGATCTGATGGGAAAGAAAGAAAAGCACACAGGAAACAGGTCTCCCTTCCCAGTGGGCCTACTTTAGGTGATGAGTAACAGCCCTGTTAGTGTCTAGCTATAGTGTATAGGTAGAGACATTAAGTATTTAGTCAATCGAGCCTCCTCCCCAGTGACTTAAGACAGGACATGTCTTTTGTACAGAAAAGGGCTGTGATGAGGTGAGCTAAAAGAAATAAAAGGTGTGTTTCATGTTACAATGTTCTGAGAATCTACAGTAGGTAAGTTATTTTAACTTCAGAATTTGTCCAGAAATTGACTTGCCACTTGTGGACCACAAACCTCAGATCATGGACCTTCATATCGACTCTAGAAACCAGCAGGCACAGAACATAGAATCAACTTTGACAAATGGTTGTCATTGTTGATTTATTGTTGATTCAACATTGATTCATGGTCTATAATAAAGATACAAAACTAAGATGGATAAAAAAATGTTTAGTCAGACCTGTTTTGATCGTTAAGGTCTGTTTACCAAAAACACACCTTTATCCTTTTTTGGCCTGACAGAGAAGGAAGATCTGGGTATTTAGAGAGTCTCTTATATCCAGTCCCATTGAGGCAACTGGGGCTCAAGTAGCTGAATTCACAAGAACACATAATAGGAAACTATATGTGGGTGGCAAATTGCAGTGAATTTAATGAAGGTGGATTCTACATGGATGAACATTTTAACCAGCACATCTGCAATTCTATACTGCAGTATCAATTCTATTACATACACCAGGAAATCTATATACAAGCTGGGTGTCTTCAATTTCCAATATATCTGGAACTAATATTGCTGAGCCAGGATGTGTTAAGTGTAACTATGTGATAGGTGGTTATCTGATTACACAGCTCAGACCTGTGATATTCCTAGATCTTGTTGTGTGAGCTTACAGTGTTAAGCATGGCCATGCACATAGTCTCTCACTTCAACTTGCCTGTACACTGAAACTGAAACCAAGACTTAAAGGCCTAGCGCCCCTATATATAGAGTTGAGTACCTGTCCCGACTGCACTCTGACTGTTACTGGACATGCAGTAAGATCTGCGGGTTTAAGGGGAATAACTACATGTACTCCATGCCTAATTATCATCTTAAAATAGAATTCGGGAATAACTACATGCACTTCTCAGATTCTGTGATGATTTCTCTATACCCTTCTGATACATACCCAAATATTTTAAGTAGCTCTAGCAAATCCAAAATTCACCATTTTACTATTATGCTACATAAAATAAGTGTCCCATCCTGCCAAATGCAAATGTGCTCATCCAAACATCTGATGAGACTTTTATCGGGAGATATTGCACAGTAAACTGCTGATTAACTATGATAGACTGTACCAGGTACGGATCAAATGAATACATTCTCCCGGGTTTATCAGTGATTTTGTAGTTAATTACAGTATTATAAGCCATAATAATGGATATTTAGTAGCTACTCTTGTCTTATGTCAGGAGAGCATACAGTGTGGCTTGTAGGTGTTTTATAGCTGCCAGCATCTGCTGAATTTAAAGATGTGACATACATTGCCAAATTCCCTTTGTAAATGATGTCCTAAGTATAGGCAATTCCATTTTACATAACGCTATTAAAACAGCCTATCAATCACTTACTTGCCTGTTATGTGATGGTTGTTATTGTAACTCTCAATTTTCTAATGGAATTTGAAGACTTTTGTCTCTTTTAACACCAACACAAATGAACACAAAGGAACATTATACAAAGCTGAGAGTTATTTCACTCATTGGATTTCAGACTATATTCCAATGATGTCCATTGAGTAAAATAAGTGTGAGTTTATGTTGATTGTGTGAAGCTCTCTTTTAGTATCTGGTGTATTAGGCATTCTACAAATGATAGTATCATATGTAATAAAAAAGTTTCCACATATGTAGGCAAGTTTTGAACCATATAACCTAGAATGTGTTTAGTTTTCTGTAAAAGACCTGCTTGTATGAAATGGATAAAGCTTTGAATTATATAATATCCCAACTTTAGTTAGCAATATGTTAGCTCTGAGTATGGAAAGGGTTAGTGTCCCTCGACCCCAGTGTTGGTCCAGCTTACTAAATGGGTACAAAGGACCTTAGCATCATTCCATCCATTCTCATTAGACCAGGTAGCATCGTATAGCACTATGACTGCCAGCAGGTGAATGGTGCCTGCCATAGTACCTGGTCTTATCTAAATAGGGGCAGGGACACTAAGCCAATATGGATTCTCTCTAAGCTGTGATACATAGCTATTATACAGTATGAAAATAAGAGTAGCTACAGGGGCTAAGTGCCTATTGCCAACCTGGTAAATAATTTAAGCATAAAAGGTTGGTATGAAACCCCTTAAGACTCTCCAATCCTGGTATTTTCTTTTCCAGCTCAAAGGCGAAAGCTGGGTGTATTGCCTATGATGCTCTCAGTTTGGTGTTATTAGACTACAAGCACGGAGTGCCCTTTCAAATGTTGATGTCTTTCTCAGTTGAAACATTATTCTTCATAATGATCAAACTCATTTAATTGTAAGGAGCTGTGAATTATCTTCCCTGGTTTTCTGATTTCCATTAAAGACACAATTGCTCCAAATGTAGTGAGTACAACAATGGTAGTTAATACCTCGACACATCAACCGCCAAGCTTTTTGAAATGTTGTTTTGCTTGCTAAGATAATTCTACTATGTTCTGTTTGTGTGTTGTATATATTTCATTTTATGATTACCGATTTGGATCTGGTGATGCAAATTAAGTCATTTTAAAGAAAAACAAAATAAACTATAGCCTGAATATTGGATTCACTTTAAAGAAATTTAGCACATCCATAAATACCATTTTAGGCCAATGTCCACTGTTCATATCATGTCCCCAGAAAGGAAAATCAAGATTGTTTCTTTCAATATGTCTGTGAATAGAAAATGCCATATTCCTTAGACCCTCAGCAGTTCTATAACCAGTCTTGGGCCCCGACTATAGCATTTACAGTCAGGGGGATTAATTATGTAGCCACACTGTATGCTACATACTCTGCTACTATATACTACTATCAACACTATGGAGATTTTTGGTTTGAATCCACCCTGGCACAATAGGTAGCATATTTTTCAGGTTATTTAATCCATTAAAAAAAATAGGTCCACCTATATTAACCTAGTTGTATGACTCAAAATGTCAAAAACCTATTAGATATGTGAATATGTAGATCAGTTCAATCCAGATGTAAACCGGTCCTAGCTCTACCCCAACTGTTGATGGAGGATTGGGCCTTTCAGCTTTAATAGGAGATGTAATATATGACACCTGCTCTCTATAGATACACTTTGTCAGGACTAGATCTGATTGGGAAGAAAGAAAAGCACACAGGCGACAGGTCTCCCTTTCCATTGGGCCTACTTTAGGTGACAAGTAACAACCTTGTTAGTGTCTAGCGATGGTGTATGGTTAGAGACATTAAGTATTTAGTCGCTCGGGCTTCGTCCCCAGTGACTTAAGAGGTGGCATGTCCTTTGTGCAACAAGGGTGCTGTGAGGAGCTTAGGGGGGGAAGTGTTGCAGGTTACATGGTCGGAAAATCTATAGTCAGTTTTTCTTTTGATAATTCTTTTTTTTGGTCTCAAAAGCACCTGGAAAATGACTCCCAAGTTCTGGTGCCGACTCAATAGCCTCAAAAAGTTCTGAAATATTAAAAAAAAAATTTGATTGGATAACATTTTGGGGGGTCGTTTCTATTTTGCTAGGAAGAATCGGGTAACCTGAAACACATTGTTATATTTTTTGGCCTGACAGAGCAGAAGGACCTATATATTCAGGGAGTCTATTATATCCAGTCCTACAGAGGCAACTGGGTTTCAAGTACACTGAAAAGGTAAACTTGTCTCCAGACCCGTTGAAGTGACTATCATAAAATAAACGAGTCAAAAGTTGTCTAACCTACCAGGTTACCATCCCACAAATAGAATCTGGAGCTGGCAAATGTTGGGTTTTGGGCTAGCACAAAGCGGGTCTTCTATCTCCAGCTAGAAGACCCGCTTCCTTGTCACTTAGACAAGTTTTTGACTCATTTATTTTATGACCGTCACTTGGAAGAGTCTGGAGACAAGTTTATTTTTTGAGTGTAGCTTGATTCACCACAATACATGGTGTGGAGCAGAACTCTATATTGTGTAGCCTTCCTTGCAGTACACACATAGGGGGCAATCATAAACCACTAATTGGACCAAAAAGGGCATTTCGACCCCTCCTGAGGGGGTGGGGGTGAAAAATAGGTGAACCATGTTAGGGTTAAAGACTTTACCCCTTCCTAGTAAAAATGTCACCCCTCACCCCTCCCCAATTGTTTAGTAATGACCACTCCCTAACTGACAGGGACGGCCTTGCCACACAATGGAAACAAATGGGGCCCACAGGTGCAGTGTATAGTGCACCAACAAACAATCATCACAGTGCATTACTTTCCCATATCGTACAGGTCACTGATTGTGAGTGAATACAAAGAGACTTGCCAAATGGGGGTTAATGATATCTGTGTGGGGGATTCAGCATTCACACATACCAATCCACTTAAGGCTAAAACACAAAAGGTATGTTTCCGATAACGTGGTACGATATCGTTGGTAGATCAGATATCTTCTCCCTTTTCTTTATGTTTTCCTTTTATCATTTAACATTGAGAGTATGGCGACTGTGCTACAGGTATTTGGTTAAAAAATAATGGAAATTCTCTTTATAATTACGAAATACTTCTCCGAATAAAAGTAAGACTGCATGGATCTTTGCTCAGTAGGGTTGGGTGGACTGTAGCAAATT
The DNA here is from genome assembly GCA_947462335.1 of Harmothoe impar. NCBI lineage: Eukaryota > Metazoa > Annelida > Polychaeta > Phyllodocida > Polynoidae > Harmothoe > Harmothoe impar. The sequence goes on along the minus strand of OX381712.1, from coordinate 62,849,193 downwards.
TCTGAGTCCTATTCCTAACTGTCAGTTATTTGCTGAGATGGTAGTTGGGTGAGGTTCCTCTCATTTTTGTATGAGCCACCTATGACGACATGTCATGTAGATATGTCAGTAGACGGGAGCACTGAAAAAATAAGCTTGTCTCCAGACTCGTTGAAGTGATTATCATAAGATAAACGAGTCAAAAGTTGTCTAACCTATCAGGTTACCATCCCATAAATAGAATCTGGAGCTGGCAAATGTCGGGTTTTGGGCCGGCACATGCCAAGTGGGTCTTTTATCTTCAGCTAGAAGACCCGCTTCCTTGTCACTTAGACGAGTTTTTGAAGTCTTGTTTACTTTATGACCGTCACTTGGAAGAGTCTGGAGACAAGTTTACTTTTTGAGTGAGGTAAAGGGTGTGAGGTAAACGGTTAATGGTATCCATGATCTGCATCATGAAAATCCAATTGTTTGTATTCTCAAAAAAAGCAGAAAATCTGTGCTGAAAGGCTATGATGTACACGCTAACAATGCAAAGTTCGGAGAATAAATTACCTCCCCCTCCCTATCAGCTTTTACACATCGATACCAAGCGTTAACATTGTGTATATTGTATTAATATTTTGGCGTATTACCGATATAATCTCTATCCAATTTTCCCAGTCATCCTCTTATCATTCAGAAATCTGCCTCAAATCAATCACTTCCCGACCACAAATCATGGACCATGTAGTGCTAATTTAAGGTTAATCATGGTAATTCCCTTATCGGTTACTAGCAGCCTGAGGCTTGTCTTTAAATTCCACCCAATGCCTACCTAAACATTAATGGATTCTAGACCTCCAAAATAGACCAATAGTTTTATCTAGTCAGGAGAGTTTAAATTGCCATTTCATCACATCATTGTACATTCTTCTATCCATGCATCATTGTAAAATATAAATTGCTGAGAGAGACAATAGACCTCAAGTATTTAGAAATAAGATGATTCCCTGATAATTTTACAATGGACCCTGCACCATATATGCAGGGGTGGATCCAGGGAGGAGGGGGGTCCTGGGTCCGGACGCCCCTCCCCTATTTTGGAAAAAAGTTGAGATTTTGCATGATATTTTGATCCACCGAGACTCGCAGCGCGACACTTTTCAGCACTCAATGCCCTTAGAAATATGCTGTCAATACTTCTAAAACATAACGGTGACTACAACCATACAACGGTAGTGCTGGTGTACACAGACCAATTTTGACATAATATTATTATCAATAACTTAATGAAATAGGGGGAGTGCGACCTTCAGCTGAGACTACAAAGAAATACAACGTACAAGCAAATGCCACATTGTCAACACTTATGATCTCTACCTCTTGCTTTGTATGAATTCACTTCAAGTCGGAAGCCCTTTGACAGATCTGCTGTACGAAACTGCCAAATGAAAATCCCTGTGGATAATGATGTTTTTCAGCCAAGGCATATTTCAGGAACACACCTGCCATACTTTACTCTGTTCTCCTACGCATGTTCTTGTAGTGATTAATGCGGCTATTTTTCTTATATTTTTCCTAATTCTAAATCCTGTTTACCGGGTATTTTTTCTTCTTCTGTTTTTTTTTAAATTTGATCACTGATCCCGTTTCAACGTGATCTGCCTGATCAACTTTCTGGCTCACTGCAAACTAAATTGTGCTCCAAACACCTCTTCTGTTATCCAATGGAATCAAATGTAAATGTATTCATACTTTTATGTTTTTTGAGATCAGCAGAATAAAAACCTTGCAAATTGAAAAAAAAAATTGACTGTATTCATGATAATTCTCTTTTAATTGATTACCTCTAGGACAGAATGGAATCCTGGACTAGGCAGTGCTAATTGATTTTGAGGTTAATCACTTCTTACTTGCCAGCAGCCTTAGCCATAACGTAATATAAAAGGAATACCACAGTCCGTTGGGCGCATGCTTCTTTTCCAAGTCATAAACTTGGCCTGTTTTCAGCAGTGCCGCTGCCTCGGAGAGCAAAGCAGGTTCACGGTCAATAGAGCAGACTGTAATAGAATCCTCAAGCGGAAGACAAAGATAGCACTGTATGTAGGTGCCTGAGCAGCTCATATATTCTCAACAATGAGCCGAGCCACTCCCTTCACCCTATGTCAATGGGATAATGGTCTGCTAAGATTACCAAGCACAGCCTGGCTATGTTGGACCCACGAGAGAGGCTTGACCTTCTGTCCGTGGAGGTGGAATTGGAATGCTTTAGGGAGTGGTTTTTGGATATCATATCTATCTAGGATAATGAAAGCTAGGAATGTGCATCAGATAGGGTATTCAGGTCCAATATAACGTATAGAAAGGAGACCCTGTGGTAGGAATAGGCAGAATAGCTGCACTTAACGAAGTCAATTAAGATGCCACAATGCATATAGTAGTGCGACTCCTTAGCCTCAAACATAGATTGAATCCTTCAATCTGTGATAGAAGCATGAGATGGAAATTGACAATGGTTGCCACAATGAGGAAGATCTGAAAAAAAAACAATCTATGAGTGTATATATATATTGATCAGGCTCCCTTGGCTCAGCTTGTGGGCTTAATAGGCACGTTGACATGTCTACACTCCGCTAGTGCCTGGCATGACTTATAGTTATCATTGTGGGGACGTGAGCCATAGATTCAGTGTCTACACGTATACATATATATACCCAGACAAACCCTACAGAGCAGAGCTCTTTCCCATGGCTGTTTGGGAATAAAGCAAACTAGTGATGGTGATGGTAGTAAGGTCATACGGATTGAGTTAAGGGAGTGATCATTTTTTAACAACAGGGGGGGTGGTGGGTTTCCGCGCGGAGCGTGCAAAATGTTTTACACCCCCCCAGTCGAGGGGTCAACAATTTTTACTCCCCCCCTTAGGGTCGAAAAATGGCTCGCGCGCGGGCCCTTTGAAGCATAGTAATGCGCGGTCTTTTGGCTCAAAACAGGTTTCCAAATGTTTTTGCCCCCCCCCCGGCCAAGGGGTCTAAATTCTTCCCCCCCCCCCTCCCTGTTGTTAAAAAATGGTCACTCCCTAATCACTATCAAACTGGGACTGCCATAATGGATTGAAGGTGGGAATCATGTAACAGTACAAGTTGTAGCACAGACACCTTTAGCACACAAACAATTAAATGTCCACAGATTGGTTGAGGAATTTGCATAAATCTAAGCACTACTAGTAATCCTCTGGTGATGAGTCCTAATATAGAATCACAGCAGTCCAAAAGTTTTGGCCTTGACCGGGCAAAATTAATTAGGCTAAACAAAGAGCAGATCACACAGGAAGCCAATGTTATATTACCAATGGTGTCAACCCGTTTTTTAGCTATTCATCTTTTAAATTTTAGATCATTCTGAACGTTTTGAAAAAGGTTACAGTTGATACGTAAGGCTGATGAGCTAATGTGGATATCAAGGGTAATCGACTTTTTATTTTCTTCATTCCATAAAAACTGTTTTTGATATATTCCCCAGGACTATCATAGATATCAATAAAAATCTATCAAGTTTATAGGTATATCTTAAATGCGTCTTACTGGGCAGACTTAGACTGAGCTATCAAATGAAACCATGCCTTATACTTCGTTTCATAATAACAGTATTCTGGCACTCTAAAATATAAAAAGTAATTATATACCTAAGATACATCTGGATGGTACCTCAAGCTTTTGTCACAAAATGAACAATTCAATCGTAGTAATTGAGGATGAGGAGCCCCACTATAGTGTCTTTAGAAAGCACTAGTCTATAGCTTCTCAAAGTGTGTGTGCAGTTCTATAGTTACCTTTGTATAAGTATCTCAGCAGTAATGGCCGATGTGTGAAAGGGAGGGGATTATCATAAACTCAACTTGTTTCTCTATTTCAGTGGATACAATTAAGGCCATATCATTGGTTCATTTGATTGAAATTGTACGCGCTAGTTAAAATATGAGTGGAGGTTATGGGGATACATTTTCCTTTGTTCAAAACCATTGCTAGGCGTGGGTCTCTATCTATTGGAGCGTTTATCATAATGAGTATAGCAATTTATAAAATGAGAAAAATAGATATAGCGTCGCCTCGTAGGTTATAGTTATACCATTTCCTAGTATACGGCTCCATCGTGCGGGAATAATGGTTCCTATTAAAAGGGCCCCAGACGGGTAAAATCGACAAATCGACATGAGCCTAGTGACAAGGGACAAGACCTATTTCTTAGAATCGACAAGTGACATGGGCATTCCTTAAAATCGACAAGTGACATGAGACCTAGTGACAATTTTACAGTGTCAGTGACAAGTGACAAAACCCTTTTCTTAAAATCGACAAGGGACATTGACATTTCTTAAAATCGACAAGTGACACAGCAACCCCCCGTCTGGGGCCCTATTAAATGTAGGCCTGCTTCTCGTCCATCTCTGATTGAAATCTTAGGAATCTATAAACTGTAACAAATGGAATATGTCAATTGGTCAGGATTGTTGCCATATCAGTTGAAATGTTGGACATCCTAAATGTCAAATGATCTCCATTTGATCCCATCCCCCATCTATGCCTTCACCTCTATAGTTACAGTCAGGTGCCGGGGTCTCTGAGAGTTCCGGAGAGTCTCAATTTTCTTCTAAACTTGGCGTAATCCCAAACCAACAATTAAGGGTCCAGACAAATTAAAGTGTGGAATCAATGCAGTAAAGAATACATGCCTGCATAGACTACTTCCATTAAAGTAACCTGATATGTTGAAACGGGAGACAATTGCAAATTTTGAAGACATGCTTAGCTGGGGCAAATATGTAATATCATCTTTCCCAGTATGTATTACTGTTACTTTAGTGGAGTTTAAATCAAATGGCATTGCAATTAGGCAAATATTTCCAAAGCTTTTTGGGCACTAAGACTTAAAAGCCTAGATACTCACACCTCTTCCCTCCCAACTCACAGGGCTCTCCCTCCCCGTACCCTCCCCTGCCATCTTCCCATGTGCATCTTAATTCTCATTTATCACTTGAAGTTGTGGTTAGTGTTTTGTAACAAATTGAAGGTTACAAACACTGTGTCAGAGAAAATGAGCTACTTCCAGTCTTCACACAGGACAGGCAAGTCAGTTCAGGCAGGCAGTGGCACCACCTCCTGTACATCGGGTATCTTCCTTTGGTTGGCACCAGGTGGCATTGCCCTACCACTGGAGGCCTGTGTTGTACGATGACTATGAAGGGAGGACAGAAATTGCTAAGCTGTGAGTGAGAGTTGAACAATTCCACCTCTCTTATTTGTCTATAATTATATGATTTAATGGCAACCTGCCCCTCGACCTAAAAGTATATTCAGCAAGGTAGGACTCAAGGTTAACAGTTCCCTAGGGTAGAAAATAGGGGGATGTATTAGGCCACCTTTTTTTGATAACTTGGATTACGGGCATTTGGCTCTAACGTTTTGGAAGGGCAGAGGCGAAAAAAAAAGAAAAAAAAGCTGCCCTACGAGGGGAGCCAGATCACAAAAATTCCCGAAGGGCAGAGGAAAAAAAAAGAAAAAGGCATGGAAAACCTCATTTTTAGGTAATCTAACAAAGATATGTTGAGAAATATCCCCAATCTGAAAGGCCTCATTCTACCTTTTGCTGGTCAACATGTTTTTGTTTTTTTTGGTAATATTCTCAAAAAATCTTGGAGGGGAAAGGTTAAAAATAACAAAAAAATGCCAAAAATCTTGGCGGCGGATCCGTAATCCAAGTTATCAAAATAAAACGGCCTTAGCCTCTCATATCCTGCCACATACACTGTGATACAGAGAGGCCAATGAGAAGTATGGGAAGGAAAATCTACTTATGTGTAGTCAGCTGTGAACATTTCCCCATGAAAATGTGCATATATGTTTCGACCACAGAGAATAGTTGTCAGGATGCATGATCACAATGCTCTCAGTCCATATCCCCTTTAATGGCAATCAGATTAATATCAATAATGGTTAAATGTTTGCAAGCTTCTCTTCAACAGTGATTGTGTTATGTGCTTGGTGTTTTTGATAATATCATGTGATCTGAGCCCTATAGCTTTATTTACATTAAAATTGATTGCTATCTTCTTGTAACGGTTCTAATATACGCATATGGCCCTTAGTGAGCGTCCAGTCTCTGGAACTCTGGATGATAATTATGGGTTACTTCCCACTTTCCACGCAATGGTTTATTTCTCTGTTACTTTATAGAATCATATCAGTTCCAATCTAAAGAGTATGCATAGCAAAATGGTAAAAAGGAACGGCCCGTGTTGTAGTGTGGGAAGGGGGCTTTGATTGGGTCTTAATGAAAGATACTGTGGTTTCAGTAAAGCATTATTCTATATTTCCGTCCTTGAATTTGGCATCGTTAGGTATATACTGCAAGAGTATCCTCAAACAAATGGCATGTAGAGACGGAACACTTTTTTTGTTGTTGTTTTTTGGGTGTTTATTTTTGGACTTTTATTATAAAGAGGCTACATTATATCTCTTGTAGGTATAAACAGTGAAAACTATTTACTATTTCCTTCAATGGGTTTCTGTATAAATTCTAGGGTCGGCCCTGTTTTGCTAGGTAGGGTCGGGTAACCTGAAACACACCTTTTTTTTTATTTGGCCCTTATTTTGCATGACCTTCAGTTATCCAAAATAGATTAATCTTCCTTAAACATCAAGGTAGATATTTTGTACATTACTTCCTTCATGGTCAAACAATATTGTAATCAAGCTTTATAATCAACGTTTCTCATATTTGATTGAAATAACCCAGATTTAACCAATATTTGTATCACAGTTAAGCTTAACAATAATAGTTTTCAGCGCTATCAATATAGCTACCAACACTTGAAATATGTTTAACAATTTGAACAGGCATCAAATAAACTTCTACAAACACTGGATATATTTCAGCACAACCAGTGCAAAGTACATTGTGTGAATCATACCAACAAAGACTAGGATAGTACTCGGCACTAAGGGCCCTTTCCCAGTTCATGTCACAATTATGTAGTTAAGTCTTTAAATCCCTTCGAATAAGCCCCTATCTGGTCGTGTCCTATAATGCCAGCATCAAGACACTGAGGAGGGGAAGCAGCATTGCTGTTGTGGCAAGGTGAGGTAGGGAGTTTCCACCACTGTCTGTGAAGTAGAGGGAGCGAAAATGTATAAAAGCAGTTATTGTGGTTTTGAATTTATAAACATATATTTATCTATTTATTTATTTCAAATATCATTTTATATTTACATCCGCCTGCATATAGCTTGCAGCATCTATTTATGCAGGTTAGTAACAATAAATAATGAAAGTAAACTACATTATAATAGGCTCAGAAGTATTCTACATATATTATATTTCAAATGCTTTTATAATTTACAACTAGATGACTTACTGCCTCCATCACAGACCATGTTAGAGGAAGGTGGCGTGGTAGCAATGGTGTAGTAATTAGCGGTGGAGCTCGCTGAAAGTAGAGCAAGAAACTAGTCTAAATAATTGTTTTATATTAGAAGGGTAGAGCTTATAGTAAACTAGTAATGCTTGTAATTGCCCATAGCTCATGACCAGCTTCTAAGTCAGCATGTTGATGTCAATTGATTCTATGAGCGTATCAAACATATTGAACAAATGTGTCAAATACTATACTGACAACCATGTAAGTAAGGCCGGAGTTTACCGATAGTCTGTTAGGGAGTGATCATTTTTTATCAACAGGGAGGGGGTTGGTTTGAGGGGGGCAAAAAAATTTGGACCCCTTGACTGGGGGGGGTCAAAAAAATTTAACCTGTTTTGGGCCAAAAAGCCCACCAGTTACTATGCTTCAAAGGGCCCGCGCGCGCCGATTTCCGATCCGTAGGGGGGGGGGGTGTAAAAAAATTCGCACGCCCCGCGTGGAAACCCCCCCCCCCCCCCCGTTGTTAAAAAATGATCACTCCCTTAATTAAACTTCTTGCGAATATTGTAATCGGATGTATTTGAGGACATCAACTAGTGTTATTGTTATACTCTGATAGACTCAACAATGTAACATAATAATGTATTTATATAAGCATACATAATGTACTGTAATTAAAAGGTGAAAGCATAACCACAAGTTTATTCCAGTCTGCACTCAAGCTAGTATGTTGGCATATAATATTATCAATAAGCAGGCAAAGTTGCATAATATATAGATCCAACAGGCAGGTTCAGATTAAGGCCATTGTTACCCATGGGCAGATTGTACCATGAAAAGAACACTTACTACATAAGTTGTTCACACAGGACGTCCCTGATGCGCATGCGCTGCAGGAGGTGCCAGATGTGTATGGGAACTGCCCCACATAATTACCTCTGAAAGAACACATACATGTCGCTTTGTAAGTATATGGAATGCAAAATAAAATACCACAAATCATATTATTGATATTTCTTTCTAGTAGCTGCACCACATGTGCCAGGTTACAACATATCCTATAATAGAAAGGCGGCTATTTATTCCACAGAAATGTTTATGAACAGTACAATCCAGGATTATAACTTATTGGTAAGAAATATAAATGTGGTTGAGCCAAAGTTAGGCAATTAAATTGGCTCAGACCCAGCTTCTCAGGCAATGAACAACACTTCTTTAAGGACAAATTGTATATACGTCAATCTACCAAAAGGAAATGCTTTTTGTAGCCCTTAACCCTTTGAGCACAGCATAGTGCCTTGATGCGTCATGGCATTGGTTGTCATGATTTATGGATGCAGCCCTGGTGAGTAACTTGCCAGTGATGCATTCAAGCATCATGCCGACCCTAAGGGGTTGAGACACTCCTGAAGGGTCGGCATGAAGCACCAATGCAGCCCCAGCGAGTTACTCGCCGGGGTTGCGCATTAGTGCATCATGACGACAAATGTCATGTTTTAGCGACAACCGTCCTTAAAGGGTTAACACATATGTGGTGGCGGGCTGTGCCCACAGCCCGCCGGGGCATTGCTCCCCCTGAAGGATCATACCTTAACTAATTCTCACCTCCACAGGTGCCTCCCCCTACCCAACATATCCATAATCACTCTACCCGTACAATCCGCTCCCCCATTCCTCCTCTCCTTCTACACCTGTCAACACCTTCCATTTCCCACCCACCCACACCTCTTATTTTACCACTACTATTTTTATAAACAAAAGGGTCATTTATATTTTAACAAGGTATAAAATCTAATAAATAATGTATATCATATCATACAACCTACTCTTGTATACAGGTTACAAATCATAAAATTTCATTAAATTTTATAAACCCAAATTCACTGCCTTCCTTTTCCTTCTGGGGTCTGAGTAATGCTATTCATCCATGTACATAATACAACATTATTACTTACGCTGGTCCATAGTTACATACAATGACGATGCCAGAGGCCCAGCTGGTCGAGGCAAGAGGGGTGCACTTCTTTATACCACACCCGACCTCCTCTGAAGCAGCCCACGCCACCTAGAGACACATGTGGACATGTAAGTAACGGGTGAACGGGTGATTTATATCACAGATGACTCAGGGCAATGCAGATATTATATAGTTGGGTGATTCCCTGTTGTACATGTTTGTTACTAGGGCGAAAAAAATTACTGTAATGGGAATATGTACCCAGATCAGAGATCAATAAATTATTAAAGTCTGGTATCAATTACAGAAATCTGTGATCAATTGCCAAAATCTGAAAATAGTTATCACCAAATTCCGAGATCAATTACCAAAATATGAGCCTACAAACTAAGCACACCTCCCTCATATCTACACTGTTAGAAGTAAATCTAGCCGAGCTACTGTTGTGTTTTACTACATGTAGTAATGCATGCCCAAATGATCTCTAACTAATCACAAAAATATTAATTTAGACAACGCAAAATCACACCTCAAGTCAGGAACAGGTCAGGATGTATACTAAATGGAGGATATGACTATAGATGATGAAATCATATTACAGGCATTTCTATAAAGACAGAAGTTGAGTGCAGACAATCGCTTGTTGACCTTTGTGTTGGAAAACATAATTTGTCTGATATTTCCTGACGATATAGTAAGAAAAAGTTATTAAGCTTGGGTCCTAGCGGAAGTAATGCAATGCGCATGTGCTAGGTTAATTTCAATTTCATTTTATATTATGTAATTGTTATTATTTAACCCAATAAAACACTCAAAATTTTTTTTTTAAATCAGCCATGAAATACCTGGGTATAGTGTCCACACACGGCATTAGCGGCACATGTCTTGGTGGCGTAGGTGTAGTCAGACTTCTCGTTGTCCCAGGCTGTCACTGCAGTAGCCACATCGGCAGTATTTCCTATGGGCAAAACAAAACAGGGCCGACCCTACATTATTTTTGTGCAATTTTGAAGAAAATTTAAAACTCTTACACTTTTTGTGTCATTTTTAGGATTTCTACGGAGGATGGCTAGTACTTTCATGTTAAAAAAAATAGAATAGAATAAAATAAATATCCGACCTACCGACCCTAGTCTTTCTTCCCATGTTACCTGAAACATACCTTTTATTTTTGTTGGCCTTAGTTAATTCAGCTAATTGCAAGCCTATCCAACCCTCAAACAACTAAATGAATATCTTGGTTTCATCTCCGACTGTAAATGTAAGATCACGTTAAAACAAGCGAAAAGAGGGGAACTGTGTGTTCATCACAGATTCATCAGATAATTAAACAAAAACGACACCCCCCCCCCCGACGAGGGCTAGTCTCAGGCTTCATTTATCCCTTAAAATGTACATAAATTATGTTGACCAAGAAACACACAACATTGGGCCCAGCTAACAGAAAAACGTTATTTTACGTCAAAATAACGTTGTAAAACCTTATATAACGTAATGCCATAGTAAGGAGTCTTTGAGAAACGTTAAATAGCGTTATGTTAGGTTATAAACTGTTGTATAACGTTTTTTTTACTGGGGGCCTCTTGGATTGGAGATATTTCTCCATGTGCCTTCTTTTGATTGCCCAAATGGTTTATATCCATGGTTGCTTTCTTTTTGCCTCTCGCTGCTGTGACATTTTGATACCAAGTTAAAATGGAAAAAGCCTTTACCTCTCGTCACGCTAAAAGAATGTTACAAAATCTGTAATCCAAGTTATCAAAATAAGATGAACGTACGGGTTCTCCCCAGACTCAAAAATCACACTGTAAATTCTTGCATAGAAAGCGGGGTGTGTACGAGACTGAGTCACTTCTATGCGAGAATTTGCAGTCTTCAAATTGATGGATAAAACCTTTAGAGGTGAAAAATTCTAAATGGGAATAACTGTTCTAATTGATGGATTTTCAAAATTCAAAAACCTATAGATAGCTAAAATGACACCGGTAGCGATGCTGGGGTGATTTGACGTCTACGTTAGTAGAAAGGACGCCGGCGGCCCGCCGTTGTCAATACAGTGTGGGGAGAACCCTGGACTTACCTGATGTGGCATACAGGTTCTGCCCTGAAGCACTGTAAGGCTTGTTGGTGCAGGTTGGGTTACCGTGAGTGAAGCTGCATGTATCTGCCCACAGCTGGGCCATCGTAGCAAGGTCATCATTCCATTTCTGTAAAATCGAGAATTTAATGTATATTTTACTACCACATTTTCTTTGAAACATGGTACCCTGTTGGCTTATTGATAAAGGAAGCTTGCCATTTATACCACATGTATCAAGATTCTTCTGGCAAGTAAATGTATTCAAATACAATACATTGAAATTGGATGACGAGGGCACAAAAGAAAAGAGGTGGTAGAAGCCTGAAACCTCTTTTATTTATGTATTCAGATTATGTATGATATGCAGATTTAAGACACATGAGATGTTCGCCAAGGCATAAAAGGAAGCTTTGATCATAGTTTGTGAAAGTATTTAAGTATATCTGGAAGTGCTAATTGACATTATCAATTGCTTCACTTTGCGACAAGGTGAATTCATCAGGAAAGTATAGATAAAAGCATATATACATGTACAAAGGCTTTGGAAACACATCGATGAGCCGATTGATATAATAAACAGATGGCACCCCCAATATTCTATTATCGGGATGTTATGTTGGGATTCATGTGTAAGAGGGCCTTGTGGATGAACCGCAGACACTGCAGAACCTTTGATTGAGAGCTTGTCAGAAAATCCGAGGTCCTAGGTTGATCCTAGTGAATTTTAATAAATGATGTACATCTGTATGTAATAAGTTGGCAACTGCAGGGGCGGATCCAGGGGGGAGTCCTGGGGGTCCGGACCCCCCCCCTTTTGGATTTTTTTTTAGATTTTCTTAATGATAATTTGATCCGCCGCGAGGCGCGGCGCGTCACTTTTCGGTACTTTCGTGTTTGGTGGACCCCCCCCTTTTCAAATTCCTGGGTCCGCCCCTGAACTTGAACAGTTGGTACTAAGACGAAACAAACATATGCTCAGTCCGATGTATAAAACTCTGTATTTTGAAAGTATAAAAATTTGATAGTCAAATTTGTGTGCTTCATAGTAACAACAAATTGAAAATTAAGTTACACAGTCCAAACGTATAGAAAATTAATAGTTCCCTCTATAGAGGGCCAATTATTATGCTCTGGAATAAGTTAGATGCTGATGTCCAGATGATACCAGCTGTTCCTGTAGTTAATTGCATATCATAGAATTGATAAGAGAGACTTGTTCATGAAAATTGTGTCAATTAAAGCTTTGAAAAAACAACCTACCATCTTTTTGTTTGTGTAATACATTTATGATTTCCTTTCAGGGAGACTGATTGTACTTAGCATAAAAAAAACGATGGTTTTGCAAAAAATAATACCAAATAGCCATAACGTTCTGTTACAACAACAAAATCAGAATTCAGATTTATCAGGACTCACTCGAAAAGTTTGTCCGTGCACTTGCGTGAACTAGGCCTGTCAAGCGAATCCAGTCCTGCCCAGTGGGTACAAAATTCAGTTCAATGTTGAATCAACATTATATCAACATCGAATCAACATTGAAAACCATCTATCAATGTCGATTAAAATGTTCTGTGCCCACTGGGTGACTCCTCTTGGTGCAACATGTTAACTTTGGCTTGAGTGTATGTATCAATAAGTTTACCTTTCTATGACCCATGAGTGGTATTATCATGCCTACTTCAAGTACTTGGCTTTATTTCTGCCAACTTAATCTTGATACAATTTGTGCTCTCACGCCAAAAGAAACGAGGTGTCAGGATAAGTTGAGCTACAATAATGTGTTTTGATATGGTAATCTGCCAGGAGTAACATGTATAATGTGTGGGAAAATATTATGTTGGAAAACAGTCCAGTGGTGGAGCTTTGTATTCAATGGTCAAATATCCAATCATTCCAAAATAAAAAACAAAATTCATTACAAAACTATTATATAACGATACGATTTTAGTTGCATCTACAATAGCCTCGACATATGGTGTGGGTAAGAAACATCTGTAGATATTAATTCTAAGGATTTGAGGAACGCGCCCCTGGACAGACTACTTCAGTAATATACGGGACTAGCGCATTGGGCTATGGGGGCCGCCATTTTGGCTCAGAGCAATGCATTTTGGTTAGGCCCCCGATTCCAGAGCAGTGCATCATGGGAGAATTCCTTATCAGCACCTTTGTTCCAGGTTTGAGGTGAGGGGATTAGCCTGATAAGGAGATGAGGTTTAGCCCCCGACCACCTGAGGTACCAGGATGTGCTAGTCCCGTATAGGTTGGTGCCTCTGGTTAGAGTGCAGAAACACAAAAACGTGCACTGTGGTCCTGATCAGATTGCTGCCTGCTATTGTTCTCTCCATGGACTGCTGGTGGCTGCAGTAAGGCTACACTTACACTTAGTGGCTTAATCCTTTAAGGGCAGCATACAGCTTTAATGAACTATGGCTATGTCATTTGTCGTCATGATGCATGAATGAGGTCCTGGCGAGGCTACGCACCAGGGCTGCATTCATGCATCATGCCGATCCTTCGGGTCTCCATGATGATTGGACGAGTTACTCTTTGGACAGTGCTCCATTCATGCATCAGCAAGACAAATGGTATAATGCATTAAAGTACTATACGGCCCTTAAAGGGTTAAAAGGATCCTTGAGATGACTGGAACCCTTGACGTGAAACACTTATATAATTATGCCTCCAGTCTTACACCATCTAAGAAGATAGAATCAGGAAATAGAAATACCTGTAGTACATTGCGAGCCGTTTAATCTAATTAGCTATAATGACTAGCGGATCCACACCATGCCCCAATTGGCACCTGGCTACGCTGCTGCCTAAAAATCCCATTGGGAGATCATCCTTTAAGTTTTTACAGAGTAGGCCCTGTTTGTGCCAATCTGGGGACCAGATGCTGCTGAGTCAGAGGCCATAATAGAGAATCAAAATCAAAAGTCAGTCCTGAATAAGTTAATTTCGGGTTGAGGCTATAAATCAATAGCATGTTCACCTTGATATGACCCTTGAGTGGTATTATCATACCTACTTTGGTCCTTTTTCTGCCAACTTAATTTTGATTTCACATCAAGAATCACAGCATGTTTTTGGAGCAATTAACCATGTAAATACATGGGACTATTCCATGCCAGGACTAATGGGATGCCCCAGGCCTCAGGAATATGCATTGTATTAATGTGTACTGCTAATGTTTGGTTTAGTTATAATAGCCTAGAAATAGTATGTAGTTCCAATTGATGTATGTATCTAACTTCTTGATATATCTGGCATTCAACAGTGTCCAGATGTGCTGCCTCTGCCTTTTATAGTTTATAATAATTATTATATAAATGGAAATGGCTAATATGCCTACGCCCTAAATGGATTGTATCCTACAAGAAATATACAATGTATAGCTCAACGCTAATGACTAGTTCCGTTCTTCGGTGATTAGCATAAGAAAATATCCACCCGGGGCACCAGAATGGCAAACTATTGAAGAAATGCACCAAGAAATGCGTTGGCCTTTGGGTCTAGACTAAATTACATGCTTGACAGGAGCATCTGAACTGCACATGACATAACCCTTAGCTGGTGGCGATTCGCTGATACCAAACAATCCTTCTCTGCCTAATCCTTACTGTTTACCATTGGACACAGAGCTTCCCCATGGGGTACATTATAGGTAATATAAAGCTGTATAGACCACACATCTGGGATTTGGAGGGATTATTTTAGTAATAGGAAAGTCAGGTATGGGACCCACTTCACTCTAATAACATACATGTATATCCACTTTTGGAACCCTCAACATTGTTGCAAGCAATACAGTATAAAAGACACCTGTAATACAGTATAAGGGACACCTGTATTGAGTTTACTGTTGTCTGGACCTTCTATACCAGGCTGACCTTGCTTATAAGGAGCAACCTGAGCTGGTCCCAAGGTCCTCCTTATAACAAAGTTTTACTGTGTAAGTTAGTTCTACCACACACAATGACGGCATCATATTGAAAGGATGATGATGGTCAACTTGTTATTTATATAGGCAGAAAGGGCTCAGTATAGGTCAAATCCCACAACGCGAGAGAGGCTTGAAAAACGTAGTTTGTTATGAAATCCTGATCACTCCCAAATCAGTCCCAAATCGGGGAAAGTGTTGCCCATCCCTTATGATTCGAGAAATCACAAGTATCAAAAGAGTTTGATATTTTCTCCCTGAAGGTGTAGAAAATGCTGCTTATTGGAATTTTTCAAGGTTTCTTGCTAAATCACCATGCTTTTGTCCCTGATTAATCATTACCCAAATCCCACATGCTCCATATATAAGGGGGTTTGCTCTATATATAAATCATTACAACCAGATGAATTAAGATTTCATTATCAAAGTCCCTTCTGTTGCAAATTCAAACCCTATACCATGTTCAACATGGCCCAAATCGCAACACTCTCTCTGTCCAAATTGGGTACAGTGGGATTTGGAGAGTCCTAAAAAAGGGGGACAATTGTTGCGATTTAAATTATCGGCAACAGTTGCCCCTTGTTTTTATCTCAATAATCAACACTTCCAGCCCATTTTTCACGTTGTGGGATTTGACCTTATAGGGGTGCCATGATACCCACCTAGCATGCAATTCCAGTATATTTTTCACGTCTGGTAGTGCACGTGGGTATACCAAAATGTGCGCCTTGTGGTCAAATACAAGCAAAAGAGTGAAAATGTCTATTGAAATGGAAGCATCATATTAGCGTATCGAACATCCTGACTCATTTTTAAGGGGTAAAGATTACGCCCTATCATCCGCTTTAATCAATGCTGGTTGGATTGTTATAGGGCTGCTTCTATCATACTTGATCCAGCTACTATCACAGAGTGCTGTTTCTCCACAAAGTATGCAGTCGTCTGCAATTTGCAGAATTGGCACAAACTGTCTCTGCTGGTCAGATTCCGTAAATTGCGGAGCTCCCCGTTCAAATATGGACGTCCGTACACTGATAATAATAGACCTGGAAATGTTAGTCACTACGGACTACGTTTCTATAGTCACGTGAACGTAGAAAAAACGGCTATACCTAGTTAGTCACCTATGTCTAATGTAAGTTAGTCATATAATCAACCTATAGTCAGCCATTAAATCGGCTGATTTGGGCTATATAGTCAAGTGACTATGAATTTAATGGTTTCATGGTCTAAAGTAGTCACTATGACTAATAGATATAGTCAATCATGAGAAATAAGGGAAAGGCAGGTTAAGATGTGTCCTGCTCTAGGATAGGATAAGGCAGGGCAGGGGACAGGCTAGGATAGGGTAGGGAAAGGGACAGGCTAGGATAAGGCATGGCAGGGGACAGGCTAGGATAGGTAGGGCAGGGGACGGCTAGGATAAGGCAGGACAGGGGACAGGCTAGGATAAGACAGGGTAGAGACAGGCTAGGATAGGGCAGGGCAGGTGACGACCTAGGATAAGGTATAGGCTAGGGGACAGGCTAGGCTAAGGCATGGCAGGGGACAGGCTACGATAGGGCAGGGCAAGGGAAAGGCTAGGATGAGGCAGGGCAGGAGATCGGCTAGGATAAGGCAGGGCAATGGCTAGGATAAGGTAGGGCAAGGGACAAGCTAGAATAAGGCATGGCAAGGGGCAGGCTAGGATAAGGCAGTGCAATGAACATGCTAGGATAAGGCAGGCCAGGGGACAGGCTAGGATAAGGCAGGCCAGGGGGCAGGCTAGGATAAGGCAGGGTAGGTATAGGCTAGGATAAGGCATGGCAGGGGACAGGCTAGGGTAGGGCAAGGCGAGGGACAGGCTAGGAAAAGGCATGGCAATGAACATGCTTGGATAAGGCAGGGCAGGTGACAGGCTAGGATAAGGCAGGGCAATGGACAGGCTAGGTAGAGCAGGGCGAGGGACAGGCTAGGAAAAGGCATGGCAATGAACATGCTTGGAACATGCAGGCTAAGGTAGAGCATGGGGACAGGCTAGGGTAGGGCAAGGCGAGGGACAGGCTAGGAAAAGGCATGGCAATGAACATGCTTGGATAAGGCAGGGCAGGTGACAGGCTAGGATAAGGCAGGGCAATGGACAGGCTAGGATAAGGCAGGCCAGGAGAATAAGGCAGGGCAATGAACAGGCTAGGAAAAGGCATGGCTGGGGACAGGCTAGGATAAGGCAGGGCAGGTGACAGGCTAGGATAGGGCAGGCCAGGGGACAGGCTAGGATAAGGCAGGGTAGGGACAGGCTAGGATGAGGTAGGCTAGGGGACAGGCTAGGATAAGGCGGGGTAGGGGACAGGCTAGAATAGGGTAGGGCAAGGGACAGGCTAGGATGAGGCATGGCAGGGTATAGGCTAGGATCAGGCAGGGCAGGAGACAGGCTAGGATAAGGTAGGCTAGGGGACAGGCTAGGATAAGGCAAGGCAGGGGACAGGCTAGGAAAGGGTAGGGCAAGGGACAGGCTAGGATGAGGCATGGCAGGGTACAGGCTAGAATCAGGCAGGGCAGGAGACAGGCTAGGATAAGGCAGGGCAATGGACAGGCTAGGATAAGGCAGGCCAGGAGAATAAGGCAAGGCAATGAACAGGCTAGGAAACGGCATGGCTGGGGACAGGCTAGGATAAGGCAGGGCAGGTGACAGGCTAGGATAGGGCAGGCCAGGGGACAGGTTAGGATAAGGCAGGGTAGGAGACAGGCTAGGCAATCAACATACTAGTAGAAGGCAGGGCAGGGGACAGTCTAGAATAAGGCAGGGTAGGGATAGGCTAGGATCAGGCATGGCCGGGGTCAGGCTAGCATAAGGCAGGCCAGGGGACAGCCTAGGATAAGGCAGGGCAAGGGACAGGCTAGGATAAGGCAGACCAGGAGACAGGCTAGGATAAGGCAGGGCAATGAACAGGCTAGGAAAGGGCATGGCCGGGGACAAGCTAGGATAAGGCAGGGCAGGTGACAGGCTAGGATAAGGCAGGCCAGGGGACAGGCTAGGATAAGGCAGGGTAGGGATAGGCTAGGATCAGGCATGGCCGGGGTCAGGCTAGGATAAGCCAGGCCAGGGGACAGCCTATAGGATAAGGCAGGGCAAGGGACAGGCTAGGATGAGGCATGGCAGGGTACATGCTAGGATCAGGCAGGACAGGAGACAGGTTAGGATAAGGTAGGCTAGGGGACAGGCTAGGATAAGGCGGGGTAGGGGACAGGCTAGGATAGGGTAGGGCAAGGGACCGGCTAGGATGAGGCATGGCAGGGTACAGGCTAGGATCAGGCAGGGCAGGAGACAGGCTAGGATAAGGTAGGCTAGGGGACAGGCTAGGATAAGGCAAGGCAGTGGACAGGCTAGGATAGGGTAGGGCAAGGGACAGGCTAGGATGAGGCATGGCAGGGTACAGGCTAGGATCATGCAGGGCAGGAGACAGGCTAGGATAAGGCAGGGCAATGAACATACTAGGAAAAGGCAGGGCAGGGGACAGGCTAGGATAAGGCAGGGCATGTGACAGGCTAGGATAAGGCAGGGCAGGTGACAGGCTATGATAAAGCAGGGCAGGTGACAGGTTCCTGTGTAGGCCTATTATGCTGTTAGTCTAGACATACACTGTTTATGTATTTCTATGTTTAATATCAAAATTTGAACAAAATACCATGATTACTCTATCAAACATGAGAACTCATGCACTCTATAACACCTTAAGTTGTCTTACTCAACTGTAACATAACATATAACAAGCAGGGGTTTCCATAGAACAGTGGTTTAGAAGAGGATGTGCCTACCTGAAGTCCATGGACCATTCAAATTTGAATCCTAACTGTTTCCTGTGCACACATTCCTGTGACATCATCAATTTGTGTGATCCACATATAGTCACTACTGACTATCTTATGACTAATATGTGACTAAGTTGTATAGTCCCCTGACTACGGGGGTCAAAATATGGTGGTATAGTCAGTACTGACTATAGGTATTATTATCATTGTATGTGTATGGTTATGTACCGATTTTGGTACAAAAAAGAGTTTATTCATTATTTTTACAAAGATATGGAAGGCCAATTTCTCAAACATCCATACTTTGTAGAAAAACAGCACCCAGGGGCCTTTCAATGTCTGGAGTTGAGTTGAGTTGAGGAGTTTTATATGCTTTTACTGACTGGAAACATCTACACACAAGTTGTGTGTTTCAACCTTAGTCAATCTAGGTTTATTCGTTATAATCAAATCAACCTGACAAAAGAATACTCCAAAAATCCACTAGGCTTATACAATATACCCGTCAACTTTAAGCAACATAATAGTACAATAGACGTGTAACACTATATTGAGAAGATATATGATAAAGTAGTTCCCTTTTCTCTAAAGTATATTCACTCTTTCCAACACATTTCAGGGCTATTGAAAGCTTTTCTTACGAGATCTGTCAAATCCAATTACAGGTTCAAATGCATGATATCCCTGCTTATTCCTGACCTTTCTATATGACTCCTTTCGTTCAAGGAGGAAGTTCTATATAATCATTGCCATATAAACTTTAATTCATATTCATGTTTACTTCCCCTTTCATTTAAAAGAGGAACGTCCATTTGTATAATGTGTTTCTAGACTTAATGAGAGCATGTAATTCAAAAGTCATATTCTCACCATTTTCTTCATATCTGTGGCAGTTGGGCTGGCAGCAGTCCTGGCGGTGTTATGCTGGTCTAGGAGACTCTGCTTATCTGCCAATGTGAGTCCACTCGTGCCATCATTGGTGGCTCCATCCACCAAAGACACCAGGAAACAGACAAATTGTCCCAGAACAACACCTCGTAAATTTGCCATCTCTGTTACTTTAAGTCTAGATGATATTATAGTATACAAGCCTGTAGTATCTATAGCAAGGATCCAGTCATGAAGTTGGTCCAGATGTAACACTGCTGTATGAGCCTTTGTGGTGGACAGTGGGTCTAAGGTTGTATTTATACTGTGCCAGGAATTTATGGACCACCCTCCTTTAATAGGGTTGCTCCAGTTCTAAGTCTACTATACATGTAGCGTGGAGTTCCTCCAGTTGGTGTGTGCTAGAGAGGTACATGTATGGAGGGGGGAGGGGGTCTGACAATCCCTTCCCTGTATAAATCCTCCCCAGGGGTCTACTTTATGCTGAGCACCAGGAGGGGTCTGAGTCCATGCAATGAGGAGGTCTGGAGGTGTAAGTCTATTATTGTAGGATCTGCTACACGCATCGACACATTACTTGGCACCCCTGCCCCTGGCACTGGGCATAACGAGCTGTAGTCATTGCAATTAACACATGCATTATAATTTGTGCACTTTTCATGTTAACTCTTTGAATATTGTCAAATGTATAACTTTACATGTAGTTGGCAAGGCATCAACCTCTGAGGAACATTATTTTCAAAAATCATATGTGCGTTACTCAATATAGAAAAAGGATTGAACATGTTCTTTTCTCACACATGTAATTATGATATCATTTCAGTTTGTGAGTAGTATTTCAGATCTGACCCAAGGTAGACATATATACGCACATATAGGGTCTAGTTCACACACAATTGATCATTTGGGAATAGCTCCTGGTGAATCCTCCAGCTCTCCAGAAGGAGGCACTGTATCCAAGGTATCAGTCATATGTCATTCCAGTACGTGTGTGTATATATCCTCAGTCTAGCATTAATCATGGAGTATATACATATACATGTGCCAGTTGTACATTGATATGACATTGTATGATACCTATTCAGTCTACTTCCCTGTGCGTTGGGGTTGGCCCATTTCCCACTGTGGTTGTACTGGGGTATTATGTCGCATACTGCATCCTTCTCAGATGACAACTATCAGAGCATGTCTTCTATTTCTATGGGCACTATTAAGGGAGTGGTCATTTTTTAACAACAGGGGGGGTCGGTGGATTTTCACGGGAGGGGGTCGAAAAAAATTTGGTCCCCCCCACGGGAGGGGTTGAAATTTTTTTGGTCCCCCCCTCAGGCAAGTTGAAATTTAGCGTGGCCGACCTCTGAGCTATAGTAACGCGCTGGCTTTTTCGCGGTGCAATTGTTTTGGTCCCCCCCCCCTCAAGAAGTGTCCAAATTTTTTTGGTCCCCCCCCCCACTTCAAGGGGTCCAAATTCTTTTGGTCCCCCCCCCCCCAAATCCACCAACCCCCCCCCCCTCCCGTTGTTAAAAAGTGACCACTCCCTAAATAGGGTCTAACAGTTCACCGAGTATAACACAACTTTAGATGACATAAATGTTGAAAAGTTCTATACGTGTACATCCATTCCAGTACTGGTGTATTGGGGCATGTGCAAACTTGGCTCACACAAAATGTCATGGGGTACGTCACAAAAAAGGGTATGTTTCTAAACGCGCACACGTTATATTTACATGTATGGTGTACTAGAGACGTGTCACCATATCTGACCCTATGTTAAACCTTAAAGATGCCTCAATGAGTCACGTCTAGTTGTCGCCATGATGCACCAATGCAGCGCTGGTCGCTCCTCATGCTGACCACTCGCAGGTATAGGGCACAGGTAACTGGCCGTTGATAGCAGCACCACCTGTGCTAAGTTGAGAACCTTTCAGTACAGGCCCTTGGCCACTAGATAGAGCAGCTAACCGGGGGTCATGACATCACAGGGCAGGCCAGTATTGCTTCTGTCTAAAGTGGTTTCCATGACTTAGCCCTTCAGTGAGTAGGCCTAGTTACTGAGGGCCAATGCTATTCACGTCTTCAGGGTAACACAGACTGAAGCAATCACTATCCTGACTTAGGCCCCATCTAGAGGCAACCAAAGGCAGCACCGGGGGTTGGACATGGCTGCGCCCATGGTCTAACCCCTAAGAGCCCCATATCAACCATGTAGGGTCGGCATTATGCATGCATCATCGCGAGTTACTCATCAGCATTAATGCATCGTTCCGACAAACGATGCTGCTCTTAAAAGGTTCAACATTGCCAGACTGCAACTTTCTCCCAGTGTTCCTAGGATACCATTATGGCGTAACCCCGCAAACCTTTATCGGGGAACTTATGAACGGTGGAATAAAAGAAATACCCGTACGCCCCTGTATTTTATTATGTGCCCCTATTACTGCGTACTACGATGGGGCAAAAGGGCCATTTAAAACGAAAAACTAATTTGAAAACAGGCAAAGATACTTTTCTCCCCCCGTTGCCGCCCCCCCCCCCCTTATATGGTTGCATCTTCCGCGTTTTATATTTGTTTCATTCTTCTTTTTTCCTACGATAACGAAACATTTTTTCATTGATTTTTTTTCCATTCTTTTTTTTTGGATAAATTAAATGAATTCTTGACAGAAAACAGCCTTATGTACAAATATTTTTATTGACATCTAAACATGAACACACTATAGACATACGACTTGCAACACAATGAATCTCATATCAGCCTTATTGTAATACATGATATACATCTGTATAAGGTACAAGTTCTTCCAATAGCTGCCATGTGAACCTTCACTAATACAAAACTTGGAGCTACTGCCTGACAAAAATGTTTCAATGGTTCTGGACATGTAATGGTTTACCCTCCTTAACTGATTAATATACACCGTGGTGTACGTAGATCTTTGGTGTGCATTACATGCACGTATTCAACATGCTCTGGAAGTTTTAACACTATCTATCTGAACTTTGACAATCTCGAAAAGTTCAGTTGTACTTGTTCAACCTTGGCCGTGATCGCCATATGAATTGAATTCAGAAAAAAAGGCTCATATACATGTACTTGTATACGATTATTAAAGATGTATTTCTTGTCAAAGACTGATTGTATACCAAGCATCATTCAGAAATATGAACAATATTGAGTGCAAAATATTGCAGTATCAGAAACTGTACATGTGCATTACTTGTTCATCTTCTCTGTTTTAGTTTATCGACCTAAATTCGTCTGTTCAATTGCTATCAACTTGTAAAATGTGGTCATTCAGTTGTGCTTTATCAAATAGATTATACGATTATAATGTACCCTGACTATGTGCTAATTTACCTTATATTCTGTACTTAAACATTGTGTAGCATGCACCAAATCAGGGTATCACTTTCTGATACATGTATTTGATATCGTTGTAAAAATGATAGTTGATAGATATTAACTCCTTCAATGGCTGTTTCAATGACATGTGTACCTTAATTCTCATATTCTCAAATGTAGTGGTCATCTAAACGTTCACTTGGATTTACAGTAACGCTATGGTCAACATTGCAACAGCTTTATTCTAAGCCCAAGTTGAAATAGCGGTTTAAATACTAATTCAATCTGTGAATTAAAAATCAATTTTAACAGAATAGAAGCTAGTATGAGATAAGGTATCGGATGGTAACTGGGGAGACTTAGTCTGACAAGCGAGTATCTGCAACAACTGGACTCTTACTGCAGAGATGCCATTCCATGGGTGACAAAAATTAGGAAATCTCCAGATTTTGACCATCTCCTCATAGCAAATTAATATAATTTGATATAGAAATTCCTGCCAAAAAAATAGAAATTTCTACAAAAGTGGCTTCTCTATAAATGTTAGATACTAAACATTAAAACTGGCGCCTTTTGAGGACAAGGTGCCGGATGGTGAGTAGATGAAAGATGATGAACGTGTAGTTTAGCCCTTAAAGGACGGCATAATGCATTAATGTATCATACCCTTGGTCGTCATGATGCATGCATGCAGCCCTGGCAAGTGCTTCAATCAAGCATCATGCCAACCCTATGGGAGGGAAGGCATGATGCACCAATGCAGCACCAGCGAGTTACTCGCCGAGGCGGCATTAGTGCATCGTGACGACAACAGTCATTTTTTAGCGACATGCGTCCTTAAAGGGTTAGGTAGCAGTATATACAGGATGAGATTTGATGAGTGGTTGCTGCCACCTTGTGGCCAAGGTAGGCACTTAGGGGAGCTCTGGGTGCGGTCATAACAAAGCCGAATCCACATCTGAAAGATCGAAAAGAAATTAAAATATGTGGCAATGAATCAAAAATCTCAAAAATATATAATGGTTTATAGAAAAGATGGTTTTAATAGAATTATGACCATCGTAGGTCGTACCGTTAAATCTCCCGTAGAAGCCATGGGTTGTACACAAGTCAGAACCAGTGTCATTTGGATACCAATCACGTAGGCTGGACTACCTGCCCTGGCCACTCCGACTAGCGGTACGTGGGATCAGGCATGCCAGTCTACCAATCATGTGGCTTGTAGTATTTGTCAAAATAAGGCATGTGGCTTAGACGCAAGTGAAGCTTATACATGTACACGAGAAATTATGGTAATACTAGAAGAATGACTGCAAAAAACGTGTCTTTATCGACACCCCTTCCATATTATATACATATATATATATAGGCATGTATGCACTAATATGTACTCTATAATACACAAATTTATTTGGAAATGTGTAGGGAGTAAACTGTAAATTCTCAGTGTTAGGACCCATTCTTGTCTTAATATCGGGGCACTGTTATTAAATCTTGTATGTTCTACCTGAAACATCCACTTGCTACTCTTATTATCTCACCTGAATCAAACTCTAACTTTTTCACCGAGCCTTGGTCCCCGAGCCCCATAATGTCAACGTCCACCTCCGGTGCATTCAGTGCGCTTAGCGTCACTTCTGGGAAATGGTCATGAACAATAAACGTTAAAGTTTTAAACAGTAAAGTCTTAAACCATTGAAAGCCATAAATAACAACTTCAACTAATAAACTTTGGTTAGACAATATTCTTGAAGCATTTTGTATTATAGGTTGTAGAAGTTACAAATCAGCCAAGCAAAACTGCAAAATACCTACATCTATTCAGCTTCAAATGGTAATTTTGGTAACATTTCTTAAATTGCCTACCTGCTGTTTTTGGTTTCTTGGCTTGTGCTTGTCCTGCTATAACTACTTGAGTCATCTGTTTTACGTGTTGAACTGTCACCGCTGCTTTCTTCGGGGACGGTTTCTCCGGCTCTGCGGGGGGACTCATCCCTGCCTCTTCGTAAGCTTTCCGCTTCAACTGACTACGGATCTGCTGCCTATGGAAAAGTACAAACATTGGAACTATGAGAACAATCATTGTTATAACCATTTTATAGATAGGTACACCAGTTTAGTAGATGTTTTTGAGAATGTTTCTTTTTTACTGATAAAGAATTGCAGCATGTATACATGCATCTTCCTAGTGACTAACATCTTAAGACAATTTTGAAAATTTGTACGAACATTTTATGCCAATTTTGACATTTTTTTAGGAAAAAAGTCACCGAATTGGTAATAAATTCTAGAGATTTAGATTTGTAAATGAAAACACATGTTTTATATTTATTTGAGTTTTACAATAAAAGCTTGAAATCTTGTCAATTTGTGCTCATCACATCACATTTTAAAGGAAAATGTGTACGTGCAGCTGAGACAAATCTGTATCTGCGCAAATGCTATTTCCACCTCCCTGAAATTGTTATCATTTCTATACCTAATATTTGGAAAAAGTGGACTGAACAAATTTAAACTCCGAGAATCAGTTGAAAATAAGACAGCAGTATTTCTGTGACTTACATCGTTCGGGTTTTGATGATTTGGCTGACTTTATTGATGTCATCGGCAAACCTTTTAACAGAAGTTCGCAGCATTTCTATTTCTTGATCAGTCCACTTTCCTCCCCTGAAAGTGCAAAAATCGCAATTTTATTCCTTGTAGTTTCATATCTACCTCCAGGGAAAATTCCTTGCTTCCTCTAATACTGGTACTAATATTTTGATTTTTTTCATTCAGTGTAAAACATAAATGATACGTTTTGTAAAGTTTAAGGCTAGATCTATGTTTTCATGTCAAGTACTCTCCATGACTGGTGGGACCGGTCGCATCCTTATCGTGATAGACCTCCCTATATTGACATAACTTACCCTGGGGCTGTCTCGGCAGCTGGGTGCAGTTGCATGGTAAGTTCACCAAGCTTACTGAAGGCGGTGCCCGCTGCCGTGAAAATTTCCCCCACCTGGAAAGAAAGTAGATACTAGTAGGTCCCCTATGTGATAATATAATTGAAGCCTTAATGATAATATTGACATGTAGAAACTGGTCATGACTATCCCATAGTATATAGTGGGGGGGTGTAAAAAATTTTGCGCGCTACCGGCTCTGCCCCCGCACCCCCTTGTTATTTTTCTCTTCTTTTTCTTTTTCGTTTTTTAAACAGTAACATAATCGAACCCATTTACCTCTCAAACTTCAAAGATGGGATAATAAAGACTAAAGGAAAGGACATTCAGATTTGCAGACTTAGGCCTACACTTACAGTGGTGCTATCTACGCTAGGGAAGAGGGGGGAATCATTAAGATTACCCGGTACTGGAAAAATGGGTTTATAATTATAGGGTTACAAGATTTACAGGTAAAATGGATGGCGTCTAGTCACTTGCCAAGTTTGTCCCCACGAGCATCATCTATTAATCATATGATGGGGTGGGGGGGTCAGGGTGGAAGGTGGAAATTTTCGCACCCCCTTCGTCCGGGCTTCGAGGGCTTAGTTATTAATTAATGTAAATGACCACCCTAGACGGTGACCACCCCTAAGGGAGAGTTCATTTATTAATTACAGGGGAGGTGGTGAGATTTCGCGCGGAGGGGTGAACATTTTTGACGGCCCCCCCCCCTCGAGAGCGCATGGAATGTTTTGCGCGCCCCCTCGCCCAAGGCGCCGACATTTTTTCGCCCACCCCCCTTTAAACTATAGTAGGCTAACGCGTGTGTTTTTTGCCAAAAAGGGGCTAAATTTGTTACGCCCCCCCCCCTCAAGAGGGGTCAGAATTGTTTACGCCCCCCCCCCCAAACCCAGCACCCCCCCCCCCCCCCCGTAACTAATAAATGAACACTCCTTAAGTCTTTCAGAATATTTGCAGTGTTGGAGTATTGATTATAAATCAGCAAAAAGACATAGCCTCATAGGTACCGGCATCTAACAATTACAAGCTATAAAAAAGACTAGCACAGTTAAGTTACAACCGCCGAACCGACCGAACTGAAGTAGGCTACTGAACAAACTGAACGGTGAACCGGCGGCGGCGGACGCGGTCCTCAGGCCAGGGCCGGGGGAGGAGGGAGGCGGTAAACGGGCACTGTTAGGATCGCTAACTCGGAATAACCATCCCTAATGAGGTCACGGAAATCAACCCACCTTATTTGCTGAACTCATTTTGCAAGCACTTGGTGAAAATATGCATGAAATGGAGAGATTCTTCGTAAATTCTCTTTGTTCAAACGACAAACCCCAACGACCGGAAGTTGGATATGTGAAAAAGGCAAAAAATCAAAGGAGTGAAATTAGAAAATTGACGATAGGTGGCGCCACTACCTCCGTGACGCCAGGCGAACCCTTTTACCTACCCTAACGTCACCCTAATCTCTTTTAGAAATATTTACAAAGGTCAAGGTCACGGGTTCCGCTTCCGGTTCCGTTTCCGATTGCACACGAGGCGGATGGCCTAGTGACGCCAGGGTGACGCCACGCAAGACCCGTTCGGCAGGAGGCTACCGCACGCTTATATCATATTATGTAATGAAGTCCGTGCCAGGTCAGGTACCACTAGGTAAGGCCACGTGACTGGCCGCCATATTGTTTCCTCAGAGATGCCCGCGCTTTTGGCAAGCCTATGGAAGGCCGGTGCAGACAAAAGTGTTTATAAAAATAGTTATTAGGGTAAATTGGGGCAATATCGCGCATCTAATACTAAAAATACGGCTAAATATTAATTGTATTAGCCTAGATTGATGGGTATAGTATTGACAGCTATTTTCTCAGCTTTTTCCAAAATTTCATGTCCTGTTACTTATGAAAACAGAAAAATCGATTCCTGTTTGTCTGTTTCTTATGTTATTGTGGTTTGAGGAACTTATGGTCTTTATTTAATTTTCTTTGGGGTTATATCACGCACCACAGTGTTATATCACGCACATATAGAGGTTATATCACCCATCTGAAGGTCATAACCCCAAATTCCACAAATTAAATAGGCAGAATCTAATGCAACGATTTCTACTATCAATTGAACCCATATTGTATGTGTGCATAGTGTCATATCATTGGATCTTCAATACCTTTATTGCAAAAAATGATTATTAGGCCTAAATTCAATAAGGACTTTTTTATTTTTCAAAAAAATCTAATATCAAGATATACCCATCCAAATTTTGTACCACAGGCTAATATTGTGCATTAGTGCTACCATGTTCGATATATAGGCCTCAAAATATGTCAGAAGCCTAATTTTTTTTTCTGTTGGTAATAGACAAATTTTTGTCTTAAAACATACTTTGACATTTTCTCTGTGCTTTGCCCTTCTCTGTGACGTCACAGATACAACATTGCGTGATATAACCCAAATCTACCCAATTTTATGAATATTTTTTGACATATATTAAAGACATATACGATGCATGGTAGAAGTAAAGTTCCATATGCAACCATTTGTTTCTTCTATAACTTCTAGTTCAGAGTTTGATGATGATTTTTATTTCATCAAAATATTGGAAATTAATCAAATAAATTACAAGAAATGAAGAGAAAACGGTTACATTGTGGCCTAACCACTCTAGTACCCTATAAAAGGCAGAAGAAATGCCTAAAAAAATATTTTTTTTCAATTATCGTTTTCTGTGCATATAATGCTATTACAAATTATTTTTACATTTTTCTTTGGTCATTTTCCCTCTCTGTGATGTCATAGATACAAAAATGCGTGATATAACCCAGGTGCGCGATATTGCCCCAATTTACCCTATTTAGTATTTAAATCTCGCAGAAAAAGAAAAATATCTGAGGGTTCGCGCGGAAGAGGATTTGCGAGATGAATTTCTTATAAGCCAGTTTTTATTTTTGGGTGGTATTTTGGGGGTTTTGGGGAATTTTTCCTGAATTCGGGGGTAATTTTATTGAAATGCATGATATTCAACAGTCATAAAAATCAATTAAAATTGAAAAATCTTAGATAATGGCCATGCATGACAACAAAGAAATACCTAAAGAACTGAGTAATAACATAGCTAAAAGATCGGAGCAACAAAATAATGAAAAAAGATAATAATTCAAAATTAAGAAATTTCCAGGGTCCCTTTTGCCCCGCCCCAAAAACCCTTCTGCCCAGGGACTTTTAGCCCATGACCTTCGTAAGTTATGCTATCCCACTATGCTATTAATGATACTACCGTAAAACCTCGCGTATAAGCCTAACTCGCCTATAAGCCGCACCCCGACTTTGTTCTGATGCTATAAGCCGCAGAAGCCCTCTGAACGAGTCCTGGGAAAAACTCGCGTATTAGCCGCACCCCTAACTCTGGAAGAGATAGGGGCTACAGGGAGGTGGTTGGGGGGGATAAGAGCCCGCCAGGTGAGTGGGCAGTGTCAATGTCTCAAGTTCGCACCTCAGCCCTAAGACAAGGCAGCCCACTCACCTCAGCCCTAAGACAATGTAGTCCACCGCTAATCCCAGCTTTCTCACAGTAACAATACACCCCCCCGGCGCTGCGAGTAATGCCCCATGGGGGGGGGGGGGGGGTTTCTGCCGCACTGAAAGCTGTCAAAGCATCACCGTGGTCAAGGTAAAGGTGGTGTGGAAGGGGGGGAGCGTTAGCGGAAGCGTAGTTAAGCATTACAACATTTTCTGGAATACAAATTTAGAAAAACTCGCTTATAAGCCGCAGCCCGACTTTGGGCCAATCCTATAAGCTGCACTGGCAATCTGACTCGCGTACTAGCCGCGGCTTCTACGTGAGGTTTTACGGTAGCACAATATTAATTATTTTCATGAATGGTATACTTCCATGCTTTGTTATGAGAAAATGAATGTGACCCCGGACAGAGGTGTGCGGGCCCATACGAGAGCCTGGTGACCCCAGTGAGGGGTGTGCGGGCCCATATGAGGGACTGATGACCCCAGAGAGGGGTGTGCAAGCCCATACGAGAGCCTAGTGACTCCAGTGAGGGGTTTGCGAGCCCATACGAGGGCCTGGTGACCTCAGAGAGGATTGTGCGGGCCTATACGAGGACCTGGTGACCCCAGACAGGGGTGTGCGAGCCCATACGAGGACCTGGTGACCCCAGAAAGGGTGTGCAAGCCCATACCAGGACCTGGTGACCCCATTGAGGGATTTGCTAGCCCCTAAGAGGGCCTGGTGACCCCAGAGAGGGTTGTGCGGGCCCCTACGAGGACCTGGTGACCCCAGAAAGGGTGTGCAAGCCCATATGAGGACCTGGTGACCCCAGAAAAGGTGTGCAAGCCCATACGGGGACCTGGTGACCCAGTGAGGGATTTGCTAGCCCATACGAGGGACTGTTGACCCCAGAGAGGGGTGTGCAAGCCCGTATGAGAGCCTGGTGACCCCAGAGAGGGATTAGCGAGCCCATACGAGGGACTAATGACCCCAGAGAGGGGTGTGCGAGCCCATATGAGGGCCTGGTGACTCAATCAATTGCTGCATGAGTTCATTGGAGGGCCTGGTGACCCGAGAGAGGGGTGTGCGAGCCTATACGAGGGCCTGTTGACCCCAGCGAGGGCTGTACGAGCCTATACGAGGGCCTGGTGACCCCAGCTAGGGCAGTACAAGCCCATCCGAGCGGTGAGGTACTTGATGTACATCTGGACGTTAAACCAATCAATCAATTACCCCAGGGAGAGGTGTAGGAGCCCAGATGGAGAACTGGAGACCCAAGGGAGGGCTGTGTGAGCCCATATCAGGGGCAACGAGGGGTGTCTGAACCCAGACATGGTGAAGGGGTGAATCAGCCCGTACATCCATTGAGGGTAGTGCGAGGCCAAACGAGGGGTCAGGTAGCTAAGAATTGGGTAATCGAGGCCAAACAGCAGGTCAGATATCTAAGAATTGAGTAAGCAAAGCCAAACAAGGGGTCAGATAGCTACGAATTGGGTAAGAGAGGCCAAACATGAGGTTGGATAGCTAAAAATGGGGTTGGAGAGGCCAAATGAAAGGTCAGAGGGGTCAGGTAGCTAAAAAAGGGTGGGCAAGCCCAAAGAGGAGTCAGATAGCTAAGAATTGGGTAAGAAAGGCCAAACAATGCCATGGCATAATTTCTTATATTGTTGTCCAGAATTGAGTGCCTCGCTTACCCCATGTTTAGCCACCTGACCCTTCATTTGGCCTTTCCACACTTCATTTTTAGCTACCTGACCCCTCGTTTGGCCTCACCCATCCCATTTTTAACTACCTGACCCCTTGTTTGGCCTATCTTACCCAATTCTTAGCTATCTGACCCATGGTTTGGCCTCGCTTACTCAATTCTTAGCTATTTAACCCCTTGTTTGGCATCACTTACCCCATTCCTAGCTATCTGACCTCTCTTTTGGCCTCTCTTACCCAATTCTTATCTATCTGACCCCTTGTTAGGCCTCGCACTACCCTCAGTGGATGTATGGACTGATTCAATCATCCCTTCACCATGTCTGGGTTCAGACACCCCTCGTTGCCCCCTGGGGTCTCCAATTCTCCATCTGGGGTTGTACACATCTCCCTGGTGTGATTGATTGATTTGTTTAACGTCCAGATGTGCATCAAGTACCTCACCGCTCGGATGGGCTTGTACAGCCCTCGCAGGGGTCACCAGGCCCTCGAATAGGCTTGTACAGCCCTCCCTGGGGTCATCAGGCCCTCGTATAGGCTCGCACACCCCTCTCTGGGGTCACCAGGTAAGGATTATGGGCTCGCACACCTCTCTCTGGGGTTACTAGGGCCTCGTACGAGCTCGCACATCCCTCTCTGGGGTCACTTGGCCCTCCTATGGGCCCGCACACCCCTCACTGGGGTCACCAGGTCCTTGTATGGGCTTGCACAACCCTCTCTGGGGTCACCAGGCCCTCATATGGGCTCGCACACCCCTGTCTGGGGTCACCAGGTCCTCGTATGGGCCCGCACATCCCTCTCTGGGGTCACCAGGCCCTCGTATGGGCTCTAACAACCCTCTCTGGGGTCACAAGGCCCTCGTATGGGCCCGCACACCCCTCACTGGGTCACCAGGCTATTGTATTGGCTCGAACACCTCTCTCTGGGGTGACCAAGCCCTCGTATGGGCTCGCACAGCCATCACTTGGGTCACCCTCAGGCTGGATAGTCTCAAAATTGCAAGATAGTCTCAAAATACTATAGTTCTGTTAGTATCTTGCGACCCTCATGTTGGGCGCTATTCGCCAATTTGCGCAGAATGCCAATATTGACATTCTGTGCAGCGCAATTTGTGAATAGCACAGGATCAAAGCCGCGCAGAAAGCCAATCTGCGCGGAATAGAAATATCAGTAGAGATGCGAGCACGTGTTTCATTTGTAAGTTGTTGTGTCAATAGAACTCTAATTTGGTGAAATAAAATAGGGACGCCATAAATGTTGATTGATTGTATACATACATCCCTCGAAATCGGAAAGAGTATGATAATCTTAATCTATATCAAATAACTTTGATAGAATCTCGCAGCTATTTGTATGCTGCGCAGAACAGATTGGCATTCTGCGCTGATTGGCGAATAGCGCCCAACACCCCAGGCTAGATAGTCTCGAAATTGTGAGATAGTCTCAAAATACTATAGTTTTGTTAGTATCTTGCAATCCTTAGGCTAGATAGTCTCAAAAGCCCTGACAGATAGTCAAACTGTGAGAAAGTCTATAAATACTATAGTTTTGAGACTATCTAGCCTCAGGGTAGCGAGATACTAACCAAACTATAGTATCTTGAGACCATATAGCTTAGGGTCTCAAAATGTTATTATCTCGCAGTTTTGAGCCTGTCAGGCTTTTCGGACTAGACTATGTCACAATTTTGTGACTATCTAGCCTGAGGGTTGCGAGATACTAACAAAACTATAATAGGCCTATTTTGAGACTGATTGCAGTTTTGAGACTATCTGTCAGGATTTTGAGACTATCTAGCCTGAGGGTTGCGAGATACTAACAAAACTATAGTGTTTACTACATGGGTAAAAATCGACACGGGCGACACGGCCATTTTGGGCCCTTTTAAAAATCGACGGACCCAGGAAAAATAGGGATAAAAATCGACCCATAGGGATTTTTTCTCTATGTTCTTATAATTTATATAGGCCCCTACCTAAAAATCGACACAATGAGATGGTCCTTCTGCTGAAAATTGACACAGTGACATGGTCAAAATCCGGGGGGGGGGGGGTTACTTGAATTTTTTCTGATAAGGGTGTGCGGCTGGACCTATGACAACCCTTACTCTTGCTAGGGAGCTTTTGTGTCCAAAACATACCCTTGCTAGGGCACTTTTGGCCCATAAATCCTTGTTTTGATGAGAAAAATCACGAAAGATATACTAAATGAGTCAATTTACAGAGAAGTTTTCCTCATGCCTGGGAAATGCTCGGAAAAAAATAGTAAAAAATGGGGTACATTTTGGTGAAAAACATGTCATTTTTGCAAAAAGTGACCCTTGCTAGGGCGATTTTGTTGAAAGTAGACCCTTGCTAGGGACATTTTCTCTTCAAAACAGGACCCTTGCTAGAGAGATTTTGCTGAAAAAGTACCCTTGCCAACCGTAGGACCCCTTGACCGGGGTGGGCAAACAAATTTGGACCCTCTTCAGGGGGGGTCAAAATAATTTAACCTGTTTTGAGCCAAAAAGCCTGCGCGTTACTATGCTTCATGGGGCCCGCGCGCGAGCCGATTTTCGGCCGTAAGGGGGGTGGTAAAAAATTTTGACCCCTCAACCAGGGGGTGTAAAAATTTCACGCGCTCCGCACAGAAACTCACCACCCCCCATGTTGTTAAAAATGATCACTCCCTTACACCACCCTAAAAGACATGCCAGAACATAGGGAGTTTAGGAACCAATGGCACCCCATAGAAATCTGGCGGGCTCGACGTGATGTAACATATCTGCAATCACTGTGGGAACACGTGCCTGGGATGGGTGATAGAATCTCACTATACTCTATGCAGGAACAAGTTATTCAGTGTCATTTTTCTAAAATTTGTGTCATGACACCCCGTATATTGTGTAGAAGGGTCTCGGACTTGATTTTCCTCAACGGATTAAGTCTCATATAGCGGTATAAATTAGAATCAATATTTTGACCCAATATGATAGAATCTCACTAGGCCTATATTCTATACAGGAACAAGTTATCCAGTGTGATTTTTCTCAAATTTATATCATGACACCCGGAATATTGGGAAGAAGGCTCTCGGACTTGGATTTTCCCGACAAATATAGCCTCAAATAGTGGTATGAATTGAAATCAATATTTTGACCCAATATGATAGAATGTCACTCTAGTCTACACAGGAATAAGGTATCCAGTGTCATTGTTCTCAAGTTCTGTCACGACCTCTGGAATATTGGGTAGAAGGGTCTCGGACTTGATTTTCCCCAACAAACATAGGCTCAAATAGGCTCAGACCAACTTTTCTAATGTAGAAATACCCATACTTAGTAGATCATTTCTGCCAACTTGAGCAGCATTACCCTCCCGTGGGGGGCACTGACTCTATGTTGGTGAGTGGCAACTGCCGCGGTACCGCCTGGCTTCTCTGTGGGTGTGGAATTTGACCGCTTGTCCTTTCACCACCCCCAGTGCTGACCGACCCCTCTTTTCTGTGTCTCAACATCCAATGTGAAGCCCCCCCCCCACCCCCCACCCCCCACACACACACACATTTCCTGTGTCCCTTAGCTCCATAGCATAAACACTGCCATCCCACGGACACCCTCCCAAAGGGAAAGCTGTCAAAAGCTGCCAACTTTAGGTGGTAGTGGTATTGATGGGGTGGGTGTGTTGGGGGGGGGGGGGGGGGTGAGTACAGGCATTTAGTGTACATTGTGATTGAAGTGTTTCCTTTCATTTTGTAATTAGCATTGAGGCTGTTAGCCATGAAGTATGTAGCAACAAAGGAGCATGGTTATGGGCAAGGGAGATGAAAGATGAGTCATGGTATCAGAGTAATATTACTGACTTATGTTTTGCCTAGACGAATAGAGATGTAATTATAAAACAAGGAGTCCACTGGTACCTAGATTGGGAGAAAATTGTATAACCTGCACCTGGGGTATTTCATATGACCGCCCCCTCATCTGAGCCTCAATGACATGTGACCGCCCCCCTTTTTGAGACCTCATAGGAATCCACCGCCACCGCTCTTGAGAGTCCCGTGGCAGTTGTTATCCAATTTATGGTAGAGTGCCCCCCCCCCGGAATTACCCTTTACTGACTATATGCTGCCACAAAGGCCCCACGCCAATTTAGCAGTAGGCCTATGATCATAATGATGCATTGATGCATCATCCTTCACGAGTGCATTAATCTCATATACCATAAAACCTCGCGTATAAGCCGCGGCTAGTACGTGAGTCAGATCGGCGGTGCGGCTTATAGGATCGCCACAGGGTCAGGGTGCGGCTTATACGCGAGTTTTTGCTACTATGGTACAGTACTAAAGTCACCACAATCAGACCCCCTGTGGGGCTTATAGAATCGGCCCTAAGTCGGGGTACGGCTTAACGCGAGTTAGGCTTATACGCGAGGTTTTACGGTAATCTACAAGATGCATACTTACAACATTGGTGAGTTACTCACTAGAATTTTGATCAGTATTATCAAATCAAATTATTGTGGCATCTATGATTAACTCAGTAGGCCTAATTATAACGAATTTCTCTATGTGAAATACAATTCCACATAGGCCCATATATGCCTATGTGTAAATAGAAGAGACATATTGGTAATTCAATTCTACATACCGGGTATATAAAATTAATAGATTAGACATTTGTAGAATTGAACTGAACATAATTTATTTTGAATTCGAATTTTAGTTACTGTAAACGTATATATTTTCGCTCAGCTAAATTTTCGCGCATCAAGCATAAAAGCACCTTTTCGCGCAATGATATTTTCGCGCATATGTGATCACTAAGTTTCTAGCTACATGCCAGATTTTACGGCTTGTCAATCGGACAATTATTTAGGATTCTAGAGTTAAAAGGGAAGAAAGGATATATATATTTAAGGATCATAAACCCATGTATTACTGGCGGAGCTTGCATAGTATTCATGCCTCCCTGTTCAATGTCTACACTTACCCAATCAAAGGATAGGGCCCCAGACAGGTAAAATTGACAAATCGACATGATCCTAGTGACAAGGGACAAGACCTATTCCTTAGAATCAACAAATGACATGGGCATTGAATCGACAAGTGATATGAGGGCTAGTGACATTTTTACAGTGTCAGTGACAGGGGACAAGACAAGGGACATTGGCATTTCTTAAAATCGACAAGTGACACAGCTGGGGCTGTAAGGATCAAAAGCCCCCAAAAACCCTGTTACATAGCAGTATGATTAAACGGAGGTGTTTCTTTGTGATAACTTTGTCTAGGTCTATGACATTGAAGTAATTAATTGCAGGGCTTTGATTTTTCACTTGCCCCCCCCCCCCCCCCATGCACCTTTGGTATATCATTATTTGACCAAATATAAAGTGCCGCACATCATTGGAAAGCTAATGTTTTAGGTGAAATTTTCACGCACATCATATTTTCGCGCATGCAGGTATGTGCGCGAAATGCGCGAAAATATGTACTGAGTGAAAATTAATACGTTTACAGTAGGTTGAATCAGGCTTATGTTGGATTGAAGATTTTGGGAACCAATGGCACCCCATAGTAGTCTCAGCGGCGGTGGGGAGGGCGGGCATCTGGCATCCCCCTGCCCCCCTCCCCCCTCGCGCAGCGACCCGCCATTGTGACCCAGTGACCCTTTGAGTATATTTGTGTGCCTGCGCGCAGGCTACGCCTGCCCATCTCGTCTTCGTGACGCCACCTACCATTACTACCGTAAAACCTCGCGTATAAGCCGCGGCTAGTACGCGAATCAGACTCAGCTTTCTTTTGATACCAAACATGCCTATATAGGGTGCGGCTTATACGAGAGTTTTTATAAGTATACTACAGTACCAAATTAACAATTTTCAGACCCCCTCTGCGGCTTATATAATCTGTCAAAGTTAGGGGTGCGGCTTATACGCGAGTTAGGCTTATACGCGAGGTAAATGGAAATGTTGCGGACCTAAAATGTTTCACCGTTTACTTTTTTTATATTGATATATCAACCGTCACAACTCGGATCAAATAAACTACGTGCCGGTACTTAATAACCACAAAGATATTGACTTAGGCCGAGGCTACTGGTACCTAGATAACAGAGGCTCGAACTGTCTTGGATTTACACAATAGGTGCCTACCGGTACATGAAGCCTATTGTAGGCCTACTACACTACTTGTGTCTTGTAAGGGATTGGGTAATTCCATATCCTTCCTATCCTATTTTAAGACAATAATTATAGAGAGCAGAACATACTTCAACGATGTAGGCCTACAACTTGTTTAACGTTATTTTATTGATTCACTCAGAAACTGTACAGAGCTGTTTCATGCTATATTGGTGGAAGCATTGTAAATCTGCACAGGCATCACCTCAAAATGGCACCCTGTACCTCAAAGGGTGGCAGGAGATGGCACCCTTCACCTCAAAGGGTGGCAGGAGATGGCACCCTTCACCTCAAAGGGTGGCAGGAGATGGCACCCTGTACCGGTACCTCAAAGGATGGCAGGAGATGGCACCCTGCACCTCAAAGGGTGGCAGGAGATGGCACCCTACACCTCAAAGGGTGGCAGGAGAGTGCTCAAAACTGCATATTAAACCTGGCACACATTCAATACAAGATGCTAAAAGTATGACTTGTCTAGAAAAGAGGGAAGGATTTTGTTTACCACATTTGCATCTCTAAAGAAAGGGACATGTGTGACTATGTGGCGACTCCCCCAAGTCATACAAAGTGGACGGTCAGAATTCTAACAGGAATGCACGAGTCTCTCGGAGAGTTGAAATGGTAGTACAACCACAAAGTGAGTAGCTCTTTGGTTAACTGTATTGAGTTGCTCAGGGTTAAACACCCTTATCAAAATGGCGGAAACTCCTGTTGTACCGAAACACCTCACGTAGAAGCCGCGAATTAGAGCGCCTGGGTCCCGTTTCTCCACAAATTTGCGGAGCTCCGCAAATATATACGGATGTCCGCAAATATATACGGAGGTCCGTATTTGTTTGCTCAAGTACCAAAAAGGCATAATTTGCGGAGCTCCATAAATATATTTGCGGACGTCCGCAAATTTGTGGAAAAACACCATCCAGTGCGGATTATCAGATTCTCTCAAGGTTGGGGCATTAATTATACAATGTAAAAGTTTTTCTTTAACGTATGCTTCTTTACCAACATGGCCAAAATCAGACCTCTCGTGCGGCTTTGATGTTTTCTTGATGTTCAGCTTAGACATGGGCACAGCATATAGATCTACGCGAGGTTTTACGGCAGTGTAAAAAGTGATTCTGTGAATGCATGATATGGTCACACCGCCGTATTTAGTAGAAAGTGGAAAAGTAGAACACGTATCATTGCATTCAGAGACCCTGAATCAACCATTGGAACCATGGGCTGGTCTTATACAACACCAGAACAACCAGATTACCTAAGCTTATGGCAACATTTCAGAAACCGATGAAATACAATTCAAAAGTTCACGCCCTTTTACTATTATAATAGCACTGTGAGTGTGACAAACATTCTGCTCCCGGTACTTGAAGCTTAAAAGAGATGTTTTACAAGACAGATTGGGAGCATTGTGGGTTCAGTTGTTAGAACTGATATCAGCAGTTTAGGAGAGCTCCATCCTAGGACGGCACTAACTGGCTAAACATGTAGCCTATCTAAGAATGATTATCTCTATCACTTTTGTATATGTTGACCAGTTTAGTTCTGTGTGAATGCCTCCAGCTTGTTGATGTACTGCCACCATAAATTCTAGCATAGAAGCCGCGGCGTGTAAGAGTCAGAACGCCAGTGCGGCTTATAGCATTTGCCCAAAGTCCAGGTGCAGCTTAAACAAGGGTTTTTGCTAGAAGTAGGAATTCTCAGATCTTAGAATCGATGTGGCCTATAAGATTGTCCAAGGCGTGGCCTATACATTAGGTTGGCTTCTACGATGGAATTTACGGTAGTGAGGTGGGGGCTTGTCGTGGTGCTGGAATGTACATGGCCTTGTTATAGCGAAGAGAAGTAACTCTTGTTTAGGTAATGCTCTAGATGAATCACAATTCATCATGGTATATGAGTATAAATAATACTAATTCACTATCAATATACCCCTAGCTTCTCATATATCTTATAGTGCTGTCTTACTAGGGTATTCATCAGTTGGTACAACATAAGTTAGACATTCATCCTGCTTCTTAATAAATATAGCGGGTGTGCTCCATTTGCATACCGTACCGTCGTGTATAAGTGCCGGGGCGCTCTTCAGTTTGGAGGGGCTCTTAGCCCGGCGCTTATACAAGACAGGCGCTTATTCAAGGTCATGTTTTTAGTGCGTAAGAAACATTTGGAGGCCCCTATACCCCTAGCGCTTATTCAAGACCGGCGCTCTTTCAAGACCAGGCGCTTTGTCGCGACAGTATGGTAATCAGAATCTGATTTAGCATTATGCTAGTTATTGAGTCAACTCAATTATAGCGACATCTTTAAGATAAAAATTCACTATGAAACACCTTTGGTGAAATACGCTTCATTAATTTCCAGTATGTCCCATATTCACAATTGGGAGCCGAATCAGACTGGGGATATGTACATTTAACACACCACCTTGGTAGACCAACAAGTCACCAGCAGAATACATACAGCAATGTTCTTTGTAGTAGCATTACTTCCATGTGCCTGGTTCAGGCTAAATTTAAAAAAAGTTTGTTTCAGGTAACATGGGAGGAAAATGTAGGGTCGGTAGGTTGGATTTTTTTTTTTTTTTTTTTACATAAAATGTACTATCCAACTTTTATGAATCACCTAGAATTTACCAAAAAAGGGTAAAAACTTGAAAATGTCTTCAAAATTGCATAAAAAAACGTAGGGTCGGCCCTGTTTTGATAGGGTCGGTCGGGTGACCTGAAACAAACCTTT
Organism: Harmothoe impar; assembly: GCA_947462335.1. Taxonomy (NCBI): domain Eukaryota; kingdom Metazoa; phylum Annelida; class Polychaeta; order Phyllodocida; family Polynoidae; genus Harmothoe; species Harmothoe impar. Next base: position 62,808,782 of record OX381712.1, on the reverse strand, counting down.
TTTTTTCTCTTTTGGCCTCATACTACAACCAACTATGCAAAAAGGTAGTCCACCGTTAGCTATTGTCTTAAATTTTCTGAGGCCAGTTGTAATTTGAAGAAACACAATAGTACAAGAAATGCGTAGCACACCAGGAGGGAATCCACATTGGAGTCACAACTTTGCATCTCAGTACAGTTTTGCTGAGATCCCTGTATCACTGCTCCATAACATGTCTGGCTTGGTTTATTAGAACCGTAAACTTTCGCCTATAATCCTAACCCGCCTTATAAGCCGCATTAGGGTTCCGACTCGTACAAGTCGCGGCTTCGACACGAGAATTTACGGTAGGTCTAATCAGCATGTGCACCTAGTAACATATGCTCAATGACATGCAATGAGGAATGCTAGCAAATAATCCAAGGGTTTCAAGTTATCTGTTCATTTTATAAATACTAGTGACCTATCATGTCAATGTCATGAATTGAAGTTAAGAAGAACTGCTTTTAAGTAGGAACTTTTAGGTTGTAGGAAGCTTTTATTAGGCTCTGCTATATCAAAGAAGAACGTGAGTGTGTTAAAACATCTGAACATTTGACAGCAAGGTGCTTTCTTTAAGTATGTATACATTCCTCGATATTAAACTACGAAAGACCGCTGGACAATCTGAGGAATCATCAGTGGCAGAGGTTGTGATAGGAAAATAGACAGGGTGAAAACCTCTCGTACAAAATCTTGATCACAGTTTTTCTCACATATTGATATTAGGCGAATCTCTTTGTGAAACGTTCTACAATGTGGGAGAACTTACATTAGATTATACATGTACATTTTGTGTATGTATCTAATAGTGCAGTTCCTCCTAAATAGTTCTTTCCTATATGAATGTACAAAATGGGTCTCATTTCTGTACTAATATTCATCTAGTGATTAATGATGATACCATTCATCATATACTATCAGCACTTCATTTGATTTCAATTAGGACCCAGTTATAATAATGATATTATTCTAAATAAATACACATTCCTTGCCAGCCGATTCACTTATTTCATTAGGATCGCATTTATAGTGTATCCTCAGAACAGTTGCTTTAGCGAATTATACAATAATGGGTAGAAATAAAAGAATAAAAGGTAGACATGATAATGAACTGCTGTTACAAACACAAAGAGTCCACTGAAATGCTTCCATATCTCACACTGTAGTATTATCAACATAAGTTAAGCAGTTAGGCTCCCCACCTTTTCATATATCAACACTCAAAACGCACAGGGCTTGTCTTTGGGGGGAAATAATACCCTTTTATAATATGTACATTAACAACCGATAGAAAAACAGGCAAACATATTGCCTTGTCAAGTTGTGTTGGATACGAGAATAATGGTGTACATTGGAAAGGAAAGATGCATTTCCTCCTCAAGTCAATGATTTTCTTGGTGCTAAGTCAATGATTTTCTTGGTGCTCAAATCAACAGTGTCTGGTCCCAAACAAGCCAACCCTGCAACGGAAGTGTGCATATTGGACGCATATCAAGTAGTAGCACGTGGATCATCACAAAAGTCGGGGTCACTACAGGGGTTTGGTCGGTCATGGTGCCTCCCTTAACGTAGGGAATAGTAAATCCTGTACCTCAGACGTTCATCCTTTATCAATGCAGCCTTGGGAAACTTGCGATGTCATTCTTTATATTATTAAACCATTGACATCATGGTAGACTCCCTGGTTGTCCATTGGTGCCGTCACAGTAAGGCAAGTCTCTTAATGCATGCAACACTCGTTGATCTGAACAGCATTCTTGGCTGTCGTCCCCAACTTTTGTTCCAGGAGTCTTTCATGAGTCTAGGGGCATCTACAGACCTCTTATTCCTTCCTATATTGGACAATACCATGAGTCTGAGCCCCACTGAATGCCTAGGGGTGTTCGTTCATCACAGTTATAATTAGTATACAATGTACTTCCACTAACTCTCACGCAGTCCTTGCAAGTGGTGGACAGAGGGTATCGTGGTTTAAATTGTCTCATTTCTACGAGACAGTGATTCTGAGGAGACCCTCTGGACCCACAACAGCCTACATACTCTGAGCAGCTCTAGGTCACTTAGGGAGTGGCTCTGGGTCACCCGACAGACGGCTCTGGGTCACCTGGCAGGCAGCTCCGGTTCCTGGCGAGCAGCTCCAAGTTGCCCAGCAGGCAGCTCTAGGTCACCCAACAGGCGGCTCTAGGTCACCTAACAGGTGTCTTTGGGTCATCTGACAGGCGGCTTTGGGTCACCCGACAGGCGGCTCTGGGTCACCCGACAGGCGGCTCTAGGTCACCTAACAGGTGTCTTTGGGTCATCTGACAGGCGGCTTTGGGTCACCCGACAGGCGGCTCTGGGTCACCCGACAGGCGGCTCTAGGTCACCCGACAGGCGGCTCTAGGTCACCCAACAGGCGGCTCTAGGTCACCCAACAGGCGGCTCTGGGTCACCCGACAGGCCCTGTGACCTGTCACAGCTCAGTCGAGTTGGGAGATGAGGAGCTGGAGCTCGCGGAACTTGGAGGCCAGTTTGTTGTAGAGCGGGTGCTTGTTGTCTAGAAGCGGGCGGATGAGCATCAAGACGGAATAGCACTGCTGGCATTTGTGGTACCTGCAAGGACGAACGACTCTTCTGTTAGGGTGGGTGGGAACTGCTTGCAAAAGCTTAAGCAAATGAAGTGGTGCTGAAGGTTTTCAAATACATGCATTGTGTAAGCTATTACAAGTATGGTATAGAGGTTATTTGAACTACACATCAGCTGATTTCTTAGGCATTGACCTTGAGTGGGTATATATCTATATATAAGGGTAAACTTAAAACCAGACGAGTTGCTTTAAAGGCCTACAAGTTGGTGCCCTACAGCAACAGTCGGAGTGGAGCCGGGACAGGTACTCAACCCTATATACAGGGCGGATGGGGGTTTAAAGGGTTATATAAAGTTCTTTGTGCCAAGCATTTCTAGCTGTAACCTTTAGAACTCGACCCTCTCAGCAACATAATTAACCACAGCCAATAACAGGGCTAAGATACAAACTTACCTTTCTTCCCTAGATATGTCCACTCCAACAGAGGGTGGGGCTGTCATGTTAGCTTTGATAACCGAGGCAAAGTTCTTGAGGATGACTTTGAGTGCGGCACAGCCCATGGCCACGTAACTCTCATACTTGCTGCTCAGCAGATCCTTCACCGTCGGAAGAACAGTTTCACACATGTCCAAACTCCACATCGCACTGCAACAAAAAGAAATTCTGTAATCACATTTTATAATGAAGATAGCCACTATTTTACTGTGAAGATAGAGCTGTTTGTAGGTATCATTTATAACTTAGTACATGTATCACGACCTTCTCCAAAATCAGTTTTAGGAAATTTCGGTACAAGCTTATTCTGATTCTTTCAGGGACTAACAAGTAAAGAATGCACAATGAAAAAATATCAGTCTTAAGCAAAAGCAATGACAAAACGCGTGATTATAAAGGAACAAGACTCACGGCTTTTGGACAATGATACCGAGTATGTCAACGAGGACCGCCTGATCCCGCATACTGATCGCTGTATCGATGGCCGTCTACAATAAAGGTAACAAATTAAGTCGTTAATTTCAAACATGGCTGTTATATTAGACCCTCACGATCACACCATTACTACGGATAACCCCTTATCATACTTTTGTAAAAACCCCTCTTGTAAGACGTCCCCACATTTGAGACGATGCCCCACTTTCCGATAAAAAAAGTGTTATTTTACAACAACAACAAATTATTAAAAACGTCATAAGTATGATCTAATGTATCAAAACCTGCATTTAAGACGACAACGCTCCCCCCTTTTGGAAAATAAATTTAGTATAAAAAAACTCCGCAAACCCTCCCAAAAAAAGGCGAGGTTTTAAGGTATAATATATGATGTTACCTTGACGTTACCGCCCGTCCACAGGGCGCGGACGATCTGCAGGTTCTTGTGACGTGACGTCATGACGAGTGCCATAGAGTCGTGGCCCCTCATGATGGCAGACACGGCCTCCGCCTCAGACATCTCTGAGGGGAGGTGAGCGTCGCTGAGATCTGGAGGGGTCGCTCTCTGCAAAAACATACATTTGGGTAATTTTAATACGGTCTCCGGCACCAAACTTGATACTATAGATGCTCTCATTATCATATACATGTTATAGTTCTGTATATTGGGGAATGCTTTCACTGTAATCCTGGCTGTTAGACCTCCAGAGCTCTACACTAAGCCTCTTTTGGAGTAATCCCCCAGAGACCGCCTCAAATATGTGGTTTATAATACACTAGTGACTATTTAGAGCATGGTAACTACCCAATGCCCATTTTGTATTATGACAGTTATAACTGTAAGAGATTCCCCCTTGAGCTTCTACTTACCGGTAAGAAATCGTCCATATGTATGCCCCCATGTTTGTTACTTTCTGACACAGGAGTCGACGGTTTGTCCCGTGGTGGTTCCCGGTGCGATGGAGGCTCGCGATGCGTTGGAGGCTCGCGATGTGTCGGAGGATCGCGTGCTTGTTCCCGATGTGGAGGGATGTGATGTGGTTGCGACTTGTCTCGGGATGGCTCTCGGTGAGTGGGTGCCGACTTGTCCCTGGAATGGTCTCTCGTTGGTTTGGCAGTGGGGGTCCTAGACGCGTGGTCACGCTCTGGTGGTGTCTGCTGGACGGAACGTGCAGATGTCGCCGGTGATGGTCGATCTCGCTCTGCATTAAAAAATACATTCAATCGTTAACTACTAGTAATCTATTTCATCTGATTTCATCAAATCATCTGATTACACTACATGTCATTGCATCTTTGATATATGCTATTTATCTAATAGACATAGGTTTTAGCCAGATCTAAATATCTACCGGTACTTCTAAATATGAAAGGGGCGACAGTAAAATTGATGTTTTGTTAATATATCAAACTCAATACTACTCCATGTTAGTACGGACAGAAAACTGTACTTAATGCTATAAGCAACTGATCTACTCAAAAAGGCTTTGGTACAGCAACATTTCTTAAACTATTAAAGAATTCATGACGGACAAAAAGGGGTTGGGGGGGAGGGGGTTCCCGTCGTTTTGGGGAACGCATAGGGACTTCAATACTTATTTCTCGAGTTATATGCAGGTAGATAGGTTACAGAAAACATGCGGTAGATTACTTTATTCCAGATAGTTTTTAGATCTTTCACGGAGGAAATCAATCGACTCAGTCAAGACTTCATTGGGATCTTTTGGCAATGTTTCTTTTTTTCCCCAAGTTTCTTTCAGTTTTGGTAAAATTGACATCATTCATATTGAGAGGGTAGAACTAAGTTCCTTAGTTCACATCGTGCCTCATGCAACATTCTGCAAAGTATCTCCTACCTGGGTAGTAAAATCCTGGTGGCATACGGAAAGGCAGATGATATGCAGGACAGTTAGATTAACATGGTGAATAGTATTATATCACACTTCAAAGCTATATGCATCAATTGTGAAAATCAGAGGGACACACGGAATCAAACCAAGGTAAAATATGTTTATGTGGATTCAGGGTGCAATGTGCATATATGGAAAAATGAGGGGTGGGGGGGGGGTGTGTGTATTGGTGAATAACATGTGGTGGAAATCAGTGCATGTGATTTTTTTGTGATTCAAATCAATCCCAACCATTATTATTTTTCTTTGTTTTTCTTGTTTTTTCTTTACTAGTTTATAACCATTATATCCTACACCAACGCTTGTTTCATTATCCAAAAGAAAATTATGAGAAATCTGCCATACTGCAAATACCGGTACTTATATTTAGAGTGATAAGATGTTTTGTGTTATAACTACCGTATACACTTCATTAACTATTTAAAGCAAAGTGGAATAATACAAGTGTTTTATGTGTGAACAACCAACATTTTAGTGCATCTTAGTACTATTTCAGACCCCATCTCCACAACCTCCACCACCTTAATATGTTAATGGGTGGGCGTTGTTCTGGGGGTGGGGTGTAAAGGTGGTAATGTGGCAATGTGGGGTGGGTGAAGGCTATGGGCTGTCAGTGTATTGGTTAGTAGTAGTAGTGGTAGCAGTAGTCATGGAAACCAAACAGTAGCAACAAACCAACACGCTATCTACAGCGGCCACGTGTTAGCAACACAAACATTTACAACAGACATTCTCTGATCAAGGGTTTAGCTGGAATACTTTTTCTTCTTTATAAAAAAAGGTTTATCTCATTGATGTCAAATTTCACCTTCTATATGTACAGTCAATCTATGTCAATGTACTATTTGCCTTGTTATACTTGAGTCTCTAACCAAAGCACAATCACAAAGACACGGTCCAGAGGGCACGATGAATATCTCAAGCTGGTAGCAGGTTAGACTCGTTCCCATCCCAACGCTCTCACTTAGGGATCAGTAACTACTGAGTCCTCTCCAAGTGGGAGATTGATTTTTGATGTATGTTATGCACTGAATGTTGGGGTCAGCTTGTGGGTAACGGCCACAGAAGGCAGCAACGCAAACCGTTGCATGGTTACTGGTCCCTAAGCGAGTGTCGGGATTGGAACGAGTCTAGTATCTAGTAACAGCGTTTTCTCACTGCTACTCTATGTCACCTTAATTGATGCGGGCTTAGCCTTTGCGTAAATCCGTCCGTAGTAGCCGGGGATAAAGCTTACAGCACACACATATTAACCGGTTACATCAAGTATAAAATAATCAATTTGGAGATTGCAAAATTTGAATTCTGGTAATACATAAGACTATACACATGAACCAGTTGAACCAGTTGAATGTCAAAGCGGTGATCAGAGAATGTCGGCTGTATCGTCAAACGTTGGTCGGTGGTGGTCATTCTTACCCTCGTCTGGCGCAGGGAAGGGGGCCTGCTGGCGCACAGGAGGGGCTTCATAAGCTGAACAGAGACAAAGCAACACATTGTATCTCACTCCCTGCTACCTCCTCACACAGACCTACACTCTACTCCCAATGTGGTCTAACCTCACTTCTCACTGGGAGATATTTCTATTTGTTTAATACCTGTATTACCGTAAATTCCCGCGTCTGATTATAACCCACACCTAGACTTTGGGAGGATCCTATCACCTGCACTGTAATGCTGGAAATGCCACTTTTGTACTAATACTACAAACCAAAAACCATCTTATAACCCGCACCTGGACTTTGGGACAATCCTTATAACCCGCACTGGTTAATTGATTTTCTTCATTTTTAGACAGTATGGACATGTAACAAATACATGTATACAAACTCCTACCAAGCATGATATATTTGGATTATTCTCCACTTTTTATCGCCTGGGCAAATCAAAAGAGGCCCATGACTCGTGAAGAATGATGCAAACATATCCCACTGTCGTTGGGTTATGTCTATATACTACTCACCAAGTAAAACAAATTTATGCCACCCATGATCTAAAAATTACTTCAACTTTGATTGTTTCAGTTATTTTCTCGAAGAGAAAACCAAGTCTGAAAGTGACCCTGGGGATATCTGCAGCGACTTCTTTATTATTTTGATACTCACAAACTGTCTTCAAAGGATCATATTTGGGGAGAGCAACCTTTAAAAAGGCCCTTGATAAGATACCAAATTCTCTCAAGTTTAAACCCAGAAACCCAAATCTAAACCCTGTCCTATTTCTCTCTCTCTGCAACACTCTCACTTCTCACAGCTCGCACACATACTTCTCCCTCGTCTCATGAACGGTCACCATACATGCTTGCCATATAAAATATGCAATAACAGAACACACGGTGGTTTCTATTTTGCATAACCAGGGCCAACATATCATTTCAAAGCCAAGGGATAAAACATTTAATATCTCACATGGAGCTGAAATACCAAATCAGGCAGGCACGGGGAAACAAACCCATGCATTTTTTTTAGCTTAATATTTTCTTGTTTCCTGCCTTTTTTCTTTTTTTACTATAACCAGCCATATTTAGGAGATCTTCATGCATGTATAACAACTCCACATTGCACACTTAAACCCACACTAGATAGATTTAGGATCTGGTACCGACTTGTATGTGATTTTATCAGTAATGTGCAATACCTGAGATACGTCGAAATGTGGTTACAAGTGTTATGGGGAACACAAACAGAGCATGGACTTCCACTGGGAATTGTATTTCTGAATCTTTTCTTTTTTCTTTTTCTTTTGCTGAAGCCTTTCTGTATGGAGCAACGAATGCTATTGATCTATATAGATGATCAACAGAACAGGGTTGCCACAAATATTTCAGATTAAAACTCTCTGACTTTCCATTACTAGGAATTATCATTTTCTATGAACATGTGTACTGTACCATCACAATATGGCGCTGGGCGGTCTTCAGTTTGAAAGGGAAGATTTCTAAAATCTCGAAAGCGAATGGTGCATCCTAATGGATTTTGGCTTTGCTATACTTTTTTTTTCTTGCGTTTCAGGGACGTTTCTTTGACAATCCATGCTGTGTCTGCTTCACCCTGTAAAGTTCCAAGTTTCAAGCATGGTGGAGAGAGTTTTGTGTTGACTGTTGAAGGGTTCTCCTGTCTGGTACACCCTCACCGAGACCTAATTAGCATGTTGTGTGGAGGGATTGTACTGTGTTAAACTCACCTCACACCGACCGACACAACCCTTCATAATATGGCATCCAACTTTGTACGACCGTTTCGCTCTTTTCTTTTTTCTTTTTACCAATTTTGATATTCCTTGTTAGCACAGCGATGGAAGCCCGAAATATGGTATTTCCAGAAAGCTTCCCCCAGTTTTTAATGTATTTTTGTACCATGAAGGTGCGGTGGAGAATCCATTCTTACATTAGTGGAATTTTCGCCACCTATTACTTATGTCCCTCCCCCTCCCCAAATAGCATTATTTGACTTCTTTTTAGGCCACATACTGGAGGTCTATGGATCTCCTTTTTTAAATAATATAAAAATGAAACACCCAGTATAAAATACACCGTACGCAATCATTCTCAACATATACATTTCATATTAAGAAGGGCAATACTGAGAAGTTTTATCTATTCTTGTAAGAAAAAAATAGGAAAGCAAAATCCATAGGGGAAGTCCCCTTAAGTATGTAAACTAAAATTGGTATGGCCTGAAATGCTGGTTATCAACCCCCTGACAGGTCGCACAAGGTGAAGTCATGAAGGGTTGTTTCTACTCGGCGTGTTTCTATCTGTAACTGTCTCACATATACACACCAGGGTTGTTGTTTGTCTTGGGTGCTGCTTTTTGACGAGCTTTAAGAAATTGGAGAAATGAGGGAAGATATCGTTCATTACTTTATTGTTATCTTTAATTACTGAAGCTATTTTGTGGTTCTTTTTTAATATAAAGTGCTGAATCATTTGAGCTATGGCGGTAACTTTCCTTTTTGTTCGCTTATTTTCATACCGGAATACATCCGTGTTATGTAGTGTAATCTTCAATAAATTTTAAAATATTTCTTTAAATTACTCCCGATGACACACATACTCATCTTCTTACCTAGGGTGTGCTTTGGTCGGAATATTTGATTATAGTCGTCGGGGTCCTGTATGTGTGCGAACGACTGCGAGTCGTCCTCCTCCTCGGCAGGAGTCACAGCCTCTTGGGGCTCCTCTTTAGGTTCACTGTAACAGAGATGCAGCGCGTTGAGCTGATTTATGAGAACTGGGCTGGTGCAGCTTGGATATACATGTATTGTTTAACACCAGTCAGTGTTGGATTTCCTACCCTTAATGACGACCAGCACACTACTGGTTAGGAGTGGATCCTTGATATTAGATCAGAGATGCCTCTTCCTTGTCGAAAATATGCAAGAAATTTTATAATTTATTTACAAGTTTTTTTAGCCACAGAATGCTATACAGAATTTCCTTTTAAAAGGCAGATACTCCTGCAAAGCAGGAAAAGTGGCATCTCTAGGCTTAATACCAATCTGTAGGCGTATTCAGTAAAGAAGCCTCAATGAATTTCGCTTACAGCCGGGGGGGGGGGGGGGCACTCACTCTATGTCAGTACCCGCTGACTGCCAAACTACCGCCTGCCTAAAAACAGGGGCCGCCAAACCACTGCCCCTAAAAAATACAAAGGACCGCCCCCTGATGCCTCACATATGATTCACCGCCCCTGTTATTTCAGGTATGCCTGTAAAACTACATGTATTTCCTGATGCAAACAGTGCAGTAGACATGGATAATAATTGTTTTCTTTACATTTTATCAATTATATGTAACTTAGACCCAATGACTGGCCCCTCCTCTAGAGTTACTGCCCCCTATTTTTGAGGGTACAAAGAGTCACCGCCCCCTAATTTCTAGATGCACTGCTACCGCTTCCGTGGGGCGTTTGGAGGTGGGTAGTCATTTCAGATCTGAGTGCCCCCCCCCCCCCCAGGACGTACAGATTGGTACACATCCTATAACTACTACTTAAACGCGTCCCAAAGAATACTTACTCTACTCTGCGCGATGACTGGGTGGGTGGGCGGTCAATGCAGAAACTACGGCGTCCTCTGGAGCAATGAAAAACAGTAAATGGAGGGTCATTGGATTGCCTAAAGTAGTAGATGCGTCTGTTTCAACCTTCAGGATTGATTGGTCTCATAATTAAGGTAGATTTGCCTTTGTGTATGAGCTTACACGGTATCTTTGCATCCACTACTTCATACAATGTATTATATGAACCGTACATGTAACAAATGATACGTAGATCACATCTCTTTTTTTCAACAGATGAGTTTTGATTCGTAAATTAATCAAGCATGTTATCCTTACCGTGATGAGTTTGGTGGTGAGAGCGGCTCGCCTGCCCCCAACGGCTGTACACGCTGTGCGGTCAGAAAGTAAATATTAGACAAGAATCTTTACAAATATACAGCCTACACCTGTAATGTTAAGGCTATCATGAATGTAAATACAGGGAATTTCTCAATATACGTCTCATCATTGCATTCATAGACTCTCAAATAATGAAAAATACCCAGTAAATTTGGTGCAAAGCATACCACCAAATACAATCCAAAATTCAAATCCAAAGTTCATTCGTAAAACATCCCTAACGCAAGTACCATAGAAGCATCTTGTACCGCTTCATCTACCATCCACTTATTTCAGCGGCCCACAAAACCGACTAGAAAATTACAACCCACAAAGTCCTCAACGAGAACCACAGTCCTGTATGATGCTATTCTCCTGGTTCTATAGTCCCAGTAAGAAGCCCTGACCACCACCCTAAAGCCGTGTTGTCTGAAGCAGAGAGATGAGTGGTGGGGGAGAGAGGGTTATGTGCTTTACTACATTATGTATCAGAGATGCCACTCAGTCACTGACAAGGAAATCTGACAATTTTGGTCAATTTTCTGCAGGAAATTAAACAGAATTTGATGCAGAAACTCCAGCAAAAAAAGTAGAAATTCCTGCAAGAGTAGGAAAAGTGGCATCTCTGTGTATTAACATGTCATGGCCTCCAACTATTTTGCCTATTTCTCACCCAGTATTCATGATCAAGGTTTTAAGGATTCAATATGAAGAAACTGACAAAGGGGCCTGGTGCTTAATGATAGATTTTACTAAGCAAAAGTCTGCATGTTTTAGGCCTCGTGTAAAAGTGTTTTTTGCTGAACTGTAAGGCCTTTTCCCTCCAAAAGCTCGTTAAAGTGTTTTGCCGTAGTTAGGAATAGTAGGTGAGTAAGATAGAAAGGATACATGTAAGTAAGAAGACCCTTTAGATACCCTGACTGAAGTGAGAACCATGCGTCGGGTTGTGCTCTACTGACTTTTGACTACCGTAAATTCTCGCATAGAACCCGCCGCTAGTACCCAGATCAGATCCCCAGTGCGGCTTACAGGATTCTCCCAAATCATGGGGGCGGCTTATAGTTATAGTTATACGCGACTTAGGCTTTTCTACGCGAGAATTTACGGTAGTTGATATTGGTCACAAACATAAAACAATGATACGGTTGTAAAGGCAACCGCTTTGCACATAATCCAATTTTCATGAACTATGATTAGAAATATACCAGCAGCTAGTCAGTAGATCACAACAGCTAATCTGGGGAGGCCTATCGGTAATACCAGTTGGTCGGCCTGGGATGGTTATATTAAGTGACATGTTTGCTACAAGAGGAGGTCCCTACGTAAAGCCTCAACATGTATCGCGGTGACGCCCTGATATGAGCAGAATGTAACACCCGTGTAATATGACACAAACCTTCCTCCGTAGTATCGAATCCTGATTCTAACAAATACAAAATTATAAAAAGTAATTGTATAATTCACACACTTTTTTTCGTTAGATTTTTGAAATCACATCAATGTAGAAACTATCAACTATTATCTACAGAAGAAGTGAACTATTACCAGTATTCAGACTAGTATCAAAAATATACATTTCAACAAAGGGAATTTACATGAAGGTGTACGGTAGTTACTGTGGGATTATTACCCGGTACAATCCGCTATTTTCCACTTACCTGGAGATCCACTACGTATGTTGATACATTTGTCAGGGAAAACGTTGCGCCAATCTGTAATGTCAGATAGTCAGCCACGTTAAAACCGCCCACAACATTTTCATTTTTTTAATGAATCGTCCACAACAAGTTACTTGTAAATATCCAGGAGAGGTTCCATGTTCATAATCAAATAAAAGTCTAAAATACTAATTCTCCCAAAATATAATTATTTATATATGCTAAATCTTTTTTTCCATAAAATTTTTCCCCATTTAAAAATATGTGGTCAAAAGTTTTGCTGGCAATAATCTCTCTGATCACGCATGGTAAATACACATCGAGACGCAGGGTCTTACCAGTTGGTTCTGTGCTATGGAGATGTCGGCGACGCGGCCCCAGCCCATGGGGATGGAGTCGACACATCGGCCGGGCTCCCACGTGTACGACTTGAGGACGTCGGTGGCACCACTGTACAGGCACAGGCCGTCTGGGTGGTACGTCATCGACCTGAAAATAGGGGGTGTTAAAAAATTTAATTTTTGTTTTATAGATTTATCGTTTTACTGTCTCACCTTATATGCCTTAATAATTTGTTTTATCATCCACGAAAAGACTTCAGCCATCAACGCTTGAATTAGCATGCCTGTTTTGTTAATCTATAAATAACTTTTTTTGATCTATTTTTTTCATAGGATATTCCAAGTGTGAATGCAGGACTGACACTAGTAGAGGGACATAGTAACTGCCTATAGTCCGCTAATCTGAACTGTTCATTTACCCTTTAAGGACCACACAGTGCGTTATTGTCGTCACGGTGCATGAATGCACTCCTCTTATATGGACGAAAGCAAAAATATGCCTTCCTCTGCCGCGTGGCAACCTTGTAATGCACTCCTGGTGAGTAACTCGCCAATGCTGCATTCATGCATCATGCCAACCCTTCGGGGCTGATACACTTCCAAACCGCCAGCATTGTACATGAATGCAGTCCTGGTGAGATGCCCCAGGGCTGCCTTCAGGTATTATGACACCAAGGACATTAAAGCAGCATGCGGCCCTTAAAGGCTTAACACCTACTGTGTGGCGGTAAGGTAGGACTCACCTGATGCCGGTGGAGTCTGAGCCGTCTGTGGAGCTGACTAGTTGGAACGACTCCAGGTCCCAGAAGCGGACCGTCCTGTATCAAGATAGAAGAAAGGTTATTAGAATTCCTTTTAAGCGGACCGTCCTGCATGAAAATAAGGTGCAAGGTTATTAGAATTTTTTTTTGAATTTTTTCAACTTTTTTTTTATAAATGACACATTCTTAACTCTCATGTTTCATGTAGTTCGATTGCATGTTTGCATTTTTGAACTTTCTGAGGTTTGGCAAATCTAGCAGTTAGAACCATTAAGATTATTCTGCTAAAACAAATAAAAACACAATTATATTCTGCTAATTGCCCGTTTGTTAGCGCATGGTTCTACTCACCTATCTGCACTGCCTGAGGCGAGGAGGAAGTCGTGAGGGTGGAACTCTACGGCCGTCACCGGGCCCGTGTGACCCTTGAGGTCCGTTAACGTCTTACCCGCCGTCAGATCCCATAACTACAACGGAGTTACAGAGAATGTGATATACATGTAGATATTATCAACTAAATGGTATATGTGATTTCTATATACATTGTATTATCACTTTTCCCCCTCTTCTTCTTTTTCTAAATTTTTTAAAATTCTAAATTTAATCATCTATATATTTTTTTAATTCCAATCATCTATATATTCACGTTCTTACTTATAATGTTAGTATTCAGTTCAACTATTACTTCAGAAATCCGTTTTTCTTTAATGCTTCAGTGCAATACTTACTTTAAGTAGCCCGTCTTCTGCAGCGGAGGCAATCCACCGACCGTCGGGGCTAAACCGAATAGAGTTTACGCAGTTCGTGTGGCCCTATAAAGGAGGCAATAACCATGCAGTTAGCATTAAAGTGAAACTGTATCGTCCTTGTACATTTTTACCTCATACCGATACTTGTGAATTGTATTGTATAAAGATGTTTATTCAGTGAGAAACATGTCTATTTGATTAAATCATATTGCTTCTTTACTATGCAACATTCAACGGACATGTATATACCAATGACATAGCGATAATATTGTACATTTTGCATTTAATGTTGTTCATGGTAAATTGGGAACCTACCTTATATGTGAATATACAACCCTTTCTACGAATGTCCCATATCTGAGAAAAGAAGAAGGCAAAGGATTATAGTTTAAGGTATTATCAAAGGAAAAGGAAATGACTCATTCCATGTTATGTCATATTTTCAGGATGAATAAATTATTTTTCAAACAAAGTCACCAAAGGACAGCAATCATCACACATTCTTTCATGGTGTTAAAATGGAAGGGAAACATAGAGTAAGTTTATCATTTCTAACAACCAGATTCCTGTAGAGAAAAACAAACAAATGATGACTACAAAATGCTGAGAGCGCACATGTGACTCCCCTGGGGGAACTCCAGCAGCGGGAGCGGCCATGTCACCTGTTGTACGCTAGACGGGTGTTACTAGGACAAACAACTAACAGATGTGGTGACATAGAATGTGCACACTGACTGCTGACCCCCCCCCCTCCAACACACACACACATCTAAGTCTACAGAGACTGCTGCCCCCCCCCCCCCCCCCCACACACACACCTCCCCAGTGTACCACAGAGTGTGGGAGGACAGTCGGCACTTTAGTTGAGTGAGGCGTGAAAACGGCACGAGCCATTGTCCTCTAACCAGACTGAAACATATAAAACAGTAATCCTAACTACCTGTGACCTCCCCCCCTCCCCGCCCCCACATCCCTTCCTGGTCCTTCCCTCCTCTCTTAGGTGCCCCCCCCCCCCCCACTCCATTAACTCTTTAAGGGCGGCATAATGTATCCTCGCATTATGCCTGGTCGACGTGATGCATGACTGCATTATGCCTGGTCGACATGATGTATGAGATCGATACACTCCCGAAGGATCGGCATGATGCACCAATGCAGCAGCGGGGCTGCATTGGTGCATTACAACGATAAACGCCACCATCTACATACATGATGTCTTTAAAGGACTATCAACCCCCCCCCCCCCCACACACACACACACACAGCAGCACGTAGATGCCTCCTCCATGCCCCGACGTGTCTGTCTGGACGAGTCTGTATCTTCATAAGACACCCTTTGTATACAACTTGTCATGCCGTACCTTCTCGGTGGGATCTATGTTTTGTTTGATCTGAATTCTCTGGAGCTGAACGGCCTGTCTAGGCCACACGGGTGGACTAGATTCTATATGTCTATGTACAAAGTACCGAGATCGGAAGCATCAGTGAAATGATTACCCTTGGTGAATTTGTACTTAGAATTTTTGAACCATTTTCAGGTACATGTGTACTTCCCTAGTTATCCCTTTAACCTGTTAACACTCGCACAGTGCTATGATGTGCTATGCCCTTAGTCGTCATGCTAGATGAATGGCGAGCAACTCGCCAGGCTGATTTCATGCATCATGACGACCAAGGACATAATGCATTAATCAGGGTACCCACACAAATTTCATTTTCAAATTCCATGTGTTTTCCCTGAGCCACGGCTGAATTTCCCTGTGCTGTTTGCTTTGGAACTGTTATTCATAATATTAATATTCATAATTGGGTAGTCTGTCAGGAGTCAAAATTTTGAAAATCTAGAAGCCAAGTAGTGCATTCTCGTGCTTTTTGAGAATAGATCATACCACCACCACCATTATGGTTTCAAAATGTTTTTCCCTGTGTGCAAAAATATTTTTCCATGTGTTTTCCCTGTGTTCTGGAAACATTTTCAAATTCCATGTGTTTCCCTGACAGGGAATCGATTTTCCCTGTTATTCCATGTTTTCCCTGTTTGTGGGTACCCTGATTAATGTTGCCCTTAAATTTAGAGATACCACTCACTGACACTAGTCGACAAAAAGTAGGAAGTCTTGAGATTTTGCTCAATTATTTGTAGGAAATTAAATATTTGTTTTTTTACAGACATCCTAGTGGAAAAGTAGGAATTCCTGCAAAAGTAGGAAAAGTGGTACCTCTGCCTCAATCTACATCTTCATGAGTTGCTGAGGTTGTCTCAGGACAGGGTTATCAGCCAGTATCATGGCAGTTATTGGCACCTGTGTTATCGTGCCAGGAGATAGGGAGGAACCCAGAGTATGACATCAACAACGTGCTGAGGGTTTGTGGTGACAAGCCAGATCCACTCAATATGAAGCCCTTCATGATCTTAAGAACATCTTCTTCAACTTAATGTAATTCCCAGCCATGTCAATGTCATCTCTGATAATAGCTCCGAAACAGCCAGAACCTCTACAACCACAGATTTCCACTTTCGAAAGCCGCGAATCAAAACCCCAGTGGGGCTTCAATATAGGATTTTCCCAAACTCGGGGTTAAATTTCTACGAGGCTTTGGCTTAAATACGCAAGAATTCATGGTAGCTTTACGTTTCCATGTTACATGTTACAAAGGAATGTGGTTCTCCTTTACATTTCTGAGTCACATCAGTGGCTGGTGCCTATCTTATAATTGTCAATTTGATTGAGAACCCACCTTAATATTTGTGTCTAGTGATCCTGATGCAACAAAGTCTCCGTAGGGATGGAAGTCTAAACTCTTTATGGTGGACTTGTGACCTGTTAGCGTCCGTACAACTGGAAACAATAAATACAATATATTTATTACTGTAAATAATATAACAAAATGATTATTACTTTATAATACAAAAAAAGTGATTATCATAGCAATCTTGCACAGACAAACTATAAAATCAGTTTGTTTATGACTAAAATAATTAGTGAAAATATAATTCAATCTCATACATGTAATCTATTATCTATTTGTAAAATTTTAAAATGGATTGCTTACTTTTGGCTGCTTCAAGATCCCATATTTTGAGGGCCCCGGATAACGATCCAGCCACAACAATTTCTTCCGCATTACCGAACCGGACCGCCTCCACAGGACTAGTGTGACCCGTCAGGCTCTGAAATAAAAACGATTCACGAGGTTTTAAAACTGTATTTTTCCAATGATTTTTTTTATTATTTCATTTTATTTGTTATCTTGAGAATTCTTCTTTATCTTTAGTGTATACCACAGGATATATTGAGTAACAGTACAACCCAAACTGTTCAGTTGATAGCAGCTGTAATTAGAACCGTTTACATCAGTACTTACATAAGGGTCCCTTCTAGGTTACCTCTATGTTATAAACTTACTTATTACTTTCAGACATAAACTGGTCTACCACAAAATACTAATACCATTCATTCTTGTATCAAATACACAATCCGTGATAATCCCAGTCATAGCTTTAGTTCTAGACCCCAATCTTAATCCCTGCAGGTTGGTAATTAATGTCAGTTATCCTAATATGCCTTAATCACCCATTGTTGTATATGGGTTAACTAAATAATCCGGCACAAAACTATACAGAATTTTTTTCATTTGATTTCCTTTTCGTGTTTTTTTTACGGTCGCATGGTGGTCCATGTACCCCTGCATTTAGTAATAACCTTATCCCGTTTCAAATCTATGCGAATTTTGTTTCCAATTAAATGCAAAAGCATTTAACGTATTCATTTTAACATAGAACTGGACGAATTTCATTCCGAGATAGGTCTAGGAAACAATGCTATGTCCATAAGAAACTACTCACACTCTCAAAGCTATCAACCTAATGTCATGAATAACATTTCCTTTTGATGTCATCTCTGAAGATAAGGATTAGAGAAGAAAGAGTTACAAGTAGCTACTGCTTAAGTATGGTTTCAACTTCAAAGTAGTTTGAAACATCTTTCTGATACCTGGATCAGTCAGGGGCATTTTCAGTAGTACGATTTTCTGTCACCCGGAAACGGGCCCCTCTTGTCATTGAGCACTAAGAGAGTCTTTAACATACTCAGTCACTTGGGACCCCAGGGCTTCTTGTATGTACTGTATCTTTATTAAAGAACTGATTACTACAGAATGAGACAAGGGGGTGTTTTATGAAGTTGGGAAAGGAGGGGGCGGGATATAAGATAAAGATAAATCCTTAATTTTTTTCTTTTTTTTTTAAAGAAAAAACACACTCAATGTTGGGACAAAATAGGTCTAACACGATACACACATTGACAATGGCTCTATCATATCAATACCCTGAGCTATATATCCGTCTTGGCCTAGACCTGAGTTAATTGGTTTTGTCGTGATCATTGAGATGCCCTATACTGTACGTTCCTCCGTCCCACCTCAGACACCTGGTGCCTTAACCATGTGTGTCAGGTTACTTATTGATAACTGTACAAAGGACTAAACAGCTACATATCTAAGGAGGAAATAGACACACTGATAGGGTACTTGGCTCAAATCCATTTCCTATCTTCTAGTGTCTGCACGTCTCCACAGAAATGTTGGACACGGTGGAATCTTGGGAACATGTTCAAATGACGTCATGGCAGAGAGGGCTAGATGGGATGTATTACAGATCTAGTTGTATTCTGAGACCAGTAAAAGGCTGTGACAAGGGGTAAACCGAACATTGTTAAAAAATCATCAGAATTACAAAATCAGAAAAGGTCGTGACTCACTGTACAGGTAATGGAGGAAGGGGGCGTGTGGCCATTATACACTTAATAACTTAATAAGTATAAAATGGTACATTATACACTTTTTACTGATTACTACAGAATGCGGCAGGAGCGGAACTATGAAGTTGGGAAAGGAGGGGGGAGCGAGATATTGGGGAGAAAAAAATCCTTGAATTTTTTCTCCTTTTTTTTTCTCCCTTTTTTTTTTTTTTTTAGAAAAAAATCAATGTTGGGGCAAAATAGCGGGGGGGGGGGCAGACAGGCATATATAGAGAGATGCTGAGATAAGCGTTGTGTGTGTGGACCACGTGGTTGTGAGGCTACCCCCAGTGGTGTGGCTGTGTCGGCGTCCCCGGTCAGGTGTTTAGTATTCATGTAGCAGCACGTCAAGTGGTCTCTCCCAACCTGCAGCTTATATATATGTGTGTGGCAAGGTTTCATGACTCACAAGTCTGCCATACACTGGGGCAGACAGGATATTTGCTATATCATTCACAGCAGCGGCATGTGCCTCTTTGTAGTCTTACGTTTTTTTTGTCTCTCCTCTAGTTTAGACCTTCAGTGAAGACTTCACCACTTTCTGTAGATACAACCATCAAAGTTTACTTTCTTCTCTAGATATCTTTATCACTGACTTCATGAGACATTCCTGGGCTAGGAACAATATCATAAAATACGAACTACTGCTGTTTTGCAAGCTCACTATTGAGGGATGTCAACCCATTCAGCGAAAATGGTGACTTTGAACTCTTGAGATTCCCCAATTCCACGCATCTGTTGACACAAGCCAACTCAATTTGCATAGGAATCTGTGAGTCAACATTGACGCTGAAGTAAAAATGATCCTACAAAGAGTCCCAGTCTGTTTAGGGGTTTTCTATACCAATGAATACTAATATGTTCGGGCTGAATCATATGGCCTTGGAATTTAACACGAAGTTTCAAGGTACATCTCCATTTGAAATTCTTTACATTTTCTTTATAATGTTCCATGTTCATGGTGCCAACATAATATTAAAGTATAAATGTCTACTTTTATGTGACTAAGAGGATGCATGTACTTTATTCTGCATCAGTGATACCGAGTCCATATCAGCAGCTGAGATAAGGGGTATCTCCTTAAGACCTGGTAATCGTCCAGCCCCACTTCATGATCTATCAGGTTGGCTGTCTCTAAGGCATGCTCTATTCTGAGCACATATCAGTGTACACAAACCAAATCCCTTTTAGTAGGTATCCCAGGTCATTTTCAGATATTATTGTTACACATGTGGAAACGGGTTAGATGGATAGACCATGTTCAGTGATGAAAACGGTTCAAATATCATACAAATCGGTCATGCGGTTTGGATTTGACAGCCATTTGAAAATGTAAAAATGCTGTTTGGACTTAGCCAATTTCAGACCTTGGTTTCCACTAGATTATGTGGGCATATTGTAACCATTCTGGAATCCGTGAAGAAATGAATAGATACTGGAATATGCTTGATCCCTGATCACTGTATGTATCTCCTTCACTCAATGAAGCCTCAGTAAGTGCATACTTCAACCTTTATTTTTACAGACCCACAAAAGTGTGATATATTACATATGTTCTCATAGATCTTGCACAGAAATGGTTGAATATCTCAAATTTGGAAGGGTCTCATTTCATCACCAGGTCAGATATCTTGCTGGTTCTGTAGAAACCCTTTGTATAAGTCATGGAGACTTTGCCTATTTATTTTCTGATCTCAATATTCAAGATTAACTTCACAATTGTTATTCACAAATGAGAGAAACACTAATTGTCCCAATGTCCCTGAACAGTGAAAATGACCAGACTCCAAATCAACACTACACATCTGTTATTTCATGTATCAAGTTGAAATCTTCTATAAGCATAGGTCAATATGGTATGCATCATTTCCAAGCAAGTTTTTCCCATTAAGCTTGTCAAATGATACTGAGTGATCAGATAAAAATCATGAAATTCCATGAAATTGCTGAAATATCACTCATATCCAGCCACTTTATGGCATCTGAAGACAACATTTCTTTTTCACTCCTAAATCCAACCTTTAATGAAAACCATTTATACTATTCCTATAATATAACAACACAATTATGTAACTTTAAAGGCCATTACATAATGATTTACAAATCCTGATAATGTGGTTCTCTATATGTTTGGAACAAATGGCTTTGCAGTTGATATATTTGAATGGCATCACAAGAATGAGGAAACTGAGGGGTATATATAAATCATACGTATTGATAGCATGTTATGTAACCTGTATAACCAATATGTGAGAAGACAAACTGTCAGACCTGGACTCTGGTTCATGGGCTTGGGTGTTTCATTTCACTATCCCTGTTACACCATTGATAGTGTCAGCAAAGTAATTAGTGAATCTCACAGAGCAAAGAAACACCTTTCAAATGTCTCCAAATATGTGTATCTAACATTTCAAAAAAGTGCCGAAAAGTGTGGAAAATTTCACAAAAATCCTTGTTTCTTTCATTTAAAAATACTTCCAATAGCCCTACCACTGCTTGTCATACCTCAAAATGTGGCCCTGAGTGTCCCGCTTTAATTAGTAAAATTTCTGAGACTATATCTCTAATTGTGTGGAAAAGAAAGCAGTATCCATTTGGGGGGTGAAGGGGGTTGAGAGCTTTATTCGGCTTTCGCTCTTACGCCATAAGTCCTATCAACTAGTTAGTTAGTGCATTTGATAGAGCAGAAAAATACCTTTCAAATGATCCCAAATATGTCTATGTAACATTTCGAAAAAGTGCAGAAAATTGCCCAAAAATTCTTATTTTTTAATTGAAAAATACTTCTAATAGGCCTACCCCCACTTGCAATACCTCAAAATGACGCCCAGGGCGCCCTGCTTGCAATGGTTAAACTCCTGACCCTGTATCTCTAATGGCGTGGGAGCGAAATCAGTATATAGACAGTGTGTCCTTCAGGGATGCATTGCTACTCAGTGATAGAAGGTCCTGTTTTCCAAATAATAGCCAACTTCACAGCATCAGTAAGGGTACTTAACATCATTATACAGCTATGCTGATGCATCGGGCTGATGCAGATAGAAGAGATCTTTCACCAGCATATTTCAGATAGGCCATAGTTTGGATAGTATGGATGGAATTTCATTTCTAAAAGTAGGTGTTTTGGGGAGTGTACACTCGAGGACACGCCCAGCGGCTGCCTACTGGGATACCTACTTTTAGCACTGGATTAAATTGGTACTTTGGTTACGTTATTCAGTCTTTGAATCATGTGTTTCTGTAGATAAATTCACTGCATATGTATTGATACTGTGAGAGGATTTAACTTTACAGTAAATTATCAGTGTTGCCGAAATGGCATCGGCACATCGGCTTTTGCCGATGTAGAATCTGAATCCTATTAGAAGCAAAGTTATGGCCATGTAACGACTATCAATAAAGTTACACCTTTTTTTTAATACATTTTGTCTGTACCTATCAATAAAATTTACTTTTGACTGGCATTTTGGCATCAATGTATACACAGTTATTTCATGTGGCCTGTGTAGAAGACAAATGGCCTGTGTACGATCTCGCTACACAGGCCACATTGGCCTGTGTGCCTAAAAGGTTTTCGGCAACACTGAAATTATAGAGAAAGTGGCATCTCTACTCTAAATATATTTGCAACGGTTTTGCTTAGTTTGGCGACCTATAGCACAACCTGACTCGTATAGCGCCTTGTAGGGGACACATTACATGGAGTAATGCCAAATTGACAAGTCACATAGAGCAGTTGTGGAGCAGCGGACCCTAACTACCAGTGGTGCTATCTGTAGTCATACCCCATGTGTATACTAATAGCGGTTGATGATGCGAGTTAACCATTTAAGGACCGCATAATGCACTATGCCTTTTATAGGAATCATAAATGAAAGCAGGGCTGCACTTGCCGAGCCTTTGAGACTGTTGAGGGTCGGCTTAGTGCATGAATGCAACCCTGGCGAGTACTCACCAGGGCTGCATTTATGCATCATGACGATAAAGGGCGCTATGCTACCCGTAAAGGGTTAGGGTACCCTAAGGCCCTGACCCGGTGCCGAGGTGACATGCACACACTTACATTACAGAGTGAGTGGTATGTATATAATAGACGACTCAGTGTCCACTACAGGTAGAGATCTGAGCACTGACCCCAGCTCCACCCTAGAGTTATATAACCCTACTCATATTATGTCTGTTACCCGTGTAGGCTGCCCTCTTTGCCACATATATATGGGACATCCATCTTAGCACTTTAAGGGCCGCATAATACTTTACTGCAGTATTCCCGGCATGAATGCAGCCCTGGTGAGTATCTTTCCAGAGATGCAATAATGCAACTATCATGACGACAGATGGTGTAATGTATTCAAGAACTATGCGGCCCTTAGGGAGTGGTCAGGGGGGGGGGGGGGGGTCGGTGGATTTTCGCTCGAGTGGGTCGAAAAATTTTGGGTCCCCCCTGCAGGTTGAAATTTAGCGCGACCGACCCCTTTGAGCTATAGTAATATACGGGCTTTTTCGCTAAAAAGGGGTGCAATTTTTTTGCCCCCCCCCCCCACAAATCCACCACCCCCCCCCCCCCCCCTGTTGTGAAAAAGTGACCACTCCCTTAAAGGCTTAAGCCCATGTGTGAGAGGGCCATCCATTCGATCGACTCGATCGGGAACATGTCTGTCGCATGCATCTTTTTATCTAACTCCCAATCAATCGCAGCATCAGTTATACAATTAT
Source organism: Harmothoe impar (assembly GCA_947462335.1). NCBI lineage: Eukaryota > Metazoa > Annelida > Polychaeta > Phyllodocida > Polynoidae > Harmothoe > Harmothoe impar. The sequence continues at coordinate 62,784,950 of OX381712.1, read as the reverse complement.
TATAAGTTTGCAATGCCCCAGGTTTTTGAATGTTTCCAATAGGTACATTAATACAGTTAGAACCTCATGGCCTCCTGACCCTGGTATCACATAACCCCTGTGTCAGACTGCAGTAGTTATGAGAGCTCATCAATGTGGAGGTGAGTGCTTCTCAAGGCTCTTATTGATTCCCGATACCAGAACCGTTATAATACACACAGTGCTAATCATCAAACAACACATCATCCACATATATATGTCTCTATTTGACATTCAGGTTTGATTGATGTGCTGCCAAATTGAAAAAAAAAAAAAAAAACACTTTTTATATTACATTTTCCCCAATACGCCCCCCCCCCCTCCTCGTTGGCTAACGTACGCTTACTAATACTGTATAGTGTGGTGCAAGAGACACAACCTATCTAAATGACTGAGCGTGTGAGCGTACTCACAGATGACTCAGGGTTAGGTAACAGAGTGTATGAAGATAAATAATTTGTGCTTCTGTGAAAAGCAATTTGTGCTTCTGTGAAAAGCAATTGTACATGGTCGATTTGTTGTTACTTTTTCATTGGAAATGTATCTTTTTATGTAAAGAATTTTGTAAATATTCAAACTAGAAGTACACCTATGACAAGATGAACAATATTGAATAACCAGAATGTAAGATACCCAAATCGCCCTAAGTGTTCAGATTAGGGAGATAAAGCCCTATTTGAAATTATATACAGTTTATTTTAGTGTATATGTTGCCATTGAAACTTACATTTAGGCCAGAATGCATCAAAATAGACCTTAACTTTTGGTACCATCTTTTTCAGCATGAAAAATTGGACAAAACCATTTTTCACCCCAAAAAAATATTGTTTGACTTTTTATTTAGATTTTTGCCTTAAATATTGCTCAAATCATATTGAAAAAAGTTAAAGATCATCGAAGTTAAGATGCCCAGCATTTCTGAAATATTGGATGTATGTACACACCGATTAAGATATGCAGAGACAATATGCCATAGATTACTGTCAGAAAAAATTGTGGAATTCTACCAACTTTTAGGCAAACCATAGAGGGTCGAAAATCGGCGGGTAACTCACATAAATGCGTGTACGGTCCTGTACAGTAAACTCGCAATAATGCGTGTACGGTAAAGGAAGGGTTAACGTCCAGACGTAGATCAAATACCTCACGGGACATCTCAAGTTGGCAAGGAGTCATCCAGAAATAGTGGTAGTCTGCCTTGCAGTAGTAGGACAGATATTTATATGCTGCTTGCCCAATACAGCAGTGACCGCATCTATGGATGATCGAATCTATGAAATGAATGACCGCATCTATGAGGTGAGGGAGAAAACCGCTACCGGGGCACATCCCCTACTCTTTTCGAAGGATAGCAAGTGTTCTTTTATTTGCCTGGTCCTACATACCTGGGCTAGTACCATAGTAGGCAGGGCCAGACAAACCACGGCCTTTGATATCTCAGACGTGGTTCACTGAGGAGGAATCCCATGCCAGACCACCAGCAAGAAGGCCCGGGCCCGCGCAAATGGGCAGCGGTTGTGACTGCTTACGTGACTGCACGAGACCCCTCAAGTTTTGTCGCCTTTTACAAATCCGGTATGCCCATTGGTATTGTGGAAGGCTCCTGATGAAGTTATTCTACTCCTTCATGCCCCCATCATGAAGGTCCACACTAACACTCTGGTGCACTTTGGTGGACCTCTGGTGCATTTTGGTGGAGTTCTGGTGCACTTTGGTGCACCACTGGTGCACTTTGGTGGAGTTCTGGTGCACTTTGGTGGACCTTTGGTGCACTTTGGTGGACCTCTGGTGCACCTGTGGTGCACTTTGGTGGACCTCTGGTGCACTTTGGTGCACCCCTGGTGCACTTTGGTGGACCTCTGGTGCACTTTGGTGGACATCTGGTGCACCTCTGGTGCACTTTGGTGGACCTCTGGTGCACTTTGGTGGACCTGTGTTGCACTTTGGTGGACCTCTGGTGCACTTTATTGCACCCCTGGTGCACTTTGGTGACCCTCTGGTGCACTTTATCACACCCCTGGTGCACTTTGGTGCACTTTGGTGGGCCTCTGGTGCACTTTGGTGCACTTTGGTGGACCTCTGGTGCACTTTGGTGGACCTCTGGTGCACTTTGGTGGACCTCTGGTGCACTGTAGTGCACCCCTGGTGCATTTTGGTGCACCTTTGGGGACCCTCTGGTGCACTTTGGTGGGCATCTGGTGCACTTTGGTACACCTCTGGTGCACTTTGGTGGACCTCTGGTGCACTGTAGTGCAACCCTGGTGCACTTTGGTGGACCTCTGGTGCACTTTATTGCACCCCTGGTGCACTTTGGTGGGCCTCTGGTGCACTTTGGTGGACCTCTGGTGCACCAAAGTGCACCAGAGGACCCCTGGTGCACTGTAGTGCACCCCTGTTGCATTTTGAGGACCCTCTGGTGCACTTTGGTAGGCCTCTGGTGCACTTTGGTAGACCTCTGGTGCACTTTGGTAGACCTCTGGTGCACTGTAGTGCACCGCTGGTGCACTTTGGTTGACCTCTGGTGCACTTTATTGCACCCCTGGTGCACTTTGGTGCACCCCTGGTGCACTTTGGTGCACCCCTGGTGCACTTTGGTGGACCTCTGGTGCACCAAAGTGCACCAGAGGACCCCTGGCCCACTGTAGTGCACCCCTGGTGCATTTTGGGGACCCTCTGGTGCACTTTGGTAGGCCTCTGGTGCACTTTGGTAGACCTCCGGTGCACTTTGGTAGACCTCTGGTGCACTGTAGTGCACCGCTGGTGCACTTTGGTTGACCTCTGGTGCACTTAATGGCACCCCTGGTGCACTTTGGTGCACCTCTGGTGCACTTTGGTGGACCTCTGGTGCACTGTAGTGCACCCCTGGTGCATTTTGGTGCACCTTTGGGGACCCTCTGGTGCACTTTGGTGCACCCCTGGTGCACCCCTGGTGCACTTTGGTGCACCCCTGGTGCACTTTGGTGCACCTCTGGTGTACTTTGGTGGACCTCTGGTACACTTTGGTGCACCTCTGGTGCACTTTGGTGGAGTTCTGGTGCACTTTGGTGCACCACTGGTGCACTTTGGTGACCCTCTGGTGCACTTAACCACATCCCTGGTGCACTTTGGTGACCCTCTGGTGCACTTTGGTGCACCTCTGGTGTACTTTGGTGGACCTCTGGTACACTTTGGTGGACCTCTGGTGCACCTTGGTGGAGTTCTGGTGCACTTTGGTGGACCTCTGGTGCACCTGTGGTGCACTTTGGTGGACCTCTGGTGCACTTTGATGGAGATCTGGTGCACTTTGATGGAGATCTTGTGCACTTTGGTGGACCTCTGGTGCACTTTGGTGGACCTCTGGTGCACTTTAATGGACCTCTGGTGCACTTTGGTGGACCTCTGGTGCACTTTATCACACCCCTGGTGCACTTTGGTGCACCCCTGGTGCACTTTAGTGGGCCTCTGGTGCACTTTGGTGGGCCTCTGGTGCACTTTGGTGCACTTTGGTGGACCTCTGGTGCACTTTATTGCACCCCTGGTGCACTTTGCTGGACCTCTGGTGCACTTTTTTACACCCCTGGTGCACTTTGGTGGACCTCTGGTGCACTTTGGTGCACTGTAGTGCACCCCTGGTGCACTTTGGTGGGCCTCTGGTGCACTTTGGTACGCCTCTGGTGCACTTTGGTGGGCCTCTGGTGCACTTTGGTGCACTTTGGTGGACCTCTGGTGCACGTTGGTGGACCTCTGGTGCACTTTGGTGGACCTCTGGTGCACTTTGGTGGACCTCTAGTGCACTTTGGTGGACCTCTGGTGCACTTTGGTGGACCTCTGGTGCACTTTGGTGGACCTCTGGTGAACTTTGGTGGACCTCTGGTGCACTATAGTGCACCCCTGGTGCACTTAGGTGCACCCCTGGTGCATTTTGGGGACCCTCTGGTGCACTTTGGTTGGCCTCTGGTGCACTTTATTGCACCCCTGGTGCACTTTGGTGACCCTCTGGTGCACTTTACCACACCCCTGGTGCACTTTGGTTGACCTCTGGTGCACTGTAGTGCACCGCTGGTGCACTTTGGTTGACCTCTGGTGCACTTTATTGCACCCCGGGTGCACTTTGGTGACCCTCTGGTGCACTTTACCACACCCCTGGTGCACTTTGGTGCACCCCTGGTGCACTTTGGTGACCCTCTGGTGCACCCCTGGTGCACTTTGGTGCACCTCTGGTGTACTTTGATGGACCTCTGGTACACTTTGGTGGACCTCTGGTGCACTTTGGTACACCTCTGGTGCATTTTGGGGACCCTCTGGTGCACTTTGTTGGACCTCTGGTGCACTTTGGTGCACCTCTGGTGCACTTTGGTGCACCCCTGGTGCATTTTGGGGACCCTCTGGTGCACTTTGGTACACCTCTGGTGCACTTTGGTGCACCTCTGGTGCACTTTGGTGGACCTCTGGTGCACTGTAGTGCACCGCTGGTGCACTTTGGTTGACCTATGGTGCACTTTATTGCACCCCTGGTGCACTTTGGTGACCTTCTGGTGCACTTTACCACACCCCTGGTGCACCTTTGTGACCCTCTGGTGCACTTTGGTGCACCCCTGGTGCACTTTGATGGGCCTCTGGTGCACTTTGGTGCACCTCTTGTGTACTTTGGTGGACCTCTGGTACACTTTGGTGGACCTCTGGTGCACTTTGGGGACCCTCTAGTGCACTTTGGTGGACCTCTGGTGTACTTTGGTGCACTTCTGGTGCACTTTGGTTGACCTCTGGTGCACTTTGGTGGACCTCTGGTGCACTTTGGTGGACCTCTTGTGCACTGTAGTGCACCCCTCGTGCACTTCGGTGCACCCCTCGTGCACTTTGGGGACCCTCTGGTGCACTTCGGTGGGCCTCTGGTGCACTTTGGTACACTCCTGGTGCACTTTGGTGGACCTCTGGCACGCTTTGATAGACCTCTGGTGCACTTTGGTGGAGTTCTGGTGCACTTTGGTGCACCTCTGGTGCACTTTGGTGCGCCTCTGGTGCCATTTGGTGCACCTCTGGTGCGCTTTGGTGGACCTCTGGTGCACTTTGGTGGAGTTCTGGTGCACTTTGGTGGACCTCTGGTGCACTTTGGTGGACCTCTGGTGCACTTTGGTGGACCTCTGGTGCACTTTGGTGGACCTCTGGTGCACCTGTGGTGCACTTTGGTGTCACCCCTGGCAACATTTCTCTTACCCCTGGCGCCTTTCTCCTTACCCCTGGCGACATTTCTGTCACCATGTATCTGGTGCTTGCGGTATAATATGCCCAGTTTTTGCCCGGTTTTGGGGGTAGAAGAGAGAAATAGGAGCAGAATGGTGGAAAATTCCATTTCTATCTTGCATCCAAAAAGTTAATGCCTTGGAGCCTATGGAGGCCCATGGAGGTGGTAGCTTTTTTTTCCTACATTTACATAATAGCGAAAGAGAGAAATAAATTCGTAAAGATCGCAGTTCAATTTAGTCAAGAAAAATTTAGATTTTTAGAAAAAAAATTGCGCTAGATGCTATCCCCCGACCTTGCCTGTCTCATGTTTTTGTCGACTTTTGTCTATGTCGGACGATAACCAAAATATAAAGATTCTCCTATGTCACAAAATTGTCTTAAAACGCAAAATTAGTAGGTGTATATTACTCAGGGTTAATACCCTGAGTCAATGATGATGAACCATAGATCCGGCACGGGAAACTGCCAGTTACATTCTCTCTCACTATGTTGGCTAGATTGAAACATGACCAACTCTATTGTTGGAAAAATCAATGGATCTCTTAAATTTCTTATTGGTAGTGCATCCATCCGTGTTATCAACGCACCTAACGTAGTCAGGGACCGCTACCAGGAGACTAGGTTTTGGTCTAAATGAGTTAATTCGCAACGTTGCATCCAAACCATGTTTTAATATGAATTCTATGGTTGAATTATATATTAGCATCACAACTCACTAAATCAATTCTATACAATTTAGTAAAGTGGGTGTTACATTGTGTAGCTTCTAGAATGGATAGATTAATCAAAATATAATCCCCCAATATTATGACTTCTTCTCCTATTTCTGGGATGTGTGTCATCATTACTGACCAGTGTTTTGAGGCCGGATATTTATAGAGCGTTTTGCACTTGCAGACGATCACTGCATTTGGCTATCTCCCAAGAGCACCCCCCCCCCCCCTCCACCCACCCACCAACCCACCCACACCCAAACACACAAGTCCCTCTAGCCTACACCACCAACCCGTAATGGTGCCTACAGCTGGCAAGGCGCCAACAGGTTCTCATTGTTAAAAACCAGTTAAGGTGCCATCAAAACGGAGGTGACAAGTCTAGTACTCGTGCAGCTTTGTCTAGTTCAGTGGGGGATGTGGTTTAACTTGATGGTCAAAATTGGCGATGACTTTAGAGGTACAGAGACTGGGAGTATGTGGGGAATTCTGGAACATGAGCAGTCAAATCAAAAACCTGTCGGACACTGGCCAAACTGACAACAATAATTCCTTTAACGGAGTACACAGTATTTTGCAAATGTTTGCCAGAAATGTATCACCGAGGAAAAAGAAGGTGTTTTTTAAAACTGCAACAGGTCTATTTTTAGAACACAGACTGACTGTTATGATAAGCTCGTAATCCGTTTAGGCTTGGCCATATTTAAGTTCAGCAACAGGTGAGCGAGTCAATGTTTTGTTCAGGTATTAAATGTACCCACTTCCCCTTCATTTTACAGTCATGTGATTTATTGTCTAACAGTTGCAGTATAGGTACAATGGCAACATTAGTCCGTCCAGTGCTATTTTGGCGTGTAACACCGTTTTGGGTTGGGTTTACCTACATGGGGTTGGGTGGGTGTAGGGGTGGGGGATGAGGGAACTTGGTTTGGCTAGCTTTGACTTTGTGACTGTATATACTAGACCATGTTGGGAGGCTGCGGGGGGGGGGGGGGGGGGTGCTAGACTAGATCAGGTTGTGTGTAGGGGGATGGGGATGGTACCGAATACTAAACGTAGTGTGTTATGTGAACCAGTACTGCAGTTAGATCCTAGAATACACATTCTACTGAAGTGTTACATCTATATAGTTTGTTTGTTTCTTGAGAGAAAAAAAGACGGCCAGATGCTTTAATATGGAAAGACATTCTTCCTTGTGAGAAAAACACCACCCTCTATTCGGAGATGCCTCTCCCTGATAGACTACGGTTCTGAGATTTTAGGATTTGGGTCGACTCTCTGCGGGAAATTAACAAAAATTGCAGAAATTCCAGTGTAACACAGGAATTACCCAAAAAGTAAAGAAAATAGCAGCATCAAAAGGACAAACACTTCATTGATCCCTGGTGGACAAAATGCAGGAAATCTTAGAATTTCAGTCAATTTGTGCATGAAATTACAATGATTCCTGCTAAAAAGTAGTCTCAAAATTCAAAAAAATGGAGCATAGATATTCGACCTGAGGCCCCAAGGTTTCATCCCTGCTCCACTCAGGGACTCCCAGTACTACCCCATATATATGATACAAGGGGGGAGGGGGGTGGGGGAGGTTTGGGGAATAGGTAGTCTGGTTGGTTTAATAATGGTTATTTTATCATAGAACTATTAAAGCATTTCCTAGGCGGAGAAGGAGATTGCATCGAGGTAAGCAGATCTAGGATATCAAAGAGGATTTCTCACTTCTCCCTCAGGAGAGAACTCCTGAACCAGCGCCTACATCAATACCCCCCCCCCCCTCCCACCGTGAGCCCAGACAGGTATAGACTTACTACACAGGTAGTGATAAACTATGGATGATATCCTCTTATCTCCGTACTAGTCTAAGTACACAACATCTGATATAATCCCTTCTGGGGGATTGACAAGCACTCCTCTGATATCAATACCTGCGTCTCACTGAGGTGATGTGTGCGAGGACTGGGGAAGGGGGGGGGGGGCATTGTAGTTTTACCGACAGAGATTTACTACCCCCTCCCCCCCCCCCCCTATTCTCTGCACCACATTCCCCACACTGTGCCTAGGGGCAGCAGGCCCAGGAATTTAAAAAGTGGGGGTCCACTAAACATCAATGTACCAACAAGTGTCGCGCGGAAAATCGGGGCGTATAGAAATATCATTAAAAATTGAATTTCAAACAAAAAGAAAAAGGCGGGAGAGGGTCGGACCCCTAGGACCCCCCCCCCCTCTCTCTCCCTCACTGATACGCCCGTGGTACCCCACGTTGAGTACAGTGCTAAGAAGCTGCATGTTACACACACCGTATCTGGCTCTATAGGTTGTATATGGCTTTTAATGTGCTTGTGTTTTGTCTCCTCCAGTACCTGAGTGTGTTAGCACGTGTACACAGCCGGCTCACACCCTGTTTACACATGACGTCATCCCCCCCCCCCCTGGAGGAACCACTACACTCCATGCCTGGCCTGCTGGCACGGCTGGTAACCTCAGTATGCTCCATACCTGGTAATGGGTACTGGTTTTTACCAATATAGATGCTCATTTAATTGGTCTCCACCTAGAGCAGCATGTCGCATAATATGAGTATTATGAAATGTGTCATTATGATGCAGCAATGCAGCCATGGCGAGTGACTCGCAAGCGCTGCACTCAAGCATCATGCTGACCCTATAGGCGTGTAGCTGGATGAATTATCAACCAATGAAATAATTCCCTGGGCTTCACTGCGGAATTCTTAGGGGGCATTATGTAACAGCCTGTACCCATTGTGATTACTGTACTGTGCGTATCTCGCCAGTTACCAGATCAAGCAATGGTGCCCCCTACTAAGGAACCTGCAATCTCGGTATACCGGGGTAGCTGGATGTCTTATGGGCGCATCCATTACTTAAGCTTGTAACTGGTGAGATAAGCACTGATTACCGCGGTCACATGGGTACAAGCTGTTACATAATGCACCCTAAAAATTCTGCAGTGAATGCAGGGTGTTATCTGATTGGCTAATAATGCATCCAGCTAGATGCCTATACCGAGGTTTCAGGTTTCTTAGTAGGGGGCACCATTGCTTGATCTGGTAACTGGTGAGATAAGCACTGATACAGCAATCACAATGGGTACAAGGTGTTACATAATGCCCCCTAAGAATTCCGCAGTGAAGGCCAGGGAGTTATCTCATTGGTTGATAATTCAACCGGCTAGGCGCCTATATTGAATTATCAACCAATGAGATAACTCCCTGCCCTTCACTGCGGAATTCTTAGGGGGCATTACGTAACAGCTTGTACCCATTGTGATGACTGTACAGTGCTTATCTCGCCAGTCACCAGATCAAGCAATGGTGCCCCCTACTAAGGAACCTGCAACCTCGGTATAGGGTTGACTAACTTCTGATGGGTCCGCATGATGCACCAATGGCGAGTTACTCGCCTGGGCTACATTGGTGCGTCATGACGACAAATATCATCATACTCATATTATGCAACATGGTGTCATTTAGGGGGTTAAGTGCCCCGGTGCTTATAGCTTTGGAGGCATGTGTACCCTGGCGCTTATACGAGATAGGCGCTTATTTCAATTTTAAGATCCATTTTTTGTGTTTACGTTATATTTGAAGGTTCCTATAGGCTATACCCCAGCCCTTACACAAGACCGGTGCATATTTAAAAACCCGGCGCTTAAAGATGGCGGTAGGGTAACTAGTCTAGTGTTAACAAATTACTACTTCCTTAGAAACCAAACGTACAAAACTCATATACCTGTATACATGTATTTCACTTTCAAACAGCTAGAACAAATAATGGACAAGACCTTACACAGGATAAAGTCTCACCTGTGACACAGAGCTAATTGTAATTACCACCTGCCGCAGGTGACTTATAGAGACGGCTTATTGTGCTAATTGGCATTCCGGGTCAGCTTATCACGGAGGATTATGACGCATGTGTTATTATGGTTTCTTCTACCAGAAAATAATGTGATAATTCAACTATTAGTGAATCACTTCTCATTACCTGTCCTCCATATTTACACATGTGTAGGTGTTGGACACATTCATCACTGATATGTGTAGTTGTAATTGTATGCAATATTATACATTGTCAGACATAGCTAGCCTAGATATCAAAAGATACCAGAGATATTAAAAAGATGTACCTATGGCCCAGTATGATGAGTATGAGTACCTTTTTCAGTTATCTCATTTCGTGTAAACTACTGCAGCTTGGGGGCCCGCGGGACCTTCCATGGTGTGTGTTTTTTCATCAATAATTATTTATTCACTTAGAAAACAAACATACTGACCATTATGCAGTTGGGTTTCCCCACGGTCCACATATTGACCTTCTTGTCCTCGCCTCCTGTGACCATGACATGGCCAGACTTGTGACCGAGGGCAAGGCAGTTCACCTTGGACCCATGGGCCACAAACTCCTCTGTGGACAAAAATGGAGGGGGAAAAAAACATTAAAAGGGATACAAGAACAAGAATAAGCTGTTACCTAGTTGAATATTCGTATATTTTCTCTCATTATAGTACATAATTGCTCTCTTATTTATTGGTCATCATTTACTTTCAACTGTCATCGTACAGTTGGTCTAATTACCGGTACACATGTCACAACTAGATTATTATTATTATTAATAATATAAAAAAAATCCATCTTATATTTTAGTCTAGACAGGTACTGAGGTGATGAGTCTGGGCCTGAGGCCACTCATCTGTAACCACTCACTACTAGGTAGATATGTTTTCTATGCACATTCCTATTTAAATAACCATTTCAAATACAGCTAGATTGTATGAGTTTATCATTTATGAATCGGGTATAAATTGTGACTGAGTGATTGAGCTAGGCATCCAGAATCAGATTCCAGTACATTTTTTTGTCTTTTGAGTTTGACACAGAAAAATCAAGTCACGGTATATCAAAGCGTAAAGTGAATTGTTATAACATATTTACAAAAAGTAGATGGTCAAACTTACGTAACTTCCATGCTCTCTTTGTGGATGACATCTTCTTAAAGTTATTAAATCAAACTTGTTGGAAAAGTTTCCAAGGCAGGTACTTGATTTCTTGTCCAGATTTCACTCAGTGTTGCGAGTTTGACAACATTCAAGTTCCCTACATGTTGGTGATCCGGGACCAATCACCAAATACATAGTTCCAAACTATAGTAAATAAACTTAAGTTAGATGAATGTCAATATTCAGAACAGCAGAGATGTATTGATGAAGTTATTTGACAAATAATCCTCATTTTAATCGATCGGAATCCATACCGTCTCTCTGTGAATCCACTTCCGTAGATACGGAGTAAATCTAGAAAATAATTATAATCAAAAACGAAAATAGAACGACTTTACAGCAACTTCTACATTAAATTAGAATACTTTCTCTCATATTTTAGCCTTAAACCCCTGTGGCTCAATTATTTATATTCATTTCGATTTATGACATTCAATTTACAATCAAATCACGGGCAGTATTCGCCGCGGAGGAGTAATCTTCTTCCGGTACAAAAGGAGACTAGCAGACGGCAAACCCAAAATGTATTCAATATGTATATTGAGGCATTTGAGCAAACGAACAACATCATCATATATTCACAGAAAGCTACATTATATCCAAGGACAATCCCCGAATCCCAAAACAAGAGAGTATTTTTATTACGTGGATCATCAAGGACAGGTACAATGAACTACACACATTATCGCTCACTAACGACTGTGTATTTGACATCTGCCATCTGGATTCAGCAATTTCTGGCCCCACCTACCATTCAGTTCAGTTCTTTAACTTTAGATTCATTATCAGATTATAGAGAATATACATATCGGTATATTTATGCTGCTTTTATCACAATCGGAGGCTGGTGACAGGTGTCACCTACCAATTTGTACCAACCATTTATTTAAAATACAATTATGCAGGCCTCCCACCGATTCCTTTATTCCTTTAAAATTCCTTTAAACTGGGTATGATTCCTTTATTCCTTTAAAACTCCTTTAAGTGGCTTGAAAATTCCTTTATTTCCTTTAAAATGGTCAAATCCCATAATCATATCATATATATCTTACAATAAGTTCTGTAAGCCTTGTTATATGTGGTGCTAAAATTCACCAGATTGCACCATTTCAAGAATTTTTTTCTAAAAGCTCTCCCTCCATAAACAAGTTCCATCCCCACTCATAAAGGATAATGCAGATCTGGGCCTTAATATATATTCTGCCACAACACACCAGAATGGCCCATTTCAAGTCCCCCTAATAAGCGCCCACCCCCCGTTTTTGGCCAATTTTTATACTACAAATAACCAAAAATATCTCAATTTTTGACCCCAATGAAACTCTTACTACTAAAAGATGTCCATAATCATTTTTAAGCGCACTGTGCGCTTATTACGTCGAATATGGTAATGGTTATAAACTCCTCAGATTTCATAGATTTATTTGTTTTCAAATTGGTCATTCTTGTGATTTGTCCAGGTCCAATCTGATCCGGGCTGGGAAAAAACTGATCTCTGCCTAAATAGATGTGGTGCCAAAATCGACCAGATTGCATCATTTCAAGTCTAGAATTTCAGATTTTCTCAAAAAGCTGTCAAGGTTCCAGCCCCAGTAATAGAGGATAATACAGATCTAATGCTTAAATTGTGTACCTAAATCCACCATATTGCGCCATTTCAGGTCTAGAATTTCCAAATCTTCCCTCCTAATGCAAGATTCCAGCCCCAGTCATAAAGAATAATACAAATGTAAGGCTTGAATGCTGTGCCAAAATGCACCAGAATACACCATTTTAAGTCTGAAATTACCAAAGTACTTGAAACTTTACCTCTGAAAACAAGGTTCCAGTCCCAATCATGGAGGATAGATACTGAGCTTTAATATGTTTTGTGCCAAAATGCACCAGAATGCCCTATTTCAAGTCTCTAGCCTTTCCAAATTTTCCAAACCCCCCTAGTTGTACAGCTGCGGTCCGCACTGTTCAGGTGACCATATAATCACCATCTATGTTTAGGGCTTCAAACCATCAAAATGTGTCAAAGCGCACCATATGAGTTTTATGATTTCAAAATTTTCATAGGCAGAGTGAAAAATTGTGCAAGCATTGAGGATGTCCATGACTTGCAAAATCCTGCGAAATATTCTATAGATTTTTTTTAACAATGTCCTAGAATTATTAATAACTTAAATTTTTCTACTCTTATATGCCGAATCAAAGTAAATTCCTGCAATAACAAAACTGTGATCAATATTACATGCTATAATGTCCGTAAATATTGCATTTCAATTCCTTTATTTTGACCCAGATTCCTTTAGAATTCCTCTAAAACTCCTTTATATTCGGCGAAAAGATTCCTTTAAAATTCCTTTAAGGTGGTCCGGAGGGTGGTGGGAGGCCTGAATTATAAGAATGTAGCCATATTGTTAGCCTACATTCATGGGCCCCAGATGGGTACCTCATTTTTGACAACTTTGAACTTTTTCTTTTTTTTTGAATCAGATTTTATTTTATCCTGGGACAATTTTTCAGTCCAGAGCTTATAGCTCTGGTCCCGATCTCCCTGCGTCATCCCAGTTGGGCTACGTGTGTATTTAACCCTGCAGTTCAATGTTCCTCTGTCAGTTTTTAAGGTTATGTGCACACACAATATTAGCTAACTAAATATTCTATCAACTTAGTGTTAACGGTGAAACCACCTACAAGACAAACTGGACTATATTATTTTATATTTCATTTTTTAACAACAGGGGGAAAAGCCCGCGCTTTACTATGCTACAAAGGGGCGCGAACGCGCACAATATTCGGCTTGCCGGGGGGGAGGTAAAAAGTGGTAACCCCTCTGGGGGGGTGTGTGAAAAGATTTTGTAAGCTGATATCTCACCACCCCCACCCCTTGTTAAAAAATGAGCACTCCCTAATAACACACTGGCTTCCAACAGTAGTTTTGTGCAAAAAGGGGCACAATATTTTCGGCATCTCCCCCCTCCCCCCCCCCCCCCCACCCCCTCAAGAGAGTCATTCAATACCCACACGATATAATTTCATTTAGCACTTCGTGTCTTCTGTTTCAGTTATTCCTTGACGATGCTAAAATGAAGAACTTCACATCATGTTTTAAAGGTAAGTTTCAGTATAAGGCATTAACTTAAGTTTTTTTGTTAGACGAGGGATGATTTATTTGATTATTACAATACATCATGCATGAGGAATAAACTGGAACCTGATGTGGGACGATTATTGCCTGCTTTCAACAAAAAAAAAACTTCTAATGACTTTATGGTAGGATGTTTGGGGGGGGGGAGTGGGATTCTCGATCCCTTGTCCCTATTCCAATACATAGTTTAGCTCCCCATGTTAGTTAGGATTAATTATTACATGAAAAAATCCAGTTACACATTTGTTAAATCTTTCACACAGAAAAGGACTTCTTAGCATTCTTCTTCAAACGTGTGAAGAAGAATACGACTGGGCGGTATGAAGAGGATTTCCCCTATGTATCACCATGTGGCCGAGAGATGAACTTTATCCGCTGCGATGACCGACCCATCGTCTTCACACAGATTCTCCACGTAGACGATCCAGACAACCCAGACCTCTTGTCCTACGGCGGGGCGGGTGACGCTCTCACCGTACCTTTCCGTCCAGAGAAAGTCTGTATGTTACCCTGCAGTGGCCGCATCTACCACCCGTGCCCGGAAAAGATGGGCAAGATAGGATTAATCAAGTCAAGCATCGCTCTCGAGATCAGCCCCTTCTTTAAGTTTGCGCCTGGACACGAATACGACCCACCGACACACTTCACCTGGAAGGGCGCTCCCTACACACTCACAAATGAGATAGTGAATTATTTGGAGAAAGAGGAGAGTTAGTGTCTATATTGGTAGTGTGTATATGTGTTAGTTGTCTGTATAAACAGGATGTGGTGCTAGTGCTGTTTAGTATCTAGATGCTCTGCATATTCTCAAAATGAATAGGGAAATGCATTGTAGAACTCCAGAACTTAATTGTAGGCATAACTTGGCAATTCTAATACCGCACCATCGCAATAGATAGCACGATTGCTTATTCAAGACAGGCGCTCATTTAAACCCGGCGCTTAAACGCGACTGTACGGTATTTAGATGCGTCTTAAGCGCTATGCGTAATAAAGCATCTTGAATAAGTGCCTGCCTTGTGTAAGCACCAGGGGTAACAGACCAACCATGTTGGCCTGGCACATTATTGTGGCGGTATGGTAGGGTGAGGTAATTTAGACTCATTTCTTCTCCATGTATTTTAGTTTATCCTACCAAGTTAATTTTCATGAGATTTGATCTTTTTCCGTGTGTTCTATCTTCTCTAAACACACAATCAATTTAATGAGATGTTACTAGGAGAGCATTTGTTTATGTGTCGGTAATTAGATTTTCATATTCAGCGGGAATTTCAGTTTAGTCTTATATGACATGACCTCAGTTTAGTCTTGTATAACATCAGTCACTGGTCCGACAAACTCATATATATAAAAACTTGTTTGACAACCTTGTCTTCAGGAGTTGACCAATCAAACCATGTACACCAGATCCTGTGCACCGCCCGGCAGGAAGTCACAATCTAAATATAGCCGCTTTTCCAGTCCCCTTTGTAGCCCTTGTGGCGGAAAATGGCACTGGAGCTCGAGGCTGGCATGACATTTGCTATATTGATATCCTACTGTATAAATGTGTAAAGAAATGACATTTATAACATGCCGACATACCAAATTCTGAGTTACAGTACCAGAGGTATCTGACCTCAGCAATACTTTCTCCACAAAGAAATGTGAACATATAAAATGCGTTGCCGTATTCTGTCCCAATATTTATTGGACGTATGAAAATAATTAAGACGGCATTATTATTAGATTCAGAACGAAGTTTTTGGCTCTAGATTGAGAGAACTTGTGTGCTAGGTTACTGTATAGGTCAGGACACCGGTATAGAGCACAGGGTTATTCAATTTTAACAACAGGGGGTTAAATGATTTTGGCCCCTTGACAGGGTGTTCAACCCCGCTTGAGGAGGATGGCAAAAATAATTCACCTGCTTTCGGCACACTATACCTACTATCCCTATTATACATGAAAGGGCACACATGCAAAACTGTATTTTTAACATTTCGTCCCCCTGTTGTTTTTCTCTTAATCACTCTCTTTAAAGATTGCTCTATTATCCTGAAATAAATGTGAGAGCTGTACGCCTGTATATGTCGTGTTGTATAGTAATGGAGAATATACATCATTACATTAAAAAAACATGTAGTTTCTTCTACAGAAGTTTAAAAAAATAAGCAGGGATGTTATGATCTATGTAAATGCGTACTTTTTGGTTGATGTTTATATAGTAGAACCAGTGTTTCAATCTATACGAGTATACATGTATATGGGCTATTCATCGACACCAGACCATTAATAATGCATGTATATACTTACAAATGTGGTCGGTAAGTTATTAAATTTGAGGTATTATATGATCCACACAATGTCTTCCTGAGTAACGTATTGTTTGAACCGTTCCTGCTATTTAGTTCAAACTGTTCGCAACTAGTGGCATTGGTAGAATATACAAAGATATAATAAATGTTTAAGAGTCTAGAATATTTATCTAATCTATCATTATAGAGAAAACTATGTCAAATGATCTTTTGTGTACATGGTTTCAATAATAAAAGTTTCAAATATCAAACTAGAGAATATCTTTTTAGTTATCAGGTTAATTATCTGATATAATTACATCCCCGTTGGTGTTTAATTATCCACATTTAGACCAACCCCTTCCCTCCTGTCGTAGCATAAGACGAGTTCTAAGAGATTAGTGTTATCACACTTTGTATATCAACCTAGTCAGAGGTGAAGTATGAGATAAAATAATAATAACACATGCAGAAGATAATGTTCCCTGTTTTGTATCAGATTTATTCAGCTGTATCTCTGATACATCTAGTTGACACGTATTGTATACAAATGTATTCACTGCGATTCCATATACAACATTTTTCATTAAGTACCAATATTAGATAAATTAAACACAGAATTATACATTTCCTCATTTCACAATACATGTTAGGTATTTGAAATTAGTGGATTCCCCTGGCCTAAAAAATTATAACGCTCATTGACAAGTCTTCCTCTCAGATTAAAACAATTATTTGTCTTATTCGTTCATTTAATGGTAGAGGGGGAAAAAACAAATAAAATGAATAACACATATTATGGCACACGTAATGGCTCGAACTAATATATTTGGTAAATCAATGTAACTACATAGTATATGAAAATAAACTCTCCACACTCACAGATGAAGATATTCATATTACACACTTCCTTTGACTTGCAGTTCGCATACAAAAATAATTAAATACTTAAATAAAACATATTAATCTATTAACAAAATCTATCAACAAAAGATTATCAGTCCACACTCCCTTTGATTTGTAGTTTTAATACAAAAATAATTATCGTAAACTCCTGTGTACACCATGTATAACCGGTGAGGGTTATACATTTTTCTTATAGCGGGTTATTATACAAGGGTTTTATAACGGTCCTACCGCACCAAAGAAGCCAAAATCAGACCCCATATGTGGGTTACACAACGGTAAAATGAAATATCAACAAAATATGTGTTCAGCATAATCTTACAGATCAAAATAAGGCATGATAAAATATTGACCTTTAAACATATTCAGCCTATACCTGGATGGACAAATGAGACAAGGAGGCCTTTCTACAGACTGGACTGAGATATATCGGGCACTGGGAATACTTTTGTCTGTTGCATTAAAATATATCAAAGCTGCAGTTTTCTACGTCAGTTTTCTCTCTATTGACACATAAATAATAGTGTAGTGCCGTAGAAATCCTGTCCTGTCCGCCCATATACATGTATATACACACAAATCCAGCCAACATTCCAATGGCTTTGGATTCATAGCAGATAATAATGTCAGATATATTGATATTTAATCGCAAGTCATGAGAGAAATTCCACCTACTGTCCTTCTTTCCTTGAGGTCCAGCTTAGATCCTGTACTTGTCTAAGATTCCAGTGACTAGACTTCTTTAAATACATTGATTCATAATTACTGAAATTTCCTTTTGTGAGATAATATGTATATTCATTTAGAGATATCACAATGTAATGGTCATATTAGTTTTATGAGACACTGGATGATTACTAGTATTATTGTAGTGGTCTACTACTACTACTACTACTACTACTACTACTACTACTACGGAACACTATAATATATACATAATACTACATTGTATTCCATCTGGAAAACCGTGATCTGCAATCCTGCTTTTTGGTTGAGTCAATTTCTTAACTAAACCTAATGGTGGAAGTATCAAGATAACTATAGAGAGGAGGGAGGGGGGGTCCTCCTCACCATTAACAAAAGCTGCTTTGATGCCTGAGTTAGAAAACACAACTCTATCATACCCACATATGGATAACAACCGGTCTAGCTATGTACAGACCAGCTTAAACATGTTATTTATTTTAGGTTTTCCGGTGGGTCTTGTGTTTGATGAGTTGTAGCAAGATGTGATTGAATATCTTGGGGGTGTTTCAGAGGGTCTTGTGTTTGATGAGTCGTAGCGAGACGTGACTGAATATCATGGCATATCTCAGTGGTTCTTGCATTTGATGAGTCGTAGAGGGAATTGGGGTGGGTCTTGTGTTCGATGAGTCATAGCGTGATGTGAGTGAATATCTTGGGATGACTCAGTGGGTCTTGTGTTTGATGAGCCATGGCGAGACGTGAGTGAATATCTTGGGATGAATCAGTGGGTCTTGTGTTTGATGAGTCGTAGCGAGACGTGAGTGAATATCTTGGGATGACTCAGTGGTTCTTGCATTTGATGAGTCGTAGAGGAAATTGGGGTATGAGTCATAGAGTGATGTGAGTGAATATCTTGAGATGACTCAGTGGGTCTTGTGTTTGATGAGTCGTAGCGAGAAGTTGGTGAATATCTTGGAGACGAGGAGGAGAATGAGCATGAAGCAGATGGTGGACATGACGATGACGTAGTGACTGATACTCGTGCCGATATCCAGCCAGCTACCGTAGTCACGCACCAGGAAGAAGAAATGCTGCACAACAAAGAGAAGGACATGTGTTAAACCTTTAAGCACAGCACGATACCTCAAAGCTTCATGTTCATTTGTTATCATGATGCACTAAAGAGTTGTGCGAGTGAGTCGCCTCTGTTGCATCGGTGCATCGTGCCAATATTTGGGAGTGTATCAACACTCTAGGCTCGGTATGATGCATGAATGCAGTACCAGTTACTCGCTGGTGCTGCATTCATGCATCTTTCACAAAAGGTGAGGCAATCCCAAGGAGGTACAATATTACTATTTGCACAGGGGGAACCACATATAGTGTAATCATTTAGTCTAATTTATGTCTACCCAAAATTCAGCGCACCCAGACGGCAGAGACTAGAAAACCCTGAGGGTTTTCTGATTGCGCAACATCTAGTTGGCCTCCATACTGAACCCAGCATACACAGTGTGAATGAGGAGTGGCCTCCCCAGTGTGTTAGTTGGACCAGTTAACACTAGGGCGGATGAGGGCAGCACTGATTGAAAACCCTCAGGGTTATATAGACTGCACCCGATCAGACACCTTTGTCAGTCTTGGAATATGGCTCATCATTCAATTGATACACAATATTTCAATCTACTGATAACTTATGAAACAATATAGGCTTATCACATAGTACACATTATCTTTTCTATGGCCATCAAAAGCAATGTAATAGTGTAGAGTACGTGGTGGGGTAGATGACTGGTTACTTACAAGGGCCATGAAGTCGGACATGAGCATGACGATGAGGATGAGTGACTGGGTGGGGACGTTGACCGTCACGTGGATAGCGTTAAAGATGACCGACACAAACAGAAACGGGATCACCACCTGTATGTGGGTCAGCAGAAAAAGACATTAATAACCATTTAAGGGCTGCACAGTGCTTTAAATTAATGCACTATCCCCTTAATCGCTATGATCTCTATGTCTATGCTATGATGCATGAATGTAGCCCTGGCGAGTAGATCGCCAGGGCGGCATTCAAGTATCGTGCCGTCCCTACGAGGTGGAGCCACTTTCAAATGGACGGCATGATGAATGAACGCATTGCTGGTGATTTACTTGCAGGCACAGCGGTGGTGTATCATGCCGACAAAATTACTTTAAGGCAACATGCCGTCCTCAAAGGGTTAACTATTGAAGCATGTGTGTTTGTATAAAATACTATCAGCTTTCCTTTCTTAGATACTGGTAGGAATTTACAGACAATTGTTATCCCATTTTAGCTAAAATCAATGCCATTTAAATACTTGTACGACAATATCTTGGTGCGCATACCTTCCACATCATGAGGCCTCCCATAACAAAGGGATTGAAGACGGTCAGGAAGCTGTACACAGACGCTGGGTCAAAGCTGAAATACAATAAACGGAACATTATGTCCACAAGTACTGCGTTAACATGACTATGAAACGGTATGGGTAGCAAAGGGTATCCGATCTAATTTAATCTAATCTAACATTTTCAGACCTTGCATGGCATACACTTGTAGTCCTATGGAATTATATTGAATTGCATGCTTTAGACAATATACATAATCGTATACCGTATTCGACGTAATAAGCGCACACCCCCTAATAAGCGCACACCCCCCGTTTTTGACCTATTATTATACTATAAATGACCAAAAGTATCTCAATTTTTTACCCCAATTAAACTCTTAACTACTAAAAGGTGTCCATACTCATTTCTTTAGCGCACTGTGCGCTTATTACGTCGAATTCGGTACTGTAGTTGAGTGTACTGAGTGACCTACCTATTAACACTTGCAATATTGCCGGTACCAAAGAAGGCCAAAATTAGGAAAAATACCTGACATGTGTTAAGGGCAACCTAGAATATACACAATAGAATCAATTGAAGATGAAAATTTCACTTTTGTAACTCGAGGTTATCCCAGAAGGGTTAATCGATATCGCTGCTGTAAATCCAAATTGTGATACATCATTTTACATTTAATTCATTGACGGAAAGATTGGAAATGAAGTGTAATCTGCTTTAATGACTTTAGATATTAAAGGATACAAAGAAGAAGGCGATCCTGGCATCGGCTAACACTAGATGACGATGGACCTGACCGATAAACCCGCCACCGACAAAGTCCAGATCCATCAGCTGCAAAGAATGTGCATGTGAAAGTATATCATATATAGGCAGAGCTATTATTACATATAATACAATTTTGTAAACTGAAATTAGTTAAACATGTACAAATTATATACAGGTCGACAAAAAGTAGGAAATATTACGGTCCATCGTGAAGAGCAATTGATATGATTCAATATGAAACCACCAGGAAAGGGCAGGATTTCCTACAAAAGTCATGTTCCTAGCATAGTGGCCAGACATAAATCTTAAACGTACAGTGCTGCACCAAGCGCCTTCCCCACCTTTTGTTTGAGTATATCTATCTGTAATTGATGTCACAAGTCATTTAGGTGCCATACATTGGTGAAAGTTGAAACAGGAGGCCAAAACCCCATACAAGATCATAAAGATATTCAAATCCCCTACAAGACGTACCTTAGCTGGTTTCTGGTTATTGAGGCGGTGTTCTAACTGTAACCAGCAGAACAGTAGTGTACACAGCGCCAACACGAAGAGACTCTCGTGACTGGGTAACGGTTAAGTTATATGTAACCATCTAGAAACGTGAGGATCACAGTATGCATCGCAATATCATTTAATATACTTATCTTATGTGTAGCAATGTAATTTGACCAGTATGAAATCTCACATTAGTGTAATTTCTCTGCTTTATCATATCTCACGTCTGTGTCATGTTCTCGGCTTATATTACATTCTTTAATATGAACTAATTTCAATTCGAATTTCTCATAGTAGACAATCATAGCAACCATTAAGTTATTGTCATAATAGCGTAGTTTTAGCTGCACAAGAAATTCAAGGGGGAAAATGTTGCTTTCCTATAAAGTGCTTGTCTAGTTTGTTCGCTTTGTAAGAAGACGTACTTTTCATACAAAAATTGAGATAAATTAATCTGAAACTGTCTCATGATTCTTGTGGAGGAGAAATGAAGCTCTCTGGGACTGTATCGACCCCGTATGATCGGCATGATGCTTGAATGCAGCCCTGGCGAGTTATTTACAAGGGCTGCATTCATGCATCATGATGACCCAGTCTTTGCGAAAACATGCAGGACAGTGGCAATGTCCTTCTAAAATGCCACCGGTCCAGCAGATTCACAACTGTAGCAGGACCGAATGTCCAGTCACATGTTGAGCTTTTCTGAACTAGAAGAATTCAGTTGGCCTTCTAAAGCTGAAATATATTTGTCGATATACTGTTTAAAACTATATATCTATCCCGATTTGGTCATAAATGATTACAAGTAAAATGTATTTCTAATGGAAAAAAACTCATCTATACTAAAAATGCAGATATCATCAGATATGTGGCTATCCGGTCCTCCAAAAATGTAGCCAGTCCTTCAACATTGACAATTTGCAGGACCAAATGTCCTGTGGGATGTAAAAGTTTTCGCAAAGACTGGTGACCCAGGGCACACTGCATTAAAGCGGCCTTTAAAGCGTTAGTTGTGCCTGTGGGTACACAGTATAAAGGATACGCTGTGCTGAGTAGGAGGTAGGGCGGCAGGAAGGCTAGCGCGATGTTCAGTAGCCGCGTGTAGAGTTTGGTGGAGCTCAGCATGGGCAGCACGAAGGCCATCACTGGGCAACAAGTGAGCATTCATGGATAGATTTTGTATTGAACGTTAAAGTTTCTTAGAATTTCTTCAAGGTCCTATAGTATAAAATCCAAAGATTCAAGGCGCTATACATCTTTTTTACATATAATTGAGGCGCCATACAGCACAGATTATGTATTTACTTATTTAATTGGACTAACACGTATGAATTTTGACATGTTTATATCGATAACATTTGAAAGTAATGACTCACCTAGGATAGTCCAGCTGGCTACCTGGTTGTAGAAGGGCAGGCCCTGCTTGTTACTGCGGCTGATGGCCGTACTCCGTACCAGGTACACCGCTACACACGCCGTTACCAACTGCAACACACATACTCTCATTGATATAACCTAGTCTTACATAGAGATGGAACATGGACAGACAACTGGTTCCATATTATGTATGGAAATTATCTTTCTTTTTTAACCCTTTGTGGCCGACATAATGCATTAATGTGCCTCTACATGGGTAAAAATCGACACGTGCGACATGGCGACACAGGGGTTTTAAAAATCGACACATGCGACATGGGGGTTTTAAAAATCGACTTTTCCATAAGCTCCTACACTGATATTCCTAGGCTCCCTATACGCCCAACCTCTCAGTCACTAGTGCCCAACCTAGTTAGTCATTTTTTGGATCCCTATACCACCAACCTAGATTCGTTATTATTGCCAGGTTGGTCACTACTGACCAACCCACCTTAGTCCTTTTAGTTCCAGGGGGAGCCACTGAGTGGTCATCACTGGTGGCCCCAACTAGTGGCATACAAATACAACACACCAATGATGGACCTAGGTTAGCCACTACTGACTGACCCCTTGGTCATTTTTGAATATAACTTTGCCATTGTGACTAACACTCATATGACCAACCTGGGTTAGTCTGTACTGACTAACCCTTTCAATCTATGGATTTTCAGTGTAGAATATTCTATATATATAAAATTCGACATGGCAACACAGCCTCCTTGCTAAAAATCGACACAGCGACATGGTAAAAAATCTGAGTACCCATGTAGAGGCACATTAATGGATCGTGCCCTTGGTCGTCATGATGCATGAATGCAGCCCTGGCAAGTAACTCGCCAGCGCTGCATTCAAGCATCATGCCGACCTTACGGGGTTGAGACACTCCCAACCGGTCGGCATGATGCACCAGCACAGGACCGGCGAGTTACTCGCCGGGGCTGCAATGGTGCATCATGCCAACAAATGTCATCTTTTACTAGTTTTAATAACATGCCATCCTTAAAGGGCTAACACCAGGAGAGGGGGCGGCTTGTCACCAGGTGTGTACCCCTGACCTACCTGTAGCAAGGTGAGGAGTCGCACCTGCAGCAGGTCGGCGTCTGTTTTACTCGACAAGAAGATTCTCGACTCTGGTCTGGAAATTGGAAAGTTGACGTACAGAATAAAGGTTTAGTATACCCGTCCCATTTAAATACGCTAATCGAACACAGCTTCTTGAATTTCATACCAAACTTGCCTGTATAGGGTACGAGGATTTTTATAATAATACTACAGTACTAAATTGGTAATTTTCAGACCCAGGGTGCGGCTAATACAAGTCTCTCAAAGATTAGGTGCGGTTTATACATGAGTTCGGCATATATGCGACATTTTAGAGTATTGCCAAAAATGTGCATGTTGTCAGCAGGCTCTAGTTGAAGGGTGTTGTTAACTGACCTGAGTGTACAGGTGAGTCCCACCACCACCACCAGGCAGCCGGCCACAATCCTGCAACAAGACACAACAACATTTAGAGACATGTCACACAAATCTCTTCTCCATTAATATTGTGTTTCCCCAAGCTACACTGACCAATAAACCATAATATGTCATATGTCATTTTTATATTTCTATAAAGTTTTACAGATTGAGGAAAATTGACATGGTTATATTACTATAGTTTTTCAATTGTATCTAGGGGTCTCTTCTCTCGAAATGTCATTGTTGTAAATTACAGAGAAAGCTAGATGACTTTGATGGATGGGCTGGAGGTGTGAGAAAAGTAGACGCTGCTTACACAAGTGCATAGTTTGCGTCGCGGCCTACCACTGGCATTAGCGGGAAGATGGCGAGGACAAGACACGAGACGAGCCAGCCGTACGACATAATCTGTGGACACCAGACACATAGCCATTTACAGTTTTAAAACAATGGAGGGTAGACTGAATTGTTCTTAAATATATTGCATGTTAATATTACATGTATCTTATTATGTGTGCAACTAGTGCAGGGAACCATTTCAGAAAAATAGAGCAAAAAAATGATAGAACAACAGTTGAAAGCAGCTCAGTTTACTGGTAGCTGTATTTTTTTTAGTGTTCCTCACTTATATTTACTCATGGTGAAAAGTCTCAATCTTGACACCAATATAATTGAAACACACTTCATACAAAACACAAACTTTGAACCTTATCAAAACTATTACAAACTATAGACAATCAACGTGCAGTAGCATAATAATTCTGAACGGTTTATGTTGTAAAAATCTTTAACTTGCTCAGAACCTTGGGTTCTATTGCAGACTGTAGATTGCAGACTGTAGTTATAAATACGGTTACATCTGGTTTACAATAAAGTGACTTTACTTGCAGTCTTTACGATCACTCAAAAAAATGCAAACACTCCATGCTTGATATTTACTGGCTCATATATATATTTTTCATATATGAATACTAATATACATGTTTAATTATGGGCATAGACTAATTGTTCTAGGTGTGGAATGAGTATTTGGCGTATTAAAAGGGAAATTCTTTCGTGACTCAAAGAGGCAAAATAACAAAAATAATGATCTACGATCATATTTCTACGTTTGTAAACATAAACAAAAGTCAATGTCTACTAAAATATCCATCTCGCCAATCGCTGAACTATGTGCTCTACTGCAAAATGATATAAGAAATTTTTCGCATAACATCTTGCGAAAATAAAGACAAATCTATGACAGAAGCCTATTCTAAAGAACATTAATGAACAATCAAAATGATACATGCGTGGAGCTTCCTTTGCATTCAACAAACATACAGAGTTATCACAGACTACCATGACTCAGCATGACATGACATATATAGATGATGCAGCGGGTGGGGTAGGCGGGGTGCACGTCGATATCTAACTGTGGTTAAACTGGATCAGGGATGGGATTTCAATGTTTCAATGAGTGTCTCAACTCCATAGGGTTGGCATGATACTTAAATGCAGCACTGGTGAGTTACTCGCCAGGGCTGCAACCATGCATCATGACGATAAAAGACAGTATGCGTTGCGTACAGCAATATGCGGTCCTTAAAGGGTTAATGGATCTAGTAAAATCGCCATCTAAAATGTAGTAAATGATACCAAAATATCTGAAATCACATCCCTGATAATTAAATAGAAATATGTCATAGAGCATGCACGATCCGGTACCTGGTCTGACTCCTGGATTATAACATTAAAACAATAGTTATGAGAACTATCCAGTATGCAATTATCAAAACATGTTCAATTTTCACATTTGATAACCGTGCTCGCTTCAATCAAGTTCAATGATTAGGCCTACATACACAATACAACTTTCCACCGCAGCAGCGTTATGCCTGTACTCGAAGGTGAAGAGCATTCAACTCATCTTTAATCTAATGATAACTGCGGACTTACACCCAAATATAACGAGAGTGGCATATCCAAGAATTCACAAGCTGATATTCACCATCATTAGGTGTATCAGAGATGCCACTTGGTTATCGACAAAAAGTAGGGAATCTTACACTTTTGGTCAATTTTCGGTAGGAAAATAACATAATTCAATTCAGAAATTCCAGCCAAATAGTAGGAATTCCTGCAAAAATAGGAAAAGTGGCATCTCTGAGTTGACAGTGGAGATATTGTCTCAGTCCGGGTATAACAAGTGAGTAACTCACCTTGTACGACTCGCGTAGCGGGGTGGCGAGCGGCCACACCGACATGGCTACCAGGACTACAGAGAGCAACTCGCGCATCCGGAAACTCATCACCTGGAAACAACAAGAATGACGTTATAACTACATGGGCATAGATACAGGAGGTTTGTGTTCACGTTTAGTTGTGTGGTGCTTTACTAGTGCTTAACAAACTACCAATGTCTCATATCACATCTCATAAGCCCCACCTTCTCTTGGTCACTTCCCACTGGTCAGTGGCCTCTACTCAAGTCTCATGGCACTTCGATCAGGGCCCTTTGGTCAGGGCCATCTGGTCAGGGCCATCTGGTCAGGGCCATCTGATCAAGTGCCTCCGGCCCAGTGCTACCAGGCAAGCGTCATCGGCCAGAGACTATATGGTCAGGAGTCATCTGGTCTAGTGCCTTCAGTCAAGTGTCTCCAGTCAAGTGATAAGTAGAAGTATATTTGATAGCAAGTAGGTGGAATACCGTGTATTTAAAGAAGAACACTCCCCTAGAAAGGCAGTGAAGTTTAAATTTTAAAAAAAAAAAGGTACTTACTATAATTTCCAGGCCTAGCACACCGATGCTGAGGGCAGCTAGGGTGTGGACGATCAGACCGTGGTCGTGGACGTAGTGCCACACTGATACCACCACACGGTACCTGCAAGGGGGAGGTATCAGTCTCAGCACTCTTATGTTCTGGTTGCTATACAGTGTATTATCTAATCATAAACTGGTTTAGAGAGATGCCACTAACCAAAGAAACCACGGTAGAGTTGATCTATAATTCTATTTTTCAGTCTGAAAGTAACACTTTTTGGTATAGGTGGAAAGTTATACGTGAATGTACATGTACTACCATCAAATATCAAGCTACGGGTACATTTAGAATGATTTATAAATGGCCGGTTCCATTGTTGGGTTGTACCACACATGTGCATATGTAGAACATCAACCAGAACTTACTTCTGGAAGACGGCGTGCCAGAGGATGACGGGGATGAGGCAGTAGAGGTAGTGAGTCCACTGTAGGGACTGGGCTGTAAGGGAGGACAGATAAACATGTAGTGAGTCCACTGTAGGGACTGGGCTGTAAGGGAGGACAGATAAACATGTAGTGAGTCCACTGTAGGGACTGGGCTGTAAAGGAGGACAGATAGACATGTAGTGAGTCCACTGTAGGGACTGGGCTGTAAGGGAGGACAGATAAACATGTAGTGAGTCCACTGTAGGGACTGAGCTGTAAGGGAGGACAGATAAACAGGTAGTGAGTCCACTGTAGGGACTGGGCTGTAAGGGAGGACAGATAAACAAGGTAACTCACAGAGGAGGAGGTCTTCCAAGACACCCTGAGATTATCTATCCTCACGTTTAATGGATTGGAAATAATTTTGCAAAAGCTGAAGAGGACCCCATATTATGCTCCCTACAATTATAACAGACGCATGTTAGTACTACCATGAGTACTACCGTGAGACAAAACCGAAAAAATAAGTCTATGGATCTGTCTTTCTCCAAACCAGTGAAAACGTACAAAATATTTTTGTTATGTACCTAGTAATACTCTTTTTATTACACTGCCAAATATTTTTTCAAAAAAATAATAATTGTATTTCCGAAAATATGGTGCGTGAAATCCATAGACCGATTCTTTTTTTAGTTGGGGGTAGGGGAGGTTGTTGGGGGCGGTCTGGCCTTACAATATACATTACATACCATATAGCAGCATGAGTATGGCAGTCCCAAGGAGCATGAACATGAGGCGGATCCCCTTCTCGGTTTGAAAGTATGGACTGCAGGTGAAGTCCATCTCAGGTCGGGATCGTACCAAGTCGGTGTGGTGTTCCAACACGAGCACCGCCATGTAACTCATCCAACCCGTAAACCCAAACGCGATACTCACTCTGGTAAAAAAGAAGATAAATACCGTGATCGACACCTATATCATTAGCACGGTTATTAGTAGAAGTAGATGATGTTTGGAGGAGGAACTTGAGGATTGAACGGAATTGTGCAGGATATTAGACCTTTGACAGTCCTCAAAGTCTAGGTACAGGTTAAATGAGAGACGCGGGTTAAACGGAAAACTTTACGGTACAAATACTTACCCTAGGAAGAGACGGTCATAGTTGTGGTAATAAGTCAGGCCCTCTAAGGCAAGGCGGATAAGATGTTGTGCCTGTCCAATCTGTGTAAAAACAACATATGGGGTCAGTTTCACATAACCACAATTCTACAGGGTCGCCTAACAGTAACATTTGGATAAACTTTATACTTCAGGACATATTCTTGGTCTACATGATATCTTTATTATATCAAAAGTGCATCTGACTATTATTTGATTTAATAATTATCTAAGTCCACATAGTGCTTAAATGCACTTTGATCATCATGATGCATGACTGTAGCCCTGGCGAGTAACTCGCATGCGTCATACTGGCCCGACAGGATTGATACACCTGCACTGTATTGATGCATCGTAACAAGTTAGTCCCTGAAGGGTTCATTCAGTCATACTTACCGCTTCTAGATATTTCTCTTCATCTATAAGTTGTTGGATATATCTCTGCTTCATTGACTGAAATAAAATGGAGAAGTTGATTATATGCAAAATCAGGAATATGTACTCAGCGCTATGATATATAATACATATACTACAGAAATTAAGGAACATACCCTGAATGAAATCTTTAAATATTCAAATAAAATAGACTTACCAGTTTAATAGGAGTAAGATCCCTGCAAACGAAACATTTAAATGTTATTAAAGTTATTTGTACATTTATTTTTTTCATTTTACAGAGGTGAACACATGAAATGTCAGGAGAGATGAAGGATATCATCTGGTGGTGGGTAATTGTAATCGAAACCCACAGAAAGAGAATGTATTTTACACTGCTGTAGTGTTTGTTTGTCGTCATATATCATAAGGCATTTTGAATGAACAAAGTTTACTTACTTGAACGGTGTGAACATTAGCGAGAGTGTAGTCTCTTTCTTAGAGGCCATTTTCACCTAAAAATACATAACACAATACATTTTTTTATTTTTTTTATTTAAGTTTCACTGCCTTTCTAGGGGAGTGTTATTCTTTTAAATAAGTTTGTCGGCTCTCCCAATACATGTGAACATCCAGCGTCAATATATGTACATGTGATCCTTCCAACATGATCCTTTGATACATGTATATCCATTGTACAATGTATCAGAACTGGTACGTGTAAGATTCATATTGCCGGGGTCCTTAATCAACTACGTACCCCTCTGCATTCCAAGTTGCTCAATACCGTAAAACCTCGCGTATAAGCCTAACTCGCGTATAAGCCGCACCCCTAACTTTGACAGATTATATAAGCCGCAGAGGGGGTCTGAAAATTGTTAATTTGGTACTGTAGTATACTTATAAAAACTCTCGTATTAGCCGCACCCTATATAGGCATGTTTGGTATCAAAAGAAAGCTGATTCTGATTCGCGTACTAGCCGCGGCTTATACGCGAGGTTTGACGGTAGTCATTTTAACACAAGGCACATAAACAAAAAGTTCCTGTTAATGAATTACCTTATTAGATATA
The DNA here is from genome assembly GCA_947462335.1 of Harmothoe impar. Classification (NCBI taxonomy): domain Eukaryota; kingdom Metazoa; phylum Annelida; class Polychaeta; order Phyllodocida; family Polynoidae; genus Harmothoe; species Harmothoe impar. The sequence goes on along the minus strand of OX381712.1, from coordinate 62,754,683 downwards.
CCGGGTAATAAGCGCCATGTGTGATTATTCAGTTATTAAGAACACATATAGTTAAGATTTTAAAGGGGCTAAAATTCGTAAAAATTGTGGTCTTTTCTTTTGACCATGGACAAGGGGGGGCACTCATTATTTACAGTATATGAATGATAATTCGTTCACTTTTTCATATATATGTGATTTATTTTCTTTACCAGTGTTTAAAACATTCATTTTCTGTTGGAAACTCTCGTGTCATTCAACTACCTGAAACTGTGCCACAATCTGTTTGTCTTACCTAAAACTGTGTCGCAATCTGTTTCTCTTACCTCAAACTGGGCCACAATCTGTTTGTCTCACCTCAAACTGGGCCACAATCTGTTTCTGTTACCTCAAGCTGGGCCACAATCTGTTTGTCTCACCTCAAACTGTGCCACAATCTGTTTGTCTTACCTCAAACTGGTCCACAATCTGTTTGTCTTACCTCAAACTGTGCCACAATCTGTTTGTCTTACCTCAAACTGTGCAACAATCTGTTTGTCTTACCTCAAACTGAGCCACAATCTGTTTGTCTCACCTCAAACTGTGGCACAATTTGTTTGTCTTACCTCAAACTGTGGCACAATTTGTTTGTCTTACCTCAAACTGTGCCACAATCTGTTTGTCTTACCTCAAACTGTGCCTAAATCTGTTTGTCTTACCTCAAACTGGGCCACAATATGTTTGTCTTACCTCAAGCTGGGCCACAATCTGTTTGTCCCACCTCAAACTGAGCCACAATCTGTTTGTCCCACCTCAAACTGAGCCACAATCTGTTTGTCTTACCTCAAACTGGGCCACAATCTGTTTGGCGTTAGTGAAGATGACCTCGGCCTTGTACTGGTCTGTGCCGTCCAGGTAATCCAGTGGTAACATGCCCTGATAGGGAAACAAGAGAATATTTATTCATATGTTACAATTTAATACTTTTTTAATAGCCACTATACATAGCCTTTCATTTGCTAAAATCATTATTTGTGATAGAATCAGGTGTAGTTGAGAATACATGGACTGGGTCTCGAAACTGCATCATCATGAATCATGTGATCTACGACTTAGCGTACCCTGGTAATTAGTTTTGACACCTTCCCAACTATGTAAATTCCAGTGCCCTTTAATGAAGTGGGCACTACACTGTCAATACAATTATATACACTTTTAGCAATTTCTCTTTGAGAATGAATAAGTTGTATTTACCACAGAGTTGAGCGGGTATGAAATACCGATGAGTGACGACATGAGAGGACACAGGTCCGCCTGATTCACATCCACCCGCTTCAGGTGGGTCAAATTCCATTCTGAAGTGAAAAAGTCAAAGCATATTTCTAAAGTTAGTTACTTCCCTAAAATGCTGGCAATACTTTTTTAATTGAATCTGGTATAGGCGTCAGTAAACAAGGATAGATTTTCGTTATAAATAATAGTTATTCCCTAAGATTTGAAAACATTTGCTGTGGACTTTGATATAAACAATAAGGTTCGCCATTTATCAAAGGTGTAAATTCCTACACGTTTCATCAGAGAATGATAGGTTTTACATGCATCTGTAAATTCTTTTAATACTTCCCCGGACGATATTATCACTTCCGAGTGTGTCACATAGTTTAACTTCCATCAATATTTAAAATTCTAAAAAAAATATAATTTTGCTGTACATAAGCCGGTCCTTACCTTCCTCTAGACCATCAAAGTAGGTGTCTCCGGGCATGGGTGTTTCAGGGTGCCTGATCCCAGCGCCCCAGCTGATGACCGGCGTCTGCGTCTCACTCGGGTGTCCTGCACCGTGAGAACCTGCAGGGGGGGGGGGGAGGAAATAACACATCTATTACCAAGGCATTGTAGTTATGGACGTTCAATACACAAGTCTTTGTAGGCATGGACGTCCATCACTCAAATCATTGTAGTCATGAACGTCCAATACTAGGGTCACTGTCATGGACGTCTATTACACAGGTCATTGCAGTCATGGACGTCTATTAAACAGGTCACTGTAGTCATGGACGTCTATTACACAGGTCATTGCTGTCATGGGCGTCTATTACACAGGTCACTGCAGTCATGGACGTCTATTACACAGTTCATTGCAGTCATGGACGTCTATTACACAGGTCATTGCAGTCATAGACGTCTATTACACAGGTCATTGCAGCCATGGACGTCTATTACACAGGTCCCTGTAGTCATGGACGTCTTTTACAAAAGTCCCTTTACTTGTGGACGTCTATTATACAAGCCACTGCAGTCACAGCTACTTGATGTTGTTGGTGTACGTCAGCGGTTGTTGTTGTATGTCACCCAACCAAGGACATAAAGAAAGGATAGGAAACGGTCACTGTACATAGGCCCTGGTGAACGAGTGTCTCTATGACCCAACAAAGTCATCACCTGGATACATACAGGACCCTGCACAGTCCTAGCACAAATCCTATTTATATATTGGCCATTCCCTCATTCTTTTGGCTCCCAGCTCCCTCATCCCTCTTGTTGAAATTGAGCCTGAATGAATCAGGGTCACTCTCATAGCAAAAAGATATATTTAAGACCGTCAAAGAATTTTGTACAGACAGGGGTGCTGTACAGACAGGGGTGCTGGCGGCAGAAGGGCAATGCACTCAAGCTTGTTTTTACCCATAAGGTTGATTAAATCCAATAAATCTACGTCAAAAAAAGAAAAAATACTCACCCCAGGTTGTCATGCCGTGGTCTGCTGTCAGGATGTACGAGGTCTTGTTGTCATTACCGTAGAACTCCTCCATGACAGCCACCAGCCGCCGGATCTCATCGTCCACTATACCAATGTTCTCCAGGTACTCTCTAAAACACAAGGTCAGATATGAAATAAGCATCTCAGGCCACGTTTCAATGGAACAAAATCCATTGACAAAAATTAATTCTCAAAAAATAAAAATAAAGATTTCGTTCGCTCATTTTTGAATTATTTTTTGGAAAGTCACATCCATTTACTAGCTCTCCATTTTCGTGTAGCCTATCATAAGATTGCTTCTCTCGTTTTTCTCCTCTTTTTTGCGATATCATCTCGTTTTTCTCCTTTGTTTTTACCCCTGAGGAAAAGATTGAGAAGTTACCATTTTCAAGTAAGATTATCTTCACTGACAACTGTGTTGGTGTATCAGATAGTAATATGTAGAAAGGTTTCAACAAACAATAGTCAAACCTACTTGGAGTATGGTCGGTGCGCGTGCCCGTTGGTGTCGAGACCCAGGAGGTGGAGGAACAGGACAATCCGGTCCTCGTGAAGCATGTTTCGCAAAGTTTGATTGTCGCGTGCAGCCTCAAACATACCCTGTAGAAATGGCAATATGAATTTCCTCTATGGAACATCTGGACAAGTACATTTTCGCAAGTTCTCAACAGACTTGAAAAAAGAAATAGGTCAACATCACGGTACTACTCGTTTTAAGGGCATTTTTTAAACTTTAAAAAGTCCAAATTCTCATGATTCTTGGGGGAATCACTCTTGAGTCTTCAGATGCCATTAAGATAATTTAAGAAGAGCCCTGGGCGCTTATTACATCGAATAAGGTGCTATTAAAGAGACTATTAAATACCAGGTCTATTTACTAACCTTAACATTGTCAAAGACCCATGTGTCGAGTTGGGAGAGTTGTGAGCCTGCGAAGTCTTCGCTTTCAGCCGGGTACATATGGGTCGACACATGGTCACCAGTCGCACCTGAAATATGTTGGACGAGGACATTTTGGTATATATCAATGGTCTGTTCTTTTTGTGGACAACTTTTAGAACATTAAATCTGTATTTTACAATATATTGTGCTTTTTTTTTATTCTCTAAATATCTTTAATGACATATAGAAACAACCAGGTGGTACATGTAATGCATGTTTCAGATAATACCAGGTGTCTCATTGCTTGGATATGACTATCATATACTCTAATTTCCATATATGAAATTACAGGGGAAATTTCCAAGTTTTCTGTAGGCATAGTCTTGTATTATTTTACCAATAGAAAATCTCACCTTTAGAAAACATGGGCAGAATGTCGGGACTCCCCCAGGACCAGGTGTAGCGGCTCTCGTTGAAGAGCGAGTCAAACTCTACTGGGTTTTCTTTCCAACCTTTGGCGATGGCGCTGACATCTTCGTAGAAGCCGGCAATAATGGCTACATGCCCCGGTCGGGACTCGGTAGGTACCCGTGTGTGGGAAACTCCCCATGCGCCTTGATTCTCAATGATATCCCTGAAATGAAAATTGCAAAGATATCAACCATTTAGCAGAGTATTAGGCGTTTTAGATGTCAGCGGAGTTCAACATATTTTCTTATATAACAAATTTGGACATCCCGATAAATAAGGGTTTAAAAATCTCTAGACCATTGAAGTAAATCAATTTATTACTCAATTGTCCTCTATATAAAAGAAAATATATACTCCTACACTAGAATTTCAAAGAAAATTGAATAAATGAAATGATAGATCCAAAGTTGGTTGTGTGTCAAATCTAACTTACCTGAGATATGGTGCTCGGCTCTCTCGATTCTCGTCCAGTTCAAACAGTCTGTCTGCGCGGAGACCGTCAGTGACAAACAGCACGAGACGCTGGGCGGGCGGTGACACGGCTGGCCGGTGAGGGGACATACCGTGTACGAGTGGTGAGGTGAAGTATATGTCAAAGATGGAGTAGAAGAAGACCAGGTGAACAAAGAGGCCCACTCCCACCAACCACCAGTTCATCACCATGGTGACGGCCTGTAAACAGAAAAGCCATGTGGTGTTACAATTAGGAGATCAATTGACAGCCTCATACATAAGCATGGGTGACACCTTTCGCTTTTAAAATGAAGAATCCCATGCCTATTCCATGCCTACTAATGTCAACTTACAGCATCAGAAAGAAGGGTTAATTACTAAGAATTGCCGTGGATGCATGTATGCAAAGCATGCTCACGAAAATGCCATGGATAAGATTCCAGTCCGCGCTGGAGCAGGCCAGCTTATCAAAACAATTTCAGATATTGTATGAAAGTCAGAAAATGTAGTAATCGACTATTAAGTTCTTGGCAAAACACTTGAATGTCTAAATATGAAATCTAACAGACGTACATCTCTACATGTGCAAAGATGCCATCTTTAATCGTGGTCGACTAAAAGGTAGGGGATCTTGACTTAAGATTCTTTGTGTATCAGGAGCTTAGATATTTTACTATGGTGAATTTGAGGATAATACTGCAGCTGCTGCATACTTAATGGTTAGATACAGTGGTGTGGGTGCTGCTGTGCTTGTGGATAGTAATCCTATGGGGATTTAAATGCTTTTCTGGAATGTGCTTCAAACCCTAGTCTACTTTCAGAGCTTCTCATAAACCTCAGCTGACATTGTTAGATTTTACGGCTGCATATTGCATCGCATGGACCAATATGAAACTCTGGCAGTCATTACTACTAATGATAACAATGATGCGATGTTTTCCGTACATAAGAATAGCTAACCTTGTTTGTGATGTCATGACTGATCATTGTGACCTTGTACAGTGGAATACCTGGGATAGACCTGATCATGAGTCTAGGTCTGATTATAAATAAGTGCTTCAGCTATATACATGGAGTCCGCTTTTTGGGGTTGTAACCATGTTCATAAGTATGACCGCTAGTCTGACTGATCAACTGGATCCTATTTGTGTGTTCCACCGCGGTTGATAAATAAGTAGGAGAGTGGTCATTTTTTAAACACGGGGGTGCACATCTTTTCCGCTTCCCCTGTCTAAGCTTTAGTAACACTTTGGACTTTTCATTGAAATGATGTGACACCACTCCCCCTTCTCCCAAGATGGGTAGAAACTGTTTACCTGCCCCAATGCACCCCCAACCCCCCGCCCCCAACACACACACAAACAGCTGTTAAATAATGACCACTCCCAAAAGCAATTGAGCACGTAGCTGGAGATTTCAATGAAGATCTATATTATAGCACCTCTGGTGCAACATACGGAAGACATGATAAATCTTCTCATGTAAGTAGGATGTGTCTTAACCCGTATGTAGCAGAGCTCTGACGTGTCTAACAACAGACCAGGAGTGAATTAGTGAATCATGAAACTACTCATCCATGTAGTATACATATCAATGTATCTGATCATGTACCTCGTAAAGGGTCCACTTTTGAAACCAACAAATTTATAGCCTGCTGCTATTGCCCGGATAATCTACATCATACATGTACGGTGTACCTAGTCCGGCCTATAGTTCTGTGTTCTATAAGGGGTGAAGCTGGTCGTCCTGTGGGCACTTTCATTACTTAAGCTGGTGCTGGCGAGATAAGCACTGATAACAGCAGTCACATGGGTACAACTGTTACATAATGTCCCCTAAACATTCCGCAGTGAATGTAGGAAATTAAAATGGGATCTAAAACGTACTGCGCTAGTGGCTTAATAAACCACCAGAGCAGAGGTATAGCACACCAGTGTTTGCCAGGTTTACCACAGCCTGCAGGCTTCATAATTGTGCTATAATCAAACATTTAGGCCTATAAGGTGTTTGTAAAGACATTCCCTTTATTCTCCCATTGTTTACAACAGTCAATATATAAGTTTGTATCCAGTAGATTTTCCCTTGAAATTTGTTTTATTCTAAACTGTTTAATCTCTGTTGAGACACTGTGTACCATGATTATAAGATATCATGTACAACTAAACCATTAAATATCATGCACCGCGCTGACAGCTAGTCTCTCGCAGTCAGACCCGCTCACCCGTGACCACACACAGGCTGAGCTTGGTCTGACCCAATATAAGAATATCAAGGGGACAAAATCATTGACTCCCCCTCCCCCATAGACTCGGGCCCCCATCTGTATATATATATTACAGACTGGGAGCCAGCAGTAGCGCCGACTTACACGCTCCAAACATAACCCTGACAAAGCATATGCTTGGTCAGTGTAGCGTGTCCAGTCAGCGCCCATGCGTGTCATTCTCCAGCAGATGTTACGCAATGCTGGTGTATGTACCCAATATGTGCTGGGAGACAGTACTGCTAACCCAACGCCGTCCCCAAGCTTGATAAGGCACTGAGTCAGACCCAGCTTGGCCGGGTGGACATGGGTGGGCGGGTCTGACTGCGAGAGACTACCTCCCCCATGGGTCGAAAAGGTCATGAGACTGATGGCCCCACGGACAGTTGGCCCCACGTCAACTTGGCCCCACTTGAGACTGATGGCCCCAGATTTTGAGACTGATGGCCCCACTTGGGACTGATGGCCCCACTTCTAATTTAATAGCTTATGTGGTCTAAAAGCATATTTCAACTTATTTTTAAGCAAGTAGAGCATAATAATAGCCATTCCCAATGTCATATTAAATGAGATTATATCAAAAAAGGGCCTAGGACATCAATTCTTATGATAAAATGCAGGTCTTTTCAGGCCTATTCTTATGTCATAGCAGTATATTTTGGGGTTGGAAAGGATGAAACACTAACAGGAATAGATGGATAAATAGCTTCTTGCTATGCTAATACGGTATGTATAAATACTTATTCATGAGAAAGTACAGATGTAGTTGAAAAATGAGAGGAAACTTTCACCAGGTGAGTTGTGAAAAATCACAGTTCAACTGTTGGCAACTGTCACACCTATGCAGTGTGGATGCCACATGGCCACACCTACTCTGACACATGTCAAAACCTTCCTGACACCTACCGGGTACCCAGAAAAAACAAAAAGCATAATCAAATTGATAGAAACATGTTTTATTATCATTACCAATGTATAGATCTTGTTATTGCAAGAAAAACTTTTTTTTTCTAATGCAAAAATTAGTTTTTTGGGGGGAAAAATAGGAAAAATAGTAAAATGCTGTAGGTAGAAAATAAAAACACCCCTGTGGTGCTATTTACTAATTTAGACAAAGAACACAATGCTGATATTTATTACCGGTAATACTTATTGGTACCGTAGGCTACTTATTTCTTATTCTTTTTTTTTAAATGGACCCCCCCCCTTCCTCCTCACACCTGCAGCTCCCACCTGGCTTGCCCAATGGAGGAGGCAAGTGTGAAGGATAATCCCCCTGCCCAGGTTGGCTGTTATAACACCTGTAATTTGGCCTAAAACACCTCCAGTAGACAACTATAAATGGCATTTATCTATAATAATACATTTATTTATATGTATGTATGAATATGTATGAATATATTAAAGACAGTAATAAGTGATTAAATATGTTGGGGCCATCAGTCTCAGAAAGTGGGGCCATCAGTCTGGGGCCATCAGTCCTACAATCGGGGGGGGGGGGGGGGGGGCGTGGTTAAAACTCCCTCTCAGTTAGTAATACCATATAGAGATGTGGCTCTCTCACCGCGCTTCATTAGTCTCTCGCAGTCAGACCCGCCCAGTCGTGACCACACGCAGGCCGAGCAGGGTCTGACCCAGTGCCTTATCAGGACCGGGGACGGCGTTGGCTTAGCAGTACCCTCTCCCAGCAGATATTTAAGTGTATACACCACCATTACTAAAGATCTGCTGGAGATTGATGCGCATGTGTGCTGACTGGACACGCTACACTCGCCAAGCATATACTTTGTCAGGGTTATGCTTGAAGAGTGTAGGTCCACCTTGCTGCTGGCCCCCAGTCTGTAATGATACAGACGGGGGCCGAGGCTAGCGCTTCATTGGAATGACTCGTTCCTTATTTTGATTGATGGGCCTTTAATTAGCTGCACAGCTACCCCCCCCCCCCCGATCCATCCCTGCCCTGGCATGATTAACAGTTTTATAAATAATTTGACTTGGACAAGAGACTGCCACTGTCAAGAGTCTGGGACTGGGACACTCTGTGACTCTCTACAACTCTTGATAATTGTCTTGTTGTGTGAGTAGATGGTAGACGCTCGAACTGGGGGAGGGGGGGGAATTTTCGACCAATCCTTCCACCTTGCCTCCTCTAGACTACCCCCTACCCTAGATCTGCAGGCTAGTGCCACTGCCAGTGTGAGTCACTCACACTGAGTCTGACTCTGTCTCTGACTCTGACTCTGACTCAGTCTGAGACTGAGTGTCTGGTCCTCTGGATCAGTGGGTGATTCTCATTCTGAAAATGAAGTGCAAGGATCAAGACTGTTCGGCTTTTTCTATGTTGTTCATGAAATTAACGATCAGTCTATGTTTGTGTGTAACCTATCTGAATAATTAACTGACCGTTCGTAGTGATCCCAACCAATTTGATAGCGATTTCAAGCCAAAACACGTCAACAAACAAACACCGGTCGTCTGGGCGATAATAAGGTATTTTGACGTGAGCACTTGCTGTTTTCTGATTGGCTGCTGGCGAGCTGAAACTTGTCGGCGTGCACTCAGCGATGTTTACTTCCGCATCTGCAGCTGAGAGGAAAGTGTCAAAAACTTTGAGGAAGTTTTACAAACACTTTGTTTCTGCTAGAAACGCGTAAAGATGGGAGAGATCGAGTGGGCCATGTGGGCCAATGAACAGGCCATCGTCAGCGCTATTAGTAAGTGTATTTCTTTGTAATTTGTTCCTCCCACAGCACAGATCCGTGTGAGTGTGAGGCGCCGCGCCCACCCTCACTCACCCCGGGGCCCGGGACACTATCTGCTGGGAGCAGACATTGGTACCAGTGGCACTGGCAGTGCAAATGGGTGTGTATTGTGATAATTGTGGAATATACAATACATCCAACTAGTGGCTAGTCTAAAGATCGACTAGCTGATTCTTATCTAGATCAAAAGTATTGTGTTCGTGAAGTGGTTTATTACGTATGACAAACGTCGTAGTAGACTGGTGAACGGATAGCATGTTGTACAGACCAAAGCTAGACAGAGGTGATGCCGTTCACAAGGTAAGTAGCGCTTAGCGATAGTCATCGTCGTAGGGTACGTACACAACACTCCTCCACACTAAATATATATGCTGGAATAAACATATGATTAGACATCACCTTATTGGTGTCAATGAACTTAAAGTCTTTGAGTCTTTTTGAGAATACTGTAGTATACTATAAGGAGTCTTTTATCTCTTTGAGATTACTGATAACGATAACTCTTATCTTTATGTAATGTTACTTTAACATGAACAGTAGTGTCAGAAACACAAATATATCAGTCTCTGGAATAGAACAGTTATTTAGGCACATAGTCATTGAACTTTGCTGGAGCCCTTCTAGGTCTCACAGATACACGTCTTGGAGACGGCACTCTCGGTGGAGTAGCAACCACCTGGGGTGGAATAGCTCTAGGTGGTTCCTCATAGGTAACCACATCTTCCTGTGGCATGGCCGTAGCTGGCGTTTCAACAACTACAGGGTCAGTACCACCTTTGGGTATATCACTTATGATATCCGTGATTGGCCTTTGCATAGGCCTGAGCTGTTCGTCATCAATGTCATCTTCGATGGCTTCACCGGACTTTCGAAGATGGTCGACATGGACGTAACGGATGTTACGGCCGATTCGTACCAAGTACTGTACGGGACCCTTCCTAGACACTATGGATCCTGGTACATACTTTACGTCGGTGCCTCGACTGTTTTCCCTCCACCGTCACATGAAGGTCGGGTTTTATCATCGACAACCGCGTGTGAGGCTGTCTTTTGAGAAACAACTCGGATGGGGACACCCCTGTCACCGAGTGAGGCGTCGAATTATACGACAGGAGGAAACTACACAGCTTCCTGTGCGTAGTCATGCCGGGTTTCTCGTCCAATGTATGCCGCTTTAAGGCATTTTTCAGGGTCTGCACCGCTCGTTCTGCAAGTCCGTTGGACGCTGGATGGTAGGGAGCGGTCAAGGTATGTTTTATACCCTTGTTATGCAGGAACTCGCGAAACACTTCCGCGATGAATTGTGGGCCGTTGTCGCTCACAACCTCTCTTGGGAACCAGTTATGGGCGAACATCCGCTCCAGTACCTCTATGGTCTTTTCTGCGGTCGTAGATTTCATGAGCACTACATCTAACCACTTTGAGTGTGCGTCTACTACCACTAGGAACATTTCGGATTTATACTCTGCAAAGTCTATGTGCAGTCGGTCCCATGGCCTCTAAGGATATCGCCATGGATACATCAGAGATGCTGGTGGATCGTTCTTGAGACTCAGGCATGTTTTACATGCTTTTATTAATGCTTCTATAGCATTGTCGATGCCGGGAAACCACAGATAGCTACGAGCTAGTGCTTTCATGCGCACTATACCGACGTGCTCGATGTGTAGCTATTCTAGCATTCGCTCCTGCAGTTTCTGTGGAATGACAACTCGCATTCCCCACAGAAGACATCCTTGGTCGCACGACAGCTCGTGTCGTCTGGTATAGAATGGTAACAGTTCATCGTCGTCAACATGGTTCGGCCAACCATTCATGGTGAACTCATATACCTTGGTGAGGATCCGATCTTTTCGGGTCGCTTCTTTGATGTCTCTGGCGTTGATCGGTAACTTGTCAGTGTGGCTAAAATAGTTCACTTCAGCTTCCATATTTTCTTTGGCTATGTCCACTGGTGCCCGACTCAGATAGTCGGCATTGGCATGATCCTCTGATCTTTTATATTTGACCTCATAGTTGTAGGTCATCAGTATGAGAGACCATCTCTGCAGCCTCAGTGCTGCCAACGTCGGCACATCCGTTTTCGGACCCAATATTTTGGTCAGTGGCTTATGGTCGGTCAACAGTGTGAATGACCTACCATACAGGTACTTGTGGAATTTCTTAACTCCGAAGATAATGCCTAACGCTTCGCGTTCTATTTGGGCGTAGTTCCTCTCAGCTTTCGTTAGAGTCACTGACGCGTAGGCAATTGGTCGCTCCTCTCCGTTCTCGTCAACGTGTGACAGAACCGCGCCAACTCCGTAAGGAGATGCGTCTGTCGCGAGGAGAAGCTCTTTGTTCACATCATAATGTGTTAACACTGTTTCACTGGTAAGGGCGTCTTTGACTTTCCCGAATGCCCCTTCGCACTCCTTTGACCACTTCCAGGGGACGTCATCTCGCAGGAGATTATTTAACGGAGCGAGAATTGTGGACAAATTCTTAACGAACCCACCATAGTAGTTGACCATCCCGAGGAATGTGCGAAGTTCTGAGACATCTTCTGGTGCTTTGGCGTCTTTTACTGCGCTCACTTTTTCTGGTACGGGCCTACGACCCTCCTTGCTGATCACATGTCCGAGATATTGGACTTCGGGAGCCAAGAAGGAACACTTCTCCCGTTTCACTCGGATGTCATGCTTGTCTAGTCTTTGAAGTACCAGTTGGAGGCGCTTTAGGTGCTCGTCCTTTGTGGGAGCGGTTATCAGGATATCATCGATATAGCAGCAAACACCAGGAATTCCTTGTAAGACCTGGTCCATGATCCTTTGGAAGATGTGTGGTGCTGTCTTTACCCCATAGGGAAGCCTAGTAACTTCGTAAAGTCCTTGCAAAGTGTTGATGGTCAGGTACTTTCTTGACTTTTCCTCCACCACCACTTGCATGTAGGCACTAGACAGGTCCAGTTTCGTAAACTGGCTACCACCCGCCAGCGTAGCGAATATATCCTCAGCTGTTGGTAGCGTATATGGTTGATCAACAACCGCACTGTTTATAGTCACTTTGTAGTCACCACACAACCTCATCTGTCCATTATCTTTTGGAACCACTACTATTGGAGATGCCCAGTCACTTCTTTCAATGCGGCGATAAACTCCACTTTCTTCAAGCCTATTTAGCTCCTTCTTTACACCATCTGTGAGGTTATAGACAATGGACCGCGCCTTTTTGAACTTTGGCGTGGCATCTGGTTTTAACTCAATTGTCGCTTCAAAGCCCTTTATCTCTCCTATCTCTCCTTTGAACACGGACTGATACTCATGCAGGAGCTGTTCCAGGGGCGTTGCATGTATCGCGAAGACATTTTCCCAGTCTATACGTATGGCTTTTAGCCAGGTCCGTCCGAATAACGGTGTACGGACGCCTTTCGCGATCACCAGCGGCAACTGTCTCTTTTGACCCTCGTACTCCACATGGACGTCGATTTCACCGAGTAGCTCAACTTTGTGTCCGGTGTACGATTTTAAGTTGATAGAAGCTTCGCGTAACTCAAAATCGGGGAAGAATTCTTTGTAGTCGTCCTCACCGACAATCGAAACTGCCGATGCCGTGTCTAAAGCAAATGTCATTTCGTTGTTTTCGACACGGGCATTCACTGTTATTTCTCCGTATTTTCCGCTTTTAACTTCAAACAGTGATGCGTAACTGACCTCTTCCTCTTGTTTTTCGTCGTCATCGACGTAATGTGCACGGCCTTGGCCTCGCCCGCGACCTCTTCCGCGGCCACGGTATGGACGTGAGCTACCTCTCGACTGAGATTGACCTTGAGCAGACTTCGTTTTGCAAGCCTTGGCAATGTGCCCAATTTTATCACAGTTGAAACACTTTTCCGTTTCGAATGGGCACCGGCCCTCGTGGTCGCCATCACAACGATAACACTTATTTTTAGTGCGGGCTTTTCCTTTGTTCTTGTAGCTACCACGTTGAACCCGGTTGACCTCATGGGTAGGCCCCATGAGCTGATTACCATGGCTAGCCGTGTCCATGGACGTGCCTATATCTACGGCTTTCTCCCATGTCAACGCTGCCCCCAAGCCTAACAGTCTGTTTTTAATCGCAGCGGATCTCAACCCGGTAACCAGGCGGTTTCTTAGCCTCTTTTTGATTTGGTCTTCATCCCCAAACCCGCAATGTATGCTGATTTTTTTTAAGGCCACTATGTAGTCTGCAACAGACTCATTATCACCCTGTTTCCGCTCATCAAACTTGAAGCTCTCGATTAGCTCATTTGACCCTGAGGTATAGTGGTTACTAATCAATGTTGTTAGCTGGGCATATGTTTTGGTCTCAATTTCAGCAGGGGCACACAATGCAACCAAAAGATCCACTACCTCAGGTCCCACCATAGATATGAAGGCATCAATTTTTTCATCATCCTGGATTTTGTTTATTCTCATCCAAGCATTAAACCTTCTTTGATAATTAGCCCATTTTTCTTTATTGGGACTAAACTCTCCTATGGCACTCACAACATTCCTAGCTTCAGCCATAGTTTCTAGATGTAGACTCCCAGCCTCAGATTCAAGATCACTTATTTCAGAGTCACTCATTTGTAGATCAACACTTGTAGATATAGGGCCTAGCCTACACAAATGCACAGTCACTTTTAGTTTCAGAGATCTACTTTCACTTTCATGGAGTTCACTTTCACTTTTGGGATCTGGAGTCTACTTTCAGTTTCAGGGACTTCACTTTTCACAACAAAGTTTATCACTTTTGGGCAATGACAGTTCATCCAATTTTGGTTTTAGGGCTTCCTTACCCCTTTGTTGAACTTATGCTGACATCTGCAGGGAGAGACACTTTGTGTGCCAAGCAAGATGATCAAATTTCCGAGATGGGTCCTCGAATCCCGTCCTCAAGTCGCCACTATTGTGTTCGTGAAGTGGTTTATTACGTATGACAAACGTCGTAGTAGACTGGTGAACGGATAGCATGTTGTACAGACCAAAGCTAGACAGAGGTGATGCCGTTCACAAGGTAAGTAGCGCTTAGCGATAGTCATCGTCGTAGGGTACGTACACAACAAAAAGGAGTGCTCATTTTTAACAGGGGGGGGGTGGATTGTAGTGGATAAAGAATTTCAACTCCTTGTCCAGTGCCGGGGGGCGGGGGGGGGGGGGCTGTAAACGCCTGTACAGTGTAGTTCACTTCCCCCCACGGGTTAAAAATCTGTGCGCACGCGGGCCCTTGGAAGCATAGCAACGGGTGAACGATTTCCAAACTTATGGGGTTTGTTTGGGTGGGGGTGAAAAAGCTGCTAGTCTAGGGGGACTGGGCCCTGGGGGTGGTGAAAAAGAATTGGTAAAATCGATGCTGACTGAGGGTGAGACGCCACGCCGCCATGCATGCACTGAATTAGTGCCTGATGCATGGCCTGACCCAGGCTAGGGTCTGAAACCTACTACAAACATGTGCCTGACTGGGAGTGGGTGGGGTTACCCAACGCTTTTATCAGTATCACTGAGTACAATGGGGATGGGACTTGAGGTCAACCTTGTTTGTCCCAAACAAAATCTTGTTTGCCCCCAAACAATGTCTGGCCCCATCCCAACTTTTTCCGATTATCGGTACATGCCAAACCTATTCAGACTATATAATAACCACTACCGGTATATGCCTATTAACAGTGACACCCCTACCCCTAAAATTAGTTAGGAAAGTATATGAGTACCTTAACTAAATATTATCAAAAAAATAAAATAAAGTAATAAAAACCAGAGCGTGTAGGGTGTTCAACCCCATCTCCTTTAATAATTCAAACATGGAGGTAATACGCTGTTGTTGTTTTGTTTAAAAAAAAAAGAAAAAAAGTGTTGACAGGGGGGAGGGCAATACAGTGTCAACCCTACAATAGTACACTAACTAGTACACCCTTCCCCCTGTTGGTAAAAAAAAGTATCACTCCCTGAAGTGACAATTGGTTGACACCACTTTCTTCGTTTATATAAAAACGTCTAATAATGCCTTTTTATGAATAAACTGCACCCGTACTATATCATATAGTACGGGTATATGACATTGTGCATTGCTTCCCTTGCAGTCCTACTGATTGGAGGCATCATTGGTGTCATCCGGACCACTACATTTTACTTCAACTTCTGGCAGTGTGCGGCGGCAGCAATGTATCCTTCACTCCCTGAAAGCATCATGACCATTTTATTCAATAGAAATAAATGAAAACACTCCTTTTTGCCTGAGCGTCACTACATAGCACGTTGTCAGACCACCAGCATGGTTGATACAGGAGTGGAAGGCCTGGGACTATTTCAACAATAGACTTGTGTATGATTATAATACAGGCCTTCCAATCCTACTTTACTGTTGGATTCCTTAACTTTTGCGCAGTCCAATTTCAGTCTTTGTGTATTTGTTTGAATACCCCCGAGGAAAGCGGAAGAAGGGACGTACCATTGAGAGGAAGTAAGTTGCCTATCCTTTTCCATAGCTTTGCTTATTGAACCAGGGCACAGTTGTGCCAGGTTCTTTAGAGACAGGTATTTTTGCATTTTACGTCCGAAAAATGCAACATGTTGTCCGCCTAATTTTCCTGTCTGAGATTGTTCAATAAAATATTTAAATACTGCAGGAAACAAGTTTTGACCAATGCCAATCTATGCCATCAAACATTGAAATAAAAAAAGGTATTTTTCATGTATAAAATTCAGTTTAAAAAGAGGTCACTGAAACAGCATAAAACTAACTTTTTCAGCTCAATGCTAAAATATGGGCTTTCATGTAAACCACAGACCTTCCTAGACTGTCCCTTTACACAGAATCCTCTTTGTTCTTATATAAAAACAGGGTGAGACGCTTTTTGAGACACTCTGTGGGCTGAATATTGCATGTACCTTCGGTAACCTTCATGAAAACGAAGGTAAGGCAGTAGTTTACACAGAGAACAATATATACCATTCATGGTTTCAAGGCTACAGGAGAAGTGGAAGCGAGGCTAGCGCATGCATTAAAGAGTGGCGCTACTGGTTCTCCTCGTACTGCACACACTTCCACAAGCCTCCACTTCAACATGCCCCCCACCCAACCTCTGACCTGCAGGAGACTTTGCGCTTGACAACCACCCCCCCCCCCCACATGAAAAATATAAAAGTCATAATTTTGGGTTTTGGTGAACAGATTTGGTGAACAAGATTTTTTTTTTTTTTTAAATCTCTAGTACAACCCACACTCGCCAGGTCCATCTTGGACCATCTGTGATCATCCAATAGGGTCCATAAAGCATACGTAATTTTCGCACTGCGCGAGATCTCAATCGTCAACGTGTGCAGAGCAAAATTGTACCACCCATATCACCGCCGTTTATCGTCCGATCGACTCGCTTTTTGATAGGGACAAAAGGCGGTACATGCCCGCAGCCTGCAACTGTCGCCCACACCCACCTGCACGCCCACACCCACCTGCTCCCCCACACCCACCTGATCGCCCACACCCATCTGCTGGCCTGAAATAGAATAACATACATGTATGACACATGACTTCAGGGTACTTTTTAACAAGGAATTCATTTCTAATGCCAGAATTGACCAATGAATGATTATAAGGGAATACTATATCTAAGTACATGATAAGCTCCAGCTCCAGCTTACCCTGAGTCATCTGTGAGGCCACTCACATGCTCAATCTTACACTCACACATCAGGGGGACTGCCCTGGTTCACATGTGATATCAATCACATATACCATTCATTTCTTACACCCACTGCTGTCAACATCCTGGTTTGAATCGTGTTCTGGTATTAAAAAAGTATGGCATTAAAGGGTCATGACAAATCAATCATGCATATATTTTATGATTTTGGATTAGAAAACGTACACGAGGGAAAGGAATAGGAAGTTGTCATTATTAGCTGATGGGCTTGGGAGGGCTTCTTTTACGGCTAGGTTTAAAAAAAATACCTCTTGTAAATAATGGCCACTCCCTGACTCACGATGCATGACCTCTGTGCTTCATTGGTAGTGTCCATGTCACACTGCTCGTGCTTTATATAGTGTGTCCTTTGTAGTGATGATGTGTCTTGTTAAGATTTTATTTTATAACCCTTCTACCCAGAAATGTATGTGACCAACATCATGCATTTTTCCTGTATGTATACATGAATTAAATCTTGAGTAAAAATTTGTTTCACTTGTGGCATGTATATATGATTCCGTCTTGCTCTTCAGATTTCAGGGAGTCATAGCGACAGTACTCGATAAGCTGAAGCCTGTCTCCAGTAACTACTTTGTTCGCTTCGTCATGTACATCCTGTAAGTATTTCAACCTACAAAGTGTGTATGGATAAGCTGATACAGTAACATCGTTTTAAGAGGATGTCACTTTTCCTGCTGTTGTAGGAACCTGTTCCATTCCCTAGGATTTATGTAATAAATTTCACAATTCTCTTTATTAAAAAAATAATTTGAATTACGCAAATTCACACTTTGATCCGAGAACGGCATCTATGAGTCATACAAGGTGTTGTAACGTATATGCCTTTTGTAGCAAATATCCCGTATACAAATCATTGTACAATCTGATGCGAAACTGAAAAAAAGAGAATCATCTATTATCTTATATCGTCTATACTATTCTGAACTGATTGTCTCTCATATGACCAACACCAGTGTGCACTATATACATTTGCATCGCCTCTCCTTGATATGAATTTGTATGGGTTTACACAATTATGAATTTTGAACATATGTTGTATTTCGAAGATCATCTAATGATTAAAACTAAAACAAATGAATGCCTTTGTCTCCTATTAGACTGAGTGTGCCGTGCTGCTTCCTCCTACCCACACTCATGGGAGCCTTGTCTCTACAGATCTCTGCAGTCATCTACCTTGTGGTAAGTCTAAAAGCTACACATTGTATATAGATAATCACGTTGTGTGAGTCAGTCAACTTCCTAGTAGAGTCTTAAAAGTAGGTCAACAGCTTATTTTGTGTTGTTAAGCATAGAAATATACAGTGCCGTGTATGTCTATGTGTTTAAAGCTTGACCATCATGGTTGAAGTGAGGCCAAAAGCACTTTTGGATATACTTCAGTTTTGATTCACAAGAGGGCTCTTAAGGGCTGGGAGCTCAGCTCTTACAGGCACAAGATAGGGTGAATATGTTGTAGCTGGACAATGCACATGGTCCCCTGTCCAAACACTGCTGCCCTCTGGTGGAACTGTTATTTTAGTCTATGTATAGAAAATGCTGAACTTATTCCCTGACGGCCCAGCTTTAATAGATTACAATCCAGCTCTTAATGGCTGCAACGTTCATGTGGTCGCCTCCTTAATGCAGCCACTCAGACACAGCAGATATAACAAATATTGTGCCTCTACATGGGCCAAAATCGACACGGGCGACACAGGGACACGGCCCTTTTAAGCTATTTTAAAAATCGACGGACAAATCGCAAATTAGAGATAAAAATCGACCTACAGGGATTTTTCTCTAAGTTCTTATATTCCTAAAAATCGACACGATGACACGGCCCTTTTGCTAAAAATCGACACGGCGACACGGTCAAAATTCTGGGGACCCATGTAGAGGCACAATATTTTTACATATTTCGTAGATCTGTTGCTATTCTAAGGGACAACAGCAGTTATCTCCTGCAGTCTGTGACGTCACCATTGGGTCAGATACCTCCCAGTAGTG
Source organism: Harmothoe impar (assembly GCA_947462335.1). Taxonomy (NCBI): domain Eukaryota; kingdom Metazoa; phylum Annelida; class Polychaeta; order Phyllodocida; family Polynoidae; genus Harmothoe; species Harmothoe impar. Next base: position 62,735,436 of record OX381712.1, on the reverse strand, counting down.
TCTGCACAGCACTTCTAGTCTACACCCAGATGCCCTCATAGGTTTATCCCTGAAAAAACCTGCGCAAGAGGGATGTTGGTGCCCTCGACCACCCCCCCCCCCCCCCACCCCCACCCCCACACGCTGGTGTTAAATAGGACAATGTCCTTAGTTAACGTATTTAGAGAAAAATACTTCTGAATAAGATTTATGTTTTGTGTGTGTGACCTTTTCAGGCGGCAGTGAAGGGTGAGCAGTGGTCTGCTGTCACCACAGTCAAGAGACCAGAGGCATCCAAAGCGACAACTTCCCAGCCGCCCAACCGCCCTCCTCCCCGCGCTCCCCGCCGTGACGCAGCCGCTACCGGTGACCCGCAGGACGCTGATGGTACCGCTAACCGCTACTGAGCCCACGCAATCAACGTTAATGATTACAGAGGTCACAACACATGGTGATATATAGATACAAAATATGTTGATTAAAATGATGGGGCATATAATCGAGGGCTTATTGCAACTGCTCAAAGAATGTTACATGGACTACATATATATCTACAATACTCTGGTAGAATGTTTCCATGCTGATGACTACCGATTTATCATCCATCCAAGACCAGAAAGCTGCCTAAATATCTGGCAGAACGTTGGTGTTCATTTAGGGCCAAACTTCACATGGCCACAATCGGTTAATCATACTAGCCCTATATATAGCAATGTCTAGATCAGGCCCGTAACTAGCCCTCTTCGTGGGGTGGTTCGTTTTTTGATAAGATGGAACTAGATGAATTGAATGGTGGAACTTGCTGGATTTTCATAAAAGAATATGCAAATAACGACTCGATTTGTACTCAAAACTATAATTTGAATAAGCCATATAACACAATGGACCGTGCTTTCATGGTTTATTCTTTAAAGACCTTAATAATCATCCGATTTACAAACCGCGAAAATCGGCAAGGAGCTAATCATCTCCACTTTCAGGCCAGCTAGCGTGGAACTTTTTTTGGTCCATCAGGGCTATGGGGGGTTCGTTCGAACCGACGAACCCCCCCTAGTTACGGGCCTGTAGATGGCAATACATGTACATTGATCAGACAACGTCAATTCTTTTCTACACCTTTTCGACCAAAAATACGACCAAACTTTTTTTTTAAATATATTTAAAAACTTGAAAATATGCCTTTTGGATTGGAGCTATTGCTCAATCAACTTTCATATGATTACCCTAAAAGAGGCATCTCTGGCTGCTGCGAGATTTTGTTACCGAGGTGGTTGTTTTGGGTAGCTTTTTTCCCTTTTGCCTTTGGCTGCAAATAATGCTAAATCCTGTAATCCAAGTTATCAAAATAAGGTGGCCTTATACATGTATATTAAAATAATTTGAAAATTGTGATGCCACAAACGTAGATCCAGTCGTTTTAACTTTATTGTCATTGTCATACATGAAATTGATATTTAGTGTTGACCTTAACAATGATAGGGTTCAGACTAGTCCTAGGGTAGTCACCCAATATGAAACATTTTTGTATATGTTTTATGGAGAGTATAAGATCTGCCTTCTGACCTTGGCCTAGGTGTATTGTGCCTATTGGCGAATGAGATATGCATGTTTGTATTGTTACAGCATTAGTACTCAACCTGATCCATATCAGTAAACTTACACATAACCTCATATCCATTGACTGCCAAGGGAAGTATTGTATGTCACAATCTGCTGGTTCAGATGTTGCGAATTATGTATTTTTGTACTTAGATTTTCTATCATGTCTATTGGCCAAGGGTTGCCTACATTAATGCACTATGTCCTTGGTCGTCATGATGCTTGAATCCAGCTCTGGCGATTTGACTCGCCAGGGCTGCATTCATGAATCATGGCGACAAAGGACTTTGTGCATTAAAGGGCTATGCGGCCCTTAAATAGTTAATGTAGATAAGCACTGATAGCTGTGTGTGTGAAGAAGAGGTTATCTTGGATGCTTGGATTATTTTTTATGATAGAAAGTCCTGTTGGTATATGTTGTGGAAAATATGAAATGTTATCAAAGTCCCAACCAAAGTACTTGTTTGTTAGCAAATGGCATGGAAGTCCCTTACATAATGTATATAGAATTACCCATTTAAAAGCATTGGTTCTGTGTCCAGAGAGACCTCATGTGAAATGAACAGTGTATTTTTCACGATACACTACGGACCTATTAAACGTGTGTGATGACCACCGATTTATATCCTAACCTTCATCTATGATTGGCATACAAACTTTTATGAATAAATCTGTCATTTCTAAAAATCAATATTTGTATTTATATTTATTTGATATTAACTAGCAATCAATAATGTATAAGCTATCGATTTCTTAATCTCACTCTAGAAGTATTGAGACATTTTCTCAGGGAAATTTCAACCTGAAATATATGGGATCCTTTTGAACTAGAGCCAATAAGTACTTTGTGCCTCTACATGGGTAAAAATCGACACGGGCGACACAGCTTTTTTAGGCCCTTTTAAAAATCGACGGACACCGGAAAATTAGGGATAAAAATCGATTTTTTTTCTCTAAGTATATACCTAAAAATGGACATAATGACACGGTCCTTCTGCTAAAAATCGACACAGAGACATGGTCAAAGTTGTGGGTACTCATGCAGAGACAAAACTATAGTATACCAATAACGTTCTTGTTTGAGGCAATACTTAAACCTTTAGGAGTGGCATAATGCTTAAATTATGCTATGTTCCAATCGTCATCATTGATGAATGCAGACCTGGGAAATAACTCGCCAGTGCTGCACAAACGTATCATGCCGACCCTACGGGGTTGATACGCTCATGTGGGGTGGGCATAATGTATGGATGCATTATGATGACAAAGGACATAGTGCTTTAAAACAATATTACGCGGCACTTAAAGGGTTCACAATGGTAGTGCACTAACCGCAGACTCGTAATACTAGAACATGCATACTTGGTATTGAGTTCTGCAGTACCTGACATGTTGATGTATGTGCTTATACTACCCCATAGACCTCCATGTACTGCCAAGCCACTTATATGGAGAGAGGGTTGGGGGAATCAGTAGGAATGTGATTAGAGGAACACCACTCGTAATCTACCATTGTCTAACATGCAATGCCCATTAGTATAATTAATTGGTTATCTTTTAAACACACACATGGAATTAGCCTCTTAATTCCTCAAATGCGCCCTCCCCTCCTCCCACACTCAGACTCATAGTATAAAGAAGTGACTGAATGGACCTCCCATTCAAATCTGGGTTCTTAATACTTTAGTAGTAGTGGGAGTACTAGTACATGTAGCACCCCCCCCCCCCCATCCACATCCACACCCACCCACCCTCCCATTAATCTATCTTCACCTCTCCACTGATCTGTTACTAAATATAGCCTGTTCAATAATGTCTGTCGTGACCACTCTAACGGTCCTCTACCGGCCAGTGAAGCTTTAAGTTTAAGGGTATTCACTACATGCATTAACCCTTTAAGGGCCGCATATTGCTTTATTGCAGTGTGTAGTAATGCATGAATGCAGCTCTGGCGAGTAATTCAACAGTGCTGAATTCATGCATCATGCCGACTATACAGGGTCGATACACTCCCTGAGGATCGGCATGATGCATGAATGCAGCCCTGCATGGCGAGTCATTTTCTAGTAATGCAGCCCTGCATCTTGTCTACACTTAGCTTAATGCATTAGCTTACTATGGTTATGCGGCCTTCAAAGAGTTAAATCGCATATTAGAGGATATATCATATTGATATCACCAGTTGAATGTGTCTACGTTTAACCATGTAACTATATTCTAAGCATTGTATTACTATATGAACGTGAGCACTAACCTCTCTCTGTTTCTGTTTTGTATTTGATATGAGAGCCTTAAAGCTAAACTGAGAGTTGTACAGTAATGTGAACATACACTATCATACCACTATCTCAGATGCCAAGTCATAAAAGCCATGCTGACAAACAAAGCAATGTCTCACGTCGATGGGGGGTCAAGGGTAATGCGGCATAATGTTACATGTCAATACGAACAGATGGGGGTAGGGGGGGGGGGGATGGGGGTGGGGGGGGGGGGGGGGGTAATCCGCGGGGGTTCCATTCTCAACCCTGTTGTAGAGGAATTGCAACCAGTTACCACCCAGTACGAGCGAGATGTGTAGGTTTGTAGAGATAAATCGTCTATGGTGAACAGAAGAATAGATAGATCATGTATTACTTAATGATAATAGTTACATAATACACGTAGATATGCACGTGTGGATTAATAACCAAATATTTATGATACCAATCTTCAAGGGGGGATCTTATGGTGTCGTAGGCTGGGTCTTGTAATTTTCCCCATGTATAGTCGTGTGGGGCGGGGCTGCTGACCAGTGGGGTTCCACCCCCCCCCCTCCCCCCCCCCCCCCCCAACCTCAAACCTGATTCACCTGGTCATTAAGGGTTGGACAAAGGGAGGATGTACCTGCTCTGACCTATAGACACCCCCTCCCCCTCCACAGAAACACACCTTCCTGGGTTATGGTGCATACGTTTAATGGGCCGAGAAGAAATAATGGATAAAAATAGCCATCATGGGACACAATATCAGCGCCAACAATTGTATCTCCCTTAGCCTTTGTCAATCCACTGTGAGAAACGATGGAGACGTGGACGTTGTCGTCCCCACCCCTTTTCTCCTGAAAATAATATTTTGAGGTTAAATTTCCAGTGCTTGCTAAAAAAGCTAATACATTTTGTGATAACAAAATATTGGAACATTACGAAGGGGATCACAATAAAGAGACATTTCAAGCTTCACCCTCACCACTACAAATGTCATTCGTTATTCGAGAAAATCGACATGTACACATACAGCCGTTTTAAAACAGACTAGTACAGCACTTTCACTAAAACAGGCAAAGACAATCAAAAGGGGTCGGACCAGGGATTAACATGTCTTTCCATCTGAAATCCGCTACTGCCTGTATTAGTATTGGCATTGCCTCATAAGTCGCTGGGCACTGTTTAAGGGATATATCTGGGGTTCCTAGTATATAAATACAGTCCAGTGAGACTTTTTCTGCATGGTTGACCCTTTAAGGACCACATCGTGCCTTAATGTTCTATGTCTATTGTCGTTCTGATGCATGAATGCAGCCCTTGCAAGTCTTCTTACCTGGCTGCATTCATGCATCACGTCGACGGGGTTGATACACTCATGAAGGTTTGTCAGGATGCATGAATGCACCCCTCGCGAGTAGACACACCAATGGCGCACTAGTGTATCATAACGACAAAGGGTATAGCAATACATTGCACATTAAAGCACTATGCGACCATTAAAGGGCTAGTATAAGTGTATGCAGCAGCCAAGCATGACCGATCCGTGTGACCTTGCTGTAGAACTTGGCCAGCAGTCATTACAACTGGCGCTATACTTGAGGGGTGCATTCACCCCCACAGGTAGTGTGTCCGTTCCCACAGTCACATTATGAGGCAGGTGCCCCGCCTGGTACCTCACCCAGACAACACCTGCCCTGGAGGATCCCACGTCTAGAGGGCTCCAGGAGAAGAAAACTGGAATTACCACATGTCATTTTGGAGATTTCTCAAATTTCAAAGCAGACGACATTTCTACCTCTACGCCCTATGTCTGGGTGGGGCATATACTTAAAGGGACCAATAGACCTTATAGCACAGATATAGCAGGTAGAACTCTTGTGTGACAAATAGAGGGATGCTTAAAAATAACTCCATGGGATATTGTACAAAGTCTGCAGACATTTGACACACAGGAGATCATTCTGTTCAGAGCAGACGATATTTAAGCCGCGGACGTCTGAGGGACCCGGTTGCAAAGCATATCAGGGCGATATGGCATGTCATATTGACTAATTGACTGAAATTATCTGGATATATAATGATTATTGAAGTCCACAAGTAGTGATCGTTCATCTCCATAGAGGCGGATTAAGCTGGATTACATTGGATAGCGATTCGTCATCAACACAAGGTTTGTATTAAAAAAATTGAATTGTATTTATATTAAGTTCAGATAATACATTGCATGAGTTGTATTATGCTACCCCTCACAATGTGTGCAGTATCGTATTGCAGGTCTATTTGATTTTCCACATGTGGGCTGTTGATTGTCTTTATTTTCAAATTTAAAAAATAAACACTGCAATTTTCCCAGTATTATATTGTAACGGACCACCACTTCTCACTTCAGAGTTCTTCACTGAAATATATCTCAGCATAATGCAATAAATGATGTGGGTTAATATAATGTATACCTATACAAAATAGCCCTACTGTGACAGGTGACCCTAGAGCTGCTATTGGTGTATACAAACATGTCACTAGGTTAAATACACTGTAAAGCCAGGGTGACTACGGTAAGGCCGAGGTAGCCCTATTTAATATTGAATATTACTGGGGTTTTATAGCACTATAAAATGCCTCACATCTCGTCTTTCTATACCGGAGACATTAGGCGCTTTCCAATGAAGCGGGCCTTTGGGTTTTATGAGCTGAAAATGATTAAAGCTGATATAAAATCAATAACACTGTATACACCTGTTATCTCCCCTACTATTACATAAAATGCACATGGCCTACATCATTTACACGCAGGCTATTATATTTCTGTCGATGTAAAAGTTAGAAAGGGGAAATCAACTGTAGCCTATGCATGCACCATGCTCTGCATGGTACAGTTGTACTCTTCCTTTGGGTTAAAGTGAGTGTATCCGATGTGTGGGACAAAAAAAAAATCCCCTAATAATGAGTCAGGATGTTCCCAAATATCATACTTAATTTCCTATCTACTCAATTCCCCTTCATTTCCACCGATATATATATATAACACTGTTAAACAAAATACATAGCCCTTAATTGGCCCTATGTAATAGGCCTTGTTGTGCACATGTACCTGTATGCAATAAACCATGTGACTTGAATACACAATAGGCCTAACATGAAATAATGATTGTGCATCTCTGGTGAATCATTGAACTATCAAAAGTAAATGATAGGCCCATACACCTTATTTACAAGAATAGTACAGTATAGTCAGGCCCTACCCCCCCCCCCCCCCCCCCCCCCAAGATAAGTCCCTAAGATAGACTATTCGCATATTATAGCTGCCAACACTTAATTATCATGCAAATCCTTAACCCACATGCCAATATCCACATCAAAGGCATAACATAAATATATTTTCATAAGCATACAGAGCGCGCCGCATAAACTAACATTTCTGATACATGATAGTACAGTAGGCGCGGCAAAGCGCGAAGTAGGTCACTCTCCACGCTCTCCAAGCAGAGTCTCCGACACCTGCTGATGGGAGTTTCCATCTGTGGGCTGGGACTAGAACTGTTTCTAGGCGTGGTCATCTAAACTCGGCAGGATGGCAACAGGAGGTCCAGATTACTACAATATCAGAGGGGCATATTAACAGCTTCCAGGATTACCTGCTGTCCATATCTGAAGTATTTCTGTTGGTTTGATATCAGTGTTTCTGTGGACACATGTCAAGAACTATGCTGAGCGATAATCGGGTATTTTGCCATTGGATATAGCCTGCAGGCTTCACAGGCCTAATGTTTTGATTATTTTGGCTTGTCAAACTGCCCATTGCCAATCAATATATTCACGTATATACAAGTGAATAGAGTAGGACCAGTCATCGGCTGCTCTTGGTCTTCAAAATGTGACATGTAACATGAACTTAGGAACCAAAGAGACTGCATTTGATACAGAAAGGTCTGAAAGGCAACAGTTGACCTGACACTTGTTAGTCTTGTAGAGGCCAACTATTAGAATTTAGATCTATATCTAGATATATACTATAGGCCTAGTTGTGGAATTTAGCCTACCCTGGATCAGCATAGACATAGGCATGAACGTACCGTGTATAGGTCCATGACATAGGGTACTCTGATGATAGGCTACACTGATGAGCTTCTGAATGTGTAGGACTACGTGTAACATGGATTGAAAGGCCTATAGCCTATAATTATTGTTGGACTAGATAACATTTTGGAACAGACCCCTGCAATATATATATCTCGGCTTGGGCCCTTTTATACCATCTCACCTTATTGCCAACAAGAGAACCATTGGCATTGAATCATGGGACCCTTTATACATCTCTGACTCTTGGATAGAGTTCTGACTCTTGGATAGAGTGAAGAGGACATACAAGATGTATAGTGGAAGTCTTTCCTCCTCCTCCTCCTCACAGAGCCCTCTGGGTAGAACCCACCAGGGGCAAGGGGAATTTACATCAGGTAAGTTAGAGGCTTACTATTAAGTCTCATTATAGGCTATGCTCATTTCTGTTGATAGAAAATACGATGTGAATGTGATGTAGCTATATCTTACAAGGCGCCCTTGCATAAGCCTATGATAGAAAGCTACCAGGTATTCCAGAAGAATGTATGCAATATTTGAAGGCAAAGGAAACTTGCACTACGGATACATTGCTCCCTTTCCCCAGTTTCATAAGTGCCTGCATCAATATGAACCAATTGGCTGACTCGGTCGGTATATAAAGCCGACTGCAAACTCCCCGATCCGAACCAAGCCCGAACTGATTGGGAATATCAAACGTCACTGGACGTCCTCCTGGTCGAGTCTATGCTCCCGCAGATGTTTTCCGTCTAATCAATTAACGAAAGGTGCCGTTTTGGAGAACATGATCTCATTTGAGTCAGGGCGATCAAACATGTTTGATATTTTCTGATCTGATCGGCTGGCCAAGTACATGTACAGAGTCTGAAGTATCTAAAAAATGGATGTCATTGGTATCGAATTTTATAGGTTATCAGTTATTCACTATTGTCGCGTATCGGTATAAACTTAACTCGTGTATTCTTGGGAGCAGAACCTACGTCACACAGTCCAGCGTGGCCCTTATCAGGCTTATCTCCCCTAAGATAACACCTCCACAAAAGGGTCTGGATACATAGAAAATGTACTAGAAAAAGGTGTTAAAATCCTTATCGCAAGAGATCTAGGTATCCTACATCAAAATGCTTTACAATATCTGAAAGATATTCAAAATATGCTCCAGATTCAAGATGCACTATGTTCTAATGCAATTATTGGAAAAGTAAATGGAAAAAGGTCACTTTTCTTAGTAAATTGCCTACGTAGCTAGACCCTTTGTGACTCCCTTAGTTACCAGACAACTGCTCCCAAGAATAGGCTGCACCCCTAACGTTGACAAACCATATTATAAGGTGTAGAGGTTCTGATTATGGAGACTATGTAATAGATATACTATGGTTATGAGAGGCTAACTCAAAATAACCACAGTAAACTGGCTGGCACCCTAGTAGTCATAGTTTGAGTTAGCCTCACATAACCATTGTCTATCTGTTTTAAACCACAGCTGTAAGGTTATGTGAGTCTCCTTTGTCTTAGCCCTCCGCTGTGGTTTAAAGTACTGTAGTTAACCCCCTCCCCTCTTATAATACGATACATCTAAAAACTATTGTGAACCCTGTTTGGTTTCAAATAAAAGCTAAGGTTGAGTCATGTACACAAGAATTACGGTACATGTATTGGGTAGGGGCAATATAATTTGGTTATTGACCATCGGCTAGGTGGTTTTACATCTTATCCTGTGGTGCAGTAGTTATATGCCATAACCCTGAGTAGGTATAGGTTAACTGATTATTATACCTTTAATTTATGGGAGTACAGCTATTATGCTATTTGCCTCGTGAGATAATCCTTAGTGATTAACAAGTTCAAGGCTCCTATGTAGTTAAATGTAATTAAGGGCTACATGAAACAAAAGAACGATTTTAAGCTGAAAGAAATAAGTTATATTCAAATTGGTTAATATATAATTTGATGAGATACAGAGTTCTCTGGTTAACTCAACGGGGCTGCCGTATTCACCATGCCATAAATAATGATAAACCCTAAGTATAGTAATTTCCCTGCTGTTTTTTCCTCCGTACCGCCACAGTTGTACACACTGTCTCTGTATGTGTCCCTCCATGTGTTGATACTCAGGTCCTTTGGGAGGTCAAATATTTCCTGCGGCAAAGCAGGTCCCATGGTAATCAGCATAATTAGCATAATGAGGAGCCTGTACACATAACGGGACCACCCTGGGACACCTGTTACAGTACTCTGAGCTGTATTTACACGGGTATAGTAAGCACGAGGACAATATATGTAAAGGATAACCCACAACAGTGTTGCCAAAATTACGCCGGGACGCCGGCTTTTGCCGGTGTAGAATCTTAATGGCCGGCGTAGGGCCTTAGGACGCAGGCCAGAATTAGAAGCGAAGATAAGGCTATATTTGTAGAAATGATTTATATCAGATATTTTTCAATTTCTTTTAATTTTTTGCATAGTATAAAACAAGTTATAATAAAGTTTATGAAGGTACCTTGAAGTATCAAAATTCATATGGCCTGCGCGAGAATCAAATGGCCTGCGTAATATGCCTTGAGAAAAAGTTGAGAAAAAGTTTACGGCAGCACTGCACAAGTAATGGAGTCTTTGTAAAAATAAGCACGACAGATTGGCTGGTGCCTTATGATATTAACTTATATGTAGTGCCACTCTACCGTTGGTAACTCAGTTATGACAGGGCCATTGACTTAATCTTCGGTTCTTGCGTATATAACCAAAGCTGTAAACTGCGTTAAATTGTCTTACCAGTGGCGTAGGAAAAATGGGAGGCCCCTCCCCCCCCCCCCCAATCACTGAGGAGGGGGGGGGGGAGGGGCTGAATATGTTTGGGCGCCCCCAAAATTTGTTAAGACCTCCATTGTATGCCACACAATTCCCAATCCTTGCCTCTCTCGCGTAGGGAAAAGTGGGGGCAGAGGGGCTTGGCCCCCCAATCAAATCTAAAGGGGGCTCAAATACTACTTTTCGATACACTTCCAATATAAGCGTGTATATGATACATCATGCATAAAGTCCGATTCTGAAACTGAGTTGGAGTGGGGTCCCCCTGGGCCCCCCCAATGAAGATTTGCTTCGTGAAGACAGCCTGGTGAGTAGACTCAAACTGTGGAAGGTAGGTGGCCAGGGTTGCATTCAATGCATGCATCTTGACGACAAAGGACGTAGCACATCAAAGCATTAAGGCCTAAAAAAGAGAAGTTGTGTACCAGTAACATGGCCAAAAATAAACAGGGTCGGTAGGTCGGATTTTTTTTTTTTTACAATTTTTTTTTGTCAAAAATGTCAATTTTAGTAGTAAAAACGCCAAAAATGTCATAAATTTCCTCAAAAATTAAAAAAATGTCCCCAAAAAATTTAGGGTCGGCCCCAAAGACGTAGGGTCGGTCGGTACCGGAATACAACTCTTTTTTTTTCTTAGGCCTAAGGGTAATGTGACCTGCTCATAAATGCCCAACACTTTAATTAGGCAGAGCTAACGAACATTCTTGTGTCCCTTCGATTTGATAAATAGATGCATTAAAATGAAAAAGGAAAAGATGAGACACACAAAACAACAACACTGTACTGCATCATTATGCATTCTCCATATGACTTCTGTCTCATACAAGGTGAAGTAGATTGTAGAACTTTCAAAAATTGTCCAAACCCCACACTCTGTGGTGTGGAGGATCCAGGGTTGCGACCCCTACCCCCCTCTACCTGACTCAAACGACCCCTACAATGGGCCCTGGACGCTCAGGGATACAGAAATAAGACCCCAAAAAAGGTATCAGTTACCCGACCCTATGAGCAAAACAGGGCCTACCCCTGGAATTTTTATTTGTTTTTTAAAAATAAATTGCATTTTTAAATTCATTTCCTAGAAACTTTTAGGTGATATATTTGCAACCAAAAGTGACTTAGTTTATCAAATCGTGACCAGTCACTAATTGACATTTACATCTTTACTATAGTTAAATTAAGCGAATGCAACTTAGGGCACAGGCCTGAGCCAAGACTCGCCGATAATCCCATTGACATTTTCATTTGAAGGATCCAATGTCAGCTTTAAGCAAGCAAAATGCCAATACAAGAGGACATTATTTCAACAGAACAAGTCATTAGTTGTCCGACATTTTGTAATTAGCCTCGTGCTGACACTCAGCATCCTTAGTGCTTTTTCTTCTATAAGAAAAAAGTAGATGAATAAAAAGAATAATAAGTGTGATATTAATGAGCTTGTCAGCAGATCTGAGACATTAAGTGGTGGCCTATTAGAGGGAGTGCTCAACAACAGGGGGGGGGGGGGGTGAGATTTTGCGCAGAGCATGTGAATTTTTTTCACATCGCGCCCCTTTGTAGCATAGTAACGCACGGCCTTTTCCCCTTAAAACAGGTTGAATTCTTTTGACCTTCCCCAAGAGGGGTCTAAATTTTTTTACCCCCCCCCCCCCCGCGTGGTCAAGGGATCCAAATTGTTTACCCCCCCAATCCACCACCCCCACCCCCCCCCCCCTTGTTAAAAAATGAGCACTCCCTAATCCTACTACACCAATTACTACACTCACACACAGCTGTGGTACAGACTGGGGCAGCACATGACGTCTGCTCATTTTGGGGGATACCCTTTGTACATGCCAAGGTATGATGGGGAGCATCATTCATTGATCTTGACTTTTGTGAACATTTTATTTTGACAACTCAAAGATGAAAAACTTAAAACTCTTTTAAGTTTTTATCATTGGGTTGTCAAAATAAAGTTCTAGTTGTGCAGTGACATTGATTTTAATAAGGGGTGCGGAAATCATTAACTACTCAATGCTGCGGCTTCTATGCTATACTTTTACTTTATATATAGTCTGTTACTTTTGAAAACTATAGTAAAACCCATCTTGCAGTGATTAACTTATACCTTTGCCTCCCCTAGAGCAGCATAGAATCAGACAACTCTCATTATGTATAATTAGTTACCACTGAGGAGAGTGTGTGTGTGTGTGTGTGGGGGGGGGGGGGTAGTGAGATCTTGGTCAGAGGTCATGACTAAGAATAGACATCAGGTCCATACAAAAACACATAATCACTGTTACAATGATGTTATAATGATGTAAATCATGACGCAAACATGACAGCTGTGACAGTCGCTGCCTCCCCATGGCAGCTGGTCGCAAGGCACTCTGGGAGGGTGGCAACGCGCATGCGCACGTCGTGGTTGCTATGGTTAAAAACAACAGTTGAATAAGGAGGACTATTGAAGATACCTGACGTCTAGCGTCTGGCTCCACTCAAAGACAGAGTTCCCCTCTTCATAAAACCGGTAGTTTACATAAGACAATGATATCTCATCCCAGATATGATTGAAGAATAAACTGGATCTCTTTATGATTGTTGCTTAGTATTGATCTAGACAATGCATTGCATCCCCAGAGTACTTTATATTGAGAACAATCTGTGCAATCCTGAGAGCTGACCCTGATGCTCAAGTGAGCTATTCTGAGTGACACATAGACAGAGATCCACAATGATACGTCTGAACGACATGTTTCTTCATACGGGGCGGTGGAGAACAATATTCATTTTCTCCATAGGGGTGTGGAGAATGTCCCTTAATTCCCAAACAAAGCAATGCTAACATTGTTTCTCCACATGAAATATTAAAATTCAGAATCTTCCTCCATTTACCGTATACCGAATGACACATTGTCGACACAAGTGTAATACTGTTGCAGTGACAACTTGATATTACAGATTAGATAGAATTAAGCAGGTTCACCATACCTTTCTGTCAGAATGAGAATCTTGTTTCTAGTCGTAGACTACCAATAATACAGCCATAGCCCTTTAAGGGCCGCATAGTGTTAGTAATCGATAGACTATGGTTATGAGAGGGTAACTAAAATTAACCACAGTAAACTGGCTGGTATCTGTTTCAAACCACATCTGTGATGTTATGTCAGGGGATGCAATACAACCAAGGTATGAAGCCTTTGTCTTAGCCCTCCGCTGTGGTTTAATACGGGGTTACCGTATGCCTGTGTGCACAGGCGTCCACTGCGCCGTGTTCTGGTGGAGATGGTCAGTTGTGGGGTGGTAGTATAAGAGTAAAGGCCTGCCACTCTGGTGGTCCGGTCATCTAGGTGACCACGTGACCAAACACTACATACAGGTAGTATACACAGCACACAGTAGATGGCTCCAGTATAGGCCTGGTGCTTATTGTGGGAACTACCTGTATGTAGTGTTTGGTCACGTGGTCACCTAGATGACCGGACCACCAGAGTGGCAGGCCTTTACTCTTATACTACCACTCCACAAGTGACCTTCTCCGCCAGAACACGGCTCAGTGGACGCCTGTGCCTGTGTGTGACTATGCCTGCTTCCATAACCATGCTGCATGTTACATCAGAGGGATTACAGAGAGTACTTTGGGTCTGCATTATAGCACCATGGTTTATTAACTTAAGGATAGTGTACCTTACTACAGTCAACTCCCTCTAATGTGGCCACCCTTGGGACTATGAAAAAGTGGCCGCTTTGGTGGGGTGGCTGCATTGGAGGGAGTCATTTTCTGTACATTGTAGTATGTCTGGGACTATGAAAAGTGTCTGCATTAGAGGGATTGGCTGCACTGGAGGGGTGGCCGCTAAGAGGGAGTTGACTGTACCGGATTAGCGGGTGTTTGCGGAAGTCAGAACTTTACTAATAGAATTGACCATAATTATTATGTGTCTTTGGCGATGAGTAACCTACCAGTTGTATGTAGCATGCGCAGTAGCTATGCATGCCTTAATATGGCAGTATTCGTTATTAATCTCGGATATGACAATTAGACCTTGATTTATGCTATCCCAAATCGTCCACCCACAACCTCCCCACTTCCCAGGCCACAGCGGGGGTTCCGAGTCAACAGTAATCATATAAGACTCTTTCTCCCAGGCCAAAAAGTATAACACAGGGCCAAATCGTTTTATAATTATATGATAGCAGTAACAGACTGGTTTACATCGGTAATGTGCATCATTTGTGTGTACAACAATATGAACATACTGAGAGCCCCTGGTGGGAGGAGAGCAATGCTAACAGACGTAACAGGTTGTGTCTTTCTGTCCTGAGGCGTCATGAGGCATATGGGGCCTTACGATGAGCAATAACCCGGCAATAATAAAGTGCGCACATGGCCAGGGGGGGGGGGGAGGCAACAGAATTGTAGACCTCTTGAGGGGGAACCAACAAATTCTACCCCTTCTTAGCGAAAAGGCAGGTATATAAGTATAGCTAAAAGGGGTCGGCTACAATAATTTTGAACCTGCCCGGGGACGAGGGAGGGGGGGGGGGGGCAGGAACAATTTGAACCCCTCTTGCGGGGGGCAACAAAACAAATTGGATCGCTCGCGCGAAATCCACCATCGCCCCTCCTCTGTTGTTCAAAAGATGATCACTCGTCTCCCAGAGATAGAAGATTGGCCCTAATCATAAGACCTCAGGATTTTGTCTATGGTTTGGCTATGGTCTGCACTTGATTTTGATGGTCAAAGTGTTCTGTCATACTCAGTTCTATACACCTACAGTTGGACATGACCTTCTATTTAGTGATTGTAGCATTTTGGCACATGCAAAACATATTATACAAGATTGTGCAACATGTGTGCAAAGCTAGTAATGCCAACTCACATTTGCTTATGATGCGCCTCATGCGGGCATAAGGTTATGAATCATTGGTTGTCTCTGGGAGTGAGATGTGAGGTATGTGATGTAATGAATAGGTTATCAGTGGGCTCATGTGGACATAGGTGTACAGGTATATCAGGCTATCGTGGTACCTGTAACATAAAACCAGGTGATGCTGGTATGGGTCTGGGTAGGTATTCGTATAGACATCTAGTCACATCATGGATTTGGGATTTGTTGCAGAGATATTATTTTACCCATCATAGTGAATCCACCATAGGACCATTGAATAAACACCTAACATGAACTACATATATGCATACGGTTACTGCATATACTATTATACTCATGTGAAGTTTCCTCCCGGTTCTTTAGATTTAACAAGTTAGAAATGGAAAGCATATTTTGAAATGTGTGAATCCCATGCATAACCCAATCAAATGTAGGCTGTAGACCTCCCTGTGATAACAAAGAAGC
This sequence comes from Harmothoe impar, assembly GCA_947462335.1. Classification (NCBI taxonomy): domain Eukaryota; kingdom Metazoa; phylum Annelida; class Polychaeta; order Phyllodocida; family Polynoidae; genus Harmothoe; species Harmothoe impar. The sequence continues at coordinate 62,719,390 of OX381712.1, read as the reverse complement.
GACCATAGAAGCGGGCTACGCCGAGACTTCAGTCAGGTTACGTCAAATGTATAAACCAAATGTGTCTAGATAGTGACTTTGTCCATGAAATGCAATGGTGACAATGGTATTAACTCCTGCTAGTGTGACACACACTAGATTAGAACAAGTGGTTGGATGTGTCTGATCACAGGGGGTCTGTTCTCTTAGGGTGGTGCCATACTCTAACTCTAAAGTCGGTGTGGGTGACATGCTCTATGTCTCAGGGTGACATACTCTCAGGGTAGTGTTCAGTCCCTGATCCCTGGCCCTGTTTAATACCCGTCCCACCTCGCCGTGTGCTGGAGGGGGCGCTGCGTGCTGTGCTGTATACACACGGCTTTAACACACCTGGTGGAGCCACCTGCCACAGGGGGATGTCTTCCTCCTGGGTTATGGTGGTATACAGTCAAGAATGTAAAACACCAGGCGGGATGTTTTAGAGTTTAGTATTTATGTGTGGTCTTTTATCATGTCATTAAGTACACAATGCCTATCAATACATGCACTTGAATCTTCCATTCCTCAATCTTTCACCATAAGACATGTAACCTGCATACTAAGTACAGTTGTATCTCTCAGCGGTTCCAATTGGTTTTGTGCCTACCTAGGTGACATCTTGCACTTTTCAACAACAAACTTGTAATGCCAATTAAGCGTAGGAGGATATACCGAATAGGATAATCATGCGATATGCTTGTGACCACTGATTGACAGACGTGACTTGTTCATTAAATTGCTACCAATACAATATATTTCCAACCCCAACTAATCACTACTCCTATAGATTTAGTTCCACATGGCTATTGGTATTTTTCCTGGAAATCCCCATTCAATAATATTGGAGAAATGTAGGATATCAACCTCCACTCCAAAGAGGACGTAACATCTTTCCTTCAGGGTAAATAGCATAAACATTTAATAGCTATTATGCTTTATTGTGCAAACAGTAAGAATGCATTGTGCATTGTGCACAAGAACCAAAGATGAGAAGCCCATATGGCACTTTATTTAGATAGGGTAATCTTATACATTGTGCATTTCCATCATTTCCATACAATCATACTACGCTGTACTGTATAAAAACAGCTACTTGATCTGCTGATAGAGGATAAATGAATGAAAAGTTAATAATATAGCTTCTTTATGTTTGTATTACTTGTGCCTGTTAAAATGCAGGGTTCTCCGTACACTGCAAGTATGCCGGCGTGCCGCCAGCGTCTTTTTCACTACCGCTGGTGTAAAATGGCATCAAAATCGCCGCCGGTGTGGTTTCAGCCCTCTATAGATGTTAAAATTGTGCAAATACTCCAATTATAACAGAAGTAAGGGTGCTTTTAAGGAATTTTGTTTTCTTTTCTGCAAAAGCTGTATTTTCCCAGCAATATCGACACTTTGATATCCAATTTTAAACAGATTCCCTATGGGAAATATTTTGTCGATCGCTTTAATATCTGGGAACTCTGACATTTGCGGTGTCATTTTTCCTTCTGCGGAGAACCCTGAAAATGGAAGGCTTTACCATTGCGTGGAGGAGCAATACAATGTATAAACTACCAAATAAAACACAAAATAATAGTTAGCAAAGTATGCAGCCCCAGGATACAGCCTTGTATACGGTATAATAATACTTGCACTACCAAAGGCCTTTATCCATTGTAGTAACAAGGTGTCAGGTTCTTACAGAATGGTAAATGAAGCTGTCCCTGTGTGCAGTGACAGACTTAACCATTTAATGACCGCATACTGCGTTACGGCGTCATGCCCCTGGTCGTCATGATACATGGATGCAGCCCTGGCGAGTCTACTCACCAAGGCTGCATTCATGCATCATGTTGATCCTACGGGAGAGTATCAATCCTGTAGGATAAGCATGATGCATGAATACCACACTACTGAGTCACTTGCATGGGCTGCATTCATGCATCATGACAAGAAAGGGGATAAAGCGTCAGAGAGCTTTATTATAGAGTTGGTGCCAATCCACTCATCTGACAAAGGGACTAAATCATGAGGAAGAAAGTTGTTCTGCCTCGCAATCTTCTGACAACAATAAAAGATATCACCCAAAGATCTGGGCTTGTGGAACTATCTTCAGAGACAAACAGGTCAAAGAATCCACAAAAAGTGCCTTATCTCGGGTTAGTACTGGAGACTATGGCGGGGCTGTCTGCATAACCCTTTAAGGGGCGCATAGTGATTTAATGTGCTTTGTCGGCATGATGCCTGAATGCAGTCCTGGCGAGTCTACTTGCCAGGGCTGCATTCATGCATCATGCTGACCATTGGCGCGTGTATCAACCCTGTAACCATAGTTTCGGCTTGATACTTGTATGCGGTACTTGTGAGTTACTCGCCAAAAAGGGCAGCATGTATTCATGCATCATACCGACAAAGAGCATTACACTACCATGCGGCACTTAAAGGGTTAAGCAGGCGGAAAGGTGGCGAGAGCTGGTAGTTAGGATCAGGAGGAGAGGGATGGCGGCTGTCCTTCACAAGGTTGGATCAGCAGGAGGAGGTCAGGGGGCAGGTACACTGTTAGATCCCCTGCCAACCCTCCCCCTCACCTAGTCCCTGTCCGGATGGGGTAACGACTGGAGGCTCTCACCGTCCTGTCCAGGCTCTACCTGCATGGTCAGTCACCACTACTATGTATATGTAGACGGCCATTGGTAGAAGGAAGGGAGGAGGACACTGTGACTCAACTACTTAAAGTTAAATGTTTCTGTAGAAGTTGGAGGGCACCAAAGTGCTGCATGGACAGTAGACACAGAAATGCATGGTATGAGGATTGGAAGCTCTCTGCATCGTTTCACTAAGGATAATTAGACTCCATGCTATGAGTGGGGAGGGTGTAATTTAAGGACGCCGAATACAGACCTTTGGACATGGATATGCTTGGGACAATGTTGAATCCCACGAAAACTTTACGAGACTGTCTCACATCAGCCTCGAGCAACAGCCAAGTGACATTGGAAAGTGAATATCATATTAAGTAGCTGGAAATAGACCTGCTAATGCTACAAGCTATTCCTGTGGCGGACACTTCAGCAGTATAATCAGGTTGGATACTCTACCGTGAGAGAACTTTTCCTGCAGCCTTTTGCTGCATTCTATATTGGATTGGGGGCCTTATGCAATACCTTGCTGCTGTGTGTGAGATGCTAATCCCCCTGTGCCTTTCAGCACCTGTAATGGCTGTATAGAGAGGATCAGCATATAGCTCACACCAAGATAATTTTGTCACACTCAAACATTATTTCCAAGCGCCACTGTCTGTGATAGCGCATATATGAATATTACACTTATTGAAGTAGCTTGAATTAGGCCTCAGAATCACTGCCAGGACACAGATGAACTTTGGGTATTTTGAACTGTTTGGTATTCACTGAATTAAAGCCAACTGAAGTACAGTGTTCTTTTGAATAATATGATGGAAGAAATACTACTGCAGACTACACATGATGCAGGAGCTGGAATGCCCCGCCCCATCCCAGTAGGCACAGAACATTGAATCAACATTGATAAATGTTTTTCAATGTTGATTCAATGCTGATTGAACATTGATTAAACATTGCTCTGAATTTTGTGCTCATTGAGGTACTGCACCATAATCAAGTTTACTGCCCCTATTAATGGTACAACTGGGATATAAACCTCAACCTATGAGAACCCTATGACGGGAAGATACCCAGGCTGCCGACTGACCCTCTGACCTGCACCTTCCTCCGTTGGCTCCAGTATTTGGCAGCAATGTACAATATACAACGCTTTATGACAAGATACACAACTGGTGGCAGCCCTGAGCACTGAGAAGACAGCCTCACCAGAGCCCCACCATGGGAGGCAGCAGCCGCAACAGCCGCCGGTTTAAGGACCAGAGGGGCAAAGGTGAGTGGTTGGATCCAGGCCTGGGGTGCTACACATGCAATACCTGCTACTTAGTGTTAGAGGCTGCCCCCGGATGTACAGCGACAGTCCTATGCCAAAATTGGGGGGGGGCAGTGGCGGAGTTAGTGGGGGGGGGGGGGGGGAGGTGCGCGCCCCTCCTTTTTTGGGCAAAATTTACATTGTTTTAATGTAAAATTTGGCACAAAAGCTAGGAATGGAGGATTTTTCCTATAGCGCGCACGGGGGGAGGGGGGGGGGTTATAATCATTTTTATTTCATTTTTTATTTTTTATCAATATTCAACAACTTGCAAGGATATTACCATGATTAAATCGTATATCAAATCATACTGTCTTTATTCATATCAAATTATACCATTCTTACTTTTTATGCAATTTTTCTTTGCTAGAGTTTCTGTAATGAATTATGCTGATTTCCTACAGTAAATTGGCCAACATTGTAAGAGGTTCTACTTTTTGTCTGCGACTGAGTGGCATCTCCGGCTATATAATTATCGGTTGGTATTAAACATCGTAGGAGGTTAGGGGTTTTCAGACCATTTACATTCTATATTGCGCATTACTCCATTAGTAGGCCCATGGAACACCCATAAATAGTTAGGCCACCTTTTTTTTGATAACTTGGATTACGGGCTTTTACTGTAAATATTAATTATTTTTGGGAGGGCAGAGGGGGGGGGGATAAGCTGTTTTACACACCGCCCAGAGTACCAAAATCCCCGAAGGGCAGAGGCAAAAAAAAAGAAAGAAAGAAGAAGCATGGAAAACCTGATTCTTGGCTAATCTAATGAAGGTATGTTGAGAAATATCCCCAATTTAAAAGGCCTCATTTTACCTTTTGCTGGTCAACAGGTACAGAATTATTTTTTTCGCAAAATGGCAAAAATCTCGGCAGCGGATCCATAATCCAAGTTATCAAAATAAAACGGCCTTATAGAGAAAATCAAGAAAATCAATAAAACTTAAGTCAAAAACCATCTCCCCGATGGTTTCCGTGAGTGAGGTATGACATGGGGGTGATATGAGGTTCCGTATACTTTAACATAGGCTAGAGATTCTTAGCAGACATGGAATACATTACAGTTGCTAAGTTGCCTTCCGCAAGTGCCAGTCCCACCCTACCATACACGAGTACAATACAGAGGTGCGCGGGCCGAGTTTTACCTGGTATACATGTATAGGCTTATACTATGGCGTGTCAGTCAGTGATTCTTTTCTTCTGCATTTGACACACAACTAACTCTTTTTTTGGTATATTCCTGTACAAAGTGAGCACCAACAAAGCAGTTCAACCCCTGCAGGGCTTGGCTGGCCACTGGGCTGGGGCTAGATAATAGCCAGGCCTTAACCCTTAAAGGACCGCACCGTGCTTTAATGTGGTGATTATGCCTTTTGTGTTTGTGATACATGAATGCAGCCCTGGCGATTCTACTCGCGAAGGCTGTATTTAAATATGCATCGGGAAAGTTTCAAACCCATATAGGTTCGACATTCAAGCATCAGTGGCGAGTGACTGGGCAGGGCTGCATTCAAGCATCATGACGACAAAGGGCATAGTGCATTAAAGCGGTATACGGCCGTTAAAGGCCTTAAGTTGGTATTGCCCGTCACGGGTGGGGTCTGGGCCGGGATGGTTGACAGCTTTTGTAGGTCATCAACCAAATGGGTTCAGATCAGGACCTATGCACCATCCAGACTTAGGCTCACTCCAAAGCAATTCCATGGAAGGTTACACTGAAAATAGAAAGTCTTGCTGACACTAAAGTACTGCTGCTTCCAATTTACAATAGGACTCCTAGGGGTAAGGCCATGGGCGCATCCATATTCGGAGGTTAAAAATTCAATCAGATAGCACCAGGTGGACGTTATGGACTCAGTACTGACTGAACCCCCGAGTAGTAACCCCACTTCTGGGTGTATGTAGACGTTAAGATTCTTTAATCTGCCGTCGTCTCACTGAAAACGGGGACTAAAAACGGTAACACCTACACACACAGAAAAGTGAGAGTCATTGTCGCTAAAACTACCCTCACCTGAGGGTCAGACACTGCCTGACTCTCAGGTGAGGGTAGTTTTAGCGACAATGACTCTCATGTAGGTGCCCTATAGGACACTAACCATGTTAACAAAAAGTTGTGTTCTTTTACACATTTTAAACATGAGATTACTGGGGTGGCATATTATTGTCTACTTCAAAAAGCCAAGTGGTAGGTAATTTGTACAAATTTACCCTTACTGAGTATTATTCAACCTAATTGAAACCTCTATAACAGTAGGCCTATAAAATTTCTGCTGATGTCACCAGCACACTTAGGGTGTGGACGAGGTATAATGACCAGCCTTGATATTCCTCCTTCTCCTCCTAAGTAGTTTACATCTAGAGGTAGGAGCTGGAGGTGGTGTCCGTGGTTACCGTCTCCAGGGTGACACCAGGAGCAGGCACAGGTGACAACAGTACAGACCTGAGGGATTAGGATCAGCCTCAGATCACTGACTAGAGACTGTGGCTAGACCAGTGTATGGACATCTCAGTAGTGACAGTGCACATCTTAGTGTGGAGACTGACAGATGAGGGGTATATCATAGACAGGAACAAGGCACAACGATGAGGCTCAGGGATAGAGAAGGTAAGTCGTGACTATACAGTAGAGGAATTTTAGGCTTTGTAGATGCTATATTTGGGAGGTTGGATGACAGCATGTTACTTCAAAGCATCACTGACTTTTTGTTTGTTCCCTTCTCTGTCTTTCTCCCTCTTGCTTCGAAGATCTACATCTCTTAGGTTTACGCAGCCAGAGGCGTAGGAAGCGAATCTTCATGGGGGGGGGGGGGGCAGGGGGGCCCCACTCCAACCAACTTTAAGTATCCGCTTTTATGCATGATATATCATATACACACCTATATTGGATTGTATAGAAACTTGTATTTGAGCCCCATTTAGTTCTGTTTGGGGGGGCCCAGGCCCCTCTGCCCCCACTGTCCTATGCAGGAGAGGTAAGAATTGGAAATTGTGTGTATTATATTACAGGTCTTGACAAATTTTGGGGCGGCCCAAACATATTCAGGCCCCCCTCAGTGATTGGGGGTCCCGGGCCCCCGTGGCCCCCCCCCCCTTTTCCTACGCCACTGCCAGCTGTTTTGAGGAATTTCAGCTCCTGTGCCAATGAACAAGAGCACCAGTTTGACAGTTTGATTAAAATTGAAGAGGGAACCAAAGGTTATCAATGTAAAAGGACTATCCCCTATTACATGTATATTGTCATATAGGTTGGATATAAAAGTACAGTGTGTGCATCTGCAAGTAGGGCCATAGTATATAGAAGGACCTCCCAACCCCTATACACCATAGTAGGGGTGTGTCCTAAAATACCATGACAACTTATAGAGCTTCATCTCATTATGCGTCTTTAACCTTAATATGGGGCACAGTTACATCCCTCAAGGTAGCAGACCATGGCAATTACACTATTTACAGCCCTGCCTCAGCCAGGTGTATCTATGGCCAAGGAGGTGTCAGTAGTATAAAAGGTAAGAGATGTTGGTGATAACTATCTCCTTTTGGCAGTGTGTTCACCCTCCGTCCTTCCCAGGCTTTCTTATACCAGCCTGTGTGACTGCCTGTCTCCCTGCCTACCGTTATATGTGTTCCCCCTAAAGGTCCTCCGTTTGAGTTAATTTTGCTAACATAATGGGGAAATAAGAATAAGAAAAGGAAATACTTGTTATATAATGATATTGTGTTTGGAAAAACAGTGTAAGTTGGTTCTTTGATTATATGTATAACATATTGACATAATAGTTAATTAGAACACTAATGCAATGTTTAACATTGAATTGGTGAATGATCGATGTATACAACCATACAATGAGATATTACTATTTCTGTAGGCTCTATGTGAATGGTGATGTATTCGATCCCACGGTCCCTCCAATCCTCGTTTGACCATGGCCCATCCCCTATTTTGGCCCAGGTACATCAACTTAGCATATGTTAACGGGTCTCATTGTCCTCCTGTACCAGGTCCTACACAGGTAGGTACAGGAGGACAGGTAAGGGAGGCCCACATAGCAGGTGGGGGTGGGTGGTGGGTCAGGTCCTGGTCTGAGTAGGCCTTGCTGCTGCTGGTGGTGGCCAGGAGGACTGGACACACCTAAATGCACCTGTCCTCCATAGACATCCATGTTAAGGTGGTCTTTAGGATGCTCCAGCCGTGGGCTACCTCTACCGTGTACACACCATAGTAGACGTGAGGTCAACGGGTCCAGGTCAGGCGTGGCCAGTGTGAACCTAGCTTTAACCCTTTAAGGGCCGCATACTGTTTTAATGTGGTAATGCTGCGCTATGCCATTGGCCGTAATGATGGATGAATGCGGTTCCGAAGGGTCATCATGGTGCATGAATGCAGCACTGGCGATAAGATTGACAGAGGTGCATTCATGCATCATGGCCACAAATGGGGATACATTGTGATAGCACTATATGCGGCCCTTAAAGGGTTAATACCCACCAGGTAGCCACCCCTCCCCTACATACCCTCCTCATCCACCTGTGTATGTTGCCACAGAACAGGTCATCATTCATTTTGAGTTTTTTTTTGTACATTGCACCCTGAAATCCTCACGTGTTTTGAAATAGTTACAGGCCCGACACTAATTTAATTATGGCAATGGACAACCCTAATTGCGTCAGACCTGGCAGAAAGTAGAGAGCCATGCAATACCCAAATAATATAAGAAAGCACTGATTTCGTGGCATTCTCCTTTTTCACAGTGAAATATTGGGCTGCTCAGTCTATAGATGCATGCTCGTTATATCAGCCATGCAGGAACCTCTTCTGCTGAAGCAAATGTGTCTACACCATTGTGACTTGTTGGTGAAATTCAACCTCAGGAGACCTTTATAGTTGGCTTCCCAGGCCCTCCGATAAATGCCCCCTGGTCCAGAACTAAAAGGACTGGTTCTCGGGTTCCGAATGACCTCTTAGAAAGAGGGGAGACATGGCTCATGCCATAGAAAATATATGATGTAAATTGTTTGTTATCCTGCAAAAACTTAAGGACCTTTATTTATGAAATCGTCTTGCGATCGGCATTATCATGTTATATTAATATTCAAATAACTCATAAACCAGGTGTTTAGCCCTACTCCACGAACGATTTCACAGTCAATGAGTGTAGACCTATTGGTTCCTTTATGCCCCAGTTACAACTGGAGCCCATATCAACGTCAGTGAACATGATCTAATCTATGAGATATGTGACTGAAGCACTGTGTTGGTAGTGGCGGGGACCTTTTCTTGATACCAGACAATCAGGGATATTCCCATCGTCTTCATCCTGGGGTATATATTAGTTGTAACCTTACATTCACATGCCCTCTGGTATTGCTTCATTGCCCTCTGCCTACTCCTCTCCCGCCCCTTTAACCCATTACGGGCCAAAACATGCTTAAATGAGGTATCCCCTTTTCTCATCCTGATGCATTAATGTTCTACTTGCTAGGACTGCATTGGTGTATCATGCAGTCCCTGCGAGAATTCATCAACCCCTCTAATAGTTATACATAGTTACTCGCCGGGACTATATTCATGTATCATGCGGACCCTTCGAGAATGCATAGTTACACACCGTGGCTGCATTCACGTATCAACAGCCATAATGCATTAATGCACTATGCGGCCCTCAAAGGGATAAATATATTTCACAGCCCAGAATATGTGAACAAAAACCCTGTGGACATATGGCATGGACCCCAACAGACCCCAATCTGCAGCGATGCATGGCTGCAAGGTTTGTGTTGACATGACGTGAACTTGACTTGAATGTTAAGAGGTGCGGGTAGGTACGGTGTATACGCATGGGAAGGGATGAGGGATAGGGTATTAACCATTCAATCACCACATATTGATTTAATGTGCTATGTCCTTGGTGGTCATGATGCATGAATACCGCCATGGTGAGTATATTGATGTTGACTCTTCCAGGTGTGTACAACCCCTGTAGGGTCGATGTGGTGCTTGAATACAATGCTGGAATTACTAGCCAGGGCTGCATTCGTACATCATGATGACAAAGTATTATAAAGTGCATTAAAGCACTAGGCGGCCTTTAAAGGGTTAGAGGTAGAGTTTCCCACCAGTCAAAGAAGGATCTTTTTTATGGTTTGAGAGTTGTAATATTAGACTACTATAGGCCACACACTTTGACACCACAGTTAGAGGCTGAAAGGAGGATTGAAGGAGATGATTGTATAGGTGAAAGGGAAATTAATACATATAGAAAAAGGATGATTTACTAATGCCGTAGGCCTAAGTATATAACTGTAATAACAGGTAGGAAAAATAACGTATTTAGTTAAAATAACAAGGCTAGTGCAGGAGATCCAACATAATCTATTCCCTGCTGTACATATATATTCGCATATTTTAGAATCCACGAGAATATGTACAGCGCAAATATTAAATTTTATCGAATATAGTTGTTGAACTACCATATTTCAAAATATGTGTATTCATATCCGCGCAAGGTTGTAACTTTAGTGAGAAAAAATACCAACAAAAATATCTAAGTTTACAGTAGGGTATGTGAATTGTAATGTCAGTCATATATCTTCCATGGTTACATCACACAGTGAATACCCCCTCACTGAAGCACCATTACTATAATGATCTATTTACCTGGGATGACGTTTCCATAGGGATTAACTACATTCCTTCAAATTCTGCTTCGTGACAGCTGTTCCAAAGGTATATCACTTGAAAGGGTCAGAAAAGAGTCTTTTCATCTTTCTTTCTTTCTAAATGGGGGCTGGATTTTATTTACAAAAGTCTGTACCAAACATATTATCCAGTCACTAACTTTTGCTTTGATACTAGACATACATATGTAAGGGTTATCTACGTGTAATTGGGTCACCCTTGTTACCTTTGATAGTCCCTTGTTATCCCCTGCCTTTGATGCTTCTAATAATTGCCATTGTCTACGCGTATATCAGTATCACCCTTACCGCTATACATGCATACTCTTAGGATACAGTTATATGATGTATAGGGATATATTACGTCAACTGCAGCACTTTCATGAATGGCAGATCTATGGTTGCATTTCTGCCGACTTTTTATTGTGATCTCACCTTACTGCAGTTTGGTCACTATACTGGCAATGCCACCGCCCCCCCCCACCCCCACCCCCACCCCCTGTGTGGCTCTGCAAGAACTGGTGGCAATGTCCCCCTGTAGCTCTGCAGGAACTGGTGGCAATGTCACCCTGTGGCTCTGCAAGAACTGGTGGCAATGTCCCCCTGTAGCTCTGCAGGAACTGGTGGCAATGTCCCCCTGTAGCTCTGCAGGAACTGGTGGCAATGTCCCCCTGTAGCTCTGCAAGAACTGGTGGCAATGTCCCCCTGTAGCTCTGCAAGAACTGGTGGCAATGTCCCCCTGTGGCTCTGCAAGAACTGGTGGCAATGTCACCCTGTAGCTCTGCAAGAACTGGTGGCAATGTCCCCCTGTAGCTCTGCAGGAACTGGTGGCAATTGCTCCTGGCTCTGCAAAATAGATCTAACGAGAAGCACATAGTGATCAAAGTTGCTTTACCTTGTGCATGTGAAACTACAGGCAAAGTCAGAGTCTCAAGAGTGCTTATGATGCAAATAGTAATTCACAGATAAATGTTCAATTGCAATTGTTAGGTTTTAACTTTAACATGTTGGTGCAAGAAATCAATTTCATTATGGAAAAGCATTGCGGTTCATGACCGATCTTTTACAACTTGCAAATACAAAATAACGCCGTAAGAAAAAAATCAGCTGAAATGTGTATATATATATTTCTTTTCAATATAAGAGGTTTGAGGTATCCATGGGAAGTTTAGTAATGGCACTATGATTATACGCGATCCTTTGAAATGCTAAATTGATACAGTTCAACATTTACAGGTGTAAATCACCTTTGGAACCCCTTGTGTAATGGCTTTTTCAGTGTGTGCCGTGTGATGTAAATTGTGTGTGTACTTTCTCATACAACTTGGCGCTCTCCCCTCTCCCACAGTTTCATGCTCGGCCACCCGTGCAGATATCTCTGCCATCCACAAAGCAAGACACCTGGGTAGCTTTGAAGCCTTTCTCAGCTCTTTGACTTGGAGCTCCCCTCTCCCCCAGCCCCCCTTTGAACCTCTTTAGCCATGACTGGCAGGTCGCTTTAAAGTATGGGATTGGATATAGGTCTGTATACTGGTTGTTCAGTGTATGCTGCCATTTTGCTCCAAGGAGTCATATGCTAGATCTCTAGTACTGTTGTTGTGGTGGTAGCTTCTTATGAACAATCGGAATTTACGTTCTTTGCCGTTCATAGCTCTTGGATAAGCAAGTATAAGCTCTAGAATGCCTTCAAATAGCAACCACATAATATCATAGCTTATTCCAATCTAGTGAAGCCACAGTTAAGCTCCACCCAAAAGCCAAATGATGGCTTCCTCAATATCTGTTCAGAAATACCACTCAACGGACTGACAGTCATCGTTCACTAATCTCTATTGCTGTGGAATACTCCTCCTCAGAACCATAAATATGTCAGCCAGTTTATTTTCTCGGTAAATCTAGTAATCTTAGTATTAAAACCTTTCAGTTTGTTTACTCGCGGTTAGGATCCTAGTTAGAGTGTAGCATCTCCATTGGTACATCATTTCTGTGGTTAGGGGGCACCACGGGTCGCACCACCTGTATACTGTACCACAAACTGTCACCAGCTACACACGCCAACCACATCGCAGAATGTCATATTGTGAAAGTTGTAATGTGTTATGGTTAATGGTGTTTCCCAGTTTGGGAGAACTACTACCCATGTTTATGACGAGGCAGTCGGCCAAACAGATGTCATAACAGGGAGCTGGTAATCTGTTCATCTTAGACGCAACCATCTGTAGGATGTAGGTGATCCAGGGGTATAGGGTATAGCAGATTTGAAAAGTGGAAGTGGAAATAGGAATAGGCCCGACCTCATACTGGTCAATATGTATTCACTGAATTACATATTATATGATTGACAATTTCTTAAAGCCTTATACAGCTGTTTATCACAAGAGAGAATAAGAGAACTATTAAAGTGGTCCGGCATAGGCCCTACAATTCATATGCCTATGTCAATGTAGTGGGAATATTGTCAAATTTGTACAATCTATCCAAAACCAAATATAGCAATATGTCGTATTACCTTTAAACGGTTCCCTGCCTACAATTCTAACACTAGGTATTTTAGAGAATGACATCTGAAATAACGTTTGTAGACCTACATAATTGTAGTCTCCGGTTGATTGTATAAGTTTATTGTATGAAGTTAGTTATTTCCAAGAAGGGAACTGTAAATAGAAACCTAGCTATAGAAAACCAGAACCGTGCCGCCCCGAGGGATGGACATGGTCATTAAGTTTATGTGAAAACATGAAAAGCATTGTGCTTTTCCAAGCAAAGGTCCAATGGTGTTGGCTGTTTACAATAATACCCAAAACCAAGGCACTCGTTTCTTGAACATGTAAAATATATACATCAGCCAACTCAAGATGTACGGTCATGACATATACCTGGGGTTTCGTATTGCACAAGGCTCATTGATATTGAGAAGCACAATTTAAATTTCACATCGACTTGCATGCAAGTCTACACTAATTCTAACGTATAGCCCAGTCACAATTGGCCACAAGGTACCATTTATGATAACCAGGACAGCTTATCAAATTTTCACAATAATTATGGTTTTGTCTAAACCAATCCATAAGTCAGTCTCCACATGTTTGATAGGGTATCACCATCCATCATACAGTTTAGAAATGATATTGACTTAGTAGAATACGTCCTCTATCTTCCAAGTCCATGTATAAAGCTGATCCACCATGATTATTCCCCCTGGTCACTGCTAGTCGTGCTTGCTATATACTAGTATATGGGAAAGGTAGCATACTTTTATATACATACCTTTTGTAAGTGCATCTCTTGACTTAGAACAGGGCCCTCTATAGTAGAAGTCTGAAAAGCCCGGTGTCGCCACCTACCGAGGAAAACGTTGTGAAGCATGGATACTAGTATATAGCGGTGAAACCAGATACCATGACAATCGTGGTACTGGAGGATCTCATACCTACCTTTGTGTATACCTCACTATGATTGAGGTAAATTGGGGCCAACAATTGTCATACGCAGTGCGACAGTTGCCAAGTTCCCTCCTCGAAGTGACGGTGACATTTCTGGCAGCAAAATCACCTGTCTGGAATGTATAAAAGAAGTGATTAATTGGTTAAGATAGTCTCTGACTGGTTATCCTGTCACTAATTTCGACAGACAAAGTGTAACTTAACGGAATTACCAACGCGGAGAGATGGAAGAACAAAGTCAATTGAAAAAGAATACACCAATTAATAAGACAAAATGTGCTGATCGATCGTCAGCCGACTCTTTGTAAAGTCGGGGCAGGGTATACAAGTATAATTATAGTTTCCTTGTATACAAAACGTATTGTGTACATGTATATATTGTAGACGAATTCCTGAGGCTTTATTTATGTCATAAAGGTGTTGGTTAAACTTGGACAAAGTCTTTTTGTAATAAAAGAAAACTACCTATTCCTTCATGCTTGACCTGAATGGCAGTAGGATAGCAGTCAAGAGTCCCCTGATGGGACTAGGAGTCTATACAACTTTGTAGTTTTGAAGACAGAAATACAGTAAGGATGGCCATATGCCAGGTGCTTGTCTTGTTTATATGTAACATGAGAATTCACCAACCCATGCTGAAGTTACAGCTTTTCCAGTAGAATAAAGGAGCTAACAAGGCGATTTTAAATACGGACTTTTCCTTCCTGGTTTCCAGAAATAACACAATGAGAAAAGAGCACTTCTCACGGCGTATGCATATTAAGGGTTTGTGGCTATAAATGCTATACATTAATTTTAGAGGATCCATTTTCTTTCTCTTATGATTCTACTCAACCATTGATAGAACTAGCTATTGACACATATTCGGATCCAGCCTAAGGCTATATGGTATACACAGACCCCTTTTGGCCACACCAATATTGCCATTGGGGGATTTACGGAGCTTTGCGGGCTCTTGAGATGTAGTGATTGGGGGGTGTAAACCACGCCCATATACATTTGTACCTGCCCTTTTGGGAATACAGCAAATCAGGATAGAGCACCTTCCCACCAAATGCCCATCTGACTGCCCACAAATCCCTAACAGAAGACTACTTTTGGAATAGTGTAGCCATTTATAGTGTAGTCTCTGACAGATTAATCCAGTATAATGCCAATGCTTTCACATGTATTTAGATGTTACAGTGACAAACCCAGGCATGTGAGAGCTAACGGAACTACTTTCACCCCAGCAAACAATTCAACTTGTAGACTAGATGTGCATTGAAGTGTACATTATGGCTTTACGGGGTTATAAAGCTAGAGCAGGGACAAAGAACTGTTACACTAAAGTCCAACAATTTGAGTCAGAAAGCAATTATTGTCAGACCCGAAGGACGTAAAAGAGACCACAACTATATAAAGCTAAGTAGATATGCTCTTCCGCATTCAAGTCTTATTTAAGAGGTAATAAGGAACGGGCTTTTAGCCATCTTCTATAATTATAGTTTCTCATGACTTGTTTTTAATGAGAAAGACATATATGTTAGATTTCCTTCTTCTTTTCTTTCCTTTCTTGTTTTTAACGGGAAGACATATATAATTATGTTAGATTTCCTGTATGTTTATTTGTCAACGACAGAGAACTCATATTTGTCCATCTCGTTCCCTTTTGGGGGCAATGGGAAAGGCCAGAATATGTAGGGCATGGCCCTTTACACCACGGATCTCTGGGTGTATTCAATAAGGAGGATCAACACAGCTTCTGACTGATGGCAAATAGTTCCTGTCAATGAGGGAGGTGGAGGGGATGGAAGGTGAGGAGAGGGCACTTAACACATGAGAGAAGGTATGAGGAGGGGTAGAGTAAAGAGGCCAAAAAGTGACAAATTAGAAAAAAATGGTTATTGAAAGATGTAAAGGTATTTAAATCAGACGTAGTTTATATGTAAATGACCACACTAGCAGTGTATTATGGTTGATTTACTAAGCTGTAAGATGTTGGGCTTCCTGTACCAGCTGGTTTCAGCCTGGGTGTATGTATGTCAAGGGTGATGATGGTCACATCTATGAACTCGGTCTATGATGCATGCAAAACAGCTAGTATAATCGAACTAATTATCAGCCATTCTCCAACTCAGCTCCCTATAGGAGAAGGTGAGAGATTGATGTACAAACTGTAGTCATATTAATAATAGCTCTCACAGGTGTAGTGAGAATACAATACACATGTCATATTTTTGAATGCACATTGATTATCTAGGTTAGTCCAATAAAAAGTTGTAGCAGTTTCATGAAACCCAGACGTCAACATTGTCTGTTTGGATGAACGGTAGTTCCACTCAGGGATAAAAATGGAAACAGACCTTTCAACAACTTCCCTGAAAGGTCACCCTTTCTTGCCACAGGTGTCACTGTCAGTGGTTCTGTTATCATGCTGTGTGAGTCCTTTGCCTACTTCTGTGCATACAGGTGTGGGAATGGCCTAGGGTCAGAGCACACCTCATTGTCGTGTTACTGTCAACTGTTAGGCTACATCTTGTCGATGCCACTCACTGCATACACTGGGGGTGTGGGACCGGCCGTAACAATGATCTGGGGCATAGCTAGCAGCAGTAGGTAGGTGGCTGCTACAACAAAAAGCTTCCAAAAATACAGCCTTTTTGGAGGTAAAGGTGGCTGTGGGAGCTTGGCTTTCTGATGATATAATGTTGGTTAAGAGCATAGCTTTAGGCAATATGTCACAGCCAACAAGTCATATTACCAGCCCTGCCAAGGGAGAGTCGTGCTCTCTGGAAGATGTTAGAGCATTAGCTTCTATGTGGGATACAGAAAAATGGTCGCAAATCCTGAGTCGCAAATCCCTGTTTGTAGGTGAGGGATGGCGGAGGAGGGGGGGGGGGTCGTGACCGTGAGGTGACAATGCACATGTCCACAAGGGAAGGCAGTTCCCTGGCTGCTCTAACCTTGAGAGTGTTTGTATTCTGAAGAAGAAGCACCGCTAGTGGTTTTTTTTGGTCCCCTACTCCAAAACGCAGTTGTTTTTTTTGATTTGAGAAGGTAGAGTATACCATTCCCGTTTATTTATACTGGAGAAACAGAAAAGAGCTTATTCAGCTCGGAAAAGATCCTGCAGTGTGTACCTTAACTTAACAGAGATGTGGAGTTATCGCGAGAACACAACGGGATTTACCGGGTGCTGAGATCACAGGCGACTACTTAGGATCTCAAGGCATCTCGCAGAATCACGTACTTCTCGTCCTGGACGTGACTATAGAGGCAGAATGACGTGAAGATCACACATCTCACGGATTCCAACATAGTTGGACAGTTCAAATAGGGGTGGCCTTTACGACCTTCTTCGGATACTATGCCCTGCACTAGTTCTAGGATGGAGAGAATGAATATGGTCACAAACACAGCAGGTGCAGCAATACAACACAGGGACTCTATGATGCAAATCAAATTTAGGAAATATAGTCCAATACACCCTAGGACAAGACCAAGTAATCCATGCTGAAATGGAACATTTGAGCAAACATACACCCTATAAAAACTCAAGGTCGTCTAAGGTGAATAACTGTAACACCTAGAGACCGTGCACACAACACCCAATATGTAAAAGACATGCACAGCCACGGAGAGAAGTGGGGGATGTTGATTTACCTCTACATGGGGGCAGACATTGTGGAATTAACACCAGCTGGATGTAGCCGTGTTAACATGCTCTCTGTACACTGGACCCAGGATTCCAGATCACATTCAGTTGGAACAAAACCTGAGAGTTATATAGGTATAAGTCTGATTACCATGTGTAGGCCGCCATTTTGTCCCCCAAGGATTCACCGTTGGTGTTATCATTTACAGTGCAGATAGCTGCCTCATATTTGGGAAACGACAGAGATAGGCAGAGGACACTCTATTCGGCATTGGATGTGTCTTTTTGTTTGTATTTGTTTGGTTTTACCTCTCAGTTGAATACTGATACCTCAAAGGGTTATATTCCCACCAAGAACATTGATTGATTGATCTTTTTTATGATTGTCCTGAGGAAATACATATCCGTTCTAGAATGTATTGTAGTATTGCACAACAATTGTAGTACAATACTAGTTATATGAGGCAATTACTAAATGCTCATGGCATTAACAGGATTAGGTACTGTGCCTGTTCGTTAAGGGACAGCCCCACTACCTTCCAATTACTTTTACTCAATGATGTTAGCACATAATTTTGAAAATGTCTTGTGTGTAAAAAGTACACACTTATCAGGTAGTTTAAAGGTTCTTTGCTGTTTATGCTTGTTTGACAGCAGCCTCTTCCAATAAGTACATTGATAATAATATAAAGTAGGGGATAGAAGTAGAAAGAAAAACTATAGTAGGCTTCATCCTGTGCTGCCTGTAATTCAAATGATAATAAGGTGTTCCATAGGAGTCACGTCATTTTATGACAAAGGCTTTTTTTGAAATCGAGGAAAGTTGCTGCTGTACAATGCTCTGTATTCATGTTACTACCTTGTTTGTGAATTTCTCATGACTGTTCACCGTGGATCTTGCCGGCCTAAATCCATCTTGATTCTCTCAGAGTAAATCATTGTTATCTAAATAATCCAAGGTTTGTTTATGAATAACTTTTTCAGTGAGCTTTGCTGGGAATGGTAGTACAGATATATAGACAGAGGTCCACAATATTCTGTCTGAACGACAGGTTTCTCCACGAGTGGTGGATTGTGTTGGTGGATGAGGCGGAGCCGAGTGTGATGCTATTCAATGTACCACGAGTGGAGAAACCGGGAGATCAGACTAATTAGAGCGGATCTCTATATTTATTTCATGCAATTCTTGATTGATTTAATCAAAATATTCAATTAAAGATTGGTTTCATAGCTATTTTGGTGACATCATCATGGAGAAACAGCCCATGGAGAATGAGCATCAGTTTCTCGACGGGGGGTGGAGAACGGCCATTTTAGTACTTAAGCATAGTAACTTTGTTTCTCCACATGAAATAAAGGTCTTAGGTTATTGACATCACTGGAATACCCCTTATGGAAATGGTGAGGCCTGTGCTTCTTTCCAACTAACTGGGAAGTTTTGCTTGGTTAGTTGATTTATTTTTTCAATATAGGAATTAATTCAACAATATTTGCAGGCCTAAACCCAAATCTACTGTCCACTCCAAAACAAAACACACAGTTCCTATTCCTAGTACTGTTCTAGTCAACTAAAGAGTGACACGTCAGTGGGGAGAGTGCGGGTTAATGTAAATGAAAGACTGAACACAGGAATACCTCATTTCTATATTTAATGGGAATGTGTGTGAAGGGTATGTCTCAGCTTAATGGCTGTGTTTATCAACTATCAGCAATTACCAAGACAAGAGCCGTTAGACCTATTGTTGGCATGCTACTATGCTCGAGTTCTGGAAACTAGCCCAGTTATCCTACCGAGTGCAGCGACTCTAAATGATTTGGAAAAGTATATTTGTCTGTCTTCGTATATCATGTCTCGTATACTGAAAGGGAAGTGATGCTGAGGCGATGCCAGTAGTGTGGAATTAAAAGCCTCAACACTCAATATTTTAGGGCTGCATTTACTACATTGAGTTGCATACACTTCTGTGATATATTCCAATTTGAGGCAGGCAAATCACATGGTCTTGACTGTGTACACCAGTTTAAATCCTCAGGCGGCCGTGACAAAACACCCCAATGTTTCACATAAATGGTGCATAACAAATACAGGTGTACCTTTTCCTCTGGCCTCTACTGGCAAGGACCCACACTGCTACCTGGTGTAGCCGTTTCTGTATGCGACAAAGGACCTGTTACTTGTGCCATACTCCAGTTTATACGAAAACCTTTTCACCATGCAGGACATTCGGTCCTGCAGATTTTTTTGCTATGCAGGCCCGGCTCAATTTTTGCAGGCCCGGATATTGGAGTAAAATCTTGCTATTTAAAAATGAAATATATAGCAAGTGTTTGTACTGGCAATGATAATAGATAGGGTTCCCCTACAAGTTACAATAATATTAACCATTTTAATATGTAGATTACTGAAGAACATAACAGAAAATATTCACACTTTCAGCCAGCCATTCGGGCCTGCAGTGGCCCTTTTTCTGCCGGACTGGCAGACTTTTTGTCGGCTATAGCCGGTGTCCGGCAGGTTTTCGTATAGACTGATACTCTTACAACATTGATGCAGATGTTGCTGGCCATAGGCATTGTATTGTATGCAATAATCTTAGTTGCCAATATTCAAGGACATTGTTTCAACAGTATTATCATAACTGTAACCTGCCGAGAAAGACTTGATTTATGAGGTCCTATAACGGTTGGCGTTTTTCTCTTGTTTGGCAAATTGCTCTATTGTCTTCTACAAATTTGTAAAGTGATTATAGGCAATCTTCATTATCTGTTGTAGGTAAGCGAATTGACATTTTATGACATAATAATAATCCGGATTCCATACCTTAGATATACAATGGTAACGTTATCTTGTTGGTTACATAACAACACGATTATAGAAATGAACAAAACTAAATTATCCCCTAGAGCTGCCTGCATGTCAACAGGGCCTGCACATAGAGGTTAGATGCCAGAATTGACTCGCCCTGGAGAAGGAGGATTTCATGCACCAGTGAAAGTTAATTGGACAATTATAGCGAAGGGGCTTTTGGAAATGAGACCTGGAAAAGGGGAGGGTGCAATTTAGAGGGTGTAGGAGGGAACGCCCCCTTTTAGTATGACATGTACCCGTCAGTGTCACCCATATAGCTGTTTCCATGGATATCCCCTTAGTTACCATTGTTTACCTTTTCACCTATACGTATTATGGCGTCCCTACACATAGCTTTCACAATATTCCAGAAGTAAGGTACATGCGCTTGTAGAATAGATCGTAACCTAGATCTGTATGGTGACAAGGCAGACTCCATTGGATGCATGGAAGGTAGTTAATTCCACTTGACCCCCAATAGTTGATCATATCGAATGAAAACACATCCACTATTGGTGAAGTGATATTTAACCATTCAAGGAAAGGATAGAAGACAAGAATTAAATCATGCTTCTGTGTGGTTAATTTTAAAACTCTTTAGCTGAAATCCTAGTGCACCAGACATAGATCCCAGAGGTTTAAAGCAGCCCCTCTATACATACATTACCACTCCACCCCTTCGTATCTTCCTATAGCGAGGTCACGTACCGTCACACATGCTCTGTAGTACCTGACTATATAGAACTGGATCCCTGCTGTACCCTACCCCTCCAGCCACCTCCCACCCACCTCCAGTAAAATAGTAAATACCCCCAAAGTTACCCAACCACCATAAGGACCCCCTGCCCCGACCCGCTACTCCCTACCAGCACCACCACCCATACAATAGTCACCAACACACTACTACTCATACTACCCCATGTCCTGTAATTGTTAGGAAGCAATGACTGGAACCGCCGTACACCCTCCCACCCACCTCCCACTCCCTATGGTCCCAGGCAGTGAGTGCTCACTCAGTGGAGGCTTCAGACCGTTACCTTTTAGTCAGACCCACCTGAGCCTTTCCCCTCCCCTCTCCTCATGCTGGTGGTGGTGCTGACTTACCACGGCCCAGTCCCACCGCTGCCTCTCCTGCCTCACATTAAGGCTGAAGGCACTAGGGTCTGGAGGAGCTGCCTGCTGGAGGGAAAAGGGGCGGAGTGTGGAGTTAATACTATGGATGGGATTGGATCTTACTATTGAGGATTTCTGATATCAAGAGGAGATCTATACCTTGTATGTGGATATCCCTGTGTTAAGGATATAATGTGCTCCGCTAGCCCTGTTTGGATCTACTGTTGGACCTGGAGGAGGAGTTAATGAGGGGCCTGTTAACCCTATAGCATGGATCTGGCTCTTGGAGAGCCATCAGCCACATTTCTCAGACTTTAGACGTGGACCGTATGGAATACCCCAGTACTATACCTCTAATACCTCTTATTCTAAGGAGGTATCCTCTGTGTCATTCTGAATCATCTGGATGAGGCTTTGGTCCTTGTCTGTGGAACACAATGTCATGCCTGTGCCCTAGGGGTATGGGCTATTAATATTGCTAAATCTCACGGCTTGTATATAAGCATGGATATACCACATGGAGGTGAGTAGGAGACTATGTACAGGTATACATAGCTCCTTGCCTTTGAATATCTTCCCACCTTATTTGGTGTAGCTCAAGTCTGTGACTCCAGGGTTGGCTGCAGGGGGTGTGAAGCAGTGTGTACCCAGCCCCCATTGCTCAGACCCAGCCCACGACAGGACATACCATACCAGCACGCACACAAGGATGCACTTCCAGCCTTATACCTCTAGTGTTGTCACAATCATGCATCTCTCCACATGGCTATAATGTAGCATCAGGGATTGATGTTATACTACACAGATCCAGGTTATACCTAAGGGAGCCTATACCAGCCTCTACACCTGTCATTGCATTGGGCGTTACTATCACGCAAGACATAACCTACTGAACTAACTGAGTTTTAAAAAATAGTAGAAAAGTTCTTATATCAACTGGAGGGGACCAATAAAGAGCTCAATAACTGAGTCATCTTTGCAAACATTAATAATGATCACCGTGCACAGGTGGTGTATGTAATACACAGCATTGTCAGCCATATACAGGTATTGTCAGTGCAAGTACCATTTGGTTTTATGACCGGAAGTGCATCTGGTGCACTATTGTTTGATGGATATGGGATGGGACCAGCATTACGACGTGGTCTAGGACACCTATATTGTGGACATGACTGAAGTGATCCACATTCATAAATGAGTTGAGATCTCAGTAGCTATCTGATAACCTACCAGCAGCTATTAACATTAAGGAGTACTTCCTAGGCCATTTGTCCTGCCATTAGATACAGCAAAGCTGGATATAACTTCAGTGGAACCATAAAAACTAAATCATTTGTTAGATGACAGGAGGAGGGATGGGCCACACCACCCCAAGATCCAGGCCAACTCAGTGTCTATCATGAGTATTTAGGAGTCAGTGGCAGTTTAGAAAACAGCCAGTGACATGCCAAACTAAACTACTAACTTGACCCTGGTTTGCATTTCCTGCATTCTATATTACTTTACTATACGACTTTACTACCAACAGAGACCATGCCTGGTTTATGACATTATTATTAGCACTGAGCTCAGTCACACATTATTTACCAAATATCTCTCAAAGACACTCCTAGATGGTATCTGGCCCTTACTGAAGCTATAGGACATGGTGGGTTGTGATGTTCCCCCAGAAGAGAGCCCTATCCCCATGATGGAGGACCCGTTGTGTCCCTACCGCCGCCACCACAGGGACCAACTGCTGCTGCTAAAGTGGAAGGACTCCACCTTCACAGGCATGAAAGAGGGTAAATAGCCACCTGTAGTCGGTCAGCCACAAAGCTACTTTTAGTCCGGCAGCCAAATAGCCATTGGTAGTCAGGAAGGCTCTCCTGGTGGCTTCCCTCTCTGCATGACAACTTTCATACCTGATGGTATACTACTAACAGCCAAGTCTACCCCCTGCTGCTGCTATACCTGTGTACAAAATTGAAATCAACGTCTGTATATATAATGCTGTAACCCATGACTGGCTGGTTTACTGTGTAGGCCGCCATCTTGTTCCCTGAGGACACATTGCTGGTGCCCAGATCGCTCCTGTAGATTAAACCTTCATACTGGTACCAGCCCAGTCCAGCCTACCTGAAACCATCAACCAGCTTTGCTACTGCTAGTTACCCTGAAAAACTGAACTACTCCACTACTTAATATCTAAAAATAAAGCTGGAGTGACTTGATCCTGCCATTTCCTTAGAGACAACAACTGCGGTTGCTCTATGTGCTAATCTATGTGCTGCTGACACAAACTGTGTATTAACTGCTGTCATGTTTCCCAAACAGGGTGATTAGTCTAATTTTAACCCTTCTAATATAACTGCTCAACAATTGTGAGGAGCAGATGCTATAGCTGCTCTATAGAGTATTCAAAGCATCAACCTCTCTAACTATACTGCTCACAAGAACTCTTTGATACACGTCTGTAAAACTTTCATACAGTGTAGGCTGTGTCTACTGAACTGTCAAGCCTATACCTTGTTACTTGGACTTTCACTGTACTTGCTAAAAGTCTCTCCAATGTGTACAAATACCTTCAATGCTTCTACTCCATAAACACATAATCTCAAGAACTCCAGGCTGCAACAACATACTTTAGAGAGATGCTAACAACTGACAAGCCTTTTGTCATAGCTCAAAGGAATTTGGATGACTTCTACGAGTGATATAAGATTACTAAACTTACCATGCTTTTACCCTCTACTGCAAAGGAGTACTTCTAAGGCTTTTGGAATCTCCCTAAACAACACCATCTAAGTGATCTCTATCAGATTACCTGAATTACTGTTCTGAGGAATGTTAAAATGTGTCATGATCATGCAAGCTTTGATACAGAATCATATCGCCTCTTGTGGTGGACCTAAACCTTGATAACAACCCACAAATAGTGGACTGATAAAATGACCCTTGCCATACACTGCTTGCTACTAAGTCAACTGCTCCTGAGTGCCCCAAAGTAGCCTCTTGCACAGGCTGGCACAGCCACTCTTGGTTCGTTCATCTCATGTTTAAGTAGCATAGCAAGCACTATCTCTGGTATGTGCATTCCTTTGGGGAATTCCGATATATTGTCGATTTTGTGTGAATCAGGCACACATTTGCATGGCCAGGTTTGACCTAAGCACACAATGAAAGAATAGACTCTACACTTCTTTATGAAAGGCTTAAATCTGGTTGTAAACCTTTTAAAAATGCCTGGGAAGGAGTTGGCTGTGACCAGCTCCTCGTGGGTCCTGGTGAGCCCGCCCCTCGCGCTGCCCCCTACCGACATGCCCCCATTAAAGGGTGAGCAGCTCGAGCTGCCCCTAGCGCCACCTGGTAAGCTGCTCATGATGTCACCAGGTGAGACAGTGCTGCCTCCTGGTGACATGACTCCAGGAGCACCTGGTGAGCAGGTCATTATAGAGGAGGAGGAGGAGCTCATGCAGCCCCCTGGTAAGTACTACAAGTCCACTCTACTGAAGTGCAGTGGTTTGGATATCGCTTTTTCAGTTGAGATATTGCCTTGAGTCCTGTCTCTCCACAGGAGTATCTTCTCTATTTTTACATAGTTTTCTCGATGTTTATTACTGGACATCGATTCTCTCTCTTTGTAGCTCTATAGTGATCGATGCCCAGTTTTATACTTCAGACCAGTGGCTCATTTTGGCTGTTTTTTGCCTCACAGATTGCTTCTAGTGCAAAATCCTGACTAGGTGCCAATATATTCTCTATGCCAATGTGTAATATGAGGGTAGAAAACACTGGAACCTCAGTTAGAAAAAATCCTACTGAACAGTTTTTGAGAAAATTAGGGTTTTGTTGCATATTTTTGGTGTTTTTAGTACATTTCCTACATAAACCGTGAACGCCAGCATTTCTCACTTTTCAGGTGTTTAGAATCAGAATTTGACTTTTTTTTATTCGCAGTAGGATTTTTGAGTATCGAGCCATTCTAGAAAAGCTATTCTTTGGAAAAAATACTTAGTATTTCTTGATGATTTTCGTTGCACAAATTTAGGGTTGTAATATAAAAACTGCATTGTCATCCAATCAAAGTGTTTATGCACTGTTGATGGTCACCCCCTCCCACCCACTTCACTCTGCATTGAAGGAGAACAGGCAGGGGAGGTCCATGTGTCCGTATATAGCTGTTGACCTGGGTGCTGGGTGCATTTTTAATTTATGGGGTGCCAACTGTTCATGAAAGAAAAATCAAATAGAACATTTTTTTTTTTTTAGTATCAGATTAATGCAACTACAATTCGTAATAGCACTTAAAGCATTGTATTTGCATTAATATGAATAGTAGCCACCTTATGGGGTGCCAACTATTCATGAAAGAAAAATCTATAAGAATTTGTTTTTTATTAGCATTAAATTGATGCAACTACAATTAGAGATTGCATTTTAAGCATCTTAAATCAATGGTAGTCATCTTAAATATATGGGGTGCCAACTGTTCATGAATTTAAAAAAAAGAATAGAATTAGTTTTTTTATTAGTATCAGATTAATGCAACTACAATTTGTGATTGCACTTAAAGCATTGTGGCATGCAATGACTGGTAGCCACCTTGAATGTATGGGATGCCAACTGTTCATGAAAGAAAGAAAAGAAAGTATTTTTTTTAAGAATCAAATTAATGCAACTGCAATTCAAGATTGCATTTAAGCATTATGGCATTCAATGACTGGTGGCCATCTTGAACCTATGGGGTGCCAACTCTTCATGAAAAGAACAACTAAATTGGATTTTTTTAACAGTATAAATTTTATGCAACTACATTTCAAGATTGCATTTAAAGCATTGTGGCATTCAATGAATGGTGGCCATCCTAAACCTATGGGGTGCCAACTGTGTTTGAAAAAGGTATTAAATAGAAATTTTCTTATATGAATTATACAAATTTATGCAAATATAATTCTTCATTGCACTGAAAGCATTGTGGCATTTAGTAAATGGTAGCCATTTTGAATGGGTTGAATGAAGGAAAAATCAAATAGGATTTGTTTTTTTGATAGTATCAAATTAATGCAACTACAAGTCAAGATCGCATTTCAAGCATCGGGACATTCAATGAGTGATAGCCATCTTGAATCTATGGGATGCCAACTGTTCATGAAAGAAAAATGGAATAGATTTTTTTTTTATTAGTATCAAATTACTGCAACTGCAATTCGAGATTACATTGAAAGCATGGTGGCATTCAATGAATGGTTGCAATCTTGAATTTTTAAATGAACATACACACAGACATATTCATAGGCATGAACATGGTGTTCTCCTTCATATAGATATTCATGGATTTCTACTTCTACTAAATATAGATTTCTGTTGGAAGGATTCTGTTACATGGATGTCGATGTCCAGTTTTAGATATATATCCATATAGTGCATTGGAGTGCTATAATGTTGGACTGCTGTATATTTTACAATAATGGTCCTACTTTCTTTATTTCAATACTAACGAAACCCTATGCAATATACAAGCGGAAATGTATTTTCACATGGGTGCACACATACTAAGTACATGTATCTTATCAAATCATTATAATTGGGATAATTAGCTCACAAATTGGCTGTGACACCACAATAATCATGAATGAGGGGGTAATTGTACATGTACAAAATGTAACTCCTAATGCACATGCGTATCTGGG
The DNA here is from genome assembly GCA_947462335.1 of Harmothoe impar. NCBI lineage: Eukaryota > Metazoa > Annelida > Polychaeta > Phyllodocida > Polynoidae > Harmothoe > Harmothoe impar. The sequence continues at coordinate 62,692,048 of OX381712.1, read as the reverse complement.
GCAATTAATGTTGTCTCCATGAGATGTATGTGCATCCGTTTCCTCCTTTATACAAATACAGGTTCATTTTATAGAGGTATGTCTGTAGCTTCTGTGTAGGTCTCCCTGACTGTGCAAGTGTAGATTTAAAGAGGTACACTGGTACATCCAGACTTCTCAATATGATGTCAGCAACAGAACCTATTCTTTATACATGAACAGGATATGCTCTTCCTTTCTTTGTAACATGAAGTCCACACAGACCTGTAAGATGAAATAGCGAGTTACCAGCATTACAAAATCAACACAAGATCGAATTTATGCTTTTATTTTGACCGCATGGCTGTTAACATAGTTTCATATTATGTTGATACTAAGTAAAATCATAATAATATCAATACAATATCAATACATGAGGGAAGTATGGAAAATGTGCTGGGTTGTAAGCCTATTGCTGAGGTGGTGGTGGTGGGTGGGTGGGCAGTGTTTGGGGTGGTCAGGTGGTCACTGGAGGAATAAACAGAAGTACGTGCTTCACCAACAGGAGGAGGTCAACAACTGGGGTGAGGAGCAACACAGGAACTGCCTCATAATCCGGTATAAAATAATTACATTTATACCATTGTGGCACTCTATATCTGCTCGTTCAGATTCCAAATTGACTAGTTCAGATTTACCCCCTGTTGTATATCTATCTGTTTTCACGTTCATTTCTGTAATGACCTTGTTTAATATGAAGTTGATATATCACAGGTGTATCATGTGCAAAAAGGGGGTTTCTGTATCATCCCGTATACATGGAATATCTATACTGGTCAGGCCTCCATACCCCTATAGTAGAGTAGATACCATGCCTGAAAGGGCTAAGCCTCACTATTAGACACATAACATGGAGCCTGGAGGGCAGGAGGAAGGGGTGGGCTGACCTAGTGGACGCAGGAGGTTGTGCCTATACACACACCCTACCCCCCCCCCCCCCCCCCACACACACACACAGCCCACCTGAGTCACTGCACCTACCTGCCTAGTGAGTGGTTTTTGTCCTGGTCCTGGAGGGAAAACAGGCTCCAGGCCATGACCGCAGAATGTGTGCAGACTGAAGGTAGGGGACGGCGTTAAGGCTGTTTTGTATTAGGGCTCTGTGCTATATGGGCAGGGATCATTGTAAGTGGGGTGCAGGTTTGATTGGTATTAACATGGGGAATGGGGTTAGGTGCAAGTCTGTGGGGTGGTGGATCTCTTAGTGTACGATGTGTGGTCATATGGATACACAGGGACT